>CM046669.1:68678250-71078250 GCA_025594165.1 Tamias sibiricus
GGTTTTTCACATTCCTTTTCCTCCTGTAATTCTTCCATCTCTTTATCCTCCTCCTCTTCTTCCTCTTTTTCACTGTCTTCATCCTCTTCCCTTGTCAAACTCTCTCTCTCATCTGAGTCGACCTGCGAGGGAGATGCCCTAGCACCAACATGCTCATTCGTCAGGACCTCTGGCCCTGCCTCTTCCTGCTCTGTGCTGTCTCGTTCTTCTGCTTCTCTCTTGCAATATGAATAGCGGTGATTCATGTGTTGAGAATAAGATCCCGAGTGTGAGAAGCGCTTTCCACACTTGTCACATTGATAGGGCTTTTCTCCAGAATGTAATCGCATGTGTTCAATCAAATGATGTTTGTGTTTAAATGCCTTTTTACAGATTCCACACTCATGAGGTCTTTTACCTGCAAGACAGAACAAAGTTATGAAATAAAATGGTGATATTAATAGTTTTTGTAAGTGTTGGGAGGACTTTAGGTTGTGGGAAGGGTAGGGCTATAGTTTCATGTTCTAAAAACTTTCAGGTCCCAAACTGTCTTTTTTTTTTTTTTGTATAATGTTAATCTGGTTTGTCATTTATACAAGAAAATTTAGTGTCATCATTTAGTGTCAAAATTTAGTTTCATCTCTGAGAAGATCAACAGGAAGTAAATAAGACTGAAATTCCTTAAGAAAACCACAAACTATTATAATATCTAATTCTTTTTTTGTCCCTTGAGGGCAACTTTAACCCTATTGAAAATGCACGAACTTAATAAATGCTACTGCCCAGACATAAGAAGAACTGACAACTGGATTATAATCAGGACTGATAATGTCCAACTTCAGTGCTATCAAGCCATCAACACTAACAAATGTAGAAATGATTTGTTTTTATTTTTAGGTATAGCATATTTCTCAAATATATTTTTCATTTTGTTACATACTAATATTTAACTCTTGTCCAAAGCAGAAGATTTTCTAATTTTTCTCAGGTCTCATTGAAAACAACTAGATGAATGCGTAACAAGGGGCTTGTTGTGAGAGAGGTATCTCTTATGTAATACTAGTTTTTAACTCTAAGAAGTGCCCAAATGTCACTACATGTATTTTTGAATCTATAGTCTAAAGAATGGAAAACAGTTCTTGATATCTTTTCACACAGAGTGAATTAATTAGCATACTTGATAAGAATGTGAGAGATAAATATGGAAGCTAAACCACAATAAAGTAGGGGAGGGGAAGAAGAGAAATTCAGTAGATTGGACAAAGGGGAATGAGGGAAGGGATTGGGGATAGAAATAGGAGAGACAGTAGAATGGATCTAACATAATTTTCCAATGTACATATATGAAAATACCTAAGTGAATTCCACCATCACGTACACTCACAAGAATGGGGTCCTAATTAGAATAAGATACATTCCATGCTTGTATAATTATATTATAATGAATTCTATTGTCATGTATAACTAAAAAGAACTAATAAAAAATAAATCCTAGAATTTACAAATATAGAGCAATTTTTGGATTATTTTCCTCAGTACATTTATATTCATTTCTGACAGAATAAGTCACATCAAGTAGATTGACACATATGACTATGAATTATAATCACAGGATGCTAATATTTAAACATTGTTTAATCATGAAATATTTGAAATACACAATCAAAAGAGTATATGTGAAACAGACGTGTATGGATATATATCTGTGATAAGGATGTATCCCTCTATGCTTAATGTAATTTTTATAATAAATGGCTGTTGACTTTCAAAAAATATGGATACTATAGTCCAAAAGGCAGGTAGAGGGCAGAGAAGGCAGAGGATTAAAGAGCTCATGATAAATCCAGTCCTTTCTCCAGCAATCTGTTTTAGAAAGGAAGAGTGGAGTGCTACATTTGGCTAGAAGGGCTCTATTGGCAAATTATCAGGAATTCTGTAAGCCGATTTAAAACACATTCAAGCTTGAAATCAGCCATGGTTGGAATATTTAGGCCACAGAAATCTGCAAGCACTACACGTAAGGGCTTCCCTAACCCTTCATAGATCCAGTTGTTAAATAGCAGTTATTAGAACTCCACTGGATAAGAGGAACTGGCTGGGCCCGGAGTTGGTAAATGTTTTCTGCAAAAGTCACACAGTAAATACTTTAGGCTTTGCTGGCCAAATGGTCTCCACTTCAGCTACTCAATTCCACCATTATAGATGAAGGAGAGTGGTCATAGAAAACATGCAAATTAATGCGTATGGCTATGTTCCAATACAACTATATTTAGGAATGCTATAATTTGATTTTAAAATTATTTTCACATGCCATAAATATTATTATTCTTTTCATCTGTTTCAATCATTAAAAAAGACATAAAAAATTTCTTGCCAGGCGTGTAATCCCAGCACTTTGGAGGCTGAGGCAGGAGGATCGTGAGTTCGAAGCCAGCCTCAGCAATGGCGAGGCACTTAGCAACTCAGTGAGACACTGTCTCTAATAAAATACCAAAAAGGGCTGGGGATGTAGCCCAGTGGTCAAATGCCCTTGAGTTCAATCCCCGGTAAAAAAAAAAAAAAAAAAAAAGTTCTTAGTGGGACACAGAAAACAGGTGGAGGCCCACAACTTGGCCTGTGAATCATAATCTGCCAATCCCAGAGTTAGTTCAAGAAGCATATTTTGTGAAAGAATTATAGAATTTCAGAGTTGGAAGGGATCTTAGAATCATCATGTCCAATCTATTAGGCAGAAATTACTGTAAAAATACAAAAAAGATGTACCTGAAACAGTGACTTCCTACAAGAGCAATGCCAAGTGATGAAACATCTTTTTCTTCTACGAAGCCTGATTCCATCTCCCTATAACTCTCCCCACTGGTCCCATAATTTTATGAATGGCTACTGTATTTATATTGATGTAGTATACACTTGCC
Source organism: Tamias sibiricus (assembly GCA_025594165.1). NCBI lineage: Eukaryota > Metazoa > Chordata > Mammalia > Rodentia > Sciuridae > Tamias > Tamias sibiricus. The sequence continues at coordinate 68,681,145 of CM046669.1, forward strand.
AAAAGTGGATGTGGACAAAACAATTGTGTATATCATATCATAGGCACTTTTAAAAAGGACAGCATGTTTGTGTTCAGTACCTACCTGTGTGTTCATATTTATGTCTCAACAATGAGCTACTCTTCTGAAATATCTTATCACATAAGTCACAGGCATACATTCCATTTTCTGTCTTCCGCATTTTCTTTTTGGGTGGTGTAGAATCAGAATCATTCTGATCCTCCACATTGGATACTCCTTCTGAACTAGTGTCTTGCCTTTCATCCTAAGGGGGAGGGTGGAAAGTAAAATTAAATTTCAAATTAAAAGACAAACAAGAGATATAAACAAAGTCTGGGTTAAAAAACTACTTTAAATTAAACTTTCAACAAACTGACCACAGCAAACACACTGCTCATCACTGCAGATGGATCCTAAGGTTGGGGGCTAGATTGTGGAGGATGGGGGTTGATATAGACAAAATTGATGCTGGAGATAAAACAGCCAAACTACAGCAAAAACTATATGCTCAATTGGTACTGAAAAGAAAGGATACCAAAACCAAAATGTAAAATTTACTTGGTTTCATGTAAATCATTACTTTTGTGACAAATTTGCTCAGATTTAGCTTGTGAGTTTGCTAATTAATAACTAATTTCTAACTGCCCCCTTTACTGTTTTTAAAATATGGGTTTCACTAAGCAAAATTTAAGATTGGTTTTTAAAAAGTGGCTTTTAAATTTTACCCTCTAGAACTTGTAGAGATCTCTCTGTGGTCTCCTTGAAAAAAGCAGTTTGCTCTATACTTTTTATGGAGCAAGAAAACAAACACTTCTCAAAAGAAAAAATACAAATGGTCAACAAATATATATTTTAAAAAGTTCAACATCTCTAGCAATTAGAAAAATGCAAATTACATTGAGATTTGATCTCACTCTAGTCAGAATGGCAATTATTAAGAATACAAGTAACAAAAAGTGTTGGTGAGGATGTGAAAAAGAAGGTACATGCATACATTATTGGTGGGACTGCAAATTGTTCTAACCACTCTGGAAAGCAGTATGGAGATTCCTCAGAAAACTAGCTATGGAACCACCATATGACTCAGCTATCCCACTCCTCAGTATATAGCCAAAAGATTAGAATCAGCATACTACAGTGACAGGGCAACCCTATCAATGTTTGTAGAATCAGCATATTACAGTAACACAGCCACCCTATCAATGTTTATAGCAGCACAATTCAAAAGAGCCAAGCTACGGTGCCCTGCGACAGATGAATAGATAAAGAAAATGTGGCATACATACACAATGGATTATTACTCAACCACAAAGAAGAATGACTTTATGGCATTTGCCAGTAAAAAGATATAACTGGAGACTATTATGCTAAGTAGAATAAGCCAGTCCAAAAAAATCAAAAGTTGAAAGTTTTCTCTGATATGTGGAAGCTAATCCAAAATAAGGTGGGGGTGGGTAAAAAAAAAAAAAGAATAGAAGAAAGATCAGCGGAGTAGACAAAAGGTAATAAAAGGAAGAGATACGGGGATACGGGATGGGATAGGGAAAGAAAGTGGCATGAATCTGACCTAACTTTCCTATGTACATACATGAATCCACCACAGTGAATCTCACTATAATGTACATCCACAAGATACTAATTAAAAAACACTATAAGTAAATAATAGAAGGATTGGTAGAGTAGAGGGAAGGGAACAAGGGGATAGAAGAGGGGAAGGAAAGGGGAAGTACTGGGGACTAAATAAGAATAAATTATATTTCGTGCTTTTATAATTATGTCAAAATGAAGCCTATTGTTACGTATACCTAAAAAGAACCAATAGAAAAGATAGAACAACTGGAGAGGGCTTATATTTTTAAACAGGAGTACTTGCTAGACAAAAAGAATCTTCTAAATTACTGTAGCATAAAAAAATTCAGGCAGATAATTTTGAGCAGAAGGTTTTCTAGATGATAGGATCATACTGCAGGGAGCCCGTTAAAGAATTAAGTTGGCTAAGATTTTTGTGCCTTTTCTAGGGTCTTCCATTCTATCTTCTCTAAATGCACAAATTTCCTAAAAGTTAAAAAAGTATTACATATTGCTCATGGCTCTGTAAAGCAGGAGAGGTACAGCCATTTGCCTGGATCATTTGTGAGCTGCCAATGGTTGCTGAGGTAACTCCACTTTCATTAGTATTTGGTCTTGTCATATGATTACATGAGATGTTAAAAGTGGCTCTTTGTTCTGTTCAAAAGGGTGCAAAATGTTCTATACACTAAAAATTTAGATGAATACACTGGTCACATGGAAATTTTTTTTTTTTAATGAGTTATTTCAGGAAACCCAATCTGGCAATATTTAAGGGAAAACAAAAGCAGCAAATACACATTTGAGCGGGATATTGAAATTATTATAGTTGGCATCTACTCATAGAAAGTATCTGCATTAAAGATCAAATACTCATCTCTTGTGTTCATTTGATTCAATTGAAAATGATTGAAAAAAAGGCGGGGGAGACATTTAGTTACACGAAAAAATTCTGCACAATAAGATGCAACAGAGCTCTATCCAAAACTATCATAAACTTTTCAAGAAAATTAAAGAGAAAAATACATACGTAGATTCACAGCCTTATTTATTCACAGCCATATATTAATTATGACTGAACATTTGTTTATTCATGGCTTATAAAATGATCAATGAACACACCAGATGAGTTCTGTGTTTAATTAAAACCTTTCATAAACAGAGGTGTTATTACATAAAAATTGATAGCTAAGTCTGCCTGGTATGAACATATTTTCATTTATTAACAATCATAATCAAGGCAGAAACTAATACTAATTTTGAAAATTTAAAAACAAAAACAGAAATCCAATTAATGAGCATTCTAATTTTTCTTTTCTCTTTGTTTCTGAGTAACAAACTTTAGTTGATACCAGAACCTGGATTAGTAAGTAATTGAAGACCTGTCACAAAAGTTACAACAAACATAATCTAGATTTATTTCCCTTTAGAAATAAAGTTTGTAATAACTTGACTCTACAGTGACAGATTTTTTTTTAAATTATAAAGTTAACTAAAATTAGTCAAATTAGCATTTTTAAAAATATTTTTAGTTGTCAATAGACCTTTATTTTATTTATTTATATGTGGTGCTGAGAATCAAACACATGCCTTGCACTGAGCCACCATTTGCTAACCAGGTTCAGGAAGTTTTTTTTTTTTTTTTACCTGATTTCCACTTGGCTGGACCACTTTCAGGGCTGGTTCCTGGACTGAAGGGCTGACTGTAGTTGAGTATGTGTAAGCCACCTGGGGAATCAGAATAGTTTGCTTATTGGCAGCTAGTGCTCGTAAGCATGGAACACTGTTCTGGTCAGCAATGGCCACGATTGTGGGTAACTGGGCAGTGACTGTAGGTATAGCAATATTTATGGGGTTGGCACTTGGTGGGATTACATTTACAACTGGTTCGGAGTCTGTAACACAACTGTCCTTTTGTGGCTCCTTTTTTGCACAAGACAAGTTCAAGGGTTCTTCTTGGACAGAATAAACACTGTTCTGGTAAACACTAGTGATAGTTGACCTTTCCAATAATTCTCCCTGTTGCTTTGGTAGTGAAAGATCAAGAGGTTCTACTTGTGGCTCTTCTTGTGCACCCTCTGCTGTGTACGAGTAACCCTGTGTATTTCTGGCTGAGGAAAGGTTTAGAGGTGATGGGGATGGTGTACTACTTCTGGAACCATTGACAGCTGATCCTACTGGTAAAACTGGAGAATTAGTCATCTTCGGAGGACTGTGTAGACTTGTGCTGTCCTGGGATTCATTTGCATTTGTGGATTGAGACAGATCATCGTTCTTTGCAGGGATATTTACTTTGCCTGATTCAGGAGAAGATGGTTCAGAAGACTGCACTGAAATCTGTCCAGCTTGCATCTTTTCAAACCACTTTTTTACTACATCCAGTGGCAGGTTTACAGAATCAGCAATTTTTGAGAGTTCTTCTGCACTTGGTTGTGCATTCAAAGCATAATAGGCTTTTAGGAGAGACAGGAGGTTCTTCAAAGGTGGCTGACTAGGAGACAAACTGCCATCTCCAGTACCTGATGAAACAGAGGACTCAGGCTTCTCAGCTTCTGGGGCAGGGAGTGGAGGCTGAGCAGGCTGCTTTAGGTCATAGTGCTTTAATTCTGGAAGTGCATTAAGATCACCCGGACAATCATCACACAGAAGACAAGTGCTATCATTCACTCCTCCTTCAAAGCTTTTATCTTTCTCAGATTTAACAGTAAGATCTTCTGGCAACTTTTCACTTTTGCAATTGTTTGTGGGGACTGGATTTTCTTTTTTTAAATTTTGAGGAACAACTTGAAGTTGGCTAGGCTGCTCAAGACTGTAGTTGATGATAATTTTGGTTGTTCCATCTTGATCAACCAAAGGAAGACTGATGGCTGAAATATAACAGAATGGCCACCTTGTTGTATGGATGAAGCACTGATTGTTTCTTGTTCTTTGGATGCAAGATTGGCTTGATTATTCTCCAAAACTTGCCTTATTACATTACCATCTACTGCCACTTTAAGTACATTCTGAATATCACTTAAATTGATACTTATGGGAGATACCAAACCAACTGTTGGCAGAACAACAGCTTGCACCACACCCTGAGGAGAACTGGTTGCCTGTAATGGGCCACCACCACTAAAAACCCCATTTTGTAAAGGGGTTGAACAGTTGATTCCTGAAGCAACCACTATGGGTTTGAATTCATAATCCACAGGTTCAGTTTTAATTTGGTTTACAGAAAGTTGTTCTTGAAGGGGTTTATTCTCTATTTTTTGCCGTATCTGTGGTCGTGTGGGACTGCCTGGTGATGCCGAAAGAGATGGTGAGGAACACTGAGATGTCTTGAGACCTGTTCTTGGTCGCCCATTCACAGGCATCAAGCTGATACATTTCTTACTGCTTATATGAGAGCTATAGGAACCAGAATGGGAAAAACGTTTCTTGCAGTTTGGGCATTCATATGGCTTCTCTCCTAAAAACAAACAAACAAACAAACAATTTATATGTTGTCAATTATTACATATACATTTTTATATATCCAAATTTTCTCTAAAACAAGAAATATCAAGTTTAAAAAGTAAGATTACCAGGTATGTGTGTGTGTATGTGTATATACATGCACATATTAAAAAAAATATATATACATATATATGTATGTATATATATTTGGTACTGGGGATTGAACCCAGGGGTGCTTAACAACTAAGCCACATCCCCAGCCTCTTTTTAAATTTTATTTAGAGACAGAGTCTCACTGAGTTGATTAGAACCTCGCTAAGTTGATGAGACTGGCTTTGAACTTGCAATCTTCCTGCTTCAGCCTACAGAGCTGCTGGGATCACAGGCGTGCACCACCACGCCTGGCACCATGTATGTATTTTATTTAGAATCTTCATTTTAAGTTAATCAATGACATAAATATTATCAACAGTAATAAAATCTTTTTCTGAACTACATGTGCTAATCAGGGAATCTTCCTAGCGTATATGTGTATAACATCTCTGCCCACCTTTAAACTTCAAATAATTCTCAAATGTCAAAAACAATTAATTCTACTCTTTCAAGTATTTTTTTCATATCCTGTGTCACCAACCTACATAATTTTCAGTACTTCACTCTACTCCACAACTATCTTTAGGATAAATCAATATTAGAAGAAACAAAAATAAGTACAGTCTCCCATAAGACTATGAATATTTATCCTTAGTTTATAAAATTACAACATCCATATGGTTTCCTTGAAAGGATCTTTCCTAGTGAGGAATATTTCAATATAAGATATTCCTATAAATACTTACTTATTAAACCGGAATGGATGTATCCCCAGAGAGATAAGTTCTAGTGGTACACAAAGCATACTAGAGTTTCAATTTTAGTCACAGTGGTTATGGTAAAACATTATTTTTATATGGAAACAGATTATACCAAGGGTAAAATACAACATCTGGATGAATTAGCAAGACACACGATGTCAAAGAAATTTCTTGCATGTGCAGACCTCCTTTCAGCTGCTTTTTTAGACTTCCCAGGGGCACAAGGTACTTATTCTTCTTGGTCATCAGAGATACTTGGATAATTTTGAGAAGCACTAAGATAAATGGAATATCTTAATATAAACCTAACTGTTCATTTGTTCAAATTTATGGTGACAGTTCTTTAATTTATATGTTACAGACTATCTGCTCAAATAAGGTGAGAACCTCTGGGTCCTGTTTTCCTTTTATCCCTTGTTCATTAAACATTTTTAGGATAAATGATAGCTAACTGTAGAACTATGAAATGTGATGATGTTGATTTGACTCCCCAGTATTACAATAGTGCCCCTTATATCCTCTTTTCTTTTTAAGAGTTAACAGGAAAAGCAGTGGAGAAAGTCAATGTAAGGTCTGCTAACGTTTTAAGTGTAATGCTAATATATTTTATCAGAAATATAGTTATTTAAGGAATCAGATATTAGAAATGGAAGGGATCTAAGAGTCCCTCTAGAAAGACTCCTTTTCAATAAAGAATTCCTTTATATTATTTTTGACATAAGTTAGTCTCTGCTGAAATTCCTTAGTCAAGGGGAGGATATTGCCTATAGGACATCCCTATGGAAGACAGCCTAGACAGATTCTGCAGAGGGTCATGGATTTGGGTTCGAATTGTGACTCAGACATGATAACGCATATTTCCCTGACCTAGTTTGTACTTCTGATGTCACACAAAACAAGTCTAACTTATTCTATAAGCCAGACCTTCAAACTGATACAGAGCTACCATGTGTATCTTCCTGTGTAGATTAAATATGTCCAGGTCTTTCAAACAATTCTCACAGGACACAGTTTTCAAAACCCTTCCCTGCTTGTTAAGACCACCTCTAGATATTCTGCAGTTTATCAATATCTTTCTAAAGCAATTCCTGGAGTAGGATTAATACTCGAAATGCCATCAGATAAGAGTTTCTAATGGGGGTAAAAGAAGGAATATGTTCTTGTATATCTCTATTTTAAATTATTTGATAACAGGTTTAGGTGGGCTGCATAAGTATTTTCCTATTGGAGATAGGAAAATAAGCATCCATGATATAGACTATTTTCTTTATAATAAAGGAGATCAAGAAGAACAGTGGGTAAGGCAATGACAGCAGAATCAGGATGCTGCCACCATAGTTCCAACTCTGCCTTGTATTAGCTGAGTGACCCTGAACAAGTTAAATTAAGTTCTCTGGGCTTCCATTTTCTCATCAACAAAAAGAGAATAATAGCATCGTGAGGTCCTGGGTTCAATCCCCAGTACCACAAAAAATAATAGAAGAAATAACAGAATGAACATCTGAGGGTTATTTGAGGACTATAAAAGTTAATGTATACAAATAACTAGTGAGTGGCTACACAGTTAAATATTCAATAAATGCTAGTTATCATTATTTTTTTAGTTGTAGTTGGACATTTATTGATTAATTTTTATGTGGCTCTGAGGATCAAATCCAGTGCCTCGCATGTTCTAGATGAGTGCTCTACCGCTGAGCCACAACCCCAGCCCCTAGTTATCATTATTCTTATTGTTCAGAATTAAACTGATAATTGATCAGTGTGATAAAAATTTACCCAATATTTACTCTAAAGCCAAAGTTACTGGTAAGCTTTATAAACCTATCACAATGGAATTAATCTGAAATAATTTTCCTATGTACGTATATGAATATATACCACAGTGAATCTCACAACTGTGTATATCCATCCATAAGAAATTAATTTAAAAAATAGCTATGGGTAAATGGCAGAAAGATCAGTAGAGAGAAAGCAGCAGGGTGTTGGGGAGGGAAGGTGCTGGAGACTGAATTAGAAAAGACATGTTCCATGCTTTTATAATTATGTCAAAATGGATTGATTCTACCATCATGTGTAACTAAAATAAAAAGTCTCATCAATGCTGTAGTTCTCTTTCCCCTCATGTTGCCTCATTTACTAACATCACCTCTGAATGACTTTTTCATCTTGAGTTCTATTTCTACCTTCCTTCCATAAAAGCCATCTTCACCTCCTTATTCCCTTTTACAAATCTCAACTCTTTATACAAGAGGCAATAAAATTCACATTCACGAGAATGATAAGGTAGTTTTAGGTTATACTTGCTAAGACATGACACATTATCTTCTGATTAGGAAATCTGGAGTATGCCATATTATATTAACTTGATACACTTTAGTCAAAGGTTAAATGATAATAAAATACCACTAATCAAAAGAAAATTTCTCCATATTAGTCTTTATACTAAAAAGAAAAGCAAGTAGTTTTTGATCATATATGTAGATCACATTAGAATAGATTTATTTATTATCGCATATGCTGATATTTAGTATGCAGACAGAAAAAAATATTTACCACTGTGAATTCTTAAGTGCTCTTTTAGGTGGTGTTTGTATTTGAAAGCTTTTCCACATTCAGTGCACTTGAATTTACGATTACCCCCAGACTGTGTCACATGTCTCTGTAAGAGAAAATTGGTATTTTATTTGTAAAACAAAAGAACTTTAGACATAAAGAATCTCCAATGTGCTTAAAGTAATATTTTGAGTGAGTCTGATAACCATTTTGATTCTTAAAGCTCTTAAATTACAGTCATAAAAATATAACACTTGAAATTATTACCCAAAAGGATGGCGACAGTGGGAACAGTTGTGACACAGAAAAAAATCTAGATTAATTTAAAGTATCAGAGCCATACTTAACTAAGCAACATAGTATTAAGCAAAAATAAAGTAATATGTACTTTACTAGGAACTAGAGATTATCTTGTCTATATTCTAATTTACATATAACCAACTCTACAAATAATTAAGAATCTATCTAAAGCAGTTACTCAACAGAAGAAAAAGGTCCTGAAGAGAAGAAAAGCCTGGGCTTTCTCCAGTATTATAACCTCTCTATTTTATGTTTGATATTTCCAAAATGTACTTTAATCTGGTGGTTTTGAAAAATACATCAATTTTTTCAGCCAAATGTGATTATGATAGATTATGATAGCTTTCTGCTTGGTTTACCAAATTTTCATCTGTATGTATTTCATTTCAGAAGTATTCAGGCACCCTTCAATTAATCTCATGAGAGCACAGTTCTCTACAGACTTGCATCACCAGCTGCTTCTTTGATACTGTCAACTGGAAGGAACTAGACAGATGAAACTTAACATGGTTAACACCAAACTCTTCTTAATTTCCCTCCCGCAAGTTATCTCCCTCTCTAGTGTCTCCTACCTTCATGAATAGCAACCTCATGCAGTTATTGCTTAGTCTTAACCTTTTGATTACTCTTCCCCTTAATACCCTGAATCAATCCCTCATAAGCCATCTGAATGTAGATTGAACCCAACATCCTTCACTATGTCATGTCTGTCACACAACCTCCGACCCAGATTATATCAAGACACTAAATGTTTCCCCTGCTTCCATTCTTCTCTCTCTTGATCTGTTTGCCATCCAAGAATCAGTAGTTCCTTAAAAATTAAAAAAAAATCCAATATCTTCAAAAGTTTCGCTATCACACTTTAGAATAAAATTAAATCTTTATCTTACCCCGCATAATAGCTTACATCATCTGGTCCCCAGCACTTCTCTAGTTTCACCTATCTTTCTCCCCTTTATTCACACTTATCTCCTTGCTGTTTCTTGGACATGCCAGGCAGGTCTCTGCTTCAAGTTAAATTAGTATTAATTTGATCATTGATACATGATAGCTATAAGGAGCTTGTTAAAAAAGGATAATCAGTCATTGGCTTTAATCCTAAAAACAGAGCCAAGAATTTAAATGTAACTTAGAGTTACAAAATATTCTTAGTATATGCTTCTATAAAACGGGACACAGTGACACAGAATCAGATCAAATCATATAAAAACTGAATCTTCAGGATAAAAACTACAAACTTTAGATTCTTAGAGGAGTTATATTCTCTCACTATAGGAAAAAAGGAGTTATTTTCTTAGTCACTGGTTCAAAGAAAATTAATCTTCAAAAATTTGTCTTCTCAAATTGGTCATGTAGTTTATTTAACCACTATTCTCCTACACTCAACATTTTAGTAGAATGCAACCCAAATCTCAGAGGAATATTAGTTATGGTATAAGCAAAACAAGATCTTACCTGGAAATGAAAACTACAAATCATCACTTTCATTTTTATAAGGTTTCAGATAAGACAGCATCTAGTACATCCTTTTCACTTTTAAATATGTGAAAATCCTTGCCTTCCACTGAGGGTCGAATTCCCCAAATTTGGAAAGTTAGTGAACTCTTGGGCATTGCACTTACTTGATCTCTTCCTGACTTATGTGATGTCATGTGACGCTCAAGTTGGGTTCTGTATGCAAAGGTGTAACTGCACAGAGAGCAACTAAAGTTATCTTCATTCTTCTCATGGCGATATTTAATGTGTTCTTTCAGAGAGGTAAAGCGTTTATAGCCTCTATCACAGTATGGGCAGGTGAGTAATTGGGAAAATGCATCTGGTGTTCCTGTATAAGAAATTATATATTTTAAATTTAAAACATTCAAAACATATTACCAAAGATAACACTGAGTCCCTATGCTGTGTACCACATATTGTGATACCAATTTCATATTTGGTCCTCAAAACAATACAATAATGCTACCACTATTTTACAAAGGAGGAAATGTGAAGCTGAGGAAAGTTCAATAACTTAAAAGCATGAATTTTAAGTCAGGTAGTGACAGTCAGGATTCAAGCACAGGCTAACTCTTAAGTCCCTTATCTTTTTTTTTTTTTTTAATTTTTTTTTAACTAAACCACAATTCTCTTCTTTTTGTGTGGTTAACTGGACAAAGAACTAAAGTAAAATTAGGATATGGGTTACACTTATAAATGTATACATGTTACATTTACTGCATTCTACAACAATATCTTTTGGTCTTTTGGTAACAAATGTATATTATTTATTTAAGGTTCATTCTTTTGAATTCGAAAATGACACTATAAAATTACTGTCATACAAGAATAAGTAGCACATAATTAGACTATATTTCCATGACTCCCTTGAAGCTAGATGTGGCCACATGACTGAATTCAGACTGAAAAGAAAGAGTGATGGGAGCCAAATCTGGGCCTGGTCCATAAAGACCTCCCACGCATGACCCTCCAACTTTCCTTTCCCTATTCAAATATAGTGAGTCATTTTTGATGTAGTTTTACTGGTATGAATATATACATAACTTGCAGAAATAAAGGTATTCTAAATGAATTAGAGTTCATTATCTAGGCCTAACAATCCTAAAGTGTAATACTTTTTTGCTAATTGATGTTAAAATAATAGTTTTGTATATTTGAGTTTCTTCAAAGAAATCAGCTTGTAAGTGATATATTATTGCAAATATCATCTTCACTTTTTTCATTTTGAATTCCTTACGAAAAAAATAGACAACCAAAGACAATTTCATAGCAATCTCCAAATTCTTCGCAAACATATTCTTTTACTGAAGTCCAAGTGCATATAAATTAAATATCTTGGGGCTGGGATTGTGGCTCAGTGGTAGAGCGCTCGCCTAGCACATGCGTGGCCCGGGTTCGATCCTCAGCACCACGTACAAATAAACGCATTGTGTACAACTAAAGCAAATAAATAAATATTTAAAATAAAATTAAATATCTTGCTCAAAGACCAGCCTACAAATCACCTGAACTCTTAAGTAGCTAGGCAAACATTTTGAAATATGTATTGAATGTATAAATAAAATTAAATAACCAAAGCTCCAAAGTTTATGATGGTATCTTTTGTTACCAGCTAGCAAGGCGACATGAACCAGAGTTTTCTGTTGGAGATGATTCTAACATGGATACCTTCTCTGGAGAGGAAATCATGTTGTATGTTTTCCAGTATGAATTTCCTATTTGTACAGGCCAGTGGGAGTCAACATTTAGGACCTTATCCTTGCTAGAATGCCTAGTCCAACTTGTTGATTTAAGTGGTTATAATGGCAAAAGTTATAGTCTGTCACTGTGGGTGATTTGTTATTGGCACTACAACATCATGTAATTCATTTTCCTACTCCAGTGTCATAGATCTACTCTCATTATGTTCTATTTTCTTCTCGGTCTACACGATTAATCCTTACAATTTAATAAACAAAATAATAAAAATATGGTAAAATGACAGGTTGTTCATGATATTTTAACAGCAAGTTCTTATTTTTATAAAGCAATATCTATTGAATTTTCTGACAGATAAGATATGAATTCATTCTTTTAGGTACTAGTATAAACAATGAAAAGTAAATCTGAATATTTGGTACAATGAACATAGACTAAGTAGGTTTAAAAGATAAAATATTTATCTCTATTTTTGAAAAATATCAAAATTTTGTTTTTCAAAAATCACTTTTTAGTAATGAAAATTTGTTATAAAGGGGAAATGATAATTTTTAGAATTCCCATGATAAGTTTAAAGTAGTAATTCAATGATACTAAAAAGTAAAACCAATGTATATCTGAATGTTTTCTGAACTGTCTATAATGAATATTTCTTTTTTTTTTAAAAGCAAAACTTCTTAATTTTTAAATCCTAAATTTCCTTTGATAGATATCATAACACTTCTGACTGGTAGTATTTATTGATATAAAACCTCTAAAACATCCCTTGTATTTGTTCCCCATTGATTCAGAATTTAGAATTATTCAACCTTCTAGAGAAAGTCTTGCCTATTTATAATGTGTGAGAAAAGAGTGCAGGGGACATGTTTAATCTACTAAAAATTAAAAAAAATATATTAAGATCCTATCCATTCCAGAGTGAAACTTCTGTTTCGGCTCTGTTTTTCAGAGTTAATTCTTGATTTAAAAAGGATATAGTTGGGCTAGGGTTGTGGTTCAGTGGCAGAGCACTTGCCTTGCATGTGTGAGGCACTGGGTTTGATTCTCAGCACCAACATATAAATAAACAAAATAAAGGTCTGTTGATAACTAAAAAATAAATTAAAAAAAAGAGTTGACTCTTTGACTTGGAATATATGTTTTTATATCATAGTTCTCAATTTTATCTAAAATCTTCAAAGTTAATTGATTATTTGAATACTAAGCTAAATGTATACACTCAACTGGAAACCCTGGAAAAAGAAAGCCAGATGTAGGATATCAATCTTTATAAATCCTTAAATATTGCAAATACCTTCCTAGTCTTGGTATAGATCTTGTATAAAATTACTTATGGGAACATTTTAATAATATTTTCATCTTTTTTTACACTTAGAAGGGCAGAATGACAGCCTATTTCTTCTCAGGAATGCAGAACACATTTTTTAACTGTATTTTCCCCATTTTAAATGCACTAAGTGTTCATATCAGAGCAGAATAAAATAGATATAAAAAACTGTCTCCAAATTAGTATGTTTTGAATCAGGTGACTATTTCACTTGCTAAAAGAATAGTGGAAAACAACTGAAGGGCAATAAGGGTCATCCTAGTTCTCATTTCTGCTTCCTGTTGCCATTTGAGTAAATAGAAATTCATGTCCAGACACCATTCTAAGCATTTCACATGCAGGAGCATTAACACTACATACATGAAGAGCCAATAACAATATTGTACTCTTATAAAGGACAATGTCCCATTAATAAAATATACTACTCCCTACAGGCACTTGTAATAATTTGGTTCTCAAAAGTATTCTCTATAGTAGATTAGTTTCCCACAGTATGGTAACAGAAAAAATAATCCTTTAAAGAGAAATAAAAAACAAGTGTTAAATTCCACTTACCATTTTCATCATGACCACTGGCTTCTGGTGTGCCCTGTCTCTGGTCCTCTTCAGGTGCCTCAGGATAAATGACAGCAGTGTCTTGTTGTTGCAGGAACTCTTCAACATTAGGATCATGGTTTTGCTCATTTTCTGCATCTGAGTCGCATTCATCATCTTTTACTAAAAGACATGCATTGTTAAGCAATTTTATCACCAAGTGGTGAAGTTTTTTTTTAAATAATAAATTGTTTGAGAACATAATCATTCCTGAAATTAAATATTTACTGAAAACTCAAAATGAATTCTACTAAATTTTTGCAATCTATTAAGAAATTCTTTTCCTTTATATATTTCAAGTGCCAAAATGTCTGAAATTCTCATTCCTTTTAAGCTTTAGAGCCACACTTCTAATTCCATTTTACTAATAAACAAAACACAGATAAGGTAATATATTTGACTGAATTCTTTATTTTTCATTTAATGATAAAGCAAGGAAAAAAGAAGACCTTAGTTCTAAAAAACCACCTCTTAGCAACCTATCATATTATACTTTAAATTTGAATTATTCCAATATAAACCATTATTTTAGTTCAGCTATGTGATTTCCTAGAAAATAGCTTTAGTAATAATCTTTAGCTAGAAAGACTTCTAATAAGATTCCAAGGGTATCAAATCAATAAAAATTGCTCTTTACCTCCCCCAGCAGTCCTATACAAACAAGTCTATTCTTCCTCTATTTCTGCTTCGATAAATATTTAGCCATGGGATTAAGATATGGCAATCTTTTTTTTTTTCTCGAGTGTAAAAGATTTAAGAGATCACAGGTTTTCACTTTGAGAACTTAGCTTACAGTGCTGCCTACTTTCTAAAACAGTATTGGTGCACTAGAGTTTTCCTCCATTGACTCCACTGGCTCGAGGTGAGACTGTCTACTCCATGCTGGTGGTAACTGTTAATTAATGAGTTAGCATGAATCTCAAGTGTCTCAAGGCTGACTTCTTTATAGACTTTGGACTAAACTGTTTATTATAAATTTGTAAAATGGCACTTCCCAGCAGACTGAAATTGGGCCAAATTAAAATGGTGATGCATGGACATCTTTTGTTTGACAGTTACTAAAACAATTCTTGCTAAATCTCTTAAACAGTAGCATAAGCGAACTCCTCATGGTCACTTCTATTTAAAACCTGAGAATCAATGACATAGTAATAATACTGATTCACAAATATTTTCACCATTTTAATACAGCCAATAGGCTATTAATTATTTAGCATCTGCTAGAAACTGAGAAGTGTGTTATTTAATTCGTGCCAGTAATCACCAAACTGGGGCTAATGGAGCCAAAAATGAATGAAGACTTTTTCTGGGGTATGGGGGACTAGGGATCGAACTCAGGAGCACTTGACCACTGAGCTACATCCCTACTTTGTATTTTATTTAGAGACAGGTTCTCACTGAGTTGCTTAGTGCCTTGCTTTTGCTGAAGCTGCCCTTGAATCTGAGATCCTCCTGCCTCAGCCTCCCAAGCTGCTGGGATTACAGGCATATGCCTTCGCACAAGTGGAGACTTTTTAAGAGGTGAGCTGATACTGTTGATTTTGAGGGAATCAATTCTCAGATCCTCAACTTCCATATACACTCTTAGCATCCTGAAGGTTGTCTCTGCCTGCCCTCCATTTTTCACAGTATTCTTTACTCTCATGTTCTTAAGGGGGAAAAAAAGAGAAAAAGATATATTATTCCCTCCATCCATTACATTAATATGGTATATTGCCTTGGAGTATAAAAATCTCTCTGGTGCCAAAGAGAAAAGTTCAAAATACTGATTAGGGAAAACCTTCATTACTGATTAATTGAAACAGTATAAAACCACTACGGTCTTCCACTCTTTCCTGTTTACATGGGTTTTTATCAGATGCAAAGCATGGCAATTGAATTAGGAATTGTTTAGCCCTGCTTGCAAAGCTAAAATCAACTATATAATAATATAGAGGAAATAACCTCAGGGGTTATACTCCTAACTATTACTAAATAGTTCACTGCTCTTAAGAGACTGATAGGAAAAAATGAAGACATTCTTAAACATCATTCCTGTGATCTGTTGTTAACTGGAAGAATAAGTATTTTCGAATAGCTGAAGTAGTTCTTGTCAGAGAGAGAGTGTTTTCATCAATGCAACTTCATTTTTTTTTCAAATTAGATAAAATACATTTTATCTAATGTGATTTCTCATAGATGCCATACAGTTAGACTTAAGACTTAAAGCTATTCTTATCAAACTGTTATAAAATGTTTTTTCATTTTAGAAATCTCCATCTTATAAAATGTTTGTATTTTCAACATCCTTTTAACAAAAATTACATATATACTAGCTGTTAGGTTAATGAGTTTATAAATAGCACAGATTTTTCAGAATTACATGTCTGTATTTTATAAATAAATTTTATTTCTTCAGTAAGTTATATATAAGCTTACCTGTACACTTACAGGTTCTAAATGTGTACATTTGAAAAAGAGACAAAGATTTTTATGACTGATAAAAGTAAAATTAGATCGACACCATCTTAATCTTCACTACAGAATGAAGTATTTTATAAATGTATTTATTTATACTTTACATATTCTTAATTACTTATACTTTATATATTCCAACCATTTCTTTATTGAAGAAACTTTCATAAAATTTCTCAAAATATATAAATACACATTTATTTTAATTGGAAAAATTAGAACATCCTTTTTTTTTTTTCCTTATTATTTGACTGACTGGCATAACAGTGAAAATTGGCTTTGCTACTGAGGTTAGTAGGTGAAAATTTCCCAGAAATTGGGTGAACTAAGGTATTGATCAAAAGATAGTTACATGACTTCAGATAAAAGTATTTTTATTAAAATATTTTAGCAAAAAAATTACTGAAATTAACCATATCTCAATGTCCCCAAGGAAAAATAAGGTGCTTCTAATTGAGAAAGATAGTAAAGCAAGGTCCCAAAATAGTATAATTTCAAGTAATTTGATCAGCAAGTATTGATAGAGCCTATCTGTTATATATCCCAGAAAATTAAAGATTTTAATGACTGGGGAATGAATCTCTTGCAAATTAGGTGGCTTTGAGTGTTTCTTCTCAACACAATTGAAGGGGTACTTAACTTAATTGTTAGTGATAGGACATTAAAATATTTTTATTGACAAACACAACTATTGGCATATAATTCTAAAGATGTATAAAGAACTGATTCACAGTGGGGTTGGGTCGGGGAGCATAGGAGGATTAGAGGAACACTAGAAAGGTCAATGGGGAGGGAGGAGAAGAGAGGGGGCAAGGAGGTATAAAGGAAAAAAAAAATACAAAAAAGATGGTAGAATGAGATGGATATCATTACCCTAAATGCATGTTTGAAGACATGAATAGTATGAATATACTTTGTATACAAACAATAATATGTAAAAAGGTGCTCTATATGTGTATTGTGAATTGTAATGCATGCTACTGTTATATATACAACAACTTCGAAAAAATAAACCAAGAACTGAGTAAGTTATAAAACTTTTATTTGGGAATAAAGTTATCTCAGTGCTAAACAAAAACCAGAAACAGAATTAATGCTGAATACTTTTCCTTTTAGAAATAACAGTAATATAGTATATGAAATAAATGGAAAATCTTTCACTCCCTTAATCTCATTTTAATATCTTTAACAATTATTTATTAAAATGTGCATATTTATGTTGTGATCAACTATGAACTATCAATAAATGATAAATCCATAATATTTTAAAACTTTAATATTCATGTAGTCTCTGTATATTAAAAAGAAATTTCAATTTAAATATGTGCCTTTCTTTTAAAGAAATTGACAGTTGATAAAAAGTTCCTGCAAACAGGAAATATATATCATGTTAGCATAAATTCTATAGCATAGCTGGAAGGCAAATATGAGTGCAAGGAGTAAACATTATGATATAATGTTTCTGACTCCTAAAGAGTTTATTCATTTATAAAAATATGAGTCAATAGTAGGTATTAAATTGTTATATATTTCACATATAAAAATGATGTTAAAAAGTCAGTTTTTAATATGCTAGAAATTGTTTGCCACTACTTACATTTAAAATAAAAAAAATTATATGCCCATTAAGAAATTTGTGAGCAGTATATAATTGTTTACATACTATAAAATTTAGATGATAATAACAATAACTCAGTGTTGTTATGAGGATTAAATTAATATAGCAATGTGCTTATTAGTACTGTACCTGGTATGTAGTTAAGTGCTACAATTTTTAGCTATTTTCCTTAAAGCAGTCCAAAGGTGAACATTGTAATTTCAAAATTAAACTTTTTCTCAATAAAAACAGATGAGGGTTAGAAAAGTTAGATAGCTTTTCCAAGATCATGTAGGAAAAAAGTATTACCATCAGAACACCTGCTTTTGCATTAGGTGTCTGATATCAAATTCTGGGCTCTTTCCACTAAACTATACTGTTTCCATGAATCTGTATTACCAAGATCAATTTCAATTGGTAACCAGAAATTCTGCAATTTTACCCATAAAATTTAAAGTTTTGGCAGAGCACATCATGAAAAGGTCAATTACAAAGCAAATTACTGGTCTTTAAGACTGGTAAACCTGAGTATTTAAGGATTAGGAAGAGGAGCAAATACACAGAGACACACAATGATAATTTATTTTTCTTTAAAATAAGACAAAACTCAAGAGCTAATCATCAAAGTATAGGATTATAGAACTATATTTACCTGTGAAAGTGTAGAATTATAGACTATAATCACAAATTAGAGAAAGAGAATGTTTAACATAAATATAAAATTTTTTTTCTCTTTCTCTTTCTCCTTCCCTCCCTCTCCAGGCACAATATTTATTCTCAGTAACCTGCAATCTTTACCCTCTGTTTTTAAAACTTTATAAAACTGTTAACTATATAAACAAAAAAAAATGGATGCTTGGAAGGAGCAAACATGTTTTTGGTTGAGTCAATTTTAAGTTGAGTCAGCAATTCTCTCAAATTCATCAACAGTGAAAGTAAGCAAGCTATAGAAAAGATCTTACAAGGTTCTGAACTAATGACAGTGATATATATATACAATGTTTTTGTCAGCATTTTATTCTCTAGTAGTCAAGGAAGTAACAAAAGCAAAGGCAAAATATATAATGTTAAAGTTCAACTGCTCTAAAGTCTCAAAAGTTCAATTTCCATCTTTTGTTCCTTAAAGCCACACTTATTGGAGCTTAAATCTTCCCCTCCAGAGAAATAGGCAACAGAGATCATCTTCTTGTAGGTTGGGGAGGCCTGACACTTCAGCAGCAAGTAATTAATACAAGGTCACTCTGTCTTTCAGATGTGGGTTTTTAAAATGTTTTTGAGGAAATTTATGTATTACTCAGTACTTCAACCTGAAAGAATTCATTTTTATAGTGAAGAGAAAACTGCAAGATAAAATACTGTATACTTCAAAGTATACATCTTTTTTGACAGAATTTTGTTTAGAAGGGCAAATGGTCTTCTGTAATTCTAGTAATATAGTATTTACAAGTCATCAAATTTAACATGAAGTAAAAGAGTACTAACCAGCATTCTTTCGTGTTCACTGTCTTGCTAATAAATATCCAGTTTTAATATTTTATATAATCTGCAGGTTAGCATGACAAATATTTAATGTCAAGCATACCTGAATACATTATTCATGCAAGCTAACAAAACCATGTTAAGGGAAGAATATAAATTCTTGGGCTGTACAGATACCACAAATCATGATACTACAATATTAATAAATTAATTTGAAATTCATCTTTAAAAATAACAGATTTACTCTTTGAAACTGACTGACAAATATGGGAGTGATGATGTTTATATTATAGATAAAAATCTGTTTTTTTATAAGGCTCTATGGAATATTCCTCAAATGTAATGCAAAGTTAACAAAACTATAAATGTTAAACCACAGAAGAGAAGGAAAAGAGAAAACTTAATTAAAACTATGTGATAAATGGCTGGGGTTGTGGCTCAGAGGTAGAGTGCTTGCCGAGCACGTACGCGGCCCGGGTTCGATCCTCAGCACCATGTAAAAATAAATGTATTGTGTACAACTAAAGCAAAGAAATAAATATTTCAAAACAAAAAACTATGTGATAAAAATATCTATGCTTGAAAGACATTCATAGGCTGAAGGTGAAAGATATAAAAAGATGTATTATACAAATGGAGACTGAAAGCAAGCAGGAGTAGCCACTCTCATAACTGGCAAAGTAAACTTCAAGCCAAAATAAGTCCGGAGGCAAAGAAGGTTGCTTCATACTGGTTAAAGGAACTATCAAATAGCATGATACAATGATTATAAATATTTATACCCCAAATTCTGGTGTACTTATTTAAATAAAACAAACACTAATTGATACAAAGATTCAGATAGGAGGAACTGTCTGCAAAATAGATCATAGTTTAGGACACAAATACGAAAAAATAAAGATAGATAATTCCTTGAATTTTATTGGATCATTAACAGAATGAAATTACACATCAATAAAAAGACATAAAATAGAAACCATTTAAACACATGGAGATTGAATAATACACTTTTGAATGAGGACTGACTGGATCATAGAAAATGGGAGAAATAAAAAAATTCTTAGAAACAAATGAGAACAGAGATAGAACATACCAAAATCTTTTGGGACAGTATTGAAGAGGAAAGTTTACTGCATTGAGTACCCACTTGGAAAAACAAAAACAAAAACAAAATAAACAGAAAGATCCCAAATAAATAGTCTAATGTTACATCTCAAGGCCCTATAAAACCAAGAGCAAACTAATTTCAAAACCAGTAGAAGACAGAAAATAATTACGATCAGAGCCAAAATTAATGAAATTCAGAAAAAAATTAAAAAATATAAAGGATTAATGCAACAATGAACTGATTATTTGAAAAGATAAACAAGATTGATGAACCTCTAGCCAAACTAACCAAAAGAGAGAAAAAATCCAAATCAACAAAATTAGAGATGATAGGAGATATAGAAATTTAGGATATATTACCATAAATATTTCTGAAATCTAGAGAATCATTAGGTATTATTTTGAAAATTTATATTCCAAAAAATTAGAAATCTGGGAGACTTTGACAAATATCCAGAAACATATTTCATAAAGGCTATATATGACAAATTGAACCAAGAGAATATAAAAAACCAGAACAGACTGATATAAAGTAATGAGACTGAAGCAGTAATGAAAAGCCTTTCAACAAAGTAAAGCCCAAGACCAGATGGATTCTCAGTTGAGTTCTACCAGACCTACAAAGAATTAATGCCAATTCTCCTAAAATTATTCCATGATATTGAAAGGGAGGGAAAACTTCCAAATTCATTCCACGAAACCAGTATCATCCTGACACCAAAACCAGAGAAAGACACATCAAGGAAAGAAAACTATAGACCATTATCTCTGAACAGACACAAAAATCCTTTACAAATATTAGCAATTCACATTTAAAAGCATATTAAGAAAAATGTACACTATGATCAAGTTGGTTTCACCCCAGGGATGTAAGGCTGGTTCAACATATGCAAATCAATATATGTAATGCATCACATTAATAGAATTAAGGACAAAAATCACATGTCATCTCAAAAGATACAACATCCAGCACTCATTTATCATAAAAACACTGAAGAAACTAGGCATAGATGAATCTTAATAACCTACAGGCTACATACGACAAAACCAAAGCCAACAACATAGCGAATAAAGAAAAACTGAAAGTATTTCTTCCAAGATCAAAAACAAAACAAAAATATCCACTCTCACCACTTATAGTCAATATAGTTTTAAAACTGTAGCCAAAAGCAATTAGGTAAGAGAAGGAAATTAAAAGGATATAAACAGGACAAGATATAGTCACACTGTTTGCCAATGACATGATCCTATGTTTAGAAGACCTGAAAAATTCCACTGGAAGACTTCTAGAGCTGATAAACAAATTCAGCAAAGTAGTGGGATATAAGATCATACAAAATACATACAAAATCAATAGTTTTCCTATATTCCAATAAGGAGTCTGCTGAGAAAGAAACCACAAAAACAATTTCATTTAGAATAACCTCAAAATACACCTGGGAATAAATCTAATCTAGGAGGTGGAAGACCCCTGTAGTGGGAACTATTAAACATGGAAGACCCCTGTAGTGGGAACTATTAAACATGAAGAAAGAAACTGAAGACGACTCAGAAGATGGAAAAATGTCCATGTTCTTGACCAGGCAGAATTAATATTGTCAAAATGGCCATCTTATCAAAAGCAATATACAGATGCAATGTGATCCCATCAGAATGCCAATGACATTCTTCATGGAACTAGAAAAAAGTTCTAAAATTCATATGGAAGAAAGAAAAAAAAACAGAATAGCCAAAGTAAGACTGGGTATGAAGTGTGATGTAGGTAGTATTACAATACCATATCTATAATTATACTACAGAGCTACAGTAACAAAAAATGCATGGTACTGGCATAAAAATAAATATGAAAACCCATGGAATAGAAAGAAAGATACAGAGACAAATCTGCATAGACAGACATCTGATCCTTGACAAAGGTACAAAAGACACACAGGAAAAAAACAGCCTTTAAAATAAATGGTACTGGTATAACTGGATATCCATATATAGAAGAATAAAACTTGATCCCTATCTCTCACCCTACACAAAAATCAACTCCAATTGGATGAAAGACCTAAGTATTTGACCAGAAACTCTGCAACTGCTAGAAGGAAACAGGGTCAACACTCCAACATATTGGTGCAGGCGCTGACTTCCTTAATGACTTCTAAAACTCAAGAAATAAATAAAGAATCAATAAGTATAATGACTTCAAATTAAAAAGCTTCTGTACAACAAAGGAAACAATTAAGATCATGAACAGAGGGCCTACAAAATGAGGGAAAATCATTTTGACTCTTCCAACAGGAGATTAATATTCAGAATATACAGAAAATCCAAAGAATTTATCATCAAAAACCAATAATCCAATCAATAAATGGGCAAATGAATCAAACAGACATTTCTCAAAAGAAGAGTGCAAATGACCAACAAATATATGAAAATAGAAATGAGGAGAATGCAAATCAAAACTACACTGAGATTTCATTTCACTCCAGTAAGTGCTCATGAGAGTATAAGGAAAAAATGCACATTCGTGCATTGTTGGTGGGACTGCCAATTAGTAGTATAGAGATTCCTCAAAAAGCCTAGGAATGGACCTACCATATGACCCAGCTATCCCACTTCTTTGCATTTATCCAAAAGAACAAAAATGAGCATACTATAGTGATACATGCATACCACTGTTCACAGCAGCATAATTCACATGTCAAGTTAAGGAAATGGTCTAAGTGTTCCTCAACAGACAAATGGATAAAGAAAATGCAGTATATTTATACAATAAAGTTTTTTTTTTTTTTTTTTGGTGGTACTGGGAATTGAACTCAGGGGCGCTTGACTCCTGGGTCACATCCCCAGCCCTTTTTTCTATTTTATTTAGAGACAGGGTCTCACTGAGTTGCTAAGTGCCTCACCATTGCTGAGGCTGGCTTTGAACTCATAATCCTCCTGCCTCAGCCTCCCAAGTGCTGCTACAGGCATGCGCTTACAATGAAGTTTTACTCAGGCATAAAGAAGAATGAAATTATATCATATGCTGATAAACAGATGGAATTGGAGAATATAATGCTAAGTGAAATAAGCCTAAAGTGAAGGGCTGAGTGTTTTCTCTCATTTGCAGAAGTTAGAGAGAAGAAATTTTAAAAAGGGGGTTCTTATGAAAATATGAGGGAGAATAGCAGAGAAGGGGAAGGAAATGAGGGGGAGGGAGAAACCATGGGGAGGGGGAGGAATTGCAGAATGAAATTGACCAAATTATGCTATGTGCATGTATGAATATATCAAAATGAATCCACTTTTATGTATAACTATAATGCACCAATTTTAAAAATTAAATCAACAGAAAGACGAAGCATAGAGTACAGGAAGATGATCAAGGGGAGGGAGAAGGGAAGGAAAGGGGGTAGTATTGGAGTCAAAATAGGAGGAAATTATGCTATATGCATTTATGAGTATGTCAAAATGAACCTGACAATATCTATAATTATAATGCACTAATAGAAGAAAGTACTTTATTTAAAGAAGACTATAAAAGATATTTTGGGAACAGTTGAGAAAATCTGAATATGGACTGTTATATTATTAGGGAATTACTATCAACTTTATTATATAAGAGAATATTGTTTGTTGGAGATACATGAAGGCTGATTTTGTTATATAAGAAAAGGTACTTTTTTATTGGAGATTAATTCTGAAGTGTCATGATGTCTATAACTTACTTACAAATGGTTCAACTAATACATGTATAGTGGAAAATTTGGCAAAATGTTAACAAGTATTGAATTAAGATGATAAGTAGTCATTCTCTCAATTTTTCAGTAAATTGAAAATTATAATATCAAGAGTTAAAAAATATAAGCCTGATTACACAAAATATACTACTTTGAAGTATATTTTTTTTACACAAAATATACTACTTTGAAGTATATTTTTTAGGGGAATTTTAATAATTTAGAATTTAGTTTTTAACTTTACATCCTAACAGTTCTACATGACTTGAGGGACACAATAAAACATCTCTGGTACAATTATACATGAGATCTGATTTAAGTTTTCCATTTACTCTTTTGCTTCTTAAATCTGATCTGAATCAATTACATAGAAATTGTAAGAAAAAAAATTTGATTCTTTTTTTTTTGTGATATGTTCACTCAACTCAGTGATATTCATTATTCTCATCTGGTTTGTACATAACCCATGATAATTGCTTATTTTTTCCTTTTCTGCTGTCTTGTGTGCAATTCAAGGCAGATCTTAGAAACTACTAATGAAACTCAAAATATAGTCATTACATGTATGTGTATTTCCATAACTTTGGTAAAAAATTTGATATAAGTTCAAACTTTAAAAGTTTTTGTATTATCTGTAGATAATTCTGGTTAGACTTACAGATTGGAAAATATGCTATTTTATGTAAATCTGTAAATTTACATTGTGTTTAAAGAATATTAACTTCTAACTTTTCATGTAGTGCTCCAAAAGCCTACTTAAACATTTTAGGAGGGCAAGATAAAAGAGGAGGAAAAAGACTAAATTCAGGATTCACAAATGCAAAAACCGGTGTCACAAAAAATGGCAAGAGTACCTGTACATCCTGCATCATCTGCCTGAGCTTCAGGCCCCAGGATTTCTTGCCCTTCCTTTCCTGCTGAAATCAAAAAACAGGGGATTAAAAGAGATGCATTTGCCACATACATTTTAGCTTCTAGAAATCTGAAAATGTTAGTTCAGATTATATTTAATTTGGATTTTTTTTTCTTTTATAAATATGGGACCATATTGTCGGAAAGTAGTGCTTTATAAAGGTATTACGCAGTTAGTTTTGTCAAAAACACAGAGATGTCTTAGACAAATCTAAGATATCAGTGCAGATTTAAATATGATTCTAAAATTATATACATGTTTTGGAATTAGAGGTTTAATATCCTTTATCTGAAGTGCTTGGGACAGAAGCATTTTGAATTTCAGATTTTTAAATAATGACATAAAATGAGTTATCTTGAGGATGGGACCCAAGTCTAAATATGAAACACATTTGTTTCAGATATATCTTTATACACATAGCCTGAATATAATATCATACAATATTTTTAGGGTGCCTGCATTTTGACTGTGACCTGTCACATAAAGTCACGTTTGGACCACTAGTGGTATCACGTCAGTGCTCAAAGAATTTCAAATTTTGGATTTTCAGATTATGAATGTTCAACTTGCATAAGCATACTAGGATTTTAGTGATATTTTAGGAAAAGAGCTGTATTTATAGGTAGTGTGATTTTGTTTTCATTTATTTTCCAAAGTACACATTTCTGTGATGCAGGTACTTTGCTAAATGTTTTATAAACTTGTTTCTTTTATCCTTCATAACTTTTTG
This sequence comes from Tamias sibiricus, assembly GCA_025594165.1. Taxonomy (NCBI): domain Eukaryota; kingdom Metazoa; phylum Chordata; class Mammalia; order Rodentia; family Sciuridae; genus Tamias; species Tamias sibiricus. The sequence goes on from CM046669.1 coordinate 68,706,968, forward strand.
GGGGGCAGGGGGTGGGGGTACTGGAGATTGAACCCAGGGGCACTTAACCACTGATCCACATCCCCAGCCCTTTTTAAAAAGATTTTATTTTGAGACAGGTTCTCACTGAGTTGCTTAGGGCCTCACTAAGTTGCAGAGACTGGCTTTGAACTAGTGATCCTCCTGCCTCAGCCTCCCAAACTGCGGGAATTTCAGGTGTGCATCACCATCTCTGGTCATAACAACCTATTTTATAAGTTGAGAAAGCCAAACAAAAGTTGAGTGTTGGAGAAGTTAAATAATTTGCCCATTGACACACAGCTATTAGATGGGAGAACTGGAATTTGTATGCAGACCTGATTGACTTCAAAGCCCTTTCCATTACACACTTATGCACTAGAAAACTAGAAAGACTAAACCAATGTCACTGTGCTCAAAGCAAACATCTAAGGAAATTTACTTTTTCTTCTACTCTAATCATTATTCTTGTGACTGAGGAACAGTAATAAATAATAATAGTGTTATTGATAATCATGTTTAGATGTTTGTGATTCTCCCTTCCCACCTCTGTTTGTAGTAGACTATTTATTGTATTTAATACAGAATACATTCAGAGTAAATACTTTATATTATAAATACATGTTTTGGCAAAAAGTTTTATATATTTGGGCACATTTTATTTTTCATGAAAGCTTATTAAGAACACATGAATATATTGGAAGATATGAAAAAGTTAAAAACTGTTCTTTTAACTGTAACAGAGTATATGTCCTAATATATGATCAGAATAATTTTAATTAATTATTTTTTGGTCCTGATAATTGAACCCAGGGACACTTAACTACTAAGCCACACACAGCCCATTTTATTTTTTATTTTGAGATAGGGCCCCAATAAGTTGCTTAGGGCTTGGTAAATTGCTGAGGGTGGCTCTGAATTTGTGATCCTCCTGCCTCAGCCTCCTGAGCCACTGTTCCTGGCTGATCAGAATATTTTAAACATAATATAGTATCTACACCACATCCAAATCCCACTAAATATGTCAGCCGAAAATCCTGATATTAGATTTCTCTTTAGTTTGTTGAGAAACAGCACTAATTAAGTAATATATCTTTGTATTGAATGTATTTCTTTAAGTGCTTTGGATTAGCAGGTACATTATTCAGCTGTACATTATTCCACTGTAAGTAGAAAAATTAGCAAAAATTGGCAAACCCTGGCATATATCCTGCAAATATTGTGTTACAGGTTGAACAACACTAACCTGAAAATCCAAATTTAAATTTATGATCTTAGGAGTATTTTGGAGTTTGGAATTTTGGATGAGGGATACTAAATGGCTAAAGTCCATGCAAACATTCCAAAATTTTATAAACTCTAAAATCTGAAATACTTCCACTCCCAAGCATTTCAGATAAGAGATGCTCGACCTGTAAAATTATTCATCAAAGTCATAGTAAATAAATTTACAGTGTCCATGAATATCTGTTAACTTAGATAAAAAAAATATATGTGAGGTATGACTTCAAGTACTATAGGTTGATTTCCTTTACTGTGTTGTTTTTCAACTCTGGAATTCCTTGGCCTGGAAGTGGGTATTGGGGCACTCTGGTTTTAGCTCAAGATGCATAAAAGTGCTCAAAAAAGATAGGAATAATCACTTCCCTCCTCTATTCCCTTTTGCCCTCGTACCCAGGTCATTCCAAGTAGAGACAATGACAATAGCAGAAGCTTAAAGGTACCTAAAACTCCGAGGGGAAACTTCTTCAATCAAGAACTGCGACTCGAAGAGGATAGCAGAAATGTCAACTGAGTTCTTTTTCTCCCTGTCTTCTTGCAGCTCTTCTTCCTGCCTGCACAGTTTAGGATGTATGTGGGAAAGTTGGATAAATAAAGTCCTAGATTTTTTGCAAGGAGTGTCCCTTTCAGGGAACTGAAAGTACTGGGAAGATCATAAAAAGGAGATGCTCAGGAAAATGACCCTTTGAGCTTGTTCATGAAGTCCTGGCTTTATGCCCACAGAATGTGAGAACCTAAGTATGGGATAAACCACTACCCATGTTCCAGATTGATCACAGGGTATTACAATAGGACAGATTCAAATAGCATTGCAGAGGCTTTAAAACTTGAACTAAGTATGAATACACAACTTTAGTTAGAGCTTACAGCCTGAATACAGCTAAACAAGCGGCCTGCTAAACCAAAACTCAAAATTCCCTACAGGATTTACCCATGACCGAAAATATCATAACACAATTATCAAAATGTCCAAGTTACAATACAAAGTAAACTTGGCATACAATGAACCAGGCAAGTCTCAACTTGCATGGGAAATAATGATCAAAAAATAGCAACCTTGAGGAGACACAGATGTTAGAATCATCAGACAAAGACTTCAAGGAAGCTACACTAAAAGTGCTCCAAGAAATAGCAGTGAACACTATGGAAAGATAGAAAGTCTTAGCAAATTCTCAGGAAATGTGAGATATAAATAAGAACCAAAAGGAAATTCTAAAAATAAAATAACAAAAAAATGTAAAAACCAATGAATGAGCTTAACAGCAAAATGGAGATGAAAGAGTAAATGAGAACTTCATAGGAAATTGAGGGAATTTATTCAATCAGAATAATAAACAGCAAACAGATCTTTTTTTTCTTTTTTTAAATAGAGTCTCAGGGATGTGTGGATAAAAATAGAGCATGTAAGAGTCATATTATTGAAGTCCCAGAAAGAACAGAGAATATATGGTACATAAAGAAGTATTTCAAGAAAAATATGTTTAAAAACTCCCTGAATTAAAAAAAGACATAAGTCTATCAATTCAAGGAGTTCATTAAATGGCAAACAAACAAACCCAAAACAATCTATGCCCAAGTCCATCAATCAAACTATAAAAACTAGAGTTAAAAAAATTGTTGAGAAGAACCAGAGAAAATGACACATGACTACTGAGGAATGATGATTTGAAAAACTATGGATTTATCATCAGAAATCATATATTCTATAAGGAAGGATAATATTTTTAAAGTACTAAAAGAACAAACAACATCCAGTCAGCTCAAAATTCTATATCCAGTGAAAATGTCTTTCAGGAATGAAGAAAAGTGGACTAAAATCATTCTCAGATGAAGGAAAACTAATATATTCATTGCCAGCAGGCCTGTTCCAAAAGCACTCCTAAAGGAAGATCACCAGAAAAAAAAGAAAAATGGTATCAGAGGTACATAAAGGGGAAAAAAAAAAGGTAGAATGAGATGGAGATCATTACCCTAGTGCATGTATGAAGACATGAATAGTATGAATATACTTTGTATACAAACAGTGATATGTAAAAATGTACTCTATATGTGTATTATGAATTGCAATGCATTCTACTGTTATATACAACAACTTCAAATAAAATAAATGTATGTCAGGGAAAAAAAAGAAAGAAAGACAAGAGAAATGATGTGGTATATAGGAAAACTTCAAAATAAAGGAAGGAGGATAATGGAACCCATTTGGCATTAAGTTTTCTATATTCCTCTTGAGTGATAAAAACATTGATTCTAAGTAGACTGAAAAGATATATATGTACATTCCAAGTCTCATTTTGTACCAACTGATCTAGCTGGGTACTCCAAAGATGTACATTTCAATCTATAACATTAACATTTAAAAAATCTATAGAGTAAAAAATTAAATAACTTAAAATACAAATTTTTAAATGCTCCAAAAGAAGTTAGGAAAGGAGGATCAGAAGAATGATAAACAGGAAACAAATAAAAAGCAAATATTAAAATGGTAAGCCTAAACTCTAACATTAAAAATTAGATGACATGTAAATGGTCTAAATAAGCAATTAAGGGACAGAGATATCAGAACAGAAGGGGAAAAAAACAAGCTCCATTTACATGCTAGCTACAAAATTATTTTACATGTAATAATACCAATAGGTTGAAAATCAAAAGAATGGAAAGTTATGTTATACAACATTGATCAAAAGAAAGCTGGAGTAATTATAGTAATATCAGACAGTAGACTGTTGAAGCTAAGAAAATTGCCAGGGATAAAAAGAAACACTGCATAATGAAAAGATTCATTTCACCAAGAAAACATAATAATCTTAAAATATGTATGCATATAACAACAGAATTTTAAAATAGATGAGTAGAGATGTCCATAATTATAATTGCAGACTTCAATATTCCCTTCATATTAATAAATGATAGAACAACTAGACAAAAATTCACCAAGGATACAGAAGAACTAGGCCACACCAACAAGTAGATCCAATTGGTATTTATAGAACACTCCACACCCAAACAGCAGAATACACATTCCTTTCAAGTGCATGCAGAATATTCATGAATATACAACATATCCAGGATCATAAAATAACATTTAACAAAATTTAAAGAAATGAAACCATACAAAGTTTCATTGACCTAAATGAATTTAAACTGATGTCAATAGCTGAATGATTTAATAAGAAAATCTCTAGACATTTGGAAATTAACACACTTCTAAAGAATCTATGGAACAAAGAAAAAAATTAAAAGTCAATAAAAGTTTATGGGATAACTGAGTGTTTAGAGGGACATTTATAACATTAAATACTTATGTAATAAAAGAAGACCTTGATAATTCTAAGGTGTCATAAAGTAGAAAAAGAGGAGCAAAGTATACCCGGGGGTAGGGTGGGGGGAACAGAAGGAAATAATTAAGATCAGAAAGCAACAAAATTATCACAGAAAATAGAGAAATTTTATAAAACAAAAAGCTGGTTCTTTGAAAAGATCAATACAACTGACAAACCTTTAGTAAGATTGACAAGCATAAAAAAAGAAGGAAGACACAAATTACTAATATCAAAAATGAAAAGGGAATATCATTACAGAACCAGTGGATAGTAAAAAGGTAATACAGTAATACTATGAACCACTTTACACACATAAATTTGAAAACTTTGAAATGGACAATTTCTCAAGAACCAGAAAATACTAAAACTTATCCAAGATGAAATGGATAACCTGAATATTCCTGTAGATATTTGAAAATTGACTTTTAAAATATTCCTCTAAAACAAAACAATCATGCATATGATTTCACTTGTAAATTTTATCAGACATTTAAAGAAGAACAGTTTTTTCAAGAAAAGGTAAAGGAATACTTTCTAACACACTTTATCAGGTTAACATTATTCTGATAATAAAATTATGCACAATAGTACAAAAACAAACAGCAAAGCTCTAGACCAATACCCTCAATGGACAATGACACAAAAATCTTCAAAGAAGTATTAGCAAATTAAATTCAGCAATATATAAAAATGACCACATGGAGCTTTAGAAGGAATCAAGGTTCATTCAATATTTGAATATTCATTAATGCACTCTACCATACTAAAAGGCAAAGCAAAATCACATGTTAATTTCAACTGATAAAAAAAATGTTTAAAAAGCAGTGACACAGAAAATCCACCAAAAAAACCCTCATCTATTCATGATGAAAACTCTCAGCAAACTAGGAATAGGAGGGAACTTACTAAATTTGATAAAGGGCATCTATAACGTAATTAATATTATTCTTGTTTTAAATTTTATTTTATTGGTTCTTCTTAGTTATACATGACAGTAGAATCTATTGATAAAATGATATAAGCACAGGATATATCTTCTTCTAATCAGGATCTCATTCTTGTGGGTAAGCCCAATGATGAGGTTCACTTAGCTATTTTCATATGTGTACCTAGGAAAATTATGTTAGATTCATTCTACTTTCTTTCCTATTCCTTTCTCCCCTGCCTTCCTTTTGTTCCCCTTTGTCTAATCTACTGAAATTATCTTCTTCCCCTTCCTCAGTTAACTTAAAGGTGAAAGACTAAATGCTTTCCCCCAAGATTGGGGTAAAAGTCAGGCATATCTACTGTTACTATTCTTGGTATCTATCAATGTCAGTAAAACTAAATAAATGGCATATATACTAGAAAGGAAGAAACAGAACTGTCCCTATTTGTAAAGGACAAGATTGTCTACATATAAAAATCACAAGGAATTCACAAAAACTCCTAGAACTAATAAGTAAGTTTAGCAAGTGCATGGGACACCAAATCAACACATGAAAATCAATCATATTGCTACATATTAGCAAAGAACAACTGGAAACTAAAGGAGAAAACCTCAAGTCATTCATAATGGCTCCTTTCTCAAAAAAAGAAATAAGTAGGTATAAATGTAACAAAATATGAATATGATCTATATTCTGAAACTATAAAACACTAAGAAATCAAAGACCTAAAGAAAGGTAGAGACGTAAGTTCACAAATTGAAATACCCCTCAACATAATAAATATGTGGGTTCTCTTTAAACTTATCCATAGATTTAACACAATTCAAATCAACATCCCAGCAGGATTAGTTTTAATATAGATGAGATTATTCTAGAATTTGCATGGAAAGGCAAAGAACTATAATAGTCAAAACAACTTCATGAAAGAAGTAAAGCTGGAGAAATAACATTTCCTAATTTTAACACTTCTTATATAGCTATAGAAATCAGGATTATATAGTATTGGCAAAGGGACACAGAGATCAACAGAGTAGGACAGAGTCCAGACACAGACCCACACAAATATGTACAATTAGTTATCAACACAGGGGCAAAGCCCATTCTATTGAAAAAGGGTAATTTTTTCAACTTTGTTGAAACAACTGGGCTTCCACACCAAACAAACAAAAAAGTTAATCTTACTTCAACCTAACATTTTATAAAAAAATCAACACAAAATGGATCATGTGCCTAATTATAAAGTGAAGAAAACAAAAGAAGAAAATCCTGATGATCTGGAGTTAAAGAAAGAACTCTTGGATATGATACCAAGAGCATGGTCTATAAACCAAAAAAACTGATAATCTGGACTTGAAATTTAAAACTTTGTTCTGGGAAAGCATAGCTTAAGAGAATGAAGAGACAAGACAGAATGGGGAAAAAGTATTTACTACAACTATAAAGGACTATAAAAACTTAATAATAACAAAGCAACTCAGAAAATATACAAAATATGTTAAAGGATACTTTACTGAGATGATATATACCTCTGCATATATAAGTATACACAACTACATATAGTAAGTAAATGTGAAAATATGTTCAGTTTCACTAGCTATTACAAAAATGCATATTAAAACCATGCCTATCATGAAAATACACCTATTAAGATGGTTAAAGTAAAAAAAAATATGATAAAATTGAATGCTTGTGGGGACGTAGAGAAACTGAATCTCTGCTGGAGAGTGTGGAACAACCACTCTGGTAAAGTGTGGCAGTTTCTTAAAACATTAAATATATATTTAACATATGATGTGACAATTCTACTTCTAGGTTCTTACCCCAGAGAAATGAAAACTTGTGTTCACTCTCACCCCAAAACCTGTACACTAATGTTTTTAACAGCTTTATTAATTATCTCTATAAACTGGAAACAACTCCAAATGTTCTTCAACAGCTGAATGGATCAATAATCTGTGGTACAACCATACAATGGAGTAATACTCATCAATAAAAAGTATCAATCTGTTGATGTATGCAATAACTTGACTGATTTTCAAAGGCATGCTGAATGAAGAAATCAGACACAAAATATTTCACATTGTATTGATACCATTTTATAAAATTAATTTATTTATTTTAAAATTAGGTATATATGACAGTAGAATGCATTTTGATTCATCATATACAATTACAGCACAACTTTACATTTCTATGGTTGTACACGATGTAGCATCGCACCATATGTGCAGTCATACGTGTACCTAGGGTAATGATGTCCATCTCATTCCACCATCTTTCCTGCCCCTATGCACCCTCTCAAACCTCCCTCTCCTTTGCCCAAAGTTCCTCCATTTATCCCATCCCCAACCACCCAGCTGCATTATGGATCAGCATCCACTTATCAGAGAGAACATTCGGCCTTTGGTTTTTTGGAATTGGCTTACTTTGTTTAGCAAGATATTCTCCAACTCCATCCATTTACCTGCAAATGCCATAATTTTATTCTATTTTAATGCTGAGTAATATTCCATTGTGTATATATACTACATTTTCTTTATCTATTCATCTATTGAAGGACATCTAGGTTGCTTCCACAGTTTAGCTATTGTGAATTGAGCTGCTATAAATATTGATGCGGCTGTCTTACTACAGTATGCTGATTTTAAGTCCTTTAGGTATAGACCGAGAAGTGGGACAGCTGGGTCAAATGATGGTTCCATTCCAAGTTTTTAAAAGGAATCTCCATAATGCTTTCCAGATTGGATAGCAGTTTTAAGATATTCTCCAAAAGAAAAATACTACAGTGACAGAGAACAGACCAAAGTTTGCAGGGTTTGCAGTGGAAGAAATAAATAACTCAAAAGGTATCACACCCTTGAATTTTTTAGTGAAGGAACAGTTCATTGCCCTGATTGTGGTGGTTGCTATGTGAATGTGTGTGTGTGTGTGTGTGTGTGTGTGTGTGTGTGTGTTAGTTACAAAAGCTCAAGGAAATGTACATCAATAAGAAAGTTGATTTTACTCTATGTTAGTTAAGAAGGAAAAGGAAAAAAATGAAAGAAAAAATGAAGAAAAACATTATGTTTTCTAGCTTAGGGTATTAATTCTATAAATGGAAATTTAACATAAATAGAGTGTAGATTTTAAAAACTGTTTTGATACTTTACTCTGTTACTTAAGAGACAAGGTGATAATAATATACAACAATGGATTTGTATTTAACCAATTCACAAAGTAAAAGAGAAGTCAAACACAGAAATCTCCTGGGTATTTTTAGGAAAAGAAATAATGAGGCAATGTAATAAAGCAAAGACTTTAGAGTCAATTAAGCCTTGGTTAAGATTCTGGCTCTACTCAGTCCATAACTGTCCTTGGAAGAGTGATATGAACTCTTCTTGTCCTTAGTTTCCACATCTTTAAAGCTAATAGATTGCCAAATCGGACTGTAGTGAAGATTGAAAATGTATAAGAAGTATTTAGCCCAATGAGTAATAGACAGAAAATGCTCAATGTTACAGGCATTATAATGGATTTTATGAACATATAGTCATTGTTTTGAGACTATTATCTTTATTGTATGTAAGATTTGGAGAACATCTTGTCTGCAACATTTTGACCTCAAATTAACTCATTAAACTTTAAGAGCAGGGTACAAGTGGATTGACAGTTATAGCAATCATTTAATTACCTAACTAATCCATTCACCCACTCATTATTTGAAAGTCTTACCATGATCCAGAAGTTCTGCTAAGTGCCAAAATATACAATTTAAAAGACTTCACCTCTAACCTCAAAGAACACAGTTTAAGGGAAGGAGAAAATTGCACCATCATGGATGCTGCAACAGGATGCCAATGGATTGCATGATAACTTAATTACCATCTTTTTTGCTTAATTCAATTGTTTTAAAGGAACTGATTTAACAAACACTGACATTTGTTCTCAGTTCAACAGTGACGATGACTAAAATAATCAAACTAAATTACATTCATTTTCAATCATTCATGAACTTACTTTTTTCTGAGCTAGCAGGGGAAAAAATCATTTACCCAAAAGACTAACAATGAGTAATCTGCTTGCATATAAGCATGTTACCTATTTTTACCATTAATTAGTTACTCAAAATATGATAAGTACCAAACCACCTGCATGACTTATGGTAGTGTAGAGGTTAATGGCATAACTCCCAGACTCAGACCACCTGCTTCAAATCGCTGATCAAATCACACTTATTAGCAGTGACTCTATAAATGATCCACTGTTTTTATTTTTTTAAATCTTTATTTCCTCATCTATAAAACAGGGCTATCATCTGCCTCATTATGGTATTATGAGAATTAGATTAATATATGCAAAACACAATTTAGAACATTACTTGGCACATAGTACACAATAAAAGTCATCTATGATTATTATTAATATTATCATGCAGTTTGTGGATGGATTTGGGTAAATTTCATTGTATGGGGGGTTTGTGGTCTACAAAATAATGACTTCCTAAAGATGTCCACATTCTAATCCTCCAACTCCATGAAAATCATAGCTTTAATGGTAAAGTGGATTTTGTAGATGTGATTAAATTTATGAAATTTGAGATGGGAAGATTATCCTGGATTATCTATATGGGCCAATTAATAATATGAACTCTAGAAGTGGAAGAAAGGAAAGCAGGAGTGTGGGAGATGATATTAAGAAGTAGGAGACAGTCTAATATCAGAGAGTCTTGACCTGTACTGCTGGCTGTAAAGATGGAGCAAAGGGGTCATGAGCCAAGGAATCCAGGTACCCTCTGAAGGCTGGGAATGACCCTCAGCCAGCAAGGAAATGGGGTCCTCATATGCCCAGAAGGATCTGGTCATCTGAATGAGCAAGGAAAGGGATCCTTCCTATGAACTTCCAGTACAGAATGCAACATTCAGATAAGATTTTAGCCCAGTGAGATTTAAGATGGCTGTAATGTAATATATTCGTGTTGTTAAAACAAACAAGTGTGTGGTAATTTGTTATGGTAGCAGTAGAAAACTAATGTAAGTGGTTAAATATTTTTAGAGCAGGAAGAATAATGAAGATAATAGCTATAGGGAAAATTGCTATGTAGAGGGTAGATTTCAATATTGTTTCCTTTTTCTTGCTTTAATTTTGCCATACAATGAATCTGAAATCTAATTATTACTGGGCTTGAGTCTTGCTAGAGTCCAAAAGTAGTATGGACTAGGTAACTACTTGGAAGATGTTTCTGTATATATAGGTGCTGATAGTATGACCAAACTACTTTCCTACTGATCTCTCTTAATATTATATTCAATGTGTATATGTTTTTCTGTCAGATTAACCAGAAAAAGGAGACAACAGAATGCTTTAGAATCTAGAATCATATAGACTTGGGTTTGCATCTTGGTTTTCCATTTTTTAGTGTGTCATTTTGGCAAGATATTTAACCTTCTCTCTAAGCCTCAGTTTCCTTCTTTATAAAAGTGGAGCTAGAAGACACAGAGTTGTTATAAGAATGAAAAGAAAGAATATTCAGGAAATCAATTAGCATTAGGCCTGGATAGGCACAAAGTATTATTTTTCTTAGTAAATGTGTAAATATTAGTACAACTGAATGCTCGTTTATTGTGTCAGCCTTTCCAGTCCTCCAGTGGTTTGGCAAACAGGAATGTCTCTCAAAATCCAAAGCAAATCTAAAAGAAAAGTCTTAATGAAAGTGGAATAAGCCTGATTTTATCTTTGCCTCCAATTTCAAGGTATTGAGATCAGCCCTGAAATGGTAGGAAAATAAGTTGACACCTCCTAATATGGAGGCAACCCAAGAAGAGTACAAAGGACCTGCTTAAGATCCTGGGGCTAGTTAACAGTCATTATACTAGAAAGGCTAAAGAATGGCCACAGATTTGAGAATGAGCTTTGGATAGGTTATGTATTTTCTAGGTTGAGTTATGTTTCAATATTTTCTCTTTTGTTCTGTTTATTAAAATAATTTTGAAAATTCCAACTTAGAAAGACTAGTAGAACTCAAAAAAAAAAGGATTTTTGCTTCATTTTGATCAGGATTTAAAGAACATATTTTAATTTGAACAATTTTAGACTGAGAAGTTATATAAATAGTGCAGAGCTCCTGCATGCTCTTCAACCAGCTTCCTCTAATAAGAACATCTCATATAATCAAAGTACTATTATGGAAAAAAAGAAATTAATATTATTACAATACTATTAACTAATCTACAGACTTACTTGACTTTTGCAATTTTTTCACTACTGTTATTTTTTTCCTTGGTTCAGAAAGCAATTTAGTATCCTACACTACATTTAGGATATCATGTCTTGTTTCCATAGTCTACTACCCAAATCTGACAATCCAATCTGTTAGACTTTGACAAGTTGCTTCAGTCTTTCCTTGTTATCTTATGACCTTGACATTTTTTGAAGATTACTAGGCACGTATTTTGTAACATCTTCCTCAACATGAATTTCTCTGATGTTTTCTAATGATTAAAGTGAGGCTATACATATTGAACAAGAATACCACTGTGCTCTTGTCAATATATCAAACCAGTGGTATCAAATGTCACTATGTTCTATTACTGGTGATGTTAACTTTGAACACCTGGTAAATGAGACATATCAGCCAGGTTTCTTCACATTACTTGTGATGTCTATCTTTATAATTAATAACTATCTTGTGGAGAAGTACTTTGAAACATGCCAATGTCCTTTTTCCTCATTAAAACTTCATCCACAAAATTTAAGCATCCATTGATAGTTCTTATCTGAAATAGTTATTACCATGATGTTTGTCTAATGGTGAATTTTCATTTCCCTAATACTCATTAATTTATACTTGGAATTCTACTATAAAGAAGGACTACTCCTTTACCACCATATTTAAATAAATAGGGATACATTGATATTTATCTTATTCTATGGCTCATTATCCATTACTATCATCATTTATTTCGCTGCAAATATTTTTCTAGATTTGGCACTGGGATCTCCTTCACAATGAGACCTGTGTCCTTTTAATGTAATATAATATTTTCTATTTATTTATTTTCACTTAATGTTCTAGCTCATCTTATATCTTCCCTGTCCCTGGTCTGGAATCAGTCATTTCTCTAAAGAGATTTGCACCTTTTATTGAAGAATGGTATTTAAATCTCAGATCTGACACTAGGTATACAAGTTTGCTGAGAAAGCATGAGATAACTAATATGGATCTAACTGTTTCAAATGAAAGAAAAGAAATAACTTATATAACAATACTTTGACTGTAAACTATACACACTGTGTTGAAGGTAGCATATTTGATAGGGATTTTTAAAAGGGCAGAGTGCACAACTGAGGTTCAGCATTGTAGGGACAGCCCTAACTCCTTCCCTAGTGTTATTTCTGAGTACTTAGATACTCAGAGGTTTGTAAATACTAGTGCTGTATATCTAGTGCAAAGAGAAGTGAATTTCCTATAAACAGAGTTTTTAGTTAAAAAACTAAAAAAATTTTAAAATACTAAGAAATAGCTAACATATTAAACACTATTTCATTTTATCAGATTAGTATTATGTAGATGTTTTTAAACTGTAAGCATAAGGAGTCTTGAAGACAGGTGTCTCAAAACAGAGTTTATAAGGAAATGGCCCTCTGGGGTCATTTGGCTCAATTTCTTCATTTTACAAATGAAAAGGGGCAATTCAAGAGACAGTGGTACAGCAAAGACTAGAAGCCACATGTTGAACTATTCCTACATCACACTGCACCTCTGGTTGAAAAAGATTCCAAAGAGTAAGTTAAACTAAGTCTTAAGGAATAAATACAATTTGGTTCAATGCTTACTTTAGATATTGACTGATGTATTCGCTCAGGTTACTTATAGTATTTTATTATTATTTGTGCCCAAGAAAGCCTTATTACTATGGGGTATAAGATCAGAGTCTTACATTTTTTATGATAAGAACTTTTTATTTCTTTGGCACTTTTAAGAATGTGTAAATTTCTATAGGGTATTAAAACTTCATATAAAAATGTCTAAGTGGCCATTGGGACATTAAAAAAACTAAAAAAATTTAAGATACTAAGAAATAGCTAACATATTAAACAATATTTCATTTCATCAGATTAGTATTATGTAGATGTTTTTAAACTGAAAGCATAAGGAGTCTTGAAGACAGGTGTCTCAAAAGTTAATATTGCATTGAAGGTTTAACTGACATAAGCTTGAAGTGTTTGGCTGAACCACAAGATCTTATAAGATGAATACAGATATGTTAAAACATTGCCAAATCATATTTTCTTTCCCACGATAAAAAATTTAGTGTTGATGGTACTTTCAGACAACAGAACTTAATTACCCTAAATTTTTTTGTTTACTTTTGATGGTGAACACATCCTAGTTTAATATCTACAATAAAATTGCTTCTTCCATTGAATCCTTTTAAAAAAATGTAATTATAAATTAATATTTAAAATTAAGATAGGAACTGTCTTTAAGAATAGTTTTTAAAGGTCCTTATTACATCATATTTTAAAAGAACTTATATTTTCAAATATAATTCAGAATGTTGATTTACATTATGCTACAGATCTGTGAATATCACTTTCATGTGTTGGTCTCTAGCACAGCTGAATATCACTGACCACTTTCTTGTTTACTATGCCCCCTTCTGCTTACAAATTTTTAGTTAGTTGACACAGGTATTGTGGCTTCCTTGAGCTCAGCATCATTACAGGGTCTTTGCTTCATTTTTCTTTTGCTCCTTTTCCAGTTAGGCAGAAAACCCTTCATTGAGCAACTGGCTATTTAAATTCTTTCTGAAAACCTTGCAATTCCTCTACCTTCTCAGCAAAATATTTCTTTTTTTCAATAACATAAAAATGTTATATTCATGTTTTCTTGAAGTTGCAATATGATCAAGACAATGTTTTCTTCCATATTGGCTAAGTGTATTTATTAAATGCACAAAGAAGTAAAGAAAACAAATCAGCACAGCAGACAAGTCTTATCAAAGAACAGAACTTGGAAGTAATGGTAAAATGCAGTGCAACTTTATTAAACAGTTGTAAGAGCCCTAATAAGGAGATAGCTAAGATGGTGGCTAGCTGAGAGCCATAAGAGATTGTTTCAGTATTTTCACCTGATATTCATGCATTTATCTAAGAATCTTTCTATGCCCATGAACACTATGTGACGCACCTGTAAGTTTGAGCTTTTGACACGTGTATACTTTTTAAGGCAAAAAGTATTTAACTGGGTGATGTTGGCTAGAGAGGTGGTTGGAGTTGGAGAGGTTGTTGGAGCTGGAGAGAGAAGTTAGAAGAAGAATAAAGAGCCTATTCATTTTCCAGTCTGCTTCCGGATTCTTTGCCGCAGTATTGTTGCTGCAGGCGGCAACAAATAGTGACTGCCCTTCAGAGCAAGCTCCATTTGTGGTAACTCAAGTTCTGTTTGTGCTTCATTGCAGGAGCCCTGTTTGGGGAGATAGCTAAGATTGCGGTTGACTACGGGCCATGGAGATGTTTGGGCATTGCCGCCTTCCATAGTTTCACGGGACTTGGCCTGGGATCTTGCAGGACTTGGACCGGGATTTTGAGAGACTTGAGCCGAAATTGCTGATCGGGTCGGTGCCATTTGGTGTGTAGTTGCTGTTGGAGGAGCGTGGACGGCGTGTTAAAGTTGTTGTTAGAGCCAGAGAGAAGTTATCAGAATAAAAAGGCTGTTTGTTTCCAGTTCGCCTCTGAACTTCTTCCCGCGGCTTCGTTGCTCCAAGCGGCAGTCGCTCCGGACAACAACAGGTGGTGGCCCGGACAGGGAATCGGCACGGCAGGTAAGAACTGAGGAACCTCGCAGGAGTCTTTAGTCAGAGCGGTTAAAATGGGTTTGAAAATAACTAAGACCCAAGTGTACAAGGCTCTTGATGGATTCTTTGATACAGCTGAGTCAGTTATTAGTGAGGAGGATTTGGAAAAAAGTGAAAGTGATCATGAAAGCTTGGCCTCAGCTGAGTCAGTTAGGACCAGTAAGGATAGTATCAGTACGGGCTCAAAAATGACAAAGATCTGAGCTACTAAAGCTATTCAAGATTTATTAGAGATAGGTCAAGGATACATGCTCTCAATTGAACCTGGGACTCAGGATATTACTGAGTCAGTTAGGATCAATGAGAGTAGTAGTAGTGAGGAGGAATTAAGTAAAAGTGATTCTGAGAAAATGAACAAAAGGAAATTAAGGAAGACCAAGATAATGGACCATCAAGTGGAGGAACATGTGTCCTCTACTCCCCCATGGGTGGAATCCATTACAGAAAATATGAAGGGTATCACTAGGCGTTTGTATACCCTAGAAATAGAAATAAAAAGTCTTTCTGAGCGCTTATGTGCTCTCGAGGGTAACTCACAGATACATTGGGAACTGCCAATATTTGAATATGAAAATGGACAGAGAGGCCACCAGTCAGTAGATTTCAAAACAATAAAAAATCTCAAAGAGGCAGTAATGACATATGGACCCTAAGCTCCTTTCTCGTTGAGTATGCTGGAGTCCCTTAACACCTTTAGCTTAACGCCCTCAGACTGGAAACATCTATGTAAAGCAACATTAAGTGGGGGACAATACTTGGTTTGGCGATCGCAATTTCAAGAACTTTGTATAGAAACAGCTAAAAGAAACGCAGCTGCAGTGTTTGGAGACCATAATATAGAAATGCTCACAGGAGAAGGGCAATTCGCAGACGTACAGGCTCAAAAATATTATACCTCAAGAGTATATGCTCAGATAAATGCAGCTGCCTTAAAGGCATGGAAAACTGTACAAGGACCTGGGGATCTACAAGGTAGCTTGTCAAAAGTGATACAATGACCTAATGAGCCATATGCTAACTTTGCTGTTCGACTTTTGAGAACTGCAGGTAGACTGTTTGGAGACACTGATCAAGCTATGCCATTAGTTGTTCAATTAGCATACAAAAATGCTAATAAATACTGCCAGGAAGCCATCAGGCCATGGAGAAATAAAAAGGATCTTTCCATATATATACAACTATGTAAAGATATAAATTACACCTTTGCCACAGGAAATATGATTGCAGCAGCTATGAGAGATGCTGCCCCTAAAAATTTCACAAGGACTCAACCTAGACATTATAATCAATCAGGATATTCCAGGAAAAATTATCATAATCAGTCAGGATATTCTAGGCAAAATCCCCAAAGAGAAATAAGACCAAGCTCATACCGTGCCCCAGGTCGCTGCCCCAGGTGTAAAAAGGGAAATCATTGGGCCAATAAATGCCATTCAAAATTTGACATCCATGGAAATCATTTGTTCAGGAATTCAAAAAACGGGGCACAGGGCCCAATGCCCCAGGGCCTACAAATGTACGAGGCATTGGAGGAGGAGTATCCTCCAGCATCCACTCAGATGCTTCCCCGACACAATCCCTACTACCCATCCACTCCCTCACTAGAGGAACAGGAGGAAATGCAGGATTAGACCTCTGTTCCACCGCCTGAATAGTGTTAACACCTGAAATGGGGGTGCAACTGATTCCCACAGGAGTCAGGGGACCTCTTCTCTCAGGGACTATAGGATTTATTCTTGGGCAAAGTCCTAAAAGCTTATTAGGTTTGCAAGTGACCCCAGGTGTAATAAACTCAGACTACAAAGGGGAAATAAAAATAATGCTTAGCTCACCCCAAAGTATAAGTTCTGTTAATCAAGGAGATAGAATTGCTCAGCTGCTTCTCCTTCCCAATTTACATAATTCATTTAAAATGAGTATGCCTCAAAAAAGGAACAATAGAAGATTTTCTTCCACTGACTAGAGACCCATGGCTTGCTGGGTTCAAGATTGTTCAAGGAGGCCTATGTGTAAAATAAAAATCCAAGGAATAGAGATGGAGGGACTGATAGATACTGGAGCTGACTCTTCCATCATTAATCTACGGCAATGGCCCAAGCACTGGCCTCTGCAAAAAGCTTCAACCAGTTTAAGAGGCTTGGGATATAATAACCTCCCAGAAAAAAAGTGCGGTAATTTTAAAATGGGAGGATGATGAAGGACATAAAGGCACGTTTTAGCCTTATGTTTTACCTAACCTACCGGTTACGTTATGGGGAAGAGATATTTTACAACAAATGGGGGTACACCTGGCAACCAAACCTGCAGGTATTAAATGTGAAAATCTACAGGGTAATCTTAACCCTAAAAGAAATCATTATCATATAGGAAAAAGACATTTTTCTTCGGGGCCACTGAGAAAATAATTTTGAAAATACCATGGCTTTCTGATAAGCCAGTGTGGGTCCCTCAGGGGCCCCTATCTAAAGAAAAATTACAAGCAGCCCACCTATTAGTTCAATAACAATTAGAAGCAGGACATATAGAACCTTCCACCTCTCCCTAGAACGCCCCCATATTTGTGATCAAGAAAAAATCAGGAAAATGGCAATTATTACATGATCTTAGACAAATTAATAAAACCATGCAAATCATGGGCCCTACTCAGCCTGGACTTCCTAATCCTGTAGCTATTCTAAAAAATTTCCATCTTATTACTCTTGAAATAAAGTATTGCTTCTTTTCTATCCCCCTACATCCTCTGGATGCCCCCAGGTTTGCCTTTTCAGTTCCTTCTATTAATAATAATGGCCCTGATCAGAGATATCAATGGAAGGTTTTGCCACAGAAAATGGCTAATAGCCCCACCATATGGCAAATATATGTGGACAAGGCTATCCAACCCATTAAAAATAAATACCCAAACCTCATGTGTCTACATTACATGGATGATATTTTACTGGCCCACCCTAATCAAAAAATCTTATTTAATATATTCAGTGATGTGGTAGAAAATTTAAAAAAATATGGATTATATATAGCAGAACAAAAAGTTCAAACCAGATCTCCCATATTATATTTAGGATTTCAAATTATGGATACCTTTGTTAGACCCCCCAAAATTTTAATAAATAAAGAACATTTGACCACCCTTAATGATTTCCAAAAACTACTGGGAGACATTAATTGGCTTCGCTCTACACTAAACCTCACTACTGGCCAGCTAAAACCTTTATCTGATATTCTTTGAGGGGACCCTGATCCATCCTCACTGCGAACATTGACTCCTGATGCTAGGAAAGCTTTAAAGGTAGTAGAAAAAGCCATCGAAGGAGCTCATTGTGACAGATTTGATTTAACTCAACCGCTGATATTGATTATTATTTCTTCACAATATACACCCACAGGAGTATTTTGGCAACAAGGGCCTTTATTATGGATACATTTGCCCATCTCTCCTAAGAGTATAATTGAGTCTTATACCTCCATGGTGCCTAAACTTATTCTTCAAGGACTTAAGACTTCTACTAAAATATTTGGCATTCACCCTGCTACTATTATTGCTCCTTATTCATCATCACAGATTGAATATTTATGCTCCAATGATAATGATTGGGCTATAGCTAGCTAGATGCTCTACTTCTGAAAATTTTGATAATCATCTTCCTAAATCTCCTATATTATCTTTTTGTATTACTCATCCTATTATATTTCCACAGGTAATAAAAAAATCAACCTATTCCTAAGGCATTTAATGTATTTACAGATGGGTCCTCAAATGGTACCACTGCAGTAGTCACTACAAAAGAAAATATAACTTACATAACTGAACACAAATCAGCTCAACTAGTGGAATTGGAAGCTGTGGTAAGAGCTCTGGAAAAATTTTAGAGACCAGCCCATAAACATTTTTTTAGATAGCCACTATATTGTACATGCCATCCCAAAATTAGAGGTAGCAGGACCAATAGCACCTCATACTCCAGCCTTTAAATTGTT
Source organism: Tamias sibiricus (assembly GCA_025594165.1). Taxonomy (NCBI): domain Eukaryota; kingdom Metazoa; phylum Chordata; class Mammalia; order Rodentia; family Sciuridae; genus Tamias; species Tamias sibiricus. The sequence continues at coordinate 68,726,309 of CM046669.1, forward strand.
TTATCAAATACAAAAACTTTTGTGGGCAAGAAAAGAACCTCTATTCGTAGGCCATATTAGAGCACATACTAACTTGCCTGGTCCCCTCCATGAAGGTAATCAAAAGGCAGATGACCTTACAAAACTATATTTATACTTTCAGCGCTACAACAAGCTACTTTATTTCACTCCCAGTTTCATGTCAACAGCACCACCTTGCAACGTAGGTTTAAAATCACAAAGGAGCAAGCCAGAACAATTGTAAAAGATTGTAAATCTTGTATGACACATTTGCCCAATCCTCATTTTGGGGTTAACCCTAGAGGATTAATGCCCAATCATTTGTGGCAGATGGATGTTACTCATGAGCCAAGTTTTGAAAAATTGCGATTTATTCATGTAACCATAGATACATGCTCAGGCATGATTTTTGCTTCCTTACATTCCGGAGAAAAAGTTAAAGATGTTACATCTCATTGTTTACAAGCTTTTGCTGCATTGGGCATCCCCAAAATGCTTAAAACAGATAATGGCCCTGCATATACATCCTCATCTTTCAAACGTTTTTGCGCAAAATTCAATAGATCCCATTAAACAGGCATCCCATACAATCCTCAGGGTTAGGGCATTATTGAAAGAGCAAACCGCACACTAAAAGTTATGTTATTAAAACAAAAAGAAGGAAACTGGAAAAATCCTAAGGACAGATTGGCAGTTGCCCTGTTTACTTTAAATTTTTTAACTTTAGACTCTGATGGTTATTCTGCTGGAGACAGACATTGGAACCCACATCAAGAACATAAACCTTTGGTTTACTGGAAAGATGTTCTTTCAGGTGCATGGAAGGGTCCAGATCCAGTATTAATTTGGGGGAGAGGATCTGTTTGTGTTTTTCCAAAACACGAATCCTCTCCAATATGGATACCATCTAGATTAATAAAACAGGCACCAAATCAAAAAGATCAAGATGAAGTAGCTGAGGAATCAAGATTAATAAAAAAGGTACAAAATCAAGAGGACCAAGATGAAGATATGGAATGATTCCCTTAAAAGTGTCCTTCAAAATATTTCACAACTTAAGTGTCATTCCTCCCGGCTAGGGCGAGGAGATCTCTCTTTACTGTACACACAATTGTATTTTTTTTTCTTTTTATACATGTCTTTATGTCTGTACATTTGTCTACATTTCATGTTAATGTGACGTCACAAATATATGTTTGTATGTTTGTGCGTCTGTCCAGTGTGACATCACAAATAACAAAGCGTTTATGAAAAAATACATATATATGGATCCAAATAACTTTAATTCATTTTAGTTTAACAATATTCAATTTAGGTAAATAATTTTAAAAGTTAAGGTACTTTCAATTTTGATTTATAGGTGTCCCTGGGACTTCTCTTTAGCGAAAAATATGACTAGTGATGTATAACCTGATATTTTGGTGTTTTGACATAAGGTTGTTTGTTATTAACTTCATTTGTTTAATAACTGATTAATTTCAATTATTTCAACAGGTAAAGGATTGCTGTGTATGCAGAGACTCGAGGGTTCCAGCTAACAAATTATTTTTCCAAAGTGCTTTTAGCTTTTCTTTAATCTATCTTTAATACAGTAAATATCCTCAGACTTTCTTTGTTTTGTTCTGAATGATATTTTGCCAGCTCATGTTTGTGAGAGCTCAAACAACAATGTGTGTGAGCAGAAATCAACTTTAATTTTCTAATCTGATAATTCTATTTTTTAGTTTGACAACTTGACTCTTGACTCAGTGCTGGAATAACATTGCCTTTCCTTTAATAATTGATGCTTGAGTTTCTAGGTAGCGAGCCCTGAAGATTTGCCGGTGGCATTGTCTAGACATAAAAAGGACGGCTGCTGCTACAGCTGCAGGGATCGCAGTCGCCGCAAGCATCCCTGCTGCTCAAGCATCAAACAACCTCACCAACAGTGTGGCCTCTGCTCTACATGCATGGGGCCTCCTACATCAACGTGTTATAACAAATGGACATTTTGATCTTTCATTGTTTGGGACTATACGGGACAATGCCTTGTGGGTATTTGTCTAGAAAATTCAGTGTGTTACTTGATGGAACTTAGGGCAGCTGATTTGTTTAAACAATGTGATATGCTATGCAATTTGGCTCGTCACCAAAAGGCTTGTCGCCTTAAAGCCGCAGCATCTCCTCACAATTGGACGACTGCTAGTCATCATACACAGTCGATCCTGAAGGGCTCCATTGGATGGCTGGTTAGCCAATGACGGGTAAGATCCCCAGAGGGGGACAACCTAAGACAGGCACAGTCGCATGGGACAGTCTCATGTGGCCGACATATCAACCTAAGACAGGAGTCAAGGACACAGCCTTGATTATCCAATGATGGGTAAGAATGTTGGTTGTACACAGACGTCCTAGAGCATCCCCTTTTAAAACAAAAGAGGGGAAATGCAGGAGCCCTGTTTGGGGAGATAGCTAAGATTGCGGTTGACTACGGGCCATGGAGATGTTTGGGCATTGCCGCCTTCCATAGTCTCACGGGACTTGGTCTGGGATATCGCGGGACTTGGCCCAGGATCTCGAGAGACTTGAGCCGAAATTGCTGATCGGGTTGGCGCCATTTGGTGTGTGGTTGTTGTTGGAGGAGCATGGACAGCATGTTAAAGTCGTTGTTAGAGCCAGAGAGAGAAGTTATCAGAATAAAAAGCCTGTTTGTTTCCAGTTCGCCTCTGAACTTCTTCCCGTGGCTTTGTTGCTCCAAGCGGCAGTCGCTTCGGACAACAACACTTCATGATCTTGTTGGTCTGACCAAGCATATCCAAACTGACGAAACTTTCAAATTCAGCTGAATCATCTTGAGGAGCCAAAATCAATTTGAAGATACAAGCTTTCTTATGGAATCTGAAGTCCCATTACCTAACTAAGGTGAATGCATGATCAAGAGCAACTTAATGGCAACTTATAAGATGAATTAAAGTGAATTACTAAGAGTGAATGATCTTATTTGTGAAATAAAATTAATTTACTGAAGACTCTGAATTAGTGATTTAACAAGAAGTTTTGGTTGCCTTGGATGAATGAGTGGTGCTGCAAAATTTGCTGTGAATCTTTTCACAATGATATTCAAACTCTTGTAATGGGAAAGGATAATTTTGAACAAGGGGAAGGCACTGATATTTTACTTTAGTCAAAATTGTTTATCAACGGAATTCCAATTTATGTATATTGGTTTGTTCATTTGGCTGGGCAAGATAGTTTCAAATATGGTGTGATATACACAAATTTTTATCTCTCTCTCTCTCTCTCTCTATATCTCTATATATATATATATATATATATATAATTTTTTTTTTTGTGGTACCAGGGATTGAACTCATGGGCACTCGACCACTGGGTCACATCCCCAGCCCTTTTTTGTATTTTCTATTTAGAGACAGGGTCTCACTGAGTTGCTAAGTGCCTCACCATTGCTGAGGCTGGCTTTGAACTCGCGATCCTCCTGCCTCAGCCTCCCAAAGTGCTGGGATTACAGGCATGCGCCACCACGCCCGGCTTTATCCATATTTTTTAATTAATCAAATAAGGCAAAGCCTAGCCTTGTTACTTTACATAGGTTTTAGAAAGTATACATAGGTATAGTTCATTTATAAAAGTTATCTGTACATATCAAGGTAGGAATTAATATGCAATTTATGATTTGGCTATCAAGTTTACCATAGGATTTGATCAAATATGACTTTTTAGGTAGCTTATATACAATAAAAATAAGAAATTGTTAATACTCACTATACTGGTTTCATTAGTTTTATCTATCCATATTTATAGCATCTTTGTTTCGATCATCACATAATTGTCAATCCTGGAAGAGATTTTATTGTATATACCCAATTGTATTTATGAAGGGTACATACATTTTTACTCTCATTATTTCTTCCTTTACATTATACTAATATTCCTTCTTCTGTCATTTTCTTTCTGTTTCAAAGTTGTTTTTTTTTAAAGCTACATTTAGGGTAGATTTGCCAGTGACAAATCCTATTAGTATTCTTTTATCTAAAACTGTCCATATTTTAATTCTTTCAGGACATTTTCTTTGGACATAGATTAACAATTCTTTTCTTTCAGTATTTTAGAAGTGTCTTATATATGCTTCATAGCTTCTTATGTTATATATGTTATGTTATATATGCTTCATAGTTTCTTATGAAAAAATCACTGTCACTCAATTGTTTTCTGCCTACAGGTAAAAGTATCATTTATCTTTCTCTACTTTCACTTTTTTGTCTTCTCCTTTCAGAAGTTTTGTCTATGAAATTTAGTCTTGACATGGATTGTTTATGCTGTTTGGGGAGTAGATTTGTTAAGTTTTGGAAGTAATTAGTCTTTCTTTGAATACTTTTTCCAGTAACATCCTCTTCTCTCTTTCTGGAATTCTGATGTCATAAATTTTAGATCTGAACAAATTTCAGACTCTGCTCTTTTTTCCCCAGTGTATTTTCTCTTTGTTGTTCAGACTAGGTAAATTCTGTCATTCTAACTCCAACTTCATTGATTCTTCCATTCTGCTACCGAGTCTATTGACTAAAGTTTATCTTTTAGTTATTGTATTTTTCAGTTATAAAATTTCCATTTGGTGCTTCTTTATATTTTCTATTTCTTTGCTAAACCTTTTTCTATGTTTCAGTTTCAAGCCATGTTCAGAGTGCTTGTGGAAATATTTTTACCATGGTTGCTTTAAAATCCTTGTCAAGTAATTCTAACATCAGTGTCATTTGTGGTGTTGGTATCTGTTCATTGTCTTTTCTAATTCAAGTTGGAATTTCCTAGTTTGTGGAATGACAAGTAATTTAGCGTCAAACATGGGACATTTTAATTTTTATTAAAACAGATGGAGGCATTCCAGAAGACCGTCTTCTGGGTTAGGACTTCTCCCATGACACCACTCTAGTGGAAAAGGAAGGAGTCTTCCCACTACTACCAAATGGTAGTAGAAGTCTAGGATCCTCTATTAGCATCTGGTCCCCTACCTGGGAAGAAGGCTGCTCATTACTCCAGAGCAGAGGTGAGAGTTCAGGCTTTTCACTAGACTTTTAGCCCAGCTGCAAGGCCCTCATTACTGCTTCCCAAGTGGCTTTCATTGACACCAGGCATGAAGGGCTACTCCTTTACTTCTGTGTGGTGTTGAAAGCCTTAACTGTCCACCAGTATGCTCTAACACAAGCTCAGCAGGGAAGAGGGGATTCCTTGTTACCACTTTTACCACTAGGAAAAAGTGAAATGGAAGTCTTATGTGTCTCCACTGACACTGAAGGAGAAAGGGATGTGCTTGTTACCATTTGGTGGAGATGAAAGTTCCAGCTTTTCAGCTGATCTTGTCCACACCACTGTGTGTATGTGTATGTGTGTGTGTGTAGGGGGGAGGGTTGTGATGCCTCATTTCAGTGAAGATGGAAGTATAAGGCTTCCCACTCTGCCTTTACTGGTGGGGAGGAGAGGCAAAGCTGCAGGTTTTTTAAAATGTGGTATTTGGCTGCAGCAGGCAATTATTGTCTAAACGTTTTTGTCTTAGAAGACTGCCTCCTTCCTGGTCCTTTGGCTAGAGAAGAGTAGACTTTTCTTGGGGCTTGTTTCTGTGTATGTGTACACCTGATGAGGTTTTCAGGTTGCTGCCTTCTCCAGCACCCAGTCTGATCTATAAGAGATATATAAGCTAAAAAAAGAAAGAAAAATGTTGTACAGAGGAAGCTTTTAGGTAGCACATATTTTACAAGTATATTTACAAAGAACACAAAGAATGTCACATAACCAAAGATGAATATAGAGATTTAGACAATATAATGTCCAGTGTCAGATAAAAAATAAAAGTGAACTAAAACTTTCAAAATGCAAAGAAAAGCAAAGAAAGGAAGCAAGGAAGGGCAAATATTCAAATCTTCTTGAAAATGATAGTATAACTGCTGAAAAATTTTTTTGAAAGAACATCATGTTAAGTGGACAAAAATTAAAAGCATTCCCTCTAAAAACTGAAACAACACAGGAATGCCCTCTTTCACTACTTCTATTCAACACAGTCCTTGAAACTCTAGCGAGAGCAATCAAACAAACAAAATAAATTAAAGGGATATGCATAGGAAAAGAAGAACTCAAACTATCCCTATTTGCCGATGATATGATTTTATATTTAGAAGATCTAAAACATTCCACCAGAAAACTCCCAGAACTAATAAATGAATTCAGAAAAGTAGCAGGATATAAAATTAACACCCATAAATCAAATGCATTTCTATACATAAGTTATGAATCCACTGAAAGAGAAGTTAGGAAAATTACTCCCATTCAAAATATCCTCAAAAAAAGATAAAAAGAGGTGGAAGACCTCTACAATGAAAACTACAAGACATTAAAGAAAGAAATTGAAGAAGACCTTAGAAGATGGAAAGCTCTTCCATACTCTTAGATAGGCAGAATTAATATTGTTAAAATGACCATACTATCCAAACTGCTATACAGATTTAATGAAATTTCTATTAAAATCCCAATGACATTCTTCATAGAACTAGAAAAAGCAACCATGAAATTCATTTGGAAAACATAAGAGACCCAGAATAGCTAAAGCAATCCTTAGCAAGAAAAGTGAAGCAGGAGGCATCACAATACCAGATCTCAAACTATATTACAGAGCCATAGTAACAAAAATGGCATGGTATTTGCACCAAAATAAACATGTAGACCAATGGCACAAAACAGAAAACACTGAGACAAATACAGTTATCTCATACTAGACAAAGGTGCCATAAACATACATTAGAGAAAAGATAGCCTCTTCAACAAGTGGTGCTGGGAAAACTGGAAATCCATAAGTAGCAAAATGAAATTAAACCCCTATCTCTCACCATGCACAAAAACTCAACTCAAAGTGGATCAGGGACCTGGGAATTAGACCAGATACCCTGTACCTAGTAGAAGAAAAAGTAGGCCCAAATCTTCATCATGTTGGATTAGGTAAAGCACACGATGTAAAATCAAGAATCAATAATGGGATAGTCAAATTAAAAAGCTTCTTCTCAGTAAAAAGAAAATTCTTAATATACTCATTTGTAGGAGATTTCTTCAGCATCTAATGTATATTAGGCATCAGTGGTAAACAATACAGGTTTCAATAAGATCCCTAACCTATAGAATTTGTTTAACAGAAGAGAGTGATTCATAATCAATCAATCATGAAAAAGTATGTACATTGATTGGTTTGAAGTATTCACTATGTCTAGCTTACAGAAGAGATAACAGAAAAGGAAGAGAAGGACAAGTGAGGCAGAGGGAATAGAATATGCAAAGGTTTAGAGGAGTAAAAGTGTACAAAGAGAGTAATGCAAAATCAAACTTGGGAAGACATTACTAGGGGCCTTATCTGTCATGCTAGAATTTGGACTCAAATCCAAAGGCAACCAGGAACAACAATTAGTTGGGTCTCTTACAGAAAGTACTAAGAAGCAAAAGATAGCATAAGCCACTGTGCAAAATCACTTCATCTCCTGTCTGATATAGTTGAGAAAATAGAAGTCTTTGAAAATAAATACTAACCTTGTTATGATCTTTGAGAAATAGTGGAAACTAGCAGAGATGAGCAAATGTCATTCAATTTGCATATTCTACCTCTGACTTCCTTTTGTAAACTACAGATCAGAAATGTTTAACTTCCATGCTGAGAATGTTTTCTAGAATAGATTTTATGCATAGTGTATTTATGCATAAAACAAGACCAACCCAAAACAAAAGTTGACCACCAGAATCTAGAATAGGTTTATTAAAAGAAAAAAAGTCATAAACTGGTCTCTCATGCATTTTAGACAGCATTACAATAATGGCTGGGAAAAAACTGGCAGCTCTAGTATATCTGGATATTTGACAAGATCTCTCATTATGTTTGTTTTTGAAGACACAGATTAAAGATTATTTTAATAAATTTATTTAAAAAGTAGCTTATGGAAGAAAGTTAGTGCTTTGCCTTTAGTTCTATCCTTGGTGCTACTCATCAAATTTCTTGATGACAAGATGGAAACAGGCATGCTAAATGACATATGAGAATAGAAAACCAGATACAAGTGGAATGATACTAAGATTAACAAGTGTCTCATTATTAGACCCCCTTCAAACTCAATTGTCATGGAATCATCTTAAGCTTTTCTTTTTCTCTCAATCTAGATATAATTTACCAACAAATCCTATTGACTCTACTTTCAAAATATAAACAGAATTTAATATCTTCTTACTATCTTTACTGCCTCTACCCTGGTCCAAGCTACCACCCTAGATTATTATAAAAGTCTATCATTGATAGTCTCCCTGCTTCTACCCTTCCTTATAGTTTGTTCTCAACAGAGCAGCCAATTATACTTCTAAAATGAAAATCACATCATACCACTTTATTCAAATTCTTCTGATGTCACCTCGTTTAAATATAAGTAGAAGGGTTTCAAATAGCTTATAAGACCTTTAGATATCCTGGCATTTCATTACCTCTTTGGCTTCATTTCTACTAGTCTCTTCATTATTCACTTTGCTGATGAGCCTCCTGAAAGTTCTTATATCCAATTAAAAATCACAGTAATGTCATGTTGTTATCTGTATACTCCTGACACAAAGTGATAAGAATACTTCACTACTGTGTTCTTTAACCTTCAACTAATCATGAGAAAATGATCACACAAATACAAATTGAGGAATGTTCTAAACAATACCTGACCAGTCCTTCTCAACATTGTCAAAGTCATAAAAAACAAAACAAAGAAAGACTGAGAAACAGTTATGGACTACAGGAAATTAAAGGGACATAATAATTACATACAATGTGATACCTTGTATTGCATGCTGGAACAGAAAAAGAGCATTATAGCAAAAGGAAAAATAACTGAAATTCAAATAAAGTCTGGAAGTTAGCTAAAAATTTCCTGAATCCTCTAATCCATGAATATAATATATTTATCTATTTACTGATATGTTCTCTAGTACCTCTAATAAAGGTTTATAATTTTTATAAGGTCATATACATCTATTCTTATTTTATAATTCTTACTGATAAATAGGGATGGCTTTAAATTCAGTATATTATTTTATATTCAACAAACTTGCCAAACTCTTCTAATAATTTATCTGTAGACTTTAAAAATGTATAATTACATCATCTGTAAGTGAAGAAGAGTTTGCTTTTTATTTTCTAATTCCCATTTCTATTCATTTATTTTCTTGTCTTATTGCAGAAGATAGCGTCTCCAGTAAAAGGTTAATTAAAGTGGTGACAATGAACATCCTTACCTCGTTTCTGTTCACAAAGAAAAAGTTTTAAACATTTCACCATTACTTATATTTGTGATAAGACTTTACATAGATACACTTTATTAAGAAATATATTTGTGATAAGACTTTACATAGATACACTTTATTAAGAAATTGGCAATTATTCTAAGGCTTTTATTTTAGTTTTTTGGATATCCACTCACAGGTTCTGAATTTTACTAAACATTTTTTTCTGGGTTTTTTTTTTTTTTTTTTGAAATGAATATTTGATTGTTACTACATATGTTATAGTGGCATTAAAAATGGCTTAAATGTTATTTTGACTTTGCATTCCACATATGTGTTTACACATATATCATATAGCTAATATTTTGTTTGAGATTTGTTTCCTGTGTTTTGATTGAGTCTATAATTTTCCTTTCTTACTCTTTGGTTTAGTGTCAAGGTTATAGTAGTCTCATTTATTTTAAGAGCTTGGGATTATCCTTCTTACCAGTCTTTGAAAGAGTTGCTTAAAACTAGAATTGCTATCTTGTTGCATGTTTAGAAGAACTTACCAGTGATGCTACTTAACTATGAAAGAAATGCATACACATAAACACAGACACATTTAATACAGTAAACTTACTGTTATTTCTTTTGGTGTGTAGTTCAATGAATTTTAACAAATGTGTAGTTATATGTAATCACCACTACAATCAGGATGTAGAACAATTCCATCATCGCCCCAAAATCCCTAGTGCTAGTTCTTCATTGTCATAATCTTTAGCCACTTCTAACCCCTACCAACCAATTACTTGTTATCAAAACACTTTCATCTTTTTGAAAATGTCATATAAAGGAAATCATTACAATATGCAATCTTTTGAGACTGACTTCTTTTACTTAGCATAATGCCTTTTGGATTCATCAAAGGTGTTGCTATGTTGATAGTCCGATCCTTTTCATTGCATTTGCATTTTGTATTCTTTAGCTCCATATTTTTTTTTTATTAGTTTCTAATTCTTTGTGGAACTTCTGGTTTTGTTCATGTACTGTTTCCTGATTTTATTTAGTTGTCTATCTGTGTGCTGTTAGGGCTCACTGAGCTTATATAAGATGATAATTTTGAATCCTTTGTCAGCTAATTTATAGATTGTCATTTCTTTAGGGGTAGTAACTGAGGCTTCTTTTTGTTCCTTTGATGATGGTATGTTTCTTTGGGTCTTAATATTTCTGGGTTGTTTCCATTTCTATCCTGGTAATTCAAAGAAAAAAAAAAATCACTTCCTTAAGTTCTTAATGACTGACTTTTGGAGACAAAGTTTGTCCTAGTCTGTTCTTGCTGCTATAACAACATACCTGAGAGTGGATAATTTTTTTAATCTTTTCTCTACATTTTTTATTGGTGCATTATAGTTGTATACTATAATGGTGGGATTCATTGTTACATATTCATAAATGCACAAAATACAACAGTATAATTTGGCCAGTATCATTCCCAGTATTTCCCCTTTCCACCTATTCCCCTCTCCACGTGAAACTTTTCTTCTACTTGGTTTCCTGATCTCCCTTTGTTTAATGAGACCCACCCCTCCCTTTCTTTTCCGTTTTCCTCTCTAGCTTCCACATTTAAAAGAAAACATACAACTTTGACTTTCTGAGTTTGGCTTATTTCATTTAATATGATGTTCTCAAGTGACACTGGATATTTTATAGAGGAAGACATTTATTTATCAGTTTTAGAGCCTGGAAAGTCTTCTAAGAGCTTGTGCCAGCAAGTCTGGTGTCTTGTGAGGACGCAGTTTCTTCTTACAAGGTGGCACCTTTTTGCTACATCCTCCATAGGGGACAAATGTTATACCCTCATATAATGAAAGGAAAGGAAAGACAAAAAAGGCTAGCTTCTTTTGATTCCCTATAGAAGAGCAGTAGTCCCATTCATGAAGGCTCTGCCCTCATGATCTAATTATCTTCTAAATATCCCACTTCTTAATACTGTTGCATTGAGGACTAAGTTTCTACATGATTTTTAGAGGGGACATAAACATTCAAACCATAACAAAGACCTTCACCAAGGAATCTGGCTAGAAATTGTTAAGGGTCTCTCAGATCTTTTCTACGGTTACACCAGTTGTACTCTTCTATTCCCTCTTGGGATTGTGTGTATTTTCTTGATCCTGCAAAGCCAGATCTGGTGCTGAAAGTGTGCCATTTATTTTTCATAAAGCAATGCCCTAAAGGAGTCAGGGTTGTGGGCCTTTTCCAAAATCAGCAGAATTTAGCTGGCTGCTAAGATCTATTCCTGCTTTTTAAAACCCTGTTTGTTGTGGGAGCGCAGAGCTAGTTAAATACAGAAATACATGTGTGCAGCCCATGGAAGGTATGCAGGGTGCTGGGGCAAACATCAGCTGCCTGGGGATGTCCAGAGGTGAATTTTTCTGTGAAGTCCATAGGTGGGTCCCTTGGTGGAGTCCACTAACAAGTTAGCAAGATCTGAGCTAGCTGAGAAATGCATGCTGGTTGGTGTGTACTCTTTCCTCTTCCCCCTGTTCCCAGCTATATCCAACTTAGCCATGCTGATCCTCTCAGTGTTCTGGGTTAACCAAGTACTCACTTTGATCTCATTTTTCCCTGAGGAAATCTCTGGCCAATGGGCCCCTCTTTGTAACTGAGCTTCGCCACCACTGGGGAGGTGTGATGTAGGTAAATAGGTAAATGTGAAACTGTTCTTCTTAATCTCTTCATTGAAGATATCCATTCCTGATATATTTTTTGCTGCTCCAAGGTACTGAATTATCTCGGCCAGACTGTAGACCTCCCCTCCAAAGAGATATTCTTTTCTACAAGTAGTTTCCAAAATTGATGGTCTGTGGAGGAAGAATGTTGTCATCTTGTTCACATCACTTTCCTATTTACCCCCTTGAGATTTTTGGGCTTCTTTAGTCTGTTGTACTTCAAAAATATTCTGAAAAAAACTGAGCCACTATTTCTTCAGATATTACTGCTACCCTATTCTCTATTCACCTGGAATTAAGATACATATTGGACTTTCATGTCTCTTAACCGGTTTTTCATATTTTTCTATGACTATGTTTCACTTTGTGAATTTTTTCCTACTTTCCAATTTCTAACTTCTTTAACTGTTTAACTTGCTGAAAAATTCATCCTCTGAATTCTGAATTCTTATTACTCTATGTTTTCATTTTTATGAGTTCCATTAGGTTCTTCTTATCTAGTTTTATTATAAAATGGTATTGCAGCAGCTAATTTCAAGGTTGTCTTTTTCTTTAAATATGACGGAACATTCATTTTATAATCTGAATCATAATGACTCTAGTAATTAAAATCTTCATAGATGAGTTCCTCCTGCTTGTTATCTTTCACTCATGTTGCCATCTACTTGCCAAATTATCTGGGAGACTTCTGTAGTGCTAGGGTAAAGGTGTATTTCTCCAAAAGACTTATGTTTGCTTTTGCTTAGTGCCAGTGAGTATTTGCAACAGTTCCACTTTTAATTTCAAATATGGCTTGAGATTTATTAGGCTATTCAACAGTGTGAACTGGGGTTCAAAACAGTACAAGACAACTTGTGGTTCCTATTTTTCAGAGATAGTCTTTATCTTCCCCAATATGTAGCTAAAGACTAAGGCAATTTGGCTGACTTTTGAAGATGGTAGGGATAGCAGATGGTTTGCTTTTAGTTCATCCTTATATTCAAGATATAATCCATATTGCTTTAGTTTGGATCTGGAATGTCCCCCAAAAGTTCATGTGGCCAACTGGTAGCATTATTAAGAGGCTGTGAATGCTTTAGGAAGCGGGGCCTAGTTGGAGGAAGTAGATCACTAGGGTATGTCCTTGAAGAGTGTGTCTTGGTCCTGTCTCCTTCCCCCTCTCTGCTTCCTGACTGCCATAAGATAAGTACCTTTGTTCCATCACACTCTTTGTTATGTTTTGCCTTGCCACAGGCCCAGAAACAAAGGAGCTGAGGAACCATAAAGTGAAATCTCAGAAACTGTAAGCTGAAATAAATCATTTTTTGTTCTTTAAATTGATTTGTCTCAGATATTTTGTCTTAAGAATGGGAAGTTAACTAACATGCATACTTGGGGAAGAGCTGGTATTAAACTCTTTGGTGGTCTCAAGTTTTCTTTCCTCAGAGAGACTTAAAAAACTACATCTTATATAATCCTAGTTTAGCAATCTGCTCAAGGACAAAAACAAAAAAAGTCATCTATGATCTGCTCTACTTACATCTGTGGGTTCCTATCTTCCCTTAGATTTTTACATATTAATGTCCTATCAGCTACTTAGCTCTTTAAACTATTAAGATTTATTTATTTTTTATTCTTTAAAAGATAGCATCATTAGTTGTTTTCAGTGGGAGGGTTACTCTAAATAATCTATCCCAACATATTTTAAGAAACAGAACCTCTTCACTGATTTTTTTTCATCTTTCTTTATCCCTCAATCTATGTCATTCTCTGTATTTCTTTCTTCCTTTCCAGACAGATAATTTTCTTCTTGCTTCCACATTAAGACTTTGAATCAAGTACACAGATAGATCAATTTGGACCCATAGATAGGAAACATAACGAACACCTGCTAAAAATGTTTTGAGTTAATATTAAAGTTTTACTGGCTAATTGCTCTATCATTATCTGGCCATCATAGTAAGTAAGCAAGTTGATTTCTCTGGTTTCTACTTTCCAGAAACATAGGACTGACATTAATCTTTTCCCTCTAATACCTTCCACACAGAATCAACCAACTCTACCTCCTACATTTTTAAAAATACCTCTCTTCCATTTCCATTCCAAAGGTCCTGACTTTGGTTTAGGAACTGCTACCACTGCCGAAACTACTAACACATCTTTATTGAAGGTGCCCTCTGGCCTTACGCTTGCTACCTCCTGAAGTTTTTTTTTAATCCCATATTGCTCTAGACCTATTTCTATATTTCATATTAATGTTGTTCTTCTTATAGCTTTCACAATAAAGTTCAAATTCCTTGATTTAGTACACAAAGCACTTCATATTCCTTCCCTTGTTTACTTCTCTGATTTCATGTTCCATGAATACTCCTTGCTGAAGCCCTGTGACTTCATGCATGTTGCTTCTTCTGCTTGAAGCACCTTCTGTTCTCTCTCCTTTTGTCTAATCAACCTCTTTTGGATCTTTAGAAATCAAGACCAGCACTGTTTCACTCAAAAATTCCTCCAGGCTGGGTGAGCTGGCACACTCCTGTAATTCCAGCAGCTTGGGAGGCTGAGGCAGGAGGATGAAGAGTTCAAAGCCAGCCTCAGCAAAAGCAAGGCACTAAGCAACTCAGTGAGACCCTGTCTCTAAATAAAATACAAATAAATAAAATACAAAATAGGTGGGTCAGTGGCCAAGTGCCCCTAGTACCCCCACCCCAATTAAAATTATTATAAAATAAGTTTTGAAATTTTAAGTTGAGCATTTTTCTTAGGCAAGTGTGTTTTTAGGGATCAGAATTTAAAGGTATCCACCTCCACTGCAGGCCAGTTCAGGCCAACTCCTAGTATTTCCTCTAGGACTTCTGCCCTCTCTGATTCAGATGTTTCTCCTTGATGTTCTAAGATTGGCCATATTGTAGAAATCTTAATTTCTGCTATCCTGTGCCTCCTATTTGGACTTTTTTCTAAGCTTCTTTGTTTCATTATCTGGATTCTCTGACCTGCATATTAACCTCTTTCCCTAAGATTTTCTAGCTTAGTTTTGATATCCTATCTAGATGACCTCCTTAAACTTGACTCTTACTGGGCAGCTTCTTCTTTGACTGACCATGGATTTGACCTCTTACAATACTTTACTGATGCCCTTGTTTCTGATTCTCAATTTCTCTAATTCATAATACTTACCATTTCTACCTCCTTTTAAAAAGAACACTGGTACTTAAATCTTGGCAATTCAGGCTAAATAACTGAACTAGTTTATTAGCAAAAGTAGAAATGAGGACTACTAGAGCTAGAATAAAAGACTAAAGTCCAATTTCTTCATTTGATAGATGAAGAAGAAGATTAAAAAAGATAATAAGTAGAGGGTCTCCTTACTTTCATTTCTCCTTCCATTAAACCATGCTTTACCTAAGTAAAAATTTTCCTTTAGTAAAAAAAAAAATTATCAAGTAAAAGAACCAAATTGCTCATAGGATTCTAACATTTGTATATGTAGAAAGGCTTACAAATGCTAAAAATGCTCCCATGATTTATCTGTGTTTGGGATTTTTGTATATTTAAGCATAATTTTAACTACACCAAATAAACTAATAAACTAATGTTTAAGTATATTCTTCATGGGGGGAGGTCACAATATGAAATTAAATGTAGATTCAATTATATCAACAAGCTTGATTATAATTAGAAAACTTTACTAAATTCAATATATTGTGTCATTGTACAGGTGGTCAAAACAACTTTATTATTCTGTTTTATAATCTCCTTTTTAATAAGCAGAACACCTAATATTGGCTGATATACAAGAAAGTTTTCTGTTCATTTGAACCTTTTTATCCAATTTAATCTTTTGGTTAAATATACTTTTAAAAATAGAGTAGAATACAGGCTAATAGAATGTTATGAAAAGTTAAGCTTACCATCATCTTCCCAGCAGCTCTTAGCACTCCCTTCTCTTTCACTGCTCCCTGGTAATACTGTCTGGTCTGTTGGCAGGTCATCTTCTGCCACACCACCTTCACAATCGGCTGCATCTGTAACACTTTCTTCTTCCACAATATGGAGTTTGTCTTCATCATCTGAATCTGAATTTGTTTCTACCACAGTATTATAATTTGTAACTGTAATACAAACAAGAAATGAATAATCAAAACTTTGGTGTTATAAAAAATCATTTTCACACCTCAGAAAAGTAGAAATTATAAATGACATTTAAAGCTGTTTGTAACTCAATAATGCTTTCTTTTAGTCCATAATGCACAAACAACTAATTTCACAACACACACACCTATAGCACTTACTAGATACTAGATGACCAAAATGGCAAATAGCAGCAGCTATACTTACTGAACACCAACTATACATACAAATGCTTTATAAATCTTAACTCATTTAATTTAATTTTTATAACTTTGCAACAACCTTATGAAACAGAGTTCTACTACCTACTACATATATCTATTTTATGGATGTGAAAACCAAAAAGAAAGAAGATAACTTGTTCAAGATCAGAGAGCTAGGAAGTCACAGAGCCAGAATCTGAAGCCCAAAAGTCTGATTCCATATTTTATGCTTTTAAACTATATTAAACAAACATTCTCTCAAACCATAATGAGCTTATTGCACACAATACTGTTTACATACAATTAGGGATTCAAATCATTAAAGCATTACAGCTTAAGAAAAAAAGCCATCTTTCCTAATAAAATTGCAGTACAGCTTCAAATTTACCACAAGAAAAGTATTGTCAAGTTGTCAATTAGTCCATGTATTTCATATTAATTCCATATTGACTTTAGAAAGAATCAAACAATTTAGTCAAATTTCCATGCATTGCAAGAATTTAAGTAATGTTTCTAAGTCTGTAATTATTAAAAAAACAAACAAACCTGACATTCACAAGTTTTCAAATGGGCACCATTTCCACAATTTTAAGGAACTTAAATGAAATCTAACACCTGCATTATAAGGATATATAATTACTCTGAAATACTGCTATACTTCATAGAACCCATGAGAAATAGTTGAGAAAAAATTTTGCTAAAACAAATAATCTAGTATAAGCAAAGTTTTCCTTTGGTGTCCTTCTATTAATCAGCCTAAAGAGATAAATATTTAGTACTTAATGGGGTATTGTCAATGAAATATCTTTTTTCAACTATCTGCTAAGATTGGGATAAAGAGAGAAGAAGGAAAAATAAAAGGGGAAAAAGAAAGTTTCACTTTGTCTAGATAATTAAGCACTAATTCCAGTTATCTTTGCCTTGCCTCCTTAAAGTTTCCAGCCATTCTTGAAAGAAAATCACCTAAATGCTTAAATGATATGCATACATATCTCTTTTCCTACATAAGCGTGTTGAGAATACGAAGAGACACAATTAAAAGTATGCGTGAATATGTAAAGGTGAGAACATATAAACCAAATCTCCAAAACTGCTTTTATAGACATTGGAAAGATCCCCTTTGTCCAAAAGACTCACTGAATTAACCACTGTGTTCATTATTAGAAATTCTTCAGTATATTGAATCAAAAGAAAAATATCATTTTGTGGTGTTGATACTTTGGCATGAATACATTTTCCCAGCTGTTTTCCCAAAAGCAAATAGTTTTCTAATTATAAAACATATATTCATTATAGAAAAAAAATCTAGACAATATAAAACATAAAATAACTAAAAGTATCCCTATTTTTCCTTATGTATAATAAATGGTGGCATTTAATATATTATAAACTAAAATAGAATATACTAGTGTTTTCTAAGAATCAACACTTCTCAACTCTAAAGATGTGGCTGCCATGTAGTTTGGCTCAGTGGAAGGCTTTCTCTGTGCCTGGGTATGATCAAACTGCATGTATGGATAGTTGATATTCCTAATTTGTGAAGGAAGGCATTAGTGCTGCTTTGGTATCTTGAATTGGCCAGTTTTACACTGGTGCTGCTTTTACATTTTAATGATATAATACTGCAATTAAGCATCATTATGATCAATTTTGTTAGTTGTAGTTTGTTTGGTTAACCCTAGATTATATATTTAACACATTTACATCTAACGAATTTTGAGCTTGAAAATTTCCCCAAAGTAGATAACAGATAAGCTTTTGTGTGTCTCTGGTCTATCCTTTTGCTTGTGGGTTTTCAGACTAATTATTTAAAAGCACCACCACCAAAAGCACAGAGGATAAAGAAAGCCTTGGATAAATTCTAGTAGCCAATGAACAGTGTCAGTTACCTCAATTTTCTGTACATCTATTTCCATATTTCAGTCCTGTTTAACATTTGAATAATAATAAAGTATTTTGTCTAGAGTTGTATATGGTTGTTTTTTAACTGACATAATATTTGTATTTTGTTATAGGGTAAAACCTATAATTGAGTACATGTATATGACATGTAATGATCAAATCAGGATAATAAGAATTTTCATATCCTCAAATACTATCACTTCTATGCATTAGGAACTTCCAAACTCTTCTTTCCCAGTTATTTTGAAATGTGCAGTTAATTGTTGTGAACTATATTAACACTTTTACAAATCTTTAAACACAACCCTCAAATCACAACAATAATTTAAATTTCAAAAGAAAATAGTAGTATTTTCAGTGCATTCTTATTGTCACCAGATGTAGTAAAGAACATACTGACTTCTTAGAAGTTGTTATTGTTGGTACTGTTTGCAAGTATTTAAAGTCTGATATAACAGCACCAAATGCACAAGGTGGCTGTAGGAATTTAATTATTACAAAATATGTACTTTAGATGAATGTCTGGCACACAGTAAGTATTATAAACTTGGGTTTGCTGCTGCTGCTATCATCATCATCATCATTTTACTGAATTTTTGCAGCAACTATTAAGAAGCAAATACTATTATACTTCCTTAGTGGACAAAAAATAAGAGTAGTTAAGTAACCTATCAGAGGTTATGTAGCTATTAAGTTGTAGAGCTGGACTCAAAACACAGGTGTGCCTATGCCTGATTCCACAGCCTACACACTTTGTTGCATTAATGGTAAGTTAAGAATACTTACCATTTCATTAATGGTTAAGTATTGTTAAATTTGTGTCTACCCTTTTCTGGGGCCCTAGAATTCCACACTTAACATTAGCTACTGAAAATATTTTCAAATGAAGGGATTCTAATCATTAGAATCTCATAATAAAACAAAACACAGTATACTATGTGGTAATTATCATCATTGTAGTTAATAAACCTCTGAAAGACTTTCACATATCACTTTTAGTTCTAAAATGCATGTAGCATCACATTAACTGTACTCATGAAAGTCCCATATAAACATGTTTCTTAAGTAATGTTCAATCATAATAGAATAATTAAATAAATTAGATGAATATGGTTTCAGAAAAGAGCACTACAATCTCAACTCCAGTTGTTATAAGATCATTTAAGCACTTTGTAAATAAAGAATCTTGTCACAATGGTTGACTGTAGCTATCAACAGAAGGTTATGTCCGCATAGAGAAAGAAACTTAGGGAGGTAGTGAAAGAGGAGACAAATTAACTTTGAGGTCTTCAATTTTTATCAGACGATAAAAGTGGTATGTACTGATAAAAAGCCACAAGCTAAGGCCATGTTTCAACATGTTTAGGTGTGTAAAAGCTTTTCTTTCCAGAGATGTTTCTGTTTACATTATGAAATTAATAAATACTTATCTACATCTCACCTATTCATATCTAACACAAACTCATTTGCATATATAAAAATAAAATCTTACTTAAAAAAGACTTAAGGATGAACTTAAAAAACTAACAGACTATTTTTAACAAACTAGTTTCATAGACATCAAACTAGTGTATTGTCATGATATAAGAATCACCTAGGAAAAACACACTTTGAATTGTGTTCTACAGAGCCAATGAAAATTACTTTTATTAAGGAGCAGAATATTTTACATATGTTAGTACTCTGCTAAGAACAACACAAATTCAGGCATGAGCGCCATGAAATATGAAGAGAAAAGTGGTGATGAGTATTTCCATTATTTTTTAACATCAGTTGGAACCAAAGTAACATTATGCACAAACATATGTCATGAAGAGAGTCCCTGGCATACTGCCTTCCATATAGTAGTTAGAGAATTATTTGTTGAACTGAATATGGGGCCACACTTTTCTTTTCTCAGTGAAGAAACAACTTAGTATATTAAGTGGTATTGATAATCCAGAAAAGTGAAAACAAAACTATAGTAAACCAGACAAGGTAAATAAGCAAGCAAAATAGAAAGGGTAAGTCATCTGACAATTCATACAATTAGAGAAAATTTCTGCACCTATTATGCTAGGAAAGAGGAGTTTATGCTATACAGAAATACTATATTCTGCACCCAGTATAAATGTTTGTTAATCTAGTTTTTTGGCCAGGCACAGTGGCGCATGCCTGTAATCCCAGCACTTGGGAGGCTGAGGCAGGAGTATCGCGAGTTCAAAGCCAGCCTCAGCAATGACAAGGCACTTAGCAACTCAGTGGGAACCTGTCTCTAATAAAATACAAAAAAGGGCTGGGGATGTGGCTCAGTGGTCAAGTGCCCCTTAGCTCAATCCCCAGTACAAAAAAAAAAAAAAAAAAAAAAAAAAAAAAATTGGTTTTTTTCCTTAATTTATAAATATCATTAACTTACCATTTATATGTATTTTACTGTATAATGAAGGATTCATAGTAATGATATACATATTTAATGTAATAGATAAGTAAAATAAAATGTACAAGGTGTATATTATCTAACTTTAATTTAAATCCATTAAATAAAAGCATCACCATCGTTTTAGAATGTCCCAAGTACTATGAACATGTTAGGTTTCAATAAATAGCAATGGATCAGCAAAATTCAGAAGATTTTTAAAAATTCCTTTGCACATAAAATCTTTCTTACTCTGGGGTAAATTGAATAATAATCATAAAATACTTTAATATTTTCGGGCTGGGGTTGTGGCTCAGCAGTAGAGTGCTCGCCTAGCACGTGCGCGGCCCGGGTTCGATCCTCAGCACCACATACAAATAAACGAATTGTGTACAACTAAAGCTGTAAGCTGCCTGGTACCGAAAACCAGGAGGAAAACTCTCGGAGGCAGAGTAAAGCTTTTACTACATTTACTTCTACTTTCTTAGAGAGAGCTTAGAGTAAAGAAAGATTTTTAGAGAGAAAGATTAAAGCGAGCTTTTCTTCTTGTCTTCTTAGCTTAGAGTTAGAGTCTTAGAGTTAGAGTTAGAAAGATAGAGTTAGAGTTAGAAAGATAGAGCTTAGCTTAGAGAAAGATTAGAGCTTCTTTCTTCTCTCTTCTTTCTTCCTTCTTCTTTCTTCTGTCTTCTGTCTTCCTCAGGAGTCTCGGCCTAACTCTGACCAGTCATTACTTCTTCTATCTGGTTTCTCTTCTGTCTTCTATCTGGTTTCTCTTCTGTAACCGCTCTGCCTACGTTCTGGCCGCTCTGATTCTTCTGACCGACCGAGTGACTGCCCGGCTGACTGAATTCTCCGTTCTCCTAACTCGGACCGCTTTCACCCGGTTATATACCTTCAGGTTTGCGGGTGCCTACAGGTGCGTCACATACATATCAGGTGGAACTTATGGCTTCCAGCTAGCTACAACAGCCCTTCCTAATTAGGGCTCCTTCATATTCCTTCCCTTTAGTTTAAAAAGGTGCTTTAATTCTATTTTCTCTATTTTATTTTATTTTCCCTACCTAGCTTTTCACCTTTTATTTTTGAAAGGGTGGATATTTGAGCCCTTTTTGAGAAGGTGCTGTGGCTTTAAGGAAGCCTAATGCTGAGGAGCAGCTAACGCACTTAGTTAAGCACAATTGCATAAGCGGCTTTGACTTTTTTTTTTTTTTTTTTTTTTTTTTTTTTTTTTTTTTTTTTTTTTTTTACTAAAGCTCAAGGCTTTTTCTCTATTTTTCCTCTTCTTTATTTTTCTTTATGGCTTTCTTGCCAAAGCTCATGGCTTTTTTCTTTATACTAAAGCTCAAGGCTTTTTCTCTATATTTTTTATGGCTTTTGGCCGGCTCGCTTCGGCTTTTTTCGGCTTTTGGCCGGCTACTCTGCTTCAGCTTAATTCTTAACTGGCCTCAACTGAGTCAGAGGCTATGCTCTCTTGTTTACTACTCTTTTTGCTGGTCTCAACTGAGTCTCAGGCTATGCTTTTTCTTTGCTCTCCTTATTTCTTAGCTTTTCTTCTCTGCCTACCGAGCCCCGGACGGACCACCATTTGTAAGCTGCCTGTCACGGCCAGCCACGGCGCCGCCACGGGAGGAAAATTCTCGGAGGCAGAGTATAGCTTTTACTACTTTTACTTCTACTTTCTTAGAGCTTAGAGAGGGAAAGAAAGATTTTTAGAGAGAAAGATTAAAGCGAGCTTTTCTTCTTGTCTTCTTAGCTTAGAGTTAGAGTCTTAGAGTTAGAGTTAGAAAGATAGAGTTAGAGTTAGAAAGATAGAGCTTAGCTTAGAGAAAGATTAGAGCTTCTTTCTTCTCTCTTCTTTCTTCCTTCTTTCTTCTGTCTTCTGTCTTCCTCAGGAGTCTCGGCCTAACTCTGACCAGTCATTACTTCTTCTATCTGGTTTCTCTTCTGTCTTCTATCTGGTTTCTCTTCTGTAACCGCTCTGCCTACGTTCTGGCCGCTCTGATTCTTCTGACCGACCGAGTGACTGCCCGGCTGACTGAATTCTCCGTTCTCCTAACTCGGACCGCTTTCACCCGGTTATATACCTTCAGGTTTGCGGGTGCCTACAGGTGCGTCACATACATATCAGGTGGAACTTATGGCTTCCAGCTAGCTACAACAGCCCTTCCTAATTAGGGCTCCTTCATATTCCTTCCCTTTAGTTTAAAAAGGTGCTTTAATTCTATTTTCTCTATTTTATTTTTATTTTCCCTACCTAGCTTTTCACCTTTTATTTTTGAAAGGGTGGATATTTGAGCCCTTTTTGAGAAGGTGCTGTGGCTTTAAGGAAGCCTAATGCTGAGGAGCAGCTAACGCACTTAGTTAAGCACAATTGCATAAGCGGCTTTGACTTTTTTTTTTTTTTTTTTTTCTATTTTTTTTTTATTTTTTTTTTTACTAAAGCCAAGGCTCGCATGGTTTTTCGCTATTTATTTTCTTTATTTCTTGCCAAAGCTCATGGCTTTTTTCTTTATACTAAAGCTCAAGGCTTTTTCTCTATATTTTTTATGGCTTTTGGCCGGCTCGCTTAATCGGCTTTTTTCGGCTTTTGGCCGGCTACTCTGCTTCAGCTTAATTCTTAACTGGCCTCACTGAGTCAGAGGCTATGCTCTCTTGTTTACTACTCTTTTTGCTGGTCTCAACTGAGTCTCAGGCTATGCTTTTTCTTTGCTCTCCTTATTTCTTAGCTTTTCTTCTCTGCCTACCGAGCCCCGGACGGACCACCATTTGTAAGCTGCCTGTCACGGCCAGCCACGGCGCCGCCACGGGAGGAAAATTCTCGGAGGCAGAGTATAGCTTTTACTACTTTTACTTCTACTTTCTTAGAGCTTAGAGAGGGAAAGAAAGATTTTTAGAGAGAAAGATTAAAGCGAGCTTTTCTTCTTGTCTTCTTAGCTTAGAGTTAGAGTCTTAGAGTTAGAGTTAGAAAGATAGAGTTAGAGTTAGAAAGATAGAGCTTAGCTTAGAGAAAGATTAGAGCTTCTTTCTTCTCTCTTCTTTCTTCCTTCTTTCTTCTGTCTTCTGTCTTCCTCAGGAGTCTCGGCCTAACTCTGACCAGTCATTACTTCTTCTATCTGGTTTCTCTTCTGTCTTCTATCTGGTTTCTCTTCTGTAACCGCTCTGCCTACGTTCTGGCCGCTCTGATTCTTCTGACCGACCCGAGTGACTGCCCGGCTGACTGAATTCTCCGTTCTCCTAACTCGGACCGCTTTCACCCGGTTATATACCTTCAGGTTTGCGGGTGCCTACAGGTGCGTCACATACATATCAGGTGGAACTTATGGCTTCCAGCTAGCTACAACAGCCCTTCCTAATTAGGGCTCCTTCATAAAGCAAATAAATAAATATTAAAAAAATTTTAATATTTTCAAAATATCTTTTAAAACTTAATTCCAATGAAAGGCAATGATTATTAACTCCTACAAAAGGGTGAGTGGTTTTTACTGTCTTCAGATACAGGCTATTAATAGAATGAAAACTGATAGGTAAAGGCAGGAAAAATGTTGCCACTGCTCATAGAATTATCTACTTCCAATTTTCTCCTGTCTCTCATCATATAATAATCACCAAGGATTCACAGGATTTGTCTTTGGTATTTTCTTAGCTCTTATTCTGTCCTTTCCTCATCTTCCACAGGTCTTCTATCTATATGCTGTCAACAAGAGCCATCCTTCCAAATTACTTTCCTCTTCTCCAGCCTTGTCAAAACTCTCATTCATTCAGTAAGCAAATTTTAGCTGGTGCAAGGTCAACTCACAAACAGGAAGATGAAACAGTTAAAGAGCCTAGTAATTGACAGATTAAGTAAAATTCACTCCCAGAAATAGGTGGTTCTTTTTTGCACGTAAGAAAAGTATTTGAATTAAAATAATTCACATTATTTTATTAATAACTAATATTTCCTCCATAGGCAATCTGCCTTTATAAAAAAGCATGGTTTTTTAATTTATATGATTGTTATTTATGGAATATAAGTAGTATGATGAAATCCAAGAAAAAAATGTGAAGACAGAATCAAAAATACAAATGCAGAAATTATTGAATCAAAAATACAGAGGTCATGTAATTGGCAAATAAATTTAAAAGCTTGGTAATCAAAGAACCAGTGAAACAGAGAGACCAGTAGCCCACTTAGTTATGAAGAAAAACTAGAAAGCACAAATGTTTAATATTAAAATGCAAATGCTACTGTGATGTAGCTCAGGGGTGGAGTACTTGCCTAGCATGCTACAAGGCCTTGGTTCAACCTCCAGCACGCCAGTAAAAAGTTGTGATAAAAGTTAGATGTAAATGGAGTTAAAGTAACTACAATCATAAAGAAATTCAAGATAATTATAAATATTTTTTTGTAAATCTAAGGAAGCAAATTTGAAAGCCTGGGTAAAAATTGTTTTTAGGAAAATGCAAATTATTACAATTTCATATAGAAGAGATAGTATGGGCAGACAGATAATGGGATAAATTTAGGAAGTACTCAAATAGTTAACCATCCCCCAAACTGCCAGATGTTTTCCCAGGTGAATTTCTTCAGATCTTCAAAGGACTGACAATTTTGCTGCTTTTTAAAGAGAGAGGAAAACAAAGAGTCCAAATTCTTTCTATGAAGCCAACATAATAATAGTCAACTAAAATCTGAGAAAGAGCATATATGCATGTAAAATAATAAGTGCTGTCTTACTAGCAATGATTGATGCAAAAAGTTCTAAATAAAATAAAACCTATTAATTAATACATTAAATCTATTCATACATTAAAATAATACAGTCATTATTCAACTTTAGAAAACATATGAGAGTTCACTGTATTAACATAGTAAAGTAAAAACAATGATTTCTATAGACACTGAAAGGCATTGGAAAAATAATTTACCATTTCTTGTTGATAAATACTTTTTTATTAAAACAAAATTGAAGTCAGTACATGATAAATGTTTTATGTATCAGAGGTATTTACATTATAAAAATGGATACTCTTATCTTTGTTAACAATGTTCTAATAGAACAAGCCATTTTTTTAAAAGAACAAAAGTATAAATACTGGAAGGAAGAAAACAAAATTATTATTTACAAGTGGTATGATACATTTCTGAAAAATTCAGGAAAGATGTCATAGATAAAAACTATTAGCAGTAAGAAAATTTGGTAAATAATTAATCATGAGTTCAACAGAAAAAATTAATGGCTTTCCAATACAGCCAACAATAACTAGATAAAATTACAGTAGAAGAAAAAAATCCTATTAATAATAGACACAAAATATACAAGGCATGAAGGAAAAATGTAAAGAAAACATGAAGGCCCTGCATAAAGAAACCTTTAATATTCTATTGAGGATCATAAAAGGAGATTTGAATAAATGAAAAGATATATCTTATTACTAGATAGAATTAAGTCATTCTATCTAAAATTGTTTATACATTCAATGATATTCTGATCCAAATACTAACATGCTATGTTAGATTCTAAATCTAGATAGGTTAGACTAAATGATTCTGATGATCACCTAGAAAAATGGGAACTTATAGTCTATAGAACCTGACTGCCTGGTTCAAATCATGGTTTTCCCATTTAGTAGTCATGTCTCCTGGGCATGTTAACATACTCTTCCCATGCCTCAGTTCCCTCCTATTTTTCTCATACATATATGCATGTAGATAATAAGATTCTTCCCTCTGTAAGATGGGGATAATAATAATATGCCCATTACATGGTTCTCATAATGACGAAAATAATTATATATTCAAAACAGTACAGTACTACACATATATACCCAATATATATTGTTAGAATTATCTGGGAAAAGAAACACATAAAAATATTCAGAAAAATAATAGAAATGGTGGTGGTAGAAGAACGTGGACTAGCCATACCAGATAGCAAACATATCTTGAAACTGTAGGAATGGAAAGAAATTTATATGTTCACAGACATAAGTAGACAATCAATGGATCTGAATACAAAACAAAATTACATCCATAATAGAAGCCTCATAAAAGGTGGGAGTGGAAGGGAAAAAAAGACACATTATTCAACTAAAATCACTGTGAATCAACCAATCCATTACTCTACATCATAACTATCACCAGAATGAAATCCACATGAATCAAAGACTTAAACTTAGTAAAACCATTATAGTATTAAAAAAAAAAAAAACACAGGCACACCCTTTTACAGTCCTGGGGTAAGAAAGGCCACTGCAAATATGACAACAAAACTCACAATTTCCTGTAGAAAAAAATTCAAGTCAAAAGACAAATGACAAACTGTGAAGAATAATTATAATACATGTGAAAAGGCTGATTTACTTAAGATTAAAAACAGTCTTAAATACCCATGGAAAAGGATGAATCAATAAGAATATGCAACGGTAATTCACATACACACATAATATGAGTGGTCTATAAAAATATTAAAAGATGTTCCACACCTTACTAATGGAAGAAATATACAGCTCGATCCTCCATTATCAAAATCACTTCTCATCTAATATTTTCAACTTTGTTGCCCTTAAAAAGAGGGTCTCAAAAAACCCTTCTTCTAACTACACCCTTATCCTGATTAGATCCCACTCTTCCCAGTGCCCTACCTCATTCCTTTACTTCCATCTTCTTGAAAAAATTGGCTTAAACTTGTCTGATTTGTTTCGTCTTATTTTATCTTAAACATACTATAATTGCCACACTCCATTAAAAGCAAATTGTATTCCATGCATGTATAATTATGTCAAAACAAACGCCAATATTATGTAAAACTATAATGTACTAATAAAAACATACAGTTTTTGTCAAGACTGTGGAGGAGTTTTACACCACTAAATCCAATGACAATTATCACTTCTCACCTTACTTGATCTACCAGCATCTGACAATCCAATTACTCTTTTCTTTTCAAAACAATATTGTCTTTTGACTTCACTGGTTTTTATTTTAACTCACTGATTGCTTCTTTTCCATTTCTTTCCTCCTTCTCCTGGATCCCAATCTGTCTCACAGCTCTAAATGTTATTTGTTGATTCTGACCTTTATCTCTCAGCCCAAACTTCTATGAACCCCTGAATTATATACCAAATTGTCTACCTAAAATATCCACTTAAGTGTCTTTCACAGTAAATATCAGGAGTTAGGTTTTGGATATGACACGTTTTCTCCATTTCAGTAAGTGGTAATTTCATTCTTCCATTTGTTCGGGTTAAAAATCTTCATGTCACTTTTGACTTCACCTGCTTCCCATACCCCATACCTCATCTGGAGGGAAATACATCAAAAATACATTCAGTACCTGACCAACTTACTACCACCACCTACCAACTGAAGCAACCATTATCTCATCCACAATTAATTGTCTCCTACCTGGTTTCCCTACTGCTACTTTGTCTTCCTATAGTTATTTCTCAACATAGCAGTCAAAAACTTCCCTCTAAAGTACAGTTAAATTTTGTCCCTCCTTTGCTCAAACCATCTAATGAGTTGCCATCTTATTCACTGTAATGCAAAGGCTCTTCAGGAGCTGATACCCACTTACCTTTTCTCTCTGATTTTGTCTTCTACTTCACACTTGACTCATTCCAGCCCAGCTACACTAGCCTCCTACTTCAAGGCTTTTGAGCTTCAAGTCACTGAACATGGAATGTTTTCTATGCACAGCCCAACTTTACCTCTTTATTGAGATTTTCTATGACTACCCTATTTAAATTTATAGACCCCCTTGATTATAACAGTACTCCCACTCTCTCCTGATTTGTTTCCTTTTAAAATACAGATGTTCTTCTGCTGTCATTTAAAACAACTTAGAATTTTTTAAAAAATAATTAATTAATTAATAAAAAAAGGAGAAGAGACTTGAGCTTAAAAAAAAAATACAGATGCTCAACTCACCATGGGGTTTTGTCCCAATAAGTCCATCATAAGTTGAAAATATCCTAAGTCAAAAGTGCATGCAGTACACTTAACCTATTGACGACCACAGCTGGCAACACAGTGCACTGCAGAGTGTCTGTTATTGTCTTTGTGCTTGTGTGGCTGACTGGGAGCACACTGTAGCTCTCTCTCCTTCTTGAGTCTTTTCAATAGCTTTTCATTGTTCTATCATGGCCTTAAAAGCTATGCATGTTCAGGCCCTCACCCTCTTCTCTACTATTTTATATTCTCACTAAATGCCCTTTTGTTCTCTGTAAATGACAAGTCTTTCTCCACACTAAGCCTTTGCACTTGCTTTTCCTTCTGTCTGGAATGCTCTGTTTCTGACTGTGTGTGTGTGGCTGTAGCTGGCTCCTTCTTTTCTTCAAATCTCCAATCCAATGTTGTGATGTCAAAGAACACTTCCTTGACCACCTAATCTAACATGCTCAATCTTTTATTCTCTATTGTCATCATATTTATTTCCTTCGAAACGTTCACTGCAATCTGTAGTATCTGGTGTAGTTACTTGTTCATTTTATTTTTCTCTCTATATTAGTTTTCTGTTGCTGCTGTAACAAATTACCATATTCTTAAGAAGCTTAAAGTAACACAGATGTATTATTTCACAGTTACTGAGGTTAGACATTCAAGATGGGTCTTACATAAACATCAATGTGTTGTCAGAGGTATGCTCTTTGCATTTTCTTGCCTTTTCCTTCTGGAGAATGCCCACTTTCCTTGGTATGTGGCCCCTTCCATCTTCAGAGTAAAAAATGGCCCACTAAGACTTTCTCATATAATTCTGATACTGGTCCTTCTTCAGCCTCCAGTCTTCACTTTTAAGGACTGTTACACTGAGCCTCGCTAGAGAACCCAAAGTAACTTCCCTACTTTAAAACCAGCTGATAAGTGACCACAATTACTCCTGCTACTTTAATCCTCCTTTTTTAGATAATGCACCATATTCACACGTTCTATGGATAAGGACATGGATGTATTTGGAAGGCCATCATATTAGAGAGGCCATTATTCTACCTACCACACTTCTCCACTAAAATAGAAGTAGCGCAAGGGAAAGGACATTGTCTTGTTCATTCTGGTAGTCTTAAGTTCAAGCCTTTATAAGGGCTATCAAAGGCATATATACAAGACATTTGCTGAATTAGTGAACAAACTAAAACACTACCACTTTGATGATGCTCTTCTTAAACTTCCCTAACTTGTTCTAACCTTTGGGTTTTACAGCTTTCTGCAATATTACCCATTTCTTATCATGTTTTCATTATGTTCACATGTCTATCATTAGGTCTCTGGTCAAGCATGAAGTGTTCTGATAATATGTCAGTAACATGTGAAAAATGCATTGAGTTAATGAATTTTAAATTGAAAAGGCCATAAAATCTCAAAAAGTTTATGTTAATGTTTGGTAATTATTTTATGGTTTTCTAATACAGTGTGGGTTATTCTGATAATATGTCAATAAAGGATTATTACTATGGCGTAAAACATTAAAATTAATAAATTTTAAACCTGGAAAAAATGTTAAGTCTCAGTCTTGTTATTTTATATTTCAAAAAACTAAACCCCAAATAAGTTAAGCGATTTATCTAGTTACACACACACACACACAAATGTGAGCTTGGCACAAAATTGAGTGGACTTTGTATAAAACCTACCTGGCTAATGTTGCCATGAAGATTAAGTTGACACATTTCAAAGCACATAAACAATGACTAGCATAGAGCAAGTGCTCTATATTGAAAGCTGCAGCTGCTCTTATCAGTATGACTATTATTCTAAATGATATATATTTCCCATTTTCAACAATAAAAATAACTTGTGTAAAGTAGGTACTCAATACTTGCTGATTGATGAATGACTTAAAAAGTAACACTGCTAAACAATTTCCAACATGCTAATTGCTTTCCTATTTACTTTTATTTTTATTGGAAAAGGCAGGTAAAGGAGAAGAAATGAGGTTAATCATAAAGTATATTGATCTTTATCATGGAATCTTCCCTAATTTAACAAAGATCAAATTATTTTCTCCCTTATTGTATATATCACAAAGATAAAAATCATTTTTATAATAATAATAAGGCATTATTTGTCTTTTCACTTTTTTTGACATTTGCACTAATGATATACCAACGGTGGCTAAAACTTGGCACTTTAGCACAAATGGAGACAATGTCTGTTAACGATATCCTTGTAACCCTCCCTGCCACTCATTTTTGTTAAAAGAGAGAGAGAGAGAGAGAGAGAGAGAGAGAGAGAGAGAGAGAGATAGGGAGAAGGAAAGAGAGAGAGAGAGAAATGGCAGTTATACTTAATAATGTCTTTGATGAAGTAGTAAAAATACTTTATTAAAACTTGGCTTTTTAGTATGTATCTTTTTAATATTCTGTGCAATAAAATGGGAAGCCCATATAAAACACTTTTGTTGAATATTCGAGTACAATAGTTACTTTAAAAAACATCCTGCAATTGTTTAAGTTACTAGTTGACCTAGCTGCTTTATTCATGATACATCAATTTAATTTGAAAGAACAAATAGTTGACAAAGTATGCTTATTTAGGCTAAAGTATCTCAGATGTTTTCTCAAAAATAAACCAAGAAAGCCTATCACTTCAAGGAAAATAAAAGACCAAATTTGTTGCCAATGCTAAAATTTGAGCTAGAATTTTCCAAAACTAGAATTTTGCCACTGTAAATTTCAGTGCTTCACAATTATAAAGACCCTTCTGAAGGTGATTTTAAAATATGGTAAAATAAGCCAGGCATGGTGGCACAACACTCCCAGTGGCTCAGGAGGCTGAGGCAGGAGGATCTTGAGTTCAAAGCTAGCCTCAGCAACTTAACCAAACCCTGTCTCTAAGTAAAAATAAAAAGATACAGGGCTGGGGAAGTGCCCTGGGTTCAATCCCTGGTACCAAAAAGAAAGAAATAAAATGTGGTAAAATGAAATATGTCAATATTTGGAGCACCTGCACAATTCAGTTAAACCAATGTATTCCAATGTCAAATGTTAAAAATTCCTGAGTGAGTAAAAGGTTCAGAGTTCAAGACACACCAGTGAATGTTAATCCACTGTAATGAACTATAAAATTCACTGATATGGCATCACTCTGCTCATTACAAATAAACTTCAAGAAACTTGATGTGTTTTGGTATAGTAACCAAAGAATACCCACAATTTTCTGAAAAGGCTAACCCTAACTATTTGTCTGTGTGAGAATAGATTTTAATATACTTCAACCAAAACAACATACAAAAGACCCTCCTTATCAGCAGTTTCACCTCTTGTGACTTCAGTTACCCATGGTCAATCTTGGTCCAAATATAATATTAAATGGAAAATTCCAGAAATAAACAATGCATGAGTTTAAAATTGCATGCCTTTATGAGTAGTGTGATAAAATACACAACCCAGATGTGTCCAACCTGGGACATGAATCATATCTTTGTCCACCAAACCCACACTAAATATGCTACCCACAAATTAGACATTTAAATAGCCATCTTGGCTAGCAGATGGATCATTATGGTATCTTGTCACAATACTGATGTTCAAATAACTCCTTCTGTACCGAATAATGGCCTCCAAGCACAAGGGTAGCAATGTTGTTAATTCAGAAATGCCAAAGAGAAGTTGTGAAAATATTTCCTTTAAGTGAAATAGTAAATGTTCTCAACTTAATATAAAGAAAAGAAATGTTTGCTAAGGTTGCTATGATCTACAGTATGAACAAATTGAAGAACAAAAACATTGTATACATAGGATTCAGCACCACTGTCCAAAGTTTCAGGTATCCATTAAGGGTTTTGGAATAATCCCCCATGAATAAAGAGAGGGCCTACGACATTGCAACAAATTGAATGCAGAAGCACCTTTGAGAATTAGGCTCTTTATTTTAGGCCAGACATTAAAGAGATTTGTAAAGACACAAAATCACATCATTGTCTCATCTTTTTGAAATGGTTATTTCTCATAAAAATGTTATTTATGTGAAGATGCAGTGACTTTGTTATTAAGAATTGACATTTAAATTTTTCTTAGTTCTAATTCTGAATATAGTTAATGTTGACAAATATAACCCATATCATTTGTAGAGTACTTTGGCAATAATTTTGCTGGAATTCAAACAATTCCAAAATTCCAACATTTTTACTCCTATAAAGATCTTCCAAATAACTATGCCATTCTACCTAAAAATATCAGCATTTGCTATAGCTATTTTAGGTTTTATTTTACCAACAGAATTTAATTTTACAACTTACAATCTTAAAATTAAATTTTCCACACACATTTGTACATTCTCTAACATTTTAGGATATTTCCCAACAATTCATTGCTTATCATCATTCATAAAATTATAAACAAGCCCAAACAGCACACATTCTATTAGACCTAATCTGATTAAAAAATCATCTCTATAAACACCTCTCATTTTTATACAACAGCTTCAACAACTGTGTCTGACCTAAAGGTTTAATTAAATTATATTCCTTCTTTTTTAAGTATTCCTTCTTTTATTATAACATGAACCAATTAATTGCCTCAAGTAATTTAAGTAACAATAAAAATAGTAACAAAGATTAACCAGCTACAACCATTAACTAATTTCCATAACTATACAAAGCAGCCACATCCATAGATCCATGAAGATCAATCTTTTTTTTCTTATAATTTTGTCTATAAGCTTCTTCTTTTTTATTGGTTCTTCTTAGTTACACAGGACAGTAGAATCCATTTTGATAAAATTATACAAAAATGGGATATATTTTATTCTAATTAGGACCCCATTTTTTGTGGGTTGGCACTATGGCAGGATTCACTTAGGTATTTTCTTGTGCATACACAAGAAAATTATGTTAGATTCATTCTACCGTTTTTCCTATTCCACTCCCTGCTCCCTTTCTTTCGTTCCCCTTTGTCTAATCTACTGAATTTCTCTTTTTCTCCTTCCCACCTTTATTGAGGTTTAGCTTCTTCATATCAGTAAAACATTCAACTTTTGGTTTTGGGGGGATTGGCTTATTTCACTTAGCACACACAGTCTCCAGTTCCATCTATCAACTGGCAAATCCCATAGAGACAGTCTTCTTTATGGCTGTGTAATATTCCATTGTGTATATATTCTACAATTTCTTTATCCATTCATCTTTTGATGGGCATCTAGGTTTATTCCATAGCTTAGCTATTGTGAATTATGCTGTTGCAAACACTAATGTGGCTGTGTCACTGTAGTGTGTAGGTTTTAAATCCTTTGGATACATGCCAAGGAGTGGGAACTATCAATCATTTTCAAATAGACAGATTTCAAGACAAATAGTTTTGAGAACAGTGTTGTTAAATAAGAAACCACTACTTACATGTATATACTCAGATTAAAGTTAATTTAAAATACAAACAAAATATAAAATACAGTTGCTTATTCATATCAGACACATTAAATGTGCTTCAATAACTCCATGTGGTCTGGAACTAGAACACTGAAATCCATACTTATGTATCTGTGATGATGTGATATGATATTGTTATATATGTATGATACTACAGCCCGTAAAAGTCTTATATTTATATTCCTATGCATAAAGATGCTGAATAAGATACCTGATATGCTGAATATTTATTAACTCAATATTTATTAAGTTTTACATAGCCCAGCAAGGATGTAATTATGTTTAATATTTCCGTATTTCAATATATTTCTGTCCAAATTTATAAGCATGGGGTCTCCTTTTTTTTCTGCTTAGGTATTCATAATAAACTGCTTTGTGAAGAATTTAATGTTTATGTTGTTTTACTTCATTTACATAAATAAGGATTTAAAGATAATCTATGCTCTTGTTTACTGGTCATACTAAATAGGCCTTCCAGTTCATAATTATGGACTGCTAATTATTACTTCCAAGTTTTCCAAAGAGTTCTATGCATGTAGTTGAAAATAATGTTTTCTTTAAACTATCACACTAATTCCATTACATTAAATCAATAAATAATAAAATTATTAAATTTGTTTTGAATGAATGGGCCTCACAAAATTTTATTTTATGATTAGCTTTATACGCTTCCTAACTTTTTAAGTGTTGGCACCTATTATTTTGATTTGACAATCCTTATATTCTACTAAAAGTAGTAAGTAGAAATATTATCAAACCAATATTTAAAATAAAATTTGTTTAAAATATACTTCTGAGATTTCTTATAAAACAAGATTGCTGCAAAACACTCTGGGTGACAACATACTAGGGCTGGTCTACAGTGATATATCTGCCTCTGTACTCCTCATTTAATAGTAACAGATTTACAGTGTAAGGAATGCTGTTTCTTATTTCCAGTTCAGTTCAAGGCAATGCTCCCTGACAGGCAAGGCCACAATTATAGGAAGATGGGTAACAGGAGAAATATGTGAGCTTCTGCCAGGTATGTTTTTCTGGTCAACAACCATGATATGTACCTCGAATTAGGTGAGAAATTAGTTGCTTGTTCATCTACCCAAGCTCTCTGCCAATTTAGAAATGTGCATTACAGCCCTTTCATTTACTCCTGTAGATTATCCTTTTCCAAAATTTCCTTTTAGGGTGAGAAAACCAAAGATAAGATGCATAAAATTAATACATTATTTGTACAACTAAGCAATACTGATTTGGGCCTTAAAAAATCATTCCTAATCATGCAAAAGATTATATCATAAATTCAATCACAGAAATTTATTTTTTTTCAATAAAAACAAAAGAAAATAATTTTTATGAATTGTAAACTTCATATTACATTGGCTTCTCAAGCTTCTGCTTTCAATTTTGTCTTGTTATATACATTCATTCTCAAGAATATTTCTATAACTAGGAAGGCTTGTGATTTTAAAGATTTAGCATAATAAACTGCTTATTTTTAATATAAATTATGTGTGCCTGTGCAGCAATTTATTTCTCAAGTTACATTAATCTAAAGTGAAGGACTAAAGTGGTATAGCATACTTGCAGTGGTAGACTTTTAAAATAAAATAAAAAATAAAATTTTACAGTTCAGCCTGATTTAAATTTTATTTATTTTTTCTATAATAAAATTATTCTTTTTCTACATTTTTATTGGTACATTACGGGTACGCATAACAGTGGGATTTGTTATTACATTTTCATACATGCACATGCAATATCACTCCGGGTACCAAACTGACTTAACATTTTAACACGGCAAAACTTGGGAATTTATAGAAAAGCCATGTGGCTATTTAAACAATTATTAAATTGAAAAAAGACAATCTTTAGTAAGTTTGTCATGTCTGTAAGTGGTAGTAATACAAGAACTATATTAAAGGGGATATTTAGCTTTCGGGAGGAGAAGGTAGTTTCTGAAAATCTGAAGAGGTATTATCCAACAATGTAACAGAAATTTTAGGGTCAGGCAGAGTTCAAATTGCGGGTCAATCACTTAATAATTGGTTGTCCTTGGGCAGGCTGTCTTCTTAAATCTTGACTTCCTCACACATGAGAGTCATATCTACTTATAAGATTGTTTTAAGGACCGATGAGATAATTTATGTAAACTGCTAAGTACAGCAAATACACAATAAATGATTAATAAACAATCTTACCTCCCTCACCCCCCCACAGACACGTGTGCGCACACACACACATGCACACACATGCACACAAATAAAATACACATGCACATTTCACCTTGAATTCATGCTAATAATCTACACCTGAATTAGTACACAAAATCTTAAATAGCATAACTATTTTAGATATCATTTCGATGTTTAAATGTTAAAATTCTTCTATTTCAAAATCTTATGTATTGCATGCAAAGAACATCAAAGCAGAATATCAGAATATTGAGAGTCCCTCCTTCAAGTAAGAATTCTGCCTCTAAGTATTCCCAACAGACTCAATGACTTTTAAAAAGCAACTAGTTCAAGCCCTTTACATCTCAGGTGGGGGGAGGGGAGAAAGAGAGATGGAGAGGAAGGGGAGAAACAGAATGTGAGGAAAAAATATGAGTCATGATAATATAGTTTGATCCCCTATATCAATCAATACCTGAAGCCATCACCTCTTGTACTTTTCAATTATATGAGCCAATAAAGTCCATTCCCTTCCCTACTTTTTTTTTTTTTTGCTTTTATCTCCTGATTAAACTGAGTTTATAAAACTTATAACCAAAACACTCTTATAATACTTATAATGGGAAAGAATACAGCAATTAGAAGAGAGGCTTTATTTTCAGCAGGCCTATAGAATTCTTTAGTACGTGGCAAATTCAATTAAATAACCAAGATAGGATTCCACAGCTTGTGCTCTTAATCACACTGTTGTACTAAATGGCAGCACTACTACACAAATTCTCCAGATTTAACAATGAACTTCTTTTATGAATTAAGAGAAACTTGTATCCACGTAGGTATTTATTTACTAATCGTACACTGTGATACTCTGTGAAGAGAATCCAAGTAATAACAGACACAATGATGCAAATGGACACAACGATGCAAATGGCAGTTTCCTACTCTTAATGATTTAGATAAGAAGATAATTTAGCAAGAAATTCTTTCTTATCCTAGAAAGATCTGTTCTAATTATACAAAAAGATTGCAGTTCTGTATTTATACTTTAAGTATGTCTCCCATCCAGATCAATGTAAATGATATCCAAAGCAAAACTATGGAGACAAAACTAGAGATCAAACTTATTATACAATTTGCTGTTTTGAACAAAGACTCATCTATAAGAGATGTGTGATTAGTTAGAAGGTAAATAAACTCAAATTAGAGATTTCTGATATAGAAGGCACTATACAATCTGGCCCTAGAGTTTCCAGGCACCTATCCAATTACTTACAAACAGGATACGGGTGGGATTAGCTTGTGCACCAGGAACAGTTAGATCACAGGATGTCCCCAACTGGAAAACCTAAACAACAAGAAAGCTCTCTGTACTAGCCTAGGATTATAAAGTTAGGCTGACTCTATAGTCAGAATGCCCTAGTACTCGAAAGCTTTTGAAGTGATGTTACAGACATAAAGCTATGCTTTAAAAGTGTCTCTGAAGGCCAAAATGAACTAGAAGTCAATGAATATCCATAGGAAGGCTCCCATACTGTTCTGTTATCTTTTTCCCCCAAGTATCTCTTAACAAATACAGTGTCAGCTTGAGTCACAGGAGTGGGGGAAGGGGGAAGGGGGAAGGGGGTCACATCTGTATAAAATATGCATCCTGTATTCGACCTACAATCTGTGTCTTCAGGTTGACAACTAGTACAATAACATGACAAAATTTTAACAGCTCCATTTAGACATTATAAACCAGAACATCCTCAGAATAATACTGTGAGACTAGTGGAGCTGATATTACCATCACATTTTAAGGAAAAGGCATATGTACTTAGTGAAGTTAATTAAATTACTCAAATTCACAAAGATTAATTAGGAAGAAAGCATTAAAATTCTAGAGTTCTCTACAAAACACCCTAGTGTTCTTAGAATTAATAAAATGTTCTTGCTTAGGTGCTTTGAATGTCATCATGCTTATTTTTTCTACGAAAACTTTGGGCTGTTTACAGGTATGATTATTTTGATATCTTGAAAAAGTTCTACCCTTTGGTGAATGTTTGTACTCCAACTTCTCATTACATGGACAGAATGCCAGGTCTAGAAAAATGTGCCCTTAAATACCATCAAAATGCAGGCTGTTGCACAATCATTTTTCAAACTTGAAAAAATAGAGAAATAGTCAAGTGAAAACTAGGTTTCAAGTCAGATGATTTTAAATCTTTAAAAATGAGCGAAATTTAAACAATTCAAAATTTGTGGGAGAACCTAATGTTACAGATCACAAAGAAAGGTCAAATGACAAATTAGGTAGTGGAGGAAGCCCATCATGCTAAAGTGTTTTATATTGGATTTTCTTCTTAAATTAGGAATTTCTCAGATTTATTGTAGAATATATCCATAGCAATTTTTATCATCATTTCTCTAACCTTTGTTTTCTATGAGGCCCAACTTTCTCTGCCAGTTTTGCCAGCCACATTTTTTAGAAACACTATCTCCTTTCTGGTAAGAGAAAATTCAGTTGTAGTATTAAAATGAAATTTAGTAAACCTTGAGCATACTTGAGTGTTACCAAATGACAAAATTTTCTAAATCCATAAGAAATGACAGTGAAAAAAATCACTAATAGTTTACTCAAAATTTGAAAATAATTTCTATATTTCCTTTTATTCTTAAAATATCTATACCAAATTTGATTAATTACAATTCATGTTTTTCTGGGTTTTAAGGGTTTAAGTAAATATCAAGTACATGTTTCTTCCTTTTTGGATACATTATCCCAAATTTCCTCAGGAGTCGACATTACTCCCAAAGCTACAACTGCTGATTTTTTTCCATTAAAAAAAAAGGGAAAAAAAAAAAAAGAAAAAGAATCCTTGATTGCATTTACCTTATAGAACAGCTTTAGACAGAAGGCCAATGCCCCAATAAGAACAAATGTTCCATCTATATTGACTGCTTGATCGCCTATTCTAACTAAAATTGCTAAGCATAAAATGCTGATTAATTAGCTCTAAGGTTTAAAATGTAAAACAAAGCAATAAAATACTAATATTTGTCAAACCACTTTAACAAAAAGAAAACTAATATAATATATTATACCAAAAACCTACATGTGGAAAGAGAAAATTCCACCTTAGAAAATAAGGGCCATCTGAGCAAAATAAATGTTATAAAACAAGTTTAGCAAACAAGGAGCTGTCAGGTTCCAATAACCTATTATTCACACCTCTTTAATCACTGCCACAGAGTTGATTATAAATAGCCTCATACATTTTTAAATAAGGTCATTCTGAAACAAAACAAAGAAGGTAGTAAATTTTCTTGTACATAGAGATTCAAATCCTAAGGCACAAAAGAATTGTGTATTGCTCAAATATGTAATATAAAGAAAGGTAATATCTTTTATTAACTATGTCAAATAAGCACTCTATGTAGACTCAATGGAATAAACACAATGCAGCACCATAAAGACACAGCAGCTTAAAAGAAATACCCTCCCCAACAAATTTCACTCACATTGGTCGTTATTCATGATATAGTAAAATACGGTAAAATTTGTTGATCTAGCTGAAACAATTCTATGCAAAGTCATAATTAAAAGAGTAGTCTATAAAAAAACTTAGTCTTCATGATGCCATCAGCTATTAATAACTCTGTAGAGCTGATAATCTAAATGTGTTTCTTCAATATAAATTTATGTAACACATGCTAGAGAAGAAAATGTAAAATATTTTAATGGAGTGGCAGAAAACTTTTCAGGGAAAACACATACAACAGCAAAATCAAAAGCCAAATTCTGGCTTTGCATTAAGCATACTTTTATAAAATTGATCATTATAGAATGTCTAAGAAAAATCTAAGAAATTTTCTGGATGCATGAACCTGCTACATAGCCAACTTTCTCCTACTTTTCCCACTTCTTCTTATAACTGCTTAGTTTGATAACTCAAGAGGAAAAATACCACATTTGGGGAAGACACAGATTAGAGGATATGATGGCTTACTTGCTTCAAAATTACATATATAGTAACACAACCTTTTAGAAGAATACCTCCCACATAAACCTTTATCAGAATAATTTGATAACAAAAAAGAAATTGGAAAGCATCCATACTCTTAACATGTTTCACAATTTTACAATAATTAAACACGTTTCAATTTCGATTTATTACTCATTTCCTTTACCTGGTCATAGCACTGTTTGCTTAAAATAATTTCTTACACAATAAAAAATAAGTTACCTCCTAGACTCTTTTGTTTTTCCATAAAAGATACTTTTTTTAAAACAAAAACTTTTAGTTAAGTGTGGTCAAATAGACATCTTTTGACAAAAAACAACTGACTATGGAGAAAACCATGAAACTAATTTTTGTCTATATTCCAGAAGAAGAGCTATATAATGGTTTCTGAAATGTTAGCATTCTAGTCCATATCAAATTCTAATTCTAGACTCTTATGCTATAGTAATCAATATTTTATAGGATCAGCTGGGCACAGAGGCATACGCCTGTAATCCCAGCACTTGGGAGCCTGAGGCAGGAGGATCATGAGTTCAAAGCCAGCCTCAACAATGGCGATGCACTTAGCAACTCAGTGAGACCCTGTCTCTAATAAAATACAAAAAAAGCGCTGGGGGGGGGCTGGGATTGTGGCTCAGCGGTAGAGCGCTCACCTAACACGTGCACGGCCCAGGTTCGATCCTCAGCACCACGTACAAATAAACCCATTGTGTACAACTAAAGCATATAAATAAATATTTTTTTTTTTTTAAAAAAAGCGCTGGGGATATGGCCCAGTGGTCAAGTGCCCCTGAGTTCAAACCCCAGTACCAAATATATAGATCAATTCTCATAGTAAAAGCCACATGTGACATGAAAGCTGTGTTCTTCCAAGGCCAAATATATAATGCTACTGCACTATCTTTAATGCTGCTTTTCAACAGTAAAAATTTACAAGGATTTTGGTGGGGATGATAATCTGAAGGTTCTAAACTGGCTCTGATAAATATGAAAATGGAATTATTCTCCTTAGTATACAAACATTCTACAATCTTAAATATGAAAATTACAAAATGTGGGGACTCCTGAAGATCTTCTTTGGTCTATTCCCCAAAGCTGAAGTTGCTGGGATGATAGTTTCCACTTTTCTATTTCCTACCTTCAGAAATTCACTCATATGTGAGGAGCTGTGATTAAGATCCTCTGCAACTGTTGCATCTCATGACAAGCATATAGCTTTTCCAAGACTCTCGGGAGTAACTTCAAGACAAAAAGGCTTTGTTTTGCCATAAAATCTGTTTGAAAGATCGATCTCATGAGTTCACAGTGTGCTAGTCAGTGAAGGAAAAAGGAGTAGAACTCTAGGGCAGAGGAACCAAACTAGCTACTGAAAAGTTGACCAGTAGTATAAATGGATATCCATGGAACAAAGTAAATACAGGTTTAAAAAGGGCCAAAGTCTTTATCAGATCAGATCTGCTCACTTGAAGTCAGGTGTGGAATCAAATAGACCACAATATAATAATACTGGGGGACTCTAACACACCTCTCTCACCACTGGATAGATCTTCCAAACAAAAACAAAATAAAGAAGCCATAGAACTAAAAATTACAATGAACAGTTTATACTTAACAGACATATATAGAATATTTCCATCCATCAATGACTGAATGGATCCCTTTCTAAAATTGACCATATCTAAGCCACAGAGCAACTCTTAGCAAATACTACTACTACTACTACTACTAATAATAATAATAATAATACCTTACATTCTATCAGATCATAATGGAATGAAATTAGAAATCAACAATAAAATAAAAAATAAAAGCTACTCTAATACCTGGAGACTAAATAATATGCTACCAAATAACCAATGGATAGCAGAAGAAATCAGGGATGGAATTAAAAAATACTTAGAGGAAATGAGAATAGCAACATAACATATCAAAATCTCTGGGATACTATGAAGGCAGTTCTAAGAGGAAAGTTCATTGCATTGAGCTCATTCATTGAAAGTATAAAAGTCACATGGTGAAAATACTGTTATTTGGGTTGGTGCAATGACTGTAATTCATTTATTGAAATTATGTATTCTGTATTTGTCATATATTAGGTACTAATAACTAAAAAAAAAAAATCAGTTTCTATCCCCAAGGATCTCACTAGTAGGTGGAAAGATACGTAAATAAATTCTAATACATTATGATAGCTGTAATTGATAGAAACACCTGCAACCCCAGGTAGAGAACAAAAAGAGAAAAGAAGGATTAAGGATGGACACCGAGGGCAGGTTTCTAGAAATGGAAAGGCTTTAGCAGGGAAATAATATCTAAGCCTATTTCCCTAAGCTGGGTTTTAGTTGATAAACCAATCAGATAAAAAGAGAGATGAAGGTCACTTTAGAAAGAGGGAAGAGAACTGCTCTTCAAGCAAATGCCACCAAGCTACCCTTAAATTAGAAGACTGAAAGCCATAAGTTATATGAAACATACTGAACTTTGCTATAAGGCATAAGGCTGAATTCAAGTGCAAATGCTATAAATTGTAATAAATTGTTTTTAGCAATGTAACTTAAAACCATTACTACACATGGCTACCTCAACCCATGCATGTCCAGACCCTCTCAATAAAAGTCACAACCATCCCCACGGTTTTCTAAGATACCCTACTATAACATGACAACACTTCTCCATACCACAGAGGCTGCATCTGCTAAACTCCCATGGTATCAGTGCCTATTCCCCAATACAGTAAGGTTTTTCTACTCTTCCTTGGGGCTATCTCTAGTATCCCCACACAGATTACCTTACCTTGAGTGGTAGGAGCTATAACCAGCAATATTTGCCCAGGTTTCTCCCCAAATGGATCAAAAAGTGGCAAGAAATGGCACTGTGGATTGCTTTTGTTTCATTCATCATCTGATGAGTTTCTGTCCTTCAGCAAAGAACTGGAGGAAAAAGTACTCTTAATTTTTAAAGTAAAGGAACTAATCCTCAGTCAGCAGAAAACAATATGTATAAGATCAAGAAACTGCCTAAACAGTTAATGGGATATTTTGGGAAAACATCAACATCTATGTAATGGAGGAAGAGAATGGTGAAGGAGTCATCAAAGGTATAAAGGCAGAGATAAGCATAATTTGGTGGCTAAAAGACATTGGCAATTTCACACACAAAAAAAGCAAGTGATGCAGGCAGAATTCTAAGATGACTAACTTCTAATGACCCTAAAGAATCCTCTGCACTTGAGTGTGGATAGGACCTGTGAGTATGATGTTATATCATACCTGTGATTGTTATCTAAAAAATGTGAAGGGATTCTGCATATGTAAATTAAATACCTTATCAGTTGATTTTGTGTTTATCAAAGAATATCCTGGCTAGGCCTGACTAAATGAGGTGAATCCTCTAAAAGAGGTTTAGACTTTCTCTGAGTTCAAAGATGTGAAGGAAGACAGGCTCTTTCTCTTCTGCAATCCTTAAAAGAGCAAAAGCTATGTTGTGAACTGCCTGTGAAGAAGAGCAAACTTCTTACCAGCACAAGGAAATGAATTCTGTAAACAATATCTGAATAAACTTAGCAGAGGACCTTGATCTGCACATGAGAAAGTAGCCTGGCTTTCAGCTCTGAACGGAGGACTCAGCAAAACTGTCTAGACTTCTGACTCACGGAAACTGTGAAATAATAAATATGTGCAGTTTAAATTACTAAATTAAGTGCTAATTTTTATGCAGCCAAAAAGGTTGCATTAAGCAACCTTTTTTTTCTGAAGAGGAAAAGAGAACTGGGATTCAATCTTTAGGCTATCAGATCTTGCCAAATGTGTTGGGACTTGTGGGGGCTGTTATTTCCTGCAAACAACATCAGAACAGAAATTTGGTACTCTAAATTAGAACCAAGAGGAGGTAGGAAAAGATGCATGCTAGTTAAGAGAGGTTGCTATGGTTTGGATATGGTTTGATTGTATCCCCCAAAAGTTCATGTGCTAGAAGCTGGGACACCAGAATGTTGTTTCTGAGGAGGTAAAATCTTTAAAGTGGGGTCTAGGGCAAGGTAATTAGGTCATGAGGGCACTGTTCATGTTGTTCTCAAGGATTGGGTTAGTGCTTATGAAAATGGGTTGGTATAAAGTGCCACTCTACACCATTGGTCATCTTCTATACACAGCCAGTTCCCTTCTGCTTATCTGCCATGTTGTGACACAGGTCAGGGGGGTACTCGCTAGAAAATGAACAGATGGGGCCACTCAATCTTGGAATTTCAACTTTCAGAATATGAGATAAATAAACCTTTTATTATAAAGT
The DNA here is from genome assembly GCA_025594165.1 of Tamias sibiricus. Taxonomy (NCBI): domain Eukaryota; kingdom Metazoa; phylum Chordata; class Mammalia; order Rodentia; family Sciuridae; genus Tamias; species Tamias sibiricus. Next base: position 68,770,702 of record CM046669.1, read on the forward strand.
ACCCAGCATCAGGTATTGTTATGGCAACACAAGAGACTAAGGTAGGATCTTGTTGGTCTCAGGGTTTCATGTCTCTAGGACACTTTAGGTACTGAGGTTGTAACACACAGGATAATTCTAGATCCTAACACAAGGCCAACACAGTCCCTGTTTACTCAGTCCTGGCTAACCAGACTGTAAGTCACTTACTAGAAGACACTATGCCTAATTTATTCATCTATTCTGTATCCTTAACTGTCAGTCAGAAACTGGAACATTTTAAGCATCTGTTGACTGAATGACTTGCTTTCATACTGTGTAAGGTGAAGAAGCAGTTCAAACCATCCGAAATTTTATAAATCAACACCACTTTTTGTAACTCCTTGAAAATATTCACTTTGACTCAGGGTTAAAGTGAAAATAATTGGGGATGTTATAATAAACACAATGATATATAGTCATCAATTAGCTGATCTAAAAATATCTTCTGGTGCCTACTATGTGTCAGATGCTCAAATAAGACTCCTCAAACAGCCTTCGTACTGATGTGCCTGTATTCATTCTAGCTGTTCTCATAACCAATCTCTATACATTAGCCAGGGTAATCTTCTAATTAAACAAATCATCTTATCCGATTCCCTGTTCAAAATTTTGTCACGTTTTTTTCATTGTACTAAGGATAAAATCAAGTCCTTAACATGGCTCTCTGTATTCTAGGCTCTGCCTCCCCTTCCAGCATCATCCCGTGCCATTCACCTTACCATCTCAGTGCATTCATGCATTTTATATCCTCTACCTGGAACATTCTGTCTTTGTCTACCACCTACTCACCCTTCAGATCTCAGCTTAAATATCTATTTGAATGTCATGTCTTTCAAGATCTCTAAATATGTTACATCTGCACAGCATTTATTACTAGCTTGTAGTTATATCATATGGTTACTTTTTAGTATCAGGGATTGTCTGTTTTACTCAAGAAATATTACCAGTACTAAGAGTATATCACATATATATTTTTTTAAATAAATAAAAGCAAAGGCCTATGAGACTGCCCAACCACAAATTATGAAAGCTATTTATTTATATCACCAGTTAGAACTAAAGAGCCCAAATCAGTAACATAATGTCACTTCAGAACCATAACCAGGCAGCTATCATCATCCCTGCCCACTCCACAATAAAATAAACCCTAAGTAACACGAATGCCAAAAAAAATTTCTAATGTGTGTATATGTGTGAAATACTGAGCAGTATGCCAGGTAAAAATTTTAAATTCTTAACAATTATACCACTAGGAAAACAAGAGTTCTTAAATTTTGGTTTAATGTCCTTTTTGATATGGCTTCTATTACTACAATTCATCTGACAATGTCTATATACCCCTCCTCTACCCCTTCCAACCAACCAAATCTATATTGTGGCCTTGGAGAACTACTTTTCCCAGCTCACCTGGTCCCCACTCCCAAAATCCACTGGTTATTTGTCCCTCTTGCCACTTCTCCTTGTTTTATTCAGGATGATTCCTGACTTCTACATACCCGAGTTATACAGCCCTTCCTCTCAGAGAGGGCTTCAGAATTTCAATATGGAAACTTTTAAAGGTGGCACTCCAAAGGAAAGATGTATTGGAACTTTGTCTTATAGCTGTATTTTCATATCAAACACACATTGTTACTTTGATTATAAGGTTCATTCGGTATGATTTTATTTTATGAAGTAAAAACTAAAATTTTTATAATTTCCTCATTGATACTGACCCTGCTTCTACAAAAAAAGTTTGACAGAACAAATAAGCAGTACGTACCATTGTGCACTTACCTAGAGAACTTGTATTTTACTGGGGCTGTCTACCTGTCTATCTCTTACAACAAGCCTATAAAAATGGATGACAACACAGACTGTCATTTCATGAGTGTAGTCCTGGAGTTCAGCAAAATGCTTGACATGTTGTAGAAGCTCAATAAATATTTTTTGGACTAAATCAAACCAAGTGCTTTATGAACACCTGTTTTGTGCATATCATATTAGATGTTGAGCCTGAGGACTAGAGATACTCATCACCTGGTCAGAACTATGGAACACATAATATATTTTAAATAGTTTCAAATAAAATATTAACAAATATTGAATAGTACAAATTAAAAATTTTATTAACCAGCATTCCTACACCTACAAACTTCTAAGTAAACTACCTTCTACATAATCAAAACATTAAATACATTCAATAAATTTTTTTTATTCTGAGTTGTTATAATGACAGCAAAATGCATTACAATTCATATTATACATATAGAGCACATTTTTACATATCTCTGGTTGTATACAAAGTATATTCACACCTTTCGTGTCTTCACACATGCACTTAGGGTAAAGATACTGACCCTCATTTGTATACAAAGCATATTCACACCATTCATATCTTCATACATGTATTTAGGGTAATGATATCCATCTCATTCTAATATTCTACCATCATTCCCCCCCTTTTTTTTACTACCTTGCTCCCTCCCTTTCTCTCCCTCCCCACAGACCTTTCTAGTGTTCCTCTAATTCTCCCTGTTCAAACCCCACTGTGAATCGACCTTCTTATATCAGAGAAAACATTTGGTATTTGGATTTTTGGGATTGGCTAATTTCACTTAGCTTTATATTCTCCAACTTCATCCATTTATCTGCAAATGGCATTATTTTATTCTCTTTTATAAATTTTATAATTTGATTTCCCCACAGTAATAGTTCTCAGCATTACTAACTTGAGAATAGTATGTGATAATATGGGATAAGCCAATAATCAGCCAGAATACTCGATTTCTTGATAGTACTTTCAGGATACAGAACAAAAGAATGACCCAGATCAGATGACTAAAAGAACCTAAACCTCAAATTTTACAAATGTGTTTTTAAAATTTTTGGGAGAGGAGAATTGTACATCCTTGAAGATTTGAAAGATGTACCAAGACAGGAAGTGTGAACAGACATATAGTATAAGAACATGACCAAAACGAGACTCTGTTGAAGAATTAAGAATAAATGAGGTATGTTTTCTCTCATATGTAGAAACTAGACAGGGAAAAGGAAAACAAAGTTGGGGGTGGGTCTCCTAAAAATCAAAGGGAGACCTGTGGAGGAAAGTGATCAAGAAGGGGGAGGTGAACAGGAAGGGGGTAAATACTGATGTTATATTGGGCAGATTATATTGTTATACTGCATGTATGTACAAATATGTAACAACAAATCCCATCAATATGTACAACTATATTGCACCAATAAAATATGAGAAAATAAAAAATAATAAATGAGGTATAGAAAACTTTTAAGTTCTAGGCTGATTTTAATCTGGTAGCCAGCCAACTGGGGGCTGTAATTCTTTTTTTTGGGGGGGGGTATACCTAATTCTTAATTTGGGAATGGAAAATACAAATATACTGCTTAAATAAATGTTTGACACATGATAGGTCATCAAAGGTATACTGAACAAATAAATTCATGATCAAATGTATTTAGTCTTATAGTGAAAGACTGAGGCATGAACTAAACCAGGTGTAAAAAGACGACACAAGGACTAGGGTAAAGTAGACAACAATGTTTTTGTAAATATTCTAACAGCCAATGTGTTTGCACCGAAATTGATTTCATTAATCGTGGAGCAATGCTACGTATACAAATTGTGGGAGTTGTTATGGTACATTTGAGAAATATGTTTGTTTGATAGAAGCATTTTGTTTGGTAACTACGAACCCAGGTCATTGAGTTCTTGGATTAACTAAAAAGTGTACAAATGAATTCATTCTTTCTATGCAGTGTTTTTATCTCTGGTTCTCTAAAACTAAGGTATAGATAGGAACATCTGTACAATCTCCTAGTCTATAAGATACATTGGTATCTTTGGTAAAATGCCATATTTTAAAACTTGATTCAAGAGTTTACAGGAAAAATGACACTCATTTTAATTTATTTTCTTCCATTTAATCAGTATGGTGCAATACCATTAAGTAGATAACTACAGGCCAAGACTGGAAAACACACATCCCACACCATCATTTGAGAGTAAGAACAAACAACATTTTATTTGACTTTGTAGTACAACAGTAAAATATTTAAAACAAACATGCTTAACATCCAATTTTACCATTTTTTTGGCTTAGATATATATAGGACAAAAAGAGAAAAAGACTAACAGCCCACTTCAAAATATGTTTACAACTAAAATACTTTTCTTCTTTTGCAAACATAAAATTAAATTATAGCCAATCAGAACAGAAATATTTAACCAAGATAGTCTTCATAAATAATGTTAATAGTAAACAATATTTAAATCTGAAGAAAAATCATTTCTCAGGTAATTATACTTCTATGAAGGATGTAAATTATAACCAAGGAAATAATTTCAAACATTTCATCCATTTTTATACCAACAGTAATCAGGAGAAATTAAGACATTAGTACTTATACCTAAGATTATTACAAATATTTTCAGCCCCAATCAACAATTAGATACCCCATGTTCCGAAGCCCTCTTATATTTCTGGATGTCAACCTAGATAGCTCTTACTATACTGAGGGAGAGTCTGAATAACATTTTCGTTATTGTTCACAATGGAAGAGAAATTAAATTAAGAATCATCTGTAAAGGGCAACAAAATAACCAATCCACATTAGTGTTTTCTAGATTACCTTTAAGAAGGCAAAAAGGCAACAAATATTCCAAATACAGGTTTTACATTTAAATTAAATTTTCACATAAATTTTCACTTTAGTATATGAACAATCCCTCAAATTTTATTTATAAAATTGATAAGAGTATGCAAAAATCTCAAGCAAATGGTAAAGGCTGTGTAGATGTTATAATAAATTGTATAAATGAAAATTATCTGGTGATTTAAACAAGTCCAATAAGATGTTATTTTTACTTGTAAGAATAGTGAAGAACAATCTTATTACTTGAGAAAGATTAGAAATTAAAGATAAGCAAAAAGACTTTAAAAGTGATGTGATCCTATAATGTCGTTGTCTCCCTCTAACCTTCCCAGCACACACAAGATCAAGAGACCTTTTCTAAACTAGTAATGATAATTGTAGCGGCAACAGCAGCTGGAATTCTTAGGGTATTCTTGCTTAATTTACATAATATATATGGGTGTAATATTTTTATAAAACTGTACTATCTTTTCACATAAATCATGTTCTCCCTCTTGAACAACAAATTATATTGAAAGCATAGACTTTTTATTCCAAGGGTAGGGCATAGCATCCCACCATCAGCAGCAGTGGCCACCTGATCAAAGTTATTTGTAAAATCAGAATAACAGAGGTAGGTAAAGATGATGATAAAACTATTTTGAAGGAAAAACAAATCTGTAACTGAAAAATGTGGATTAAACTAAATATGTGATTCCTGGTTCTTAGTAACCTTGTTTGAATGAAGCTGATCCCCTCATGTTAAATTTCAGTTCCTATTTTTCATCAATAGCTAAGCTTTACAAAGTATAAAGAATGCTTTTATCAATTTTTGAGATCTGTGCTCCTTATTTAATATATCAGAAACCTACTTGACAATGCTATTATTTATAACCAAGTGAGGTCTGAATTTTACTTTGCTGAGAGATCCTGAAAGACAAAATGAAGATAGTTAATGATGTTAAAGGCATTAATAGAAATAGTATGAAGTGTCCAATATAACACTAGACAGAACAGGGATATCATAACCAGATTCTCTATAATGAATTACCATAGATAGAGATGTGAAAATATTAGTCAACAACATCTACAAATTACTGAGTCATTAATAAAGAAAGAGATTTTTGCTTTAGTTGAAAAGCAAGTAATTTCATAACTAAAAGTCAAAACTAAGTATAACTAGTCATGTAGCAGTCCCTCTTACTACCTTTCAAACTTATTTGTAAGATTATTATGCTTTTATGGTTTCATGGTAGGATAGTGATGCTATATTTTGTTATGCCCCAATTAAACTTTTAAAATAACCAGACAACTAAAGTGAGGAAAAACATATTTATATAAATACAAAACTAAAATTTTGGCAAATACCACAATTCATTTAAATTGTTTTCTACCTTATTACCTTTTTAGTAGAGCTATTATTAGTTGAAAATGGAGGAAATTAAAATCACCTGTGCTGAAGTAAAACTCAGTTATTACATGTCAGGTACTATGCTAGGTACTTTGAAATATTAGCTCAATTAATTTGGAAAATGGCAGTATTAACTTTTATTAACCTCACATTACACATGATAAAATTGAGGCCCAGAGAGATAAAGTAAACTGCAAAAGATCCTATATAGGTCTGAAAAGGATAAAGGGGAAAGAGAATTTAAAAATGACTCCCAATTTGCCAGTGCTTTGATATGCCATCAAAAGGAAAAGGAAGTTAGGGAGAGGCTGGGCTTTGCAAGGGGGCTGGCAGTAGAGAAGTTTGTTGCAGTAGACACGCTTTGATATAATAGCTGTCAATCAACAGAGTTGTTTAGGGACAGTTAGAAACAGACTGGCATGGATATCAACACATTTCATTTTTTTATGTTTGTTAATATCAAGTTTATTTTAATTTAATAAAATTAAAATTATTTTTGTAATTTTACAGCAAATTACAAAACATTCAAACCATAAACAAAAGTAAACTATAACCAAACACTAGTTTTAAAGACACATACCTTATCAGTATTGCTAATAATAGTCAAAATTTTTATAGTTACAATTAGAGACTATATTTGTTCTCTAAGGAAGAACCACTGTCATACCTATTAGTAGACTCTTCTAGCAGTGAGCTGACCAGTTTGATTCTGCATCACCTTTCCTTTGGTCTTTTCTTGTCTTTTGATAAATGTTTCATTCCCCGGGCCCAGTAGTAAGTTTGCTTTCTGTTTGTTAACACCATCAGCCCCTATGCTCCCCAAATCCTAAAGCCAAATAAGCACTCCCCTTTCTCTCTGTCTGCAATCACATATCCCTTTCCCTTTTCACTAAAGCTTGTCAAGGCTCTTTCTACCTCCTAAAGGAAAAGATAAAATTTTTTACTAGATGATTCCAGTAGAAACAAAGGCCTATTAGCTATGAACCCTAAAATGCATTTATCAGTCTATCAGTATGTTCTTTGGTTTATGCTACTTGTTCAGCTGCTTACATATCTTCTATATGTCTATGTTGAATATATGGATAATCTAGAGAACAGATATTAAATTTATTTAATTTTAGTTTTATAATTATTACCTTATGTAATGTTATGCAAATCCAGATGCAGAACTAATATTTCTAATGTAATTTATTTTCTTTATAATCTAAATATATAACCTTCTCTAATGTGAAAATAATGAAATAAAACAATTTTTTGTCCATAATTTAGGTTCTACAGCTTTTAAAAAGTCCTACATATGACTTTTTAAAAATTGTCCTTTTGCAACTGAAGAAACTGCGGGTACCCAATACGTAAGTCAGCTGGCTTTAAGTTGGTGTTCTCTCCCTTAGTCATATTTCCAGGATGCAGGTATTTCACTATCATCACTGGGTTAATAGCAACACTCCCTGCTTAAACTTTCAGCCTCATGCTTCCTGACTGTTCCTTTTGGAATTATTTACAAACTCAAGAGAGAATTTTCACAAGCTATTACATTTTAGACCAAAGCCAAAAAGATTTAAAACTAAGCCAATGAGTCCTTAAAATTCCATAAAAAGATGTCTCTACAGAAATCTACCTTATCCATTTTAAAACATAAATTTCACAAGAAGTTACCCAATAGTAAATCAGTATTATCTCCTTAACTAGATAGTTTTATATGTATGAAAAGAGGAAAATAGGACGAAAAGGTATGGTCATATACTTTTACCAAATTTTCAAAGAAACATAGTCTTGTGGTATTTCTCTTTTATCTTTTGCTAAATTGAAATAGGGTCTTACCCTACACCATTTGTGGTTTACACAAAATAAATTCTGGCTGCAATTTATGAAATGGAAGTACAATTTTTCAGAAAATAATCTTATATTGACTCATTCAAGTCTGTAAGGATCCTTATGAACCTAGGTAATTCCCTCTCTACCTAGTACTCTACAGTTTATTAGAATAAAAGGTAAATATCACCTGGAAGAGCGTTTTAAAAGTTTTAATTGTGGGGCTGGGGTTATAGCTCAGCAGTAGAGCGCTTGCCTCACACATGTGAGGCACTGGGTTCAATCCTCAGCACCACATAAAAAATAAATAAATAAATATTTTTAAAAAGTTTTAATTGTGCAGCGAATGAAATTGGCAAAACTATAGCAGAAAGAGGCCTATGAGAGCAATCTAGGTGTAATACAGAAAGTATCCTTCATTTTAAATAGGTTAGTACTATTGTAACCAGTTAGAATTAAGAAAAAAGTTTATAAGCACTGTAAAGGCAGGACAGTTATCACTTTAGAGATAATATTAGGAAGAAACAATTATCAAATAGTAACTGGCTTGTATAAACATGTCATATAAACTTCAGTACTACAATTTTTTGGTTCTCATCATTTTTACTTCTCAATCTATGTGTATGTAGTACTGACTTGGTAAAATCTGTACTGGAAAATTGACTACCTTCAACACTTTTTAACAAGCTTCTTTTCTCCTCCTCCCAATACTTTGGCAAATTACTGAACATCTGCATAGACAGACAACTGCTTTCAAATTAGACTAACTTTCCACAGTTTTTCAAAGTCTGTAAGTTTCATTTAAAAGTATTCCCATTCTGGATGCACTGGGAATAGGAATGAAAAATCAAAGAGAAAGAAGAAATGTCTTAAGATTTCTCTACTGTAGGATAAGCTATGTAATTTGTGGGACCCAGTGCAAAGTAAGAATGCCAGACCCTTAATTTGAAAATTAAGAAATTCAAAATGGCAACAGCAGAACATTGAACCAAGCACAAGCCCCTTGAGAGAGATGGGCTGTGTAACTGTCTTAAGTTATGCACTCACATAGTCAGCCTGCCCTTTTCCCTCTGTGACCTTGACTGTTTCATGGCTTCACTCTGTCAAAATTCTTATTTCATCTAAAATCATCCATCTCTGTCTTCACCAATCTCAGCTACCACATGACTTATTGGCAAATATCACATTTACTTCTGATTCTGCCACTATCTTCAGACTCATGAAATAAAAAGGGATGAAGTTTCAACAAGATGAAAGGCAAGACTCATGGCTTAACATAATAAATGCCAATGATTTTTGAGTTATTTTAATCATAACCTCGTCTTACAGGACAATAAGACATAATAAATGCATAAAAGATTTGCCAAAACACTGTACAAATAGTAATTAATGTGTGAAAGTAAGCCGTATTAAAGTATGACCAAAGGAAAGGTGTTTTATTTTTCTATAAAGGTAAAAACAAGTCCTCTCCAGTAGGTATGCAAAAGTCAGTTAAGATATTTTAAAATCAGTGCAAGGCTATAAAATTGATAACTTTTTCAGTAAATGAATACTTGTAAAAGTGCTGTATACAGGTAAGTTTATACAGCAATGTATAGTCAAACTATAAAGGCAGTTAAACAGAACCCTGTATTTATTCTTACAAAATAAGTAATCATTGATTATTTTGGAAACTGAAATGACCAAAGACTTTAAGAAGAATGAAAACTAAAAAGTTGTAGAAAAAACGACTACATAAAGTAGAGAAGCAACAGTTATGTTGATATAAATCTTCAAATATAACTGCAATCCTCCTCTTAAAAAATACATGATTTACTATTTAAATGTCCAAAAAGCATATGATAAATCTTTTATAACTTAATGTAAATTTAACACATAAATGAATATTAATTTGTTCATAGTCAACACAAACATAGCTTAGCCCTTACACGTTATGTGAAACTTTAGCTTCTATTTTAAAAATTATTTTTATTATTTTAGGAAATAAAATATGATTTCTGCAAGGACATGACAGTTTTACTATTGCATTAGCATTTCAAACTGTTTAATTAAAGTGAAAGCACAAGAGACATTAAGAAGTACAAGTTTTAAAGTAATTAATTTGAAACGTTTATAATAAATTTTATAACAGCAAAACTGAATATGCAATTCAAATAGAAACAATCCTTAATATCTATAATGTGTATCTTTTAAATGAAGAAATATAAGCAAAAACCTATAGAATGTTGATTCTATCATTCTGTCACATACAGCAGAAAACTAAGTTGAAATAGGTTTTTATGTACTTATCTGAGCAACAATGCTATTTTTAAATGCAAGAAATAAAAGAAAAAGTCATTCTAATTTTACACAAGTTAGTCCTGTCTAAACAAATGAGTGATGTTGAGTTTTAATAAAAGAAGAAATTAGTTTATCTGAGAGAAGGTCATTATTTGCACCTATAGTATAATCAAGTAACATAGACTTACAAAATCTCTCTTCATGTATGCCATTCAAACATTACTAGTTTTTAATGGCTTGAAGAGGGTGTTATTAGTTAAGTTCAACGATTCTCAAAATGTGGTCCTAGAACAACAGCATCAATACCACCTTAGGAACTCAATAAACAATTTCTAACACATTCTGGGGCCCCATCCCAGAACTACCAAATCAGAAACTGGGGATAGACCCATAAATCTTTGTTTTAACTACCTCTCTAGGTGATTCAGACACAGGTAAGGTTTAAAAACGTATGGCTGAGTAGTATTCAAACTTTACAATGAGGACTTCAGAATAAAATCACCCAAATTTCATGTATTTTTAATTGACAGTGTCTCTAGACCAATTAAACAATTTAAGTGAAACTTAGAAAAAACAAGAAATCAATTTTACAAATAAACCAAACCTACTATGTTCAATAATAATATAAGCAAACCATATGAGGGAACAATGTAAAATGTTGGTCAAAAAGAAGTTAAGGAATTGAAAAAAAGAGATGCCAAAGCTATTTAAGTAACAACCGTATAATATATTTGATGAATTGAGACATTATAAGTTCATAATACCTACTGAGCTTAAGACTGTAGTGTAAGAGTAAAAACAATATGTATGTTCTTTAAGTAAAATGGGTTGAAAGCTATCAATCTAAAAACCTAACTATTTCTAGTTCAAATCAATACTGGCACCAAGCAGGTTCTCTGATATCATGCCATTTGATATTAATATAAGCATCTTTATGATTTTTATTACTCAATATGTCTTTTCTCATGAAAATCAACAAAACATTCTGCTTATTATGAAATACATGTCCAGTATATTAGTCTTTTGAAATATTTCTACTGACTTTTTCATTTTTCCCTATTTTGCCTTCCTTATTAACAAGTTTCTTAATAAACCACAGTCATTTCCACCCACGTCTTCTTCATTTTCAAAGCTACACAATCATTGTTCCCTCATTATTTTTCCTTCCTTCACATGTTTTTGAATAAAGAACTTTCTAGCCTACTTTAAAGGGTATAAATCAAATCAATAATACATATTTACTTTCCTTAATTCCCTAAAACAATAAAGTTCCCAGAAGAGGCCAATGAGAACCATAGCAACTCTTCTCCGGTTAAATACTCAGAGCAATTTGTATGGTATGGCAATACATTGCTATAAACATTGTAAAATGACAAGTCAATAATTCTTTTGTTATTTATTTATTTATTTATTGTGCTAGGGACTAAACCCAGAGCCTTGTGCATGCTAAGCATGTTCTCTGCTACTGATTTCCAGCCCCAGTCACAACAAATAATCTCTAAAAAGAAAATCAGTTCTCTTGATTGGTAACACAAATTTTGATCTATATCACCTAAAATCTCTAAAAAGTACACTTCTAAGTGACTTATTTAGACTGTTCTGAAACTTTTTTATTAATTAATTTATTTTTTATTCTAAGTTGTTAGAAATCACAGCAGAATGAATTACATTTCATATTATACTTATAGAGCACCAAGCCTGTATATAAAAGGCAGCACAAGATAGGTATTTACATAGAAGAAACAACTCATTAAACATAATCACTATTCCACCTAAGAATTGAATATGTGGGGACTGCAGGACAATATCCAATTCTCCTTGCTTTAAATTTTAAATTACAAGAAGTTTCTTCTGGCACATTCTTTAACTTATGCTCTTTCTATGGCCTCCTCCTTGTCCCTTCTACTTTTCCTAGTTTTTTGTTTCTTCTGTTAACAAAACAGTGACTTTTGACTGCCAACTAACAATTTAAAAATCCTTAATCTATTATTCAAGGACATTACTCCATCTTGGCACAAACAGCCTTTCTAGTTTTACCCTTTTTGGGTGGACGGGGGAGTGTTCCTATTAATATTATAACTATGTCCATTTTGGCTTCATACTTGGAAAAAATCTGTCTTCCATTTTTTTCCTTGTCACTGTGCAATTAAACAGATTCTTTTATTATTTAAAATAATGTAATTTTAAACATCTCCAATGCCTACCATGGTTGGATTCAGATTGGTACAACTCCATTAGACTAATATTATAAAGGTATCTGATTAAAAACATATCCATAAGAACTACTTCTATAAAAGCTTAAAAGCCTAGCACAGTATTAAAACTGCAGTGAAAACGGTAGGAAAACAAATTAATATAGTCTGTTCTGCTCTAATGCTTTTTTTCAAATGCAAATTTGTTTCAGTACAATTGGCATATTGAGAACAATGTGAGCATTTGCTTATGCATGATATCTATGAGGTTGCAACCATAGAACTACAACCAGCTGACTTAAGTAATAGAAGAATAAACAGAATATACACCTGCACACATCTCAAGAAGTTGCCAGCTACCTCAGTTCATTGTGCCTGTGTTATGAGCCACACCAAACCACATCCCAACATACAACTTTCCTTCTGATTTTAGATAATCCTCCTTCCACCAGTTTATTTAATAAGGCACAGACCACAACATGGCATTCACTTCCATAAGCAAACTTCAGGGTTTTTCAAGGTAAAGGCTATATTTATTATAGTAATTTTATATCTTTTAACCATTTAACATATGTAAAACCATGCTACAACTGTCACTAGTTTCCCGTCTTTTTAGAAATGTTCACTGAGTTTTGGGGCATTATACTCCAGCTGCATTTCTCCATAAGCCATGTGATCTTTTTAATGTCCAATTTGCACTTCTGAGACCAAAATTCTTGGCAAGTATAACTTAAAAGATAAGAGATTATATTTTGGTTCATGGTTTCAGAGGATGCAGTCCATGGTCTGCTGGCTCCATTGCTTTGGGTATGAGATAAGGCCAAACATCATGGCAGGAGAACATGATAGAGGAAAGCTTTCTCAACTCACAGCAGCCAGGCAGCACAGAGATGTGGAGGAGGAGGGACCAAAAGACCAACCCTTCGAGGGTATGTGCCCAGTGACCTGCTTCCTCCAACGAGGTCCCATCTCCAGTGATTCACTCAGGCATCAATGGATTAATCTACTGACAAGGTCAGATCCCTCATGATCCAATCAATTCCCCAAAGTGCCAGCCTTCAACACGTGAGACTTTGGGGACGTTGCAGATCTGAACCATAATAACCTGCTATGCAGTCATGTGCTGCATAATGACATTTCAGTTAAAGATACATACAATGGTGGTCCTATAAGACCTAATGACATCACAGCTACCTTAGTTTACATAAGTATACTTCATACAATAACAAATTCCCCTAACAACATTTTTCTCAGAATGTATCCCCATTAAGTAACACAAGCCTGTATTAAGAACGAACGTAGGGGCTGGGGTTGTGGCTCAGCGGTAGTGCGCTCGCCTGGCACGTGCGCGGCCCGGGTTCGATCCTCAGCACCACGTACAAATAAACCCATTGTGTACAGCTAAAGGAAATAAATAAATAAATAAATAAAAAGAACGAACGTAAGTTAAGTCAAGGGAGGCTAGAAAACCAACTACAAGAAGCTTCTGGAATGACATACAGTTGACTTTGACCAGGATTTTCAGGAGTGGAGATAGTGGGCAATGACTGGATTTTAGATACCCATTTAAAGGTAGAGACAAGAGAATGATTGTTAACAGGGGTGTGAAAAATTGTGCAATGTAGAGTAAAAAACTGACATCAAGGTTGATTGTGACTGTAGTTGCTACTTATTGAGATGAGAAAACTGCAGGAAGAGGTTTTGGTGGGAAAGGTAAGGAATTCAGCTTACTATATTATATTCTAAGAAGACCAATGGATTCTTCTCATTCGCAAATGGATGGCCATCTATAGAGAAAGGTATGGTACTGGATAAGGTCACCAAGTGTGTGATTTTTCCCTGCCAAAACTCATGGGGAGGCTTAATTCTTCAATGCTGCAGTGTCTAGAGGCAGAGCCTTTGAGAGGTGATTAAGTCACAGAGGCATGACCTTTATGAATGATGTTCCTGAGAGACTGAGTCTCTTGAGACTGATTAAATCTTATGGGAGTAAGCTGGGTCTCTTGGGACTCTGTTTTCATATAACTTACCCAGCCTTAGGTATTTTGTTACAGAAACACAAAATGAACTAAGACCCCATGGGAGTGAATGAGAATTAAAAAGTTAGTCCAACTTCTAAAAGTTGAAGCATTTTGCCAATTTAGAGGTGGAAGGGGCAAGAGGGAATAATCAAAAAAGACTGGGGAAGAAAAGCAGCAGCCAGAAATACAGAAGGAAAAATAAGGAGAATGTAGTATATGAAAATCAAACAAGGAATGTGTTAAATACTACTGCCAGATCAAATAAGAGGCCTGAGAACTGTCCATCTGACTTAGTACTGTGTGAGTCACTGAAAAAAGCAGTTTTGGCAGAGTGACAGAGGTTAAAGAAACTGAATTCAGAAAGCATACACAACTATTCCAACAAGATCATCTGTAACTAGAAAGATAAACATGGGCAGTAACTATAAAACTGGAAGCAAGAATCATTTTTAAGACAGAAGAAAAAACAGCTTTATAGAAAAAACAAACAGCTTTATTTGTAGGTTGGTAGAAAAGATCTAGCAGTGAAAAAAACCAATGATGCAGGAGAGAAAAAGCAGAATTGCTCCAATCTTTTGAGACTCCTAATTATAATAATTCTTCACTAAAAAAGTATATCAACATTTACCCAAAATTTACAATCCTAGTATCTCATGAATTAATAATAACATAATTAAAAAGTATAATATACACTTAGTGGTTCTAATAAGAATGTAGAATAAAAATGAATAAAACAATTTTTAGCAACTACTCTGCCCAACACATTATTAATGTATGTTTTCCTTTTCCTTGATGCAATCTATAAAAGTAAAAAATTGTATTTGGGGGGGGGTACTGGTGATTAAACTCAGGGGCACTCAACCACTGAGCCATATCTCCAGCCCTATTTTGTATTTTATTTAGAGACAGGGTCTCACTGAGTTGCTTAGTGCCTCACTGTTGCTGAGGTTGGCTTTGAACTCATGGTCCTCCTGCCTCAGCTTCCCGAACCGCTGGTGAAGACTGTATTTTAATTTCTTTCATCTGTCTAACTGCTCTGGCTAGGGCTTCAAGAACTATGTTAAATAGGAGTGGTGAGAGAGGGTATCCCTGTCTTGTTCCAGTTTTAAGAGAATGCTTTCAATTTTTCTCCATTTAAGATGATGATGGCCTGGGGCTTAGCATAGATGGCCTTTATGATGTTGAGGTATGTTCCTGTTATCCCTATTTTTTCTAGCATTTTGAACATGAAGGGATGTTGTATTTTGTCACATGCTTTCTCTGCATCTATTGAGATGATCATATGATTTTTATCTTTGAGCCTTTGATGTGATGAATTACATTTATTGATTTCCTTATACTGAACCAACCTTGCATCCCTGGAATGAAGCCCACTTGATTGTGATGCACTATCTTTTTGATGTGTTTTTATATTCGATTTGCCAGAATTTTATTGAGAATTTCTTCATCTATATTAATTTGAGATATTGGTCTGAAGTTTTCTTTCTTTGATTTGTCTCTGTCTGGTTTTGGAATCAGGGTGATATTGGCCTCATAGAATGAGTCTGGGAATGTTCCCTCTTTTTCTATTTCATGAAATAGTTTGAGAAGTATTGGTGTTAGTTCTCCTTTAAAGGTTTTGGAGAACTCAGCTGTATATCCATCTGGTCCTGGGCTTTTCTTGGTTGGTAAGTTTTTTATGGCATCCTCTATTTCTTTGCTTGAAATTGACCTATTTAAATTGTGTATATCATCTTGATTTAGTTTGGGCATATCATATGTCTCTAGAAATTTGTTGATGCCTTCATTATTTTCTATTTTATTGGAGTATAAACTTTCAAAGAAATTAAAGGGATATGGATAACAAAAGAACTCAAATTATCACTATTTGCAGACAATATGATTCTATACATAGAAGATCCAAAAAATTCCGCCAGAAATCTTCTAAATCTAATAAATGAATTCAGCAATGTAGCTGGATATAAAATGAATACCCATAAATCAAAGGCATTTCTATACATTAGCAACAAATCCTCAGAAAGAGAAACTAGAAAATCCATTTACTATAAAAAACCCATTTACTATACCCTCTAAAAAAATAAAATATTTGGGAATCAACAAAAGAAGTAAAAGACCTCTACAATGAAAACTACTCCACACTAAAGAAAGAAATTAATGAAGATCTTAGAAGATGGAAAGATCTACCTTGTTCATGGATAGGTAGAACTAATATTGTCAAAATTACCATTCTCCCAAAAGCACTATACAGATTCAATGCAATACCAATCAAAATCCCAATATCATTCTTCATAGAAATAGAAAAAGCAATCATGAAATTCATCTGGCAAAATAAGAGACCTAGAATAGCCAAAGCGATTCTTAGCAAGAAGAATGAAGCTGGTGGCATTACTATTCCAGACCTTAAATTGTACTACAAAGCCATAGTAACAAAAACAGCATGGTATTGGCATCAAAACAGACCAGTTGACCAATGGTACAGAATAGAAGACTCAGAGACAAACCCACACACCTCCAGTTATCTTATATTAGACAAAGGTGCCAAAAATGTTCACTGGAGAAAAGACAGCCTCTTCAACAAATGGTGTTGGGAAAACTGGAAATCCTCATGTAATAAAATGAAATTAGATCTCTTTCTCTCACCATGCACAAAACTTAACTCAAAGTGGATTGAGGACCTAGGAATTAAGCCAGAGACCTTGCACCTAATAGAAGAAAAAGTAGGCCCAAATCTCCATCAAGTTGGTTTAGGCTCCAACTTCCTCAATAAGACCCCTATAGCACAAGAACTCAAAACAAGAATCAATAAATGGGATGGATTCAAACTAAAAAGCTTCTTCTCAGCAAAAGAAACAATCAGTGAGGTGAATAGAGGACCTACAGAATGGGAGCAAATCTTTACCACGAGCACATCAGATAGAACACTAACCTCAAGGATTTATAAAGCTCTTAAAAGCCTTAACATACACACACACACACACACACACAAAAAAAAAAAAAAAAAAAAAAAAAAAAAACACAAATAGCCCAATCAATAAATGGGCCAAGGAACTAAGCAGACACTTCTCAGAAGATGATATACAAACAATCAACAAATATATGAAAAAATGTTCAACATCTCTAGCAATTAGAGAAAAGCAAATCAAAACAACTCTAAGATTTCATCTTACTCCAGTCAGAATGGCAGCTATCAAAAAAAAAACAAACAACAATAAATGCTGGCAAGGATGTGGGGAAAAAGGCACACTCTTACATTGCTGGTGGAACTGCAAATTGGTGAAGCTAATCTAGAAAGTAATATGGAGATTCCTAGAAAAAACTGGGAATGGAACCACCATTTGACCCAGCTATCCCACTCCTTGGCCTATTCCCAAAGGACTTAAAAACAGTCACTACAAGAACACAGCCACATCAATGTTTATAGCAGCACAATTCACAATAGCTAGATTGTGGAACCAACCCCGATGCCCAACAGCAGATGAATGGATAGGGAAACTTTGGTATATATACACAATGGAACACTACTCAGTACTAAGAGAATAAAATCATGGCATTTGCAGGTAAATGGATGGAATTGGAGAAAATAATGCTAAGTGAAGTTAGCCAATCTCAAAAAACCAAAGGTTGAATGATCTCTTTGATGGGTATCCTGATACTAACTTATAAAGGCAAGAGAGAGGGAATGAGAGGAATGAAAGAGCTTTAAATAGAACAAAGAAGGGAGAGGGAAAGGAGGGGACAAGGGGATAGAAATAATGGCAGACTGAGTTATCCATGATTGCCCTAAATACATGTATGAAGACACAATTGTTGTAAAAATACTTTATATTAAACCAGCAACTTGAAAAATTGTGCTCTTTATATGTAATATGAAATGAAATGTACTCTGCAAATGTGTATAACAAATTAGAATTTTAAAAAATGAAAAAATAATTTCCCAACCCCCCCGAATAAATAAATAAATAAATAAATAGATTGTATTTTAATATTTTTAAATTGATCTGAATTGTGGTTGCTAATATAAAACATTCATGAAGATAAAAATCTACATTAATATCCATATAGTTCTTTGAAATTAATCATTTAAGTCCACCTTTGGTTCTTACACTTTTAACTCCAGACTTTAAGAAGCTTAATATCTTATGTCAACTTTGCTAGGATTATACAAATATATATCCAACTTAAAAATATCATTTACAATCCATAGAATACCTGTATGTGGGAGAGCTTAAAGACTAAACTACTTTAAGTCAATCATGGAGTAGGGGCACTGAGAAGGGAACTATAGACAGTAAACACTTTAGACCTTAAGGACCACATATAGTCTGTTGCACATTCCTTTTTGTAACCCTAATCCCCTCAAACCCTTAAAATTTTTTTTTCAATGTGAAAGTAATTTTTGGGTTGTCATACAAAAACAGGCTGAGAAATATATTTGGCTCATAGGCCATAATTTGTTGTCTCCTTTAAACAGTTATACAAAATATTAAACACAATATAGGTGAGTCAAACATTTGGATTAAAATTTGAAATTTATTTTAAATGTTTCTCATCTTCTGTAGAAAGGAGATCTATAATATGTCTCACAAAACAGAAATTTCTCCTTCAATTTGAAATACACTTAGAAATATGCCCATATTTTATTTATTTACTATAATTAGTTATACATGACAGCAGAATGTATTTTGATTAAGTCTACACAAATGAAGCATGATTTTTCATTTCTCTGGTTGTATACAATGTAGAGTTGCATCATCCATGCAATCACACATATACCTAGTGTAATGATGTCCATCTCATTCCACCATCTTTCCTACTCCTGTGACCCCTCCTCTCCTCTCCCTCCCCTTTGCCCAATCCAAAGTTCCTCCATTCTTCCCATGTATCCCCCTCCATTATGGATCAGAATCCACTTATCACAGAAAACATTCGGCCTTTGGTTTTTTGGGATTGGCTTACTTCACTTAGTATGATATTCTCCAACTCTGTCCATTTACCCTCAAATGCCATGATTTTATTCTCTTTTAATGCTGAGTAATATGCCATTGTGTAGTGTATGTTCTACAGTTTCTTTATCCATTCATTTATTGAAAGGCATCTAGGATGGTTCCACAGTTTAGCTATTGTGAATTGAAGAAATATGTCTATATTTTAAAAATTAACTCAATCGTACTTTTACTGACAACCATGGAACTGATAATAATAATCACTATTTCTGGTTATATAATCAACCCAAACTGATAACACTTGTCAGGACTGTCTCTTAAATAGCAATCCAATAAATAGCAAAGGAAGGGGAAACCCTGAATGTGTTTTAATTTCCCCATTTTTAAATTCCCTACATGAAAAAATACAGAGGGGTTAGATTCGAAATATTTTACATTAAGAGAGTTTGAGTTATTTTATCAACTTCTTTTCAGATTGTTAGATCCTTTAAGACTCTGAAAAAGGCAAGGGATCATTTCTCCAGAAAAACAAAAGAAAGATATACACACAAACTTCTGCCTTAATTTCAGAAGAGATCCAAACTCTCAAAAGTTCATTAATGGATCCCAGGGAAAGACACTCTAAACTTAATGGTGTAGTTACTTCACTCCCTAATGTAATTTCACGTAAGATTTCTAAAAAGATATAAACTTACATGATTATCACACGGTAACAAAGTAAAATTGTATTTACAAATAATCTAAAAATCAAGAGAATTACTTAGTTTGTACAAGGTCCTGGGTTCTATGCCTAGCACCAAATGCTAAACCAAAATATGTCTGGTGAGTTTCTCAGTGATTCAAAGCTTCTTAATAAATCAATCCCTAATAAAACTTTTCTTTCTCATCACATAGCCTATGACTTCTGTAGTTATCTAGCTAGTTTGTCACTCTTCCCAATATGCCAGATTTTTTTTTGTTGTTGTTCCTGCTCTCTTGAGATGTTACCCACCTCCAGGGCTCCTAACATACCTATTCAAATTGTACTTATCCATGAAGACACAAATTAAATTTACCATGTCTATAATTTCTTTTTTAATATCAGAGCCCATAATTTATTTTTCTAGGATCCATTATCTTTCAACATTATTCAAACAATCATGTGAGAATTTGTATTATGACACCTTTTGTGTTAAGTCTCTCCATCTGAGGCTATAGCACTATTATAAATTTGATACCTATTTAATAGGTAATTGCTAAATAAATAAATTTACTTCAGTGACTTCTAAAAAATATTGATTTGATTGCTCAAGTAAATCTGAAGTAGAGACAAAAATATGAAAAAAAAACTCATTGAAAATGAAATTGAGCATTTAATTTGAAAAAGTGCATCATATGACAAGTGATAGAGCCCAAAGCTAGAAAAAGTTCTATAAACTGATCATGACCGTGATTACTTTGTTGTTGTCCTCTTCTCACAGACATGATGGGATAAGAATAAACTCTCTTGATTTTAGTTCAAATTTTGTGGTCTAAATATAGTACCCAATCATAACTGATTGGCATCTATTTAATATTCCACTATTTATTTCTTAGGCATTTGTTTAATTTAGTGCTATATTTATTATTCAACTTCATAGAAAAATTTCCAATGGTACAAAGCAGTCCCAGGCAGCATTGTAAAGTAGGCAAGTTTCCTCCTTCATTACCCTATTCCTCTGTCATTCCATCCCTTTAAAATCAGGTGTTTTCAAGCTGCTCCTTGTACATCCTGCCTAGGCTTGTGCTCGGGGCATACCTCATCCCTTATCTTTCTTTCATTTCTTCTTACAAAATTTCATGAACATTTATTTTAGTCCATTAAAGTCTTGCCACATAACTAGGTTAATATTTTCCTATAAACAAAGTCATTCTAAGCTGTGGTTATTGTGCTTACTAAAGGAAAAATTATAATGATGGAAAATAATATTTTAAGTATGATGGCATTTCAATGATGTCTTTAATATCATATACACAGGAAGTTCTACTCTTCTTGCATATGAAGTTAGCACCACTTTAGAGCTAGTACACCTATTGATAAAAAAAAAAATACATGTGAAACAAGACCATTCCTACAAACATTCAGAAAAAAATAGTAAGATTTTAGCTTGAGAATAATTAGATAACAAGATTTACAAGTTTCCATATGTAGAACCCTTATTAGTTATTATTGAATGTAAAAGTTATTCATTAATTGCTTTAGCATGTTATTTGTGGAAAACAGAATTGTTCAACATTTCATAGGTACCTAAATTATATGAGAAATTAAACTTATTATTACTAAAACTCAAGCAATAATCTACTTTCTTCTAATGTTTGGACTTAACATTATCAAACCCAGCCCATGTCAGAATCCCAAGAGTTATCCCTCAGGTTGCTGAATTCCTTATTCACTAATCCAACCAATCCTCACATCCTATAAAATTATAATTCATAAAGCTCTCTAATATGTCCACTTCTTTTCTTTTTCATTGCCACACTAGCTCAGGCTCATTATCTCTTTCCTAGATTTATTGTAAAGTTTACTAAATTGACACCTTTCTATCCTTCATAGGGCAGATGCAACTATCTTAGAAAAATGGTACATCTATATGATAGAACATTATACTACCATGAGAATTATTAGCAACCATGATCAACAACTGTGCCTGGCTTCTTTCACTCAAATAAGCATATACTACATGTTCCTACTTTCATAAATACACAAAAGGCAGTATCATCTGTACCATAAGAAGTCAAGACAAGAGGTCTTCTTGATGAGTAAGGGACAGGACTGACTGGAAAAAAACAAAGGGAGACCTCCAGGATACTGGTAATAATTTTTTTCTTTATCTGGTTGCTAATCCCATAACTATTTTAAATTCTTGAAGTTACTACTATACTTATAATATATTCACTATTCTAGATGCATTCTACATTTCTAAAAATTTTTAGAAAAAAAATACAATTTAATGGTCAATGTCTTCTCATCACTCTTAAGCTAAAACCCAAAGGCCAAATATCTAATAATAACCTGGAAGACATTTCACCAAGCATTCTCATCTCTCCCTTCTCTGTAAGTCTTTTGCCTTGAAAAATCTTGCTCTCTTTCCTCCTTCAGGGCTTTCCCATCTGTTGTGCAGTAAATCTAGAACACTACTCTGCCTTCCCATTTTGTTTTATCAACTCCTAATAGTGCCTCATATTTCAGTAAAATTTAATTTTTAAATCTGAAGTAGACTACAGTTTTGTTATTTGACCCCGGATTATTTTACAATCTCCTCTGCCTTCCCTTGGCAATGCTCCATCACACATCTGTAGTAGACTGTGAATTCTATGATAGCAGGAATGTTTGTTTAATAGTATATTCTTAAAATTCTCTCTTATATTTTATGAATGATCAAATAAACTTATTAACTTTATAATAACATGACAGGAACTGGAACAAGACAGGGATGCCCCCTTTCACCACTGCTATTTAACATAGTACTGGAAACTCTGGCCAGAGCAATTAGACGAAAGAAATTAAAGGGATCCAGATAGGAAAAGAAGAGCTCAAATTAGCACTATTTGCTGATGACATGATAATATACCTAGAAGACCCCAAAAAACTCTACCAGAAAATTTTTGCAACTAGTAAATGAATTTGGCAAAGTAGCAGGATACAAAATGAATACCCATAAGTCAAAGGCATTTTTGTACATCAGTGACAAAGCCTCTGAAAGGGAAATGACGAAAATTACCCCATTTACAATAGCATCAAAAAAAATAAAATACCTGGGAATCAACTTAACGAAAGAGGTGAAAGACCTCTATAAGGAAAATTATAGAACATTAAAGAAAGAAATCATAGAACTTAGAAGATGGAAAGACCTACCTTGCTCTTGGATATGTAAAATCAATATTGTCAAAATGTCCATACTACCAAAAGCATTATACAGATTTAATGCAACTACAATCAAAATCCCAATGTCATTCTTCAAAGAAATAGAAATAGCAGTCATGAAATTCATCTGGAAAAATAAGAGACCCAGAATAGCCAAAGCAATCCTGAGCAAGAAAAGTGAAGCAGGGGGCATCACCATAGCAGACTTTAAATTATACTATAGAGCAATAATAACAAAAACAGCATGGTATTGGCACCAAAACAGACTGGTAGACCAATGGTACAGAATTGAGGATACAGAGACTAATACGTATAATTTCAGCTATCTTATATTAGACAAAGGCGCCAAAAATGTACAGTGGAGAAAGGATAGCCTCTTCAACAAATGGTGCTGGGAAAACTGGAAAGCCATATGCAACAAAATGAAATTAAACCCTTATCTCTCACCATGCACAAAACTCAATTCAAAGTGGATCAAGGACCTAGAAATTAGACCAGAGACAATACACCTAGTAGAAGAAAAAGTAAGCTCCAATTTCCAACATGTCTGATTAAGCCCCAAGTTCCTCAATAAGAATCCTGTAGCTCAAGAATTATTACCAAGAATTAATGAATGGGATAGATTTAAACTAAAAAGCTTCTTATCAGCAAAAGAAACAATCAGTGAGGTGAATAGAGAGCCAACTAATTGGGAACAAATATTTAATACGTGCACATCAGATAGAGCACTAATTTCTAGAATATATAAAGAACTCAAAAAACTTAACAACAAAAAAACAAATAACCCAATCAATAAGTGGGCTAAGGAATTGAAAAGACACTTCTCAGAAGAAGATACAAAATTAATCAACAAACACACGAAAAAATGCTCAACATTGCTGGCAATTAGAGAAATGCAAATCAAAACTACTCTTAAGATTTCATTTCACTCCAGTCAGAATGGCAGCTATCAAGAACACAAACAACAATAACTGTTTGAGAGGATGTGCGGAAAAAGGCACACTCATACATTGCAGGTGGGACTGCAAAATGGTGTAATCGCTATGAAAAGCAGTATGGAGATTTCTTGGAAAACTGGGAATGGAACCACCCTATGATCCAGCTATCCCACTCCTGGGTCTATCCCCAAAGGACTTAAAGACAGCATATTACAGTAACACAGCCACTTCAATGTTTATAGCAGCACAATTCACAATAGGTAGGTTGTGGAACCAACCTAGATGTCCCTCAGTAGATGAGTGGATAAAGAAAATGTGGTATATATACAAAATGGAATTTTACTCAGCAATAAAAGAGAATAAAATAATGGCATTTGCAGGTAAATGGATGAAGTTGGAGAATATAATGCTAAGTGAAATTAGTCAATCTCAAAAATCCAAATACCGAATGTTTTCTCTGATGAGGCTAATTCAGAGTGTGGTTGGATGGGGGTACATAGGAGGATTAGAGGAACACTAGAATGGTCAAAGAAAAGGGAGGGGAAGGGAGGGAGCAATGGGAGAGAAAGGGGGAAAAATGAAAAAAAAAATTGGTGGTTGAATGAGATAGATATCATTATCCTAAATGAATGATTGAAGATCTGAATGGTACTTATATACTTTGTATACAAACAGTTGTATGTAAAATGATGCTATATATGTGCATTATGAATTGTCATACATACTACTATTATAAATTTTAAAAGAAAGAAAAAAAATAAGAAGGAAAAAAAAAGAACATGACAGGTAATTGTGGCAAAATTTCAAAGCCTAAGTACTCAAGTATTAATTGTGAAATTGCTAACTAATGGTTTTTGATGCATCAAGGAAATAAAAGTTAAATGCTAAAATTATTTATGCACAGAAAGATATATGCCATATGTGTAGGTACAGGGAGAAGTCACTTTTTATTGTTCTCAAGTTTATTTTAAAGTCCTATTTTAAAAAACAATCTATGATAATAAAATTCTGAAATAAAATTGATCATAAATACATTTCTACTAATTGTCTACACACAAATGTTGGATTATTTTTGACATTTTGAAAATCAAGTTTCTACCACTGATTTAATGTTGAGTAGGTCAATTAACTAATTGCTGATTCCACTGAATAAAAAGCCAAAATAATATTTAATATTTGTCCATCGGAACTTAAAAAATTATGAATATTTGAAGGTTTTAAACTTATACACATTGAATAACATTAATTTTGAATAAAAATTAAAAATCTTTTTGTTAGAATTAATCATGGAAAATAACACAGGTGGTAGAGTGGAATTCACAAGTTTTCTACCTGAATAAAAGACAAAATCTGGCTTACTTAAAAGGTCACCTTTCATGGGGCTTAGAATACAGCTCAGTGGCAAAGCACATGCCTAGCATGTACAAAATTCTAGGTTCATTCCCTACTGCTAACAGAAAAGAAAAAGAAAAAGAAAAAACAACAACAAAAACAACCAACCAATCAAAAAAAAAAAAAAAAGATGAAAATAGTCACCTTTTATAAAAGGCAAAGGACCTGAATGATAATTATCTTGTCCAAAAGAAGGGGATAATTATGATCTATTTCAGAAATCAATGTCATTTTTAAAAGAGCTCTATACTAGGCCTTTAGACTCTTTAAGAAATAGTTTAATTTACATTTTAAACAGTGTTATAACTTGTCCTACGTTTTTCCTTTTGAGAAAGTTGTTTTCTGTATATCTTACCTCAAATTTCTTTTTATTATAATATTCAATTAATGTTAGATCCACTAAAATCTGAATTAGGCAGACTTTACTAACACTAGGGAAAAGATAAGAAAAAGATATTTTCCTTATACTGAGAAGCAGGTATTAGTTACCTAATTAATACAGAACTTGCTTATTTACTGTTTCTATTAAAATATTAAATGTACCTTATAATCAAAAGATCTTAAAGTACCCTAATCGCTGGAAAATACTCTGGAAAGAACTAAAATAACATTATTTACCTATTTTCTTGAGTTTCAGTTACTTCTTTTCAAGAAAGGTTTTGAAAAGAGAAAACAATGGATTTAAATTATTATAGAATACTCATTTTCTCTTTAATCCATCTTCAAGAATTTATCCTACAGTCTTGCACTTTATTGGAGGGCCACGTTAATGTAAATAACTAGGAATGGTTCTAGTTAAAGGGCAGAACAGAAGAAAATTATTAGCAAAGTAGCTATTCTCATTTAAGGTGGTATATACTGGTAAATTAAAAAGAATTTTTCTCAATAATATAATTTTTAAGAAATAAACTTTCATTTTCACAAGTATGAAATTTCAAATGGATGAAGGCCAGTTACCTAAATTCTTTGCACTTCAGTTTCTTTATCAATGAAATGAGGACATTAGTCTAAATCAGTGCTGAGTAAATTTTATATTATAAAGCCCTTTTAGAATATGATGAAAATTAAGGACACTCTCCACAGCAAATGCATATGCAAAACATGATTATAATATCAGAGGGTTCACAGACCCCCTGAAGCTCATACAAGGATCTCCAGGTTTTAAAGATCTTTAAAAATATTTAAGATCTTTAATTTGTGATTTTGAAAATAAGGTTAAACCCTTTAAACAAAAATAAGTCAGTATTGAGAATAAAAGTAAAAACCTAAACAACTCATTTACTCATTGCTGTTAAAGATATAAGCTAGGAAAGGCTGAACACCTTACTTATATATAGATGTAGGTGTTAAGCTGACAAAATAATTCATACCTTCAACATCAGAAGTAAAGCAAAACAAGATTCTTACATAAAACCCAGGACAGGATATTTCTAGATGTGGAAATGTGTTACATTCACAGCTTTCAAATGACAATAAGATGTCTCACCCAAATACCACCACTACCACCAGTTTCAATTCCTTCTCAGAGTGAGGAAGAAAACTATTATATAACAAAGACTATGTATGAGACCTTTTAGGTAACTGTTTTTGGGGAAAGGCAATACTTTCAAATCCTGCAATTTCTTATTTAAAAATTATTATTGTATTAGTTCTTAAAACTTACCTGTAATTCTTGTTCTCTGAAGGAAATGCAGTAACTATAAACATACCTACACTCTTGAGTACATTCTCCTAAGCATGAATGGATTTGGAATGCACCATGGCTTAGGCTCTGAACTGCTGAACCACTACACTGCACTGTCAAGTGGTAACTACCTGTCTACCTAGTAATATGCAGAGCTGACTCCAACAGTGCTTCACTTCGTGAAGAGTAGTGTTCCCATAGAGAGGGGTGTGGACCTGCTATAATTACGGTCCCTAAAGAACATTAATGGTTTCTCTTTAGAGCTTAAGAAGGGTATAACTGTAATACTAAAGAAGATGCTATATACTTCAAAAATGGTACTGAAATTAACACATTAAAAAATGCTAAAACTAAAACTTAAATATGTTCCTCTGTAAAAGAAGTCTTTAAGAGAAATGAATGATTCTGGTAAAAGAACTGATCACACAAACAGTATGAAAATACATTGTGTGCAACCAGAGACTTGAAAAATTATGCTCTATATGTGTCACATGAAATGAATTGCATTCTGCTGTCATACATAACAAATTAAAATAAATAATTTAATAAAAAAAGAATTGATCGTTTACTGAGTCAGTATCTTATGTTCAATAATAGAGCAAATCACTACAAGTACTTAGATACTTTTAATATAAAGTAAGCCTTATTCTGTGTCCAGCAACCTAATATTTTGTGTTAATGTCTGCCAACTCCAGAGTTAAGTGACAGCTGCAGTGGTAACCAATTGTGGGAAAATGTTTTGAAATGGCAGGACCCTGAAAACTGCTGAGATTACTGCCAAGGGCAAATTGTTTTCATAAGGTGTAGTACTTGTGATGTTCTGCTAGACAATTTATATTTTATAAAAGCAAGTAGCTAATCATTTAATTTATAAAATTTCATAGACCTTACACCTTAACATAATAATTATGATATAAAATGTTTAAAAATGTAAGGACTGAGACTTTGTTACATAAAATCCTTTTTGTCTTATACATCCTAGATAATCAAAAGAAATAGGCTACAAATAATTTTTATTATTAAAACCCTTAATCCTTTAAGCTAATAAATGTCCTTTTGTGATTAAAGAAAAAAAAATCCTCTACAGAGATTATCTGTCCTCTAGTTCTGTAAGTTTCTAGGCAGCATGATGATGTCTTCCAATCAAATTAAACCAGGGTAGAGTTGCCAGATAAAATACAGGACACCCAGTTAAATGGGGATTTGGATAAATATAGCATAGGACATAATTACACTAAACAATTATTTGTTACTTACTTGAAATTCAAATTAAAATGGGAGTTGTTTTGTTTTGATTTTTTATATGCTGCTAACTAGGAAAAGTTAAACCAGGAGAGCTCAAGGAGCTAACCAATGGACTTGTACATGGACAAGACAAAAATGGGAACTCCATTTTTCTATATCTGTACTTTTAAATATGCTAACTACCAAGTACATGTGACTACTGAGCACTTTAACTGTAGTTACTCCAAATATAAAACGTGGTGAGTGTAAAAAAACACACCAGATTTTGAATGCTATTATAAAAAAATAAAATATTTCATGAAGTTTTATACTGATAAGATTTTGAAATATTATTTTGTATATACTGAGTTAAATAAAATGTTATTAAATTTGCCTCTTAAAAAATCTTCCCAATGTGCCTACTAGTAAACTTAAAAATTATATATGTAGCTTATATTGTGACTTGAATTAATTTTTTTATTAGTGTTAGTCTAGGTGTGTCCAAGGATAGTGTTGGGCTAGAATTCTGTAGATGTCTCACCTCTAAAAAGTAAATATTAGTAAACATACAAGGCTGCCTCTCTTACCTCTCTCTAGTTGTTAAGAGTAGGTAGGAAGCATGATCTATCAAGGAAACAAAATTTCTAGTAGAGACTGCTTGCATGAACTGGTTCTGATTGCTTTAAAAGCAAAAACAAACAGCATCCCAAACTACTTAAAGTCAAGTCAGAAGCCTGATTTTTAACAAATCATTCTTACACAATTCAAAGTAACTACTAATATGTATGTATATGCATGTATGTATGTATATATAAAAATAAAATCTCCCAGCTATTTTCAATGGAAGAATCCCTCAGATTCGTTACTATACATCATCAAAATCACAAAACAATGGCTTATTTTGTTCCCTAATATGAATGAAGGTAGTATAAGTTATTATTGGTACTCATTGGGAAAAGATCTAATTATTTGATAGTCCAGACACTGAAGGTAACATCATTTTTTAAGCACGTGTGTGTAAGTGGAATTTTTAGATTAAAAAACCATAGTTGTAATAAACCTTTAACTTGGGTCAAAAGCAATTCATCTGTTTAGTCATTCTTAGATTCTATCTTACAATTATAATAGTTGTGGTTTTAATTATAAGGTTTTATTTTTCTCAACTGGCTGAAGAGTTCATACATTCATCCATTCTCTTCCATGCTATTGCAAAAGCAAAAAATATTTAACATGCTCTCACAGACAAAAATTCAAAGAAAATTATATATATATATATATATACGTGTATTATATATAAACTCTAAACTCTCAATTATCTGTATTTCTTCTCTAATCTACCTTATAACTATTTTGAAGTTTTTAAATCATTTAAAATTACCTGCAGCAAGATTAGTTCTAATTTCTCAACTATTTTCAACTACTTACATATGAAGAAGTAAATTAGTTCTCAAGGTTTTTCTAAAAAGGTCTAAGTTATTTTTATATTTTTTTCTAATTCTAACCACAAAAATAAAGGATTATTTCCCTATTTGATCTTTTATTGCATAGATAAAGAAAGAACAATCGTTTTGAAAAGATAGTAAAATTTATTTTGTATCAAAGTAGGATGCCAGACAAAAGTCAGCAATTTCTCCCCCAAATTTAATGGTCCACTATAAAATCATATTTTGTAGAACTAGTTTCCCAAATCATTTTAAGAAAAGATGAATGAAATTAAATGGATAGTTTTAATTTCTTCATCAGTACTTAACTCTTCTTTGTCAATAGTACAGTATCCTGAGGATCAATCTTATAAAACATGTAGTTTCTTCTTGGCAGCCAAAGTTATTCTTACCTAACAATGACCTATTTCTAATATGGATATTCTCAAAATCAGCAAGTTTCTTTTTGTTCTTCTCCATAGTCAATGAAAGATATCCAAATGACATTTTAATATAGTATTGCTCATTTTCAAAGGTGTCAATAAATCCACAAGAGAACCATAAGGTTTTCTCATGTTAGCTTTTGAAGTAAAGTCAAGACATAAACTTATTTACCATTCATATGGTTTACCTGCTGGAACCAATATATTTATTTTTCATTTCCTAGCAAAAGGAAAAAGTTGTAAGATAGGAAAAAAATTGGTGATTTTAAGTGATTTATTTAAATTAGGTCTGGACAGATAAAATGTTATGGTCATTTTAAAAACCAAGAGTCTTTATTTCCATATTTTCTAAAGCTTAATACAGACTACAAAATGATTTGAGAATCTTTTCCTGAAGTAAAGGCAAGACATAGTTCAAAAATATCATAAAAAGCAGTTTTTCAAACTGGTTATACCAATTTGTCATCATTTCAAAGTTTTGAATACAAATCTCAAAATATGCAAGAAGAGTTCTTGAGGAATTAACCTCAGCAGTTATTAACTAATTTAAATATGGACTGAACTTGAATATAGTAATATAGTATATAGTTATATTATAATTAGGATTTTTTTAATGAAACAAAGCAAAGGGGTTGAGGGGTATAGCTAGCTCATGGTAGAGCACTTGCCTGGCATGTATGAGGCTCTGGGTTTGATTCCCAGCAAAAACACACACACACACACACACACACACACACACACACACACAACACACACACACACACACACACAAAATCTGATAGACAGATAGACAGATACTATCTCCATACATCCCTACAATATGCCTCACTTCTAAATAATAAAAATCACCTCTTGGTGAATGTGTGATGTCCTACCAACAAGTGGCTACCTGTACTATCTTTCTATGAGAAAGACTCTCAAACCCTCAATGGAGCATTCCAAAACCAGTTCTCTGTTAGGAGCTTGGGCCCAGGAGTGTGCACTCACTACACAGTGCTTACCTTTAGAGAACAAGGTGGTAGACACAAACTGATCAAGTTCTCACCCCACACCTCCAAGAATACTGAAAAAGATCTGAAGATCTTTCTTGGTACAGGAGGGCCCTCTTTATAATCTTCTTGTGGTAGAAGTTTAAGATTTTCCTAGAGGAGGAGAGAAAAGTAAAAATTTATATTGAGATCATGTATCCAGTTTTTCTTTCTGTATTACAAAATGAGATTCTGATAAAGGAAATTAGATAAAATCATGAGTGTTCTAAAAATGACATTCTCTTCTTTCAAAAAATAATCTCCCCTAAATAATGCATGTTTCAAATATTCCTTAAACCCAAAATCTTGAGTAGTTTAACTCCTACCCTTTCTCTGAGAAACTGAGAACTGAGAAAAATATGGGAAAAATCCTATGGTATCAAATGATCATAGTTGAAAGTTACATTAAACAAAAAAATCAGTATAGCTAACTTGATTGAAAAGCACCAAGTCAAACAGGACTGGCAGAAATTTTCTCCTGACTCTCTATTTCCAAGTAACATGCATTTCATGACAACTAACAGAAAAAGTAGCCTGTTGTGTTAAATGGCATAGAATCATATATGAATCATTCTACTAGAATGTAAAGCTTTTTTAAATTATTTCTATTCTAATTTGTTATACATATTTGCAGAGTGCAATTCATTTCATATTACATATAAAGAGCACAATTTTTCAGGTTGCTGGTTTTACATAAAGTATTTTTGCCACAATTGTGTCTTCATACATGTTTAGGGTAATGTTTAGGTAATAATTCTACCATTATTCCTATTTTTAAAATTTTTTTAGTTGTAGATAGATATAACTATTTATTTTTTTAATGTGATGCAAAGGTTCAAACCTAGCACCTCACATGTGCTAGAAAAGTACTCTACCACTGAGGCACAACCCCAGACCTAGAATGTGAAACTTCATGAGGAAAATGAATTTTGGCTTCTGTGTTTATTTTTTTAAACACTTTAATTATCTGTAGAGTCTTAAATAAGTATTGGCATATTGTAAACAGTAAAAAAAATTGAGGAACAAAAATAAAAATAACCAATTAGTTAATATTCCCAGGGTCAAAATAGTAAACAATTTAAATACTAAAAATATTCTGAGGAGTTTGAAAATGTGCTAACAATATAAACCTTTAATAGCATATTAAATAAATGTTAAAAAAATAATGTTTAAAATGCTTTATCATATAATATTCATGGAAAAATGTTAAAAGTACATTATTACAATCTAAACTCTGGAAAAAGAATGGTATCACGCAGTGTACCTTAAAATGTGTTATCAGATATCAAATATAAGAATATTAAAAATGTAATATGCTTTAATATTTTAGCACTGATTTTTTCATCTTGTGGAAAACAGATTAATAGAAAACCAGTGATAAAATCTTTATAATTTGGCCTAAGTAAATCATTGCCATAATATTAAATGGAAATTGGAAGGTACAATTCTATCTGTATAACTTTTGTTCCATTTTTAAAAACACAATTTAAATAATACTAAATCTTATTCACTTGTTTCCCTAACATTTTAAAACTATTACTAAAACCAGAATGGTTTCCTTGTAAGTGTTTTGACTCTTTCCAAATTTGATAAATTAGGGAGACAAGGAAAAAAACCTGAAATAACAGATCAGCAGTACTGATAAAAGACTGAATGTGTACTCTTTAAACGACTGAATGTGTAATCCTTTTAAAATCCAATATGCAGGACCAATAGAATCAAAGAAACAACTATTTATAAACTACTAGATTCCATCTGACTCCAAATTTTGAAAATGTGGAATCAGTCCTGGACAATACATATAGTGTAGTTCATTTCAGAGTGTAGACTACCATTTATTGTGTAGACAAAAGCACAGTAAGAAAAAAAAAAGTAAATTCAGGATATATATTTACTCTGTACCACTGGAAAAAAATGCATTAACTGACAGTTTATGCCTTGAATACAGCAGTAAAAAGAGTTCCACATTTCACAAATAATTCGATTTAAAATCTTATATTGGAGAATCAGACTTAAAAGGAAGATTTTAAAAAAAACCTTTAGGCTAAATAGTATTCATATATATATAAAAGCTCACTAAGTTTAAAATATTTTTTTCTATATTGGACATTTTATAAGTCTCTGAATTAACTTCGAGAAGCAAGGGTAAAGTTAGTTGCAAAGAACTAAGTGCAATAATAATGTGCCAAAAAGTACTACAGTGGGGCGAAGAAGAATCCAAAGTTGAAATTTTTACATGAAATGAGAAGACTGTAAAAGCTTGTTGAAACTCGAGGCCAACAAAGATGAGAAGAGGAAACACTCTCCGAAGACAGAGGAACTGATTAGAAATTCATTTAAAGTCTTCATTTATGTTGGTGGAAAAGAGATTCTTTGGTTCATTCCCAATAGCAGGAAAGACAACATCTAAGTTTACTATATTAAGAGGCTTAGTGCTAAAATTTAAATTTCACTTCAAAGTACAGGTAATAATATGCCATATTAACAATTCATTTTGAATTCCGTATGAAACAGCTCTAGAAATCTATTTTCTCTTTTCCAAATTGACCAATGTTTTACTTACTATCCAGGGAAGAACTGTTTTGTTTCCCAGTGTGGACCCATGTTTGTGGAATACTGCTCATGACTAATATTCAGCTCACACCACATACAAGTTTCTAGGCAGCTTTATTAACAAGACTTGTCTACCCTTCAACCAGATGAGATGGGTGACATGCTTGGATAACACAAAAATATTACACTGCTGTACAAATTTCTAAACAAGAAAGAAACTGACAGTACTTATTTAATCACAAACTGGTCTGTAGCCCATATTTCAAGGAGCACTGGTCCAGGAAAGTGTGAGAAGGAGGAGGGAATGATGTGGATGTGTTCTGTTTAAGGACTAAGAAAATAATTTGCTGGCCTATCATCTACTCTGCATTTGTAAACTCACAAAACACTAACATGTTTTTCAACTACTGAAGTGGCTGATTTCATATCCTGGCAAAAACCAGAGTGTCATCAAGCAGAGGCAGAGAAACATGAGCTCATAAGTCAATCTTAGGAATTGGCATAAATCACATAATGAAGGCCATGTCTCTTAACTCTTACTAACCATGAAGTCAGAGGGTCAAGGAAATTTTTAAATTAAATCTTAAAGGGCAGATAGGTATCTTTTGGTACCAAAATTACACATTTATATTTGCATCAATATTACTGTTTTAAATATTGTTGCTTTTTAATACCTTCCAATATTTAGTAGGGTCAGTCTTGCCCTCATCATAGAATCACTGGAAAATAAATAAATAACTACAAATTTTGAAAATTAAAAGTAAACCTAAAAATCTATCAGCTGCTTTTAGTCAAATAATTTGTCAAGACTTTCAATTTAAAAATTGTTTCTATTTATTTGAATCCTAAAATTTTTTTCAAATATGATTTTTTTCTAAAAATCTAATTAGTTGCTAAGTATTGTGTTTTGTTTGCTACTATTCTGAGTAGGGTCTTTCTTCAGTATTTTTTTGGCTGACATAAAGATCCAATATATCTGGTATTTTATTTTTTATTATTTAAAAAAAGAATTTTAAAACTGGTTACCTTAGATTTTCTAGGTAATCAGTCATGACATCCAATAATGAAATATTTTGGTTTTATTTCTTCTTCAGGCTTTGTTCGTTAGTAGTATTAAATAAAAATGTAGTTAGTGATAATTGATAAACTAATAACAAAAGTGGTGATTGTTTCGTTCCTGAATTTGTTAGTCTATTGTACTATCTAACTACATAAAGTTATCCTAATACTGACAATGTTTATTAAAAGCAAGTAAGAAATATCTTTATCCTACAAAGGAGCCCACAGTATATATAAAACAGGTACTCAATGTGGTATGTGGTCCTTCTATCTTAAGTTACTTCTGGGTATTACACTAGGTATTTAAGAGAATATTTAAAACATCAGGCTTCTTCCTAGAATGACAAATTTATTTAGGAAATTTCTTCTACAGAAGAATTCCTACTACTAAATGTAGAAAGAGTGGCAGATTTAAACCTTTATTATCTTTCAAATACTAATGACAGAATTTATTCAGAGAACAAGAAAAATGGATGAAACAATGAGAAGAAAGATTGCTGGAAAACTCTTGATAGAGACTGGGCTGTGACAGACATTACATGATGCTCCCTGATAGGATGAAGTATGAAGCAATATACCCCATGTATGAAGTAGTCCTATCTTCCTCCACTTTCAGTTCCAAAACCAAAGTTGAACTTGAATTAAAAAAAATTTTTTTTGGTTTTATTTTGTTTTTTAGCTAACTGCTAATTTACAGAAAATATAGAGGCTAGAAGAACAAGTAAACAGGGAGAAGTTAGAATAATCCAGAACAGGGAGTACACTACAGGATAGTTCATTCCACTTCTGCCATAAGTCAGGTACAGGGAGGAAGAAAGGAAGAAGAGGAGCAAAGGAAGATGGAGGGAAGTACTGGTGAGAAATAAAAAGACATTTGAATTATAGAGCAGTCCTAATAACCACATGCTATATAGATTTTGTTTGGATTCTGAATGGACAACCCAAATGTAAAATGACATTCTGCAGTCAAAAGGAAAGGACAGTGAATACAGAGATAATATGAAGTAATAAGTTGTTATTGTTTATTTTGTTAGATATAATAAAGATAATATGGTTACATATGAAAAAAGTATTTTAAAAAAAGAGACACATACTGAAGAATATAGAAGTAAAAAGACTTAAAATCTGTGATCTGCTTAAAAAATGGTTGAAGAAAAGGAGAGAGTAGATAAAGCATGTGGCTAGATTTTGGCAATTGTTAGATCTGGGCCATTGATACACCGGGGTTTATTATACTAGTCTCTCTTGTGTATGTTTGAAACTTTTCATGGTATATTTTTAAAATTCAGGTTTCTGAAACACTATCTATTAAACCAAATACATTCTGGTATAAATAAACATAGAATGATCTACTACTACCCTATTATATTAACAAACATTCACAACTAATACAAAGCAAGGGTGCAACAGATGTAACAGAGTGCCCTGAATATGACAGGTATATATTTACCCATGCTTCAAGATTCATTTTTAAACTAACTTTGACTTGCTCATACCATTACTGTCTATGTGTGTATTTTCAGAGGAAAAGCACTTTGTAAGTTCTACTCCAACAATACTATAGGAAATAAAAATTTAGAAAAATAAAATATTTTGTATCCCCCAAACAAAATGCATCAAATAATCTAATTTCCATAAGGTGTACAACTCTTATTAGCTCCATTTTAGCAATTAGGAAACTGAAGCATAGCAGAGTTACACAACTTTCTTAAGACTGCAAACCTTATAAGTGCCCAAGTTAATACTCTAATTCAGCCAGGATGACTCTAGAGATCAACTTCTAACTTAGAAATATTTAATATAAAATTGCTTCAAGTAATTTTATTAAATGGTTTCTATAACATACATCATAGGGATTAATGAGTTTATTCAGTTCATATTCACATTCCTTGATATCTCAGACACTTAAAGATTTTTCCACAACAGTTTCTCATTTTAAATAAGCTATACAAGTAACAAGGCTGTCACAGTCTTACTAATTTTGAAGATATATTTTCAAAGACTTCCTGTCCAATTTTTATGTCATAATGAATAACTTCATTTCAATGAGGAAAGTGAATTGATTAAATTAACCAATTACAGATCAATTCTCAAGATATCCTTAAGAAAGGACTGCTGTTTTTATAATGTCATAAGACATTATAC
This sequence comes from Tamias sibiricus, assembly GCA_025594165.1. Classification (NCBI taxonomy): domain Eukaryota; kingdom Metazoa; phylum Chordata; class Mammalia; order Rodentia; family Sciuridae; genus Tamias; species Tamias sibiricus. The sequence continues at coordinate 68,807,787 of CM046669.1, forward strand.
CTCTATTATAATTACTTATTTAATGTCTATGTTCACTCCCAAACTATAACCTGGGGATCACATTAGTCTCATTTATATTTATGCCCCTAATGCCCAGGGTAAGGCGCAACATATAGCACAAGGTAAGCATTTATGGAATGAATAAATGGGATTTACTCTTCTATCTCTTACATTTATTTAGTAAAGATCCTACCTTAGGTAGTAGCTTAATGTTGCTAATAATAATGAATTCATGGGCTGAGTTTGTAGCTCAGCAGTAGAGCACTCGCCTAGCACGTGCATGGCCCTGGTTTCGATCCTCAGCACTACATAAAAATATATGAATAAAGGTATTGTGTCCAACTACAACTAAAAAATAGATTAAAAAATAATGACTTCATATAAAAAAATTGTTTTTATAATTATTACCAATATATAACATACATTTTTAGAGAAGTGACAGTTTTTTTAAGATAAATTCTTGTGATATATATCAGCAAGACTCCTTTTTTTTTTTTTTTTTTTTTTTTTTTTTTTGGTGCTGGGGATTGAACCCAGGGTCTTATGCATGTGAGGCAAGCACACGTATGCAAGGCAAGAACTCTACCAACTGAGCTATATCCCCAGCCCTAAGACTCCCTTCTTTATAAAAGTTATAACTTCTTAAAAAATGAATGTTGGAAGGTACCCAATTTTACACATTTAAAAGGTTTTTCCTTATATTGAAATGAAAACAGTTTTCCTTCCCACACTATAAAAAATAACTTCTATTAAAATTTGCCTTTTTCATTTAAATTTCTGATCGCTTCTACTGAAATTAATCATTGTTAATTCCAATTAATTTCTTCTGACAGTAGTAGCTCCAAAATTCAATATTAAACTAGTACATTACCCCATATACAGATACTGTACTTACTATTTGCTATACTAAAGTTATATAGCAAAAAGTTGATGACTATTGGTAGACCTCTGCTTTAGAAACAAGTCATTTGTAACTCATTTCAATAAAAGGAATGCTGTGTATCATCATCTATCTGTGATATATAAATTTTGTGTTTTAAATTCGTGTAGCTACATGCCTAATTCTCCACCTGACATTATAGATGAAGCAAAGCTAACTCACAGGATCAAAAGGAGATGCTAAAATTGAATGTTAAGAATACACTGCAAGGCATAATAATGCAGCAAGAAATGATTCCCCCAGGCACCCTTCCTAAAGGCCTGGAAAGGCATCATTTATCCCAGCCTAACAAGTAGAACTGTCTCAATCTCTGAGCTAAAAGCACTTGAAAGTCAGCTTGGTGACCTTCTTTTGAATATGTCCAAAAAAATCTAAAGTGAGTAATCATTACAAAGATTAAATCCAACGTAATTTTAAGTGAAAAGTTAACAATGTACTTAATTTGGGCTTTGCCATTTGAAAGAGATCTGTATTCATTTAATATTTTAAAAACTTACATATTTCAGGAATAAATTAAGGAAAGAACATTTCTATTTTAAAAGTAAGCTTTTCTGATTTTATTTTCATGCTGAATTGTATGTACAGATTCAATCTGTTTATACTAACATCTGAATGAAAAAATCTAGCACAGTGGTAGGACTATAGTTAACAATTACTTGTATATTTTAGGACTATATAGAAAAGAAGAGCTCAAAGTCTCCAAACATAAAGAAATGATGAAAGGGAAATGCTAATTACCCAAATTTGATCAGTACATGCTGTAATACATGTAAATAAAAATCAAATCAAATCTAGTTTTCGAGTAGTTTTCAAAAATGTTCACAGATTTCATATGTGAAAACAACTAATAACATGATTATTTTTCAAACATCACTAGTGTCATTCCTTTAGATAAGATTTTGTGTCCCATAGGAAAAGTACAAATGGCTAGGGATCCAAATGTCCTACCATTTTATTTTCCAAGATTTAAGAAATACGTATATATTAAAACAGATGAGAAACTAAAGTCTTACATTCTTTTCTTTAAAAATGTAGAGTTGATTAAGGAAATCATACTACCATTAAACAATGTCTCATGTAACAACTTTAAACCAGTTGAAGAAATCGGGGTCTTCCTTCATGGCATTCATTCCTGAAATGTTAAAGGATCCTATAAGAACTTCTCTTTCATAAATAAAATTCTCACATAAGAATTCTGATAGACAAGGCTTTATTGAAAATCCTTAAGAAATCTAAGAAAACAGAATAGCAACATAAAAATGTATTTTCTCCACTGTTAGTATTTAGTCTTTCCAATGCCTTGCTTGGAAAAATTTCAGTTAACAGAATTATGAACTTTAAAAAGTTCAAAAAAAGGTATCACTTCACTTCAAGACCAAATATGTGGTCCCTGTACTACATTTATACACAAATCATCTTGCTTCTACTCTCATAACAACTTAGGCCTTTTGTGGTATTGGCTTCTCTTCACAGAACTGGTTACAATTTTGCATTTGTTTGCATAATTATATCTACAATGTAATTTCCATCTATACTGGAAATCCAAAAGCAGTTAGGGAATATCTCTGTTTTTAATCTCAGCATTTTATGCTTAGCACCTAGCTAAATGGATAACACATAGTAGATAGCTTATAAAATCTGAATTACCAGATAGATAAATTGAGGATGTTATCATCTAGAGTACTGAGTTCACTGTCAATATTTGAATGATTATATGATGGCAGATGCTGGGCTAGGTACTTGTCATGAGTGCTATTTCTGATACGGTATTAAACTCTAGAAAACACCTAAAAACATGACTGGATTCAATTAATATCATTTTGACATCTCTAATTAAGCAAGAAAAAAGTTCTCAAACTATGTCACTCTCAAAAGTCCTAAGTTTGAAAACAGAATTATACTCTTGTATTAATATGCTAATCTTCATCAGTTATTATATGGTTATCATAAAACTACTATATCCATGTAGACAGTAAGAATAAACTTTGATAAACATTAATTTTAGATTTCACTCTCTACTCCTGTCCAAAGTCAACATAAGAAATCATGTGTCCAAAAGGACAGAGTTGTCCAAATAAAGTGATATGTAGGTATGAAATACATTCAAGAGAAAAATATAAGATCATGTGAAGTATAAAAATGAGGCAAATTTAGAAGTTTTTCTAGTAAAAATGTATGAGAAAAGCAAGAGATGTCTGATTTTATCATCAAAATTTGATACTATGCTGTATTATGAATAGCTACTTAACTTTATTTTGAGTATATAAATAACATATTATGCAAATTTAACATTTCCCCCAAAAGTACAGTAGCAATTTTTAAGGTATAATTAAGTAGCATTAAGTAGTAGATAAAGGTCCAATGTTAAACTAAAAGGATTTTATTATTTTTTCTTACATTATTTTGTAAGGGAGGTTAAAAACCAAAACAGTATTGAACAGAATACTGCAAAATTTATGACATAGACTTTAAGCCCTATGAATCTGAAAAAATTTGGTTTGTTTTAAATTTTTGAAAAATATCAACTTCACTTCAGCAATATTTATAATGTGCTATTTTAAAAGGTTATTAGCTATAGAACTATAAAAGCTAAACTTGTTAAAATGTACATGAAACTATATAATTAATTTTTTGCACATTGTTACTTATCAACATTAAGTATACAAAACTTTCTACTCATCTACAAAACCATTCTTTGCATTTATTTTATTAAAGTATAAGTAATACACATACAAATTCAAACATTTGGCATTAACTGTATCTCATTTTAGAGTTAAAATATTGTGAAATTTTAATTTAAATTAATTGATATTCTCTACAGATACAAACACATATACATAATTTAAATAAAGATGCTTACCATTGATTTCCTTTTGATAGTCACTCCATTAGTTTTTCTTGACAGTGCCTTCCTATGTCAAGCAGACAGTAGCCAAATCACAAAATGACATTTGGATGCTCATGTCTTCAGATGGAGTTTTCGGCCAATTGCCAGTTGAGAATTTAAACTGAAAACTAAATTACCCAAACTTTATTAAATTGTTCCCGTACCCACCAATTGATAATGAGCAATGACTCTAAACTGGAAAATAAAGTGACCATGATCTTTTTATAAGCAGTCATAATATGATGTTTGAAAAGAAATGCTATGACCAAAAATATTCCCTATATTTTTAATATCTTTAGAGAACAATTTTAAGTAAATTTCAAATTCTCCTCAAGAAGTCTCCCCAATTTTCCAGTAATCCAAACTAATTCATGATAAAGATGGTATTTATTCAGCAATGTAAAATAAATTATAGAGTCACAAATTTAAATCCTATCAAACACTGCCATCACCTAAAAACTAACTGTAACATTTGACACACATTGACAGTATTATTCATATTTATTACATATTTACTAATTCATAGTTGTAATGTACATATCATAAAAGAAGTTAAAAGTTACTGATGAAAGATGCCCGACCTGCAAACATTTTTGGTACTGACAATTCAAAATTTATGGCTACCAATTTCTAATTATAAAACAAAAATGTCTCAGCTCATTTTCTGCACCAACTGAGGCTCTATTTCTTTTGATCATAGCTACCACTTTTTATACAGCTTGTCAATTATACATGACTTTTTTATGATTAGGTTTTCATGATTATGTAATTGTGTGGTATCAAATATTAGGCACATTAACTTGTTTCCAAATGTTGCTAAGATATACCTCAGAGCCTTAATACCATTTATGCTTAGCTATAAATTGGCACCTTTCAACAGTTATTATTTATCCTTGACAATTTAAGTTGAAGTGAAAACATGAAAGGAAAGCATGTCCTTATCTTCCTAAAGCATCATGCTTACTTCTGATTAAAAATAGTTTCTGAATGTTAACTGTAGAAAGTCCAAAATTAACTGCACACATAACTATAAAGCTACAAGACTGAGATAGTTTACTGGGAGTCATAAACATGATACCTACACCTTTGAAAATCTTGTATTCTATGCAAATCTTGTATTCTATGCATGATCCTCCTTTCACTCTCTCTCCCTCTCATAAATGTATATGCACAACCATCCAACCTACACCCTGATAGATGTTATAAGGCACTGTCAAGGCACATATCACTAAGGTGATATGTAAGAACATAAGATGAGTAACTAGCTTATGACTAAAACAAGAGAAACTGACATCAGAAACAAAAATCTAGAGTTTAACAAAACTACTATATCTTTGAGTTAGATATCCTAGAAACAGGCTTATTCCATTTTATTCAATAATTTTAATCCCAAATCCTCAACAGTCATAATTTACAAATATTCAGAGACTTAACAATATTCTGTCCTAGGTGCTATGAGATACAAAGGAAAGATTAGTCTCCTTTCTCAAGGAGTTTATAATCTAAAACTTGACAGAGTGTATGTGTATGCAGGGATGGGGTGGTGCACAAAGTCATTCAAATAGCTAGATTTCCAAAACAGAAGCAATAATGGTTTATCACATGTGGGGCTAATCCGAGAAGACTTTTTAATCAAGAAATGTTTTTAATGTAGAACATATTCAACTGCTCCTTTCTTACTTAGCCTAATAAAACCCACAAAACAATGATTAAATATAGAATGTGGCTGTGGAAGTATTCCATGTCCTCACTCTGGAAGATCAAGGATAATTTCCTTAGCCAAATGAAATTAGAGAACATGGATATATATCCCCTCCCTGCAAAACATTTAGATTTAAGAACAAGAGAAGCAATTCTATGTTCATTTAACTTATTCTAATGATTGCAATCATAGTAGTCATTTTTAATGAAGGAGACAATACTAAAAAGCCACAATTATATCAACAAAATCATTAATCAAAAAGAACAAAATTAGGGTTGTGGCTCAGCAGTAGAGCACTTGCCTCGCACATGCATGGCCCGGGTTTGATCCTCAGCACCATGTAAAAATAAATGCATTGTGTACAACTAAAGCAAATAAATAAATATTTTTAAAAAGCACAAAATTATTTTCTTGTGTGAATAACATTACTAAATTAAACATACCCTACACAAGAGTTCTTCATTTCAAAACATTCATCCAGAAGATGAGCAGCAAGTAACTTGCCAATGTGTGTATTTTTATATAATTTAATAAATTTAACTAACACACTTCTAAAAGTTCTAAAATTCAATGCTACCCCTTCATTTTATAATTAAATAAACAGGCCCAATGTTATGACGTTATTTGCCCAAAGTCACATAGCTAGTCAACAGTAAAATCATAACCCCTTAAGAACAATACATTCTTCATTTACCATAATCAAGGAAATAAATAGTTATGCCTCAGAAAAGGAAAACATTTTGGCAGGAAAATTTCAACTTTTAACCTCCATGTTAACCTCAAATATTCAGATCATCAGCTCCAGAAAATGCAAAGAATCCATTCATAAAATTAGAGAAAAAGGTACATGATCAACTTAAATCTGATACCTACCTACTCTACATTATCAGTTTTAAGGTGATCATTCAGCTTCCTATGTATTTCTTACAGACCAAGAACAAGAGTTTAAAGAATATATAAAAATATTTAAGAAATATATAAAAATATATAAAATATATAAGAATATATTAAAAAATCAAAATCCTCTAAAAAAGATAATTCCCTAGAATTTTCCATGGCATAACATCTATTTGTTTTTCATTTTTGGCATCCTACTGTCCAGTTTTTTCAAGGCTTCTCTACCAATGGAGAGCATTAGAAGTACAGAATCCTATCTTGACTACTTCAGGTAAAATAACTCATCCAAACTATATATGAATGGGCAGCAAGGATAAGTTTGAAAAATGTGTAAATGAAAAATACAAAAAGAAATAGTTGAAACACTGTTTAGATTTAGTTGTAAGAATAAATGTTGTGCACTAACTCAATTTAGATTACACTGTCTACTTGAAGTCATAACTCACAAAATGCTTCTAGTAGAGTACAACATACTTTTTAAAATTCAACTAGTCTCAGAAGTCATAGCACTCATTAGGCAACACCTAATATCATTCATCAAAACTCTTCGGCAGTGATGTTGGGCAGAAATTGATATACCCTCCCTCCACCTGACCCTCACCACTTTTAGCCCTACCTCACTGCCCAGAGCCTATGAATCAAAAGGGCATAAAATATCTTACCTCTTATTACTAAAAGACAACATTTTAACATATAAACCAAGATCATCTTATTCTATTAAAACAAATAATACATTCTTAAAGGAGTTTTACTTATATTTCATTTGGTCACCAAGTGACAATAATATTTCATGTATATGTGGGGGGATACGATTTTGTGTGTGGGTCTAGGTATGAATATATATTTTTTTCTCCATTTTTTTTCCCCTCTGATTCTATCAAAATGCCACAGTATATACATGCATTATCAAATGGGTTAAATAAAAGCTATGAACAGTTACAAAATTTCACAAGAGTAGATACACAATTTACTAGAGCGCCTATACAGTATTGTTTCAGGCAGTACTGCTGTGGCCCTGTTAATGCAAAATGGCCTTGAGAAGGCTGGGTTTCTCAAAAAAAAAAAAAAAAAATGTATAGGGTCGATGTCTATGGGTTCCAAATATTCAGGAGAAAAATTTCACTGCTGTTGACAGGTAAAAAGTAGTTATACCTATGGTTACATCTGTACTGAACATACCCTTATCTTGTCATTATTCCATGAACACCACAGTACAACTACTTACATAGCATTTACATTACATTAGGTATTGTAAGTAATCCAGAGATGATTTGAAGTATACGAGAGGACTGGGAATGTTATATGAAAATACTACATAGACCATTTTCTATAGATTTTGGTACCCACAGGGTCCTGGAATCAATCCCCTTCATATGTCAAAGGACAACAATACTTGGTTTCTATGTTACCATTTACCTTTGCACTAAAAAATTGTACTCACTAGTTTTACAGGAATTTTGGATATTACTAAAACAATCCAATATGATTAGATTTACTGACTGAAAAGCAGGTTTTTCCAAATTTTAACAATATTTTTCTTGCATCTGAATATATATTTTCAGTCTTCAAAAATATGCCAGCACATTTTATTCATATGATCAACCAAATTAATCAATAATACTAATATTTATGAATAAAGATATCTTAAGAGCTACCATATTTTAGAGATATTGAAGAAATTCTTATAACATCACATTAAAATAATGTTTTAATTATTTTAAAGTAGAGCACAGGCACTAAGTGTAGTAAAAGCAAATGCCATTTCTGAAGTATATGAGCCACTATCTTTTTTGTTGTTGTTGTTGTTGTTGTTGTTAACAGGGATCGAACCCTGGTCCATTTAACCACTGAGCCACATCCCCAGCCCTTTTTTTGTTTTATTTTGAGGCAGGGTCTTGGTAAGTTACTTAGAGCTTCTCTAAGTTGCTGAGGCTGGCTTTGACCTTATAATCTTCCTGCCTTGCTTGGCCTCCTGAGTTGCTGAGATTATAGGTGTATGCCACTGTGCCCAGATATGAACCACTTATCTTAAAAGCATAAAGAAAGAGAACCAGCATTTGTTAAAACATCTCCTATACTAGATGTAAGTCATGTGATTTTTAATCCTCATAACTCAGAGAGAGAGAAGGGTATAACATACCCATTTTACAGCTATGAACTTGCTTAAGGTCCCAGAACTATAAAATGGTCCAGTGATAATTACTATCATTATCTGTCCAGCTATAAAGTCAAAGTTCTTCCTTCTTAAAATAACTATCTGGAACACTGTCAAGTACCATGCTATTGAAGAGTCTAAGGTATAGAGAGGTAAGGGCATGGAGTAGAGCACAGGCGCTAAGTGTAGTAAAAGCAAACATCATGAAGTCCAAGCACTTTATTCACTGAAGTGCTCTTCAAACCTATTAAGAAGCTTCATTATATGACTGTATTCACTCATCCCTTCTCTGTATATTAGTAGCTATGCAAATTAATATCAAGTTTTGAAAAAACAAGGCACTATTTACAAAAACATGAAGCAACAATAGCTACTGAGAATTGTTTTTTGAAAGGATAAGCGGCCCTATAACATACTTTAGTAGCCCTTGAAGATATAGTATTAACAAATATTCATCAACAATACCAAGTTATCAAAATACATAAAGCTTTCTAAGATATTTTATAATAAGAATGGTTGAGATGAAATGTTCTAGTAATCAAAGAGATAAGCACTTATTTTTGGAAGTTTTACTAATCAAATGTTCAAAAATGCTAGAAGAACAAAGCATTATCTAGAAATCTTTGGGAAGGGTCTATGTTAACATTTTATACTTTCTCAACTGGATATAGTGTGCAAAATCATTCATCATAAATTTAGTAGAAAAGGATAAAAATTCCAAAAGGAATAAATTTCTTAATTTTAAGGAAAGGAAAACCATGGACACTCCTTTGAAAGCTAAAAAAGTTATTTCAAAAATGGAATTTTAGATCTTAAAGCATTTTGTAAATGAAAGTGAAAATTTTCTTTGGCCAATTTACTATTCTCCTCTCCTTCTTCCTTGCCTCATCTTTATGGCACTTAAAATGTTTCATTTTACTTGAAGAAAAATGCTTTACCATCTAATATGAAAACATGGAACAACTTTACATTTTAAATTTATATTGGATAATGCAGAATTCTGAGGCTCACAATATAAAATTCCATACAGGTGGATCTTTTAAAAATGTTACAACAGAAGAGCAAAAATGTCTCCCTAGTATTTTAAACAATGTTTCACACAATAATTAGAATTGCAGTAGGTAATTTAATATATGTGACCCTTTGTACATTAACAATTTTGAAACAGCTGCCAAAAACACAGTCATTTATTTGCTTTTTTTAACCTTAATTTAGGGGTATTTACACAAGAAAGACCAATTCTACAGCATTGTGCAAATGTAAGTAAATAAGGTTTAGTTGAAAGGGAATCAAATAATGAAAAGTCAGAGCATGGTCAAAGAACTAAATTGACAAATGAGAAGCATAATCCATTTGGTTTAGATTTGTTTGTAATGACTGTGTGACCCAGATACTGGGCAATACTCAGAAACCTAAAAACTTAAATAAATGAAATATATGGTGGGCAGGTTAAATATTTTATTTCAAGTGACAGATACTTAACTAATCAGCAGTTTGTACATAGTTTTTTTAAATTTTTAAAGTAAGTTACCTTTTTTGCTACAAAAAAGGATCCCACACATACTTCACCTTTACATAATCCAACAACAGAACACTATCTACTACAGAGATATATGATATAAAAATCCTTTGAAGAGAAGAACAGAGCAGAAAGAGAGTACACCTCTTGGGATTTGTTTGTTGTTTGTGTGTTTGTCAAACTGGGGTTCAAACCCAGGGCCTCATGCATGCTAAGCAGGCACCTACCACTGAGTTACTACTCATCCCCCCAACCCAGCTCAAGAATACACACACACACAAAGTAATGATATTTAGGAAACTGTATTTTTCCTGAACTATCTTTGTTTCATTTGTGGTCCACACAATTTATTCTATAAAGAGGTATCTAGTAAATGATGAGAATTTGGGGGGATTATCTTCAATTCAGAATCTACAGAAGCTTTGCCAATGAAGGTTCTGGAACACAAGAGACAGAGTAGATTCACCAGATACCAACCTCATATTTACACAGGCTTGAGAAAGGGAGGTGGTATTTGACATAGCAAAAGTTTCAGATAACAGAGAAGGATTAATGGACCTCTAGTGGATCATGTTGAGTGCCTATCCAATGGTTCCCTCCTTCTTCATGATTTCATTTCTATATCCACCATGTCTCCCAGTAATCAATGTACCTCAGAGGAAGCTGACTGACTCAGCTGCAAAGGTAGAACACAATTAGTCTAACCTATTATGATAAGTATATTCCCCTTATCAATAACTAGTTGTAGTGTATTTAGATTTAAATTTAGGCCAATAAGAAGCAAGCACACAGGTGAGAGGTAGAGAGAAATTGCTTAAAGAAGCTATGCCCATGAGAAATTCAAAAGAATTAATTCTTCCAGTAGCCATTCTGTAACTATAATATTGGGAAAAAGGCAATACTGCGTAGAAAGAATAAAGCAATCTGTGTCTTTAAAAAATGCCATCTAGACACAACAAAACCAACCTTCAAGTATTATCTTACTTACAAAAATTTTTATGTGAATCAAACAATATTCTTTTAAAGACAAAATTAGAGTAATTTGGGAACTAATTAGCAATAAGAAAACTATAAATCATCATGCTCTATTTAATGACTTTTAGAAAATTATAAAATCTATTTTACTTCATTCTTGGCTTTTAAAAATGCTAAATCTTTATATATTATTTTAATGGAGTCAAACAATAACAGGAATTAGCTCAAGTCATGCATTCTTTTTTACAGAATAATGTTTTCTAAATTGTATTCTGTAATATACTGGTTTCCTAACATTAAGCAAAAGTTAGTGAAAGGCTTTTAGAGGTGGTCTTACCATCACATTCTATAGGCCAGACAATAATAATACTAGTTTTACATTTCTGTCAAATAGCAGACTTTATATCTCAAATTTCAAATCCATTCCCTTTTCTCCAACTCTATAGCTGTACCCATCACCTCCAACAAGACCTGTAGAAATAGCTTCTAGCAACATCACTTTTACTTTTATTGCAGATTCATGTTTTTCAAATAGAAATTTAATCACGGCACACCCTTTCTTAAAGCTTTTCCATAGCTTTCTAATATCCCTTAGGATAAAGGCCAAAATCCTAAAAAAGAATGCATAATCCTTTTCTTACATTATTCTCCCCTTTTAGGTCTCCTTCTTCTCAATATTCAAGTCACAATGGAATCCTTTCAGTTCTTCCTTTTACTTTTGAAGATGGTGTTCTGTTGCCTGTAGTGTTCTAACTCTTCTTTCTAATTTCAAGGCTTAGTTAACTCATGCTGATTCTTCCCAGCTCAGGTGAAGTTATTTCTCTTGTCCTTCCCTGATTTTACCATCCACACTCTCCCACTATATTTTCTCATATTTCCTTACAACTTATCTTTTAATACTTCTCTTAGTTGTAACTAGACGTTTAGTTTCAGACTTTGCCAAGCTGTTGGCTTCAATGTGGACATAGACCATATATCTATCTTGTTTACTGGCTTGCACTGTCATTCAACACAAATCCTGATATACAATAACAGCAATAAGTAAAAATGTGTTGAATAAATGAATTTCATTAAATTGAAGTTAACCCATAACTAAATGGATCATTATTGAAAAGATAGTGTAGTACAGCAGACACTACATATATCCAGAAGTCTGAAAGACCTGGTTTATAATCCCAGGTCTACCAAATACTGTGAAACCTTAAGTCTCAAACACTCAGGTTATTTTACCATAACAAAAATATTACACATTACCTGCTCTTTCTTTCTTACACAGTCATTGGGAGGTAAAAAGAAATAATCTATTTGCTCAACTCTGAAAGGCATAGTTCACTTTGTTTTTCAATTCAAGTCTTAATAGCAGACATCAAAATAATCTTGTTGGATATTACACATATGATTAGAAGGAAGAGAGCATAAATATTCATGTGTATCCTCTGTACCTAAGTGAACTTTGATATGACTAAGAATATAACTTCTTATCTGTTGTTTCAGTTATCTGTATTGATAAAATTACATGCAGCTGAATTTTAATTCCATGTTTAATCCCTAATTACCTCTTAACATGTCTTTATAAAGGTAAACATAATGTGGCACTGAAACAAAAAGTTATATATGCAGAACTGCCTGTGATGTGTGGCTCATTGATGTTTAGTGGTTTTTACCAAGTAAAAATCCTAAACAGGTACCAAATACCTGTCTGTTAAAGTCTTCTTGATGACTTTCAAGAAAATTTATTTAACTTCTATGTAATACAGTTCAAAAAAATTAATGATATAGGAAATGGAAATCTAGCCAAAGTAATTCCCAGTTATGCCTCAGAATTATACTATCAATCCTGAAGGTATTAGAGGTGAAGAAGAGCAGCATGTGGTTACAATGCCTATGAATTATCAAAAGAATTCAGAATAATCCTTAAATCAAGTTTTATTCCTCTCCCAAACAAAGTATTTGGTGTTTCCAAAAAGGGCAGGGACCTTGTTCTTGAATCAAAGGATATGTATCACAAGTAGGAATCTCTAGAATCAAGAAAACACAGTAACATGCAGGAACATATTCTGCAAATTAAGTGCTACACAAATAGGTCATTTTAAAGATGCCCACTATGTGTTGTGTATAGAAAAAGAAAACAGTGTTTTATATCAAACTTAAAAGCTTCCAAAAATCACTTACAAAGTCAATGCTAGAAAATGAGAAAAATTAAATGAGATTCCAATATTAATGATTATTTAGAGAAAATTAAACATTTTCCCTAACTTTTAACAGACATATTTTACAAAACCAAGTCTACTTTTGACCTGCTTCCACTTTCAGCAATGCCCACACAACCTGTGACAATATGATATGTCAAATTCTTTAAAATATTCTCCTGGGACTCTTGGGGGTAATTCAATGGAAGAGTATATGCTTAGCATGTGCAAGGCCCTGGGTTCAACCCCTAGCATCTTTCCCCCCAGGAAATGTATTCTAATATCTAATCACTATTGTTGTCCAAACACTCTTTCTTCTAGCCCCATTCTTTTAATTTCCTGTTACATAAATAAAACACTTTAGTTTTGTAGATATTGTTTAAAACCAACATAATACTCAATGTTATCCAAGAGCAAATCAGTACATGTGTTTTCAGTTATTTTCTCTAAGTAGTAAGTACCAGTTCTCTATGACTCCCTTACCTGGGGAACAAAACTCTATATTGACAATATTACAGGTTGGTGGTACTGGTGTCCACTGAGACTAGAACAAATAACAGCCAAGTCATAAAGAATCAAACATTTGATTACTTAGTACTATGATTTTTAAAACGTAAGTATGCTATCTCTATGCCCTCCTTAAAAATTATCATTAGAAAATCATATTATCTTTTCAGACTTTTCCCTTCAGTATATTAATACTTTTGGCTAGGGACTGTAAAACAGATCATGAACAAATTCTGGAATTGACTGAAAAAGACTCCTAAGGAAAGTCTCAAGATTATTCTGCAAAATGGATAGTAGAAAAGACTGCAGAACTATGGCAAACAGGTATAGTCAGCCAATTTGATTGAATATTTCATGAGTAGCTTGCTACACTGTAAACAGCCTTATATCAAATAGCTTATTCAGAATTCTAGCATTAAGTAGATGCTTAGATTAAAAGACTTATAAACTATGTGACTGTTATAAAATATTTGGAATAGAACCATTAAAAATGTCTTGATAAAACTGATAAAGTATTTTAAATGTCATCAAAAAGATACTTTTAACTACTATTATCACAAATATAGTAGCTCCCCCTTATCAATCAGCAATACATTACAAGACCTCCAACAGATGGCTGAAACCACAGCCAAATCATAGCACCATCCATTTGCTCTTTTGTAATGTGATCTTGCCATAAAAAAATAAAGCTCATTTTCTTCCCCCTTGATCTAGGATGGATTTGGAATTGCTTTAACCAACAGATTGGGCACTCTGGGTAACCTCAGAATTCGGAAAGTAAAAGAATTGTAGCTTCTGCCTTTGCCTGTGGAACAATCCTTCTCAGAATCTAGCTACCATGCTCTGAGGAGGTGTAAGCAAATTCACAGAGAAGTAAGAAATAAAATATCAAAACCCCCAAGCCAGCCTGCATCCACTGCCACTTATGTGAATGAGGAAATTTTGGATTGCCCTGACATCCTAGCACCCCATCCAATACCACACAATGCAGAAGACTAAACCACTCAACCCTAAAATTTTAAGAATAAATTATGTTGTATAAAGCCATTAAACTTTGGGATAGCTAATTAAATAGCAATTGATGAGTTACACTCACCATCCTACTTAAAAATATGTTTCATTAGTATCAGTAAACAGCATTTAAAGATCCAACTAAAAAGCAAAATACTTGGCTTCTGTGATTAATAAACAGAATTTTGAAAAACCACAGTAAAGCTTAAATTTTAAGCATTAGTATGGGTTACACATAGTTTAAATCAAAATCAACACAATTTAGCACTTAAAATCACAATTACTGGATAAAGTCAATACTGATGATAATGAAATCACTAAGTCTTAAGAAAATAAGGATATCATCACTTCAAGTTCAAAATCGACAATGAGGTTATAAAACAGAGTTTGGTTATACCAAAATAAAGCAATTAGGTGTGAATTTATGTCCTACATACTATGGATTACTAGATATAATACATGGGTTATGAATTACCATCATATTAAGAATTAACATACAATAAAATATACAATACTGAATTATACTAAACATAAATATTTTACCTTATTTATAAACCTAAGTTAAAATATTACATTGGTGAAGTATAATTATACTGGGTAGGCAGCAAAATACCAATCGATAAATATTTTCAATTGATAGGAGTCTGGATTATAGTTCATTCCTTTAAATTTATATTACATAAACACAAAAATTTATTCTGAGGTGTACTGAATACATGAAAATTTCATAAAATTTTGTTTTATATAGCCTCTTAAAGCTATCAGATACTTATTACAAAAAAGGGTATAGTTTATTTATGAAAGCTAAACATAATCACCAATAGTGTCATTGTCAAAAGTTTACTAGCTTAGATAATTGCCCTAACCCAAAACAAACAAACAAACAAACATGAAGTCTCTTGTGATTTCAATAGCAGAAAGAAGATAATTCCTACTTTTGTACCACAATATAAGGTAGGAAAAGATGGAATTCCACATAAATATTTATTATAATCTCAAAATTCTTAGAAAATAAAGAATTGTAAAATCCCAATTAAAGAATTTTATCAGACTAATGCAGATACTGTTACTTAACCAAGTAAAAAAAGTTTCTGAAAAAGTAGAAGAAATTCAGTGACTTAAAATCTCAACCTTAAAGCTTAATTTTGTTTTGAGGCAGACACTATGAAAGATTCTATATCTAAAAATAAAAATACATTTTGCTGAGAGAAATTTTCAGGGAAACTAACATAAGGATAAGGTCTAGCAATTTATAACAATTATATTTCTTTCTAGTTGCTACCATAGAATACACACTCAAGACATTCTTGATTCTCTTACGTGACTCCAGATTCAGCTAACACTGAGGTTGAAACCATGCCCAAGCCCTTGCACATTCACACAAAGTTGCTCTTTGGCTGTAAAGGAGCCTTTTTAAAGAGGAAAAGTGAATATAAATGGAAGAGAAAGGAACTGGGAATAAAGAAAAAGCTTCTTTTGTGCCATATGAATTATTTATTCAGTCATGCAATGAACTCACTATTTCTGACAATCTATCAGGGAACTCTAACTACTGGACTCCAAGACTAAGAAAGTTTAAAAACTGTCACTATTCAGCCAACCTGTGCTTTTTTTCTACTTGAAAACATTTTTAATGAAGTAACAGAACCTTAATAATTTACATTTGTAATTTGTGAATTTTATAAATCAGACCAAAAATGACAGTTTTTAAAACTGACCCAAAAATCCAGCTAATAAGTTTTGTCATCAGCTATTAGGAACTAACCAACTATTTCTTTTTGTTATTCTTAATTTAGAAAGCTAATTATAGACACATTCATTTGTGAGCCTTATTATAATTTGTGTCTGACTGATAACCCAAATATTTTAAACTGTTTCAAGTAAATCTTTCTCCACTAGTGAATACTGTTGAAATTTATTTTTTTAAATTTTTTATTCTAATATGTTATAAATGACAGCAGAATGCATTACATTTCATATTACACATATAGAGCACTTTTTTACAAATCTCTGGTTGTATTCAAAGTATATTCACACCATTCGTGACTTCATACATGCACTTATGGTAATGATATCCATCTCATTCTACCATCTTTTTTTTTTCCTTCACCCTTTTGCCCCCTCCTTTCCCCCCCTCCCTCCCCATTGGCCATTCTAGTAGAATGCATTACGGTTCATAATACACATATAGAGCCTCTTTTCACATAACACTGTTTGTATACAAAGTATATTCATACTATTCAAGTCTTCAATCATGCATTTGGGATAACGATATCCATCTTATTATACCTCCCCCCCTTTTTTTACCACCCTATACCCCCCTATCTCCCTCCCTTCTCCTCCCTCCCCTTTGACCACTCTAGTGCTCCTCTAATCTTCCTAAGTACCCCAACACCCAACACCGCTGTGACTCTGACTCCTTATATCAGAGAAAACATTTGGTACTTGGATTTTTGAGACTGACTAACTTCACTTAGCATTATGAACTGAAGTCTCTGAAAGGCAATCCTGGTTCTTGATTAGCAGAGACAGGCTAGGGTCAGATTTCTCTACTACCACTAATGATGTTTGGTTGTCTAAATTATTAATAGAGATTAAGTCTCCTTTGAATAAGGGCATAGATAAGGTAACTGCTTCTTCAAAATTATCATATCTTATCTGTGCCGGATAGCTCATCATGAAATAATTTACTTTTAAATATTAACAGAACCAAGAGCCCATAAATAAACCCAAATACATAGTAAACTTATTTTCAATAAAGATAGGGAAGGGACAGTCTCAAAAAAAAAAATGGTTCTGGGAAAACTGGATAGCCACACACAGAAGAAATTAGACCTTCATCTTCTACCATTTCCAAAATCGATTCAAAATGAATTAAAAGTCTTAAACCTAAGACCTGAAACTATGAAACTACCAAAAGAACACACAGGGGGAAAGATCCAGGGCAATGGTCTGGACAATGATATTTTTAGGTATGACCCCAAAAGCAGAGTCAACAAAAGCAAAAATAAACAGGATTACATCAAAGTAAAAAATCTGCACAGCAAAGGAAAAAAAATCAAAAGTGAACAGAGAAGCTACAGGATAGGAGAAAATATTTGGAAACCATAATCTGATAAGAGGCTAATATCCAAAATATATAAGGAACTCAACTCTACAGCAAGAAAAAAAAAAAAAACTCAATCAAAAAAGAAGTAAACGAACTGAGGATGTAACTCGATTGATAGAACATTGGCTTAGCATGTGTGAGACCCTGGGTTCATTACATCCCAGAATCACAAAATAAAAATATAAACAAAGCAAAGAAGGTGTATAGACATTTCTCAAAAGACAACATTCACAGGGCCAACAGGTATATGAAAAAACATTTACTATCACTAATCATCAGGGAAATGCAAATTTAAACTACCTCACACCTCTTGGAATAGCTACAAGCTAATCATTTATTACAAGTGTTGGTAAGAATGTAGAGAAAAGGGAAACATACACTATTGGTGAAAATGCAAACTAGACAAAATTTATGTATAAATAGTCATGTCAGGTATTAATAAGAAAACTTTAAAAATATGTCCAACAACATAAGGGGAGATGGTACATCAAGCCAAACAACTATAATGGAACAAACTGAAATGTTTATGAAGGTTTTATAGTAATTTTCCCATATTAAGTGATGTCTGTGATGGGGTACAAGTTATAAAAGTTCATGAATGCACATTTTCAATGAAATAAATCCTTACATCTTCACTGAATGAGATTCTACTACATTCAGATTGACAAAGTGGAATCTTAATTTAAATAAGTGTCAGTTATACAGGTGTTGGGAATGATCTACATTCTCTAAGAAATACATTAGATTATATGTTTTTTTTTTTCTTCTGCTGGGAATGGAACCTAAGGCCTCATCCAAGATAGGCAAGAGTTCATTCACTCTAGACATAACAGATGAGCACATTAGAATGCTTTATTTACTTTGAAACGAAAAAAATTAGACATTGATACATTTATTTTTTGCTAAAGGAACGACTCCCAAAGCTGTATAATTTAATATAAATTGTTGAGGGCAACTGCTAAAACATCTCAAAAATGTAGTTTGATTTAATTTCAACATACTAAACCTACATCCTTTTGCTTTTATTTTGCACCTGAAGTTTTTCATATTCTTTTATTATTAAGTCTCTGTAACTAGAAATAAGCCCCAAAGTAGAGGTTGAAATGCCCAAGTTAGCAAGAAATTTCCCAAAATTCTGTTTACAAGGAGGTAAGAATCTTTCACACAAGACACTGAATAGAACTTTACATCTGAAATAAAGTGGATGTGGTACAGTGAACAATTTATACTGTTAACTGGCATTTCTTTTGCCATACAGTCATAACTTCCTAATATTTTAGTAATTACTGTTCACAATTCTAACCAACCAAACTCATTAAGCTTTGAAGCTTCTGCTTCAAACCAGCTCACGGATCTAAACCAAATCATGTAACTTTTTGAGGTTGTCAGTTCTATGAAAAAGTCAGACCATCTTATAAGATGGATGTCATTATCCTAAATGCATGACTGAAGATTTGAATGGTACAAATATGCATTGTACACAAACAGTGTTTTGTAAAAAGATGCTCTATATGTTTATTATGAATTATAATGCATACTACTATTATAATACAACTTTAAATGAATGAATGAATAAATAAATAAATAAAATCAGACCAGATGAATTCTAAGGTTTCTTTTCACTTTAAGAATCTATATTATATTTTCCTTTGGTTGTTTTTGATATCTTTTTCAAAGGAGGCAAGGCACTCAGAAAATGTTCTTGTTTTTTCTGTTGGTCTGCATAAAAAAATTTTCTAGGTTTTCCTAGCATTTTTTGTAACCCCCTTGTAATCCAGAAAAACTGATCTTCCCTTTAAACAAAATGAACCCTAAAGATGAATGAGGCTGTTTCTGCTAACAGCATCCTTTTAATCAGTCTCCTTTAGACTGCTGGCTACTAATTCTAACTGAGTAGAGACCCTATGTGTCCTTCTTAAGAGAGGAGCCTCATAAGCTATAACAGTTTCTCTCCCATTAAAGGTGTTAAGAGTTTGGTTTGGTTTGGTCTTTATACCATTAGAAACATCAAGGCTTTAGAAAGTGGTTTTATACAGTTGTACAACTTAGCACCTGGGATATGGATCACCACATTAGCTAGAAAATGTGACAAATCTAACAAGAAAAATTTTAGGTTATCAGTTTACCTCCCTGTTATAAGACAATTCTGAAAGGTAAAATTAATGTTTCTATTTCAAATAGTTTTAATGGCATTTATTATATTATAAAATATAAAACCTCTGAAAATGTTTTAATCTCTTACAATATATAATCTTCAGCTAAATGGTTACTAATAAATGGAATGATATGAACACTGTAAATGAAAAGGCTAGCAAACCAAAATGCTGAATATATAAATGGTTTAGGGAAATGCTTGTGAGTTTGAATATTCAATATGCTAATTTATACACTGACCACCTTACTCTTCTTTCCCTCCTCCCCCAAATTCTTAAATCAAAACAAATTCTTTTCGTAGAAAATTACCAATACAATCTTATCATCTGGATAAATGCTCAAATATTTTGACTTTTTAGGTTTTCTTACATCAAAATTATTAGCCATTCCACCTGTGTAATACATTACGCTAATTCAAATTCGAAACTATTTCTTGTTAAAATAAATCCATTAAAAGTAAATAAGCTTTAATCACTACACTATTGATTCATCAAACAAAAAATAAGAAAGAAAAATATGAATGGGTTCAGTTCTCAACCATTCCATAACTCCAGCTCAATACACGCAAAATAACCCCGAACAAGTTTTGAAAATGTCTGAGTTAGCAAGAGATTTCCCCACAATCCATGTCTAAATGGAAGAGGTAAGGGTCTTCTCAGCCAAGATACTGAACACCTGCTTCTCTTCTTAAAAAAAAAAAAAAAAAAAAAAAAACTGTATGAGGTACAGGGAGCGGGGAATAAAGGTAACCAGTTCCTTGTCATTTGGTGCCCTATAACTGTCTTATGATTTCACAAATAATGGCTATTTGCAGCTTCTAACCAAATACAGCCAATAAAGATATACTACTTTCTGCTATAGAAAGTCAAATGACCCTAAAAATATTCCTGATTTTCAAATAGATGATCAGGACCTACATCAGAAAGTTTAAGAGTTTCAGGAATTTTAAATTCTCATCACCATAAAATTAAGACCCTAATAAAAAATTATATTTTATATCTGAGCTGACAAAACTATAAAAATTACCAGATTTACAAAATTTACACAGAAAAATACACAAATAATATTTCATTGTGTACTGTATACATATATGAACACAAAAAATCTTCTTATATTGACTACTATGAGATAACCTAATCTAGTTCATTGATAAAAGAAAATTGGGGCAATTTCACATATTGTGCCCATGTGATACATTAATTTACTTAATAATTTGTCAGTTAATGTGCCTATTGTGTAACAGAAGTTCTGTTCAAATGAGAACCACAAATAACAACTAGCAACCCATCTAGTTTGCTTTACATTAACACATGAAAATCACCAACACTCAGTATGTCTGTTGAGAAAATTATGGAGAAGGCAGCAAGGCTTGCACTTTTTCCTCAGAAAGAATTATCACTCATCCCCCCAAAAAAATCTCTATACAGTAGAAACAGATAAGCATGGGGATTATGCCAAACTGACCCCAAGCTTTCCAACTTTATCCATGGTCAGGAGGAATAAATAATAAACAAACCCAGTTTATTCGTGTCTTTCAAGAAGCCAAACCTAATCTCCACCTATGTTCAAAAAGCTGGAACTCAAAGAAGGAAAATGACATTTATTTATTCCACATTCCACTGCTTCTTGTTCAGAGATCTTCATTATATAGCTCCTTATTTATGAAAGGCAGTATCATAATCTCCCTCTCCACCCAAATTTATATGACAGCTTTCGAAGTTTTCAACATCTACACAGATGTTACAGTTTCTATAATAATAATCCTCTACTCCACTCCTGACCCTTTGTTATTGCCCCCAAACCACACTACCTCAAAAAAAAAAAAATCAACTCCAACATTTTACTTTTCTCCTCTTCTACATCTCTCATGCCTTACATTACATCTCACAGAGACCTAGATTTCCAGAATCCCACTGTTTTCTACCATCTCCCTGTCCTGGACACAGTTTCATTCCTACTGGCTAAATAGTTGTGTAAGTTATTTAACCTCTTTTTGCTCAGTTTCCAAACATCAGTAAAATGGGAATAACAGTATACACCTCATACTTACTTATTCAACAAGTATTTGAGCCCATTCTATATTACAAGCATTAGGAATACGAGAACTTAATCTGAATCTTCTATTGTGAACTATATTAGTTTTAAAGATTAAACCAGTTACTATATGTAAAGAATAATGCAAGGCACATAATATGCAACATTTGACACAGCTGATTAATATCTAAACTTCTCTACCAACTTAGTTTCCCCAAACTCAAAATTTTTTATTCTACCAGCCTGATAAAATTTCAATCTTAGATTAATGCTACATTCTGATCTCCTTCATCAAAGATATCTAAGGAAATCATACTATATAGATATGTTCCATGAAAAAAAAAATGTGTTGTGGGCTGGGATTGTGGCTCAGCGGTTGAGCGCTCACCTAGCATGTGGGCGACCCGGGTTCGATCCTCAGCACCACGTACAGTATTGTGTACAACTAAAGCAAATAAATAAAAATATTTTTAAAAAAATTTTTAAAAATGTGTTGTTTCCTATCTCAGTTGGATCCTCATGTTGACCAACTAATGATTTCATTCTGGTCAGCTCCTTCACCGTCTCCTTTGTGAGGCTTATTTTTCTCATCTTCACTCTAAAACATTAATGCCCCCCCAAGAGTCTCCTTGACTCCAAGCATTTCCTTCAAACTTATCCTCTATAACAGATAGAACAGTGGTTTATTAAATCTATAGTGGCTTATTAAATCTAAATACAATCAAATTAGACTCCCATTTAAAACTTTTGAATGGTATCCCTGAGCAGAGACTAAAAAAATTAAATTCAAGCTCCTAAACCTGGCATTAAAACACCCTTCATGATTTGGTTCCATTCTCTCTCCAGACTCATCTGCCTTTTTATTTTATACTCCCACCAACACAGATCTGCTTGTATTTTCAGAACATATTATGTTACTCATGTGCCTTTCTTCCTATTATCCTCTATTCTGGTCCTCTGTTCCTATTTCTCTGTTCTTCTCACTTCATACTCATGTATACACACAAAATCAATTTCATCAAAATCAACCTAATCCCTCTTCTCTCCTCCTTCCCCTGGATATTCAGTTCAGACATCATCTCTTTCAGTAAACTTTTTTCAGCCATTCTTTCCATTTCTTAATATCATGGCAACTGCCTATATTGAACATACATTTTGACTTTACCCCTCATTTGACTCTGAGCTACTTAAGTTTAGAATCACAGCTATATTCATCACTGTATTCCTGTCGATTAGCACACTGCCTAGAACAATGTAGGCAATCAATAAATGTTTGTTACATCATACTATCTAATCTCATACCAAGAATAGCAAGGAAGTCATCAAGTACCAAACTGTAAAGTTATAAAAAACTGAAAATGAGAAGGTATGGATTTATTTTTTCCTTTATGAATGTTAATTGTATTATTAAAATGCTATCAATTGGTCCTACAGATTAGTCGCCACTTCACTCAACAAAAACTAGATTTTTATATTGTCCTAATTCATTCTCTAAATGGTTTCAGGTCTATACTAAAAATAGAAGTTAATAATTTGTAATGTATCTCAAAACTTTCTGATATAGGGAAGACATCCTGTGCCTAGAACAAAGAAAAGGGAGTGACAACACAGAGATCTGAAGTCACAAAATAAATATATAATCATCCTTAATGATTCATTTAATCCAATATCTAAAAAAAAAATTTATATAAGTACCTATTTTCCTTTCCAGCAATGCAAATTATGGAATATCACAGCAATTTAAAAATTAATTTTAGCCAAGGGTGGTGGCATGTCCCAGGGACTCAGGAGGCTGAGGCAGGAGGATCTCGAGTTCAAAACCAGCCTAAACAAAAGTGAGGCACTAAGCAACTCAGTGAGATCCAGTCTACAGATAAAATACAAAACAGGGCTGAACATGTGGCTCAGTGGCTGAGTGACCCTGAGTTCAATCCCCAGTACCCACCCCCCAATTTAATTTTAAAGATGAAATAAATAAGTATTTCTCACTTTCTGAGAAATATTTCATGAAGGAGATTTTATACACACACACACACACACACACACACACACCCCAAATGAGCCAGGGCTTATAATTTGCTATCTTGTGTTATGCTGGGATGGGTTAAATTTAAGTAATATTAAAATATCATAAATTATATGACCTACTTTCCCTAGTAGAGAAGTAGAAGAAAACAAATACCAGATGTGTGTGGATGGTAAAGTCCTAATTACTCAGTTTGTGAACAGCCCAAATTATCTGACTTGATAGTCACAGCTAAAAACTGCTACTCATTTATACTGATTTTTTAAAAAACATCTTTGCTCAGCTCCAAGAGCCCTTCTTATTTAAAAGTACATAACTGCTTACACTATGTTACATATGTGCACAATCTTACAAAAGAAAAACAGGTCATTCAAGCAAATTAAAAAGGAAATACTATCTCTTTTAAGAATCTCTAAAAGTGAATTTAGGCTATATCCATCATTTCTGCTCTAAAGGAAAAATCATTAGCACTCATGTGTTTTGCCTGACAAAATCTATTTGAAGCAGCTAACAAAAAGCAGCACAAAGAAAAGCAGAAATTATTAGAGATGACATGTACCTGAAACATGCAACTACAGGATAAGATCTTTTCTCAAGTAAGACCCTCTACCGTAAGAGCTCTAAATGGAGTGTGACTCTGAATGGGTAAAGAATTATTGCTCTGAAGGATCTGTCACATTCTTCTCTCTTTAACTACTAAAGTTTTCACAAATCACTTTAAATTGCCCAATTTTTTTTTCTATTCACAATTTACCTCTATCTTACGATAAGAATTTCCCAAAAGTATCATGTCAATATCCTTAAATCAAGTATTGCTTTACCAAATTTATGCATGCTACTATTAAACTTTCTTATTTTAAATTACAACTCCATCAACCCATCATCTGAAGGTCACCATCACCAGATATTTATGGTATATTATGGCCAGATCTGCAATTAAACTGATACTTTTCCCTATCTACTACTCTCATGAATGAAGTTAAGCAATGCCAGGTAGTATATGATTTATCAATATTTTTTTCATTTTTCCTTAAAAGAAAGGGAATTATATAACCATTTTATCTTAGTTTGACAATATGCTGGCAAACTTCAAAAATAGCACCTGTTTGTTAAATAATATCGGAAAAGATGGCATACCTCCTCTAGAGAGCTACTTCACTTGGGCTTTTCTAGCCCTATGGTTAAGTACACAGACTATGAAGCCAGATTTCCTAGCATTGAATAGTGGGTCCACTTACTAGCTGCATGATTTTAGGCAACAATTTTTTTGTGTCTCAGTTTCTTGACCCATAAAACAAGAATAATAATTTCTTATAATGAAGATTAAATGAGTTAACAGTTTAAAGTGATTATAATAGTACCTGAAAATAAATGTTGCTTGATAAATTAAAAAACAGTAAATTGTGAAACAAAATGTCAAGTTCACAAATGTAAACACAATACTAAGAATCAAAGTGAAATACATGTTTTAAGTTACAAAAATATAATAAGGTAAGGGAATGCCTTTTTCAAACTTCCTAAAACATGGACAATAACCAGAAAATATGTGGGAATAGTAAATACATAAATATTTTCTTTAAAAATTAAAACAATTTAAAATTTCTATATTACTTTTGAAATAAATACATCTTGGAGTATCTCGTAACCAGGGGTAGAAATTATTATGCTCAATTATAAACAAAGACAGTACTAACTAAAAATATTTGAAGGAAATTGATTACATTTGAGAACTGATAAAGAATAAATACACATGTGCAGGAAATACATAGCAAATACTGTACTATACTCAAAATGATTCACTTTTTAGTTATTATTTTTAATTAAATGTTGGTTATCAGTAGTGACCAACTATTACCAGTAACTAGTAATATCAAATATTAAAGAAGTCTATAAAATACAAAGAATAAAATAAACATTTGAGAATTCACCGACCAGCTTTTTTTAAAAAAAAAAGAAAAAATATTACCTGACC
This sequence comes from Tamias sibiricus, assembly GCA_025594165.1. NCBI lineage: Eukaryota > Metazoa > Chordata > Mammalia > Rodentia > Sciuridae > Tamias > Tamias sibiricus. The sequence goes on from CM046669.1 coordinate 68,833,864, forward strand.
TCCAATACGTACTTTGTGTCCTCACTCATTTCTAAATGTTATCATGCCTTTAAGAGTTGCACCACATATATTTGTCTCCATAAATAATGTTAATGTTGCATACTCTTGAATTTTATATAAATAGAATCATGCTGTATCTATTCTGTGACTTATACTGTTCTAACATTATGTTTCTGATATGATCTAAGTGGTTGAGCCTAGAAGTAACCCATTCATAGTCAGTACTGTACAGAAATTTATTGAATAACTGTACCACAATTTGTCCTGTTGTTGATGGTTATTTATTTTATTTTTTTTTTGTTACTATGAGAAGCACTGTATGAACTACTACATAGATCACCTGGTTTATTTCCTAAGACATAGGAAAAAAAGATTATAGTGTAAGATGTCCCAATTTACATTAGCTTCAATATGTTCTACTTGTTATGGTTGTTTCAAATCCACATAAACACCAATATTATTTTGCTCTTAATTTTTAAGAGCATAGGGGATATGAAATGTCTTCTTACTGTGGTTTTAATTTGCATATTTCTTATTATTTATGAGGCTGAATATTCTGCACAGGCTGATTATACTGAAATGCTTAGGACCACAAATGTTTCAGATTTGGGATTTTTTTTTTTCCAGATTCTGGAATATGTGCATCTACACAATAAGATATCTTGAGGACACGACTCAAATCTAAACACAAAATTTATTTGTGTTACATACAAGCCTTATAACATAGCCTGAAGGTAATTTTATATAATACTTTTAGTGTGCCTGTGTTCTGAAACACATCTGTCACATTAGGTCAGGTGTGTAATTTTCCATTATTATGCTGACACTCAAAAAGTCAATTTTTGGAGCATTTCAGATTTCAGACTTCCAGATGAGGAATGTTCAAGCATGTAACATGCTTATTGGTCAAAGGAGTTTATTCTTTTGTGAGGGCCTATTCAAGTCCTTTTTCCATTTTTCTATTAGACTCTCTTTGTTTCACCAAGTAGATTTTTATATACTATTAATAGTAACAATCACCACATCCTTTACAGCATCCATTAGTGAAAAAAATTCTTAATTTGTATATTACTACCAATCTTTTTTTCTGCTGTATGCCTTTTTATCTTGTTTACTCAAAGTCATTTAGATAATTTTACTTTTTATGAAGGGTTAGTTTTATTTTGTGTAACTTTACCTTACCTTTATATTTACATCTATAATTCAAATGAATTGATTTTTCTAAATAATGTGAGGAACTTCTTTTACATTTAATCAATGATATCAATTATTGAAAGGGTCATCCTTTTTCCACTGGTCAGCAATTCAGTGCCATCACAGATCAAGTTTCCTTAATGAGTTACCTTGCCTTTTAGTCCTTCCCTCTAAGTTTTAGAATCAGATTGTCAACTTCCACAAAGTTGTTGATATTTTGATCATATGGCAGAGAACCTATGGACATCATCACAATATTCAACTTCATCCATGAACATGGTACATTATGCCATTTAATGTGTTCTTTCTTTAGCGCTTCCAAAAATATTTGATAATTCTCATAAAGATACTGCATGTTGTTTATTAGATTTATTCATATCATTTTTATACTATTGTAATTATATTTTTTTTCATTGCATATGCCAGCAAAGGGTTTAAAAACATACTTGACTTTGGTGTAATGACTTACATCCAAATTTAAACTTAGAGTAATCCTAATAATTCATTTGTGGATTTTTCTGGACCACATACATATTCATATAATCTACAAATACTGATAGTTTTATTTTTCCTTTTAATGCTCATAGCTTTTTAAAAACTTACTGCACTAGCTATACCTCTGGTACAAAGTTGACTAAAAAGTGACATTAACAGGCACTCTAGTCTTTTGCCTTATATCAAAGGGAACAAATGCCTTCAATACTTTACCATTGATGTAATAGGCTGGGCTGGAGATTTTCTTTGAATGAAAAAAGTGCCTTCATGAGATTAAGAAAGGATCTTTTTATTCACTGACTCACTGAAAGTTTTATCATAAATGAATCTATTGAGATGTTCATATAATTCTTTTCCTTTAAATGGCGAATGTGGCAAATTACATTAACTGGTCTTCTACTATACAACCAACTTTGAAATTCTAGGATAAACCCAACTTTATTATGATGTGTTACTTTCTTATACATGACTGGATCAAGTGGAATGATATTGATTAATTTATGTATTTATGTTTGGGTTAAGAAATATGCTGCAATTTTTATTTCTCATACTTTTAGCTTCATAAAATGTGGTCTACAAGCTATGTAATACTTTCTATAAGCCTGGAATTATTATTCCTTGGATGTTTTGTGAACTTGCTAGTAAAGCTGTCTGGAGTTGGTATTTTTCTTTGTTGACACTACTTTTCCCTTTATGTTGTAAGTATATTCAATTTTCTTCACCTTCTTGAGCCAGTATGAGCTGTATGTTCCTAGAAATCTGTCCATTTAATTAAGCTTTCAATTATATTATCTTAGATCATTACTTAAATGATCAATAAAGTCGATCATTCCTCAATTACAGATAGTAACATCTCCCCCTTTTCCCCCAGATACTACTTTGTGACCTCTTTTCCACTATCTTGCCAGCAGTGTGTTAGTTCTGTTCGTTTTCTCAAAAATCTATTTTTAACTGCATCTTCTTCTCTGATTTATTATTATTCAGTTCATCAAATTATACCTCTTTATTATTTCCTTTTACTTCATTTAAGGGGTACACCATTATTCTTTTCCCAGTTCTTAGGAATGCACAGTTAATATTCTTCAGGCTTTATTCTTGTTAGGTAAATGCTAAAGTCTATAAATCTCCATAAAGTATCACCTTAGTTACACACAAGTTCTGATATATATTATATGCATAGCAATGTGTGCATAATCGTATTGCTAACTATAATATTTTCTAACTTTCCCTACAAGCTTTTCTTTGACTCACAAGTTACTTGGAAATAAACATGACAATTTCCAAACATACAAGGAAATTTTGTTATTTACATCTAAGTTAATGGCACTGTAAACAGAATGCAGTATGATACTAACACACTGAAATTTGTTAAAAATATTTGTATTTGGAATACAATAGTTGTTGGGTGCAGTGTTCCGTACATGTTCATTAGGGCAAGCTTGTGTATCCTTACCATTAAAATCCTTTTTCCTATTGATTTTTCTCTGGTTATTCCAATATTTATTAACAGAGATACTTCAAATGAACCACAATGACAACTGTGGTCCTACTTTTTCCTTAATATATTTTGAAAGTTTATTATAAGTTACATACTAATTTAAAACTATATCTTCCTTTTATCATTACTTAGTGACACACACTCTCTCAGATTTTTTGCCTCAAAGTCAACAGTATATGATACTAATAGAGTCACAACTTTTTCTGGTTAGTATTATCAGGCATATTGGGTTTTTGTTGTTGTTGTTGTTGTTGTTTGTTTTTAACCCTTTCTATTTTCAAGCTTTCTATATGCCTTTTATTTTTATTTTTTATTGGTTCTTTTTTGTTATACATGACAGTAGAATCCATTTTGATAAAATTATACAGGCATGAAATATATTTTATTCTATTTAGTACCCCATTCTTGTGGATGTACACAATGGTGGGATTCACTTTGTTATTTTCAAATATGCACATAGGAAAATTATGTCAGATTCATTCCACTGTCTTTCCTATTCCTATTCCCTCTCCCTTCCCTTCATTCTCCCTTGTCTAATCTACTGAAATTTTCTTCTTCCCCTCCTCCCTTTGTTTTTTGGGGATTGACTTCATTCACTTAGCATGATAGTCTCCAAATCCATCCATTTACTGGCAAATGTCATAAAGTCATTCTTTTTTATGACTTGAATTTTTATTCAATAGAAGAATCAGGCCTGAATGCAGTATTTTGAATAATAAACATTACAGTAAATAAAATTTATTTTATCTAGAATTTGAGAGTTTTATAGATGCCTAGATATTTCAATTCAGGCCATAAAAGAGCCAGCTTACTTATTAGCCTAATTTATCATGGGCAATCAGGTACTACACCATTCCAATTTAAAGAATGGCAAAAAAAAAAAAAATGTCCAATTGAATTATATTAAATATCTGTGGTAGAGAACAATAGTCAAAGTACAAAACTCAAAGTCCAATAACAGGCTCACAGGATGAAGTTCTACACAGAACTATTAATAAATGCCAGAAATAATCTAGAAACTATCTAGCAACAACAAATATAGAATATTTTACATTTTTAGATAACCATAATTAATGGCAGTAAAACTACCTCATTCCATAGGACTGTAAATTCACACACATTTGACTGATTTGGAAAGAAAGAAAAAAATGAAAATGTGCAATTCCCTGTAAAAGTGCAGAGCACACAAATGCACAACCAACTTGGTGTATAGATTTCAGTCACCAACTCTAAGGCCACTTATACTTAGTAAAGTAAGACTTTCACTAATAAAATGATGATGGTAGAAGTGATAGTGGTGATAGTAATGGTGGTGACAGCACCATTTCAAAGCAATTACTGCATGATCTATAACAATCATAAGGATAAGCAAAAGCTCAGGAATGCAAGATGAATCAATTTTTACATTTACAATTTTCTCAATTTTAGTAGAGCAAGAATATACTTAAATTTTAATCATATTACACTAAATATACAAAGAAATATAAAATGATGAATTATAATTCCTCATCATATTCAAGATAGAATCCATTCATTTGCTTCCAATCTCCAGTCTCCCTAGCTATTGCTTCCACTCATCCTACACAGTTCAGCCAAATGTGACTTGCAGGTGCTACGTGTGTCTCATGCCTTTACATATACTATTCTCCCTGTATGGAATTATAATGTTCCAAACCTTTACTATGATAATTCAGACATATCCTTTAAGACTCAGTTTAAGCACAATCCCCTTCATGTATATAGGAAAGAGCATCACATATGTTACCAAACTATATTCTAAGAGTTAGTTTTCCAATTTTCTTCCCTACTCCACTGTAAGCTTCTTAGGGAAAGGTACTGAATCTGTCATCTTCAGTCTTACTGCCTACTACACAGTAAACCCATCATTTTCATTACATAGATGAACAAACTTAGGCCCAGATGAATTTATTTCCCCAATTTCATAAGCCAATTAATGGCAGATTCCATATTAAAATCTATGACTGTCTTCCAGTTCAATGCTCCTATGAATATACCAGATCAAAAGCAATTATGCATTAATACATAGAATGTCCAAAATAAACACAGAACTAAAAGAAATATAAAGAACTTTAAAAATAAAATATAAATTTGTCATAATGGATTTTTTCAAAGAAAGGAATAGATGACGAAAAGAAACAGAAAATGCAAAATAAGAATTACACAAGAATTAATCCAGTGACAACTATATCTTTTAGGAAATGAAAAAGATATACATATGAGTAAGTAAATGAATGTATCTGTAATCAACTTATCAAAGTTCAATGTAACCAAATTTTTTCTTTAGCACTAGCAAAGTGAGGGACAAAATACATAACTAAAAATCATTAAGATCGAGTAGTCATGCCAAAGATAAAATTATATCCCTTAATTAATTCAATATAAATAGTAGTTTTAAATAAACTACCCATGTAAATGGAGAAGCTATGGAATGTGAAAAGAAATTGGTATAGTGCTAAGCTCATTAAACTTTTGTAGGAAATAAGAAACCACAAAGAAAACATTCACATTCTGCTTAATTATGGGCACTTTCCTTAGGCATCTTTCTCTGAAACTGTAACTTTAAAAAACTATAAATGATTTAATTAGAAATATGTGAAGGATACAAGAAATCTTGAAACCACTGTTGAAGTACAATGCAATTTATCTTTTTTAAAAAATGTTTAAACCAGGGAAGTAGGACTCATGTTCCTCTATAATCTTGAGCTTTGGTTCTTAGGTAAACCCTGAAAAATACATATTTTAAAAATCAAACACAAATTCTCATACTGAGTATTTACTCAAGAGAAAAGTCAGTGTATATTCACATAAAATTTGTATGTGAGTGCTTATAGGTTTAATTATAGCAAAAAAAAAAAAAAAAAAAAACCCAGAAACAACCAAAATTAATAGGTCCATTGTTAACTGAATGGCTATACAAATTGTGGTATATTCATACCATGAGACACTACTCAGTAATATAAAAGGAATGAACTACTGGTACCGTGAATCTCAAGAACATTATGAAGAGCTAAAGAAAGAAGACAAAAAGAAATATACTCTATGATTCCAGTTCTAGGAACAATAAATCTAATCTCTAGTGACCAAAAGCAGATAGATCACTGATTGCTTAGTGCCACAGACAGAGAAGGACTGGCTTAAATTGGGTACAAAAGAACTTTGGGGATGATGAAATACTCTATACATTGATTGTAGTGATGGTTACACAAGTATGTACATATGTGTATGTGTGTGTATACACACATATATATGTATACACACACTCATCAAAAATGTATATGTGTAAAAGCATAGTAATTATTCCTCAATAAATTAAAACACACACATACATACACACACACACACACACACACACACACACACACCCCATGGGTATGATTTTAACTTTTATCCTAGGATTGCCCTGATCTATACCAAAGAAACATGTAATATGTAAAACTCCTATCTTCTCAAAATATACTATGTCAAAAGGATACATGAAAAGCACAGACTCAATGCTGCTTAGGTTATTCAAACATAAAATACACAGTTTTATTCCCTTGGGATTGGGTTCTTTGATTCATGCAACAGAATAAGAATAGCATTTTATCCTTGAAGTCCATTTCAATATCACAAATAAAATAGATATGGTAAGTTCTCTTTTAATACAATGCTTCTTAAAAATGAGTACAAGGCAACCCTTCTCTAGCTAAGAAAAACATCACAAGCAGCATTAAGATAAAACTTCAGTAGGCTTGTGATATAGCTTAGTGATAGAGAACCCGTCTATTGTGCCTGATGGTCAATTCCCAATACTACAAAAAATAAATAAAATAAAATTTAAAAAGATGAAACTTAAGTGTATTTTACTAGTCTACTGGTGATTTGAAAAACGGCCTTGTCTAAGACTATTAACAACTAAGTAATGCTGAAAGCTAAATCTAAAGAAACAATAAACATATTTTCTAGCAAAATTCTTTTAGATGGTAGTAATATTAGCATTAATCAAACAAGAAATTGTCAATTGATGTAAGATGTGTTTAAAACAAATTTAGTAAAATTTTAAGTGAGCATCTATTAAAAATGGTTAAATATGCACTAGACACAATACTTCACATGCTTCATTGAACCTTCCCAACTCTTAGATTGTCATACCCATTTTACATACAAGGAAATATAAACATAGAGAGACTAATTTAGCCAAATGAGATAGCTAGTAAAATACAGGATCAACCAAAACTCTTAACTACTACACACGTTCCCCTTAAGAAAGAAACACTATTTCAAAAGGTGAATTCCAGGTGCATATGAAAGATCAAACTGTGAATTGAATAGAAGAAATTCTAGGAAAGCATCTTTGTAATAGATGGATTAGGAAGGACTTCTTGCCAGGTGTGGTGGCACATGCCTGTAATCCCAGCACTTGGGAGGCTAAGGCAAGAGGACCACAAGTTCAAAGCCTGCCTGAGCAATGCCACGTGAGACCCTGTCTAATAAAATACAAAAAAGGGGGTGTGGCCCAGTGGTCAAGTGCCCCTGAGTTCAATCCCCAGTATCAAAAAAAAAAAGTGAGTTTTGAATGCATTGAAATTAGGAATGCCTGTACCATAGTCAAAGTCAATAGATGATTGGAATTATTCTATCAAATACACAAGAAATTCTGAAGCTCAACAACAACTAGAAAGATAGACAAAGGTATTAATAGGCTAGAAATGGGGAAAGAGGAAACAAAATGGCTAAATAGATTTGAAGAAATTATCAACCTTCTGGTAAACAAAAACATAAAGCAATCATGAAATTCTATTTAACAACTATCAAATTAGCAAAATGCAGGGTATTGCACAGCACCAAGAGCTGGCAAAAATCAAATGACAGGAATTCTTATACATTGTTGGTGGAAATTGTTATTGCCATTTTGAAAACAATCTCGTAGAATTCTGTTATATTAAATTAGTGATTGACCTATATGTGGCAACATCACACCTGGATATGTCATCAGAGAAACTCTTGAATAGCCATTAGTTATACAAAGAAAGATGCTTATTACATAATTATTTGTATCCAAGAGTTAGAGTCCATCATTAAAGTAATTAATAAGCAATTTGTGCTTCCTATACACATGAAATACTACAGTTAAAAACAATGAACAAGGGGGCGGCTGAGGTTGTGGCTCAGCAATAAAGTGCTCACCTAGCACTGGGTTCGATCCTCAGCACCACATAAAAAATAAATAAATAAATAAAATAAAGGTATTGTGTGCAACTACAACTAAAAAAATTACTAAAAATATGAACAAGATATACATTCAGCAACACGAACAGATCTCAAACAATGCCATGTATAAGTAAAAAAAAAAAAAAAAAAGGGCAAAGCAACAGTTATGTAAACACAAACACATAAATAACTACAAAATTTTATGAGATCTTCGTAACAAAGGACATACCTAAAAACACACTAGATTTAGTTAAATGAGGGGTATGGAAAAATAAATGGGTGTGGGGATTGGGAATGATGAACAATGTAATTCAAATGAGAGTATGCCTCTAAATAAAATTAGATTAACTATATGCATCTGAAATGTTCTAAGCAATACAGTTACATAAACTACTAAAGTTTATAGGTTGATACATATGTTTTACAATTCTTTTTTCAGAGACGATGAGTACCCTATACAAGACATTTTGGTTTTAATTATGATAAATTTGAAAGTGGCATCTAATTCATATAACCATGACAGATAAATATGCACAAATGATCTAATAAAAGGAATACTAAACTAGGAATCTGAGAAGCTGTGACCTAGCCCAAGTTAACTAGTAATGTATCTGTTGGAATCTGTTTATCTGAAGAAGAGGCTTTGGGTGATTCTCTCAAATCCATCCAGCTCCAAAATTATTTCACTTTACTTTCTTAATTAATACTTATATAAAATTATTTTCTCAGAGTCCAACTCCTCCCTCCCCTGCTGCTGCCATCCTCCATCATAAAAGCAAAATACCCCTACCAAAAAACAGCAAGAGTATCAAAAAGCATTCAGAAAATGATATAGAAATAGAAATAATTAGCAACTTAGTTTTGGGGTAGAAAAGAGAAAACATTAAAGAGAGAAGAGTGATTTTACAGCCTTTTCAAGTCCCTGGTTCAGAAATTAAACTCCATGAAAGGTTTTATTTAGTATATGCTATCCCACATGGCATTACATCTGTCTGGCATTACACCTTCTCAAAGCACACGTTCAAGTATCCGCTGGAATTTCTACTGAAAGACTAAATTTCAGTTCATCTGTATCAGATTTTGGATAAAATATTATTTTGGACATGACAATCTTTTACATCAAAAATTATGATTCAAAAAATTGACAATTTCTTAAATCAGGAAACTAGTTATACCCTGAACACTATCTACTTAACAACAAACAAACAAACAAACCCCAAGCCTTCTGTTAGAATTATGGATCACAGACTTCCAGAACAAAGATATCAAGAGGCTACAGATGTAGCTCAGTGATGGAGCATGCTCAAGGATCTCAGGGGGATCCTCAACACCATGCCAGATAGAAAAAAAAGTGAAATCAAAATATATTGTATGTTAGTGACCATGAATAGTAACTGGGATATCCAAAGAAGAACAGCATTATATTTGATAAAGTTACAATCAGAATATTTAAAATATCTAAAAATTCAAAATTAGGAGACTTTAAAAAAGGAAAGCAGATTTTTAAATATAGAATATAGCAATAAACATGAGAAGTTACATAATTTGTAGACTTATAGTTCATTCATTTTTAAGTTTAAATATGGATGGATAGAGGAAAGAAATGGAACTAAGAGATCATAAAATATCAGTTACCAATAATTTCTGCACAGATGTAGCTGTTATTGCAAAAAAAGAGATGTTTTTTACATGCTACTATAACACAGAGTTTTCTATGAACAGTTCATACCTCAAACTCCATGTGTCAAATGTCAATAAAAACAAAATGCTAATCATAAGAAATATATGAAATGATCCTCACTTATTACTTCACAATTTCAAAGTTTTAAATAACTTTTACTAAAATATGCATTATAATTGTCCCATTTTATTATTAGTTGCTATTATTCTCTTACTGTGCCTAAATGGTAAGTTAAATTTTATCCTAGCTATGTATGTACAGGAAAAACCAGCACTGTATTTATAGGTTTCAGTACTATCCAAGATTTGGGGGTACTGTTGGAACATCTTGGAATATGTCCCCCTTTAAGAGAAGATTACTGTACAGTCATGTGCTGTATAACAATGTTTCGGTCAATGGAAAATTGTATATACAGTGGGGACCCCCCATTGTACTGTTTAGTGATATCACAGTCATCTTAGTTTGTATAAGTAAACTCTGATATTTGCACAGTGATAAAATCTCGTAATCGCACATTTCTCAAAGTGTATTCTCATGTTGTGAACCGATACAGGACTGATATAGTAGACAGATAATTGTAACCTGTACATAGAGGAACATGTATTAAATAGCGGAAGCAGTTTGAAGAAATAAATAGAAAAAACTAACTTCTTAGAGAATGAAAAACTAAGAATTTAATAAAGTTTCACAGCTTTAATAAAAAATATACATGAGAACTCAGTTTTTATTTTGTTTTTGCTCTTTGAAAATCTTTCAATGTATTCATATACACAACAAAATTAATGAAGTTCTAAATTTCAATTTTTATTCCTGAAAACAATCTTAAGGCAAATTTTACTTACTAAAGAACATTTTGTTATTTAAATGATATATTGCTATATTTTCCAGCAACCCAATTTCAGGTTAAAAACAGCATAACCCACCTTCATAAAGTTTAAAATCCACACTTGCTCACTGTATATTGGAAATTTTTATGTGGTAAAACTGAGGTCCTAAAATGCTGCTTTTAAGAATACAATATTCAAAACACTGTCTCATTTAAAGAAAATATTATTTCCTTTAGCAATACCTAAAGATCAGATTTAAGTTTTTAAAGATATGTCTTTATTATCATTTCATAAAAATTCAGGTGCATCTTTGAAAACTGCTGCGGTGGCCAAAATACATTTACTTTGGTTTATTGTCAACTGGATGACTCCTTAGTGTACAACAGTGTGGTTTAAATACAAAATTTTAATTAGGATCACAACAAAACCTTTTCTACTATATACATATCAATCTATACAACTTTCAGTCTATATCATAGTTATTCAGCTAGTAATACGTACATAATTATCATTTAAAAGGATAGTTTTAAAAATAACTTTATTGGGCACTTATCTAATTTAAAATTTTCCAAATTTTCTCTCAATGATGCACTTTTATTTTAGCTTATATCTGCATTAGAAATACACCTCCCATAAATTAATAGCCATGTTGCAAAGATGTTTTTCAATCTTAAATACTATTTCTGCAATTTCATCAAGTCATCTAACCTCTCATTGCACTTTTGCATGCTAATGCATATCTTCTTCCAACATCTGTATGATTTTTCTCCTGTTCTGCAATTCAACATAGGTAGTTAGAAGTAAGTAACAGCATAATTCCACGATATTGCATCTGTGTTTACATCTGGCTCTAATCACACACTTAGAAGTGATTTATACAAAGAAAAGCAAAAGGATGAATAAAAATACAACTGAGAAATAATTATGCTATTCTTTTTTAAATATTCTCAATTTGACAGAAATTTCTCATCACATGTTTCAAAGCTACTAAAACTGCAAACATAGGAGGGTATGGAATTTCAAAAATATTGGAGACTAAAAAAGGGAACAAAACAAGAAGTATTAAATATTTCCCACTTTTTATATCAGGATTGTCCTAAGAAGTAATTGATGTGGTTCAATTTATAAAATACTTTTTTTTAAGTTATGTTCTATGCTCAATTACATACATCATAATTTCAGAGTAAAGTTTCTCAATTCATTAAAAAGTGAACCACACCTATTCAACTATTGAGCTCTCAGGAATTAGAATACAGAATTAAAGAACTACCTGACAGGAAACAAAAAAACTATATTCACACACGCACACACACATGCGCACACACAATCCATGAGAAGTTCGTGCAGGCTTACCTGAAAATTCAGGTAATGCTTTAGTTTAATTCAAGACTATGGCATTGTGGTACTGGTATGAGTACATTTATGGAAACACCATTAAAAATAATTTGGGAAATAAATACCCCTAATATCCAACTTAATGATAGGCTTAATATTTACTGTTATATTAACATAATCTTAGGGACACAAAACAAAAAGATATGACTGAATACATTAAGTTCTATGCAATTATATATATATATGTTCAAGTAATAATTTTAATTTACATACTTTGCTGAAAGTAGTATTCTTTACATACAAGCATGCAACAATTAATAAACTACTGACTAGCTGCACTTAAATCCTCAAATCAAACTTATATCCTTAATTCATAATTGGTAAATTTCCAACTTACTTAACTAAGGAAATGGGATGGGGGAGGGCTATCAATAGGAAATGGATTTGAAGGGAAAGGAAAGGTAAAATTTTGAAACCACTAACATCTGAGAGTATTGGTTAACAAAACTTTCATATTTATCTGCCATCCCATCTATATTCTAACCCTGCATAAGTTATGGAAGAATTATTACACAGTATTATCAATTAACTGTTTTCCTTGGCATACTTAACTATTTATACCTCTTAATATCTAAAATAATAAAATTTTTCAGGAAACCTATGAACAAAAGAGAACATTAAAAGTACAGCAAATGCACACAGTAAACAGTCAATCTTTACATTTTCTTCTCCAAGCCTAAGAAAACAAAACTTTTTAAAAAAGAAACATGACTGCTTTAATGCAAGACTAAAATAATATCAACCTCAATTCAAGATTTAAAAAGTTCAAGTTTATAATATTATTCAAATTAAAATATTCCTACTTCTTTCTAGTCTCCATAAACAAGAAAATGCTTTTGTCTAATTTATCCTTGGCTAGTTTTAAGTAACAAGATCCAGAATTATACAGCAGATCCCAATCAGCACAGAAGACAGACAGACTTACAACACAACTATATCCATAATCATTTTTGTTAGCATCCTCTACTGGTGGTTTCCAAAGACAGCAAGAAGAAATGGTGCTAATGACAAAAAAATATGCACCTGCTATTCCATCTAAGGTGAATCAATCAGCATGTGGTCATTAGTAGCTGGAGTACATTTCTCAAGGGGGGGGGGGGACATAAGAAAACCACATCCCAAAGAGAGTATAATGTAGAAAATCATAAAAGACAGATTTTTAAAATACAACAGAGCATTAAACTATAAATGGCAATAATCAATTCAAGAAATTCTAATGTCACTCCTCTATAGATGACTAACAGCATTACAATAAAGTTACCCCCACAATGCTTGATGATTTAGCCAAATCTTACTCAACTGGCTTACCGCTGTCAAGTTATATTACTTGATACTCCCATTAATATTGTACTCTGCAGATATATTCCAGAAAGGAAATTAAAATGTTTTACTAAAGGCTTAGTAGTAAAATCTGCATATCTTCTTTCAAAATTAATAAAAATATTATGTATACATAAACAACATAAAATATCTCTATGACTATCTTCCACTGTATATACCATTATTTCATTAAAAAATTAAGAGTTTTTTCCAGGCAATTCTATCCAAAAACATATCTGCAACTTAAAGATGACTGCGTTGCTAAGGAATATTAACCAGCAGCTATCCTGAGGTTTCACAACACAATGGCATGTAACTTCATTTTAATTTGCAAAATATGAGGCTAAATCAAATAGCATGGCTGTAATGATCAGCAATGGATAAAATGCATAAGAACAAAAAGAAATGCAAGGATAGAGCCAAAAGTGATGAAAATGGAAGATACCTGTACGGTGCTATCTTAAACACCTTTTGTTTTCTGAGAGTAATGCATACTGCAGACAAGGCTTTTTGTGCTAAAAAGCCCCAAATCTGTTTTTCTAATATTAAACACAAAGGAAAAACACTGACAGCAAGAGTGGTTAATAAATCCCTCCCTCAAGAATGAAAGCAGCAGACAAGAGGGGGCTGACATACATGCAGGAGAAAACTAAACACCATCTTTTTTCTACCTGCACAAGTTGCCATTTGCTGCAGCGATCAAGAATATCTTTTTCCTGTTGATTTCAAGTACCTTTCAGGATAGCTTTATTCCCCTTTAAGTCATCTGTTGATACGCCTTAGGAGTATAATATTCACATCACAGAATGTCTAGGAGAAAAATCCATTCTTTCCTGTTCAGGTAAACATGTTTACAGCAGCTGCACAGTCGCTGGGTGGTTCAGACTCACATGTCACACACATGTCGTCAGCAACAAGAAAAGCCCCTTTCTCTGGCGATCAACATTTTAAATAAGGTAAAAAGCGAGCAGCCCTTTCCGAACCAACTTACCTTTCATAAAGCCACATCAGCAACAGCCGCAACAGCTCAATATAGAACACACACTATGTGACGCTAAAACAGGAAATTAAAATTGCAATAGCCTATGCTCTGCTCCTTGCCATAACAAGTCATCTCTCCACAATGAGGATACCACATATACCTTTCGGTCGTAACTAACAGGCGTCTTTAAAATACAGGTATTTATTTGAAAAACTAAAATCATTCATGAAAGCGGTGATTTTAATGTCGGCTCAAATATGTTAAAAATATGTTTACGATTGGAAGAAAACATCTTGGAACAGCCTAAAACCTTCCTATCTGCTTCTAGACAGGAAATCCCACACAAAATCTAAAATTGCCAGGAAAGGTTACAAAACCTCGCGTTTCGCATCCCGGAGGGGAGGGAGAATGAGAGCCCAGGCGTGGGGGGTGGGAATGGGGGGTGGGCGGGGGGACCGCGCGAGAGTTTTCACTTAAACACATATTTCCTCATTTTGTGGACGCGACACCGATCCCATCAGGGGCGCATTTATTCCCCTACTCTTAAAAACTCGTCGAAAAAATAACGCAGGAGCCAAAATGAGCTCCTGGGTCCGAAATGCACGCGTAATTCCTTATATAGACTCGGCCGCAGCCAGCGCAAGGCCGTTGCCGCCCATTATTATACAAACAGGTACCCGGCGCGGGCGGGGGCATCTCTCCGCCGCGCTCCCGCCGCCCCCGGCCGGCCAGTCTCGCCCCTCTCGCCACAGGAACTGTCCAGACAATAACAATCAGCAGACATTTCACCGCTGAGCATAAGGGAGAGAAGGCACAGAATCGCCCCCAGATAAGCAGAAATACAATCAACTTACAACGTCTCTTCAAACTGGAAAAGGCGACCGTGCAACCACCACATGTTCGGGTCTCAATCTCTCTCCTTGTTTCTCTTTCTCTTTTTTAAAAAAACTCTCACGCCAGGCAGAGGGGGGTGTGTGTTTCCCTGGCACATCAGCACAAATCAATAAACACTGCAGCTGCGGCGCGAGCAGCAGCCCCGCGCGTCCGTCGGTCCGTCCGCCCCCTCCCCCACCCTCTTCCACTCGAGACCCAGAGCGCCATCCAAGCTCCATTATCCGGCTTCAGCGCTCCGTGCGTCCAGCCCAGGTAATAACTTCCCCAAAAACCGAAAGAGAAAAGAGGGGGTAAGCACACAGCCCCATCCAGGCGCCCAGAGCGAGTCCTGCTCGGGGAGGGGGATCTGTCTGTGGTGCTTCCAGATCTCTTAAAACCAGGTAATAACTCTACAAACACACCGCTGCCCGAGCTCGCCGCCATCCAGAGCTCCCTGGCAGCAGCAAGTAGGTGCCCGTTCCTGCCTGTCCCCTCTGTGCCGCCCCAACAGCTCCGCACAAAATGGGGACCTCCCTCGCGCGGATCCGCGCCCCAAGATCAGGAGTCCGAGAGCAAAGTGGCCGGGGGTGCAGAGGGAGGGGCGTATAGGGACCCGCGTCTCTCGAGCCCCGTTCCGCGAGCGCGCTGGTCACAACTTTACCGCCGCCAGGCGAACCGGGTCCGCCCGCGGCGCGCACCACCGGCGCCCGCGCACACGCGCGCACGGACAACACGCAGCCCGGCCGTCCGTCCCGCCGCCGTCGCCGCCGCCCGCCGCGCGCCCGCAGCCCTGCCCGAACCGCGGGCCCCGGACTCCAGCGCCCGCCGTGGCCGTGGCGCGCGGAAGCCACTTTGCACGGTCAGCGCTGGGCACAAGTTTGTTCCTAGGCTCCCGGGGGCCTGGGCGCTGAGGGAGCAGAACGCAGGGAAGGCTGAAGAGGAGGGGGAGAGGGAGGCGCCGAGGGGCGAAAAGAGTGGGGAAAAGTGCGAAAAGAAGCAACAGTCGCTCCACCCGAGACCAGAAAAGTGGCCGGCCGCGTCCCTGTTGGCCGCCCTGCGCCGGGGATGCGGCGGCCGCCGCGGCTAACGGTCCAGGGAGGCGGCAGGGGCGGCAGGAGCCGCTAGGCGGAGAGAGACCAGGTAAGAGACATAACGGTTCAGGGAGAGCGAGCGGCCGCGGCGCGGCTCCGGCAGTGGCGGCAGCGGAGGGGGGCAGAGAGCACTACTTTCTACTTTCCCACTCCACTTTGCCCGTCCCTGCCCCGGCCGCCCCCAACCCGGCTCGCCCCCCTCATCCCCGGGGGCGCCCCGGCTGCCCGGCTCCCCCTGACTCCGCCGCTCCCCGGTCCCCTCCGCCACTCACCGTTATTGCGCCGCGGGTTCGCCTGCTTTCTGCGCTTACACCTGGGGCCATCCGCCATGATCCTCTCGCTTGTGTCTAAATGCTCGAGTCACCTCCTCCCCCTCCCTCCCTCCCCCTTCCCCCCCACCCCTCCGCCTCCACCCCTCCCCCCTCCCCACCGCACCTGGTTTACGACACTCGCGGCTTTACGACATCACCTTCCTTACACCTAGAGGCGCTCGCTCTACGGCCGGAACCTTGTTGCTAAGGGCAGGACGGTTTGCGGCAACCTAGGACGCTGCGGAGTTTGAATTGAGAGGAGAGGGAAAAGTTTTCCTCAGGTGTGGTTGGGTGAAAGATTGGGTCGTTGGGATACTGTGGGGACGTGGTCAGAAGGGCGACAGGCCGTCCGAGTGGGAAAGGTGAAGTTGGAGGCTCAGCGGCGTTCTGCTCTAAACTAGCCACACCCGCCGCGGCTGTCTAGTGCGCAGACGGGCTGCTGCTCTGGACCCTGTGCCCTCAGAGCGGCCCCTCCGAGCATCCCGGGCGACCGTCGGCCCTCCCTCTTCCTGAAGGTTGGGCCCGGCTCCCACGCCTCTCGTCATCCCTGCGCACTCCGGGGCCAGGGAGAGGGTCGTGCTCTGGGCAACCCCAGGGAATTCCCATGATTCGGGGAAGGGCAGGTTCGGGGAACAAGGAGCGAGTGGTTGGGGAACTCGGCCTTTGACAGCGAGGACACGCGGAATCACGAGAGCGCTACCTGACCCGATCGGTCCTGACTCCCTTCCCTCACACGGACGCACGGTTTTCCCCCTAGAGAACCAGGATGGGAAGTGACTTCAGCTAGGTTGAACTTAAGCTGGACCGAAAGAGGCAAGAAGTTCCGCTTGCAGTAAAGCGGAATGAGTAATACCCACACAGTGCGTGTCTCACTTCCTCATCCTCGCCAGGCTCTCACCTGCTGTCACCTTGGCCTCCCCCGCCCCCTGCCTTCCTCCCCGCCCTCCCCGCTTTCCTCTCCGGGTAGACCGCCGGAATCGTGGGCGTCGTGACTTAGAGTTTAGCTATTAAAACAGGCCATGGTTTACTTCTTAAATGGGCGGTCGTCGCTGTGTAAGGACGGTAAGGCAAGAAACAGATGTCTTTGATGCAGACAGATTGCTGATTTTTATCTTAAGTCCTTGACTTTGTACAATTTCGGGGATTTCTGAAAGACCATGTATGTAGCACCACAAATACTGAAAAAGTTGTCTTCAGAATGTAGCATTTGGACTTAGGTTTCTTCTCCTGCTCCCCGCCTTTTAAAATGAGGAATTTTCTGAGAACAACTTTATGGAATAAATGAGCTATATTTCAACTACTGTTATAAATTAACAACCTAAGAGCAATCAATAGAGATATCAAGCAAACTGAAACCTGACATATGGGACTATTAGAAACAAGATAGTAAATCTCCTAACAGTCCTAGTATAGTAGATGCTCAGTAAATTTATGCCTACGATTTTTGTCATGCCCATGTCAGGATTTGTTATTAAAATTACGGTTTAAATACACCCCACCAGAAAATGTAGACGATTCATTGATGAATCTCTTCAAATCTCTCAATCGAAATAACCTTACAGCTAAAGTGTGGTAATTTTAAAATGAGACAGTTTAATCCCAAATATAAATTAAAAGATGCCCCATCACCGTTTGCTTTGGCATTTTGAGAAATGCATTATTTATCAATGCATGAAATGGGACCATAAATATTCTTTGCTATATGTGTCTGTACTGTTTCCCAATGCCGAAACTATAATCATTGTTCCTAATGATCATTTTAAAGTACAGGCATTCCTCATTTCCCTCAATACCATGTTGACTGAAACTTACACATGTCAAAATGCTTGGTCCAATTGTAATTTTTTCTCCCTTTTTAAGGACTGTATGATATTCTTCAGTTGTCTTTTGAATCATATCAGAGACTATCTTGTGCCAGAAATTCCCTCCGAACTTTTTAAAAATTGCTAACCTAATTTCCAACCAGAAAATCAATATTTATGTGTGTGTGTGTGTGTGTATTTTTTTTTCCTAGCTTAAGCACGTTTTACCTACCCTTAAACTTAGGAATTATTACACATGCCATTTTTTCCTTCTGACTTAAAAATTCTTACCAAATTTCTTTCAGTGTTCATCCTCACCTTAAATAACATAAAAAGACAAAGAAATAAAATGAGGTAAAGTCATTTTCTTCCTTCCTGTAGTAGTCACTAATTTGGTTAACTTGGGCCAGATACTATGTGATCAGGTAACTTTTTAGGTAGGTTTTATTTATTATTTTGTTCATTTTTTATCCTGAGCACTTAACAGAGAACCTAGACATTAGTAGATACTTAATAAATAAATACTTCTTAAATAAATTAATATCTGCCTTCATCACATCCATCCTTAGAAACAGTTGAAATCATGACTGTGAAAGCTACTTACTGTCTTATCCAGTCTAACTGCTCTTGATTTAAGTTTCTCCATAATCATTTTCCCTAAATGATTTAATTCTGCTCAGTCCTGTTTTTTAAATATGTACAAATATTGAGAGGCCAAATCTAATTTAAATTTTTTAAAGCATATGTTAACTATATATTATGAATTAAATATTTGACTCATATACCTTATATAATATTCTTGAAAACAATGAACTCTAGACTGAAAAGAAAGCAGACAAAAATAAAAAAATAAAGTCCTGCTTTAAGCCTGATGGATATATTATAGTTGCTTACCTCTTAAATGTAATTGAAGATTGGAAAACTTTAGAATCACTTTATCAAGAAATTTATTAAGATTTAGATTAAATTGATCAGAGTAGGGGACACTGATAATATGTTCTGCATTATTGGTTTTCAGTAATTATAGTGCCATCATACAACATTCATTCAGTATATGCTCCTATAGTTAATGTGTTAATGAAATGTTAGCTTGCTTCTACCAAGCATTGTGATTATATATGCTAAAGGACAGGTATTCTAAAAATGAGTTATCTTTTCAAAATTTACTGAGAAAGAATAAATGGGTAGAATATTTTAGAATTGATTTTTATGTATATTTTTCATAATTTATTTGCAGTTATTTGCTTTTCATATAAAATTTTATGTATAAGTTAAAGTTCAACATAAAATTATTTTCAACTTTAAATTGTACATATTTCATGGTGTTCCACATCAAAGGTATGTTTTTCATGTACCTCTCTTCCCAAACACATTTACGTATAGCAATATATGATTCTTTAATCATCACAATTTTTAAATTGGTTAATTTCATGGAAATCCTGATAGCATGTTGGTGTTAGTCCTCCATTCAATGCCTATTTTCAGTCCTCAAGCTTTGATGGGGAAAAGAATACATTTGATACATGCTAACCCTCAAAGTATAGAATATGGAAGTCTGTTCAAGCTTCTACTTATTCCATGGCTCAACTAAGACTCTGAATCTGTGATTCACAATGGTACCAGAGAGAACAATGATCATTTCATTGCTGCAGTTTCACCAAATTCTGCACTCACAGAGTCAAGCAAGGAAACATGACCATTAGGATGATACAGAACCAACAGCTGTCCTCAGGACCTATTTCAGCTTTTCAAATAAAGCCTCCCCAGGAGGTGATAAAAAGGACAAATGGATATAAGTCAATGAAATGTTAACAGATGGGGCTTCCTATATGGGGAACAAGTTTTCA
Organism: Tamias sibiricus; assembly: GCA_025594165.1. NCBI lineage: Eukaryota > Metazoa > Chordata > Mammalia > Rodentia > Sciuridae > Tamias > Tamias sibiricus. Next base: position 68,854,391 of record CM046669.1, read on the forward strand.
GAAATATCTTGAGTATAATGAGATGTTAAGTGTAAATATTTTTAGGGAGAGATGTTGAGAGATGTTGTAGGATATCAATGAAAATCCAAAAAAGTAAAATTATTACTGATCTTTTCCATAAAATCACAGTTAAAAGAGTATTGCTTTCAAAAAAACTGCCTCCATAAAAGAGTTTTTATTATTGACATTATTTGTGCACATGAAATCCCTTTTTAATAGTTAGAATGATAGATATATAAGACAGCAGCATGAATATTTTGAATTTGAGTTAATTTTAAGTATTTGCTTTGATATCAGAGTTCCAATATCTGGTTTCTACTGCTTTTTTTTTTTTCTTCTTTGTTACCATGTATTTCTTTTCTCTGACATCTTGACTTTTTTTAGAGGCTGGCTGGTTGTGAACAGCGTATCGCTGTTTCTTTGGCCTACAGTCCTGACTTTCTGTAATCCACAGAATCTCAGGTATTATCACAACTACTGTTCAGCCCTTGGACTGAAAAAAAAAATGTGTATGTGTGTGACAGGCTTTAGATGTCCCACCAATGTGTTAGCAAAATTGGTGATAAATACCCAGTGTTCAGTTATACTACAACTTCAAGATCTTGGTCAGACCTTTCTCATTCTTTCATCTCATGCCTCTATTTTCTTTTTTGCTCACTCACTTTATCCTACTTACATAACTAGACCAGCCATTGTGCCCCTCCCACTGGTTTACTTTTTGATCATTCTCTTAATCTTTCTTTGTGCCAGGTCTGACACAGCTCTGTTCAGATCTTTTCCTTTTCTCTTTTAGGTTAAGATTTTTTAAATTGTTCCCAGCTCTATAAAATGCTTTGCTTTTTCATATGATGCTTGTTACTCTCACAAAATTCATTCCATACTCTGAGTGGCTGACTTCTGTGGACCACATCAACCAAGTCCTTTGCCCTCTGGTTTCTGTTTGGTTTCAACCAATTTGGGAGGCATTGACAAATGATCAGAAAACTGAGAGGAAGAGAGAGTTTGGGATATTCCACTCTTCTTCCTGCCTGATTGTAGTAATAGCTTCATTCTACTAAGGCCCATAGCTTTTGTCAGACACCTCTGTCCCATGCCTAAAGACCTTGCAGAGTTCCAGAAATTCCTTCCATTTGTGCCTTCGGGCCTATGGATGGTAATGGTTGGATGCTTTAGCATTCCTTCCTTTGAAACCTTCCTATACCTTTTTAAATAGTCTCCTCATTATATTTTCTTCAGTTACTCTTTGAATGTGTCATAGTCTCCTGCCAGGGCCCTAAGTAACACACAGATAGACATTAAAAATTATTTTTAGCCCTATTATCAGCCAAGCGTTCTGCTCCCATGAATTATAGCCTTAAAGTTTGAATATGATGTCTTCTATCATTCACTGAACATGTATATATGCATGTTCTAATGTATGTGAACATGTAAAATCTAGTAAATACAATTAGATAGCAATTGTTCAATAACTTTTTGAAATGAAGACCTCTGTCTTAATTGATCCGAAATCTATTTGGCCTCACTTTATGTTCTCAAAACAATGAGAGAAAAAAAATCATAGTTCCATAGTATTAAGGTAGAGATACTAGCTAGTTGTCCCCAATATGTTTCCTACTTTTTTTGGGGGGGGTACCAGGGATTGAACTCAGGGGCACTCCACCACTGGGGCCACATCCCCAGCCCTTTTTTGTATTTTATTAGAGACAGGGTCTCACTGAGTTGCTAAGTGCCTCACCATTGTTGAGGCTGGCTTTGAACTCATGATCCTCCTGCCTCAGCCTCCCAAGTGCTAGGATTACAGGCGTGCACCACCGCACCCGTCCCTAGTCTTTAATAATAGAACTATCTACTCTTTATCACAGAACTCCTTGAAATAATGTCTCTATTTCCCTCTCTGCATATACTTAGGTGCTACTGTGCTACTAGATCTGGCCAATGAGATATAAAAGTGGAAATGGTATGTGCAACACTGAGGAAGTACTTCAAAAGAAGATGATTCACCATTCTTTCCTTTCTTCCTGCTGGTTGAAATTAGACCTGCTGGCTCAAGCTCCTTAAGGAAGGCAGAGCAACAAGACTGAAAGAGCTGAGTTTTTGACACTGGAATACCATAATCACCCTTGAATTTCTACCTCCACCCACTTTTACATGGAGAGAAATAAACTTTTATTTAAACTATAGTTATCCTAGGTTTTCTGACATATACAGCCAAAATTATCTTGTTCAATGTGTATGTGTGTATTAGCTTCCTATTGCTGATGTTAAAAAAAATACCACCAATTTAATGGATTAAAACAAATCTATCGTTAATTTTAGAAGTCAAAGTACAAAACGGGTCTCATGAGACTAAAATTAAGGTTTGGGCAAGATGGGTCTACTTCAGAAGACTCTGGGGAGAGTCTGTTACTTTGCGTTTTCCAGCTCCTAGAAGCTGCTCACATTCCTTGGCTCTTTAGCATCTTCTTCCATCTTCAAAGCCAGCAACATCTGGCAGTCATTCTTATATTGCCAGCTCACTGGTTCTTTTTATACTGCCTCCCTCATCCACATAAAAAGGACTTTGCTATTCAGTGAACCTACCTAGATAATCAGGACATCATCCTATTTTAAGATCACCTGATTAGGAAGCTTAATTCCTCCATCTGCAATTTTTAATTCCCCTTTGTGATCTAACCTAACATTCATAGGGTTGGGTGATTAGGACATGAACACCTTTGGGGGCCACTGTTCTGCCTGCCACAGTGTACAAATTTTTAAGTTTTGTGATTGAGAAATATGTTTTTACTTTCTGATTTAGCTTGAATACATATGCAACTTATAGTACTGTGCTAATTGGTCATTACTCATTATAGAGCATTTAGCATATGAATAACATAATTATTCATTGGTTAATTTATTCAATTAATATTCTTGAGAATAGTCTATATGACAGACACTACATACAGTCCCTGGCTTCAAGAAGCTTATAGGTTTGTGGGAGAAACATTTACAAAAAGGCTGTTGAGAGATAGCTAAACTGACAAGAGTCAGAGAAGCACTGTGATTATATATGTGAAAGACAAGTATTCTAAAAATGAATTATAATCTTTTCCAAATTCATAGGGAAAATGTAACTAGGTAGAATATTTTCAGTATTGAGTTTTTTCTTTATATTTTTATAATTTATTTGCAGTTATTTAGTTTTCATACAAGATTTATGTATTTATGTATAAGTTAAGATAGTTCAATGTTGAATTATTTTCAAGTTTAAATTGTACATATTTTCTGGTGTTCCTCACTTTCCAAACATATTTGAGTACAGCAGTTTATGATTCTCTAATCATCAAAATTTTTGAGTTGGTTAATTTCATGGAAATCTGAATAGTATGTTGGTGTTACTCCTTCATTCAATGCTTATTTTCAATCCTAGAGCTTTGATGGGGAGGGGGTCAAGAAAATTAAAAGATAGAAGTCACAGTTTATGCACATCTTAAGGATGAAACTATAGTGCTTTTCGGGTATATATCCAATAGAATTAAGCCCCACATAACTAATGATTCCCCACATATTTTAGTTTGTCCATGCCACTGGTGTAGCATTTATCACTGTATGTGGTTTTGTTTTGTTTATGTCAGGCCCCTCCTAATTATCTTTGTGTTTCTGATACTGAAAACAGTGCCTGTCTGAAGTATTATTAATAATTATGGAAAAGAAGGAAAGTTCTTATCATTGGTGAATTATTGCAGCACAGGAATTTTGTGAAGAGCAAATAGAATAGTGTATGTGGACTATTCCATATGTAATCTGGCACTTGGTAAACAGTACATGAAAGGTAACCAAAAAAAAAAAAAGTAAATTCTCAGGCGAAGATTAAAGTCAGATGTCAAAGACATAATCCACTAGAATTCTTACAATAGTATCTTTTTCTTCAAGGCAAAGAGGTAATTTTTTTTCCCTGAAATTGTCATTTAAAGCACAGGTGTAACTAAAGAGCAAAAGAAAGAGAGAGTGTTAGCATGTTTTGCTTAGCATTAGTTGGAATATTGTCTAAAAGTGTTGTTGGCTTACTTTAGCTATATTATTTAAAGAACTGTCTCTACAATAAGTACGCTTCCTACCTTACAATAAATAACACTATTTGCAATGCAATTAGCTATCCTGTGGCACTTGCTACTCCTATACAGATCCATTTTAAAAATGTGAGATAAAGATTATGAAAGAAATATAAAAATTGCCTAGTTTTGTTTCTTGATTTGCAGACACCTATTTGAACTGTAAAAGCAAAAAGTAGGAATTTTTCATAAAGATATTAGTGATTGTTTTTCATAGAATCCAAAAGTAAAAGTGAAGTCAAGTCTCATAAATGAAGAATCAGGAATACCTCTAAATGTACAGGTTGTGCCTCTCCATTTCTTGCCTCTGTGTCTCTGTGTTTCTGTTTCATTTTGTTGCAGTGCCTACTGCTGTGCATGAAGGTGGTGTGAGGAGACAGATAAGCACCTGCCATAACCATTCCATAGTGCTTAGAGTAAAAAATCCTACCCCTAAAGTATTATTCAATAAAGATTGTACTGCTCAATGTTTTTTCACATGTACAACTGTCAGTTTTTCCATATACATATAAGAACAACATAACTTAGTATTATGCTGTTTTCACTTAACATACATCCATTTTCCTACATGGATACATAACCATGTATTTTTGTCCTTTTTTTTACATGATTGTAGCATTCAAGTTGATAAGTGTAATTTACTAAGCCAGTTTCATATTGTTGAAAGTTTCAGTTATCATTTTTGCTTTATAAAGAATAACCACTATCATAATACAATTTTGTTTTATTATAATTTCCTCAGAGAATACTCTCAAAACTGAAAATACTTAGTAGATGGAAATGACCATATTTGTCCTTTTAAACATATGTCAGCTTACTTTTGAAAAGGATTGCACAAACATGATGTCACTCAAGATTTATGAGTTTGACCATGATTTAAAATTTTCCAAAATTGCTAGTTTATTTAGACAGTTTGAAAACATTGGAATTCCTTGATATTTTAGAATAGGTATATAGGAAAACCCTCAAGTGCAACAAGAAAACATATATAAATATGTAATAAGTTCCATGCTGGATTAAATCAATGATCATTCCAGCTCTGGATCTTAAGATCTAATCAGGCTCTTTCATGTTAAATTCACCTTGATCTGGTTTTGAAAAACATTACCTTTTTTTTTTCCCCCTGAAGATTTTTGCAAAGGACTGGCTTTGGGTTTATAACCAGTTTTGTTTCTGAAATTATCAACTTAGGCTTTACTCAAATGCAATTGAATTTAATCACATTTTTCTTTCAAGATTATAAAGTGTTCCTATAGATCATAAAAATGCCCACAAAGAGCCAAATTGTTTTATTTCCAGCTTTGATCTTTTTGTATGTTTGTTATAAAGGTTTAGGGACTTACATTGTTTCACTTCAGTAGCCATATTTTAATTAAAGGTAAAGTCATTCCTCGTTAAAATAGTTTGTAAAATATACACATTTGCAATCATCATTAGTCAACATATTTTGGTATTAAAACTAACAATTTATATTAATGTAAATACTTGTGGAATTTTGTTATTTTCACACTGAGTTAATTACTGTCATTGAATAAGTACCTTCTCTCTTTAGTAGCTCCATTTATTTCCTAAATCTGCCCATTGATGCTGTGCTTATGATTTATAAAATCACCAATAAATCTGCTACTTTTTAAAAATGACTATTTTTGTATAAAAGATATTTTCATTAACTAACTGGTGATAGTTTTTATAAATACCAAAAGGTAATTTGTGAATACATAAAAACATTGTGTAACAAACTATAGCAGAAATGATTAGTAGAATAAATGATTAATATATTGTCTGCTATTGGAAAAAATAAGAATACTGACATTATGAGAAAATATAATTAGAATATTGAGCTGATCAAGTAAATTTCTTTCAGTTCTCTTTTATTTTCTATGTCCATATAAGACCTAGTAAATTAAGAAAATGTATAGTTTGAATTCTGTTTGTGTTTATCTTTTCTTCTTTATTACCTAGTTTACTTATTGTCTTTCCTTGAAGTCACTCTCTCCAGACTTTGGGTATGTTGTGGTCATAAATCAAACTACTAAAATCCACTTTTGAATGTTGATATTGGTTTCAAACCATGTCCTTGTTCCATCTGCTCCCCTCTGATTGCTACAAAGCTGACCAAAAGGCTATCAACCAGACAAAAGCATTTGATGCAAAGAATTTGACAACCCATTAACTAGAAAAGTATTCCCTGAATAATTTAAAATTGTTTGAAGCCTTTCTCCTATGTATAAAACTGTTCTATAGTTCTATTCATTTTTGCATTCCTCCTTTTTGTAGCCTTGGAAAACACAGATCAGTGTTACGGCAGCAAAGGATATCATGATGCCAAATAGAAAACAAGGACTTGGAAGATGCTTTGGACCTCTTAATTCCAGGCCACTTGATAGCAGATACAGTTCATTACACAAGGAAATTGCTTGATCTTGGGAAAAGAGGGTGCTGTAAGTGAGGGAAAATGAGTTAGTCACCAATACAGTTCACCTTGCAGTTCTATCCTTTAGATCTAACTAGAGAATGATTGCTGCCATGTTCCACACAAAGAATGAAATCTTCTTTCCACTATATGATGGTGAATCATACCTCTCCTCTGTTTAAATTCTAGGGGAAAAAAGAGGATCCTTTCCCACTCCTTTCACCCCCTCCCAATCTGCTCTATATTCTATATTCTTCATCACAACAAATCCCATGTTTAAATTCTGTTGAACTTGATAGACAAAATCATACCCAGGGATCTTCCGGTACAAGATTGTGAAGCATAAAAATATGTAATTTTAAAATATATATATATAAGCAGAAGTATTTCAGTGAGTATTTTGTTATCTATTCATATGTCTATAAATATTCTCATGCAAAATTTTAAATGACATGTGATTCTTTCTTTACTCCTCTAGTTGGGCAGTTTTGTGAACACACACAAAATATTCCCCCTGCTCTGACGATTCACTTTCTAAGAAGATTCTTCCCCACTGACCCACATCCTTCCCCATCTGCCATTTATTTATTGCTAGGTGATTGCCCTGGGTCTATTATCACCCATCCCAAGTTTTTGACATTTATTTCATATTCCAGTGTTTCATGCCATTTGTCTCGTGCTATAAACACTTTTTATGACCAAAAGCTTGGATGACTCCTGTTACAGTTATAAGCATATTTGAATATATTTTTAAATAGATATACCATAGCTATACTGTGTATGTTAGGTATAGGAAGAGGGTCCTGACTGGAATCTGATATAAAAGGAGATCACAATTTGTCTCAGTGATTGATTAGTAACCTGAACCTAACTTAATAGGAAGCACAAAAACTGAACCGCTTTTAAGTGAACTACCTGCCCCATGTGATTAACAATTACATTTTAGTAATATTACATATATTAGTATATTTTGAGTTCTGTGAACCAAAGAAGAAAAGATTGATTTTTGGAGCTAAACTCTTTAAAATGACTAGGCAAAATCAAAAGTAAAAAAGAAAAATGACAGTAGTTGATAGTCTTCATTATCCAAAATAGCTTAAATTCTGAATTAGAATTTAGAAGCCCTAAAATAGAAAGAGATCTAGATTATCATTGAATATGAGAACATATGACAATACATCTTTGGAATTTTGATGAAGAAAATACCAATATAGCCGGGCATGGTGGCGCACGCCTGTAATCCCAGCACTTGGGAGGCTGAGGCAGGAGGATTGCCAGTTCAAAGCCAGCCTCAGCAATGGCGAGGCACTTAGCAACTCAGTTAGACCCTGTCTCTAATAAAATACAAAAAAAAAAAGGGCTGGGGTTGAATCCCCAGTACCAAAAAAAGAAAAAGAAAACACCAATATATCTTCTAGAGTAAATGTCTCTAATGAGGAAAACTAAGAACTGGGAGAAAATCTAATATTGCATTACTGGTAGTATAACAAACACAATAAAAAGATTATTTTGAAACGAAAAAAGTCTTTCCTATGTTAACATGGTATATGAAGCCAAGAACTAATAACTATTGTCATTCCTTTTGGACTAAAGCAAAGTGCCAGATAGCTATATAATTAATAGAACTGTGAAAGTATTGTATCTTCAATATACACAAATTAGTTAAATAATAGTTAAGACATGGTAAAAATAGAGATGAGGGAAGAAGTTGTTCTTTAAGATACCACAAAATGGGGCTGGGGTTGTGGCTCAGCGGTAGAATACTCGCCTAGCACATGCGCGGCCTGGGTTCGATCCTCAGCACCATGTACAAATAAGCGCATTGTGTACAACTAAAGCAAATAAATATTTTTTAAAAGATACCACAAAATGATGTTGTGGAAGGAAATCTCAAAAACACAGGAACGTTTCTCAGGAAGATGTATCATAGGACTGTCTCTAATCAAAAATTACTTCTGAGTTGGAAGAAATCTTATTAAGTCCATCAAAAAGATAATGTAGAGTAAAAAAGAAAGAATTTCCTTCTACCACCTAAAAAAGTTTTAGGAGACTTTAGAGAATCAAAACCCAGATTTAGAACCAAGATTGGTTTCTGCAAGAATAACAGTGATTGAGAATTTTATAAAATACAATGAAATAAATGTGTGTTAAGTGGGTAAATGATAAAATGATGATTATAATAAAACAGTAGGGACCTAGTCAGTATTATTAAAGGGTGAGGGAGAACTGGAAAGAATGTAGATATAGATACAAGTAATATTTTTTACACAAAGAAATGTCAACAGAGAAAGAATATCTTTTAAGAAGTCATTCAAGGGGCTGAGGTTGTGGCTCAATGGCAGAGCACTTGCCTCGCAGGTGTGAGGCACTAGATTTGATCCTCACCACCACATACAAAAAATAAGCAAATAAAACAAAGGCATGCTGTCCATCTACAACTACAAAAACATTTTTTTAAATAAATAAACAAAAGTCCTTCAAGTACTGGGCAAACTGGATATCCACATGGAGAAGTATGGAATTTGATATTCATTTCACACGCTACACCAAAATCAACTCAAAATGGATTAAAGATTTGAACATAAAACTAAAACTATGCATGGCACAGTGGCGCACACCTGTAATCACAGTGCTTCAGGAGGCTGAGACGGTGGATCACAAGTTCAAAGCCAGCCTCAACAAAAGCAAGGCACTAAAAAAATCAGTGAGACCCTGTCTCTAAATAAAATACAAAATAGGGTTGAGGATGTGGCTCAGTGGTTGTGTGCCCCTAAGTTCAACCCCTAGTACCCAAAAGAACAAACAACAACAACAACAACAAAAACCCTAAAACTATAAAGTAGCAGAACACATATGGGAAAATCTCCATGATATTGGTCTGGGCAGTGAATGTTTTAGATATGATCCCAAAAGCATAAGCAACAAAAGCAAAAATACACAAATAGGTCTATAACCAACTAAAAAGCAAAGGCAACAACAGAGTGAAAAAACAACCTACAAAATGGAAGAAAATATTTGCCAACTAGACATATGACAAAGAATGAATATCCAGGATATATAAGAACTTAACATCAATAAAATAAGTAATCCAGTATAAAATGTGCAAATGGTCTGAATAGACACTTCTCGAAAGGGAAAATACAAATGGCCAACAAGTGTATTAAAAAAAATTCAATGTCACTAATAAGGTAAATGCAAATTAAAACCACAATTATTATCTCACACTTGTTATCAAAAAGGTGAAAGGGTAGTGTTGGCAAGGGTAAGGAGAAAAGGAAACCTTTACAAACTGTTTGTAAGACTGTAGATTAGTACAGCCATTTTAGAAAACGATGAGGAATTTCCTCAAAAAAATTTTAAAAAGAACTACCTTATGATGCAGTAATCCCACTAGTAGGGATATATACAAAGGAAATGGAATTAGTTTATTGAAGAGATTTATTCACTTCTCTGTTCATTATAGCACTATTCACAATAACCAAGATATAGAATCAGCCTGATTTCCATCAATAGATTAGTACATGAAGAAAATGTCGTACATATATACATATACATACACATACATATACACACACACACACACACACATATATACATATATATATATATATATATATATATATATATATATATAGTGGAGTACTACTGAGCCTTGAAAATGAAGGGATCATGTCATTTGCAACAACTGGAAGAACTTGGAGCACGCTGTGTTAAGAGATGTAAGCTAGGAACAGAAGGAGAAATACTGTGTGATCTCACTTCCATGTGGAATCCAAAAAGTCAAACTTAGAAGCAGAGGCTAGAGACTGGGTGTGGGGAAGGTTTGGGAGATTTGGGGTAAATCACTCAAATTTTTAGATAAGAGGAATAGGTTAAATCTATTGTGCATCATAGTAACTATAGTTTATAACAATACATTGTATAGTTGAATATTGGTAAAAGTAGATTTTAAGTGTTCTCACCACAAAAAAAGTGTGTGAGCTAATGCATATTTTTTAAAATATTTATTTATTTGCTTTCTTAGTTGTACACAATGAGTTTATTTTTACGTGGTGCTGAGGATCGAACCTGGGCCACGCATGTGCTAGGCTCGCTCTACCGCTGAGCCACAACCCCAGCCCAATGCATATGTTAACTAGCTTGATTTAGCCAATCCACAATGTATATATATATCAAAACATTATGCTGTATATCATAAACATACACAATTTCTGCTTATCAAAACTTAATCAAATAAGTCATTCAAGTCATTAACAAAAATATTAGAACAAAAAAATGACAGTGAAATTGAGTATTTAAAGACTTCTGGGTTGAGCTTAGTATTGGTTTCATGCAGAGGATTTATTCTTTCAGTAGCAGGGAAGTTCAACTTGGTAAGTCATTCCAGAAAAATATGTGAGATTGCTTTTAGGAGTCCGTGCAGGGCCACGTACCTATGTAAGATAAAACTGAAGCCAGATATTAAGACAAAGATATCAAAAGATGCCATTTAAATGTATAAACCTAATGTGGATCCAAAGAAGAGTACTTAGTCTTTAAAAGGAGACAAGAATTCATTCATTCAGCAAATATTTCTTTATTTGCTTTAATATGCCTAGGCACTGCTCTAAGTTCTTGGCATACTCAAAGGAGCCAGAGACAAAAATCCCTGCCTAGCAGCCCATACATTCTTATGGGATGAAACATAGAATAAGCAATAAAAAGATAAATTATATATTAGAAAAAGATTAAAATGCTGCATAATAAAGCAGAGTGATTGTGATTAGAGATGTGGAGGCATCATGGTTTCCTTATAAGTTACAAAATGTGAAAACTCAGTTTTCCGTGCTCTGTAACATTCTCAGAAAGGTATACAGTAGTATATTAAGAAAGTGGTTGGGTTGGGATTGTGGCTCAGTGGTAGAGCGCTTGCCTCAAATATGTTGAGGCACTGGGTTCAATTCTCAGCACTACATACAAATAAATAAAAGGTCCATCAACAACTAAAATGAATAAATAAAATTTAAAAAAGAAAGAAGCCAGTAGAGCCAGGCATGTTGGGGTTGCCCAGTATGATATTTAACTACTCAGTAATTCACTTTCAGTTCAAAGCAGGTGTCACAGCAAAAAGTTAGTTATAGAATTCTTGTACGAGAAATGCCATAATAAACAAAGTCTGTGATGTCTCCCATTAATTGAATCCCTAACACCTGTTCTTTTTATTTACCTTGCTGTTGTTTTTCATTTTGGTAAATACTATTTCTCTACTATTTTAAAAACAAAATAATTGAACATATGTGCAATTTTAGTTATAAAACATTTACATTTTTTCATCAGTGTTAATGAAGATATAATTGTCTATGTTTGTATGCCTAAGAAAATAGGGATAATTTATTTAACTACCAAAGATGAATATGTATAGCTCATCAATTTAAGCTGAGGCTGAAGAATTATAAAGGGATTTACTAGCTTAGGGATAGGCTAGGAACCTATTGCTTAGCTTTTTAAATTTTATTCAACGATGTTACTGCTATAATAGTTATACTAGATGCCATTGTTAATGAGACTTAATTTCAAGGCCATATAGACAAAATAAATTCAAGACCACATATATAATTTCAAGATGATATAGATACTTCTGCCTCCTTTTCTCTGCCCTTGAAAGATCATTACAATTAGGAAAACAAATTATTATTATTAAACTACAATAGTAATAGTTTAAGGAACTTTGTGCTTTTTACTAGTTAAAATCTCATTCTGCCTTCATAATAATGATGGCAGAAAGATTCACTGGGAACAGGCTTACAGAGGCTATTTACCAAAGGCACTGACCTACTGGTTCTGGGGGTAGAGAGCACATGTATTGGGCTGAGATGAATTCTACAAACAAACATCTAAGCTATTTCTGTTTAAGTGGCTTGGTTTTGTTGTCAAAACTGAGACAGAATTTAATAGGGCTGACTAAATCTAGATATTGTTATTGTCCAGGTGAGCACTGTCATTTAATGACTAAGCATCTCTCCTCTTGCTCCAATCTTCCTGTCTCTCTTCCCCAGCCAGGAGCTCAGCTCACCTTGTCTCACCTTTTCTTTTCATCTCTGGGGTAGGAACAGAACTATTATAATTTCAAATAAGGGAAACAACCAAGTACAAGAATTTCAGTTGGCTTATTTAATGTTATGTTCACTTAGTCTATGAACTTTAAATTTTTTAAAAAGTGAAACAATATCTCATATAATAATTCTTAATAATTCATTATTTTTAAGATTGAAAAACTCAAATAAACTGGATATTATAAAATGAATATTTCAAAGCCATTTTTTACTCTTTTGTATATAATTTATGAATCAAGCCAAAATTTTAGACTTCAAAACTTGTGAAATGTTCCAGTCTCAATACTCCATTATTACAGAAGTAGAATTGCTAAACACTGGGTCATTTTAGTCTTTTACTATAAATGAGTGAATATCTAGAACATTAACTGCCACAGGCTTTGCCTCAGGTTTCTCTTTCCAACTTATTCATTAACTAGACCTACAAAAGAATAACTTATTGCATTTTGTTTTATGAAACAGTGACAATAAAAAAATGTCTAGAAATCCAAAGTGTATGTTTTATTGGCGTTCAAAAATTTTATTTTGGGGATTTGTTGCACTATACCAAAAGATTGGTAAACAAGTGTACTTGTGTATTAAATAATGAGATGAAATTTAGCATTATCACAGAAGTGTCCCACCTGATGAACAATTGGAAAGCATCATATTATTTACAGAGTATTTCTAAAGATTGAAATAAGTCCCAGTTAAGGAGACTTACCACTTCATTCCAGATTTTTACAGGTTTATCAGGATGTTATTCCTTATTGCTCAAGTGGCTTACTACTTTTGGATTTGGGGATTTTTCCGCCTGATTTGCTTTTTAACTGGAAATAAGGCAAAAATGATCCTTATGCTGAATCCCACAGCATTTCATCTACACAAGGACATTGATCCTGAAATGACCTCCTTTCTTCTGCACCAGTATTCCCTTCAATAACTCAATGTGCTGTAATATTGTTAAATCCAGTGCTAGTTCTCAGCCTTCATATCAAGATACGAAAACATATTCAAGATAAGTTTTACGCTTAGCTTCTAGGACACCATACTTGCCTGGTTTCCCCAAAGCTACTCCTTTTCAGTTCCTCTTACCTGTTTTGTCCTTTCCCTTTACTAAATATCAAAATGTCAGGGCTCAGTCCTTGGATATCTTTCCTTTTCCTTTCACATGCATCCCCTTAGTGATTATATTGACTTTCTTGATTTTAATTCTCATCTGTATGCCAGTGGCTTCTCCATAAGTATCTCCAGCCTGAACCGAATCAATTATTAACTCTGGGCTTATTTGGCCTCTCTATTTGGATGGCTAATAGACATTGCAAACTCTAACTGCTCCCAACTGAGCCTCTGTATCAAACTCTCTTCCTCCAAATCTACTTACTTTTTTGTGAAATCTCTGTTATTTCACACAATAGTAAGGCCATCCTTCCAAAGGCTCAGCCTGAAACCTTGGAGTTACCCTTGACTTCTCTTTTTCTTTATCCCCCATTCAATTTTTTCCAAACATTCATATGTTTGATTTTCAAAAAACATCCAAAATTTGATTATTTTTTATTAGTTTCCCTGCCACAACCTGGGTCCAGCCAACATCATCACTATTTGTACTATCATAATCTCTCCCTCTGGATTTCTGTGTTTCTGCCTTCATCACCCTTCAATGTGTTTCAACAGAGCAGCCAGTGTCCTATTAAAACATGTCAGATCATCATGTCACAGATCAAGTGACATGATCAAAACTCTTTTTTTAAACAATTATCAAAGTTCATATAGTAGTCTTCAAGGTCTACATGATCTGTCCACATCCTAACTCTCCAACCTTGCCTTCTCCATTCTTTTTGGGGGGACTAAAAATCATTATAATTAGACATTTTCTATATAGCTTTTTTTATTGTTCTAATTTGTCATACACGTTTGCAGAGTACATTTCATTTCATATTACATATAAAGAGCATAATTTTTAAAGTTGCTGGTTTAATATAAAGTATTTTTACAACAATTGTGTCTTCATACATGTATTTAGGGTAATCATGGATAACTCAGTCTGCCATTATTCCTATCCCCTTGTCTCCTCACCTCTCTCCCCTCTCTTTGTTCTATTTAAAGCTCTTTCATTCCTCTCATTCCCTCTCTCTTGCCTTTATAAGTTAATATCTTCCTATCAAAGAGATCACTCGACCTTTGGTTTTTTGGGATTGGCTAACTTCACTTAGCATTATTTTCTCCAACTCCATCCATTTACCTGCAAATGCCATGATTTTATTCTCTTTTAGTGCTGAGTAGTGTTCCATTGTGTATATATACCAAAGTTTCCCTATCCATTCATCTGCTGTTGGGCATCGGGATTGGTTCCACAATCTAGCTATTGTAAATTGTGCTGCTATAAACATTGATGTGGCTGTGTCCCTGTAGTAAGCTGTTTTTAAGTCTTTTGGGAATAGGCCAAGGAGTGGGATAGCTGGGTCAAATGGTGGTTCCATTCCCAGTTTTCCTAGGAATCTCCATACTACTTTCCAGAATGACTTCACCAATTTGCAGTTCCACCAGCAATGTATAGAACACTAACCTCAAGGATTTATAAAGCTCTTAAAAGCCTTAACACCAAAAATAATAATAATAATAACCCAATTAATAAATGGGCCAAGGAACTAAACAGACACTTCTCAGAAGATGATATACAATCAACAAATATATGAAAAAATGTTCAACATCTCTAGTGATTAGAGAAATGCTAATCAAAACAACTCTTAAGATTTCATCTTACTCCAATCAGAATGGCAGCTATCAAAAAAACAAACAACAATAAATGCTGGCAATGATGTGGGGAAAAAGGCACACCCTTCTCCATTCTTCACTGTGTTCTAGCCACACCAGCTTTCTCAATATTTCTTGGATATTCCAGGTATGTTCCTGCCTTAAAGCAGAGGTTAAAACTCAGAGTCTCTCAGATTCCAAAGCCAATTCCTAAATATAAATAACTTAATAGAGACTCTCTGGAAATCCTAATCAGAATATTCTCATAAATACATAGTACCTTAACCATATACTACTTTTAAAATGCTCTATTAAAAGGAATTGTAAACATGGTACTTAATTTTGCTGGACTGTTTCCTAAATGTAATATAAATAATTATGGACTAAAATTTAAAAAGATCTAACCAATTTCTATAATGTCTCATATGTACAGATGAATGATTCAATTAAAAGCATCTAACACTGCCAAACAAATGTGTATTTAGTAACTACTAAATGCTACCATCCACTATATATGTGTCAGGCCCCATGTTATATTAATACAGTAATAGAAACAGAGACAGAGAGAAAAATAGAGATGGTCCAAGTGGTTTGCAAAGGGTGGTGCATTTGTTCAAAAGGACATATAACAGATGACTGTTAAAATGAATCTAGGAATACAGGCCTTATTCAATATAATATCAATTAGAAATGGAACCACCATATGACCCAGCTATCCCACTCCTCAGTATATGTCCAAATGATCTAAAATCAGCATGCTATACTGATACAACTACATCAATGTTTATAGCAGCACAATTCACAATAGTCAAGCTATGGAACCAACCAAGGTGCCTTTCAAGAGATGAATGAATAAAGAAAATGTGGTTTATATAAAAATAAATAAATAAGTAAATGAAGAAGAAATTCATAACATTATGTCTATAGATGTAGTAAACACATTTAATAAAATTCAATATTTATGATTCTATGTTTCTAAAAATAAACACAGGAAATTAGGAGCAGAAAGAAATTTATTTAATCTGACAAACAGTACATATAAAAGAACTTATATCATGGGCTGGGATTGTGGCTCAGTGGTAGAACGCTCATCTAATACATACGTGGCCCGGGTTCCATCCTCAGCACCATGTAAAAATAAAGGCATTGTGTACAACTCAAACAAATAAATAAATATTTTTTAAAAACTTATATCAAACAGTATTTATTATTGGTGAAATGACAAAAATCTCACTATGACCCAAATGTGATGATGATGTCTAATAAATATCATGGACAGTGCAATAAAGAAAAAAAAGTGAAACATAAAGTCAGAACATAAGAAATAAAATTCATTGCTCACAGGTGAAATGATTGGGTCAAAGAAAACCTATAAGAATGTTCAGATAAATTATTAAAATGAATAAGAGAAATTAGGAGGAATGGTGAGTACATAATCAATATATAAAACAACCAATTATATTTCTTTCCCACCCAGCAATAAGTATAGTTTAGAAAAAATAAAGATACAATACAAAAACACCAAAATAAAGATACAAATTTGATGTTTGCAAAACATCAAATGCCTTGGAATAAACCTAATAAAAAATGTATACCTTTATACAGAAAACCAAAACATTTTCAAAAACCTAGAGCATCTTAAAATATATATATATGCATTGCAAGACTTGGTATGTAAAGATGTTAGTTATTTCTAAATTCAATAGGCTTAATTTAATGAATATATTCAAACAATAAAATTTCAGTAGGTTTTTATGAAAACTGATAAGCTGATTCTAAAGTTTATATGGAAATGCAAACTTTCAACAATAGGTAAGAATCTTGAGAATAAAAGGAACTATGCAAGAATTTTTTATTGAATACCATGATTTGATGTAAAACTAATTTGAAATTTTAATTAACAAAAGAAATGAAAAAAGTTCAATGGGCCAAAAAATGAGTTTGAAAACTAATTTTATATATGTATGAACTTTTGATTTATGATGGGGGACATCTTTTCAATGAATGATGTAGGGTCACTGGTTATCAATTCTGTAAGTAATGAATATGATCCTTATTTTATACCATACACAAAAAATCTATTATAGGTAGACTGTAATGATTTCTTATAAATATGACAAGCATATTTTAAATATGCTTTATTTAAAATTAAATATTCCAGGAAATAAAAGAAGATTATCTTTGGGGCCTTAGGCAAGGCAAAGATTTCTTAGAAAACAAACAAACAAACAAAAAAAGAAAACACTATCTGAAAAGATAAAGATTAGACTACATTAAAAATAAGAACTTTCACATTCAAAGACATGAAAAGAGTAAAGCCGAAAGCTATAGAATAAAAGGTGATATTTGCCACCTGTCTAACCAACAAGAAGCACATCTTCAAAATATGAAAGAATTCCTAAAGATCAATAAGAAATGGGTAACCAAATGGAAAAGTGTCTTGAACAGACACTCCACAAAACAGGATATGCAGACAGCCTGTAAAGATATGGAAAGGTGACATTACGTAGGATGGAAATTAAGAGCACAAAGAGAAACCACTTCAAATCCCCAGAAAAATTAAAATACAAAGGCCTGACAGTACTCTATGGAAAGGATGGGTGCAAAGGTCAGTCCCAGACTGCTAATAGCAATGTTAATTGGTACTGGTAATTTAGAAAATTATTTGGTATTATATACTAAAGCTGAATAGCTCACACCTTGTGACCAGTAATTCTTTTCCTAGGGGGAAAAAACATACATGTGTGTACATGTAACAAAAGCATAAAAAAAATAGACAAAAGTAATCTATGGTAATAAAAATCAGAATATTGGGTTTTTCAAGATAGCAGATTAGAGAAGGTCACTTTCAATGCTGCTCTATGGTGTGAAACCCAGAAAGCAGATAGGCAGCTTCTTAGCAATGTGGGTGAAAAAAAGTGTGTGTGTGGGGGGGGCTTTACTGGGATTTAATACCAGACATTCAAAGCAGATCAAGGACTCAGGAGGTTGGATATAACAAATAAGAAGAGATCCCCAGTGCCACCACCACTGCCACCTCCAGAGGCACCAGCCAGAGCAGTCCCTTCGTGAGCAAAGTGGAGGAATAAGGGAATTCAATGAACCCACATTTTTAGGAGACCTGAGGAGTGTCTGGGTAGGGAGTAATAAGAGATCAAAGACACTGCCAGACTACAGTGAAAGGCATGCTGTACAATATTCTCAATTGCTGGGCCCTGGATTTTAAAATGCTGGGCACTGATTTAAAATCTCCAGACCAGCTGGCATTCAGCAAAAGGTCTGGAGAAACCTAAGCCTAAACCCCACCTCCAGGAATTCCACCTACTGGATACCACTCTCACTATAGCAATCCTGGGGGTGGAGCATCAGGCTCCAGATGACCCCACCTAACACTGCTGAGAAGCTGAGTATCTTTTGAAATCCAATAGGAATAATTCTTTAACTTTTCATTGAGATTCTTTTTTCTCTCACACACACTTTTTATTTTTCTTTTCTCTGTTAAATTGTGACCTTAATGGTTCATGAACATTTATACATACACATATTTGGTTTTTTTCTCATTTCTAGCATTTTTGAAGCCAGTTATTTTTCATAGATCAGTTTCTTGAGGACTAGAATGTTTGACAAGTACATTTCGGTTTTGTTGTGTATTCTTTTACTTTTTAAAAAAAATTTTACTTTATAGAATTTTTTTCTCTCACTTATGTGTCTCTCTTGATTCTCTTTCTCTCTTTTCTTCTGCTAACAGCCAATCTCTATTGTTGTTTCTTTCGCTCTTTATTTTTTTTTACTTACATTTTCTTTCTTACTCCTTCATAATCATTACATCCCACATCACTTCTGTTCTCTCCATGTCATCATTTGAAATTGTAAACCTTTTTGCAAACTTACTGTGTTTACTGTGGACAATAACTGATCTGTTTATTGTGACAATTAACATTGTATATATCATAGCAGGAACTATTTGGATTAATGCTGTATATTGTTTGCATTGGTTGTTGTTATTATTTGACTTTCCCTAAATGATGAGGTAATAAAAACATTCCAGGACACTAATAAGTCCACAGGATAGAAACTCTACTGCCTCAGATCCATCCATACTATTAGATGGGTAGGCACACAAACAAAATGAAAAAGCAAGGAAACAAATGACCCCAAACAAACCAAGATATTTCAATAACAGAATCCATTAATACCACAGTAGAAAAAATGTCAAAGAGGAGTTTAGGATGTTCATAGTTATACTGATCTGCAAAGGTAAAGGATGATGTAAGGAGTAAAATCAGAGAGAAAATACAGGAAGTAAAAGATCACTTCAATAAAGAGATAGAGAGTCTGAAAAAAAAAAAAAAAGCAGACCTCCTTGAAGGAGTCAATAAAACAAATTAAAAACTAAATGGAAAGCATCACCAAAAGACTAGACCACTTGGAACACAGAGTTGTAGGCAATGAAGACAAAATATATAATCTTGAAAATAAAATTTACCATGGAGAAAAGATGTTGAGACCATGAACAGAACTTCCAAGAAATATAGGATAACACAAAAAGACCAAATATAAGATTTATCAGGATAGATGAAGGCTCAGAGACACAAACCAAAGGAATACAAAATCTTTTCAATGAAATAAGACCAGAAAATTTCCCAAGCCTTAAGAATAAAATGGAAAATCAAATACAGAAGGCTTACAGGACCCCAAATATACAAAATTACAACAGACCAACACCAAAGCACATTATTATCAAAATGCCTAACATACAGAATAAAGATGGAATTTTAAAGGCTGCCAGAGAAAAATGTCAGATCATGTTTAGAGAAAATTCAATCCAGATCTCAGCTGATTACTCAACCCAGATACTGAAAGCTAGGAGGTCTTAGAATACTACATACCAAGCTCTGAAAGAAAATGGATGCCAGCCAAGAATACTATACCCAGCAAAATTAAGCTTCATAATTGAAGATGCCCAGCACTTGGGAGGCTGAGGCAGGAGGATCGCAAGTTCAAAGCCAGCCTCAGCAATGGTGAGGCACTTAGCAACTCAGTGAGACCCTGTCTCTAAATAAAGATACAAAAAAAGGGCCGAGGATGTGGCCCAGTGGTCGAGTGCCCCTGAGTTCAATCCCTAGTACCAAAACAAAAACAAAAAACAGAACTGATGATGAAATAAAAATATTCCATTTATAAACAAAAGTAAAAAGAATTCACAACCAGAAAGCCTGCAATACAAAACATATTCAATAAAATATTTCATGATAAAATAAAAAATAAAATGGAAAACCAACAAAAGGAGGAACTATACTAAAAGAATAGTCAAAAGAAAACACTACAAGAAAAAGTCAAATTAAAAATTAAAAATAAATAAACATGAAAGGAATAAAAAATTCTCAATAATAACATTGTATGTAAATGGCCTAAATTCATCAATCAAAAGACACAGACTCAAATATAGGATTAAAAAAGAAGACCCAACAATATGCTGTCTTCAAGAGACTTACCTCACAGGCAAAGACATCCATAGACTGAAGGGAAAAGGCTGGGGGAAATGCCATTCATATGGACCTGTAAACAAGCAGGGGCTTCCATCCTCTTATCAAATAAAGTGGACTTCAAGCCAAAGTAAATCAGAAGGGACAAGGAAGGCTATTTAATACTCCTTAAGAGAATTGTACATCAACAAGACATAACAATTGTAAAATATTTATGCCCCAAAACAATGGAGTGTCTATGTACATCAAACAAACCCTTCTCAAATCAAGAATCAATTAGACTGCAATAGTATAATACTGGGTGATTTTAACATGCCTCTCTCATTACTGATAGATCCTCCAAACAAAAACAAAATGACTTAACAGATGTATATAGAATATTTCATCCATCAATGACTGAATATACTTTCTTCTCAGCAGTACATGGATCCTTCTCTAAAATTAACCATATTATAGGCCACAAAGCAACTTTTAGCAAATACAAAAAAATAGAGATAATACTTTGCATTCTATCAGATCACAATGGAATGAAATTAGAAATCAATGATAAATTAAAAAATGGGAGCTGCTCTAACATCTGGACATTAAATAATAGGCTATTGAATAACCAATGGATAGCAGAACAAATCAGGGATGAAATATAGAAAAATACTTAGAGATAAATGAAATTAGTGACACAACATATCAAAATCTCTGGGACACTCCGAAGGTGGTTCTAAGAGAATAGTTCATTGCATTCAGTTCATTCATCAAAAGAATAGAAAGTCACAAAATAAATAATTTAACATTACATCTCAAAGCCCTAGAAAAAGAAGAGTAACACAACACAAAAAGCAGAAGACAAGAAATAATTAAAATCAGAGCTCGAATCAACAAAATTGAAGCAAACAATTAAAAAATTTGACAAAACAGAAAGTTGGTTCTGCCAGATGCAGTGGCACATGCCTGTAATCCCAGCGGTTCAGGAGGCTGAGGCAGGAGGACCATGAGTTCAAAGCCAGCCTCAGCAGTGGTGAGGCACCAAGCAACTCAGTGAGACCCTGTCTCTAAAAATAAAAATACAAAATAGGGCTGTGGATGTGGCTCAGTGGTGACTTCCTCTGATTTCAATCCCTAGTAAACACCCACACACACACACCAAAAGTTGGTTCCTTGCAAAAATAAATAAAATTGCTAAACCCTTAGCCAAGCTAACAAAGAAAAAGAGAAAAAAAACTCAAATTACTAAAATTTATGATGAGAAAGGAAATACCACCATCGACACTACTAAAAAAGAGACAATAATCAGAAACTATTTTGAAAATTTATGCTCCCATAAAATAAAAAATCTTGAAGACATCAACAGATTTCTAGAGACCTGTGACCTATACAAATTGAATCAGGAGGAAATAGAAAATTTAAACCAATCAATTTCAAGCAATGAAATTGAAGATACCATCAAAAGTCTACCAACAAATAAAAGCCCAGGACCAGATGGATTCTCTACTGAGTTCTACCAGACTTTCAAAGAAGATCTAACCACAATTTTCTTTAAATTATTTCATGAAATGGAAAAGGAGGGAACCCTTTCAAATTAATTATATGATACTAGTAGCACCCTGATACCAAAACCATACAAAGACACATCAAGGGACAAAAGACTTCAGACCAATATTCCTCATGAATATAGATGCAAAAATTAAAAACCATGATCAAGTGGGGTTCGTTCCAGGGATGCAAGTTTTGTTCAAAATATGGAAATCAATAAATGTAATTCATAAACATATTTAAAAGACATAAACAGATTTAAAAGACAATAACTAATTACATGATTATTTTAATAGATGCAGAAAAAGCATTCGACAAAATACAGCATCCATTCATGTTTAAAACACTAGAAAAACTAGGAATAGTGGGAACATACCTCAACATAGTAAAAGTTATATATGTTAAACCAAAGACCAACATCATTCTAAATGGAAAAAAGTTGAAAGCATCCCTCTAAAAACTGGAACAAAATAAGGTTGCCCTCTTTCCCCAGTTCTATTCACCATAGTCCTTTAAACAATAGCCAGAGCAATTAGGCAAAAGAAAGAAATCAAAGGGATATGAATATGAAAAGAAGAACTCAAACAATGCCTATTTTCTGACAACATGATTCTATGCGTAGAACCAAAACACTCCACCAGAAAACTTTCAGAACCCATAAATGAATTCAGCAAGGTAGAAGGATATAAAATTAAAGCCCACAAATCAATTGTGTTCCTATACACCAATGATGAATCAGCTGAAAGAGAAATTAGGAAAAAACTATCTCATTCACAATAGCATAAAAAAATAAAATAAAATTCTCGGGAATCAATCTAACAAAAGAGGTGAAAGACATCTACAAGGAAAACTACAGAACACTAAAGAAAGGAATTGAAGAAGGCCTGAGAAGATGGAAAGACCTCCCATATTCTAGGATAGGCAGAATTAATATTGTCAAAATGGCCATACTACCAAAAAGTGCTATACAGATTTAATGCAATTCCTATTAAAATTCCAATGACATTCTTCATATAAATAGGAAAAGCAGTCATGAAATTCAATTGTAAAAATAAGAGGCTCAGAATAGCCAAAGCAATCAACAGCAAGAAAAGTGAAGTGGGAGGTATCACAATACCAGACCTTAAATTATACTACAGAGCTACAATAACAAAAAACAACATGGTATGGGCACCAAAACAGACATGAAGACTAATGGAACAGAAAAGAAGACACAGAGACATACCCACATAAATACAGTTATGTCATACTAGACAAAGGTGCCATAAACATACATTGGAGAAATCAGATAGCCTCTTCAACAAATAGTGCTGGGGAAAACTGGAAATCCATATATAGCAGAATGAAATTGAACCCCTATCTCTCACTCTACACAAAACTTAACTCAAAGTGGATCAAGGACCTAGGCATTAGACCAAAGACCCTGCACCAACTAGAAGAAAAAAATAGGCCCAACTCTCCATTATGTTGGCTTAGGAACTGACTTCCTCAACAAGTCTCCTAAAGAACAAGAAGTAAAATCAAGTATCAATAAATGGGATGGCATCAAACTAATAAGCTTCTTCACAGCAAAGGAAACAATCAAGAGTATGAAGAGAGAGCCTACAGAATGGACAAAATCTTTGCCACCTGCACTTCAGATAGAGCATAATTCTCCAGGATATAAAAAGAACTTAAAAATTTTTAACACCAAAAAAGCAAATAACCCAATCAATAAATGAGCTGAGGAACTGAACAGACACTTAACAGAAGCAGAAATATGAATGGTCAAGAAATATATGAACAAATGTTCAACATCCCTAGTAATTGGAGAAATTCAAATTAAAACTACACTGAGAGTCCATCTCATTCCAGCCAGAATGGCAATTATCAGGAATACAAGTAACAATAAATGTTGGTGAGGATATGGAGCAAAACGTATACTCATGCATTGCTGGTGGGACTGAAAATTGGTGCAACCACGCTGGAAAGCAGTATGGAGATTCCTCGTAAAACTTGTAATTGAACCTCCATTTGACCCAGTTATCCCACTCCTCACCATATACCCAAAAGACTTAAAATGCACATACTACAGTGATGCAGACACATGAATGTTTATAGAAGCTCAATTCACAATAGCTAAGCTAAGTAACCAAACTAAGTGCCCTTCAACAAATGAATGGATAAAGCAAACATGGTATATATATACAATAGAACATTATTTGACCATAAAGAGGAATAAAATTATGATTTGCCAGTAAATAGGTGGAACTGGGGACTATCATGCTAAGTGAAATAATCCAATCCCAAAAAACCAAAGGCTGAATGTTCTCTCTGATATGCAGATGCTAACACACAATAAGGGCAGGGAGGAGAATAGAAGTTCATTGGATTAAACAAAGGGGAATGAAGGGAAGCGAATGGGGATGGGAATAGGAAAGATAGTAGAATGAATAACTTTCCTATGTTCATATATGAATAAACAACCAGTGAAACTACATGTCATGTTCAATCACAATAATTGTATCCTAATTAGAATGTTATACTCCATGTATGTAAAATATGTCAAAATGCATTCTACTGTCACATATATTATCTAGAAATAATTTTTAAAACTACACCCAAAATTACAGTGGCTTACAATGGCATAGGAATTTGGGGGCTTTGGTTGTTACTTAGCATATAAAAATTGTCCATGTTATGAAATAAAAATCATAATATTGGTTATTTTTAAGAAAGCATCACAGAAAGACCAAGAGGGGTTTGGAGGATGCTAGTAATGTTCTATTTCAAGTGATTATAAAAGTGTTTCTTTTGTGATAAGTCATTGAGCTATATACTTACAGTTTATATTTAAATATAAGTCAGTTACTACTTCAATAATTTTTAAAAATATTTTTTTAAATATCCAGTGTTAAATAGCAACTCATACTTTGAGGTGCCATTTTTACCTATTTTGTTAATTGATTTATTTTTCTTTCAGTATGCGACAATTGTTGGAAAAAGCTGTGTGTATGCTAATAAAAGTAGTAGAACTCTTGGTGCTAAAAATACAATACTGGATATTGTACTGGATATTTTCAGTTACCAAGCATGGGAATAAATATAATTTTAAGATATATTTTATCAAGTTAATACTTTTTAAAAATATTATTTTAGTTCTAAATGAATGCATTCTTCTAAGGTCTAGACATTAGTCTATTTCTTCCTTTTTCTTTTCTTTTTCTTTTTTTTTAATATTTTAGTTTACACAATGCCTTTATTTATTTTTACATAGTGCTGAGGATTGAACCTGGGTCGCGCATGTGCTAGGCAAGTGCTCTGCCACTGAGCCACAACCCCAGCCTCTTTTTGTTTACATGCAATATACATATATATGTATATATATATATATAATTTTTAAAAATGTGATCACACCTAACATATTATTTTTACACATAGAATGTATGTTTGAAAATTATCAATTTAAAAAACACAACATATATCTATTTTTACAAAAATAACAGTGTTATAAATACTAACTTTTTTTTTGAACCAGGAATTGAACCCAGGGTCACTTATCCACTGAGCCACATCCCCATTCAACCCCTCCCCCTTTGGGGTGTTCTTTTTAGTTATACATGACAATAGAATTCATTTTGGTATAATTATACAAGGATGGAATTTATCATTTTAATTAGGACCCCATTCTTTATGGATGTACATTATGGTGGGATTCACTATGGTGTATTCATAGGAAATTTATTTCAGATACATTCCACTGTCTTTCCTTTTCCTATACACCTCCCTTACCTTCATTCCCCTTTATCTAATCTAATAAATATCTATTCTTCTGATTTCCCTACTCACTGTGGGCTAGCTTCCATATATCAGCTAAAGCATTCAACCTTCGCCCAGCCCTATTTTCATATGTGTGGTTTATTTTTTTTTTTTTGTTTTTTTGTGGGTTTTTTTGGTACTGCGGATTGAACTCAGGGGCACTCAACATCCCTGCCCTATTTTGTATTTTACTTAGATACAGGATTTCACTGAGTTGCTTAGTGCCTTCCTTTTGCTGAGGATGACTTTGAACTCATGATCTTCCTGTCTCAGCTTCCAGAGCTGCTAGGATTACAGGCATGCGCCACTGCGCCCAGCCCTATTGTTATGTTTTATTTTGAGACAGGGTCTGGCCTCAAGCTTGGAATCCTCCTGCCTCAGCCTCCCATGTTGCTGAGATTACAGGTGTGTTCTACCATGCCTGGCTAAAAGTATTTATAAAGTAAATGCTAACATATTCAAACCAAAATATTACAGTGTAGAAATTAAATCCCCCCTTGTCCCTAAACATCAACAGCCTTTTAATATCTTTCCATAGACTGTGTATGCCAGTGTGAGTTTTTGTGTTTTATGGAATTTGAAGTCATAATCTCTTTCCACAGCTTTTTTTATCAGTATAATTTTAGCATATTTACATATCAGCATATAAAATTTTCATTTTTTAAACAATGTGAATAATATCTACAGTGTTCCTTTTAATGGTTGCATAATCTTCTGAGATAGGGAAATTTCATAATTTATTTAGTCTTTTTCCTACTAATAGATATTTAGATTGTTTTCAGCTATTTTTTTTACAAAAATGTTATAATAAACATTTCTGTGTGTGTAGTGTATATATCTTTATATATTTAAAAGTATATGTTTTAGGAACTGTTGTACCAAGAGTATACTTTTTAATATTTGAAACAACTCAAGCCATACTTTATTTCTGTGAATGCTCCTTGAGAATTGGATATATCATCAGAGAAAGAAAAATAATTTCATTAAGAATTAAAGTAAGGCACCAAAATGGGAACCAATGAGTCTTTTCAAGCAGGCAAAATATATTAAATGATGATGGTGTCAGACTTCAGTGGAATGAAATGCACATGGGAAACAATTTACCCCTGCCCCAAGCCTCTAGCCAGAGAACCCATTTCCCCTAAGTAGTTATTTAAAATGTTACCATGCTAAATGAAGTAAAGCTAGTCCCAAATAACCAAAGGTCAGATGTTTTCTCTGATAGGTGGAAGCTAACTGACAATGAAGGGAGGGAGGAAAGGGGAAAAATAGAAGCACAGTAGATTAGACAATGGGGAATGGAGGGAAGGGGGCATGGAAAAAGGAAAGACAGTGGAATGAATCTGACATAGTTTTCCCATGTACCTATGAAAACAACACAGTGAATCCTACCACCATGTACATCCATAAGAATGGGACTCTAAGTAGAATAAGATATATTCCATGCTTATATGATTATATCAAATTGATTCTGATGTCATGTCAAAGAACCAATAAATTTTAAAAATATTATGTCAGATATCAAATGGACAAACAACTTTAAACTACAGATAGTATTTACTAATAAAAATCATAACATTATATAATTTAATCATCAATTTATAATGCTAATAGTCAAGTAAAATATTTCTGCTTGATTGCTTCAAATTAGAAAATTTCACCTCAGGGTTAGACCACATTTACTCTGAGAAGCCATCATCCTTGCATCGTGCTGTTATAAGAACAGAATATTTCTTCTAGTGGAGGATTTTGGATCATTTAAGTCTATACCTACTGCTGATAGTGGTTTTTAGCCTAACACCAGGACATGAAGACATCAAAACCTCTCAGAAATGAACCAGTGGACATTATATGTATCAATATGCTGTAAAGGTAGGTTGACTATAGACAGGAACAAATAAAATTTATTTATAGTCAACGAATTAGTATTCTGGCTCCTACTTATTTACCAATTTCATGTGTCAGAATAAAACTTTTCCTTGCATATACAAGATGGTTAATAGTAAGACAACAGGAGACAGTGGAAATCTAGATGGCCAAATGACTTTTAGCCTTTGTGGATAAAAATAGCTTACATTTGAGTGCTTATTATGGTCTTGGTGCACTTATAAGTGCTTCATTTGCATTATTTCATTTACTTGTCATAAGAACAGCATAGGCGCCATTCTACAAGTTTGGGCTAAAAAGTATAGAAAGGCAGGGCCTGGTGAACCATTGGCAAACAGCATGGCTAGTATTCACACCCAGGTAATCTCTCTAACCATTTGGTCCCTCTACCATTTCACTAGAATGAGGCTTTGTTAGCTACTAAGCAGGAAATTTTAGCGTCAGACACCTGTGCCTGTGGGGGCAGAATCTGTTGCCCTCCATGGTGGCTCCTTCTATCTCTTCAAGTTGTTTTTTGTGTCAGATCAGGCGCTCCAAACACCACAAGGAATCATTTTAAACCAGAGAAAGCTACCCAGCCTATCTTCTAGGTGGCCTAGAGTAAACTTTGTTCATCATATTCTCATAGCACTAAATTCTCTTCCCTGAAGACTTTCCTGTCTGCCATTTTTAAACATGTCACATATAAAGTAGAAAAAACCTTGAAGTGTACACATACCGGAATGTATACACCTCTGCACGGGATGGTAAGTCTCTCCACTGTGAATATGGGTAAGTTTCCACAATAAAATCTGTTACTTCTTTTCTCCTAGGAGGTACTGTGCTTGGGAATGCCCCACAGTGCTCTCCCTACTTGCTACAATATAAGCCTTTCTTCACTCTTATCTCCTGGTTGTGCTTATTGACTTTGCACTCACCAAGAGATGAACCCATTGGATTTGGTTAAGGTTTTGTTTGGTGTAAATTTGTGAAACCTCGGGTTCCACATCTTTTCCTCCTTTGCTCACTTTAGAAAACAGTCTCAGTTGGTCATAAGTTACCCCCTCCTTTTTGAGAAAAGGACTTAAGCAAAGATAGATGATTCTACATAAGTCAGTGAAAGTTGTGTCTATCTTGCCTCTTTGCATTTCATTTTTTACTGAAAGCCAGGTTACTACATCTAGTAACAGGAACTGGGGTAATCAGGCTTTTTCTTTGAGGTGTTATGTTAATCTGGAGGAACTGGACTATGTTTGATGTTGCTGTTGCTTTTCCAGCACACAGTGGTTTCTTCTAGGTTTCGGTTTTTGGCTTTTGGTGTTTTTTCCCCCTACCCTATTGTCATTGGGCTTCCTTAAGAACTCTTTCTTGGGCTGGGGTTGTGGCTCAGCGGTAGAGCGCTTGCCTAGCAGGTGCACGGCCTGGTTAGATCCTCAGCACCACGTAAACATAAATGCATTGCATTGTGTACAACTAAAGCAAATAAATAAATTCTTTAAAAAAAAGAACTCTTTCTTAAATAAAGTCTGTCCTGCAGCTCTCTAAAGTGTAATCCTCTATTGTTTTATTGAAGCTCTGTTGATGTGGTGGTAAGGTACTGGGGAGTCTCTGGGCAGTGACCATCAGAATTTCTTAGCCTTCTGTCCCTTTCTCTTGATGTGAGAAAGTGAGAGGGGGCTCAAGCTGTCTAATTGCCTTTCCTAAGTGAGATAAGGCTCTAGTAAAGTAGTAAAAGTTTCTTTGAGAGTAGGCCTTCATTGAGAAATAACAGAACTCGTAAAAAATCAATTTTATTTTTTTGAGTTTTCTTCTTTCTTTTTTATTTTTATTTTTTTAATTTAATTTAATGTGTTATACATGCTTTTAGAGTGCAATTCCTTTCATATTACATATAAAGAGCACAGTTTTCCAAGTCATTGGTTTTACACAAAGTATTTTCATACCATTTGAGCTTTTATACATGCACTTAGTACATTGATGTCCTTCTGCCATTATTTCTATCCCCTTGTCCCCTCCCCTCCCCCACTTTGTTTTAACATTCCTTCATTCCTCTCATCCCCCCCTCCCTTGCCACTATAATTCAGTATGATCATAGCAAAGGAATCAATTGACCTTTGGGTTTCTGGGATTGGCTGACTTCACTTAGCATTATTTTCTCCAACTTCATCCATTTACCTGCAAATGCCATGATTTTATTCTCTTTTGGTGCTGAGTAGTGTTCCATTATGTATATATACCAAATTTTCCCTATCCATTCATCTATTGATGGGCATCAGGGTTGTTTCCACAATCTAGCTATTGTGAATTGTGCAGCTATAAACATTGATGTGGCTGTGTCCCTGTAGTAAGCTGTTTTTAAGTCCTTTGGGTATAGACTGAGGAGTGGGATAGCTGGGTCAAATGCTGGTTCCATTCCAAGTTTTCCTAGGAATCTCCATACTGCTTTCCAGATTGGCTGCAGCAATTTGCAACCCCACCAGCAATGTATGAGTGTGCCCTTTTCCCCACAACCTCACCAGCATTTGTTGTTGTTTGTGTTTTTGATAGCTGCCATTCTGACTGGTGTGAGATGAAATCTTAGAGTAGTTTTGATTTGCATTTCTCTAATTGCTAGAGATGTTGAACATTTTTTCATATATTTGTTGATTGATTGTATATCATCTTCTGAGAAGTCTCTGTTCAGTTCTTTGGCCGGTTTATTGATTGGGTTGTTTGTTATCTCCAACATGTTGGATTAGGCCCCAACTTCCTCAATAAGATGCCTATAGCGCAAGAACTAAAACCATGCATTAATAAATGGGATGGATTCAAACTAAAAAGCTTCTTCTCAGCAAAAGGAACAATCAGTGAGGTAAACAGAGAACCTACAGAATGGGAGCAAATCTTTACCACATGCACATCAGACAGAACATTAATTTCAGGGATATATGAAGTGCTCAAAAACCTTTACACCAAAAATCTATTTTAAAATGGTAATGGGTGTATCCAAAATGCTTACTTGCCCCTTCCTCCTGCCTGAAGCAACAGGGAATTTTCATTTGACTTTCACAGTGAGATCCTGGTGAGGTTTCAGGAGTTGAAACTCAGGAAGTTTTGAGGAAGCCCAAACCTAAGACTAGGGCCCCCAGGAGTTTTTAACTTTTAAGCCAATCCATACTCAGCCTCTAATAATTTGTCAATTAACATTTTGGTGTTCCTAGTACAGATGTTCCTGGACTCACAACAGGGATACATTCTGATAAACCCAACATAAACTAAAAATGGTGTATGTAAAATAAGCATTTAACATCATAGTAGCCTAGCCTATGTGCCCAGAACACTTACACTAGCCTGTAATTGGGCACTACGAGGGGCTGGGGTTGTGGCTCAGTGCTAGACACCTTGTCTAGCATGTATAAGGCACTGGGTTTGATTCTTAGCACTACATATAAATAAACAAATTAAATAAAGGTCAATTGACATATATATATATACATACATATATATGTATATATCCATATATATATATATATATATATATGGATGTATATGTGGAAACATTTTTAAAAATTGGGCACTATGAGAGAGTTCATGTGCATATTACTAATCTTGGTATAGATCAAAATTCAAAATGAATTGAAGACCTGATGTAAGACTTGAAATTCTGAATCTACTGGAAGAAAACATAATGGAAACACTTCAAGGTATTGGTGCAGGCAATGATTTTCTGGACAGGATCCAAAAGCACAGGAAATAAAACCAAAAATTAACAAATGGGATTACATCAACCAAAAAGCTTTGCATAGGAAAGAAAACATTCAAAAAAGTGAAGAAATAACGTACAGGAGAAAATCTTTGCCAGCTATTTCTCTGACAGAGGGTTAATATCCAGAATATATAAAGACTTAAAAAACTAAAATCTATTAAAAATTTGCAAATAATCTGAGTAGACACTTTTCAAAGAAAGAAATATAAATAGCCAACCAATGTATGAAAAAAATGTTTAATATATTTAGCCATCAGGGAAAAGCAAATTAAGACTATATTGAGATACTATCTTACCCCAGTTAAAATAGTTATCCTCAAACAAACAAATGAACAAAAAATAACATGCTGGTAAGTCTTTGGAGATAAGGGAACTCTTATACACTGTTGATGGGAGTTTAAATTAGTAGAGCCACTATGGTGAACAATATGGAGATTCCTCACAAAACTAAAAAATTGAACTACCCTGTGATCTGGCTGTCCCACTTCTGAGAATATATCCAAAGGAAGTGAAATCCTCATAGAGATACCTGCATGTCCATGTTCATTGTGGCATTATTCATAGTAGCTAAGATATGGAATCAGCCTAAGTGCCCATCTACAGATGAATGGGTAAAGAAAATATGGTATCTATACACAATGGAATATTAGTCATCCAAATCCTGTCATGTTCAGCAAAATGGATGAAACTGGAGGACATCATGTGAAGAGACAAGTGCTATACGTTCTTTTTCATATATAGAAACTAAAAAATTTTTAAAAGTCAATCTGAAAGTAGAATAGTGATTAGTAGGATATGATCAGTGCATGCTGTATACATATATGAAAATATTACCCTGCATCCTGTTAATGTGTACAATTAATATGTGGTACTAAAAATAATAAGAAATTCAAAGTACAGTTTCTGCTGAATGCATATTGCTTTCACATCATGATAAAGTCAAACATTCCTAAGATGAACCATCATAAGTCATGAATTATCTGTAGCTAGTTATTACAGCAACTTCTATTTTTTTTTTTTTTTTAAATACTGGGGCACTTAACCACTGAGCCACATCCCCAGCCTTTTTTAGTTTTTATTTTGAGACAGGGTCTCAATAAGTTGCTTAGGGCCTCACAAGGTTGCTGAGGCTGGCTTTGAACTTGCGATTCTCTTGATCCTCCTGCCTCAGGCTCCCGAATTATTAGGATTACAAGTGTGTGCCAAAGCACACAGCTCAGTTATGTCTATTTTTAATAAGATGAAATCCTCTGTGTAATATAACTGTCTTTCCAATTTTTGAGGCAGTGGATTGCCCTGAACCTTCAGTTTTCTGCAGGATCTAAAAAGAAATGTTGATTTTCAGTTTGTTCATCCTTTTTTTTCTGATAAGAATGATAGTGACAATTTCCAACCTCTTTTCCTCTCAGAGCATGGTGAGGACAAACACATAATTTCACAAAATTTAGCAAGTGTATTAGTCCACTGTAGTCTCTAAAAACAAATTACTGGGTCATTTATAAATAATAGAACTTTATTTCTTACAGTTCTAAAGTTTGGGAAGTCCATGATCAAGCCACCAAAGATTCTGTGTCTGATAAAGGCTCATTCTTGCTTCACAGATGGCTCCTCTTGCTGTGCCCTGTTGGATAAGGGCACTAATTCCGTTCACGAGGGTTCCACTCTCATGATTCCAGTCACTACCTAAAAAACCTTACCTCTTAA
Source organism: Tamias sibiricus (assembly GCA_025594165.1). Taxonomy (NCBI): domain Eukaryota; kingdom Metazoa; phylum Chordata; class Mammalia; order Rodentia; family Sciuridae; genus Tamias; species Tamias sibiricus. The sequence continues at coordinate 68,887,846 of CM046669.1, forward strand.
TACCACCACAGTGGGATTAGGTTGCAACAAGAATCTTGAACAAATGAAAAAATTTAGATCAAAGCAGGTAGTATCTTCAAACTTGTTTTTATTTTTTTTTACAAATGTGAAGTCCTATCATTTTGCTAATAATACACAGAGAGGAAATCTTGCCATCAAAATGATGGTTCCTAATTTTGGCTGAATGCTTGATAATTTTTAAAATTTTTCATTATTTATTTATTTAAATGTTGATGCCTAGCACTGCTTTCCCCTGCCCCACTCTACACACACACACACACACACACACACACACACACTCAGCTTCCCACATGTAATCAGAGTTAAGAACCGTGCCACAGAACAAGGGTTCTCAAACTTCAGCATGGATCTCAGAATCATCCAGAAGATTTGTTAAAATTCAGATTGCTGAGCCCCAACCCCAGGATTTCTGACTTAGTGGAGCTGAGGCAGAGCCCAAGTATTTCCATTTCTGACAAGTTACCAGATGAGGCTGATGTTCCTGGCATTTGACCACACATTTTGAACCACTGCCATGGGAGATCAAAACAAGGGATCACAGGATTTGATATTCATGGTCTGCTTATTTTTCTTGGAAAATGAGACAACATAGCTTCCCATTTTCCCTGCTAACTCCCTGGTTGACTAGTTCAGAATACTTAGTCTTGGACCCTGTTTTACTTTCCCTTTTTTGGGGGAGAGTGGGTACTAGGGATTGAATTCAGGGGCACTCAACCACTGGGCCACATCCCCAGCCCTATTTTGTATTTTATTTAAAGACAGGGTCTCACTGAATTGCTTAGTGCCTCACCATTGCTGAGGCTGGCTTTGAACTCATGATCCTCCTGCCTAAGCCTCCCGAGCCGCTGGGATTACAGGTGTGCCCCACCATACCCAGCTTCCTCTTTACTTTCAGTTTTTTTAAGTTTTCCTATTTTTCAGGGTTCTATCTGTGAGTAGCTTCTCTTTGTACACTACCTAACTTTCCTTTTGGCTGATCATATGTGTTCAGACAGTGTTGATTCCATCTAAATGCTGATCACTCAGAACTCTATTACTCCAGCTGTATTTCTCTTCTAAGCTATGTGTTCAGTTCCACTATGATGTTTCCCAAGAACTTACATTCAGCTTGTCTAAAATTGGAATGTGTTTCTGCCCCAGTGTTCCCTTTCTTTGTGAATGGCACCAAGATGTACCCTATTTTTCAAGCCAGAAACCTGCATGTCAACCTTGATTTCTCTTCCTTACCCCTCACTCCAGTTGAACCCCAAGGCTTACCAATGCTATCCTGAATATCTCTCAAATCCATCTCATTCCATTTATGCCCATGTCACTGTCTACTTCATACCATTTCTGAAGGAATGCTCCAAAGAGATGATCTAATTTTGTAAATATAAAGCTGGAACCATGTCATGGAGTAATACAAACTCATTTGATTCCTCTCAGATGATCCTCGAACCAGCACCTTCTAGGATGCTAATGTGAGAAAGGTTCCTAACTTGACCTATCATGTCCTCCCCTGGGGGACTGACCTGAAGAAGGGATGGGGCAGGCCCAACAGAGGTTCCTTTATTTTAATGACTGAGGAAGCTCCTGGGAAAGAATTATTTTGAAGAGAAGATACTCAGAAAAGAACAGAGTCAGGTAGGTAAGCTGCCTCAGTAACCAAAACTTTAATTATTGAGAGAAAGGAAATACTAAATATAGCAGATGATTTGTTACTCTCAACCTCAGAGCTCTGTGAACTTAGGTTCTATTCTACACAGATGTTGGATCTACAGGTAAATTAACTAGAATCATGTGCCAGTTCTTAAACACCAGACCTACCCTCCTACTGTGCTTTGTGACACTAGGCTTTGTGGTGGGGTGGGAATGATATACAGAGCAAAATACCATACATTCGGTGGCTTACAAACAACAGAAATTTATATATTTCTTACAGTTTTGGCAGCTGGGAAGTCCACAATAGAGGTGTCAGCCAATTCAATATCTGGCGAGGGCCCATCTTCTGGTTCATGGTGCCTTGTCACTGTGTTGTTACATAGTGGGAGGGGAAAGGCAACTCTCTATGATCTCTTTGATAGCAGCACTAATCCCGTTCATGAGGGGTCTGTCCTCATGATCTAATCACCTTATAGTGGCCCCGCCTCCTGATACCATCACATCAGGGATTAGGTTTCAACACAAATTTGGGGGGACCCAAATATTCAGACCATGGCTGAAATCCTTTATGTTAGATTCTCTTTGTTCGAACAACTGGAACAGTTAGTTTCCTAACCATACTCCAACAGATACAAACCATTTTGCTAAAATCACAATAAACATTATAACACAGAAAGTACTTCTTTGGTTCCTGTCTATGATATTGTAGCACATGATAGGAAGAGACATTCTGTACCTCTTCTCATAGTTAACTATGCATCTACATGCTATAGAGGAAAGGACACCTGAAGGAAGTGGCAACAGTGTCCTTTATACGCACATAGAAAAGTAGTGCCTAATGTCCCTGGTGGGCCTGGCTGTACCCAGTAGATGCAACAGTGCCCACTGGGTGTGATGATACCCAATAGAGGGAGCACACAGAGCAAAAGGGATTGAAATCATACATCATGAATTCCCTCACTGATCTGGGTATAAAACAACAACAACAACAACAACAACAGATTTGTTATAAGCTTATCTGAGACAGTCTAGGAGCTCTCAGAAACTCACAAGATGGTACATAACTTGGATGCTGTATTAGTAAGTGACAGATCCATCGAAACTGAATTACTATAGTTAGCCATAGATAAGTTTTAAATTTTAGTATTATTAAAAGCCATAGCTTTGCCAGGCACAGTGGTGTACTCCTGTAATCCTAGTGACTCAGAAGGCTGAGGCAGGAGAATCAGTGAGTTCAAAGTCAGCCTCAGCAATGCCCTAAGCAACTCAGCAAGACCCTGTCTCTAAATAAAACATTAAAAAAGGGCTAGGGATGTGGCTTTTGGTTAAGCACCTTTGGGTTCAATCCCAAGTTCAAAAAAAAAAAAAAAAAGCCATAGCCTTTAAAATAGGAGCTATTAAATATCATCTCTTATTTTTGTCTCTATATTTTTGCCATCTGAATATCTTTGTTAATTATTTATCCAGTTGTTTCATTTAATCACAAATTAACAAAGTAGTTCAATATCTTAGGGTAGAGATCTGATCTGCACAGGAGGCTCCACTGTAGAAGAGAACCAAGGACTTGGGAGTTTCAGATCCAAGCATGGGAATTCTCACCATCTTCTCAGTGCTCTTGGCTCAGTGGGGAGCAGACAGCATTCAAACTTTACCATTTTTTTTCTTTCCCTCCCAAAGGCCCTTTCTTCCTCAACCTGTTAGGTCTTGTTGAGGGGTCATGGATGTTCAAAATGTGATGTTGACAAGAGGTTTTTGCAACTGTGCTTCCTTAGTTTCTCCTTTATGAAAGATTAAATCCTTTGTTCCTGAAAAATTGGTTTGACTTTTTCATGAGTATTGACTTAGGAAGCCAGTGGGTATGTATGATTGTCTCCCCATCAGCCATTAACCACCTCCCGCAGTTCTCAAACTATGCACTGAGGTGCCCTGGGGGCAACATAAAGGACTCACAGAAGCACTATGGGATATTTTAAATTTCAAGAGAAACAAGTTACATTTGTGGGACACTGCATGAACTGCTATTACTAGGTTGCTTGGACTTGACTACATAATGTAAGGATCAAAAGACCCATTTAATGTTACTGTATCCAGGGGCACCATGAAAATATTACTCAGGAATTATGGGCACTGTGTACAGAGGAAGTTTGGGAACCTCTGCTCTACCCACTTCCCAACAACTCTTATGTTTCTCTGGGGATCCATGTGAGTATGGGACTCTGAATTTATCCCCAGATTTGAGAGATGATACATGGGATCAAGCTAAATTAATCAGCACAGTCTATCCTCCTGGTCTTGTTAAGAAGTGAATTTATTATGAATGATTGTGTGACTTGTTAAAATATGAAAATGTGATCCAATTCAGCCAAACCAGAGTAAATGCTGGGATGATCTCAATCCACCAATCTCTCTCTCTCTCTCTCTCTCTCTCTCTCTCTCTCTCTCTCTTCTACTCCATCTGTCTCTGTTTCTGCCTAAAAAAGCATGTAGTTATTGGATACATTAACAAACATCTTTTGACCAAAATGAGAGCCAGCCTTTGAATGAAGTTGACACTGCATAAGATAAGAGTGACAAAAACTGAAGGACAAGACCTGCCTGAAGCTTGATATTTATTTTCACTCATGTTGTATATTCCACTTAATATTTTTGCTTATGTAAGTTTCCATTAGTTGTCTTCTTAGTTTTTTGTATTCACAGGAGTTCTTTTATGTCATGGTTTTTAGTCAGATATACTGTTGCAGATATCTTTATATTTTTCTTACCTTATCACATCAACTAAGATCAGGCTCTAACATAAATGGTGGAAAAAGGCATCCTTATCCCATTTCTAATCTCAGAAAGCTTTCAGTAATTTACCATTAAGTATGATGCTTATAAAAATAAGTTTTTGTTTTTTAAAATACTTACTTATTAGATTAATGAAATTCCCTTTTATTCCTAGTTGTTGTCATGAATGGGTTTTGAATTTTATTTTATTCTGTTATCTATTGAAATAACTATATCATTTTTCCCCTTTTTTCTGTTAATGGAGTAAATTACATGAATTGATTTTCAAATGCTATGTGAGTCCTGCCATCCTCTAATAAACTCTACATACTTTATTTTTTTATACTAACTGGATTTGACTAGCTATTATGTGGCTTAGACATTTTGCATCTCATTTCAAGAAATGGTTTGTATTTTTCCTATAATGTCTTTATCAGATTTTGAATTGTGGTATCAAGATTATTTTAGTCTCACAAAAAAGTTGTGATATGTTCCCTCTTTTTCTGTTCTCTAGAAGAATTTGTTATTGATGAAAGATCTTACAAATTTTGGAATACTTCACCAGTGAAGCCATCTGGGTTTGGAGTTTTCTTCTGGGAAGATTTGTAGTAATAAACTTAATTCTTTAATACACACATACACACATATGTATATGTATATGTATATGTATATGTTATATGGATAGAGATTGAATTCTTACACCTGTTAAAGAATTTTATAAGCCGGGCGCGGTGGCGCACGCCTGTAATCCCAGCACTTTGGGAGGCTGAGGCAGGAGGATCGCGAGTTCAAAGCCAGCCTCAACAATGGCGAGGCACTTGGCAACTCAGTGAGACCCTGTCTCTAAATAAAATACAAAAAAAAAAAAAAAAAAAAAAGGGCTGGGGATGTGACCCAGTGGTCGAGTGCCCCTGAGTTCAATCCCTGGTACCACAAAAAAAAAAAAAAAAAAAAAAAAAAAGAATTTTATATACACATATATTCAGATTTTGAATTTATTTTTATTCGTCCTGGTAAGTTCTATTTTTTTTTTTTTTTAAGAATTTGGTCATTTCTTCAGAACTGCCAGATTTTATGGCACAAAGTTGTTTAGATTATGGATGCCTATTATTTTATTTCTAATGTTTTAATTTGTGTATGCTCTTGCACTTTTTTTTATTATTGAGGATTGAACTCAGGGCCTCACACAGGGTAGGCAAGTACCTTTACCTCCCCAGCATGTGTATGCTCTTTTTTTTTTTTTCTAAATGATTAGTCTTCATAGGTTTTCATCATTATATTTAATTAATTAGACACTTGGATTTATTATTTTCATATTTTTACTTTACCAAGGCTTGACATGCTTTTCTTTTACTAGTTTCTTAAGGATTTTAGCTTAAAATATTTCTTTGAAGCATTTTTCTTTTCTCATAAGTGCAAATGCATTACAGACAGTTTCCCACTAAATTTTAGCATCAACCCATGAGTTTTGTTTTTATAAAATTTTTTTGTAGTTGTAGGTGGACAGCATGTCTTTATTTTATTTGTTTATTTAATTTTTTATGTGGTGCCAAGGATCAAACCCAGTGCCTCACATGTGCAAGGTAAGTGCTCTGCCACTGACCTATAGCCCCAGCTCAACCCATGAGTTTTGGTAAGTTATCTTTTTCATTATATTTAAGTTCAAAATATTTTATATATTTTGCACTTTTTCTATACATTATTTAGTTGTTTAATTTTTGTTATTGTTTATTGACAGACATTTGGGATATTGTAAATCATTTTGGTATTTTCATATTTGTTGAGACATTCTTTATGACCCAATATATGGTTGGAAATGGGAAGTGTTCCATGCATATTTGAAAATAATGTGATTTTTATCCTTTTTGCTATGTTAATTAGGGCAGGCTTATAATTGCGTTTAGATTTTCTACAGTCTTACTAAGGTTGAACCTGTGTGCTCTGTCAGCTACTTAGAGGAATGTGTTAAAATCCCTGCATGATTATTTGACCAAATTATGTTATGTGAATATATAACAATGAATCCCACTATTATGTATAATTATAACCCACCAAAAAGGAAAAGAGTATCTGACAAAAACATTCCTGCATGATAATACGTTGGTCAATTTTTTTCTTTAGTGCTAATTTCTGATGTATATATTTTGAATCTCTTTGAGTGTACATACATTTAGAATTTTAATATTTCCTTGTGGATTAACCCTTTATCATTTTAAGATGTCTCTCTTTTTACTTCTTGCTTCTTGTTCTCTTCATCTGACATTAGTATAACTAAAGTAGCTATTTTTAATACTTTTACTTTCAACCTATGCTCTTATATTTAAGTATATCTCATGTACTTGGAATATAATTAGATTTTTTGTTTCTTTTGTCTGTTCTTTCCTGGTCTAATAGTCCTGACCTTCTGTTTGAAATATTTAGTTCACTTAACATTAACTTATAATTACTGATAGTGCTGGATTTAAATATCTTCCCTTTCTGTTTTTTCTATTTGACCCATCTGTGTTATGTTCTTCTTTCTTGTTCACTTTTATATTAATTAGTTTTATTATTTTGCTTTATCTGCTAATTTTTTAGTTATTCACTTTTTAACTCTTCCTTGACTATCCTAGAATTGAAATTTATGTTCTTGATTTATTATAACCCAAACTAAATTATTACCTTTAATGCTTTCCAGATAATGCTAATACCTAATGTCTTTTTAATTCCATTTATCCCCTTCTGCTTTTTAAAAATTTTTTTATTATTCTAATTTGTTATACACGTTTGCAGAGTACATTTCATTTCATATTACATATAAAGGCCACAATTTTTCGAGTTGCTGGTTTAATATAAAGTATTTTTACAACAATTGTGTCTTCATACATGTATTTAAGGTAATCATGGATAAATAACTCAGTCGGCTATTATTTATATCCTCTTGCCCCCACCCCACCTCCCCCCTCTTTGTTCTGTTTAAAGCTCTTTCATTCCTCTCATTCCCTCTCTCTTGCCTTTATAATTAGTATCTTCATATCAAAGAGATCATTCGACCTTTGGTTTTTGGGGATTGGCTAACTTCACTTAGCATTATTTTCTCCAACTCTATCCATTTACCTGCAAATGCCATGATTTTATTCTCTTAGTGCTGAGTAGTGTTCTATTGTGTATATATACCAAAGTTTCCCTATCCATTCATTTGCTGATGGGCATCAGGGTTGGTTCTACAATCTAGCTATTGTGAATTGTGCTGCTATAAACATTGATGTGGCTGTGTCCCTGTATTAAGCTGTTTTTAAGTATTTTGGGAATAGGCCAAGGAGTGGGATAGCTGGGTCAAATTGTGGCTCCATTCCCAGTTTTCCTAGGAATCTCCATACTACTTTCCAGATTGGCTTCACCAATTTGCAGCTCCACCAGCAATGTAAGAGTGTGCCTTTCCCCCCACATCCTCGCCAGCATTTATTGTTGTTTGTTTTTTTATTTTTATTTTTATTTTTTTTAATATTTATTTATTTGCTTTAGTTGTACACAATGCGTTTTTATTTTTACGTGGTGCTGAGGATCGAACCCGGGCCGCACACGTGCTAGGTGAGCGCTCTACCGCTGAGCCACATCCCCAGCCCATGTTGTTTGTTTTTTTGATAGCTGCCAATCTGACTGGAGTAAGATGAAATCTTAGAGTTGTTTTTATTTGCATTTCTCTAATCACTAGAGATGTTGAACATTTTTTCATATATTTGTTGATTGTTTGTATATCCTCTTCTGAGAAGTGTCTGTTTAGCTCCTTGGCCCATTTATTGATTGGGTTATTTGTTTTGTTTTGTTTTGTTTTTTGGTGTTAAGGCTTTTAAGAACTTTATAAATCCTGGAGGTTAGGGTTCTATCTGATGTGCTTGTGGTAAAGATTTGCTCCCATTCTGTAGTTCCTTTATTTACCTCACTGATTGTTTCTTTTGCTGAGAAGAAGCTTTTCAGTTTGAATCCATCCCATTTATTGATTCTTGTTTTGAGTTCTTGTGCTATAGGGGTCTTATTGAGGAAGTTGGAGCCTAAACCAACATGATGGAAATTTGGGCCTACTTTTTCTTCTATTAGGTGCAAGGTCCCTGGCTTAATTCCTAGGTCCTTGATCGACTTTGAGTTAAGTTTTGTGCATGGTAAGAGAAAGAGATTTAATTTCATTTTATTACATGAGGATTTCCAGTTTTCCCAACACCATTTGTCCAGTGAACATTTTTGGCACCTTTGTCTAATATAAGATTACTGAAGTTGTGTGGGTTCGTCTCTGAGTCTTCTATTCTGTACCATTGGTCAACTGGTCTATTTTGATGCCAGTACTATGCTGTTTTTGTTACTATGGCTTTGTAGTACAATTTAATGTCTGGAATAGTAATGCCACCCACTTCATTCTTCTTGCTAAGAATCACTTTGGCTATTCTGGGTCTCTTATTTTTCCAGATGAATTTCATGATTGCTTTTTCTATTTCTATGAGGAATGATATTGGGATTATGATTGGTATTGCATTGAATCTGTATAGTGCTTTTGGGAGAATGGTCATTTTGACAATATTAGTTCTACCTATCCATGAACAAGGTAGATCTTTCCATCTTCTAAGATCTTCATTAATTTCTTTCTTTAGTGTGCTGTAGTTTTCATTGTATAGGTCTTTAATTTCTTTTGTTGAGTCCCAAATATTTTTTTTTTTGAGACTATAGAAAATGGGGTGGGTTTCCCAGTTTCTCTTTCTGAGGATTTGTCGCTAATGTACAGAAATGCCTTTGATTTATGGGTATTGATTTTATATCCAGCTACGTTGCTGAATTCATTTATTATATTTAAAAGATTTCTGGTGGAATTTTTTGGATCTTCTACGTATAGAATCATATCATCTGCAAATAGTGATAATTTGAGTTCTTCTTTTCCTATCCGTATCCCTTTAATTTCTTTCATCTGTCTAATTGCTCTGGCTAGGGCTTCAAGAACTATGTTAAATAGGAGTGGTAAAAGAGGGCATCCCTGTCTTGTTCCAGTTTTTAGAGGGAATGCTTTCAATTTTTCTCCATTTAGGATGATGTTGGCCTGGGGCTTAGCATAGATGGCCTTTACAATGTTGAAGTATGTTCCTGTTATCCCTATTTTTTCTAGCATTTTGAACATGAAGGGATGTTGTATTTTGTCACATGCTTTCTCTGCATCTACTGAGATGATCATATGATTTTTATCTTTGAGCCTGTTGATATGGTGAATTACATTTATTGATTTCCTTATATTGAACCAACCTTGCATCCCTGGAATGAAGCCCACTTGATCGTGATGCACTATCTTCTTGATGTGTTTTTGTATTTGATTTGCCAGAATTTTATTGAGAATTTTTGCATCTATATTCATTAGAGATATTGGTCTGAAGTTTTCTTTCTTTGATTTGTCTCTGTCTGGTTTTGGAATCAGGGTGATATTGGCCTCATAGAATGAGTCTGGGAGTGTTTCCTCTTTTTCTATTTCATGAAATAGTTTGAGAAGTATTGGTTTTGGTTCTTCTTTAAAGGTCTTGTAGAACTCAGCTGTGTATCCATCTGATCCTGGGCTTTTCTTGGTTGGTAAGTTTTTTTATGACATAATCTATTTCTTTGCTTGAAATTAACCTATTTAAATTGTGTATATCATCTTGATTTAGTTTGGGCATATTGTATGTCTCTAGAAATTTGTTGATGCCTTCATTATTTTCTATTTTATTAGAGTATAAATTTTCAAAATAATTTCTAATTATGTTCTGTATTTCTGTAGTGTCCGTTGTGATATTTCCTTTTTCATCGTAGATATTGGTAATTTGTGTTTTCTCTCTTCTTTTCTTTGTTAGCATAGCTAAAGGTCTATCAATTTTATTTATTTTTTCAAATAAATAACTTTTCGTTCTGTCAATTTTTTCAATTTCAATCTCATTAATTTCAGCTCTGATACTAATTATTTCCTGCCTTCTACTTCTTTTGGGGTTGATTTGTTCTTCTTTTTCTAGGGCTTTGAGATGTAATGTTAGTTCATTTATTTGTTGACTTTTTCTTTTTTGTAGAAATGAGCTCCATGCAATGAATTTTCCTCTTAGTACTGCCATTAGGGTGTCCCAGAGATTTCAGTATGTTGTATCGTTGTTCTCATTTACCTCTAGGAATTTCTTAATCTCCTTCTTGATGTCTTCTGCAACCCATTGATCATTCAATAGCATATTATTTAGTCTCCGGGTGTTAGTGTAGCTTTTCTTTCTTTTTTTATCATTGATTTCTAATTTCATTCCATTATATCTGATAGAATGCAAGGTAATATCCCTACTTTTTTATATTTGCTTGGAGTTGCTTTATGGCATAGTGTATGGTCTATTTTTGAGAAGGATCCATGTGCTGCTGAGAAGAAAGTGTATTGGCTCATTGATGGGTGATATAGTCTATATATGTCAATTAAGTCTAAATTATTAATTGTATTATTGAGTTCTATAGTTTCTTTGTTTAACTTTTGTTTGGAAGATCTATCCAGTGGTGAAAGAGGTGTGTTAAATTCACCTAGAATTATTGTGTTACTTTTCTCTCTTGCAGGCTTTAAAATTCTATCTTTATTTTGTATGCTAGGCATTTTCATTAAATGTGCCTTGGTGTGGACCTGTTGTAATTTTGTATATTTGGCATCCTATAGGTCTCTACTATTTGATTTTCAAATTCATTCTTCCTGCTTGGGAAATTTTTTGATATTATTTCATTGAAGAGATTGTGCATTCCTTTGGTTTGAATCTCTGCACCTTCCTCTATTCCAATAAATCTTATATTTGAACTTTTGATGGTATCCCATAATTCTTGGATGTTTTGTTCATGGTTTCTTACCATCTTCACTGTGAGGTCAACTTGATTTTCAAGATTATATATTTTGTCCTCATTGTCTGAGGTGTTGTCTTCCAAGTGATCCAATCTGTTGGTGATGCTTTCTATTGAATTTTTTAAGTGGCTTACTGTTTCTTTCATTTCAAGAATTTCTGTTTGGTTTTTTCTCAAACTCTCTATCTCTTTCTTGAAGTAATCTTTTGCTACCTGGATTTGTTCTCTTATCTCTTTGTTGGTGTGATCGATGGTTGCCTGTATTTGATCTCTTATCTCTTTGTTGGAGAGATCAATTTTTGCCTGTATCTGTTCACTTAGGTCATTTTTTAAATCCCTTATCACTTTAATTATGTATATCCAGAACTCTTTCTCTGACATTTCACCTACTGTGCTTTCTATGGTTTCTATTGTTGTAGTATCTTGGTTTGTTTGGGGCATTTTCCTCCCTTGTTTCCTCATGATGTCTATGTGTTTTCCTCTCTTGCAAGGTAAGCCTGAGGTATTACAACTTCTGCCCTTTTGATAAGGTCCCTTCAGGTTACCCAGAACCTCACTTTTTAGGGAAATATCAATATTACATCTTTCAGTGTACCCAATGCTTGTCCATATATCAATTAGTTTTTATTTTTATATTTACAGTTTTGTCACTATAAACATAAATGATGAGATCAGTTATCTTATTCCATATAGTCTCTATTTTTGCGTGGTGGTTTACAGTATCTGATGAAAGAAGGGGGGACTTAGAGGTTGGCTTAAACATTTATGAAGTAAGATGTGAGAAAATAGAGGTTTATTTGAATACTGAGGGTATAATCATTAGAATTTGACTGTTAGTAGAATAAGCAAGAGATAGACAACCCCATGTAAGATTCCCTGTTAGTTCACAACACATCCTGGTCTCTAGGGACCTTAGTAATGTCTTGCCCAGACCTTATTGTTGTTCCTTGGTAGTAGCGTCGCTAACTCAGTTTTGTGGCAGTGGTAGCCTCAGGCCTATGATTATATTGGTGTTGGGTTGAGTAGCTACGGGATCCCAGTTCAGTGTGTCTCTCTGGGCAGACGGGAGTTGCCTATCCGATTTGCAGGCATGGAGCGAGCCTCTCTCTCCAGATCCCCTTCTGGCCACAGTGTGGTGGAGCAGGCAGTCTGGCTTTCTTCTCCCCACTCTCCTCCTCCTTGTCTCCTCTCAGTTTAATTGTTTAGGTGGGGGTTGGGCAAGTGGGCAGCAGGGCCCTTCCACAGGGTGAAGCCTGCAGTTACTGGTCCTGGTGATGGCATGAGCTGGTGGCCAGGTGAGCTGGTGGCTGGGTCGCTCCTTGGGGGGGGTGTGCCTACCTCTTGTTCCGGTCGCAGCTGGGCAGGTCACAGTTCCCCAGGGAATGGACAGGGCCCTTCCTCTGGTTGGGCCCTGTCTGCAGCCTGCTTTTTATTTTTATATGCATTTAATTCTTCATAGAGTTTAAACTCTGTAAGACATATCACCACCACCATCATCATCCTTATTGTGTAAGTCAATATGCAGTTACATTCATCTAAAATGTTTCTCTGCTCTCTTGATTGTCAAGACTTTTTTTTTGATGTTTGGTGTTTTCATCTTGTGACTATTTTCTTTTTCTCCGAAGAACTCCTATATTTCTTGAACTGCTGGACTACGGACAACAATTTATCTCAAGGTCAGTTTTTGTTTTCCTGAAAAGTCTTCATTTAACATTTTTTTAAAGGACTTTGGGGGGCACAGGTCTAGAATAGCAGTTATTGTCTTTTTAGCACTCTTAGGTATGTCATACTATTGTTTCTTGTTTTCTGTTACTTATGTTGAGAAATTGTCAACCAATCTGTCCATTATTTGAAGGTTTATTCTGGTTGCTTTTAAGACTTTTTTTTTTTTTTTTTTTTTTAAATATTTATTTATTTGGTTTTAGTTGTACACAATGTGTTTTTACATGGTGCTGAGGATCGAACCCGGGCCGCGCACGTGCTAGGCGAGCGCTCTACCGCTAAGCCACAACCCCAGCCCTTAAGACTTTTTTTCTTGGGACTGGGAATTGAACCCAGGGGCCTGTAATGGCCTGCGGGCAAGCTGCTGTTCAAAGCAGCGAAGCTGTGGATAAAACTCAGAGACAAGATAGAAAAGAAAAGATTATTTTAATTCTCTCTTTTACAATCACCCCCCCCACACACACACACACACACAATGGCTTTCACAAAGCAAACACTCTATAGGCTCTATCCCGGGCAAGGTCCCACTCTCATGTGGTCCGGCAGGAGAATGGCCCCGGCAGGCTTTCTTTTTCTGGAGTCATTCCTCTCAATCTCGCGTCAAGTCCCGTGAGATTTTAGGCTAAGTCTTGTGAGCGAGATTTCGGGAGACAACAATGTCCGGGGCATTTCTAATGTAAACGAAAGCGGTCTCAGCCAGCTCTTAAATCAGGGCTTCTGCAGGGGCCCTTTACCATTGAGCCACATTCCCAGCTCTTTTTAGTTTTTGAGACATGGTCTTACTAAATTGCTCAGAATGGCCTCAGACCTGCATTCTGCCTCAGCCTCTCCACTTGCTGGGTTTACAGGTGTGCATGCTTGGCTGTTTTTTTATTTTATTTTTTTAAGTTCCTTATGGTGTTCCAGGAATATTTATACCTCTTCATATGTTTCCTTCTTGAAGTTTGCAGAGCTTAATGACCTGTGTCTTTTACCTTTCATCTTTTGGAATAGTCATTTCTCTCTTCAAATATTGCTTCAGTTTTGTTCTCCCTTCCTGCTCCTTCTGAGATTACAATTTCATGTTTTGGTCTAGACAATTTCACTATGCTATACATATATTTCACACTTTTTCTTTGTCTTCCATTCTTTTTATATTTACTTTATTCTTCAGTATTGATGTCTGACAACGGCCTGAGTTTTTTCACAACTTGAATCTTGTGTATATAACTCATTGTTAAATCCATATGTTGAGTTTTTAATTTCAGTTCTTGCCTTCTTGAGTATTATTTTTTCTTTCCTTTTTTCCATTTCACTGAACATATTAAGAATAATTATTTCAAAATCCTTGTGTGCTAAGTCCAATAACTAAATCATAAAGGTGATTTTACGCTCTTGATTTCTAATCATATGATCATTCTCTTGTTATCCTAAGTAGCTTTTTTACTGAATTCTGGAGATAATGCATGAAAAAAAAAATCATAGTGGCTCCAGGTCATATCATCTTTCTCTAGAGAAGTTTTGCCTTTTCTTCTCTGTGTAGACAGAATGAAGACTGATCACATAAATAAAATCAGATGCTAGACTTTGTTACTTGGGGTCAGGTTCTACTGTCTTCTCCAAAGCTAGAGTATGCTCACAGGAGCTTCTCCTTCTTCTGGCTAGTCCTTAATTTTATTATTATTTTTTTCTGCTCAATCAGAAACATACATTTTATTTTCTGAGACTTTGTTCTTAGTTTCTCACTTCCTGCAGCTTCACAACTCAGCAAATCTCCTAGGCAGAACCTACAATGTGCCAACGGTAGTGCTTCACTCACCCCTTTCCAATCAAATACTAGCCCTTCAAATCTCTAATTTTCTATCTCCAATAGAAAACCACCCCAAACTCTGCTTATGTCACTCTTTCCCATCAGCTCTCTGGCCAGGGAGTTCTTGGACTGTAGGACCCAGAATTGTCAGATGTACCTAGGATAAATGCAGCTGCAGATTCTCAGCTACTCCCTTCCATGGTTGGCTTTTCTACAGAATCTTGAATTCCCTTCTTAATTGCTTCAGTAGATTCAGTGATTTTCTGGATTTAAGTAGATGTTTTATGTATCTCATACAGCTTTTTCCCTGTCTCCGCCCCGCTGCTGCCCCAGTGGTTGCATTGGTCTACTCTAAGTTACTCTAACATATCCTAAAATGGAAGTTGAATTTTCACATTACACATTGTCACTTAAGAGAACTCAATGTGTTGCTGAGTGAGGTCAGTTAACACTATTAAATACTAAGTACATTATAAGTAATTCAAAGGGGGTCTAGAAGTAATTCTTAAAGGAAAAAGTGTAATATTTTTAATGTTTATAATCCTTTAAACAAGGCCTTTTAAAAATATTTTTAAAATTAAAAATAATGTAAGAAAATCTCTGTATGTTACAGGAAGCAGATGCTACTCAATATACAGAAAATATGTTATCTCTTTTCCTCCACGTAGTACCTCCTAGGCTTAGGAACAGGGAAACATCTGACCAGTTGCAGAAAGATAAAGAAGTCGGCTGACTCATAGGGATAGCTGTATTTCTAATGACCAGTATAGAAAATGCAGTGTGAGACCTTGCTGTCCTTATTAAGAGAGTCAAGAAAATAAAAATCTGTGTATATTAGAAGACCAAATTTTCAGTGAAGCTAAGTTACTGAATATAGATATCAAGCTAGGAATTAATTGTAAGTTTTAACGGTTAGAATAAGCTGTTTTTAGTACATGTAAACAGAGAAATACATGGGAAATTTCCAATTTTTCAAGAAGTTTAAGTATAATGGAGTACCATGACTTACACACTTCTGTTCTTAATACCCCAAACACACAGTAATATCATTTTACTTTTTTTCGGTACCAGAAATAAAACCCAGAGCCTTGCACATGCTCAGCACACACTCACAGCAACCCTCACACATTTATATTTAAAGTCAAGGTAATGTAAGGCTCTGGAACAATCCTGGGCCTGTTAGCAGAAAAGAAGGAATATGAGATTGGTAAATCATCAACCTAATATCTAATCAGTGAATTGTAGTCCCACTCCACAGCTCCTGTCACTGACTCCCACTTGCTTCTTCCAGTCATGATCCTTCTTGAACATTCAGAAGTTTTTACGACTTCCTTTCCTGGCTGTACCCTTCCCCAGCTCCTCTGCTGCTCAAACTCCAGCCCGTATTAACCTGTAGTTGGTCCTCCATATCTACAGGTTCTTACCCACAGATTCAACCAGCCACAGACTGAAAATACTAAAAAAAAAAATTACATCTGTACTGAATATACTGAATATATGCAGATGTTTTTCTTATCATTATTCTCTAATAATACAGTATATCAACTATTTAAAGAGCATTATTCATTATTATGGGTAATAAGAGGTGATTTAAAGTTAAGGATGTGCATAGGTTATAGGCAAATACGATGCCACTTTATATAAGGGACTTGAGTATACATGGATTTTATCTGCAGGGCTTCCTGGAACCAATCCCCAGAAGATACTAAGGAACACCTGCATTTGCAATTCTAAAAAGGTGCCTTGTATTTTTTTTTTTAACATCTCCATGCCATTGTTTATTTGGTGTCTCTCTCCCTGGAACATATCTTATTTTATCCAGTCCCTTTGCTCTTCTTTTCCCTATCTTTCTGTTTAGGGTAATCTTACTTATTTTTAGCACTCTCTCCCATCTTCCTCCTCTATTAAATATTTCCAATCCCAGCCAGATTTGACCTGTTTGCCCTTTAAACTGCTGTAACACTTTGCGTATATTTCTCCTAGGACTTATATTTCTCTTAGTATTATCTGCTTTGTAGAAAAATTGTTTGTGTTCTTATATTATCCCCCTTATTGGACAGTCAGTTCTTTAAGGAATATAACTGTGACTTTTTTAAAATCCACAGCTGGGCTCACCAAAATCTTGCAAATGCTTATCAGTTAATAAATACTTATTCAGTTAGATACAAATGATATGTGGCTCCCATAGGCAGTTTTACAACATGGATATCTGTTTTCTTCCAGGCCAGGTAGACCATATCCTCTGACTTTTCACCTTTTTTTAAACACTCACCTGCAAAAAAAAAAAAAAAAAAAAAAAAAAAAAAAAAAAAAAAAAAAAAAAATTGCACTTCTCTAATTGCTAGAGATGTTGAACACTTTTTCATATATTTAAGATTTCATGTCACTCCTGTCAGAATGGCACTCATCAAGAATACAGGCAACAGTGAATGTTGGCAAGGATGTGGGGGTAAAGGTACATTCATACATTGCTGGTGGGACTGCAAATTGGTGCAACCACTATGGAAAGCAGTATGGAGATTCCTCAGAAACCTGGGAATGGAAACATCATTTGACTCAGCCATCCCGCTCCTTGGTTTATACCCAAAGGACTTAAAATCAGCATACTACTGTAAAGCATCCATGTCAGTGTTTATAGCAGCTCAATTCACAATATCTAGACCATGGAACCAACCTAGGTATCCCTCAATAGATGAATGGATAAAGAAAATGTGGTATATACACTCAATGGTATATTATTCAGCTTTAAAGAAGAGTAAAATTATGCCATTTTCTAGTAAATTATTGGAGTTGGAGAATATCGTGCTAAGTGAAATAAATCAATCCCACAAAACTGAAGGCTGAATGTTTTTTCTAATATGTGGATGCTAACTCACAATAAGGTGGGGGGCACTAGGGAAGAATAGTATTACCTTGGAGGGTAGAGGGAAGTGATGGGAGGGGTAGGAGAGGGGATGTGGGGATAGGAAAGACAGAATGAAACAGACATTTTTACTTTATGTATATATGTGACTACATGACCAATATGATTTTGCAACATGTACACTCAGAAAAATGAGAAATTATATCCCATATATGTATGATATATCAAAGTGCATAAATGCATTCTACTGTCATGTGTAACTAATTAAAACAAATTTAAAAATTTTAAAACAATTTTCAAACTATACATCTGACAAGGGATAATATTCACAATAAATAAGATCAAATAAATCAATAGTGAAAAATCCAAATCTGCAACATAGACAGTAGATCAAAATAGATATTTTTCAAAATAAGACATGCAAATGACTAACAAATATATGAAAAAAATTCTCAACATCGCTAATAGTCAAGGCAATGCAAATTAAAACCTCAATGAGATATCTAACACCTCTTTCAAGAGATTGCTATTATTAAAAAGGTAAAAGATAGTAAGTGCCAAAGAGAATATAAAGAAAAGGGAACACTTACATACTGGTAGTGGTGATGTAAATTAGTACAGCCATCATGGACAACAGTATGGAGGCACCTAAAAAATTAAAAATAGATATGCCATACGATCCAGCAATTCTACTACTAGGTATACATACTAAGGAAACGTCTTCTCTCCCATATTTATTGCAGGATCACTCACAATAGCCAAGGAATGGAATCAACCTAAGTGTTCATCAACTAATGCATGGATAAAGAAAATGTACATTTACACCATGGAATACTATTTAGTCATAAAAATATGAAATATTATTATTTGCAACAACATGGATAGAACTGAAGGTCATTATGTGAAGTAAAATAAGCCAGCATAGAAAGACAAATTTCACATGACAAATTTCACAAATTTCACTCTTATCTAGAATCTAAAAAAAGTTGATCTCATAAAAGTTGAGAATGAATTGGTGGTTACCTTTGGCTGGGGGAGAATAGGGAGGAAAGAATGATGAGGAAAGCTGATCAATGGGTACTGTGTTATAGGTAAATAGGAACAAGAAGTTCTGCATAGTAGGATGACTATAGATAATGGTAATAGATAATAGTAATGTATTTCAAAAAAATTAGAAGAAAGTATTTTGAATGCTTTGCCATAAAGAAACGATACTTTTAAGGATAAAGAAATTCTGACTTAAGTATTATACAACGTATATATGTATTGAAATATCACAAGGATATATAAACATGTATCCTCACCCAAGATGATCTCCGTCTTGATTATGCAAAGTCAACATCTAAATTGATCGGTTTTGCCTATACTCAAGGGAAGAACCCAAAATAATGGGAACCATTTTAGAATTCTGCCTATTTTATTTTTCTCCCTTTTTTGTGTCTTTTTTGCATGTCTTACTGAAATGATAGCCAAAGTGTGATCCCTGAACTATCAGCATCAGCATCATCTGAAATACAAATTCTCAGGCTCCACTGCAGGTCTCTTATGTTGGAAACTCTGGAAGCCCAGCTATCTATTTTAACAAGCCCTCTGGGTGATTTAAACCACATCAAAGTTTAAAACCACGGCCTCACTCATTGGTTTTTTATTTTAGTGCTATACCATAAGTAATTCCTCTATTTGCTGATTAAAGACAAAAAGAAGCATTACCATATTCTACTAGCTGTCTTAATCCTCAATTAATGAGGAACTCAGAAGGAACATAGATTTCCAAATTTGTCATGCGGGCGGCTCTCCCATTTTGACTCTCACTCCCTGACGTCCCCCTCTTTCACCTTCTTATCCTTGTTTTCATTTGCATTGCAAGAGGAAGTACAGTAGTAATCCTGTGTATAATAAGCTAACTGGATTAATAGGGTGATTCTTTGCCCAGCCCTTCCTAACTCTTTACCCCCTTTTAGTATCTGAATGATTGTCCTGACTCTGGGTTTACTGTCCTTTTTCAGTGTTATTATTGTTAATGTTACCCTGTGGAAATAAGCAGATAATTTTCATGAAGTAATATGACATCTCCTAAAACTGATATTAGTTGATTAATTTCAAACATTAGTATTTAAGTTATATAAAAAAACCGTGTCAGAGAGACAGAGAGACAGAGAGAGAGGGAAGGAGGGAGGGAGGGAGGGGGGGAGAGAGAGAGAGAGAGAGATAGTAAGTATCTGGCTACAACTAAATAGAACTGATTCCTTTGTTATAGACATTGGAGTATAAGATAATCCTTTATTTCTGGCTCTCTATGGCATAGGAAGTTAGATATAACCACTACATGTGTTTGATCCACAAAGAAATATATAGTATAGTTGAGTTTCTGATGAACTGAATTTCATGATGCTTTCATGAAATTTTAACCACATAAATTAACCTATCTCCAACCTGAAGTTTTCCAAATCAAAAAACATTTTAAAAATCCAATGTAAATTTCCTGCATTTTATTTTTAGAAAAAAATTGGCTGAACAGCACATTTCTATAAAAAAGAAATCTACTTTAACATCAACGTTCCTTTTCTCAGTATTTACAACCAAAGGTTTCATTCATGAGTGTAGAGCTTTCTGGATATTCTGACCTACAAGATAGTGCTTAACAAGTACTTGTTGAATACATGTACTTTTTCTATCATTTTTTTCCTTTCTTTTTTTAAATTTATAACAGTAGTATGTATTACAATTCATAATGCACATATATAGCATCTTTTTACATACAACTGTTTGTATACAAAGTATATAAGTACCATTCAGATCTTCAATCATGCATTTAGGATAATGATATCCATCTCATTCAACCACCAATTTTTTTTCCTTCCCCCCTCCCTCCCCCTTGCTCCCTCCCTTCCCCTCCCTTTCCTTTGACCATTCTAGTGTTCCTCTAATCCTCCTATGTACCCCCATCCAACAACACTGTGAACTAGCCACCTTATATCAGAGAAAACATTCGGTATTGGGATTTTGGGGATTGGCTAACTTCACTTAGCATTATATTCTCCAACTTCATCCATTTACCTGCAAATGCCATTATTTTATTCTCTTTTATTGCTGAGTAAAATTCCATTTTGTATATATACCACATTTTCTTTATCCACTCATCTACTGAGGGACATCTAGGTTGGTTCCACAACCTACCTATTGTGAATTGTGCTGCTATAAACATTGAAGTGGCTGTGTCACTGTAATATGCTGTTTTTAAGTCCTTTGGAAATAGATCCAGGAGTGGGATAGCTGGGTCATAGGGTGGTTCCATTCCCAGTTTTCCAAGAAATCTCCATACTGCTTTCCATAGCGGTTGCACCATTTTGCAGTCCCACCAGAAATGTATGAGTGTGCCTTTTTCCCCACATCCTCTCCAACATTTATTGTTGTTTGTGTTCTTGAGAGCTGCCAATCTGACTGGAGTGAAATGAAATCTTAGAGTAGTTTTGATTTGCATTTCTCTAATTGCCAGTGAAGTTGAGCATTTTTTCATGTATTTGTTGATTAATTTTGTATCTTCTTCTGAGAAGTGTCTTTTCAATTCCTTAGCCCATTTATTGATTGGATTATTTGTTTTTTTTTTGTTAAGTTTTTTTTTTTGTTTTTTTTTTTTTTTGTTTTTTTTTTTTTTTTGTTTTTTTTTTTTTTTGTTTTTTTTTTTTTTTTTTGTTTTTTTTTTTTTTTGTTTTTTTTTTTTTTTTGTTTTTTTTTTTTTTTTTTGTTTTTTTTTTTTTTTTGTTTTTTTTTTTTTTTGTTTTTTTTTTTTTTTGTTTTTTTTTTTTTTTTGTTTTTTTTTTTTTTTGTTTTTTTTTTTTTTTGTTTTTTTTTTTTTTTGTTTTTTTTTTTTTTTTTTTGTTTTTTTTTTTTTTTTTGTTTTTTTTTTTTTTTGTTTTTTTTTTTTTTTGTTTTTTTTTTTTTTTTTGTTTTTTTTTTTTTTTTGTTTTTTTTTTTTTTTTGTTTTTTTTTTTTTTTTTTTTTTTTTTGTTTTTTTTTTTTTTTTGTTTTTTTTTTTTTTTTTTGTTTTTTTTTTTTTTTTGTTTTTTTTTTTTTTTGTTTTTTTTTTTTTTTGTTTTTTTTTTTTTTTGTTTTTTTTTTGAAAGTCTGCTTTATATATAAACCTAACTTATGCAGCGGTTGAGAGAAGAAATAAAGAAAGATGGAAAAGAAAAAAAAAATGAGAAAGGAGTAGAAATTAGTGTAAAAGAGAAGAGAGAGAGAGTGAGTCAAGAAAATAGAGAATAAACTATATATAACACCACTTTGCTATATATTTCAATTGTACCCGTTCTAGAAATCCCAATTTCTGCATATAACTTGTTTTTTGCCTCTGTTGAGTATGCAATGGCAGGGTGTAAATAGTGAAGATGAAGGAAGAAGAAAAAATACAAAAGTGAGAAGGAAGAAAAGAAAGAAAGAGAAGAGGAGCAGAAGCAAACAAACACACTGTCAATCAAAACAAAAACAAACAAACAAAAAACAACAAAACAAACAAACAAACAAAAAGTTGAACCCAAGAACCAGTCTCAAACAAAATGGACCCTGGGAAGCCCTTCTTTTTTCCTTTCCAGTTTAAGCCAATTGACTTGGTTCATGTCCAGTCATCGATCCTGTTAGTGGAGTCAAGGCTGCACCTTTGGCCAGATGCAGAATGGCACAGCGGAAGAGTGGCTCGGTGGGTGCCTACCTCTTGATCTGGTCACAGCTGGGCAGGTCGCACTTCCCCTCTTGTTCTGGTTGCAGCTGTGCAGGTCGCATTTACCCCGGGAGTGGAGGGGGCTTTTCCTCAGGTCGTGCTGCAGCAGGGAGCTGCTACTCTGGGCCCTGAAGGCCAGGCGAACTGGCGGCTGGGTCTCTCCTTCAGGGCGGGTGCACTGGCAGTCTGAACTGGGGATTCCATCTGTAGGTCGCAGGGCCCGCAGGCGGAACCGGGATCTCACGCTGGCAAGCAGAACTGGGAACTTAAGCCAGCCACTGAACTGGGGACTCCGCCCACAGGTCACAGCTTTCTATCATTTTATTAGCAAGGTCTTCCCATGGTGGAAGTGGGGTGGGAATAAAATTGATTGAATTGCCTGAGCAATTGTCCTCTATGACAAACAAGGACCATTAACTGTTCAAGTAAAAACCAATTTTTAGCAAGAACATGGGCTGGATCTTAGGAATAGCTCAATCATGTAGATTATATGCTAAACTAAATATACAAAAATTGATCTAGCTTCACCCCTTGTAACCAGGGGTTTCCTAATGCAAGTATCTATTCCACAGAACACGGGTATGTATCTAGAGGAGACACATTTTATGCACTCTCTATGTTCATGTTTGTTTTCAATCAAACTAAATAAAAGCAGTTAATTCATGTGGTAATTTTTGCAATAATTAACCCCCACCAGGTTTTTGGCAGAGAGCTACCTGAGCCAGGTAGCCAGCTGGTGGAAAACAATGGCAAGACAAAAACTGAGTGAGGAGAGCAGCTAGGAACTCTGGGAATGACTCTTGTCTTGCCCTTCCTCTTCAGAGGACAGCAGCTATAAGTTGGTCCCAGAACTTAAGGTATAAGAATACTCCAGACCTGGGCTATGTTAATCTTAGAAATCTTGTGAATATAATTAGAAGTATTTAAAAAATAAATCCCATATGAATTATGGAATAGGCAATCAATGTCTTTACTAGCCTTATAGAAAAGCTAGTGCAGTTTTTTTTTTTTTTTTTCAGTTTAAGGAACTGCAAACTTCTGGTACCATAAACAATGGTGATATCCAAATGGCAAGTTTAGCTTCAGCACAATCTACCTGCAACCTACAGTTTCCACAGGGATGCACAAACTTTCAAATTTCACAATGCATTAGACAAATAGAAATGAGAGTACTTATATATTTTTTCCAGAAACATAGAACAGTTGGAAATATATGTGACACAAGTAGCATTAAAGTATAGAAGAAGGAAACTATATTAATTTAGAGTCAAATCCTGTTTGCAATTAGGAAAAAATAGAACCCCTCACTTCTGAGTGGCCTTTTCCCCAGTTTTTTAATTGCCCTGATTCTGCCCTAACCCACAGAAGACAGTATCCAGCTTGGGAATCCTGTTACACATGAGAAAAGAGGTCTCAGACTCTGAAAATGTCCCTTCCCCCACCAATGTGTATTAGTTTTTCTGTTCTTTAAAATATTTATTTTCGCCGGGCGCGGTGGCGCACGCCTGTAATCCCAACACTTGGGAGGCTGAGGCAGGAGGATCACGAGTTCAAAGCCAGCCTCAGCCATGGCGAGGCACTTAGCAACTCAGTGAGACCCTGTCTCTACTAAAATACAAAAACGGGCTGGGGATGTGGCCCAGTGGTCAAGTGTCCCTGAGTTCAATCCCCGGTACCAAAAAAAAAAAAAAAAAAAAAAAAAACATTTTCATAAATTTTCTTTTTAAGCCTCAAAAGAGGAAAAATAAATATTTTTAAGTAGCCACTTTCATACCAATCACTGGTCACTTTTTTAAATTTATTTTTTTCCACTTTTTATTGGTGCCTTATAGTTGTACATACTGATTAGATTTGTTGTCACATATTCATACATGCACATAATATACAATGTAACAATATAATTTGGCCAATATCCCCAGCACTTTCCCCTTTCTTACCCACTTCCCACTCCTTGGTCT
This sequence comes from Tamias sibiricus, assembly GCA_025594165.1. Taxonomy (NCBI): domain Eukaryota; kingdom Metazoa; phylum Chordata; class Mammalia; order Rodentia; family Sciuridae; genus Tamias; species Tamias sibiricus. The sequence goes on from CM046669.1 coordinate 68,912,163, forward strand.
GTTGCTGCCTGAAGCGATTGCCTATTGGAGCAATGATGCCGCGGGAATAAGTTCAGAGGTGGACTGGAAACAAACAGGCTCTTTATTCTGCTAGCTTCTCTCTCCAGCTCCAACAACAACTCCAACACGCCATCCACACTCCTCCAACCACACCACAAAATGGCACCAACCCCGTCCGCAATGTCCCGGGCCAAGTCTCCCGAGATCATGGAAGGTGGTAATGCTTTATGGCTCACAGCTAACCGCAATCTTAGCTATCTCCTTAATTAGGGCCCCTACATTTCCCCCCTTTGTTTTAAAAGAGGGGATGCTCTAGGACGTCCATGTGCAACCAACATTCTTACCCGTCATCGGATAATCAAGGCTGTGCCCTTGACTCCTGTCTTAGGTTGATATGTTGATCACATGAGACTGTCCCGTGTGACTGTGCCTGTCTTAGGTTGTCCCCCTCTGGGGATCTTACCCGTCATTGGCTACCAGCCATCCAATGGAGCCCTTCAGGATTGACTGTGTATGATGACTAACAGCCGTCCAATTGTGAGGAGATGCTACAGCTTTAAAGCAACAAGCCTTCTGCTGACGAGCCAAGTTGCATAGCATATCAAATTCTTTAAACAAATCAGCTGACCTGAGTTCTATCAAGTAACACACTGAGTTCTCTAGACAAATACCCGCAAGGCATTGTCCTGTAAAGTCCCAAACAAGGAAGGATCAAAATGTCCACTTGTTATAACACGTTGATCTACGAGGCCCCATGCATGCAGAGCAGAGTCCACACTGCTGGTGAGGTTGTTTGATGCTTGAGCAGCAGGGATGCTTGCAGCGACCGCGATCCCTGCAGCTGTAGCAGCAGCTGTCTTTTTTATGTGTAGACAATGCTACCAGCAAATCTTCAGGGCCCGCTACCTAGAAACTCAAGCATCAATTATTAAAGGAAAGGCAGTGCTATTCCAGCACTGAGTCAAGAGTCAAGTTGTCAAGCAAAAAAATAGAATTATTAGATTAGAAAATTAAAGTTGATTTCTGCTCACACCCATTGCTGCTTGAGCTCCCACAAACATAAGCTGGCAAAATATCATATTCAGAACAAAACAAAGAAAGACTGAGGGTATTTACTGCATTAAAGATAGATTAAAGAAAAGCTAAAGGCACTTTGGAAAAATAATTTGTTAGCTGGACCCTCGAGTCTCTGTAACCTTCCATGAAATTATCTGTTGAAATAACTCAAATTAGTCGGCTATAAAACAAATAAAGTTAATTACAAGTAAACATTCCTATGTCAAAGCACCAAAATATAAGGTTATACAGCACTAGTCATATTCTTCGCTAAAGAGAAATCCCTGGGACACCTATAAATCAAAATTGAAGGTACCTTCACTTATTAAATTATTTACCCAAATTGAATACTCTTAAACTTAAATGAATTAAAGTTATTTGGATCCATATATATATATATTTTTTTTTTTTTTCATAAGTGCTTTGTTATTTGTGACGTCACACTGGACAGACATACAAACATATATTTGTGACATCACATTTACATGAAATTTAGGCAAATGCACAGACATAAAGACATTTATAAAAAGAAAAAAAAAATACAATTGTGTGCACACTAAAGAGAGATCTCCTCGTCCCAGCAGGGAGGAACGACACTTAAGTTGTGAAATATTTTGAAGGACTCTTTTAAGGGAATCATTCCATACCTTCATCTTGGTCCTCTTGATTTTGTACCTTTTTTATTAATCTTGATTCCTCAACAACTTCATCTTGATCCTTATGATTTGGTACCTGCTTTATTAATCTAGATGGTATCCCTATTGGAGAGGATTCGTGCTTTGGAAAAACACAAACAGATCCTCTCCCCCAAATTAATACTGGATCTGGACCCTTCCATGTATCTGAAAGAACATCCTTCCAGTAAACCAAAGGTTTCTGTTGTTGGTGTGGGTTCCAATGTCTGTCTCCAGCAGAATAACCATTAGAGTCTAAAGTTAAAAAAAAAATTAAGGTAAACAGGGCAACTGCCAATCTGTCCCTAGGATTTTTCCAATTTCCTTCTTTTTGTTTTAATAACATAATTTTCAGTGTGCGGTTTGCTCTTTCAATAATGCCCTGACCCTGAGGATTGTATGGGATGCCTGTTTTATGGGATATATTGAATTTTGTGCAAAACTGTTTGAAAGATGAGGACGTATATGCAGGGCCATTATCTGTTTTAAGCATTTTGGGGATGCCCAATGCAGCAAAAGCTTGTAAACAATGAGATGTAACATCTTTAACTTTTTCTCCAGAATGTAAGGAAGCAAAAATCATGCCTGAGCATGTATCTATGGTCACATGAATAAATCGCAATTTTCTAAAACTTGGATCATGAGTAACATCCATCTGCCACAAATGATTGGGCATTAATCCTCTAGGGTTAACACCATAATGAGGATTGGGCAAATGTGTCATACAAGATTTACAATCTTTTACAATTGTTCTGGCTTGCTCCTTTGTGATTTTAAACCTACTCTGCAAGGTGGTGCTATTGACATGAAACTGGGAGTGAAATAAAGTAGCTAGCTGGAGTGCTGAAAGTATAAAGATTGTTTGGGTAAGGTCATCAGCCTTTTATTACCTTCATGGAGGGGACAAGGCAAGTTGGTATGTGCTCTAATATGGCCTACGAATAGAGGTTCTTTTCTTGCCCACAAAAGTTTTTGTATTTTGTAAAACAATTTAAAGGCTGGAGTATGAGTTGCTATTGGTCCTGCTAGCTTTAATTTTGGGACAGCATGTACAATATAGTGGCTATCTGAAAAAATGTTCATGGGCTGCTCTCTAAAAGTTTCCAGAGCTCTTACCACAGCTTCCAGTTCCATTAGTTGAGGTGATTTGTGTTCAGTTATGTAAGTCATATTTTCTTTTTTAGTGACTACTGCAGCAGTACCATTTGAGGACCAATCTGTGAATACATTTAATGCCTTAGGAATAGGTTGATTTTTTATTACCTGTGGAAATATAATAGGATGGTTGATACAAAAAGATAATATAGGAGACTTAGGAAGATGATTATAAAAATTTGCAGAAGTAGAGCATCTAGCTGTAGCCCAATCATTATCATTGAAGCATAAATATTCAATCTGTGATGATGAATAGGGAGTAATAATAGTAGCAGGGTGAATGCCAAATATTTTAGTAGAAGTCTTAAGTCCTTGAAGAATAAGTTTAGCCACCATGGAGGTATAAGACTCAATTATACTTTTAGGAGAGACGGGCAAATGTATCCATAATAAAGGACTTTTTGCCAAAATACTCCTGTGGGTATATATTGTGAAGAAATAATAATCAATATCAGCGGTTGAGTTAAATCAAATATATCACAATGAGCTCCTTCAATGGCTTTTTCTACTAATTTTAAAGCCTTTCTAGCATCAAAAGTCAATGTTTGTGGTGAAGATGGATCAGGGTCCCCGTGAAGGATGTCAAATAAAGGTTTTAGTTGACCAGTAGTGAGGTTTAGTGTAGGGCAAAGCCAATTAATATCTCCTAGCAATTTTTGAAAGTCATTGAGAGTGGCCAAATGCTCCTTATTAATTAATAATTTTTGAGGCCTAATAAAAGTGTCCATAATTTGGAATCCTAGATATAATATTGGAGATCTAATTTGGACCTTTTCCTTAGCAATGTTTAGTCCATATTGTTTCAAGTTTTCTGATATATCACTAAATATGGTGAATAAGACTTCTTGATTAGGATGTGAGCAAGCAAAACATCATCCATATAATGGAGGCACATAAGCTCTGGGTATTTATTTTTGATAGGCTGAATAACTTTATCTACATAGATTTGACACATAGTGGGGCTATTAGCCATTCCCTGCGGCAAAACTTTCCATTGATATCTCTGATCAGGGCCATTATTGTTAATAGAAGGAACTGAAAAAGCAAACCTGGGGTATCCAGAGGATATAGAGGAATAGAAAAGAAACAATCCTTTATATCAAGAGTAATAAGATGGAAATTTTTTGGAATGGCTACAGGATTAGGAAGTCCAGGTTGAGTAGGGCCCATGATTTGCATGGTTTTATTAATTTCTCTAAGATCATGTAACAATCGCCATTTTCCTGATTTTTTCTTGATCACAAATATGGGGGAATTCCAGGGAGAGGTGGAAGGTTCTATATGTCCTGCTTCTAGTTGTTCCTGAACTAGTAGGTGGGCCGTTTGTAATTTCTCTTTAGATAGGGGCCACTGAGGGACCCACACTGGCTTATCAGAAAGCAATGGTATTTTCAAAATTATTTTCTCAGTGGCCCCCCCCCCAAAAAAATATCTTTTTCCTTTATGATAATGATTTCTTTTAGGGTTAAGATTACCCTGTACCTTTTGATAATGATTTCTTGTAGGGTTAAGATTACCCTGTACTTTTTGATAATGATTTCTTTTAGGGTTAAGATTACCCTGTAGATTTTCACATTTAACATCTGCAGGCTTGGTTGCAAGGTGTACTCCCATTTGTTGCAATATATCTTTTCCCCATAAAGTAACTGGTAGGTTAGGTAAAACATAAGGCTGAAATGTTCCTTTATGCCCTTCATCATCCTCCCATTTTAAAATTACCGCACTTTTCTCTGGGAGGTTATTATATCCCAAACCTCTTAAACTGGTTGAAGCTTTTTGCAGAGGCCAGTGCTTGGGCCATTGCCGTAGATTAATGATGGAAGAGTCAGCTCCAGTATCTATCAGTCCCTCCATCTCTATTCCTTGGATTTTTATTTTACACATAGGCCTCCTTGAACAATCCCGAACCCAGCAAGCCATGGATCCTGAGTCAGTGGAACAAAATCCTCTATTGTTCTTTTTTGAGGCATACTCATTTTAAATGAATTATGTAAATTGGGAAGGAGAAGCAGCTGAGCAATTCTATCTCCTTGATTAACAGAACTTATACTTTGGGGTGAGCTAAGCATTATTTTTTATTTCCCCTTTGTAGTCTGAGTTTATTACACCTGGGGTCACTTGCAAACCTAATAAGCTTTTAGGACTTTTCCCAAGAATAAGTCCTACAGTCCCTGAGGGAAGAGGTCCCCTGACTCCTGTGGGAATCAGTTGCACCCCCATTTCAGGTGTTAACACTATTCGGGCGGTGGAACAGAGGTCTAATCCTGCATTTCCTCCTGTTCCTCTGGCGAGGGAGTGGATGGGTAGTAGGGGTTGTGTCGGGGAAGCATCTGAGTGGATGCTTGAGGATACTCCTCCTCCAATGCCTCGTACATTTGTGGGCCCCAGGGCATTGGGCCCTGTGCCCCGTTTTTTGAATTCCTGAACAAATGATTTCCATAGATGTCAAATTTTGAATGGCATTTATTGGCCCAATGATTTCCCTTTTTACACCTGGGGCAGCGACCTGGGGCACGGTATGAGCTTGGTCTTATTTCTCTTTGGGGATTTTGCCTAGAATAGCCTGATTGATTATGATAATTTTGCCTGGAATATCCTGATTTATTATAATGTCTAGGTTGAGCCCTTGTGAAATTTTTTGGGGAAGCACCTCTCATTGCAGCTGCAATCACATTTCCTGTGACAAAGGCGTCATTTATATCTTTACATAGTTGAATATATATATGGAAAGATCCTTTTTATTTCTCCATGCCCTGATGGCTTCCTGGCAGTATTTATTACCATTTTTGTATGCTAATTGAACAACTAATGTCACAGCTTGATCAACGTCTTCCAACACTCTACCTGCAGTTCTCAAAAGTCGATCAGCAAAGTCAGCATATGGCTCATTAGATCCTTGAATTACTTTTGACAAGCTACCTTGTAGATCCCCAGGTCCTTGTAAAGTTTTCCATGCCTTTAAGGCAGCTGTATATATCTGAGCATATAAACCTGGGTCATAATATTTTTGAGCATGTAAGTCTGCGAACTGCCCTTCTCCTGTGAGCATTTCTATATTATGGTCTCCAAACCCTACAGCTGCATTTCTTTTAGCCGTTTCTATACAAAGGTCTTGAAATTGCGATCACCAAACCAAGTATTGCCCCCACTTAATGCTGCTTTACATAGACTTTTCCAGTCTGAGGGTGTTAAGTTAAAGGTGTTAAGAGACTCCAGCATACTCAATGTGAAGGAGCTTGGTGCCCATACATCATTACTGCCTCTTTGAGATTTTTTATTGTTTTGAAATCTACTGACTGGTGGACCCTCTGTCTATTTTCATTTTCAAATACTGGCAGTTCCCAATGTATCTGTGAGTTACCGTCAAGAGCGCATAAGCGCTCAGAAAGACTTTTTATTTCTATTTCTAGGGTAAGCAAATGCCTAGTAATACCCTTCATATTTCCTGTAATGGATTCCACCCATGGGGGAGTAGAGGACACAAGTGGTTCCTCTACTTGACGGTCCTTTCTTCTTTCTAATTTCTTGTTGTTCTTTTTATTGGAGACTGTGCTCCCAGAATCACTTTTTGATTCCTCTTCACTATCACTTTTACTGGTATCCTGAATTTCAGCTTCTAAGGAGAGTACATATTCTTTGGCTAATTTCAACATGTTTCTGATGGCTTTTCCAGCTCTTACTTTTGAATTTACACCACTACTCTTCTCACTGGTATTAACTGACTCAGAGGCTATGCTTTCTTGATCACTTTCCTCACTATCCACTGAGTCCGCGATATTGAAAAACTCATCCATGGCTTTTATTATCCGACCTTTTGTTAATTTTGCTCCCATTTTCAGTTCTTACCTGCTGGCCGAATTCCCCGTACAGGCCACCACCTGTTGCTGCCTGAAGCAATTGCCGCTTGGAGCAACGACACCACGGGAATAAGTTCAGAGGCGGACTGGAAACAAACAGGCTCTTTATTCTGCTAGCTTCTCTCTCCGGCTCCAACAACAACTCCAACACGCCATCCACACTCCTCCAACCATACCACAAAATGGCGCCGACCCTGTCCGCAATGTCCCCAGCCAAGTCTCGCGAGATCATGGAAGATGGTAATGCTTTATTGCTCACAGCTAACCACAATCTTAGCTATCTCCTTAATTAGGGCTCCTACATTGGTCCTTTTCCTCTACCAGTAGTTTTTCTAAACGATTGGCTGATTGCCAACCTTGAGACACTTCTCTTCCTGTGGCCTGGGTTTTTGCATGTGGACAGCCAGCAAAGTCTCTCAGTCCATCTTCCTCCCATTTCCTACAGAATCAATGAACTTCTCCATGATTCCTTGGTTTTTACTGTTTTCTTCTAGCTTCTTTGTTTTTTTTTTAGCTTTACCCTCTTTGATTTTCACCATCTTTGTGAATTGTCTCATTCTTAATCTTCCTGCTTTGTTCTTTTGCTTTTCGGAATGAGAATTAACTTCCTAACATTAGGTTTTTTTTGTTTGTTTGTTTTGTTTTATTTTGTTTTGTTTTGGTACTAGGGATTGAACTCAGGGGCACTCAACCACTGGGCCACATCCCCAGCCCTTTTTTGTATTTTATTGGAGACAGGGTCTCACTGAGTTGCTAAGTGCCTTGCCATTGCTGAGGCTGGCTTTGAACTTGCGATCCTCCTGCCTCAGCCTCCCAGGTGCTGGGATTACAGGCGTGTGCCACTGCGCCTAGCATTAGGTGTTGTTTGTTGTTGTTGTTTTAATATTTATTTATTTGCTTTAGTTGTACACAATGCGTTTATTTTTACGTGGTGCCGAGGATCGAACCGGGCCGCGCGCCTGCTAGGCGAGGGCTCTACCGCTGAGCCACAATCCCAGCCCAGGTGGTTTGTTTTTGAAGAGCAAATTGTATTCTTTAAACTATCAGATTGGAATCACTTAATGTGGTTCTAAAACCAGTTTCTTAAACTTAGAAGTACCTCTGATGAAGTTACCTACTCAAGATGAACCTTTTAAAAATGTAATTTTAAAATTTTATTATGTAAAGTAGTACATAAAATTTATACATATGAAATTAAAAAATCTAAAAGTCTTACTGTTAAAAACGTAAATCTATCCCTTTTCCCCCTTTACCCAGAGACATACACTATTTTGGTCTCACCAATTTTAAAAAATCTATTAAATGTCATTTACAATGTGGTATTAAATGGTGGGTTACGTCTTCTATTCCCCATTCCCATGTGCCCAATTGTTAGTGAAGGGCAAAGCATCACACCGGGGCAGCCATGCCCAAAAGATTTATTCAACAGCCCCTGGTAGCGAAAACCGGAGAAACTGACTACCGAGGTGGGAGAGGGGAGTCAGGGAGAAGGGACAGCTCCAAGTTCAGGGAGAGGGGAGTGTGCAAGCTCTGGACAGAAGATGGGTGCTTTTAGCTGGGTCTCTGGACTAAAGCATGCTGTCTGGCTGGAGGCTGGAGCTGTAAAGCGGCCGTCGGCTGAAGGTAGTCGGTCTGGAGCTGTCAGCTGGAGCAGCTGCCGTCGGCTGGAGGCGATGGGTTGGAGCTGTTGGCTTGCCATCGGCTGGAGGCGATGGGTCTGGAGCTGCCGGCTGGGGCATGCCATCGAGCTGGAGGCGATGTCTGGAGCTGTTGCAGTGGCTTCCTCCTCTCTGCAGCGACGAGCCGATGTCTTCCTCCTCTCAGCAGCGACGATCTATTGATGGTATTAGGGATGGTGGGGGGGCACTAGAGCAACCCCAAACACCATTGCTAGAACAGGGTGCCCTTTAAGCCTATTGGTCTTGCCTGGGGAAAAGAAACATTCTGCCCGGGGAAGAAACATCCTGCCCCATCCTGTCCAGGGAAGAAACATCCCGAGAATGTTGCTTCTCTCAGGATGTGGAGAACTCTAAGGGCGGGGGAGGGTAAGCTATCTATCAGTTAGTTCTTAATATTTGGCTAAATTTGACGTCATTGTAATTTGGACTCTATGCAGCTTTCATTGCTCATTCAGATAGTATACTTTATTTCCTTTTTTGGCAGAATTTTCCATTCTTCCTAGAATTAATAATTGTCTTCTTTATAGTTTTATTTGCTTAGTTTCTGTGTATCCATCACTGTATTTTTTTCCAAATGCTGGAATGTATCTTTCATACAACTAAAAGTAATAAAAGCTAAGTACAGCGAATCAACCAGTTCCATTTCCCTTGTCTTTGGAGAGTTCTCTCCCACAGCTTTCTATGCTCTTGCTCAAGTATAGACTTGCTATCCAGGGATACTGCACAGCTGTCATTCTGGAACATTCTTTCACTGTATCCTGAGAATTTCCTTTGTCTCCTACATCTTCAGTTTCCTGTCTCTTGAGACTTCCTTTTTTTAAAAAAACTTCCTCTCTTTTGTGAAGCACTTCTCTAGGAGTTTCCTGAGAAACAGCATTCAGAGGAGGCAATTTTTTGAGCCTTTGAATATGATAAAGCATTAATATCAATTGATAATATGTCTGGGTGTGATATTTTACATTAGAAATGACTTAGCTTTAACATTTCAAAGATGCTTGTCTATTGCCTTATAGTTTCCTGTACTGCTTTTGGGAAGTTTGATGTTTTTGTCATCTCTTTGTATGTTAGCAGTTTTTCTTTCTTAGTTTGTTCCCTTTGGGAAGTTTTCTGGATGTTCCCTTCTTTTTGGTGTTCCTAAACTTCACTGTGGCCTGGCATGGGTCTTTCCTTGTTCATTATAGTAGCCTCTTTAAATCTGGAAATATATCCTTGAATTTTGGCATTTGAAAAAAAATTATTTGTTCTGTCCATTTTCTCTCTTCTCTCTAGACCTTGCAAATAATTTCAGCTTCTTATTATATTTTTATAAAGCTTTTTAAATCAGAAGGCTCATTTAGGGTAAATAGTTTTCTTGATTATTTATCTTTATGGAGAGAGAAGCCTGGAGGAAGAAACCAGCCTGAACAATGATTCATCTTACCCCTACTCAATGTTTTCCTAGATCTTGCTTTTATAATATATATATATTTTTTTTTGTGGTACTGGGGATTGAACTCAGGGGCACTCGACCACTGGGCCACATCCCCAGCCCTTTTTTGTTTTTTATTTAGAGACAGGGTCTCACTGAGTTGCTAAGTGCCTCGCCATTGCTGAGGCTGGCTTTGAACTCGCGATCCTCCTGCCTCAGCCTCCCAAAGTGCTGGGATTACAGGTGTGCGCCACCGCGCCTGGCTTTTTATAATATTTTTAAGTGAGGAAATTCCTGTTGGTTTTAATTCCCTTTACAGCTGTTAATATTTTAAAATTGCAACAATATTAATGAAATTATTGTTGTTAATAGTACGGCTGTCACTGTGGGTCAGGATCTTCATCGTAAAATCAGGATCATGATAGAACTTATCTCTTAGTATTATTTTGAATATTAAATAAGTGATAGCACAAAGCATTGGGAGCAAATGGTATCACTATGTGTACTATATAGTATTTTTGCGCTATAAATACTGCATATAGATAGTGCTGAATAAACTATAGTTGTTTTATCACTATTTATGATCTCATTTTAGTCCCATTTTGTGGGACTAGTATTGTTCTCATTTTAGAGATGAGAAAATTGAGGCCCAAAGAGACTAAATTACCTGTAAGGTGATATAGTTAGCAAGTAGGTAGCAGAGCTGGAATGGCTTTTCTAACTCTGAAGAACATGCTCTTTCTACCACCAGTGAGGGTGGTCCTGTCTTTCTCTCTATGCCATATTGTCTCTCAAAGGACAATGGTGTGTCCAGTCAACATGGGATTGCCTCAATACAGGACATTATGAACTTCCCTGAAGAAAAAAAAGCACGTAGAAAATACTCTGCCCCAAGCAAGTTAAACACTTGCTGTGTGGAGACAGACTGGAACAATGCATTTTCAACCTATGTTAATTCATGGCATCATGGAAAGATCAGAGTTTGGCTAAATGAAAGCTCTGGTGGCTTTCAGTCAGTGATACAGGGAAAGCATTGCTAATTGACATGTGTGGCATGTGTTGAAACAAGCAAGACATGTTGTCTTTGCCAGAAAAAGTAAACAGATTGGCTGTCTGTGGCCTTTAGGACATTTTCCCAAAAGAAACAGTTTTGTTTGTGATTATGCAGGCATAAGTACATTTTCCCTATCAGCCACACAAAGTTCTCTCTTGTAGCTCTCCTGAAATGTCCCCACATTGTGACCAAGAGCTGTGAGTACCAAATACCTTCCAAATCCTCAGACCTCACCTTGAAAGAACCAGCTTCTTCCTTTACTGAGGAGTGTGAATGCTGGGCAGAGCTGGTACAATAAGTTTCACCTCTGATTTTGGAACTGCAATGTGCTCTTTTTTTTTTTTTTTTTTTTTAACAATCTTGGACACACTTTGGATAGGTCCATTACAGACTAGATATAATAGCACCAATTAGCTTGAGTAGAAAGCTGATTGGTTTTTTTCACCATTTAAAATCTTTTAAAAATTTTTAATAAATGGAGAAAAGAAGAAGCAGTGAAGAAGTTAGTGGACTGTATTATTCTCGTGGCCCTGAGCATATGTCATAGAAAGTAAGCCACCCAGGACAAACATTTTAAGATTTTGAGAGTATAGAAATAGAATGAAGCAAAAATACACAACAAAAACTTAAAATGCTGATCATTTTTTCTTCATTTTACCTCATCCCTTTTTCTTTGAAAATATAGTTCCTCAGGAATGCTTTTGTGTTTTTGAACCCAGCTGAGTCTGGAAACCACAGAACCAGACTAAAAGGATGTCTGTCATTTCCATGGTGTATTCTCACTCTTCTTATCCCTTAGTGTTAACGTTAATTTGAATGGACTGATCAGATCAGTCAGATTAAGTTACTGGGTCAGAACCAGAGGGGAGAGAAGGTGCTAACTCAGATTGGGTGCCTCTAATAAATCTCACACACCTAAGCCCTTTCCATATGCTTTCATTTAATTCTTCAAACTCAGTGACAGAGTCATTTTTGTTCTCACTTCATTGGTGAGGAAAAGAAGTCACTTATGACTTGCCAAAGACTACATAGCATAAAGGTGACAAGCTAGAATAAAACTTATTCCTGAGGTGACTTTAGCATCTATACTCTTTTTACTATGCCATATTATACACAGAAGGACACATGCACATATATGCAGCTGATGCAGACTGACTGGCTTCAGAGAGGTAGTATAAAGTCATGAGAAAGAAATAGACTCAGACCCAATTCAGACTCTGGCTCTCTTAGTTATTAGGTGTGGGGCAGTGGACTAATAATTGAATTTAACCTCTGTTTCTCAAATTTCTTCCACTGTAAAATGGGAGTGAATCATAGCTTACCTCAGAACCTTATTGCAAGTTAAAAGTGAGTTTTATGTGAAAAATATTTTAAGTAATGCCTGGACAGAAGAAGCAGTCAATGAACAAAAGTAGTTTCTAGAAATCCCACATAGGGAGAGAGGTACTAAAAGATGACTCACGGAGAGTAGATGTTGGAACCCTGGTGTGAGACAGTCTCATTTTTTAGCCGATTTCATTTTAAATATGATTGGTTGCAATGTATATTTATTAATGAGAAATGACATACTTTCCAAAAAACTTGAAAACTTTAAATGTGGGCAGAATTGTTGATGGTAAGTCCATTGCAGGTCTCAATAAGACACTGCTACTGTAGTAGAAGTTATGGGGCTGGGGGGGGGGTGGGGAAGGACTCCATAAACGCCACATTTGTAAGGACGGATTGTAGTGGCAGTATAGGAATTTAGCCTTCTAACTGGAAGAAAATTTTTAATAACTTAACTAATTAATTAATTTGACAACACACCTAGGTGAATAATTCTAAAGCCATTCAATGGCTGTAATCTCTACACACCATCTTTTCATAGGCCCAGAGATTTCTCTCCATCTCCTGCCTTGCTTGCCTGTATGAGGGACAGTAAAGAGGAAAGGAAGCAGGAGATTTGGGAAAGAGAGACAAGAGCTTAAAAGTCCAGAACAAGCTTTCTCAGAAAGCCTGAGATAGGGAGCAAAGAATGCAGTGACAAAGCAGGAAGCAGAGAATTCACCTCTCCACTGGCCCTGTTGCCCTTGCATGAATGTCGAGCAAGACAATGCTGAGATTGGGACCTGATTAGGAACATTGTGTCTTACACAGATGTGGACTTGGGGTCAAGGGACTTGGATCCCTAGCTTAGCTCCTTGCTTTGTGATAGCCAGGCACGGCATGTGAACTGAGCTTCCAAACCTCAGGGCAGTAACAGCCATAGTTGATTTCACTCTTCACATCCTATGACTCTGTTCTAGGATTCTTTTGCTCCTTGGGCCTGGAATTAATCTGGTGCATCCAAGAAAGCATCTGGTTCTACAAAGATATACAGGCGACATCCTGAGAGCCAGCAGCCACCCATCATTGCTCTTAATCCCTTTTGTCAGTTCCAGGTGGCGTGTTCTCCCCCCAGGACAATCTGTCCCTTGCAGCCAGTTCAAGAGCAGCTCTGCCTTGGAAGACAGGGGGATGAATGTTTTCACCTTGACCTTATTGCTCCCTTTCTGGCATGTCTCCACTCCCATCCCTTCCAACTATTACTCCTCTTCCTCTTCCTCATCCAAGAGGCAAGTAGAATCAAAGGCAAATAAAGGAAGACCCTCCAGCAATTCCTTTTCACTGTGATTTATTACATTACACAATAGTTTTCCAAGTCCCTGTGACCCTAAGTCAGGAAAACTGGCTGAATTCCTCACAGAAAAATAAAATATGAAGAAAAATGCAATCCCTAAGGTAGGCAGGGGGGATAAAAAGAACTTTCCATTTTCAATTTTAAATGTCAAACAGTCATTCTAGTTTTTATTGTAGAGCAAATAATTGTTATTTGTTGAAATTCTGCTTCAAATAACAGTTATGGTAAGTTTTTTCTGAAGAAATTATTTGGGAAATGTATTTAACTTACTCTACTTAAAATTCGCACTAGGACAACTATTTTAAGTACAATGAAATGCCATTTTAATAATTCCAGGTAATATTGTAGTGATGGATAGCTACTTTAAATTTACATGCCAGTTATGTAAATGGCCATAAGTGATTTTTCATTATCCTAAATGGTGAGTAGTTGAAGATATTAATGTAAGTGCAATGCAGGCATAACATTTACAGTTTATTAACTAAAAGGATGCTAATCAATTAATATGTTTAAGCAACACCCATGGCAAAAATAAATTGATTTGCTAAGATAAAAAATTATGTTTTAGCATTAAAAATAAGTAAATTAGGGGTGAGAACATACCAACATAGCTTCAGATGATTAGTTTGACCTTAAGAAATAACTCTTTTTAGCAGTTCCCAGTAGATAGACTGGCAATTGCTCATCTCCTCTGGCATAAACAAGACAATGATGCTTCATTTTAGTGCAAGTCCTTGTGTTGGTCAGATTTACATCACTGTAATAAAATGTCTCAAGGAAAAAGATTTATTTTGGCACATTGCTTTGGTCCTGTGACAGAGCAGCACATCATGGCAGGAGCACATATCAGAGCAAATCACTCACCTCATAAGTTGGGGACCAAACAAGAGGAAGAAGAAGAAACCAGGGTCCCACAGTCCCCTTCCAGGGCATGCCCCCAGTAACCTAAGGAGCTCCTACTAGATTCCACATCTCAAAGATTTCATGACCTCCCTGTAGCATCACTTGGGGACCAAGCCTTCAACACATGGACCTTTGGAGGACATTTAAGATAAAAATCATTGCAGCAGTAAAAGTCAAAGTTCACATATCAACATCTAGACTCTATGTTATATTTCTTTGTATTTTTAAAAAAGACTTTTCTCCAAAGCTTTGACATCAGAAAGAATGACATTAAAGTAGTAGTTTAGCCATGAGCAGAAACAGAACCTTTCAAAATCATATTTGTGAAACAGTATGAAATTATATTGATCTCTGCTGTAAAAAGTTTGAAGTAGTTCTTCATTTTAATTATAGTAATTAATGATAAGTTGCATTTTAAAAAACGATTCTATTTTTTTCTCATGCTAATTTTTCAAAAGAATGCAGGATGAATTTATAAATTGTCTTGACCAGATATAGTCAACAAGGAATCAATTTTGTTTCCCCTGTAGGGAATCAATCTGTACTTTGAAATATGATTTCTATTGATTAACTTACATGAAACATATATTTCCAGTTAATTTTTATAGCTATATTTAGCTTATTTGGAATTCAATAACTTTTCTTGGAAAGAAAGAAGTATACATTTGGATACTAAATTTGCTTAACTGGTTCATTCACAATCCATTTTTAATTAGATTATTTTATGATTCTATAGTAAGAAAACTAAAAATAAATAAAACATTTTTTTATAAACCACCTTCATAAATCATTCCCTTTTTGTACTTTTTATATTATCAACTTTAATTTTGGGCACATTATGATGTGTCAACACCAAACTGATAGAACACATTTAATTTGATGCCACTTAAAAAATAAAAGTTAGATGGGATAAGTTTTAAAATATTTCTCTCAAAGCTGGGTGCACTGATGCATACTTGTAGTCACAGATGTTTGGGAAGCTGAGGCAGGAGAATTGTTTGAGCCCTGGAGTTCAAGGTCAGGCTGGGCAATGTGTATCTTTAAAACAGAATAAAAATTAATAAAAAAATATTTCTTTCAAGGCTAACATTATACATATATGAAATCCATTTATTCAATATTGATTTAATAAAAGCCACTGAAAACTTAGTCAATATAAACCACTGGGCTAAGTCATAGTGGGGTTACAGAAATGAATAAAATACAGCCCCTGCTTTATGTATAATATATTTATTAAGTTAATTACTTTGCTGCTGTAACAGAGATGCAAAATGCAGTGGCTTAAATCAGATAGATGTGTATCTATTTTCTCTATAACAGTCCCTAGGTGAGTGTGTCCAAGTTGGTGGGAGTCTTCTTCTACCCCAAACTACAGAAAGTGGTTTTAAGTGGAGATTACTGTACTCATATTTCAATGGGCAGAATGAGTCAAATGATCACATTTCAAGATACACCTGTAATGTAGTCTTCTTGTGTGTCCAAAGTAAGAGGGAAATGGTTAGTGAATATTTAGCATTGTAAATGGTTAGTGAATATAGAGTATTGTACCACAATTCAAAAATTTTTAAAAACTAAAAACAGAAAAGTTGTCTTTAGTCTCTAGATGGAAACTATTAAGAATTAAATTCATTTTCTTCTAATTTCATTTTATCGTGTATGGATTATATTATAATTTATGTCCTTATTTTTTACTAAATATTAAATATTTTTCTGTCACTAAAAAGTTCAGCTCCTATCTCTGCAATATACAAGTTGGGCAAATTTGGGGGAGTTTCTAGTCTTCAGATTTGTTTGTTTTTAACTATAAAATGACCATGCAAATGTTTGGGAAGCTGAGGCAAGAGAATTGTTTGAGTCCTGGAGTTCAAGGCTAGGCTGGGCAATGTGTCTTTAAAACAGAATAAAAATTAATTTAAAAAATTAATTAATTTTTGAAGACTGGAGATTATTCACCACATTCGCCATTTTGAAGACTAGAGATTATTCACCACATAGATTGCATAGTGTAGGGCCTAACACAGTAGGCACATATTGATTTAATCACTACAGTTTTATAACATGTTTGTTGTGGCTTGGACCTGGAATATCCTCCCAAAAGCTCCTCTATTAAAAGTTTGGTCCCCAGTGCAGCAATGTCCCAAGGTGGAACTTTTGTGAGTACTTGAATCATGAAAGCTTTGACCACATCAGTGGATTAATCTATATTGATACCTGAATGGACAACTGGGAGGTGATGGAAACTGTAGGCGAGTGGGGGATGGCTGGGGAGGATGTAGGCCACTGGAGGCGTGGCCTTGGGGACTATACCTTCCTATGGCCCCTACCTGCCTCTGATTCTTGGCTGCTATAAGCTGAGCTGCTTTCCTCCACCATCGTAGCGCACCTCCTGCCTTGATATTCTGCCTCCCCTCAGGCCCAGAGCAATGGGGCCAGCTGACCTTGGACTGAAACCTCAGGCCAGGAGCCAAAATAAACCTTTCCTCCTCCAAGTGTCAGGTATTTTGGTCATGGTGACAAAAAGCTGACTAACACAATGCTTTAATATTTTGCCTAGTCATTTATCAGTCTTCCTTCTTGTTTTAAAAGACTTTATTTTTAGAGCAGTTTCAGGTTCACAGAAAAACCGAGAGGTGCAGAGATTTTCCATATACCTCCCACCCTCACCTAAGCATAGCCTCCCCTATTATCAACATCTCCCACCAGAGTGACACATTTGTTACCGTTGATGAAACCACAAGGACCCACATTATCCAGTCTTCTTGTAATAATAGAATTAAACACTATTTAAGAAGGCTTATTGTTGGATTCTAGGCAGAAGGCTGCGCCACCCAGGCAGAAGGCCACACCTCCCCAGGTGCCTTGTGAAAAACTACAGCTCTCAGGATCCTCAGCGTGACCAAAAAACCTGACCAGCAAGTCCCCTGTCCACTACCACCCCCCACCCCCCCCCGACCTCTGCTGGCCTATAGGACAAGGACTCACTCCAAGGGGGTTTTATGACCCCCACTCTATTTAAGCCAGCCCCGGACTGAACTCGCCCCTTGTTCCTGCCCCCTGTTCCTGCTCTCTGTTCGCGCTTGCCCCTTGTTCCTGCCTGTCCCTATTCCCGTCCATCCCTACCCCCCTTCCCTTCCCTTCCTTTCCCTACCCTTGCCCACGTGGCACCCCAATAAACCCTTTTATTTCACTAACACGGTGTTCCCAGCTAAGTTAACTATGTTTCAGCAGTTTTCTAACACTTATTCTTCCAGGTGAACTAGAGTGTAAATTATTCCTGTGAAAATGTGTCTGAGTCTGACTTCTGCAGAAAGCAGAGGTAAGACAAAGGGTTTAAGCTCATTAGGGTATACACCCCCCAGGGGGCACAGTCAGAGGCAAGGTCACACAGAGCAGGGAAGCAGAGAGGTATTATCTAGTTGGCTACTGCTTTATGCTTTATGCTTCATGTAGCTGATACATCTGTTCTACAAGACTGTTCTCTGAGAATGTAGATGAACAGCATCTTAAGGCATTCAATCCCAAAGGTGGAAGTGGAGAGATTTTACCCACTGGCCCTCACATCCCACCAGCTAAAATTTTACCCCACTGGGGGTTCACTCCACATGACTCAGTGCCTAGTGTATCTGTCCCATGGTGTGTCATTCCTGGGTATCAGGCAGAGCCAGTGCAGGACAGTCTGCAGAGCTGGAACTGGAGCCAGACAGGTGAAACTAAGAGCATCTCACCAGATCTCAAGAGAATGTGAACTTGGAATAAGTTTACATCTTTACATTACGCAGTTTTACATTCTGGAACATAGTGATAACATTTGCAGAGGGAGTTATCCCATTTACTCCTAAAAGCATGTTGTTTACATTCTATTTGATTTGCTTCCTTTAGGAATAAATTAACAAAAATATTGTGTATTATGAAGAGGGGCGGGCAAGAGCCATCAACTTAATGAGGAAAGACTGTCTCCCAGTGTAACCACTAGTCTTTGTGAGGTAGCCTAACTCAGTTAAAGGGAAAATGTAGATAATTTAATACCATTTTTTAAGACAAAAAGATTTGCTACTGTCTTTAAAAGAGAGAGCTCACTCATTCCTTGGCAAAGGCACTTGGGGATTAGAGGGTTAGTCAGCCTCCTTTGGCTTCTCCCAAGTCTCTTCTGATCAGCCTCAAGGCAGCTTCTATTCTTTTTGGATGCTTACTAAGATCCCTTAGAGTTCCCTCCTTAGCATTCTTATTCAAAATGTAAATGGAGAATGGAAGACCTGTGAAAGACCTCTTCCAAACTACACCATTTTCCTCCCCACTCCCTAAAACTCATGGGTTTAAGCATAAACTTTAAGCATCTCCAGTGACATACATAAAGCTAATTTGCCTCATATATTGACATGCTCTGAGTCTGAAAGTTAGTTATAGGTGGTCATTTTGCACTCAAGAGGATGGTCTCTATGGGCTTAGTTTTCCTCTCCTGCTCAAAGGACTTTTACTGGGAATAAAGTTTCTGGCCTGTGACATGGAGCTGTACACAGGGAGGGGCTCTAATATGTGTAACCAAAGATCCCAGTTATTTGTCATGATGATTATTCTGTGATAATCTGAGCTTCAGGTTGGTCCTTGTCTAACTTCAGAATTGCTATCTATGTTCCCTTTGGAGGTATCTTCCTCTGATCTCCCACTCTCTCTCTCTCTCTCTCTCTCTCTCTCTCTCTCTATATATATATATATATATATATATGTGTGTGTGTGTGTGTGTGTGTGTGTGTGTGTATGTATGTATATATATACTCATATATATACTCATATTATAATATGATATCAAATTTCTCCATGAAATGCCATTGCAATTGGCTGTTCATTTGTGTGCACCAACATTATTATTTGCTGTACTCGGTCTGTTTTGTAGTATTTAGTGACCTTCACCAGGAGTTCAGCATTCTTGGCAGGCATTTTTCAACTTGGCCACAGAGGAACCCTGATTTTTCTGGATCCTTCCAAGAGATGAGAATGCAACAGCAGCAGCTGGGGATGTGAAAATAACTAGGAACAAAATAGACACAAATTCAGAAAAAAATACTGAAAAAGACTTCCTGCAAAAGCAGTTTTCTTTTGACCCTGAACATTCTGTAGAATTCAGTGATAAATTGGCTACCACAAGGCTATTTTGAACAGGCAGAAAATCAGAGGTAGGAGGACATGTGATTTCAGATTTTAACACAGATGATAGAATTCTCTCAGTTTTACCCTCAGATCCATGCAAGTGATTTATAGTACACTTTGAAATATATGGATATATCAAGAAAGAATAGGCATCTAACTTAACTCCCTTCATGATGAATCACAAATAAAAATTTAGGACTTCTTGCTCAAAAAAATGAACCTAGTGGGTGGATGATGTCAGCACCTAAATTTCTGTTAATAATTTCAGAATGTAGTTTTTTCATATTTTTTGAAAAAATAAGTTTCACCAATTCGAAGACCAAAGCTCATTGGGATACTCAATGTCTTTGAGTAAGCATTCCAAAAAAATGAACGTCTCCTTCTGGCATGGATTGTTCTCTCTTCAGCATTCCTAGTTGACACAGCCACAATTCTTCAGTTATATGTTCTATTACCCGTGAGACTCCCTGGAAGTCCCATCCAAAACATTCATGTTGCTACATTACCATAAAAGTCTGCCCTGTGAGTACAATTTCAAAAGCAAAACAAATGGGCTTCATTTAAACAAATAGCAGCTCTCCCCATCTGAGTTGAAGAAAACACACGTACACTCTCAGCTTGCTGGAGTGTGGGTCTCATGGAAAGGATGTTGACTTCCAAAGTGAAGAGGGCCTCACCACAGTCTACAGAGACCCCCATGATATTTCTTTCTTTCTTTCTTTTTTATTTTTTACCTTGACATTTTAATGTTTTTTTTTTTTTTAATCTCAGCTCTGAAGCTGTCTTTGAGATCAGAGAGAAAATTTAAACATTTATGCCTTTAGTTCATGATTCAGAGATTTATTTATAAGACCGTTGATTTTGGGACACCCAACTCTTGCATTTAAGCTGCTGAAGTGAGTCATGTTTGTGGGAGGTAATTACTACCAGAAAGTACAACTAACTTGTAAGCTTCTCTTTAAAATGTCCACTCACAATCTGCAATTACTTCAAATAACAGACTACCAGGATCTTTGCTGTGTTTTACGGCTGTATATATTTATTATGAGTGCATTAGGCAATACCCAAACATACTTTTGTCACAGAGGGGTTCTTGTAGGAGAATTGAGTCCCTTTATTAGTATCAGTATAGATTTCTGTGGATGTAAGATTGACAAGGTATAATCTCAAGGTATCCCTTCCATTATAGGGAACAAAGCCGTGAGAACAGCTGGCTCAAAAGAATAATAATGGATTCCAGTTGGTGGAAAAATATATATAATTTGTGTATCATTAAAGATCAGATTCAATCACTAAAATTATAGTAAACAGTTGCCTCTTTAAACACCTCAGTGCGTCTCTCAGGCTGATCCTATGTCTTCCTGGGAGGGTCCTTGATTCTCCACTTATCAATTGATGAAGCCCACACCCATCAGACTAGTGGCAGAGCAGGTAGCCTTTTATGGGCCAAAATATCAGAGTCTCTGAGAACATTCTGAAGTTCAAATAATCCATGACTTCTTCTATACCAATCAATGCCCTAAATTTCACAAAGAAGATGTCTATAGACATGGTGTTGTAGAAAGCAGAAAGACAAGGAGGGAACTTGATGCCTGGCCTCACTGAAAATAAGGCACTGCCACTGCAGGGACTGGGGAAAGCACCAGAAAGGAAAAGCTGGAATTTCCAAAGATAACTCTGGCCACTTGATGGTTTTAACATGCCTTTGACTTACTATTGCTTAACACAACCCTGCAGTGATACTAAGGTCTTCCACTCTTTCCTAAGCTTCTCTTACCAAACTCATCCCCTTCTTTGTTACCATCAAGACTTAACCAACTGCATAATTATGCCTCCTAGGCTGCTGTGATCCAACTTGTTACGAGCCATCCATGGGCTGTGTGTGTGAGCTATGCACATTTGAGCATATGAGGGGACTGATCTGGTGCTACCCACTTTTTTCTGTGCGACACGTGTGCCTTTCTCTTGCTCTGCCTATGATCCCACACAGCTCCTGAGATGGGTGTGGCTTTCCAACATATAAATTAACCTGCTGACCACAGGACATCACCAAGCAAGATTCCACCTTTCAAAACCCAATCCGGGAGGGAAAAAAGATGGCAGACAGCAGAGAAGCACGCTTGGAGACTGGCAATAAAACAGGCTTATTGGGAAGATTGAACGCGTTCTTAGCAACATTCCCGCAACTGGAAGGGAGCTGAGACATCCGCGCACATACAGACGGTGAAAATACAAGAAACTCCACACCGCTGAAGCACGGAGTCCAGTGCCAGCGGCCCACAGGCCGAACCAGCATTAACGGCGCAGCTGCTGTGGTAGCATTGCAGTACGGGAAGTGCAGACCACAGCAAAAAACAGCGCAGAATAAAAAGAGAGCCAGACTCGAGCAGCGGCCTCACAGACTTATTTCACGTAAACACGTAAATTGTCGAACGGGACCTGCACACATCAGAGTGACACACAAGACCGGGATACTGCTGTCGGGACCGGGGAAGGCGCTGCCATTTTGGAGAAGGGCTGAGGCTGACCGGGACAAAGAAACGGAGAAGAAGAAAAAACAGTTGCAGGCATCCAAGGAACTATCCAGAGCCCGGAGAACAGCAAACACCTAGTGAGATGTGCACAGGCAGCCCGAAGGAAAAGGCCTGCCTGAGGCCAGCGCAGCAACCACAAGAGCTATAACCGGGGGCAGGAGTGGGGAATGCATGTATTTTTTTTTTTTTTTTTTTTTTTTTTTTTTTTTTTTTTTGTGGTACCGGGGATTGAACTCAGGGGCACTCGACCACTGGGTCACATCCCCAGACCTTTTTTGTATTTTATTTAGAGACAGGGTCTCACTGAGTTGCTAAGTGCCTCGCCATTGCTGAGGCTGGCTTTGAACTCGCGATCCTCCTGCCTCAGCCTCCCAAAGTGCTGGGATTACAGGCGTGCGCCACCGCGCCCGGCTTGCATGTATTTTCGATGAACGCTTTCTTGATGCTATTCACGTACTGACACCCCCCCCCCCCAGCCATTATTCCTCTGTGCCAGTCTGCCGCTGGCCAAAGCTGCAGACTAGACTCTACTGTGACTGTCTGGGCGTGGTCCAAGTCAACTGGCTTAAACTCCAACTAATTTTTTTGTTTGTTTGTTTGTTTGTTTTTGTTTTTGTTCTGTTTGATAGTGGGATTATTTGTGTGTCTGTGTTCCTCTTTCCTTTCTTCCTTCTCACTTTAGTCTCTTCTGCCCTCATCTTATCTACTTACACCCTGTCATTGTGTACTCATCAGAGGTGAAAACAAGGTATACGCAGAAATTGGGACTTCTAGGCCTGGGGCAATTGAAATATACAGAAAAGCGGTGTTATATATAGTTTAATCTCTATTTTTCTTGACTCAGTTTCTCTCTCCTCTCTCTTACAATAATTCTTAATTCTTTATTATCTCACATTGTTCCTTTTTATTTTTCCTTTTCCATCTTCCTTTATCTTTCTTCTCTCAAAGGGTAAATAAGTTGGGTTTATATACAAATCGTCTTTCCTCTAAATCGCTCACTCCATTTTCTTTTCTCTCCTATCTGCTGATATTAAACCACTTCTATAGAATTCTACTGTTATACTTCCTAAGAAAGAACATCTCAGTAATCTCACTTGCTTCTTCCTAAACATATCATCTCTGTATCCAATACTGAAACTGTAAACCCAAACGCAAGCATACAGAGTAAATTGGAAACAATATCTGGGTTAACTAAATCTGTACATTGTGATCAAACTGGGATTTGCTGTAAAGAAAGTGTTAGAGCTTAAATTGTAAGGTATTTATAAGGGGACCTGACAGCATTGTAACACAGGAGAAACATAAGGCTATAAGGTGAAATTGAAATAGACAAGGTCCCACAGTGCTAGGAGAATAGACACACAAGCATTATGAAGAAGCAAGGGAAGAAAGTGGCTGAAACCAACCAACAGGCCCCCTCAATTGATTCCATGGCAAGTACAGTTGGTCAAATGCCAGAGATGGAATTTAGAAATTACATATTCCAAATGTTTATGGATCTTAAGATTGAAATTAAAAATGAGATGAGAGAGCAAGTAGAGGCAGTAAAAGAGCATTTTGACAAAGAACTCCAAAAACAAATACAAGAAGCAAAAGATTACTTCAATAGGGAGATAGAGATTCTAAAGAAAAACTAAACAGAAATTCTGGAAATGAAAGAAGAAATAAACCAAACTAAATGCTCAATTGAAAGCATCACCAACAGATTAGATCACCTGGAAGCAAGGACATCAGATAATGAAGACAAAATATTATCCTGGAGAAAAATCTAGAGGACACGGCAAAAGAAGTAAGAAAACAAGAACAGAGCATTCAGGAATTATGGGACAGCATAAAAAAGACCAAACTTAAGAGTGATTGGTGTTGAAGAAGGTGCAGAGTTTCAAACCAAAGGAATGAGTAATTTATTCAATGAAATAATAGCAGAAAATTTTCCACACATTAGGAACCAACAGCAAAACCAAGTTCAAGAGGCTTACCGAACACCAAACGTACAAAACCACAACAGATCCACACCAAGGTACATTATAATGAAATTGCCTAATATATTAGGCAAGGAGAGAATACTAAAAGCCACAGGAGAAAGGAAGCAGATTACATATAGGGGGAAACTGATCAGATTATGCTCAGATTTTTCACCCCAGCCCTTAAAAGCTAGAAGATCCTGGAATAGCATATTTCAAGCTCTGAAAGAAAAGGGTTGTCAACCAAGAATCTTATATCCAGCAAAATTGAGCTTTAGATTCGAAGATGAAATAAAAACCTTCCACGACAAACAAAAGTTAAAAGATTTCACAACTTGAAAGCCAGCACTTCTGAACATCTTGGGCAAAATTTTCCATGAAGAAGAAGAGAAAATTAACATTGAAAATCAACAAAGGAGATAGTAAACTAAAGGAATTACCAACCAGAGGAGAACCCAAATCAAGCTAATTACAATAATACATTTCAAAATGGATGGAAATAAGAATCACATCTCAATAATAACCCTGAATGTTAATGGTCTAAACTCACCATTTAAAAGACACAGATTGTCAGATTGGATTAAAAGAAACAACCCAACAATTTGTTGCCTACAAGAAACACACCTCATAGAAAAAGACATCAAGCGATTGAAGGTGAAAGGCTGGGAAAAGTCTTATCACGCACATGGGCTGTGGAAGCAGGCAGGGGTTTCCATTCTCATATCAAATAAAGTAGACTTCAAGTCAAAGCTAATCAAAGGAGATAAAGATGGATATTTCTTACTACTTAAGGGAACCATTCATCAACAAGATATAACAATTATAAATCTATATGCCCCAAATAATGGAGCACCAACATTCATCAAACAAACGCTTCTCAAGTTCAAGAGTAAAATAGACCACAACACAGTTATTCTAGGGGACTTCAACACACCTCTCTCACCAATGGATAGATCTTCCAAACAAAAGCTAAATAAAGAAACATTAGGCCTCATTAAAACAATTAATAACTTAGACCTAACGGACATATATAGAATATTTCATCCCTCAGTAAGCGAATACACTTTCTTCTCAGCAGCACATGGCTCCTTCTCCAAAATTGACCATATATTATGTCACAAGACAACTCTCAGCAAATATAAAAAAATAGAAATCCTACCTTGCATTCTATCAGACCATAATGGGATGAAATTGGAAATCAATGATAATACAAGAAATAAAAAAAACTACTCCAACAGCTGGAAGCTAAACAACATGCTGCTGAATGAACAAGGGGTTGAAGAAGACATCAAGGAGGAGATTAAAAATTCCTAGAGGTAGATGAGAATGCTGATACATCATACAGAAATCTCTGGGACACTATGAATGCAGTAGTAAGAGGAAAATTCATTGCACTGAATTCCTTCATATGCACAATGGAATTTTACTCAACAATAAAAGAAAATAAATTAATGGCATTTGCAGGTAAATGGATGAAGTTGGAAGACATACTGCTAAGTGAAGTTAGTCAGTCTCAAAAATCCAAGTACCAAATGTTTTCTCTGATATAAGGAGGCTAGTTCATAGTATTGTTGGATGGGGGCGTACATAGGAGGACTAGAGGAACACTAGAATGGTCAAAGGGAAGGGAGGGTAAGGGAGGAGCAAGGGGGGAGGAAGGGGGAGAAAAGGAAAAAAAAAAAAAAGAAAAAAGAAAAGGTGGTTGAAACTAGCCCCGGATCTTGCTGGATCTTACTGTTAATAAAGAGGCTTTGATTATAAAAAAAAAAAAAAAAGAAAAAAAGAAAAAAACAACAACAAATAAAGGATTTAACATCACACCTCAAAGCACTAGAAAAAGAGGAACAGATCAACACTAAGAGCAGTAGAAGACAGGAAATAATTAAAATCCGAGCTGAAAGTAATGAAATTGAGACTAAGGAAACAATTCAAAGAATTGACAAAACCAAAAGTTGGTTCTTTGAAAAAAATAAATAAAATTGACAGACCCCTAGCAATGCTAACAAAAAGAAGAAGAGAAAAAAACTCAAATTACTAGCATCTGTGATGAAAAAGGAAAATATCACAACAAACACCTCAGATATACAGGAGATAATTAGAAATTACTTTGAAAAATTGTACTCTAATAAAATAGAAAATACTGAAAGCATAGACAGATTTCTAGAGTTGTATGAATTCCCCAAACTGGAACAGGAGGCTATACACAATTTAAATAAATCAATTTCAAGTGAAGAAATAGAAGACACATCTCAATAGATGCAGAAAAAGCATTTGACAAAATACAACACTCCTTTATGTTCAATGCTCTAGAAAAATTAGAAATAACAGGAACATATCTCAACATTATAAAAGCTATCTATGCAAAACCTCAAGCTAACATTATCTTAAATGGAGATAAATTGAAAGCATTCCCTCTAAAAACTGGAACAAGACAGGGATGCCCCCTCTCACCACTGCTATTTAACATAGTACTTGAAACTCTGGCCAGAGCAATTAGACAGACGAAAGAAATTAAAGGGATCCAGATAGGAAAAGAAGAGCTCAAATTAGCACTATTTGCTGATGACATTATAATATACCTAGAAGACCCAAAAAACTCCACCAGAAAACTTTACAACTAGTAAATGAATTCAGCAAAGTAGCAGGATACAAAATCAATACCCATAAGTCAAAGGCATTTTTGTACATTAGTGACAAAGCCTCTGAAAGGGAAATTATGAAAACTACTCCATTTACAATAGCATAAAAAAAATAAAATACCTGGGAATCAACTTAACAAAAGAGGTGAAGGACCTCTATAACGAAAACTATAGAACACTAAAGAAAGAAATCATAGAAGACCTCAGAAGATGGAAAGACCTACCTTGTTCTAGGATATGTAGAATTAATATTGTCAAAATGTCCATACTACCAAAAGCATTATACAGATTTAATGCAATTCCAATCAAAATCCCAATGACATTTCTCAAAGAAATAGAAAAAGCAGTCATGAAATTCATCTGGAAAAATAAGAGACCCAGAATAGCTAAAGCAATCCTGAGCAGGAAAAGTGAAGCAGGCGGCATCACCATACCAGACTTTAAAATATACTATAGAGCAATAGTAACAAAAACAGCATGGTACTGGCACCAAAACAGACCAGTAGACCAATGGTACAGAATTGAGGACACAGAGACTAATACATATAATTTCAGCTATCTTATATTAGACAAAGGCGCCAAAAAATGTACAGTGGAGAAAGGATAGCCTCTTCAACAAATGGTGCTGGGAAAACTGGAAAGCCATATGCAACAAAATGAAATTAAACCTGTATCTCTCACCATGCGCAAAATTCAATTCAAAGTGGATCAAGGACCTAGGAATTAGACCAGAGACAATACACCTAATAGAAGAAAAAGTAAGCTCCAATTTCCAACATGTCGGATTAGGCTCCAAGTTCCTTAACAAGAATCCTGTAGTGCAAGAATTATTACCAAGAATTAATGAATGGGATAGATTTAAGCTAAAAAGCTTCTTCTCAGCAAAAGAGACAATCAGTGAGGTTAATAGAGAACCAACTAACTGGGAACAAATATTTAATACACGCACATCGGATACAGCACTAATTTCTGAATATATATAGAACTAAAAAAACTTGACAGCAAAAAACCAAATAATCCAATTGATAAATGGGCTAAGGAATTGAAAAGACACTTCTCAGAAGAAGATACACGATTAATCAACAAATACATGAAAAAATGCTCAACATCGCTGGCAATTAGAGAAATGCAAATCAAAACTACTCTAAGATTTCATTTCACTCCAGTCGGAATGGCAGCTATCAAGAACACAAACAACAATAAATGTTGGAGAGGATATGGGGAAAAAGGCACACTCATACATTGCTGGTGGGACTGCAAAATGGTACAACCATTATGGAAAGCAGTTTGGAGATTTCTTGGGAAAATGGGAATGGAACCACCCTGTTACCCAGCCATCCCACTCCTGGGTCTATTCCCAAAGGACTTAAAAACAGCATATTACAGTGACACAGCTACCTCAATGTTTATAGCAGCACAATTCACAATAGCTAGGTTGTGGAACCTAGATGTCCCTCGGTAGATGAATGGATAAAGAAAATGTGGTATATATACACAATGGAATTTTATTCAGCAATAAAAGAGAATAAAATAATGACATTTGCAGGTAAATGGATGAAGTTGGAGAATATAATGCTAAGTGAAATCAGTCAATCTCAAAAATCCAAATACCAAATGTTTCCTCTGATATAAGGAAGCCGGTTCACAGTATTGATGGGTCGGGGGTACATAGGAGGACTAGAGGAACACTATAATGGTCAAAGGGAAGGGAGGGGAAGGGAGGATATAAGGGGGGAAGGGGGAAAAAGTGGTTGAATAAGATGGATATCATTATTCTAAATGCACGATTGAAGACTTGAATGCTGCGAATATACTTTGAATACAAACTGTTTTATGTAAAAAGATGCTGTATATGTATAATATGAACTGTAATACATACTACTATAAATAAAATTTTTAAAAAAAACCCAATCCCTTGCCTTATTTGCATGGAATATTCTATGAATGTCTTTTCCCCAATAAATAAGGGGTTTGGGATGCCTCCCTTGCTCCTCTTGCTTTCCAGTGTGGGAGCTGACACCTGAGGTCTCAGAGCTGTCCCTGACCCCCAGAAAAGGTATTTCTGTGTTTGTGTGGTTTTTTATTTGCCAGCCTGGCCAGCTGGTGACACCAACTGTCTTCTTGGACCTGTCCACATTCATTCATTCATCACTCATTTACTCATCGCTTATTCAGCAAGTGTTTACCAAGTGTCCTTGATGTGTCAGTTGTTGTACTAGGTGCTGGAACACATATGTGAACAAACCCCAGTCCCTGTCTTTGAGGATAATACTGCCTGGCTGGGGAGACAACCATAAGTGGCAACTTCAGGAATATATGATAAATACACTTACGCTGTAAGTATGTGCTATGGAAACACATCAGAAAGGCACTATACCTGACCTTGGGGAGGAGCAAATACTTCCCAGAGAGCCTGTGCTTAAGGAAAGATCTAAAGGAAAAGTAGAAGATGATTAAGAGACCTAAGGGGGGAAAGAAGGTAAAGAGACAGGATAAAATGCTCTATGCAGAAGGAAAGGAATGGGCCAAAGTCTGTGAGAATCATGAAGATTTAGTTCAGAGAAATATGATCTGTTCACAGATGGAGCAAGAACACAACAAACATACAATGATGATGGAGGACAGTGGACATGTGGAGATGAGAGCATGAAAGACCTTATCTGCCATGCTAAGTCGTCTGAATGGAATTGGTCCTGTTGAAGGATGTACCCTACATATTATGTTTCTATTAGAACAGCCACATACAGATGCTTTATATACACTATCTAAGCATCTAAGCTTAATTTTGAACCAGTTGGTATGCCCCCAATTATTTGACCAGCTTTATTACTCTCTGATCTTTTCACAATTAACCTGGGCTGTGTCCAGAACAAGAGCGGTTTGCATCCTCTCTTTGTACCATTGCCCAATTTGTTTTGCCTTCTTTAGAGATACATACTGCTCCTCAATATCTGTGGTCCATCTGGGCCCACCATATACCTATGACTCTCTTATCTTATATAATTTTCATGGAAATATCTCTCTTGCTCAATTTTAAGTCAAAATTAAAGTTTGGAACATACATGAACTCATCATTAACAAAGATTTAAAGAACTATATATTAAGAAATATTTTAAGCAATATAGTAATGACCCAAAAGTCTCTATCCTTATGGAGGGACATTTTAGAGGAATAATAGAAAAAATAAACAATATATCAAATGATTGTTATGTAGAAAATTGCTGTAATGATTGTTATGTAGAAAACATAAGGGGCTTTCTAGAGGGTGTTATTTTATGTAGGATATACATACTCATACATACATATATACATATATGCATGCATACACATGCATACACTTATACATATATGCATATATATACATACATGTATATACATACACAAAAATGTAGATACAGGCTATACAGGTTATTTTACTATAAGTGTGTATCAATAAGTTCTTTAATGACTTCAGAATTCAAAATTTAGAAAATTCATGTAACTAGTTTAAAATCATATTTAAGTAATGTCACAAGTTTCAGGACTCAGAAATTTTTCTGATTTTTAGTTTATTAAATTCGATGTGTGTACAGGGGCTGGGGTTGTGGCTCAGTGGTGGAGCGCTCGCCTAGTACGTGCACGGCCCAGGTTTGATCCTCAGCACCACGTAAAAATTGTGTACAACTAAAACAAATACGTAATTTTTTTTTAAATTCAATGTGAAATTTTATTTTTAGACTTATAGTGTGATAAAAATGATTTTGTAACAATCTAATTTATAGTCTGTTTGCTCCTGGCTTAAAATAATGTGATTCAGTACATACCTGAATTAACATTTTGCTTTAAGAAAAGAATAAATGTTTCCTATTTATATTTTATCTTAATTTCCCATTTGGAATTGGAAAGACATTATTGGCATAATCTTGTGTGCAATGGTAATGATTTTGACAGGAATTAACAGAAGTTCCATATTAGACGCTGAATAAGGGATACATAAAGGGAGTGGGGGAGCACTATTTAAAGACATTGGAGCTGAGATTTTCCAGAATTGTAAGATGGCATAAATCCTCATATTAAAAGTACACTAGTAATATACAGAATGACTAAGATTACATAGCATAGTGAAATTGAATATCAGGAACAAAGAAAAAAACCTTAAAATCTATCAGAGACAAAATACAGATTCTATGCCAAGGGGCCCTCAATAGACTGTCATCAGAATTGTCATTATTACAATAGATGGAAGAGGACAGTAATGTCCTCAAGAACGCAGAGAAATTAACTTCAATTTAGAATTTTATACCTAGCAAAACTACAGAACAAAGACATTTTCATATTTACACAGACTTAGGTGATTAACCAATCATAGGCTCTCATTAGAGAATTACTTTTAAAAAAAAAGGAGAAAGCTTAGATAGAAGGTATGGAATCTAAGATTATGGTGAACATAGACATTGATAGAAAGAAAAGTATATTAACTACTGATTAACTACTGTTAGATAATTTTTGGTGTAATACTACCTTTAATTTAATCTGAATGTTCAAATTGATAAAAACTAAAGCTCTAAATAACTTGAAAAGTTTGACAGGAACAGGTTAAAATGCTGAACAATTTTAAATTTTGCTTAAAAATTTATAGGTAGGACTTTATCTTAAAATTAATGATAATCACTGAAAGAACAGCATCTAGGAGACACTGGTGGTGACCCAGTGAGAGGAAGGTTGGATGGTAGCAGGTCACTGTCCTCAGGCTGGGCTGAAGGTTAGAGGCTTAGAGGCGGGCGACCACCTGAAGTAGCCAGAGGGGAGGAATCAGCTGGAAATTTAAAATTGTTTTGAATCAAAGTTGATTCCTACCGTGGGTTTGTCACCCTCTGCTCTATTGTTCCTGTTCAGACCTCAAATGATTCACATCATCAGACAGCATCCTCACCTTCAGGATGCTGATGCATGAAGGGAAACCTAAAAGCTGTGAGGATGAACACAGAACCCTCTGGTCCAGCCTGTGAGAACAAAGTACTCTGCCTGCCCACCAAGATCGTGCATATGACTACGTAGATTGTCCCGTTGCCAGCACTGCTGCTAAGAACATGAATCCTTCAAATCTGATGCCATCACCTAAACAAACACCAGCTCCAGATCAGCTCTTTGCTTTTTCTACTGTCAGAGAAGAGTCATCCATTCCACGAGCAGATTCAGAGAAAACTCGAGTTTATCCTTCCTAACTGATGCTCTGGAATGCAATGTTAAGGAACCAGCAGAAGCGGAAGGATGAGGATATTAATCAGAAAGATATGTATAATACCATCAGAATTCACAGTCAGAACAATGCACAGGCATGAAGGGAGATTTTGAAGAGGGAAGCTCTTCATGCTATGGAGTGTCCTTGTGATCCATTATTGATCTGATTTGAAGGGAAAGCAAAAGAATATTCACCAAAGGTAAGAATTCATTCTTGCATAGGGTATGAGTTGCCTTTGGACAGGCTTGATTAGATCATCAACCGTTGTGGCATAATAGTTAGATATGCCCATTGGGGCAAAGTCAATAAGTATTACCCATTCACTGTCCTGGACATCTGCCCCACGTTGGATTCGCTTTCAGCAGTATGGGACTGAATGAACGTTGCTTGGTGGCACTAACATCATAACCACTGTTTTGTTTGTGATGCAAAGTATAAAATTTTTTTTTTTCCTGAGAGATACCTTAAACCATTTTCCCCGAAACTGAATTGCACTCACGATGTAATGGGAACTTCAAGTGGATAATCATACTTCATCCTTCACTTAGCCAAGGAACCATGCTCCATTCAGTTTTGAGCTGCATTTTGTCTTGCAGTTTATAGCAGATTGGTTTAAATGGGAGGCATTCCTCAGTTTGTCCTTTAATTGCAACATTGCCCATGTATTCATCTAGAAAAGTCTGAACAACCTCTGAAAAATAATTTTTAGAAAGTGAGGAAAGCTGCATTTTTCTTACTGATTTCCCAGGAAATTTGAGAGGTAAAACCTGAAAGTCAGTGTGATGCACATGAGCTTTTACCTGGTCAAATCTTTTAACTAAAATAGTTTATTATAAACTGACAATATCTTTTTAAAAATAGATAATTATTTCTGAAGTCCCTACAATTTAGTAGTGACCCTGAACAAAATACAAAGCCACACCCTTGCACTCAACAAGACTAAGGTGTGTCTTGGCTCTCTAAATTCTCATTTCTATGCATTTTTCAGAGTGGGACTTGTTAAAGAAGTTTCAGCTCACCATGAGGTTCTGATGCATATGCTTTTTAAAAAAAAATTTATTTATTTGCTTTTTAATTGTACACAATTCATTTGTTTTTACGTGGTGCTGAGGATCGAACCCAGGCCACACACGTGCTAGGGGAGTGCTCTACTGCTGAGCCACAACCCCAGCCTCCTGATGCATATGCTTTGAAACATATATTTTCATTTAAAAAATATTTTTCTGTTGTTCTGATATGTACTCTGCTCCCCCAAAACAGGTCTCCTTATTGTCTCTGGAATTTCAAGTTATCCCAACATTGAGTTCCATTCCTTCTTCCATGAGGAGCTCTCCTCACCCCCATTGTCCTAACCCAAATTTAAAAGCCTGGCTCAAGTCGCAGTACCAGTGATTATATATTTAGCTGAGTATTAATATTCACAAAAGAGTATTTTTCTGAGATGTAGTATGTCTACATCAATTCACTGTCTCAATTTTTATGTTTTAAGGAAGATCTAAGTTTGCTATTGAAATTCTTGATTCAGTAACCCCAAAACTGGTTGCTCTAATTATGCCAGCATGTTACAAATGACTGTTTTTTAAAGTGCTGATAATATTAAATCCTTTAATTTATCCTAAAAAATACAACAACAAAAATAATAGCATCTATTGCTTCCTAATTGGTAGGCAAAGAGAAGAAAAGAAAGATCAAAAACTTTTTCCAATCCAACAGAAAACAGCAAAGGAGAAAACTGCAAGGGAAACAGTATTAAAATTGTGACTGTTAGCAATATATACAGTAAGTATGTCAGCAATCATAATAAATATGAGTGGATTAAACTAGGAGCTGGCAAAGGACCAACTTTTCTGTAAAAGTTGATTATAAATATTTTAGGCATTTAAAATCACATACAGTTTTTGCAACCCTTTAAAAATGTAAAAAACCATTCTTTGCTTGAAAGCCATATAAAAACTGGTTTCAGGCCAGATTTGGCCTACAGGAGTAATTGGTCAACCTCTGGATTAAACTTTTAAGAGACAAAAATTTCCAGGTTGATTTAAAAAAAAAAAAAAAAAAAAACTATATGTACTTCTCACAAAAGAAGAGGGGAAAATATATAAAATTTATAATAAAAAATGGGAAATGATACATTATGACCTTATTAACCAAAGGAAAGTTAGACATCCTGGGTTGGGTTTCCCAAAAGCAGATGTTGGGAAAACAATGCAAGGGCAGGAAGTTTATTTGAAAGGTGATCCCAGAAAACACCAGAAGGTAAGTGAAGACATGATAAAGGGAAGGAAAGAAAGTTGGTTCAAGATGTGTTATCAAGCCAGCTACCACTGTGGGCAACGGGTGCTCAGTCCCACTGAGGAACACTGGGAGACTGAGTAGAACGTGCCTCAGGATTATCCACTGGAAGAGCAAGGAAGCTTGAGTGTTTATTTACCAGTTACCTATTGTTCTCTTCTGTGATACTATAGAATGTACCCTTGCCTACAAGTAATAGGTTCTAATCATTTTTCTACTATAAAACACAAAATTAATAAGCTTGATCTAATAGTTTTATATAAAAGACTATGTCTGCTCCCATAGAAAACATATATTCCTTTCAAGAACCATAAAATATTTTAAAATATTGTTCATGAATTGAATAATGAAGGAAAACAATAAGTTTTAAAGAATTGTTAAAATATAAAAAATTTCTAGGACAAGAATAACTTGAGCTTCAAATCAGCCATGATTGGAAGCATGTTTGGAAACTTAAATTGTTAAGGAAGATATCATACTAGAAATTACACTTAGCTCTAAACATCAATGAATGCACTACATAAGAAACAACTAAAGTCATGGTACTTAGAGGTTAATTTACAACAAAAAAAAATGCCTTTTTAAGAAATAGAATATATAGCCAGGCTCAGTAGCACACGCCTGTAATCCCAGTGGCTCTGGAGGCTGAGGCAGGAGGATTTTGAGTTCAAAGCCAGCCTCAGCAAAAGTGAGGTGCTAAGCAACTCCGTGAGACCCTCACTCTAAATAAAATACAAAATAGAGCTGGGGATGTGGCTCAGAGGTCAAGTGCCTCTGAGTTCAATAACCTGTACACACACACATACACAAAGAAATAAAATATATTAAAAATAAGTGATTGGATTATTCTATTTTGTCCCATTGTTCCAGACATGAAACACCTATAAAAATTTAAAAGTAGTATATAATATATAATTACATAATATGTGGTATTATTATATAAAAAGAAGAAGAATATAATTATATTTATAATATGGTAAAATATATTATTAACTAACATAATTGTATATAAGTTCTAGATTGTGATTTCTAACATGTTTTAGTAAACCAGTGTCAACTGCATTGAACTATTACCAGAATTGAAAACTTGGGACTCAATGGGTTAAAAATCTAGAAAATGGAAGAGCAAGTAAGTCCAGGAAATGTAAAGGAGAGAAATAGTAAAGAATAGAAATTAATTAAATAAAAACAAAGGAATAGAACAGAGTGTAAACAAAACCAAAATCCATTATCTGAAAAAAATGAATAAAAAAGATCATGAAATCAAGAAGGAGAGAGGAGGGATGGAAAAGGGGAGGAAATGTAGAATGAATTTTTAAAAATCATGCTATAGGAATATATAAATACACTACAGGGAATTTCACATTTATGTATAAATAGAAAGAACCAATCAATAGTAGAATAGAGAGGAAGGAGAATGGGGAGAAGGAAGAGGGGAAGTAAAAAGGAGAAAATGTGAACTGAAATCCAATTCCATGCATGTATGATTTTCTCAGGATGAATCCAACTACTATGATACTCTAATAAAAAATTAAATTAATAAAACAGTAACTGGCAACAATTTTTAAAATATCACACAAAAAGACAAAAGGCACAAATTTATAGTAATAACATCCAAATAGGGGATATGTAATGGAGATAATTATGTTGTATGCATTTATAAATGTCCAAATGAATCCCATTATTAGTATAACTATAATGCATTAATAAAAACATTAATAAAGGGAGGATTTACTACAGAGTTTTTTAATCACAAAAGGTTATTAATGAACAAATTTAAGCCCCAAAATTAAAAATATAGATAAAATAAATTATTTATTTTAAAATGTATCACAAAAGTTAAACTTAATGAAAAGTTGGACAGCACAAATAGTCTAATAGTTGTTAAAGAAATTAAATCAGTGATTAAAACTGTCTTTTCCACCAAAAAGTTATCAGGCACTAATGATTTTACAGCCATGTTTTATTTTCAAGTTGCAGATAATCTCTAACTTATACACATTATTTCAGGGAATGGGAAAATAGGAAAAGCCACATAGCTTCAAACTAAGTGTAATCTTGGGATCCGAAAAATACAACTATAGACTCATTTTATTTGTAAACCTAATATAATGCAGCCTATAATCAACATTTACATTTAGAATGCATTACATTTGGGCTTTAAAAAGTGTACATATTCATGTTGGGTTCCTCTCAGGAAAAAAAAAAATGGTGGTTTCAGGCAGGGATTCCAAAATCTCTTGATGTAAATATACTATATTATGAAATTAACAAAAATGTTATTATTACCCCAGTAACTCCAGAAAAAGTGTTTGATTAAAAAATCATAATCCTTGCACTATAGGTGTCTTATTAAGGAAGCTGGGGCCTAATCCAACATAATGGAGATTTGGACCTACTTTTTCTTCTATTAGGTGCAAGGTCTCTGGCTTAATTCCTAGATCTTTGATCCACTTTAACTTGAATTTTATACGTGGTAAGAGAGAGGTTTAATTTCATTGTGTTACATGTGGATTTCCAGTTATCCCAGCACCATTTGTTGAAGAGGCTATCTGTTTTCCAATGTATGTTTTTGGCACCTTTGTCTAATATAAGGTAACTGTAGATATGTAGTTTAGTCTCTGTGTCCTCTATTCTGTACCATTGGTCTATTGGTCTATTTTGGTTCCAATACAATTTAAGGTCTGGAATAGTAATGCCACCAGCTTCACTCTTCTTGCTAAGAATTGCTTTGGCTACTCTGGGTCTCTAATTTTTCCAGATGAAATTCATGATTGCTTTTTCTATTTCTACGAGGAATGTTTTTGGTATTTTGATTCAGATTGCATTGAATCTGTATAGTGTTTTTGGTAGTATGGTCATTTTGACAATATTAATTCTACCTATCCAAGAACAAGGTAGATCTTTCCATCTTTTAAGATCTTCTTTAATTTCTTTCTTTAGCGTGCTGTAGTTTTCAATGTAGAGGTCTTTCACCTCTTTCGTTAAGTTGATTCCCAAGTTGTTGTTTTTTTTTTTTTTTTTTTTTTTTTTTTTTTTTTTGAGGCTATAGTAAATGGGGTGGATTTCCTAGTTTCTCTTGAGCAGGATTTTTTTTGCTAATGTACAGAAATGCTTTTGATTTATGGGTGTTGATTTTATATCCAGCCACTTTGCTGAATTCATTTATTAGTTCTAGAAGATTTCTGGGGGAATTTTGGGGTCTTCTAGGTATAGAATCATATCGTTGGCAAATAGTGATAATTTGAGTTCTTCTTTTCCTATCCGTATCCCTTTAATTTCTTTCATCTGTCTAATTGCTCTGGCTAGGGTTTCAAGAACTATGTTAAATAGAAGTGGTGAAAGAGGGCATCCCTGTCTTGTTCCAGTTTTTAGAGGGAATGCTTTCAATTTTTCTCCACTTAGGATGATGTTGGCCTGGGGCTTAGCATAGATGGCCTTTACAATATTGAGGTATGGTCCTGTTTTCCCTAGTTTTTCTAGTGTTTTGAACATGAAGGGGTACAGTATTTTGTCAAATGCTTTCTCTGCATCTATTGAGATGATCATATGATTTTTATCTTTGAGTATATTGATGTGATGAATTACATTTATTGATTTCCGTGTGTTGAAAACAACCTTGTAGCCCCGGTATGAACCCTACTTGATCGTGGTGCACTATCTTTTTGATATGTTTTTGTATTTAATTTGCCAGAATTTTATTGAGAATTTTTACATCTATGTTCATTAGAGATATTGGTCTGAAGTTTTCTTTGATGTGTCTTTGCCTGGTTTTGGAATCAGGGTGGTATTGGCCTCATAGAATGTGTCTGGAAGTGTTCCCTCTTTTTCTATTTCATGA
This sequence comes from Tamias sibiricus, assembly GCA_025594165.1. Taxonomy (NCBI): domain Eukaryota; kingdom Metazoa; phylum Chordata; class Mammalia; order Rodentia; family Sciuridae; genus Tamias; species Tamias sibiricus. The sequence goes on from CM046669.1 coordinate 68,950,244, forward strand.
AATAGTTTGAGAAGTATTGGTTTTAGTTCTTTTTTAAAGGTCTTATAGAGCTCAGCTGTGTATCCATCCACTACTGGGCTTTTCTTGGTTGGTAGGTTTTTGATGGTATCCTCTATTTCTTTGCTTGAAATTAATCTATTTAAATTGTGTATATCATCCTGATTTAGTTTGGGCATATCATATATCTCTAGAAATTTGTCGATGCCTTTGATATTTTCTATTTTATTGGAGTATAAATTTTCAAAATAATTTCTAATTACCTTCTGTATTTCTGTAGAGTCTGTCGTGATATTTCTTTTTTCATCACAGATATTGGTAATTTGAGTTTTTTCCTCTCCTTTTCTCCATTAGCATAACTAATGGTTTATCAATTTTATTTATTTTTTCAAAGAACCAACTTTTTGTTCTGTCATTTTTTTCAAATTTGTTTTGTTTCTTTCAATTTCATTATTTCAGCTCTGATTTTAATTATTTCCTGTCTTCTATTGCTTTGGGGGTTGATTTGTTCTTCTTTTTCTAGGGCTTTGAGATGTAATGTTAGTTCATTTATTTGTTGACTTTTTCTTCTTTGAAGGAATGAACTCCATGCAATGAACTTTCCTCTTAGTACTGCCTTCATAGTGTCCCAGAGATTCTAATATGTTGTATCAGTGTTCTCATTTATCTCTAAGAATTTTTTAGTCTCCTCCTTGATGTCTTCTACAACCCGTTGTTAATTCAGTAGCATATTATTTAGTCTCTAGGTGTTGGAGTAGCTTTTATTTCTTATTTTATTGTTTATTTCTAATTTCATTCCATAAGACCCCTATAGCACAAGAACTAAAACCAAGAATCAATAAATGGGATGGATTCAAACTGAAAAGTTTCTTGTCAGCAAAAGAAACAATCAGTGAGGTGTATAGAGAACCTACAGAATGGGGGCAAATCTTTTTCACAAGCACATTAGACAGAGCCTAAATATGTAAATATGTAAAGTACTCAAAAACTTTAACACCAAGAAAACAAATAACCCAGTCAATAAATGGGCCAAGGAACTGAACAGACACTTCTCAGAAGATAATATACAATCAATCAATAAGTATATGAAAAAATGTTCAACATCTCTAGCAATTAGAAAAATGCAAATCAAATCTACTCTAAAATTTCATTTTACTTCAGTCAGAATGGCAGCTATCAAAAATACAAACAACAACAAATGCTAGTGAGGATGTAGGGGAAAAGGCACACTCATACATTGCTGGTGGGACTGCAAATTGGTATAGCCAATATGGAAAGCAGTATGGAGATTCCTAGGAAAACTTGGAATGGAACCACCATTTGACCCAGCTATCCCACTCCTCAGTTTATACCCAAAAGACTTAAAAACAGCATACTACATGCACACAGCCACATCAATGTTTATAGCAGCACAATTCACAATAACTAAACTGTGGAACCAACCCCAATGCCCTTCAGTACATAAATGGATAGAAAACTTTGGTATATACACACAAATGGAACACTACTCAGCACTAAAAGAGAATAAAATCCTAGCATTTGCAAATAAATGGATGGAGTTGGAGAAAATAATGCTAAGTGAAGTTAGCCAATCCAAAAAAACCAAAGGTCAATGATTTTTTGTTATGAGGATACCAACTTATAATGGCAAGGGGAGGGATGAGAGGAATGAAGGAAATTTAAATAGCTCAAAGGGGAGGGAGTGGAATGAAGTGGGCAAGGGGATAGGAATAACAGCAGAATGAGTTAGACATCATTACCCTAAGTACATGTATGAAGACACAAATGGTGTGAAAATACTTTATGTAAAACCAGTGATTTGAAAAATTGTGCTGTACATATGTAATATGAAATGAATTTCATTCTGTAAGCATGTATAATAAATTAGAATAAATAAATAATTTAATTTTAAGAATATGGAAAAAATCCTAATTTTAATTTAAAAAAATCAATGCCTACAGAAACAATACATGAAATGTTGGTTGTACTTATTGTAAGGTATTTGATATCCCAACGGCAATTTTAATTTTCTAATAAGGGGTATATGTCACACACCTTGAAAAGTTATTCATAATAAAATATTCTTAGACTCTAAAAAAAATCATAATTCATTATGAGTTTTTTAAAAAAACTTAACAAACCAGGAATAGAAGGGAACTTTCTTTAGCTAATATTCACAGTCTAAAATAATCATGCTTATTGGCAAGACTTCATCATCAAAGTCAAGGACAAGATAGATATATTTTATATCACCACTGTACTCAAAAATGCACTAGAGGTTCCATTCTCAATGTACAATCGAATAAAACAAAAATTGAAGCAGTATAAAAACTGGAAAGAAATGTGAGGCACATTTATATATACACAAAACCTAAGAGATAATATTATTTCTGATAATGAACCAATATAAAATGTAGAGATCAGTTTGCAAGGTGGTTCATATTTTTTGATATATAGATGAACATAATCAATAACACTCCAAACAATCAGGAAAGTAATACGAAAACCAGACTTTTTATAACAACCACAAAAACAATAAATCCCCTAAGGATAAATCCAATGAAAATGTACAAGATAATTTAAACATTAAAGTTTAAATTCTAATTTAAACATAAAATCCCAAATAAATAAGGAATTCTGAATAAAGAACATGTTTATGGATAAGAAGGCTCAGTACAGCAAAGATGAACATTATCTCCAAATTAATTTGTAAATTCAATGCAAATCCATTTTAAAATCCATAAGAATTTTATGTAGAACTTGAAAAATATCCTTAATATTCATGTTAGAGAAAAGGACAAGAATAGCCAATTTGTTTTAAGAGTTGAACTAGGTGGGGAAGGAATCAATAATTTTTGTAAAATTACAGTGATCAATATAGTGTAATTTTGGCATTGAGACAGGCAATGTGACAAGCAGAACAGAATACAAATCTCAGTCCCTTGGCTATAGGGAAAGTTAATGTTTATTTATATTATAGATCAGCAGTATAATAAATTATGGAAGAATGATTAATTATCCATGTGAAAAAAGATAAAATTTAATTTTTACCTCATTCCCTAGGCTGGATTAAAAACTAAATGTGTACAGCAGTAGTTTAAAAATTTTTGAAAATAGCATAGGAGAACATCTTTAAGACACAAGAGTGGGCAGAGAGAAAGTTCTTAATATATGAAAGAAGTTACGGGAGAATTGATAAATTTAGCTTTATTAAAATGTAAAACTATAAGAAAGATACTATAAATAACATTGAGGTAAAGCATAAAGCTATTTACAATGTACATATCTGACAAAGGATTAATTGCCAATGTATATAATGACTGCCTACAAATTAACAAAGAAATAGCTCAATAGAAACTAAGCAAAGTTATGTTAGATGACAGTTTATAGAAGAGAATTGCCTAAGGACCAGTAAACATGAAAAATGTTTCAAATTTTCTGATTGTCAGAGAAATTCAAAATAATAGTAAGCTATTACTCACATCATGAGATTAGAAAATTATTGAAAACCCGAAAATACCAAATGGTGTCTTGAATGTGAAGTAAAGAGAGTTCTCAAATATTTCTGTTGAGGATGTTCATTTATACAAAATATTTGGAGAATAGTTTGACAATATTTAATAAAGACAAAACTATGGGGTGGGGGTTCTAGCTCAGTTGCAGAGTGCTTGCCTAGCACATGTGAGGCACTAGGTTTGATCCTCAGCACCACATAAAAATAAATAAATAAAATAACGGTATTGTGTTCATCTACAACTAAAAATAATTTTTTAAAGTTTTTTAATGTTTATTTATGATTTGTTTTAGTTGTACACAATGCCTTTATTTTTACATGGTGCTGAGGATCGAACCTGTGTCGTGCTAGGTGAGCACTCTACCGCTGAGCCACAACCCCAGCCCCTAAAAATAATTTTGAAAAGACAAAACTATGTATTGATGCACTAACATGCATCAGCATTAAAACCTAGACAGGGATCCTTATTAGAGGAACATTTTCAGACTGTCAATGCAAGGGAATTTTCATAGGAATGTTCATTGTAGTAGTTCTAGTAATGGCAAAAATCTCAAACCATTTGAATGTCAATCAATAGAAGAATGCACAAGCTGTGATACATGCAAGCAAAAATGAATATTATATGACTTTAAATGAACTGGAGCCAAAGGTATCAACATGGATTGAATTTAAAAAACATAATATAGAATGAAAAAAGTTGTGAAATGATATGTAGGATATGATGCCATTTATATAAAGTTCAAATGATGAAGCTGCATATTATTATGGAGATCCCCACATATGTAGTAAATCAGTTCATTTTATGTTGCTATAACAAAATAGCTGATGCTGGGTAACTTATAGAACAAAGAGGTTTATTTGGCTCATGATTCTGGTGGCTAAAAGGTCTAAACAGGACAATGCTGACATTCTGGCAAGAACCACTTGGCTATGTCATAACATGGTAGAAAGGCAGAAAAGGAAATGGCTGTGTAAAGAAGAGACCAAGAACCTGGAGCAGCATCACTTTATAATAATCTGCTCTCAAGATAAGCATTAATTCATTCATGCTTATAGGGTGGAACTTCCATGACCTAATTACCTTCCACTAGGTCCACCACCTCAACACTGTTCTACGGAGGACAAAGATTCCACCACATGAGCCTTTGGGGGACAAACCACACTTAAACTGTAGGATGCAGTAAAGTATAAAAATTTACATGGAACACCAGATGATTGACAGCAATTATCATTGGGAGAAGAGAAAAGTGCATAGGATCCAGGGAGGATCCTAGGGGACGTCAATTAATCTGTGATATTTAAAGCTTTTGTTATCAAAGACACTATCAACAGAGTGAAAAGGAAGCACATAGAATGAAAGGAAATATTTGCAAAACATGTATTTGATAAGTGATTAATACCAAAGTATATAAAGAATTTTTGAAACCCCCCCCCCCAAAAAAAAAAGAAACCTTGATTCAAAAAGGGCAAAGAACTTAAGGAGATATTTTTCCAATGAAGATTTACAAATGACAATAAACACATGAAAATATGCACAACATCACTAGTCATTAGGGAGATACAAATCAAAACCACAGTAAGATACCAGCTCATACCCATTTGGATGACTGGTATTAAAAGAGACTATCAAGTGTTATCTAGGATTTGCAGACACTGGAACCCTTATGCACTATTGATGAAATGTAAATAGTACAGCCACAGTCAGTAAAAAGTATGGTGGTTCCAAAAAAAAAAAAAAAAAAAAAACCCAGAAAATAGAATTACCATACAATTAGGAATTCCTCCTCTGGGTGTATGTCCCCAAAGAATGGAAAACAGATTCATGAAGAGACATTTACTTGTACACTCATATTTGTCACAGCATTATTTACAATTACTTGTATGTGGAGGCAAACCAGATATCCACTGAGAGATGAATGGATACACAAAATGTGGTATTCACATACAAGAGAATACCACACAGAACTTAAGAATCAAGGAGAAAGGGAATTCCAACATATACTACAACACAGGTGAGTTTTGAGACAGTAGGATATATGAAAACAGCCAGTCATAAAAAGACAAATACTGGAATACCTAGAGTAGTAAAAAACATAGACATAGAAAGAAGAATAGAGCTTACCAGGGACTGATGGGAGCAAGGGCATGAGCAGTTATTATTTAATGAGTATAGAGTTTCAGTTTTGGAAGATGAAACAAAGTCTGGAGATAGGTAGTGATGATGGTTGCTACCAACTACAACAATACAAATTCACTTAATACCAATGGATTCTATGCTGGGGAAAAAATGGTTAAGATGATAAATTTTATATGTGTATTTTACCACAATAAAGAAAACTGGGGAAATAAACTAAAGGTACAAGGGTTCCAAGAAAGTTTTGAATGTCTGCAAGAGATTAGTTGAAGTAATGGGCCATGGAATCCAAGATGCATAGGTAAGTGCCAAAAAGTGGGTGTGGGGGGGTGGAGAGGTGAGTAAATAGGCAGCAAGTGAAAGGGAAGAATGCAAGCTGGACAGACAAATAGGAGAGGTTTGAACTGGTGACAGTTTTGGAGTAAGCATTATTATCCACTTAATGAGATGCCATGATGTTTTCCCATTTCAAAAGGTAGTTCTATTTAATGCATTTTAACATAGTATTCCATTTTATAGATGTATCATAATTAAGCCAATCCCTTACAGGTTGGTAAGTATGTGTGTGTGTGTATGGGCAGGTAGATAGATTAGCATTATTTTAAATCATAGTCAGAAATACTCTGTCTTATTTAATAATGAATTATAATCTTTACAGAAATCCTCACCAAGAAGTTGTTTTTTGTTGTTGTTGTTGTTGTTGTTTTTTTTGTGGTACTGGGGATTGAACTCAGGGGCACTCGACCACTGGGCCATATCCCCAGCCCTTTTTTGCATTTTTTTTGGAGACAGGGTCTCACTGAGTTGCTAAGTGCCTCACCATTGCTGAGGCTGGCTTTGAACTCACGATCCTCCTGCCTCAGCCTCCCAAAGTGCTGGGATTACAGGCGTGCGCCACCGCGCCCGGCACCAAGAAGTTTTTGGCCTTCTTGAGACCAGTGGAAGCATCTCAAGACCAAAGCCACCAACTGCTGTCCTCTCTAAGGAGAAGCACAACGGTAACTGCCCTTGAGGTGGACAGCCTGTAACTTGTCTGCACACACAATCATGTAGGGAGAGAGCTCAGGTTATTCCAACTTGTCCATTAACGTAGATGGTTTACTTAGTTAATGTAACAAAAATTACTGAGCAGCCTTCCTGTGAAAAGAACTCTCTCAGGAACTGGAAATGTAAAAATGCTCTTGAATATAGTATGCATAATTAGATGCATACATAAATCTTATAATAGAGAGTAAAAAGCAGAAGCAGATTTTCCATGAAGTGAATGGAGCTCAAGTAACTGCCCCTCACTTAATATGGGCTCCTTTCAGTGCTCTGGGAGAACCTTATAAATATATTTATGTAGTCGTACATTTTGGTAAAATTTGCATAAGCAAGATTTTTTAAAAGATTGCAATTAGTTAAATTGCTGTCTCTCCCCAGTGACTTTCCCAGAGTTGGAATGCCCAAGGACATTTTTGAGTTCCAGCAAAGGAGAAGTTGTATTGAAAGTCACTTTGGTTGAGCTTATTGAAATATATGTATGGGGCTCACAGATATTTCATTGTCAAATAAAGTTATTAACCAAGGCAGAAGTGAGTGAGTGCTGGAGGACACACAAGGTTTGAAGTATATGGGCCAGAAGTGAGTCTGTTGAAAATCCTTCTAATCATACACATAAAACTAAACAGAGGGTTCGGTTCCCATGAACATCTGATTAAAACAAAATTCTCTGAAGTCAGGAGCAACACCGTCTAAACAGTAATACAAGCACTGTACATATTTTTTCATTTTGTTGGTAATTCAGCAAAATAATGGACTCTGTTGGTTTTCAGACTAAAATCTTGTGGCAGTACTACAAAGAGTAAGTAACTCTGTATATGAATTGTATGCTTTATTCATCCCAATTACAAGCAATAAGAAAATTATGGTCAACCCTTATAGAATATGAATTATCTTTCCATTATCTCAACAAAAAATTCTACCATTAAAGGCCAAGGGTATGGTGGTGCATGCCTGTAATCCCAGTGGCTTGTGAGGTTGAGGCAAAGCCAGCCTGAGCAACTTAGCGAAGTTCTAAGCAACTTTGAGAGCCCCTGTCTCAAAATAAAAATTAATAAAAGGGTGGGAGATGTGACTTAGTGGTTAAGTGTCCCTGAGTTCAATCCCTAGTACAAAAAAAAAAATTACTGTTAAGTAACTGTGATAGGTCATTAATCTTATTTTTCTAGATTGTGTATTTTTTATATTTTGACTTTTTAAAACTTGATTTTTTTTGTAATTTTTATTCTAAATAAATATCCATCTTCATATCTATTTTGGTATCAATCACTTCAATTATTTCTCCTAAAGAGGTTTTCCCCAACTGCTTCAGCTTCAGGCCCCACAGAGTCTACATGTACCCCACACAAAGTAATGATTGGAATATGAGAGAAACACACAGGGGGTGGGGGCAGTAGGAGTTCTAAGAAGGAAGAAATTATTAACAACAATGATGGAAAAGTTTCAGCTAAGCCGTGATCCACTAGAAAAACTTGAATTCAGAGATATGGTGAATGACTTTTTAAATGAAGAAAGTAATTCTTCATAACTTAAATTTCTATACCTGGAACTATCCAAATATGCCCAGTGTGTTATTGACACATCCTCTTCTCTGAAGTCACATCCTTTCTGATCCAGTATGTGACATCCTTGTCTGCTGATATCTTGCAGACATAGGTTCCCATAACAAACAAGTGTGAAGCTGGTGGGTATTCTCCTGCCAAACCAGGAGAAATAAGACACTTGTGTAATGTAATCCAGGCCCTATTACATGAGTTATATGGAGACAAAACAAACTTCCTTTCCCACTCTTCAATTATGGTATAATTGGTGAGTTGGAGACAGAGAACATCTTATTTTTAAGTTTAATGCTGGACTCACCTTCATTCATTCATGAGAATTCAAATATTTAGGGGCCAAGAAGAGTTTCTCCTGTGAAGCAGTATTGCCTAGCTTCCACTATGTTATAGCAATAACTTTTAAGATTTTGTGTGTGTGTGTGTGTGTGTGTGTGTGTGTGTGTTAAAAAAGAGAGAGAGAGAGAGAGAGAGAGAGAGAAGGCAGAAAGATGGAGAAAAAGAGAGAGAAACAGAGAGACAGGACTGAGAGACAGATTGAAACCAACCATGCCCTGAGAATGGCGTGGTCTCCAAAGGAAGCAATGGTGCTGGTGTCTACAGTTACTTCCTTCCCCATCTGGGAGTACTATTCTGCTGGCAGGCTCAATCCTCCCCAGGTCTGGTGACTCATTGGGCAGTTCAAGGGGTCCCAGACTTGGATGACTCAGCATTGAGTAAGCTTATTACCAACCAATCTGACATCAGCCAGGAAGAGAGCATCAGGAAGAAGAGGGTCAGTGCTGGGGATCTGAAAAACAAGACTGGAGACAGGTGGGAACAACTGAGTAGATGCTCAGTCATGAAGAACTGAGAGCCATAATTCCTGGAGTGGGGAATACAGGATCAATCAGTCTTGAGAACATCCTTCTTGCCAGGGTGGATGCTATAGGGCCTGCTGGATATCAGCAATGCCCTGGTCATCTGACCAGCCTTGGCTAACCTCACATAGAGTGACTGGGCTTCTGCTTTGTGCTCATGACTGCTCTCCTGCTTTCCACTCACTCCTGACTTGGTTTTCCAGGTGTCTCAGGATTGCTGGCAGAACTCTGGATTTCTGAGGCTAGGATGTTCCATGTCACCTCTTTCTAGCCAGGAATTGTTGTATGTTATCCTGGCTAGACATTCTACCTGTGTTTTGCCAGCCTCTCCAGGGTTCCTCTATTTGTATAACTTCAGATGGAAACACAGAACACACAGTTAACAAACCTTTCCAAGTGTCAGACTCTGTGTACAGACTGTCATATTCACCATTAATGCAATTTCTTCTTTTACAACTCTCCTCTGAGACAGGTATAATTATCTGCTTTACAGGTTAAGGAAATAGACTAAGAGGCTGTACCTTATATGGGTCACATGAATGCCTATCTTTTCTCTGGTTTTATTCCTCTGTATCCTGCATTCATGAAATGTGCTTTTTTTTTTTTTTTTGCCATTCTTCAGAACTGGGGATAATAATAGTTAAAGGATCATTTCAAGGATTAAATTAAATCCTTAATATGGAAATACCTAGCATGTGGTAGATACTTAACAAATTGTTTAAAAAAAAAAACTTCATCCTATCCTAACTTCTGTTTAGAGAATCTGGCTCCCCTGACAGAATTTGGGCCTGGTATATGTCTAATACAGCACCAGGTAGTAAATGTTGGATGGAATAATTAATGGAGCATCAGTGGAAGCAATAACTTCTACTTAAAGGGTCTGTAAGTGTATCTCAGTGAACTGCCCACCTAGCATGCACAAGGCCCTGAGTTCATTTTCCAGCAAAACACACACACACACACACACACCATTTAGAATTGTGAAAAACCTAAAGATCATTCTTTTCCCAATTTTTACTACTCTCGAGTGCCTACGTTTTGGGTCTATAACTTCAGATCTCCTCTTTTGCTGGATTTACCTGCAGTTGAATCTCTTCAGCTCACCAACCTCCCCCAGCCCCCACACACCCTGTCCACAAGAACACTCTTCTCCATTCTGCATGTGCCTGACTGTGGCATCTCAGGCTGTCCCAGCTTGCCAGAACCTTTACTTTCAAAGCCACAATCCTGAGATTCTGGACTAAGGAGGCCAGGGTGAGTCCATGCCTATGTGAAGATAACACTCCACTGCAGTGTGGTTAGTTCTGGGCTGAGTAGGCTACCTGCTAGGTCAGCACCTTTTCAAATAATTAAGCAGTCTACTGAGAGCCTGGAGTTGGGAATCATAGCAAAAGCTTTGGAGAGAGGTCCAAGTTAGAAGTCTATAGATGCTTTTCCCCTAGCCAGCAGTTCCATTAAGGAAATTCACTTTAGTGTTTTGGATGTGTGAAGATTTTAGTTCAGTCATGGCACATCCAGCCATTATTCAGACCTCAGATTCACTTCAGTCAGCAGATTCAAAGGAAATTCAGAAGGAAAACCCTAGGGAAAAGGAAACACTTGCCCCTGCTCCAACTATTTTGAGCATCTATTAGAAGTCACAAGAATGATACCTGATATTCATGGCAAAAATTGCCTCTAGATCTTGGTCAATCTCTAAAATTAAGACTCTTAGAAAAAGATACAGAAGTCCTCAAGTCCTCAAGATAAAAGTTCCTGAAGTATAAAGGATGTAGTGACCTAGAAATTCCATGCTTCTAAAGGCCTTTTGTCCTACAGCTGGAACCACCTAATGACTACCTGGAGACTCACCTCTGTCCCAGGCTCTATGATCAATCCCATTTTGGCCCAGGGAGAATGTAGGAATATGTTAGGTGTCTATGTGGAGCTTCAGCATGGAGTCAGCTCTGCTGTAGTGCTTACTTTGATCATGACTCCTGAACCTGGTAAGTGTATTCTTACCCTATTCTTTTCAGTTAGGTCTCACCTTGTGACTCAGAAGTTCCAGACCTGCATCCTTCCCTTACTCCTGCACATTGTTTTCAGAACTAGAAGCTAGCCTTGCTATCACAAGAACTTTGCAAACATCAGGCACCTCTCTTGCTTTTCAAGTGCAAAGTAGATTTAGCTCACTCAATGCTGAAATTCTCTAGGGCACTCCTCTCAGATTCATTGCATCAGCCATGTTTTGCAACTCAGTGTGCTAGGATCTGATGTTTGACTACCCCCCTGATCTTGAGAGAGTAGAGTTGGGTGGATTAACTCATTCATGTTCAAAATCTCCATCTGAAGGTAGAATCATGGGGGCATGGGTGGCAGCTGCTAGGGCAGCAGTTTATCTAGAGGTCCTAGAAATATCACTGAGCATGAAGGAGATTCCCATTTCCATCTCTGAACTGAAATCTACCAACCATCCCCAAAAGCTTGGCTTCCAGTACCATGTGTGTTCATTCACATAAACCTTCCAAAACCTTGGTGCTATCCTATATGCCTGCATTTCAAAGAACTCCCAATTAAAGATCTTAAATTGCTGTGAAGCAGTAAAAATTTCCCTAAACAATAACTGTACAGAGGATCACTTCGAAGAGTGAGATTTTTGTTATTTCATTTCAGGCATTCTAAATTAAGCCCTGGAGAAACATTTTGCTGCTAATAAATAATAGGCTTGTTGTAATATGCATTATTGCTGAGATAATAGGCTACATCAATATCTATTCATGTTATTGTAACTGGTAAATAAGACCTGAGAATACTATTCTATTTCCCAGTATTGAGAAAAAACAAATGTTAATTCTAATACTGTCATGTTTGGTTTAAATTATCTACTCTAAAATATAGACATGTATTCACTTTCAGTATAATGAATTCATTTGTTACTCAGGCACATTTGATTTTTATCAAATTTCTTTCTAAAATAATTTTATATGGTAGGACACAGAGGAACAAAATGGTCCAAGACTTAGCAGTTGATAAATAATACATTGAAACTATTAAAAGAGAATATTGGTAAAATTCTACATTTCAAAAAAGGTGCTATATAATAAACTCTAAATTATATATCTTCAAGACTTTAAAAATATTAGCTCAGAGGCTTATGAATGTTTTTTCCCTAGTAGGCTAACACTTCAGAATGTGTTGATTTTTAAAAATTTGAATCTTCCAGATGCACACCAATTTTTTTAAATATTTATTTATTTACTTTAGTTGTACACAATGCAATGCATTTATGTTTACGTGGTGTTGAGGATCGAACCCGGGCCGCGCACCCTAGCGCGAGGCGAGCGCTCTGCCGCTGAGCCATAACCCCAGCCCGCACACCAATTTTTAACAAATATTATCAACTCTTCATGTGGAAACTGTTTCTGACTTCAAGGTTTGATTTGAGTTTTTAATCTACAAGAAGTATTGCTGAAAAATTAACTATTTTTCTCCTGTAACTATGTTAAAGCTTAATTTTAAAAAGACATTTATTCTAAAATAAATTTAGGTAGCATGGGGATTATTAAATAATTGCTTTGGGAGAATCTAAAGCTGTTCCAGCCTTTTGTTCCCAATTTCACAACCAAGCACATCTAAAGCTGTGCAACTGAGTGGATACTAACAGGAAGTGAATTAGCCATAAACAGTCAATGAAAAGAAAACAGTTTAGTAAAATGATTTTAAATGCAAGCTAGCACTTGGTCTGACCATAGGTAGTCCAGTGAAATTCATCACGGCTAAGATATATTTCTATAACATATATATGTACACATATATGTGTATATATGTACATAAACATGCGTGTGCGCGCGCATGCGCACACACACACACACACACACACACACACACACACACACTAAAAAAACAACTATGTTCTAGAGTTAAAAAGGACCTTGAGTTTGCAGAACATTGTAAGGATGAAACTAGAAATTCATTAATAAGTAGAAAAATTATTCTACAAGTTTTGGAGTTTATTTTCAAAACTTAGAGCAAATTTTGACTTCTGTAGCTGACTGATTCTCCCACTGAAGCATCCGGGAATTGAAGGAATTGATTTTTAAAAATTTGAATCTTCCAGATGGCCACCTATTTTTAACAAATATTATTAACTCTTAACAAATATTATCAACCAATACCCCAAAGAAAAGGGATATTGAAGAAAACTCAAAATTTGTCATTAAGTTTCTCCATAAAGCATTTAATGACTCTTAGGCCACAAAAGACAAAAGAAGCGAGGAAACTAAACAGAAACAACTGAAACACAGTGGAATTTTTTGACAGTCTCATGGTGCTAGTGAGAGAGAGAGAAAAAAAAAAAAAAAACTACTAGAGAAGGTTAGAATAAAAATACTCATTTTTTAAAATTTAGGATTCTTGGATTACCTCCCTTGGTTTTCCTTCTTAGATCAAGAATGAAACAAAGGGCTGGGATTGTGGCTCAGCGGTAGAGCGCTTGCCTAGCATGTGCGTAGCCCGGGTTAGATCCTCAGCACCGCATACAAATAAAGGCATTGTGTACAACTAAAGCAAATAAATAAATATTTTTAAAAAAGAATGAAACAAAGATCTCTAATTAATTGCCACTGCTACTGAACATTGTAATAGAAGTCCTAGACAGTACAATAAGATAAGAAAAACGGTAGAATTATTAGAAAGAAATTGTTGTTATGTTTAGAGAATTCAAAATAATGTATAAACTATTCTCATTTTATGCTGCAAATCACATTTAGGTCTGGTTCCTGCTATAATGGATTGTGTTAAAATTCCTCTGTGCCAAAACTCTTACCAGAATGCATTTTAAACTGTACCTTTGTGGCAGTCAGGAATGTTTGTATTGCAAGAAATAACTAACACTGGCTTTTAAAAAGGCATTATTGGTTCATAAATAAATGAATTTAATAAGGGCATTAGATAAAAGTTCAATACAAATATCTTTGGAGGTTAGGGGTGTTGTTCAGTGGTAGAGTACTTGTCTAGCACATGTGAGGCCCTGGGTTTAACCCCAGTATTGCAAACAAGAAAGAGAAAGAAAAATAAATAGAGATCTTTTGTATGTCTATATACTAGCAAAATAATTTAAAAATAAAATATACCATACGTAATAGCATCATAAATTATCAACATGTAGTATTACATCTCATGAAAAATGTGCAAGACTTCTATGCAGAAAATTACAAAACATGGAAATAAATTAAAGAAGGCCTAAATAAATGTATGCTGTAGTCATAGATTGTAAGACTAATGTTATTAAGATTTCAAGTCTTTACAAATTAATCTATAGGCTAAATGTAATTTCAATCAAAATATCAGCAGATTTTTTTCTGGGAAGGGAAGTAAAAATAAAAAAGCTGACTCTAAAATTTATATGAAAATACCAAAGTCTAGAAGTGTCCAAGATAATCTTGAATAAAAGATAACTTGAATAACTTATGCTACTATGTGTTAGTACTAATTATAAGATGATAGTAATTAATTATGTGTTATTTTCACATTAAGAGATAAACTGAGAAATAAAACATACTAAGTAAGCAAATAAGTAAACAAATCACAATTGATAAGTAAGACTACATAAAATTAAGAAACTGTGGGTCTAACAGGATTAAGAGGGTGAAAAGGCAAGCCAAGAAGATGACTTTTGCAACACATATAACCTAAAAAGGGCACATAAATATGAAAAACTCTTAAAAAGAAAGAGATGGCCAATATATAAATGGCAAAATACACAAATAGGAACTTCACATAGGAAGATGGCAAGTAGACATTTGCACAGATGCTCAAAGTTAGTTATCATTTAATGAATAAGTAACCACTACATATCTGCCAGAATGGCTAAAGTAAAAATAGACTAATAATACCAGATTTTGGCAAGATTTCAGACTCATATACTGCTAGTGGGTGTGTAAATCAGTAACAGTCACTTTTTTTGATAAATAGTACTATATCAAATGGTATAAAAATAAAAGCAGAACAGATCATGATCCAGTAATGTCACCTCTTGAAAAGGTTAAGTTGATAATACCTAGCAAGATTAATAAAATGGACTTGAGCCATTATCATAAGAAAAAGAAAATATCCCTTAAGCTATTTCAGAAGTTATTTCACTGTGAAGAAAACTTATATCAAAATTTTTGAAAACTGAGATCAAATAGGCACATTTCTAAAAAACCACAACTTTTCAAAACTCACATCAGAAGAAGTAGAACATCAGAATAGTCCTGTGATTAGTGAAGGTGTTGAATATTTAATTTAAAACTTCCCACAAACAAAACTGAGTCTACATAGCATCATCAGTAAATTCTATCAATTTTTTTTTATTTTGAGCAACTGACAGAATTAAGAAAGAATATATTTGATTTATTTGGTGCTAGCATATTCCCTTTAAGGCAAATGGCACTGTGACCTTGGAATATGAAGAAATTTGACCCTAGAATGAAGAATAATTATGTAGTCATGATAACATGAACACTGTTCACTGATCTCCAATGTTGGAATCAATCCATAAGCAGTCCTTGAAATATTTAACTATGGCTAGAGATAAAATGTGCATTTCACTAGATTTGACAATGTAAAATAAGATCTACCAAAGGTAGGTGTAAGCTGCCTGGTACCGAAAACCGGGAGGAAAAACTCTCGGAGGCAGAGTTAAGCTTTTACTACTTTTACTTCTACTTTCTTAGAGCTTAGAGAGGGAAAGAAAGATTTTTAGAGAGAAAGATTAAAGCGAGCTTTTCTTCTTGTCTTCTTAGCTTAGAGTCTTAGAGAGAAAGAAAGATAGAGCTTAGCTTAGAGTAAGATTAGAGCTTTTTCTTTGACTTTTTTTTTTTTTTGTCTCTTCTTTCGCTTTTCTTCTTCTTGTTTCTCTCTTCTTGAGTCTGAGGCTATGCTTTTTCATTTCTTATTTCTTAGCTTTTCTTCTCTCTGTCTTCCTCAGGAGTCTCGGCCTAACTCTGACCAGTCATTACTTCTTCTATCTCTTCCTTCTTCTGTTTCTCTTCTGTAACCGCTCTGCCTATGTTTTCTGGCCGCTCTGATGATTCTTCTGACCGACCGAGTGGCTGCCCGACTGACCGAATGAATTCGTTCTAACTCGGACCGCTTTCACCCGGTTATATACCTTCAGGTTTGCGGGTGCCTACAGGTGCGTCACATACATATCAGGTGGAACTTATGGCTTCCAGCTAGCTGCAACAGCCCTTCCTAATTAGGGCTCCTTCAGGTAGGAGTTAAAAATCATGGGAGAGAGTAGAGACAATATTTTCATGTTACACAGTAAGAAATCAAGATACACTGTTGAAAATTGATGGAACAAGAAATGGAAGTTTAATAATAGTGTTTTAATTTGGAAAGGTAATCAAAAAAGAGGAACAAAAACAACTTTAAAACTATCAAATACCTAGAAAGGGGGAAAAGGCAATCAAATGGTATAAATGAACTAATTCATCATTTGTCATAGAAGTTCAATGGAGAAAGAAGTTCATTACTTTATTATTGGTGAGGTAGAGTTAATCTAGGAAAAACAAAAACAGAAATGGTTAAAATGATTTGCCTTTGATTAATAAGACTATAAGTAGGAAAGGGAAGATATTGGAGGGCTATTTTGTATTGGTTCTTTTTTTTTTCAATATTTTTTAGTTCTAAATGGATTATTTATGTATTTATTTATTTATTTATATGTGGTGCTGAGACTCAAACCCAGGGCCTCACACATGCCAGGCAAGTGCCCTACTATTGAGCCACAACTCCAGCCCCTTGTATTGGTTTTTTAGTTATACATGACAGTAGAATCTGTTTTGACATAATAATAAAACCATGGAATATATCATGTTCTAGTTCAGACCCCAGTACTTCTCCTTCCCCTTTCCTTTCCCCAAATGGCAGAAAGATCAGTAGAGGGAAGGGAGCAGGGGTTGAGGAACTATTAATTTTTAATATTAATACTTTCTCTATTATGAATTTTAAACAATATGATAGTATTACAATAAAATGAAATAACAAAACAGTTTGGCATGAGAATAGATGGTGAGAGAAATCAAAGAACCTAAATTATGTCAAAATCTCATATATAAAGATAAAAGACATCAAACAACAATTTAGAAAAGAAGGAATTTTAAAATAAATGATGCTGGAACAACTTTTGTCTGCTAGGATATACTTACTTTGATCTCAAATCCAGGTGATTAATGAAATAAAGGTAACAATAAAACCATGAAAAACTGGAAGTAAACAAGCATATTTTCTTATTTCTTCTTGAAGAAGGAGATTTCAAACATAGAAGATACAAAAGAAGTTTTCAAGGGGAAAATATTTGACAATATAAAAATGGAAAGCCTTGCTATTGGCAAACACCAATCTAAATTGGGTTAAAGAGAAATAAGTAATTGTGGAGAAATAGAGTAATAAGGAAAACGTCTTCTATTTGATAACATATTAACGTGAATTAATAATAAAACATAAATTACAGATTGTTTTGTCTGTAAAATTTAAGAGAATGTTTAAAATAGAAACCATGATGTATGAATCTAGTAGACCTTTACATAAGGATGGTCAGCATCAACTTGAAACTTCTTAGGAAGCAATTGTCAATATGTATTATGACCTTAGAAAAGTCTGTAACTTTTAAGCTAGCAAGTTCATGTCTGAAAATTGGTCTTACATGCAAAAATCAGAAATTCTTAACAAAGATTTATATATTTAAAACAATCAAAATGTCTAAGCATGGATAAAGATGGTTAGTATAATAGTCACACTCACATTCAGTGAGTGTTTATTGAGCATTTATTAAATCTGGCACTATTCTAGGTGGTGGTGATGAAACAATGAACAAACAGACAAAACTTCATTCTCTTATTGAACTTACACTTTAACAATATCTGACAATAGAGGAAATGGTTCAAAATAAACAGAAATGTCATAATCTCAATTATGCAAAACAGTATGTGAAGAGATATATACCAGTATATATACCAAGATATACCAGTATAACAAGTTCTAACAGTGTATTTCTATGCAGGATTAGATGCATTATATTACTTTTCCTGCTAGTACTTAGTATTTTCCAACTTTTCTATCATGAGCATTGTGTTAGCTTTTCATTACTGTGACTAGAATACCTGAGGAGAAGAGGGAAAGTTAATTTGGGCTCATGGTTTCATAGGTTTAAGTCCATGGTTAGCAAAGGCCACTGCTCTGGGACTGAGGGCAGGCTTCAGAACATCATGGCAGAATGAAGTGGCTGGTGGCCAGGAAGCAGACAGGGGCAGGGGGAAGAGCCCCCAGAGAAGATGAACCCTTCCAGAGCACCCCCCCCCAGTGACCCACCTCCTCCAGCCATGCCCCACCTGCCTATAGCTACCACCTAATCAGTCCTTTCAAACTAGGATGGACTGATTAGGTTACAGCTCTCACAATCCAACTACTTTAACTCTGAACATTCCTGCATTTATTAACATAGGAGCTTCTGGGGAACACCTCAAATCCAACCCTTAACAAGTACATATACTTTAGCAATTAGAAAAAGATACATGTAAGTATATATATATATATGTAAGTATGCTTACAGGATGGCCATGACAGTTCAATGAAATAAAGTGTAAGTGCTTGGCAAAGAGTAAATTTTCAATAAATGTCAGTTTTCCTCTCATTTCCAATTTGAAGATTGATATTGTACCTTGCTGTTCTCCTTTTTTAATATGGATGGCTTGGTCTCTTGCCATCACACTTTTTGCATTTCTTTGTAGTAAGTATATTTAAACTTTTAATCAAAATTACCATGCTTTTTATTAAATAGGTTGCCTATTATTTTTAGAGAATTCCAATTGCTTTAAATAGTTCAGACCTGTAGGAGAGAGATCTTTAGGTAAAAGTACTTGCTAGAACACCTCAAATCATTCCATGGAAGGAGTCACTTTCTTTACCATGGAAATTGATCAATGCTGTGTTTCTATGGTTACTGTTCTTCCTTTATTAATTCTAAAAAGTTTCCAGTTTTAGCCTCCTAAATAAAAATGAGGAGATATGCTGATCTCTAATGGCATGAGTGTATCATTGACGTTTTCAAGGTTCTGGTTACTTAGTGTGCTATTCTTCCTACAGTGTGGTTAATATTGTGTCAGACTTGACACATAAACTTCAATTTTCAAGGCATTACCAAGAAATGATAAAATTACATGGCTTGCAGGAACTTGCCATTATGGAATATGTCATATATGGGGGTCTTTTAGCTGATTATTTAGACTACTGCCTGTAGATTGCTTGTATATACAAAGCATTTGAAGTAGAATCACTCTTTTGGACTTGAACCAATTTCCTGAGACATTTGTTTATTGCAAGCTCCTAAGGAGATGCATTATGTTGCAGCCTGGAAATTCTTGATTCAGATCAGTTTTATCTCTCATCTTATCACATACTATTTACCTGATCATTTTAATGGCGAACTGATTGGCACATTGGGAGGGACTAACAAGAGTCTGAAGGGCTAACCACTATATTTACATGCTGGTTAGAGAGTTGGTTCCGCAAAGAACACCTGAGGAATGGTGTCGGGACAGCATGAAATGCTGCACCTGGGAACTGTCCTGGCCCAGAACAGAAGGCTAGGAAAGTGCTGGCAAGACAGATAAAGTTAGTTTTGAAGGAAATCTCAAAACATTCACTAAAATGGGCATTTAAAGTTGCTCACCTTGATTGAGCACAATGTGCCTGTTAGTGTGTTGCTCTAACTCTTAATCCAGAAAAATCCATATGATGTGAATGTGTAGTATGTCAAATTTATCTCAGATTTACTGAGTCATTAATTTGCTCCCAACTCCTGCTTTCTATTCACAGGTTACAGCAGGCCTTTTCAAGTCTGGGGCTTTTTAGTAGTACACTCAAGAACACTCATCAAAGGTCTCCCTATTGGCAAGTGAACTACTCTTTCAGAGACAATGATGGGGGGAAAAACACCATATAACCAGAAATAGTCTGCAAATATAGCAAAACGTACAGTAGTGAGTTTATAAAATTGGATATTTACAAAATACCTTACTTTAAGAAGTATGACACATATCTTTTTTCTTCTGTCTTCTCTTAACCAGCAAACACTAACCACTAGCCTCACGTGCATTCGTACACTTTTAAATTTGTTCTAAGAAGGATCTAAAGTTGATCACTGCTTTTTTAAAAATGTGGCACAATGCTGTCATTCCAGTAATTAGGTGTGATTTTTCACACACATCTAGTTAAATGGAGCTGGAACCACATGGGGGCAAAACCTTATATTAACTTTTGCCCAAAATTTCAAGGGAATAATAGTTTTATAAAATTAATCATAAAATTCATAGCAAAAGTATAGTGAAGATTTTATTAAGTGTTGGAACTTTGTGGACGTGAAATAAAGTCAATGTTATGAGCTTTGTGTTTTGTTTACATTTTAATCTTTACTAGTTTTCCATAGAGAGAAAGTTCACAACATTGCTGGACACCTAGGAAATACTTTTTAACAAAAGAAAAAGACCAGAGTCATAGCAGCATATTCTTCATAATAGCAAAAACTTGGAAATAACTCAAATTCCCATCAGCAGAGCACTAAATAAAAATTACAGTATTTTCATGAGATAGAATACAGAAATAAAACAAAAAACTATTGTTATAAGTAATAACATGTATGCATTTCACAGGACTAATGTTGAGAGAAATAAACAAACAAAAGGTGGCATATTGCATGATTCCATTAATATGAAGTTCAAGTACAGTCAAAACCAGTCTATACTGATGAAAATCAGGTTACCGCTGTTCAGAAATCAGCAGTCAGTTTAAGGACACTTGTTTCGTAAGTGATCTATCTTTTTCCTCTGGCTGCTTTTAAGATCCTCAGTTTTTCTTTGGTTTTATTGTGAATTTTCAAATATTTATCCTGGTTGAAATTCATTTGGCTTCCAGTATCTAAAGTTGATGTCTCTCAATGGCTCTTTGCTTGAGTAGTGCCTCTTCCACATTCTCTATATTATCTCTCCCTGAAACTCAGATTGGCACATGTCAAACCTTCTTGATCCATCCCCTTGCCTCTGAGTCTCTTCACATTTCCCATCCTTCTTCATTTCCCCATTCTCCTTCTCTTCTTTCTTTATTCATTTCTTTGGATTAGTCTTCCATCTCACTTTTTTCATTATCAGACGCATCTAATCTGCTACAAAAAACAATAGAGTTTTTATTTCAATTATTATATTGACTTCAAATATATTACATGTGTTATTCTGTGTCTAATGTTTTCCACCTCTGAAATATTTGTGAGTTTGTGTCTGTTTGTGTTTCTGGTGAATTTTGCCCATGATGTCTTTTCTTGGGGAGTATTTTGGGAATTTTGCCTGATTGTTCTGGAAAGTTATCTGTGTGGGAATTCTTTGAAGATTGAGTGGAAGTTGAATTCCCCTAGAGATTTATCCCTGCTTCTTAGTGTCACCAAACTGCAGCCACTTTAAATTAGTTTCAGCCTGAGCTTTTCTGTTACCCTATACTGGGTAAAGATGAATTTAGACTTGTGCTTACAAATTCTCCAGGGGAAGACAAGGATTTATGTTCCCCACCCTCAGTTCAAAGTGGAGACAGGTAAGTTTCATTTGTGACTCCCGAATATCAGGGTTTGCTTCTCCTTCCACTTAAGTTAGGACTATAGCCTTTAGGGTTCCAGATAACTAGGGGTTCTCTTATTAGACTGCCCCCTCAGGGGTAGACCTCAGATTGTCTTCTGTCCTCTGAACCCCGTGCAGTTATCAGAGCAGAAACAGTATCTCCAGGTTCAGCCACACCTTGAGGACATAAGTGGGATTTGGTATTCTCCTACCTCCCAGGATTCCCGTTTCCACTCCCTGTGGGGTTCTGCACATTCCTTAATTTACAGTCAGCTCAGTAATGCATTTAAATCAGTGGGAGTGTTTTCAATGTTAATCTGGTGTTTTAATTTTTAGTTCAGAGGATCATTCAGAGTATACTGTCAGCCATACCTCTCTGGAAATGGAGTACTAAAGCCTCTGTCAGATGTTAAGCCTAGAGTTTCAATAGTCCCCTAACTTGATGATTATTGCATAGTTTTATGAGAAAAAGTGATTCCTTTTTTTTTTTAAACCTAACATAAAGAGGTTAATTAGGTAAATGACCAAGACTTATTGGAGGGATGTTTGAGTGGTAGAAGGCTTCAATTATATTGAAATTCCATCCTTCACATTTTAAATCAGTCTAAACATTCTTTACTATTTATGTTGTTGGAGCAGTGGGCAGCTTGGAATGGGCTTTATAATGCAATCATTCTTCCAAATGCATAACATGGCATCAGTCCAAACAATTGTCACCATCTCCAAAATGAGGACAAATTCTACTGTAGCAGTCAGACCTGTGGAAACATGAGTTATAGGGATGGATAAAGACCACTAAAGTCATTGTTGAAGTTTGCTCTAAACATTGTCTTTTCTTCCCCTCCCTCCTATTTCTTATTTCTTACCTTTTTCCACAGTATACCCTGTTTTTACAAAAGTCACTGATTTGGCCAGAAACCCTCCAACTACTAGAAGAAAACATAGGGTCAACACTCCATCATACAGGTGCTGGCACAGACTTCCTTAACAAGACCCCAAAAGCACAAACTATAAAACCAAGAGTCAATAAGTGGGATGCCATTAAACTAAAAAGCTTTTACCCAGCTAACAAAATGAGTAAAGAGAAAGCCTACAGAACAGAAGAAAATCTTGACCAGCTACTCCTCTGAGAGGGGATTAATATCCAGAATGTACAAAGAACTAAAAAGTAAATAAATAAATAACCCAGTCAATAAATGGGCAAAAGAATTAAATGGAAACTTCTCAATAGAAGAAACACAAAAAGACAATAAATACTGTAAGCTGCCTGGTACCGTAAACCGGGATAAAAACTCTCGGGGGCAGAGTTAAGCTTTTACTACTTTTACTTCTACTTTCTTAGAGCTTAGAGAGGGAAAGAAAGATTTTTAGAGAGAAAGATTAAAGCGAGCTTTTCTTCTTGTCTTCTTAGCTTAGAGTAAGAAAGATAGAGCTTAGCTTAGCTTAGAGCTTAGAAAGATTAGAGCTTCTTTCTTCTCTCTTCTTTCTTCCTTCTTCTTTCTTCTGTCTTCTGTCTTCCTCAGGAGTCTCGGCCTAACTCTGACCAGTCATTACTTCTTCTATCTGGTTTCTCTTCTGTCTTCTATCTGGTTTCTCTTCTGTAACCGCTCTGCCTACGTTCTGGCCGCTGATTCTTCTGACCGACCGAGTGACTGCCCGGCTGACTGAATTCTCCGTTCTCCTAACTCGGACCGCTTTCACCCGGTTATATACCTTCAGCTTTTCGGGTGCCTACAGGTGCGTCACATACATATCAGGTGGAACTTATGGCTTCCAGCTAGCTGCAACAGCCCTTCCTAATTAGGGCTCCTTCAAAATACAAGAAAAAATGTTCAACATCTCTAGCATTCAGGGAAATACAAATCAAAACTACACTAAAATTCCATCTCATTCCAGTCAGAATGGCAAAGATCAAGAATACAGACACAAATAAATGCTGGTGAGGTTGTGGAGAAAAAAGTACACTTGTACATTGTTGATGGGACTGCAGACTTGTACAACCCCCTGGAAATTAGTTTGGAGATCCCTCAAAAAACTAGGGATGGAACCACCATATGACTCAGCCATCTCACTCCTGGGTATTTTCCCAAAAGATCTAAAATCAGCATACTACAGTGACACAGCCACCTCAATGTTTATAGCAGCAAATTCACAATAACCAAATGATGGAATCAAACCAGATGCCTGTCAATAGATGAATGAATGGATGAAGAAATTGTGGTATATACATGCATTGGAGGGGCTGGGGATATAGCTCAGTTGGTAGAGTACTTGCCTCGCATGCACAAGGCCATGGGTTCAAATCTCCAGCACCAAAAAAAAAAAAAAAAAAAGAAAGAAAGAAAGAAAGAAAGAAAAAGAAAAGGAAGTGCATGCATTGGAGTTCTACTCAGCCATTAAAAAGAATGAAATTATGGTATTTTCCAGTAAATGGATAGAAATGGAGAATATCATGCTAAATGAAATTAGCCAAACTCAGAAACTCAAGGGTCAAATGTTTTTTCCTATATGCAAAAGCTACAGTAAAATAAAGGAAGAGGGAAGGACAAGATAACATAAAGAACCAGGCATGGGGGCATGGTGTTGCATACCTGTAAACTCAGCAGCTTAGGAGGCTGAGGTAGAACCGTGTGTTCAAAGCCAGCCTCAGGAAAAGTAAGGCACTAAGCAACTCAGTGAGACCCTGTCTCTAAATAAAATACAAAATGGGGCTGGGGGTGTGGCTCAGTGGTCGAGTGTCCCTGAGTTCAATTGTCAGTACCATCCCCCCCAAAAAAAAAGATTACATAAGAAGCCAATCAAATATAAATTAATAGATAATAGAAAGGAACTTTAGTAGAGGAAGGAAAGAGGAGGAATTGGGAGGGAAAAGAGGGGATCATGTACTGAAAATCGATTTTCATGCATGTATGAGTGTCAAGATAAACCTGACTACTATGTATAACTACTAATCTCTAATAAAAAAAAGAAAGGGAAAAAAGAGTCACTGGTTTGGAAATTCCATTTAGAGATCAATAGCAGCATTCATAAGTGAAGAAAACTAAAGCAACATATCCAAGATAGTTATTTTCCAGAATTAGAATTTTCTCTTTTCTAAGGAATTGGTTTCTAAACAGTTATTCTGTAATTATAAGTCTGACAGGCAATTGGATTAGAAAAAAATAAAAAACAAGTATTTTATAATACTTCTCTTTAAATGCAAAATGAAATGTGGGACACAATTAATGTTAATACTATTTTAGATTTTTTTTTAAATTCTTCTGAATACCTATGGACTCACTATCAACCCACTACTTATTTCTTGTGTTCTAGCTTAATGAACTGTGGTACGATGAGATTCTATTATCATCAGTGCTCTGTGGGCAGCGGTAAAACAAATGTTCTTAGGTAAATGCAGCCTAATACTCTGAATATTATTTCAATGTTTCCTAAAAATTTTTCATTTGAAAAAGACAGGTCTTATATATTCCTCTTCGTTGTAGCACACCAACAGATGAAATAAATGTGTGTCCTCTCTGGGATCAGACGTCCCCGTTGTACCTGTACCAATGTGCACTTTAAAGAGAAAAGTTTGTGGCTTAAATTCTAAGGCTGGTAGGCTAGGAAACTTAGTTGTTTTCTTTTCTCTGTAAATGATCATAAGGTTATTGTGTAGGACAAATGCCTTTGCTTTTGTCATTTGAATAATTATCCTTGAGAATAAAAGGCAATGCCTCTTCAGAGTCTCGGGATGTCAGTGAATTTTCCGTTTTTATTTAACTCACCAGCATTGAATAAATTGTAATGACTTTCCCACGAGTAAGAATCCTACTAAGAACAAGCATTTATTTACCTCTATTCATAAGTATTTACTCTTTTTTTTTTTTTTTTTTTTTTTCATCTTCACCACAACCTTAAGAGGCAGTTGTTATTATCCTCATCTTACAAAGGAGGAATTGGAGCAAGAGAGGTTAAGGATGTGTAGTTCGTAATCTTAAAATGGGAGGGACGCTCATTCCCCCCTCCTGTCCACTGACGGAAGCCTGTTTGTAACTGCCCTGACAGTTAATCAATCTCTGGACTCCTTCTGAGAACTTCTAGAGGCAAGATAGTTTGGTAGGTGTAGGAATCTCACAGTGGGGGCAAGTGATGCATCTCTGGCGGGAGGCAGTGACAGGCCCAATCAGTGGACTCTGAGCACGGGAAGGAGCCTGACTCCTGACTCCGCCCCCTAACCTTCCCCACCCTCCAATGATGGAAATGGTGTCGTGGACCAAGTTGTGTTTTGGTTGTTCTTTTGCATTAACCTTCTTTCAGCCACGCACTGAAAGAACTCTGAGCCTTGTAAGCTCACCCCCAGGAAGACAGGCAGTAATCAGGCAGAGAGGAGTAGTTTCCAAGAACACTAATCAGTCTGGAATTGACCCAGATCTGCTATGACCTTCTCTGAAGCACTGATGGACTGCGCCCTTGGCGTGCCCACTCCCAGCCTGCCTCAACCAGCTAAGGGCTACCCTAGTGGGAGTGGCCGTCCTCACTGCCTTGTTGTTTGCAGTCCCCCGCCCCACGCAGTGCCCACGGGGACTGAAACTGTCACCTGAATGGGGAGGGGGCTGCACAGAAGCTGAATACTGGCCCTGTGAGCATCCTGACCAGGAGCTTCAGTGTATCAGCCTGCTGTTTTTTTTTTCCCAGGCACTGTCTCCCAGCAGCTCTCAGACATCTGTGTCATTTCCAGGGATTAGGCACTAAGCAGATTGGATGCAAGGCAATAATCACAGAAAAGAAAGTGAAAATATCCTTGATTAAAAGCACTAAGAAACTCTCCACGTCCATTCTTTTTTTTATGAGTCTTTTAGGTTTGTCACCTTCTACTATAGATAAGAGTTCCTGCAGCAACCAGAAGCCAGGGGCCAGGGTTCCCCCTTAGAACAGGTTTACCTTAAAGGATGTAACATTTTGAATATGTCAGCTTTACTGCTTCTGGCACAGAGCACTAGTTCTCTCTGAAATGTAAACTGGAGGTCGTGACTCAAAAAAAAAAAAAAATTAAAAAAGATTTTTTTAACCTCTAAGCAAGGCTCTCAATTGATAGTGTTAAGTTGACAGCATCTATAGGACTTTCTCTGTCAATTTATTAGTGTCAGTCTTCAAGTTTTATTGAGTTCTGTTTGCCCATGATGCTATCCCACGTGACAGTTTTGTCATCCATCTGGAAAAGGAAGCCAGGATTTTTCTTTTGGGATAAACTAATTTGTAAACTACTTGCCTAAAACAATCACACAAGGATTTGCCAATAAGCCATGGCAAAGAAGTGGTTGATAGAAATGCTTTAATGAATGTTCTGAAAAATAAGTTTGGCATCACTGTTTGTACCAATTTTCAAAGCATAGGCGCTCCAGAGATAGCAAAATTGTGCCCAACATCACGCAATCATGCATTGATAGATCAGGAAATATTTGAGGAGCTTGCTGTGAAAAGCAGTTCTTTTTGTACATGCATAGAATTGTAGAAGTGGGTCAATGCAATGAGGTAAATGACTGCTCAGAACCTAATTGTGACTATCAAGAAATAATTATTTGATGAGGGAGGAATTTTGGGAAGCTTTGATTAAGGTGATCAGTCATCTTAGATTTTATAATAGCCAAGAACAGGATGTAGTGTACAAAGGAATAAGCTGCTATGGTTTGGATCTTGAAAGTCCACCCAAAGACCCATGTGTTAAAAATTTTGTCCCTAGCATGTAACTATTAGAAGAGGTAGAAACTTCAAGAGATGACACCTAGTAGGAGGTCTTTAGGTCACGGGGAGTTTGCCCTCAAAGGGAATTATGGGATTATCTCTTCCTCTTTCTCTTTCTTTTGCTCCCTGGCCATGAAGTGAGCAGCTTTGCTCCACCAAATGCGCCCTCCTTGATGTTCCTCCTTGCAAAAGGCCTGAGAGCAACAGAGCCAACCAATCATGAACCAGAAACCTCCCAAAGGGTGAGGAAAATTAACATTTTCTCTTTATAAGTTGATTATTTCAGAGATTTGTTATAATGGTAGAAATTTGACGAATTATGCAAGCTACCCCTGGGAATAGGGTGGGGAGTCAGAGCCTGGGAACTGAAGGATGGTGGGTAGGAATATCCCAGGTCCCAAGGAAAGGCTGGAGAAAAAGTTGTGGAGCAGTCAGAGTCCCAGGGAGCATCCTATAAGGAAAAACATGGAAACTTGAGTTGTCGGTGGGACCTGGACGTGAGTCAGGCTCCAGAAGCTGAGGACTGGAGAGTGGAGGACAAGGCCAGTTCCATCCCAGATGAGCATAGACACTTGGATGGATTCCAAGAAAGAAATGCAAGCATGAGGCCAAATTTGGCACAGAGTGCAGTGAGTGAAAGGGGTATTGCCCAGATACACTGACTTGATATAGAGGTGCAGGGCATAAGCATGTTCTGAAAGAGTATGCAGTAGGGGCAGACACACAAGTGAGTGTAAACACAGTAGACACGGAGGAGGAGTCAGGTTGACCCAGGGCAGAGGTTTGGTACGTGTTATGCTGTTTGCCTGAAATGCTCCCTACCAGGTGGCAAGGCTTCAGGTGGGAGCTGTGTAGCTTCCACCACTGAAATAGGCCAGCAGAAGCGGCAGAGTACCAGGCAAATCATTATGCAGGAAAGAACACACTCACAGCTAAGGAAGGATCACAAAAACTTCAAAGATCTTCAGAGGTCAGGCAGGTAAAGAAAATGCACGAAGTAGGCAGATATGAAAGAAAATGGGAAGAAATGGGATCAAATGCGGGGCTCAGATTCAAATTCTTTAACACTTCAGCCAAATCAAGTCTTGTGCAAGCTGGGATCAGACTCAGGCTGTAGACTAAAGACTAAAGACTACAGTTCCTAGTAGTCTTTAGTGGGCCCAAAATGTAGGAAAAGAGAATTTAAAGATTCAAAACAAAGATGCCAGACTCCAATAGCAGAAGCCCTGAAAGGGGAAGTGCAGGAGAATCTAACTACAAATGAATTGAAGAGAGGAAAACCAAAAGGGAAGATACCTAAGGGAAACATAGGACTGCAGAAAGAGCTCATCTATGAGTTCATTTGCCAATGGGCATGCAAAAATGATGCAAATAACGCAAACTGACAAAGAACGAATATAACAAAAGAGTGGCATAAACCTACAAAAGTCAGAGTAGAATGGTAAAGGTTCAGACTGGAATGAGACCTGCAAAGATGTTGAAGGCAAAAATCAAAAACAAAAACAAAACAAAAATACTTTTATAAGAAAAAGAAAGGGATAGAAACTTTGTAGAACCAGGAGTACTGATAACAGAAGATCTAGAAAACAGATAAAAATAGAAACTACAATCTTATTTCACTTTTTTCTTTAGATTTAGCAGAATATTCTTCACATTTAGCATGGAGATACAGACTCCCACATTATCGAGCAGGACACAGCCTAAAATAGGTCAGGATCTGGCAAGACCCAACATGCTAACTCAAATATTCCAGGAGAACCAGAGCCGCTGTGTAGTGCCCCACACCCCACCCCCAAGGTTCCCTCGAACCAGACATCTGGGCTTTTCATGAGAATGAGTGAAGGAGATGAGAAGGTCCCCTGAACATGGGCCCAGGCAGTGGTCAAGTCCCAGAACCGTTCTGCACCTCTCCAACCTTGGAGCCTCTCCTTTTCAAGCCCTGCCCAACTGTGGCCCCTTTGTGGCTACTCCATTTGTTCGTAGGTCACAAGTGTGAGGTCTGGCACTTGCCAGTTCTATGGAGGAACTATGGGCAGCACAGTGTGGTACAGCCACCCTCAACCTTGGCTGCCCATCAGCTTGGTAGTAGAGCATGCAGAAGCTACCAAGGCTGGTCTGCCACCCACACATTGAAGCACAGTCTCTGGGATGAGGCGTGGGCCCAAGTCTTTTTATTCTAATACATAGTTGGGGATGGAAACTCCTAGGAAAGCACAGGGTTTTAGAAAAGGCACTTTGCTATATTTGCCATTCATGTGACTTTAGGAAGGGTGTTTAGGCTTTCTCTGCCACTGTCCCCATCTGCGAAGTGGATAAGAATGATGGCTTTGACTATAGTAAGAGGTTTTGTTTGGGCTGGGGTTATAGTTCAGCGGCAGAGCACTTGCCTTGCATATGTGAGGCACTGAGTTCAATCCTCAGCACCACATAAAGATAAATAAAATAAATAAAGATATTGTGTCCATCTTAAAAATATCTTTAAACTTTAAATAGAACAAAGAGGGGGAAGGAGGGGAAGGGGCAAGGGGATAGGAATAATGGTAGAATGAGTTAGACATCATCACCCTAAGTGTATGTATGAAGACACAATTGTTGTAAGAATACTTTATGTAAAACCAGCAACTTGAAAAATTGTGCTCTTTATATGTAATAGGAAATGAATTGCACTCTGCAAACATGTATCACAAATTAGAATAAAAATTAAAAAAAATAAAAATAAAACATCTTTGTCAAATCCAAATATATATATATATTTATATATATCAAATCCATATATATATATATATATATATCTTTAAAAAAAGAAGTTTTGTTATGAGATTACCTGAGATAGCATCTGTGAAAATCATTTGTGAATTGCATAATGTTATTATTATAATTGTTATAAGTGCCTTAGTATTTGGAAAGGAAGAGATAAAAGACTCCAGAGAAGGGCATTGCTGAGCATAAACAGCCTTGTCCCAGCCTCTTTCTTCCAATCATGATACATTTTGAACACCTAATTGAAATATTAAAGGTCTGTGAAGGTAACTTAAAAAATTTAATTGTACAAAGGTATGGGGTACAGAGTCATAATTTGATGTATATATACAATGAGTCATCCAAGAACATTTATATCTCCTTTATGGAAAAGATGTTAAACTTATTCTATTGTTTCTAGATGGTGAATCTTTCTTGAATGAGCATAGAATATTAACTACGCCATTTCCTCTGATAGCTAAGTACACCAAAATGCACTCCAATGTGGCAGGACACTTAGGATTTTATGACCAGTGTAACTTTGTGTCTAAATATGAGGAACATCTTGGTTAAAAGCTTCTAATATTTCATGTTTCTTTCTGTTTAATTTTGACTCAGCTAAAGTTTCCCTGTTAA
Source organism: Tamias sibiricus (assembly GCA_025594165.1). NCBI lineage: Eukaryota > Metazoa > Chordata > Mammalia > Rodentia > Sciuridae > Tamias > Tamias sibiricus. The sequence goes on from CM046669.1 coordinate 68,981,068, forward strand.
AATGAAGATATAAAAATTTGAATAACAGAGGACTTAAATTATAATTTAAAAATACATACTATACTTGGATCTTGATTTCTAAATGCTGTTCTCCACTAAAAGGAACCAAGGCTCCCTGGAAAAATTAGTTGAGTTTCCAGTGTAAGACAAGGGAAGTATACCATGGGCCTGAAAAAACTATGTTAGAAAGTCAGGAAGTCCTCAAAGAATGATGGGGATTTGGCAAAGGGGCACAAGAACTAGCTTGATATGGTTCCCACTGGCCAACATGGGACATTTTGAGCATCAAAACATAGAAGAACACTTACATATTGAAACACAGAAAATCAAATAACACTCACATAAATAATCAAGAAGGCAAAGCTATTCTTTACAATAAAGGGCCAATTATATAAAGAATGAATGATGGGGTCAGTAAAATCACCATTTGATAACTATCATAGCAATAATCGATTCAAACAAGAATTATTAAAGTCTGCTTAAACTAGAGGGATTTCACTAGCAGATTTGATGAGGAAGAGGATAGCTACATAATCTAAAAATATCTCCCCACAAATTACTTACTAATTCCAAAGGGAGAATTAATCACTTGCCAGTAGAAAAATCTGGTGGATACCTCCTTAATCAGGACATTGAAGTTAACATGCTCCACAGTCAGTCCAGCAGAAAATCCAGTAGGCTCTATCTTCCAAACACATACAGCCAAAACAATGTCATCTCTTAAAAAGAGGCTGCATTTCACCTCCCCAGGGTGTCCCTGCTTCCGTTGTATACCCAGAGTCTGTGGGTCAGCCCAGCAGCCTGTGGATCCTGTTCCAAGGTGAGTCAGATGGTGTCACTTCTCTTGCCCCCATCTCATTCAGAACCAAAGGCCCACCCTTACAATGGCCACAGATCTTTTGGGCTGGCCAATCTGTCTCCACCTCCCTTGATTGTGACTTTGCTTCCTCTACATTGATCTCCTTTCTGCTCATGAATGCATCTGACCTGCTCCCATATACTAACTCTTCTTCCTGCCTGGAAAAGTCTCCTTCCAGATATCTGTAGAGCATGCTGCCTCTTCTCCTTCAAGTCTTCCTTCAGAGGTAATCTTTTCAAGGCAGTTTTCTTCACAAACTACTTAAAACTGAAACTTGAGTTTTTTCCATATCTTGATTATTGTGGACAATGAATAATGTTGTAATGGACATGTCTCTTCAACATGGATTTCATTTCCTTTGGATATGTACCCAGAAAAGAGATTGCTGGATCATACGGTAAGTCTATTTTTAATTTTTTTAGGAACCTCCATAGTATTTTCCAAGTGACTATACGAATTTATGTTTCCACTATCAGTATCTAAGGGTTCCCTTTTCTCCACAATGTTGCCAATACTTGTTTTCCTTTATCTTATAAGGAAGTTGTGAGATACACACACACACACACACACACACACACACACACACACAAATAAATAAGGGAATATTATCCAGCCTTAAAAGAAGGAGATCCTGCCATTTTTGACAACATGGATGAACATGGAGGATATTATGCTGACAAGAAATAAGCCAGACATACAAAAACTACCGTAGGGATCTCACTTATATGTGGAATTTTGAAAGGTTGAAAACATAGAAACAAAGGATAAAAGGGTGGTTGGGTTGAGGAGGTTGGGGAAATGGGAGATGTTGGTCAATGTGTACAAAGTTGCAGTTATGTAGGGTGAGTCAGTCTAGAGAGTTAATGTTCCATCTGATGACTAAAGTTAATAATACAAAGTTATATACTGGAAATTTGCCAAGAGGGTAGATTTCAGGTGCTCTAGTTACAAAAGAAAAAAAATAAAGATAATTATGTAAAGAGATGGAAATGTTAATTTGCTGGGGTGTAGTAATCATTTCATTATGTACAGGTATATCAAAACATCATGTTATACACCTTAAGTATACAGTCAGCCCTCCTTTTCTACTGGTTCTGCATCTGTGAATTCAACCAACCATGGAGAAAAAAAAAATTTTAAATTGTACCTCTACTGAACTTGTGCAGACATGTTTTTTTGTCATTGTTTATTGAACAACATAATCTAACAACTATTTGCATATTATTTAGATTGGATTAGGTATTATAAGTAATCTAGAGATGATTTAACATATATGGGAGATTGTGCACAAGTTATATGCAAATAGTGCATCATTTTATATAAGGGACTTGAGCATTCATGGGTCTTGGTATCCTTGGGGATTATTGCAACCCCCATGGATGCCAAGGGACAATTGTATACAATTTTTATTCAAAATAATAAATAAATAAACAAACAAACAAAAGAAAATTGAGGTTTCCTTATGTCTCCAATCTGGCCATCCCTATCATCTTTCCTGCTTTATTTCTTCTGAATCTGCTAATGCTTTCTTATTTAACATAAGATTAATCATTTACTTCTGATAATTGTCTATATCCCACACTTGCAGTTAATACAGGAGAAATATGTTCCCAACCCTTAGAATAGAGCAGACAACACATGTTTATTGAATGCTGAGTGACTCTATATATGGATTAAGTACCTTCTTTATCCCCAGCATGTGATCACTATACAATAGGATACAAAAACAAATACAACAACAACTAAACTGAACTAAACAAAAAACATTTTGCATGGTCTCCAGTTCTCCAGAACCTGACAATTTAGTTGGGGACAGTAAAGTAGACAAAGAGTGCAATTGCCATAGCAAGGAGTGCTAAATTCTTGGTACCCTCTGGAATACAATGTAGGTTTCAGGAAGGAAATTGCTGCAGTTGGAGAGGGAGTTCTATGGGGTTGGAGGGGCTGGCTTGGGTAGTTGGTGGGGTGGAGAAGCTGATAGATAGGCTTGGGCCGATGGGCCACCTCCCCCATGGACATTTCCATGAGAAGCAACCTGGTTTCATTTTCCCTGGGCAGGAGCCAATCGGCTTAAAGTTCACCCTGTTCCCTGGGCAAAGAGCCAATAGCATTAAAGGTCACTTTGGTACACCCTCCCCCCACCAGAAATCCCTACTTAAGTCCCTGCCTGACCAGAGCTCAGACACAACAGCTCATCCCTGCTGAGAGGAGCCAGCCACTGTGACAGCTCCAGACTCACTGTCTCCAGCCTGATGGCAGCTGCCCCAGCTAACAGTTCTAGCCGGACGGCAGCTGCCTTAGCTGACAGCTCCAGAGACCACAGCCAGCACGACCAGGCACGCACCTTCCATTCAGAGCTTGCACACTCCCTTCTTCCTGACTCCTTTCTCCCACCAGAGCTCGCACACTCCCCTCTCCCTGACTCCTCTCTCCTCGTACTTCTTCTACCTCCGACCAGCCATAAAGGCTGGTGAATAAATCTTTTGGCTGCACGGTTGTCTCCGGTGTGATTTTTGCCCTTCAGGAGCCAGTGCTGAGTGCTTCCTCCAGAGGCCAGGGAGGGAGACCCTAGGAACACAGTAGGAGGGTTTCAGAGCATGTATCCAGCCACAGTGGAAGCATTTGCTGACACTCAGTGTCCCTCATGTCACCTACCTTTTTTAGGTGGGGCTACCTGTTTTTGGTGAGGATGTCTAAGTTTGCAACCTCCAGGACCATACCTGGGGCAAGAAATTGAGGCTGGTGACATGTTAGGGAGTAATCCCAGGTTGCAGCAGGCAGCAGGAAATGAGACAGGGAAGGGAAAGAAGCTGATCTTTATGTACAAGTGAGCAAGAGACCACAGCAGGCAGCGACTAATCCTGCCAGGGGCCTGTGAAAGCACGTGGAGCAAGTCTCAGAGTGGGCTCCCCAGAAAAGCCAGGATGTTGGTGGATTCTTTGGAGAGTGCTACTGGGTTATAGGGGCATTGGCTTGTCAGCACTGCAACCTACCCCATGCAGGGTCCAAGGGACAGCTGTGGAGCTAAGATCTGCAGGTGACCAGGAAGAAGCTCAAGCATGAGTAGAAGCAGAAGGCTGGAGCCTAAAGCCTGAAGTCAGACTCAGATGCACACTTGGTAGTTCTTGCATTGCCTAGTAAGTAGAAAGTTAAGTTGTACAAAACCATATCCATGCTTTAAAAAAAAAAAAATAGAGGGAAGTAAGAATTTTATTTGCACCTAGTCCAAATTAGAATTCCTACAAAACCCAACACCTAAAACTTTGTAGAGACCCAAGAAGAGTTGGCACATCTAATAAAGAGGACACATCAATGCCATTGTAGCATTTTCACTACACTATCATTCCTGCTAATGACTCTGTAAATCAGTATCATTTAACCTGTATAAAACATTCTCCCCCATGAAGACAGACTGTAGGGCAAAAACCAAACAAACAAAACCACACCCCAATTCATTCACAAAGGCACTTGTAATTTAGTATTTAAATTTGACTCCATCATTTCTGGGCAAAACCACGGAGCAACCCCTGAGTGTCTCCTGGATGACTGCACATTTTAAAGACAATGCAAGCAAGTCTACGAGGCTGCAGGCAGGGTTACACAGGGAGGGAAATACCCTTGAACGTGGGCTTCTCTGTGGAAATCATTCCAGGAGAGGGAGACACACAACGCCCTCTATTGTCACGGCAGGCCAACGGTGTGGGCACAGTCCTCTGAAAGCAGAAAGAGCAACAACCCTATGAGAAAGGGGAACCTGTATCCACAAGGACGAAACCCTGGGTTTCTGAGGACCAGCCGCTGGCATACAACTCTGCCTACCATGTGGGGAACACCCATGAGTTCTGTGGGTCTGTCAAAACCATTTCCGTCAGAAGCAGCCCCACCTTCCACCTGCTGGTAACTGGAGAACACTGAGCCACTTCTGGTTCTGGTGGATTTTTTCTCCTGGACCTGCCAGGAATGTGATTTTAGGAGGCAGCCAGCCAGGGCCAAGGCGTGGGAGACCAAGGCATTTCAACAGCTGCTTGGGGGTGGGGGCGGCAGCACATTTTAATTGTCTCATGGCAATCACCATGGGGTTTAGTTTACCCTCCCCACTCTGGCCTTTTAAGAAAGTAGTGTAAAGGGGGCCTTTATGATCCGGTTTGGAAAGTCCGAGAATTGGTTGGTAATTAAAGCCACTCTGCTTAATCTAGGAGGAGGGAAGGGTAAGGGAAGAGTAACATTTTTGTCTTTCTCTTGATGCTCTGCAAGATCCTGCCCAGGAATTTCCCTCTTGTCTGCAGAGTTCTGCACCTAGAACTCTCTACTCCTTCTCCAGGCACTCCTGGAGCAAATTGAGGTTTCCTGAAGAAAATGGCTCAGGATGACATGGCAGTGTCATCAGGATGGGCCCTGGGCGTCCTTCTCACCGGTCAGGGCTTCAGGAGGGTCTTTCCTCCAGGCAGCCACACAATGCCACATCAGCCTGGGCTGGGTTCTCCCAGCCTTCACTGACATCCCCGGCCTTGTTGTTGCTCCATAAGACAACCTCGCCTCTCCCGCTCCTTTCACGCTCAACATCTTGCTGGTCCTCAGGGAAGCCCTGGGGCTCATATACTGGGAAGGCCAGAGAGGCACAGAGAAGTTGTAGGACATTCATGGGCACACAGCTGACAAATGCAAGGTCAGGATTCAAAGTTGGGGCTTTTGTCTCCAAACCCAGGGCTCTTCCCTCTTGACTACAGTGTTCTCCTCACAGGCAGTCATGGAGACAACTATTTAAAGACACAAACCTGCTTTCACATATTAATCAGAAAGGAGTGTACATTTTCCCTCATTCATCCCTGCGCAGATTGTTTTACCAAAGGCAATTCTAATGTGGGAAGTGAATTCCAGGTGGGAAAGATGGTGATGATAATGATAATGGCCATCTTTCACTAAGCGTGCACCAAGTCATGAAGTTAAGCTAAGTAATACATCCATCCCCATTCACAGACCCTCCCCCCCCCCAAAAAAAAAAAAAAAAAGAGAGAGAGAGAGAGATGAGGCTTGGTTAAATACCACACTCCTGCAGGTCCCAAAGCCACTATGTGGCCAACCTGGGGATTTGAACCCACGACAGTGCTCCTGACGTCACCACCTTCCCTTTTCTGGAACGAAGACCTTAGGCATCTGAGTCACTCTACACATTGTGACTAGCAAACTCCTCCACCAGTGGACTAGAAGTCCTGCTGCTAATGTCAGATAAGGCTTAGGAAGGACAATAAGGTGCTGAGTACTGTGTCCTAACCACTTTCACATATTAACTCATTTAGCCCTCAGTGAGTAATGAACTGTTATCACTTATCCCCTATTGCACAGGCCAGCAGCCTCAGGCCAGCCCTAGTCGCCTGCAGAGTCTCAGTTACTTGCCCCCTCAGAGTACAAGCCACAAGAGCCAGAGGGGGCTAGAGTTGGCGACCTACCACTTCCCCATGACTCTGCTGAAGATTTGGTAGATAACAGCTCAACCTTCTTCCCCTGGCTCAAAGGATGAAGGTAGATCTGGTTCAATAGATACCTGTTCATTATGGCAGGGCCTTAAAATGTGAATCTGCTTGACTCAGCCTGAAGCCACAGCTGCTTATGGAACTGGGCAAAAGGGCAGTGTAGACAAATGCTCTGCTAAGAGTGCTGCTGGCAGCCCTCCCATGGCTGGCAGTGGGCCCCTCCATGGGGTGTCTCTTGTTAGCACATCTTGTGCTGTGCCATGGGAAGATAAAAGCCTCCAGTTTGGTGATGATTTTGTGCTAGGACAGAGAATCACCTAATGCCAACTGAAAATGCTGCCTGAACCTGTGGATGGCAGAAATGACCAGAGCATGTCTTTGTTCGGCACCTTGCTTTATGTGTGACCTGGTTTTAAAGGTTGTGTTTACAATGGATATTTCCTTAGACACAGTCCAAACATTTTCTTCTTCAGCTATGAGCACCAGCAAAACAAGGCTGTCTGGTGCTATTGCTGACCTGTAATGTCCGAGGACCTAAACTTGAACAGTGACTCATACATTTCATGGGAAACATCAAGCGTTTCTTACTACAGACACACACACAGAGTCCTGGAATGCCATGACCTCAAAGACAAACCTGCTTCCCCAGTTGCCTCCCTGCCTTCCCCAGGAATGGCTCGGAGCTATTTCCTTTCCTGGGAGAAGGGGAGAGAAGCCCACATTGTCAGTGTCTCTCATGGGCCATGTGAGATGCTTTCTACAACATCACCTCACTTACTCCTCACAGAATTGCCTCAGTTAATTCACACAGAAATCTGTTGGCCTGGCAGTTATTAGGCCTACTGTACAGAGTCACAAAAATGAAGCCACTTATCCCAGGTCATGCAGCTAAAAAGTGGAACCAGGATTCAAACCCAGGTTATTTTGACCACATCCTCATTATACTTGTGGGCCTTCTTAACTCTTTAGCTCAGAAAATTATCTTCATACACGTGCACACACACACACACACACACACACACACACACACACTAACACACGCGCGTGCACCTTGCTGCCAGATGCCAAGAGAAATGTAGGTGCTTAATTAAAGATTGTTGAACTGGGCATAGTAGCACAAGCCTGTAATTGCAGCTGAGGCAGGAGGATGGCAAGTTCTAGGCCAGACAGGGCAACTTAGCAAGAACCTGTCTCAAAACAGGAAAGTAAAAAATGGGCTAGGGATGTAGCTCAGTGGTAAAGCACCTCTGGGTTCAATCCCTAGTACAGCAACAATAACAAAGCTTGAATGAATGAATGATATCATTTTTAGTTAACACTCACTTTGCCATAAACTCCTCTGAGAATCCTCCAATCAGGCCATCATCCATTCCTGACTGCTTAGTACCTCTCCCAAATAGTTATCCATACCGCACACTTTACTTTCACAATAAACTTAAACTTCATTTTGTTCTTTTCCACCGCCTTGTCCCTCAGTTGAATCTTTCAGGTTAACATGCTCCGCTCCCACTATCCAAGTCAATGCCAACAAGATCGCAGACCTGGCGAGCCTCCAGTTTGGCTGGTCTGAAAATAGATTATGAAACCAGGAAGGGTGTAAGACACCCTTATAATCCTCATGCTATTAATACCCAATGAATGGAATTCCTAGCACACACTGTTGCTGGTCAATTGTCATATAGCATTATTCATGCACTTCAGAGTAACAGAAATTGTCTAACCTATCCGCGAGATAAGAACCCTTAAATTTGTCACTAACACATTGTCTGAAGCCCTAGACGTCAATATCCAGCCCACACATCACATGTGGTGCATTTACTTTCACTCCTCCATGCAGAGTGATGGATAAACATAATGCAACAGATGCTTTGCTCAAAATTCCAGTCTTCCACACTCCAAAGTGTTCTCTGAATCCAATATTTCTATAACTCAAGTTCCTGCAGAAACTTGTCCTTTCCTTCAAAAACAAAACAAAACAGGAAGGGAAAAACTCCTTTCTGCTCATGGCTCTGATTAGCTCTGAATGGCAAACATTTCCTTGTGAGAAGAGGGAAACATGAAATAGTTAAAGCTGAAGAGAGCCAAAATTGCCTAGCAATAACTGCTTTAGAAACCCTTAAGTTGTTGAAGCTTAAAGAAAAATTGAAAATGAAAGAGAAAAATTTACCCATCTTAATTTTTCTAGGAGTAAGTCCACATATCAATTATATATAAATATAAGAATGGCATTGGGGCAGTGCAATCATTATATTGCTTATTGGGCAAATATGATTTTTAAATGTGCTTTTAGAATTGAGCTGCTGCCACCCACAATGGGGGAGGCAGTGCTTTTCACCCTAGTAAGCTTCTCTTAAAATAAAGGCAATGATTTTCACAGATATCAAAGAGCATTCATTCACTGTCAACATCAATAATTAACTTTGCTGTCATCCCATAAGAAGGGTGCATTTAAGGGAAGATTATCAAAAGACAACAAAGAAATCTAGGTAGGGGTGACATCACAAGATTCCAGGACGTCTCTAGAGAAGATGCCTCTTGAGGTTGCAAATTTGCTAGGTAAACTCTGTGGATCAAACTTATCAATATCTGATAAAGGCTTATGCTGAGACAGGTGAAGGTAAGGAAGGCTCATCTTGCCAAACAGCCACAAGAAGAGCCACAGCCCAGTCCCTGCGGTGAGTGTGCAATTTTACTTAAATTCATTCAATCTCTCTCTCTCTTTCTTCCTTCCTTCCTTCCTTCCTTCCTTCCTTCCTTCCTTCCTTCCTTTCTTCCTTCCTTCCTTCCTTTCTTTCTTTCTTCAACAAACCTATTCAGTTATACATTAGGCATTTTTCTAGATGCTAGAGATAAGGAACAAAACAAACTGCCTGCCCTGATGGCATTTACAGTTGTCCCTCAGTATCTTCAGGGAATTTGTTCCAAGGTCTCCTGCAGATACCAAAATCTCAGAGTCTCAAGACCTTACATAAAATGGTGTGGGACTGAGGATGTAGCTCAGTGGTAGAGTGTGTGCTTAGCATGCACAATGCCCTGACTTCAATGTCCAACAACAGATAAATGAATAAATAAAATAGCATAGCATTTGCATATAACCTGTGCTCACCTTTCTGTATAGTTTATTTTAATTCAGTTTTCTGTGGCGTTGGGGATTAGACCTAGGGCCTAACACATGCTAAGCAACTACTCTACCACTGAGCCACATCCCCAACTCCTTCCATACTTTTAAGTATCTCTAGATTACTAAATTAGTAGATTGCTAGATTACTAGATTAATAGAATACCTAATATTATGTAAATTATATGTAAATATTTTTGTGCTGTATTATTTAGGGAATAATGATCACAACAAAAGTCTATACATGTTCAGTACAGAGGCAACTTTTTTTTTTTTTTTTTTTTTTTTTTTTTTTTTTTTTACTATTTTCAATGTGTAGTAGAGTCTTTGGACAAGGGACCTATGGATACAGAAGACTGACTATATATTTTTCTGGGCAAGGAAAAAATATATACAAATATATACATATATAACATAATATTATATATTACACCAATATACTATATACCAGGATGTAATCTATTATTGTATGCAAACACACACACACACACACACACACACATATGTACATACACACACTCAGTGATAAGTGCCATAGGGGAAAAAAATGTAAAGTAGGGCAAAGAAGATGGGGGTAGAGACCAGGTCTGGTATTCTATCACATTGGATGGTATCAGGGAAAGCCACTTTGATAAGTTGATTGTTGAGCAGAAACCTGAAGGAAGGAGGGAGGAAGTCAGGTTGACCCCCACAGGAAGACTGCTCTAGATGGGGAAATAGACAGTGAACAGGATCTCTGGATCTCTGAGGGAGAAACGTGTTTCCTGTGTTGCGCTGACAGGAGTGCAGTGAGCACAGAGCAGTGAGTTAGCAGGGGAGGGCAGGGGCAGGATGAGCCAGTCCCCACAGAACTTTAAGGGCCATCACGGGAAGTTTGGCTTTTATCTAAGTGAGCTAAGAAGCAATTGGAAGATTAGCTGAGTAGTGACATGTCCTGACTCTCTGAAGCCAAAATGCATCAGAAATGTCCCAAATGTCTAGTAGAAAACAGACAGTAGGGCAGTAAAGGCAGGAGTTTGGGGTCCATTTAGAAACATTCTGCAATAATTGAGGAAAGAGATGGTATCAAATATTACTTAGTTGATCGATCAACTAAGATGAGGACCAAAAATGGACCACTGTATTTAGGTTTGAGGGAGCCTGAGTGTCTTAAACAAGAGCTGTTTCTAGGGAAAAGTGAAGATGAGAGCCCAGCTAGAGTTGAGTTCAGGAGAGGGTAGGGGAGAAGAGGGCAGACACTCTTTCAAGGGGCAAAGGAGTAAGGCAGTTTCAGAGAGGGCTGTGGGGGCCCTTCAAAAAATAGAGTGGGCAAGTGATTCCACAGGAAGAAGACAGGAGCTGGAAATATATGAATGGATAGGCCTTCTGTACAATAGAGGATTCCATAGATTCCATCATGGATGATTCACAGTTATGGAAAGAAGTAGAATGTGGGGAATTAAGGAAGCTTTCTCTGACCATCTATTTTCTCAGTGGAATAAGGAATAAAGTCTCATACAAAAAATCAGCAGAGGTTGAAGAAAGCAAAAGATAATTTGGATATATCCACAGAGAAGACAAGTGAAGAAGTCTCCTAAGACAGTAGGTTGGTGAAGGGACTGTAGAATCCTAGCAGGGATTTCCAGGCACCTTAAGGTTCTACTTGACATTAATGTCATGAACCTGAAGTGAGACTGTCAGATTGGCTGGGTATATTCTCCAACCCTGTTCAGGTAGCAGGTTCAAGTCCAAAAGAGGTAGAGGGTTGGATTTAATTGGAGTTAGGATTTTTATTCAAGGGAATAAGGTAAAGGAGAAGGGGCTGCAGGAGTGGGGAGTGTATATTTGAGAATTGCAAGTAGGTGATTATAATGCTAGGTTATGGAATCTGAGCTGTGTAAGTAGGAAAGAGCAGGCATGAGTTGAGTAACGGACAGTGAAAAAAGTTATAGGACCAGTGGCTTGTGGGTTTTAATGGAATTGAAAAAATATTGGAGTTGGGTACTAGAGGAAGTGCATGGCAAAGAAAGGGTTGACTGGAGGCAATTTTGACTTCATCTACTCATGAAGGTGTATTAGTGTATTAGTGTCTTACTGTTGCTGCAAAAGCTTATTACAATGTATTGGCTTAGAACAACAGAAATTTATTATTTTATAGTTCTAGATATCATATTTTTGAAATAGGTCTCAGAGGGTGCTAAAAAATCAAGGCACTGGCAGACCTGTGTTTCTTTCTGGAGCTTCTGGGGAAGAATCCATTTCTAGGCCCTTTGCAGCACATAGAGGTACCCACATTCCTTGGTCAATGGCCCCCTTCCTTTATCTTCAAAGCCAGCAAGAACAGGTAGAGTTTTTCCTCACAGAGCATCATTCTGATCTCTTCTTCTGTTTCTGACTTTCACATTTAAAGACCTTTGTGATTACATTGGGTCCACCTGGATAATCAAGGATAATCTTCTTATTTAAGATCAGATGATTCGTAACTTTAATTCACTTGCAACCTCAAATTCCCCTTTACCATGTAATGTAATTTATTCACATATTCTTGGGATTAGAACACCAACCTCTTTGGGGATCATTATTCTGCCCACAAAAGAAGGAGTGTTGATTGGCAAAGACAAGGTCTGTGATCCTGGAAGTCAATGACCAAAGTAGGATAGAGGACAAGATCATTTGAACAATAAAGGTCCAGGAAATGAGAGGCTAGGATATTGAAAGGAGCATCTGAAGGAGCAGTAAACCCACTGAGAATTTTAATAGTAATACTGTTGGAAAGAGTGACAATCGGAAAATAAAAATCCTCAAGGAATGGAAAGTAATGATGGGGTGATAAAGCAATTTTCATTAATTATCTAGCTGTTGGGTGAGAGGTGGTTTGGGAATAAATGCAGTTGAAGTTGGAGTCAAGGAAGAAGACATTTCCTGTGCCTTGCTTCTGTATAAGATTTAGAATAAAATCTCAAAGATTTCAATAAAAATGATAAGACATTCTGAAATGCAGAATTCCCTATTGCATGCCTCTAGATGGGTTATCATATCCATAAATTATAATTTTAAACTTTTCAATTTTAAACATCTATTCCCTTTCTATATGCTCATAACAACTATGAGATGGAAACATTATTTTCCTTATTCTACTGTTTGGAAATTAATGGATTAATTGATAGGAAATGAGTGAAACATTACATCTATCCTGTGGTCATTTAATTACTTAGCTGGGTTATTAAAGACATTGTAGGAAATACAATAAATTATATCTTATAGTTACTTTCTAAACTCTACAAGTCAAAATTCCTTTTGAGAGTCTTATGAGCAATAAAGATGTTTGCCTTTAAAAAGGTACACAGGCAGATATAAAAATTTTTACAATGATTTCATGATGTCCCCAGTTTCCCCAAAGTCCTAAGGGGTCTATACATCCCAGAATAAAAACCTCTTGTTTAAATACTGAGAGAAAACTATAGAGAGTAGAAATTGGCTAACAATGTAGGTGGCAAGAGAAAGTATAATTAGGCACCAAATGAGCAATACAGAAAATTAGTTATGAGTCCAGAAGATCAGTGCATAACTAGGTAATAATTATGGGAAGGCTGTATAGAATCTTGAATAGTTGAGATGATTGCATGGAGAAGGGGAGATTTTGTAGGAAGAAGATGAGTAGTTGGAAATAAGCTGAGTAAGTTTGGGAGACTGTATATTTGTGAAATGGGGACAAAAATTACTTCCAAAGCATATTGGAAAAAATATATAATCATTAAGACTTTGGTGTAATGTGTCCCCCAAACATTAGTAATATGGTAGATGAGTTCATTTCAGGATGAACAGTACATGAAATTATTATTGTAATTGATTCAATAGGGATTTCTAAATGTGTGCTAAACACGTTTAGAAAGTTCCTCTATCTTAAAAGAAAACACTAAAGCAGAAAAAAAGTAACTTTCTCATCTTCTGATTGAGGTTTTCATAAGATCATAATATAGTTACTTGAATCTTACATGTTTTCCTGTGATTTCTATGCATCTTTTAAATATTCTTAACTCTTCAGAAAGAAAACTTATTTATGAAGACCTTAAACAAAGGGCCTTCTTAAAACTGCTTCCTTTATTTCAAGAGTTGGTGTGAGATCCCAAGCCTATCTCCTCACCCTCTTCCCCCCAACCTTCTTTTGCTGTTTACAGCTCCAGGTAAGTAAAAATGCCAATATATTGTGGCTAGTTTGAGAGCATTTATACAGAGTCAAATGTTTTAAGAACACTTAATATGAAATGAAAAACAGATGAATGATGATAAATAATTCTATCTATAGCCCTGAGTTGCCACATTGGAATCTAAATCTGAGACATTGCAGGAAAAAACCCTGTGCACAACTCATCAAAGGGCTGAATTCCACCAAAATGAGATCCAGGTTAGGAATGTGGAGACTGTGGAGAAATCTCCTGAAGCAGATTTTTCTGAGCTAAATTCCCCTTGGCAGTATATCCATACAGAATAATCATTGAGTTTCACAGAATCATTGAATCTTAGTGCTAGAAGAGATCTTAATGTTCTCAAGTCTGACTTCCTAATGGATGCTTGAATTTCTTCTCCAACATGCCAACCTCTTCTCTGGCTGAATATATTTGGAGATGGGAAAAATCAGCAGTGTACTGGTAAATGCTCAACAACAGAATATCAATAGTGGGGATAAAAAAAAGACTCCTACTTATAGCATGTGCCGATTTCTGTGGTGTAAATACTCCCATCATGGCCTCTTCAATCCACAACATGAAGAACCATTATGTAGCATTTCCACCTTACAGATACGGTAGAATTAAATTACCCCAGAATCAGGGGTAATAATAAATGTAATAAAATAATTTAAAAGTGGTAAATTTTTACATATTTTAGCTTTCTAAAATATTATTTATTTAATTGTAATGTTAGAGGAACTAACTTATAATAATGGCTGTACATAATAAATTGGCTCTGTGAGCTAATACATGCTAGCTCTGACTAATAACAGACTTATAAAATGACTTCAGACCACCCTCCCATGATGGGGAACCTTTCCAAATCAATGGGAAATCCCTCAAATCACCATCTAAGCACTCAGACTTTTAAGTCAGGCCTGTCTTTTCTGCTTTACTCCCATTTCACTTTAGTTTCTCCCAAAAGCAAACACTCTTCCCAAAATTCAATGTCAGATTGATTAATGATGTAAAGTAAAAATAAAATAACTAGTAAAGAATGAGACAAAATACATGGCTGAATATTTTTATAAAATTGGGTCAGAATAGACTTGTTGAGCATGACATGAAATCCCAAAACCAAGGTGAAAAATGGACAGATTTGATGTGATAATTTAAATCCTTCACATGAAAAAAATTTTATTATAAACAAAGTTAAAGAAAAATCACAGAATGGGAAAAATATAAGTACCATATCTAACAGGTTAGTAGTCATACTCTACATAAAACTTCTTAGAAATCAAAAGGAAGAAGATCCAAAAGAAAATTCAGTTGAGGTTATGAACAGATAATTCATAGAATCATGAATGTTAATAGAGATATGAAAAGATGCTCAAAGAAATGCACAATAAGATAATGAAATGCTTATTTTACCTACTAGATTAGTAAATATGAAAATGTTAGATAATTCCAGTGTTGGGGAATGTTCAGGGCAACACTGTTGGCAGAAATGCAAATCAGTACAACCTAAGGGAAAAGGAAAAATAACAACATCTAACAAAGAAAAATAATAACTCAAAAGACACATACCTCTTGACTCAACAATTCTGTTATAATTTTACTGAAAATTTTAATGATCTAAAATACATGTGCAAAAATCCTTGTCATGGTATGGTTATAACTGCATAACATTAGAAATAATGTAAATGTTCTTTAAAAGGGGACTCATGGTGTGGCCATATAGTGCATTGCCATTGAATAGGTGAAGGTCTGTATGTGCAAATGTAAAAGCTCTTGAAAATAATCATTAAAGGAGAAAAGGCAGAAAACATAATGTTTAGAATTATTCCATTATGTAAATTTGATAATATATATTTGTATGTACATACGTACATTTGTATAATGCATATATACATACGTGCATCTATACTTGTTTGTATGATCACATCTTTTTCTGTGAAAAATAAAGGAAATTATTAATAGTCACTACTTGGGAGTTCAGAGACTGAACATTAGAAGACAAAAACAGCATACATTTTATTTTCTCTTTATACTTTAAGATATCACAAGTCCATGCCTCAATTTTACTTAAAGAATAAATTTATTTCATAAATAAAGAAGAGTGTCTTAGTTTGTGTTCCCCAAAATAGACCTCAGAGACAAGGGTTTGAGTGCAAAGGTTTATTTGGGTGGTGATCTTAGAAAACATCAATGGGAGTCAAGGAAGGGAGACCAGGAAGAGAAGGAAGTAAATGAAAAGTGTGCGTCAATCAAGTTACTACTGTGGGAAATTCTGTGGTCCAGTGTGGAGCACACACCTCAGAGTTAATCCACCAAGGTTAAGGAACTAAGAGACATGTCCAGGAACCCTTGCAGGTCACTGGAAGCTGCTCTGGGACATTTAGCCCATGGCTCACGCACAGCCAGAGAAAGCTCTGCTGACCAACGAAAAACTTCTGGCAAAGGGCCTGTACAGATTCAGGAGATGAGAGGGGGAAGGAGACATGGGTGGGGACACTAAGCACATCTGCTACAGAGACCATAGCCATGCCAGATTACATCAAATAAATGAAAAAGTGAACATTAGCCGATCTGGCAATGTCACACTTAGGAATCTCCCTCTTGATTTACCAATGTACCTGAACCATGATCAACAATATAGAAGGACAGATTTTTATTGCAAAATATTTTAATGCACAGTAGGACCAAACCCAAAATCCAGTGTGAATATTGATCAGTGGGGAATAAAGTAAATACAAGAAGGTGTCTCCCATATTTGCAGACAAGAAAAACAATGAGGTACATCTTTATTAACTTTCATGAAAAGAATCACAGAGACACATCATACTGTGTAACAATATATATGGTGGGATCTCATTTTTGTAAAAACCAAAACAAGTCCAAAAAGAACAAAAAACAAGTAAAAACATACACACTCTCCTTATGAAAGATGTGTACACAGAAAATCAGGAAAAATAAATGAGTTGTGAGAGTGACTGTATTCTCATGTTTCAAGGTGTTACAGCATGTTTTAATTTACTATAAGAATCTACATTATATTAAAATGGGGGGACTAGAAATAGTGCCTACTTCATATATTCTGAAATAATACATATAGAAAACAGCATGGCAGCAAACAAATAGTAAATCTTCAAAAACATTGAATGATTGCTGTTTAAGGGGACAGCTTTACACAACATGAAGAAACTTCAGGTGTAAAGTAAGTCTGAGTTTCTTTGGTCTCCTCATACATCACTTTATTCAGCCACTTATTTAACAACTATCACTGAGGGCTTTTTGCCAATAAGTTACAGGAAAAGCAAAGGAGAGAAGACAAAGTCCCTGCCTCCTGGAGCTCATATTCAACCAAGTAGATGTTAATCAAAGAATTGTGCAACATGTCAAGTGATGCTCAATGCTGAGGAGAAAAATAAAGCCAGGTAATAGGAATGGGAGTGACTGTTGGAGAAAGGTTTCTATTGTTTATACGATGGTGTGTTAGTCAGCTTTCATTCTCTATGACAAACTACCTAGGATAATGAACTTAAAAAGAGGAAAGGTTTATTTTGACTCACAGTTTTGGAGGTTTCTATTCATGGTCAATTGGCCCATTGCTTGTGGGCCTGCAGCAGTGCAGTACATAGTGGTAGAAGACTATGGCAGAGGAAGCTGCTCTTTTTATGGTGGCCAGGAAACAAGGAGAGAGAGAAGAAGGTTCAGGGTCTCACCATCCCCTTCAAGGGGACATCACAGTGACCTAACTTCCTCCCAGTAGGCTTCACCTCCTAAAGATTCCTCTACCTATAAATAGCACCACAGGCTGGGGACTGAGCCTTAACATATGGGCCTTTCAGGCACACTTACCCAAACCATACCAAATGGTGTCTCATCAAGTGATATCTGAGCATAGCTCTTCAGAAAGCCATGGGGGGAGAAAATTGTGAGTTTTTGGAAACAAGGTTTCCATGGAGAGGGAAGAGTAAATACAAAGGCCCTGAGGTAGGAATATGCTTGACCTATTTGATAAAGAGCCAGGAGACTAATGTGGGTGAGGCTAAGCAAGTGACGGATGAGAGGCAGGAGGTGAGAACCCACAGACAGCAGAGGGGAGTGCACACAGGCTTGGGCATACCATGGGTATGTGGGAGGGTCTGAGTGAGATGTCAGGCGACTAGAAGAGATACTGGGCTTGATATTTGAACACCACTGCTATTGCAGCATAGAAAATGGATTGGGGTAGGAGAAAATGGGGAAGGGAGATCAGATGAGGCTTTCCTTCACAATAGTAGGAGAGAGACTATCGAAGGTGTGACCATGGCCATGATTGTGGAAATGGAAGGGACTAGGTGGTGTGAAAAATAGTTAAAAGGTGAAACCAGCAAAGACTGGTGATTCATTACATGTGAAGTATGAAGAAGAAAGAAAGACAAAAAAAAAAGTTGCCAAACAGGCTGAAGCAAAAGTGCTATAGGGACCAGTCTTGAGGAAGTCTGGGTTATTGGGGATGCACCATTGAAGGGGATACTGGGACCCCACCACTACCTCTTTCTCTATTTTATCGCATCCCAGTCCTGAAGCGAGCAGCTTTGCTCTACCACATGCTCCCTGCTGTGATGTGCTGCCTTGCCCCCGTCCCAAAAGAAATGGGACCAACTGACCATGTTCGGAAACCTCTGAAACCGTGAGCCAAAATAAATATTCTCTCTTTGTAAGTTGATTATCTCAGGTAATTTGTTACAGGAATAGTAAGGGAAAGCTCACTAATATAATGCCCTTGCTCTATTTGGCTGCCCAGATATAAGTCCTCTCCATCCTTCCAAATCCAACTCAGGAATCATCTCCTGCCTGATGATACAACTCAAATGAATCACTTACTCTTCTTTACCACTTCCAGACTCACATCTTCCCAACCAATATCAAGGAGCACCTAGTGTGTTGCAAACTTGATGGTTGTACCCTTAGGCCTCAGGTTTCCCCAGTTGGGCCTAGAGTAGGGGGAGCTCCTCCTGGGTCACCTCTAGCCTTGCAGAGCACACAAATATTATTTTGTATGTGAACTCTACCCTGAATTAAAATAATAATAATAATAAAAGACAGATCCACTACACTAGTGGTACAGGATGTTATATTGGAGCTACTTTAATCCCAGTTTTGATGGAGGTCCCAAGGCAATAGATGGAACATTCCCAAGAAAGATGGAAGATTTGCAAAAAGTACTTATGAAAATCCGTTTTGTACTCTCAGCCAACCACCCACCTCCAGACTATAAAAGATGGAAGAGAGCTGGGAAAAGAATTGGCATTGATGGTAGAGAATTTTTTTTCCCCGTTGGAGAGAAAACTACACTGTGGGTCACACCTGGAAGAATGGGGACACCTGCTCTACATCAAAACAAGTTGCAGGGGCTTTGAGGGGGCACAGAGGGAGTTAACCTGTGCCTCCTGAAGCTTGGGGAACAGAGCAGGTAGAGTCTGACTGACAAGTCTGAAGGGAGAGCCTGCCTGGTCAGCTGCTCTTTTGTGCTGGGATTGTCTTGCACTTAGAGTTGGGGCACAAATACCAGTAGGGCTTTCAGTGGGTTAGGTGAGGACTAATCAGGGAGAAGAGCAGGCAAGAGGGCCAAATAAAGTGAGGCAGCCCAGCAGGAAGTGACTTCAGGATCCCAGGGGCTGAAGAAAGAGCCATAACTAACCAGCCAGGGGAGATGTGTTCAGCACATTGAGAGGGTACAGTGGAGGCATTCCCAGGATTGAGGCCCCAGCTGAGAACAGGATTTGTGTGGTGACAACCTTGCCCCAGAGAAAGAACTGCCACCATAGTGGCCTCCAACAAGACCCTTCTTGCTCTCTGCCTTTACTCCCACTCCTACTCTCCCACTCCAATACTAGAGGATTCAGAAGCCACACGGTGGGTGGGTACCTTCTGCCTGCAACCATTAGCTTGAGGTCAATGCAAGGGGCAAGGATGGGGCACAAGTTTTAGCTTTCGGTGAAGCATGAAGGTTTTGATTATTGCACTAAATTCAACATGTTAATTACTAAAATGAGCTGATATTTTGAGATTTAAGTGGCTGAGGCACTTTTAATATCTAAGAGCCACCAGGGAAGTCATGCTCCCCTGAGTTTTCCCTCCAAGACTGAGAAAGGACAGGCCTCACCAAATGCCTAAAGGGAGGTGGGGGGAGGATAAGCTGCCCTTCTCCTTATGTCCGGTGGGTCCACAGCTTGTTCATCATAACAAGTGTGTTTCTACCTCCAGTCTTTCTCCTCTTCCTTACCACTGCAGGTCCGGAGGCCAGGAATGATCAGGTATGCATGCCTACTGGCATTCTGGAGTTCAGTGTGGGTGTTGGCCCAGAAGGGCTTCACAATGGGCTGTGTGGCTTGATCCAAACTCCGTCATGTCATGCTTTGATTCTGTTTCTTCCTTCCCAGTTTTCTTCAGCTGAGCTCCTCTGCTCTATGCCTTGAATGAATTCCAACTGTAAGAAGATAGAGACCACCTTTAGCCCCCACCTTCATCCCTGGGGCTTCCAGGCAAGCCCTGACGTGGCTGACACTCACCCAGTACCAGTTGCCTTCTTTAGTGGCAAGCAAACCTTTCTCCCAGGGTGTCTTTCAAAAACATCCTTTCTCTGAGTGTCATGGTCAGAAAAGGGCTGGGAAGCGTTATCTCTAAAATAACTCCTGGCACCTTTGCATTTTCTGTCTGACTCTCCTACTCTAAATACGATTTTTTTTTCATGTCTCCCCCAAAGTTTACTGGTCTATTCCACTGCTATCTCCCCCTCACCTTATGAAACAATAGTTCTTCCTTAGTATGGGAGATAAATTTTAAATTCCTTCTTTATATCTTTATATATGGCCCATCTAGAGTTTCATATGTTTTGTGATATGTGAGCATCAGCCTACTCAATGAGGAGAAGAACCAAATGAAGTGAGAAGGCTGGTGGGCATCACCTGGAAACTGTGGTACATGTATAAAAAAGTAGAACCGTGTCTCTCCCCTTGGGTCACTGTCAGGTGCTTGTTGCTCCAGTCCACTTCTTGGCTTCAGACTCTGGGGATTGTTTGTGTTCCCCATGGACCCCACCCCACAGGGGGAATTAATTTCATTCAGCCATGATTGGAAGTAGGTGAGAGCCACGAGTTACCTCACGCTGCATTCATCCATGGGTGTCGGGGGTCTTTTCCAAAGCCTCTGTTTATTCCTGGATCCCACATCCCAAGTTTGCTTCTCAGCTTTGTCTCTGATTTCTAGTTTCCTAGACTGTGGGTTGCGCCCTCCCAGGCTTGCATCTGGGACCAACTGCCCTGGGCTCTGCTTCTCCTACAATAGAGCCACGGTCCCTGGGCTGTCAGAGTACTGAAGCAATAGCTTTTTGCTAACCCAACTTCTGTTCCTGAATCTTTCTGGCCATGTTTACTCCGTTGAAACTCAACTCTGTTAGGGCCTTTTTTGGTCCTGGAATTTTGATCTGAGGGTGAAGGAACTGAGCTTTTTGTTAGAAAGTATGGGGATCAAGTTAGAGGGTGAGTAAAAAAATCATCTGATGGCCAAAACTGTGAGCTGAACTAGAAAAAAAGGGTGTTTACGAGGGACTCATAAGAAAGCCTTGCAAGCAGTCTTGGGGTTTGGGTTGTATATCTCCCACCATGACACACCGGTGATGACAAATTAGTTGTACCATTGTTTGGAGACTTGATAAAGACTACAGATGGAAGAAAAATAAAGCATAATTCACGCCGATAAAACTTTGGAAACAAGAAGGGAACTTTGCTGTTTAGTCTGGCAGACATCTCACATTGAAATCACCTAAACAATCATAAATGAAAACCATGATCCCTGAATCTTTCAGCTATGTATGTGAAAAGCTCTAAATTTCATAGTTTGTTGGCAAGGGAGCAATTATTTTTGATATGTGAATGAAATTACATTGTCTTTGCCAAACAATGCGCAGGGAAATGAGAACCCACCTTCCTTATAGCATATTTCATGTGTTCTCTCTCTGCAAATTGGCCATCAGTATTCCTTTATTTTCTCATTATCCTCTTTGGGCGTTGCCAGCTGCTCCTCCACTGGGCATGATTCCTCAGAAGCCGGGAAGAGGACAGCAGCAGCGGGAGGCTGCTGTAGGATAGGGGAGAACCTCAGCAGGTTTGGGCCAGGATATGAGTCCAAGGGTTGCTTTAGCAGCTTCATGAGTCCCTGTTCCAGCATCTGTGGGAGGCAACACAGTGGTTCTGCTGGTCGCCCTCTTCCCTTGCAGAGAGGGAAGGTGCCTAGTGGAGAGGCTGGGGCCTCTGTGCATTTCCATTTCCTTCTTCCCCGCACAGGGCAGATACTCTGGGTACCTTCCTGCATGTGTGGCACCAGCCAGAGATTTCCAAGCTCTCTGGATAATTACTTTCCTCTTCCTTTTCTTCTTTCTTCCTCCCCCTTCCTCCTTTCCCTCTTTTTCCACTTTTTCCTGTTCTTCCTTTCCATCCTCCTCCCCCTTTTCTTCTGTCCTTACTTTGTTTTCCCACAATAAGAAAATGCAGCAGAAGCCTATACCAACGATACAACCCAATGAGACCAGGTCAGGCCCACTGAGAAGGTCCTCGGGCCTTCAATGAGGAACAAAAGCTTTCGTTCCTCCATTAGAAATGGTGATACAATGTGGACCAGAGCTCCCTCACCTTTGCACAAACTGGATTAACAGATGCATTGACAAATGGATGCCCTCAGAGCCAGGGTAACTGAGTGGGGCTCAGAAGCCCCTCTATCATCCTGTCCCAGGCCAGTCTCCTCCACCTTTGAGCTGTGGTCCCAGTGAACACACACTGCCATACAAACACTACCATTTCCTGTGACAGACGTACCATGAAAATGGTTGGCGATGGCTGGTGTAATTGACAGCAGATCCTCCCAGTGAGTAGATGCCAATGGAAGGAATGCCCCAATCCTGCCATGCACATCCTCCACCCACAGCCCTTCTTTCTAGTCAGCACACACTGCCCAGTCCAGCGGGAGGGGTAGCCAGCTCCAGGCTGGTGAGCGTGCTCCACGGTACCAGAGCTGAGCAGGGCTTAGTCCTGAGGGACCAGCCAGCTTATGAAGTTGATTTCCCCATTATTCTAACTGCTCCAAATCCTGGATGCATTTTGTTTTCCCATTTTTACCCACTGGTAGGTCTGCTTCTGCAAATATCATGCCTTTCCCCTCATCTCCCCTCATTGAGAAGCAGGTTAGGAAGTTCATGGCTGTGCCCTTTGGCCTGTGGTCACAGGAGGAATGGCCTCACATTGGTGTTTGGTAGAAAGACTTCAGAAATGACAACCATGCTCAGCTTTGGGAGGTTTTATAAAGCAACAATCTCTTCCACATGCATACACATACCTAAATGTGGGCATATTTTTAAATTAAAATGTGTCAGATTTTCTAAGCAAGAACTATACTTTCCCCAATGGCTGTTTCAAACATCTCAGAAATGTTAAATGGTAAGTCAAATCTCCCTTTATTCTTCCTGTTTTATCTCACTCTGAAAATATATGTATATATATGCACACATTACCCTTACAGGCATGTTTTCTAAGATGTAAATAACAAAGGAAAGTGCTGGTGTTTGGAATTCTGGTGCTTAGAGAAGGTGGATGTGTGTGCTTTGCATCAGCATATAATTGAGCACATTGTTACCTCTCCCACACACATATATACAGGGCTGTTCACCTGTGACCTCTGCTGCCACCCTTCTTCCTATTTCTCCTGATCTGATGAACTAGATGTTCAGGCAAATATCCCACCATCCCACCACTACCATCCTCTGAGCATTCCCAAGGCCAGCCAAAGAAACTTGAGGTCAAGCCATTGCCTATTTCTAACAAAATATGCTCATATATACTTCAGACCTGTCTTACTGTTCACTGTAGCTTTTGTCATGGAGAAATGAGCAGGTTTGGGTACCACAAAAGCAGAACCAGATTAATATTTGAAATATTAGCATAGTCTTACTTAAAATTGTAAGAACCTATTGCAACTTCAGGACTCTTATGCTAGCCTTCAATTCCACAAAATCCAGGAGGAAATTTTCCCTTCTACTTGGTGTTCTGGTCTTGGCCTTGTGATGTATAATCTCACTTCTCTTCTGCATGGGCAGTGTCCCTGGCACATGGCAGCATTGTACCCGAGAAGGAAAGCTTGTGTTGAATGGCAAATTCCATTGCAGGGCTTCCCCTAGCAACACGGGGACAATAACAAACCCACAATAACCTATTGTCTTTACTTCTATAAAGCAATGTGGCCATTAGTTTCACCACAACAGTCAAAGGATATTTTGCAAGTGGAGAGTGATTTCTAGCAGAAGCAATGAATTAAAGCCACTTGGTTTCTTTCCTTCAATATGCACATACCTAAATAGGGATACATCAGATTTTCATTTCAGTTGCAAGACATACCAAAAGGGAGACTCTGGGTATTGAAAAGATTCTAGTTCAGGATCTGATTAGTGAGCTATCTCTGTAACACTGACCAAACCATTTTAACCTGCTAGATCTTACTCTCCATCATCTTCAAAATGAGGAGTTATTTCTTACTAGTTCATGGTGCAAGTTTGAAATCCAGATTGTTGGGTCTATACTCATCTGGATCAATCAAAATCTTTAGGGCTGTGTTCCAGGATTGTGCCTTTTAACCAAAGGCAAATGGACAACTTTGCTGAACAGCTATAAAAAGGTTTATGTCATTAGATGTCCAATGTTGCTTGCTTGGCAATAGAGGATCAATGTCCGCTTCAGAATTGGTATGCTGTATTTATTGTGGGGAACCTCCCTGCCCTGCCCCAGGAGATTTTATAAAAGGCCAAACGGACCTATTTCCTTTGCTGGTTTTGAGTGGCTGTCCTCTATAAAAGACTATGTTATGTCTTCCATCAGAAAAATCTTTGAACATGTGTCTCCGATATATTTACTTTTAAAATATTAAACATCTGTATATATATATATATATATGCTTTACTATGCTTTAACATATTATGTTAAATATATATTATGAACATTATAAAATATGAACAATAAATACTTTTAAAAGAAAAAAGTGAAATATGATTTTAAAAATTCAATTAGGGAAAATCTTGGTTTAATATTCCATGGTAGAGCAAAATCAAAAAGTTTTTTGTATTGATTTTGAATTCACTATTTTAATACTTAATTATAATAGATGAAAATATGCTTCTCAAACATATGTAGATTTAAGTACAAGAAGTGACTTTTCAAACTTGTGTTTTCTAAATTATGATACTGATTTTTAAATTCCATACTGATTTTTAAATTCCATCTGCTAATTATGCCAAAGTGTATACTTATGGGCTAGTAAATTTCCATTTCTCCGGATGTCAAACAGTTGTTATTGCAAACTAATTAGAAGATAGGGCATTTTTTCTATTTCTTACAAACATATTCAAAACATGACAAAATTCTTCATTTGAAAGAAAAAAAAGGAGCATGTTAGAAAACTGTTTCCAATTTTCTTGCAAATGCAGATATAAACTTTCACATTATTTTTGAAAATTAAAACCACATATATTTGAAATATTTCTAAGCATCCATTTCCAAAATTCTCTTTCCATAGCATGAATTTCTTTAAAAATATGATTACTTTCTCACTCATTTTCACATTTTCTCTTCACCTATATCTCAAATGGATAGACTAGATATATTTTTTAAAATATCTGGTGGATAGTATATCAGCCACAGAAAAAGCATATTTGGAATATTTGTGTTCATTAAAATAACAGTATCTCAAGTTTACTAATACTTTTAAGTGCTTTGCCATGAGATAACATATCCTCCTAATGGCCCCCAAATTTTTATTCAGTCCCCATCTCATTAAGATTCTACTCCTATTTCTCTTTGAAATAAACACACTAATGACATCATATAATGTGCTATGAATTTCAGGTTCAACTTTTTTGTTATAATGTCCATATGACTAATACAGCAAATGAATGTCACAGGAGGGATATGTCTATACATTTTCTTTTCATTTTTAATTTTTTCAAACAGCCACTCTATGATGGTCATACGAATATCTCTCCACACTCCATTTCTTTTTTAATTCAATGGGTCTTTTACCACTGAGAATGTATTTATTTGGGAGCATCTTTTCTTTGAGAGACCATGTAGCCATGTCTCCCTGTATTTTGTTATTGAAACAGAATCTAGCAGCTTGGATATGGAATCATGTTGGAAGCAACTCTTCTCTCATTCATTCAGCAATTATTCTACAGTTTATGGTTTTTATTAAAACTTAGTGCTTTGTGTCTTCTGAAAAGAACATTTGATTTTCACTATTATTTTATGTAAATTACTTCACTGATTTTTTTTTACTGAAGCACTTTCTCCAATAGTATAATTGCTATTAGATAAGAAATTGTGACTTCTAAATATGTATAAATATGTCAAAAGATGTTTAAAATTCTGGATTGACAATCATATAATTTTACACTTCAAACAAAACCATAGGCTTTTTTTTTATATTCTGGATTCTTCCTTTCAAATCATGTTCCATCATTGCAAAGGAATACCAAGTTAATCTTCATTGGTAACAATGGAAAATAGATTTCAAATAGATTTCTAAGCACTTTTTCATTGGTAGAATTTTAGGTTTACAAAAGTATCACAAAGATAGAACAGAGAATCCCCATACACCCTTCACCCAGTTTCCCCTAATGTTATCTTACATAACTATAATATATATATATGTATATATGTATATATATATATATATATATATATATTTCAAAACTAAGAAACAACATCTGTGCAGTACTGTTACCTAAACTACAGATTTTATTTGTATTTCTTAGGGTCTTCCATAATGTCCTTTTTCTGTTTCGAGACCAATTCAAAATACCATGCTACCAAATAGTCAATAGTCAAAGGCACATAATACTTTTGTGAAGATTTCTTTAGATAAAACTAAATAATTTTGGCATTCTAGTTTGCCAAAATGAGTGAATTAAAAATATCAGAAGACATTAAAAGTGAAGATGTCTTTGTCACTCCCTATTGTGTTGTGAAGTTGAGCCTCTTAACTGAGACTGTCTTTTCTATTGTACATGAAATGAGGTAGTCTGGTTTGTGGACTGGGTAAGAGTACCAATGACAATATGTCTGTGAAATGCTGGGGAATCTTTATTTCTTCTTTATTTTCGTTTTCCTAAAGGCAACTGTGTTAGTCTGCTTTTCTTCATTGTGACAAAATACCTGAGAAAATCAACTTAAGGAAAGATTTATTTTGGTTCATAGTTTCAAAGGTTTCAGTACATGGTTGGCTGATTTCATTATTATGGACCTGTAGTAAGACAGAACATCATGGAAGAAGGGTGTGGCATAACAGAGCAGTTCATTTCCTGGTGATGAGGAAGAAGAGAGAGAGAGAGAGAAGGGAAAGAAAGAGGAAAAAGGAGCTAGGGACAAAATATACCTTTCCAGAGAGATATGGTTTGGATGTGAAGTGTCCCCCAAAAGTTCATATGTGAGACAATGCAGGAATGTTCAGACAATGCAGGAGCATTCATAGGTATATGATTAGTTTATGAGAGCTATAACCTAAAAGGTAGATTAATCCATTTGATAGATTAATAATTTGAATGGATTAATGGGTGGTGACTGTAGATAGGCTGGAGGAAGTAGGTCACTGGGGGTGTGCCTTTGTGGTTTATATTTTATCTCTGGCAAACAGAGCTCTGTCTCTGTTTCTCCACTGTCATGACTGAGATTTCCTCTTCCACGCCTTTCTGCCATGTTGTTCTGCCTCAATTTTAGGCCCAGAGCTATGGGGTCAGTGGACCATGTTCTGAACCTCTGAAACTGGGAGCCACAATAAACTAGATCCCAAAATTTTGCCTCTAAGTTGTTCTTGTCAGGGCTTTTGGTCATAGCACCAAAGATAAGACACAGGGCATGGCCTCAGTTACCACTTCTTCCAACTAGGACCCATCTCCACAGTTTCCACTACCTCCCAATAATGTCATCAAATTATTAATCCATCAATGGATTAACACGCTGATGAGGTCAGAACCCTCATGATCCAATCACTTTTCAAGAGCCCTACCTCTGAACACTGCTGCATTGAGGACCAGGCCTTCAACACATGAGCCTTTGGGTGACATTCCAGATCCAAACCATAAATGCACATATATGCACGTAACTACACACATGTAGACAAATACATGCTTATATATATGTACATACATATATGTATATATACATGCAAATATATATTTGTGTGTGTATGCACACACACACACACACACACACACACACACACACATATATATATACAGAATTTCTTAAATTACCTTTCCATAGGTAATATCTTTGTTATGAGAAAGGACCAGTGGATGCCTTTTCCACCCGCTGGAAGGCATTCCATTTTGTAGGGCACTACTGTATGTTGTATTCATGCTTTTGTGTTGTTCAGAGAACCTACCCTAAGTTCCCACTAATATTAATAAGTCTAAACTAGGCAAAGTGGACAATTACAGTATTTTGTTCTCTACTGGTCAATTCCATATCCTCCTGAATTATTAATAGATAATAAATAATTATTGAGTAACCTACTAAGGCAGTCATGTGCACAAATACATTTCTCCAAAAAGCACTGCGTCAAACCATCCCTCCATGAAGTGTTCAAACTTCATGTACTTTTATCAGGATAGTGCAAGAAAACTTGAGGGGAGGGCAGATGGCCCTGAGGTACCTCTTAAGTCATACCACAAATGTTTCATGTTTTCACAGTTGAGACTAGAATTCAAATGCTTGAGAACAATGAAATTCACTTATTGACAGACCTAATGATGTAGTAATGTTTCAATGTACCACCTGCTCTCCCTTCAGGAAGGAGGGACTGACTTGTCCCCAAGCTGCTCCAAGGTTACTGGAAGAATCCTCTCTTTGGCGATTTTCTCACTGGAGGAAAACTATCTCACCCAAGGTCTGTCTCCTTTCAGGGATAGCCTGCGTCCAGTGACTGATCAACTGGGAGAATGAAGACCTGGCCCCTCATATCATCTTGGGACAACTCTAAGGATCCATTCCAATGTCAGAGCTCCTGAGGTGTCACCTGATGGTTTTTCAGAGTGTCTGTGGCAGGTCAACTTCTCCCTCTGCCCAATCTTCTGCTTCCTTTGCTTCTCATATATAGGTTTTGGTTCCAAGAGTATCCCTCAATCAATGTCTTGCACACTAGTCTTGACTCAGAATCTGCTTTCTAAGGCTGGAGGGTGTTGCTCAGTCATAGAGAACTTGTCTGGCATGCCCTGGGTTCCATCTCCAGCACCACAAAAAAGAAAAAAAAAAAAAAAAAAAACTCTGCTTCCCAGGACACAAGCTCCTACATAATCAAGTGGTCAAATTCAAGCAGGACAAACAGTGTGAAAAGGAAAATAAGCAGACCAGTGCCTTCTAAAGGTGGTCTTGCATGTGTGTGGTACGCATGTGCACATGTAAATGTGTCAATAGAAAAAATATATGTGTGTATATTTGTGCCCATACTGGTCATTTTTATAAGATTTGTAGAACGTTATACATGTTTTTTTTTTCCATTTATATCTCATTTCTTTTTCTTTTTATTTATTTGTACCTATTGATTTGTAAAGTTTTTAAATCATTGCCCAATATTCTACTGTATGAATACACCATAATAATAACTACCATCTGAGAGTCAACTATTTGTTGGTCACTCTTGCAACCTCTCTATATTTATCCAACACATATTTACTGAGTGTTATGTTCCAGGTACTGTTCTAAGTACTAGGGTCACTAACAACTATTATCTCATGCTTCACTTCGACTTTAAAACTTCTACATTACAAATGAGAAAACTGAGGTTCAAATACTTGGCCCAAGATTACACGATCAGAAAGCAGTAGAGAAAGGGTCTGTAATCAGGTAGCTGGTTTTCAGCACCTTTGCTCTTAGCCCTTCCACTAGCCCACTGCCCATTCTGTAACTTATTCATCAGGCCCTCCTGATGGATAGTCAGGCTGCATGAAATTTGTGGCTATTATAAACAATGCAACAATGAACATCTCCCATTTATCTTTGGCTGCTGTCTACCCAATTTTAAAAGGAATTGAGACCCAGTTATCCCACTCCTTGGTATATATATCCGAAGGACTTAAAATCAGCATACTATAGTGACACAGTCACATCAATATTTATAGCAGCTCAATTCACAATAGCTAAGCTGTGGAACCAACATAAGTGACATTCGGCAGATGAATGGAAAAAGAAAAATATATATATATAAATTGAGAAAAAGGAACAGATAAGGATATCTGTTAGCAGACTCAAGTCATTATTCAGTCCACTTTAATAGAATATTAAATAGAATATTACTCAGCCATAAAGAAGAATGACTTTTGCCAGTAATGGATGGATCTGGAGATTATCATGCTAAGTGAAATAAGCCAATCCCAAAAAACCAAAGGTCAAATGTTCTCTCTGATATTTGGATGCCAACACACAACAAGGGGTGCGAGAGTGAATAGAAGTTCTGTACATTAGACAAAGGGGAAGGGAGGGGAGACTGACTAAGGTAGACTCTGGAATGATTCTGACATATTTCATATGTACATATATGTATACACCACAATGAATATCCACATCATGTACAACAACAAGACTGGGATTCTAATTACAATAAGATGTACTCCAGTTTGTATGAATATGTCAAAATATACTGTACTGTCATGTGTAACTAAAAAGAACAAATTAAAAAACTAATGAAGAAAAAAATTGAGAAAAAGGAACAGATAAGGATATCTGTTAGCAGACTCAAGTCATTATTCAGTCCACTTTAAAAAGTGTTTTTCTTCAAAATTAAGGTTTTAAGGAATCAAAAGATCCTACATTCCATTCTTAATACAAAAAATCATAGGTTAAGCTTATAAAATACTTCCAGGCAGGCCCTGTGTGTTGGATGCATATTTGCAGATAGGGTAATACCTGGCTTACTATCACCAGTGTCTCTTGTGGGAAGTGGAATGTTTTTATTGAAATTGTTCTTGTTTGTGTTTGAAAAAAAAAAATGAAAGCTGAGCTACAACCTGGGTCTGGTTTTAATCATAGTGCAATCTTTATGAGACAATATAAGGCTGAGAATTTTTTCATCTGATATTTCTAAAGAAAAATGCATGTTCAAAAATGTTACAAAGCAATAAGCCCTAGAAGGAGGATGGGGGTGGGGGAGAGAAATCTCTTGCTTAAACTGAGAACTAGGAAATTCCAGAGAAATTTCACAGGGAGGAGGAAGGGAGGAGGGAGAAGCCCAGTCTGTATTGCTATTTATTAGGCTGTTATTTCTTAGGATAGTGTAATAGCTGGTTTTGTTGAACAACCAAGATTCAGTTTACAGAAAATTGGATGGTTCATACTCAATAAAGTGAGAATATTACCATGAACATATTACAAATCCACAATGTGTCTCATGATCTGTCAGCCCTTTAAATCAATGTTTCATCCTCTTCAGAGAGTCTTCCTGTTCTGGTCATAGATCCATCTGAGATTAGATGATTTAATACCTATGTAATTTTGGATGTGTCTGTGGATATTCTTGAAATTTTCATTTAATAAGACATTCTACTAATTGAAGGGAAAAAGTAATTTGACATGGCTTCAGGGTTACTTGTTGAGATTTTAAAGCATTTTCACATAAGGCTTTGTTAGAGTGGGAATAATAAAATCTCAGTCTTCCAATAAACTGCAAAACTATTAGTGGATTTCTAGGTAATGTTGTTTAGTGTCAATACTCAGTGGAATATATTTTTCATTAAAGATGAAAGTAGTCCAAGTATGTTGTTTCATACCAGGTGTGTTAACTTTACCATTTCCTCTAGTGTCCATAATTTTAAAAGTAATCTAGTCTTCTTTTTTATGTTTTTGGCTGAATTTTGACTTTCTTCTCAGCAGTCATAATGATTCAACTACAGAGAATAAAAACTGGCAAGAAAAAGCCAATAAAAATATACAGAAAGTAAAAAGATTCAGAGAAATCAGACTTACTAAATGATGTACAATATAGCTCCCTCTTTACCAAAGCGTCCAATCTTAAATTTATTCTAAAATGCTTCATTTAGTGTTTATTTGTGTCAGTTTCATAGCATGAATCAAACCACAAAGGTTAAATGAGTAAATCAAGTCTCATTTTAAAATTCATCCTTGGGTTATAAGTGTCTCTTTTCTTATTCCCATTGTCTTGTCTCTTTCCAAAGCAAGAAATTTAAATTTTTATGTGACTGAAAATAGTCACATGTCAGAATACTGTAGGATTTAAAACTTCCACTTCTTTGGCTTACAGATTTTAATTTCCTAAATCCAGCATGAAAAGAAAAAGAACATTGGCCAAATTAAAATATCTCATATTTTCCCATAATTATTCTCTATTTCTTTCCCTCTGCTATAAATTATACATGTTTATGAGAATGAATACAGTTGCCTTTTTTCCTGTTGCTTAAATCTCTTTGTCTACTGAAAGTGGCAAGAGAGCTCATCCATTATTTAAGTTACTATTTCTATCACTGAATTAATATATACATCTACTCAAGTAAATGGCTTGATAAAGTGAAGCTCCATTCAGATTTTCCACTTAAATAGAAGGCAAATAAATAAGTAAATAAATAATCTCTGTCTAGTTACATAATAATGAAAACATATTACCAGAAATACCAGGTTTTTATGTTACTGGAGATAACTATATACAATACTCTTTAAAAAAAGAAAAAACTCAAATAATTTTAGCAAGAGGATGTTCTCCTAGCTGAAGAGATGTCTTCCTTATTTTCTTAATTCTGTAGGACCTGGAGTGGGAAGCCATAGCTCTTACTTCCTGCTTTTAAGTCAGGTTGATGTGTATCAACAGCCTAGGATTTTTAGTGCAAAAACTGGGAATTTGATCTCCATTTCATTATAAATTCAACCTCACTCTGACACTGCTTTGGAGTCACCCAACTTTAGTTTCTTGGCATTGACTTCCAAGATTTTTTCACTATTCCCAGAGGCTGCTTCAGGGAAGGGAGGAGGTTGGAATGAAAGAAAATCCGGGATATCCATATTCAGAACGTCAGTGCACATACTTGAAGTTGGTAGTAAAATAGTATCTGTCACCTGTCCACAATGCCTCCCCTGTTGCACTTGCACATATTGTGTTTCCTATGTAACTTTGCATACTTTAGATTTAGTTTGTTTTGAAAGGTTGACATGTACACTGCCATTTAGGCACAATAGCCTTCTGTAAGTGATAAAGTGAAGTAACACACACACATACATTGTTTGTTTTTTTAAATGAATATTTACTTCTAAATGGTAGGGAGAATATTGAGGAAGAGATTGAGAGGGAAGAAAATAATTAATAATCATAATTGTCCTGCTTGGTGCAGAGAACCCGCTGCCTCATATTTAACTTGTCCATGCCTAGTTTAAGAAATTATCCCCAGAAGGCCTCTGTGGAAATATTTGATTGTTAATTTGGAGATAATGAGAGTCGGAAGGCCCTCTTGCTCTCATTAGTTTATTCAAAAAATATTTATCGAGTTCTTACTATGCACCAGGCTCTGCTTAGATGCAAGGACAGAAGAGTGAAAAGAATGAGCATAGTTCTTTTCCTCAGGGAGCCTACAAGCTTATGATAGGACTCCCTGCTAACAAATTTATAAGAATTATTTATAGAACAATACTAATGTCAAACACTATTTCCTGAACACTTACCAAATGCCAGGTGCTTTTTACCAACCATAACTTTTAATTCTCACCAAACACTCAGCAAGAATTGAAGGTTCCATGTTGAGTCCAAAATCTATAGAGTAGGATGGCAGGATGGAAACTCAGGCAGAATCTCTGTTAGAGTTTTGTTTTTGTTGTTTGGTTTGTTTTGGTACTGGGGTTTTAACCCAGGGGCACTGAGCCATAGCCCTAGGCTTGTTTATGTTTTGTTGTTGTTGTTTTTGTTTTTATTTTATTTTTTTTCCGGAAACAGAGCCTCAGTAAGTTGCATAGGCCTCACTAAGTTGCTGAGGTTGGTTTTGAACTCATGATCCTCCTGCCTCAGCCTCCTGAGTTACTGGGATTACAAGTATGTGTTAGAGTCTTGAGGAAAATTTCTTCTCTAAGAAAATTCAGTTTAAGCACTCAACTGATTGGATGAGTCCTGCCCAGATTATCAAATGTAATTTCCCTAAATCAACCAAGTGTAAACAACAATTATATATATAAAAAAATCTTCACAGTAATATCAGCTAGGGTTTGACCAAACAATTGAGCACTATAGTTTAGCCATGTTGACAAATAAAATGAAATATCACAGTACTGTTATTCCCCTAGATTATTAAGGAGGAAACAGAGGCTCAGAAAGGGAGGTAACTTGCTCAAGCTCAAACAATGAGAATGAAATAATACTGAGCTTTAGCATGTGTAACCTCAGCGTTTATGTCCTTTCTCACAAACTCTGGCAGCTTTCTTAAAATAATTGCTAACTTAGGGAAAAAAAAAAAAAAAAGACCTAAAGGAAATACACCTGTACCTGATAAATCTTGACTCAAGGCAAAAGCTGTAAAAATAGGGTGGTCAATATGGAGTAATAAGGACCTGATTTACCCTCCTACCTGTAACAACTGGAACAAAGATAATTGTGTTAGCTGTCCATCACTATAACACTAATCTGAGATAAAAACTAACAAAGAGAAAAACTTTTTTGCTCATTGTTTTAGAGACTTCAGTCCTTGATCATTTGGCCCCATTACTTTGGGCTTGGGCTGGGCTTGCGGCAGCATACAGTGACAGGAGTGTGTGGTGAGCAAAACTCCTGGCTGAGAGAGCAAACTAGAGAAATGGAAAGAGGTTAAAGTCCCACATCCTCTTCAAGAGTATGCCCCCCAAAGGACCTGAAGCCGCCCCTCCCCCCCCAATAGCCCTGCCTTAAGTTGCTGACTGTAAGGAACAGCAGCCACAGGCTTCTTAGCATTGCCTAGATGCGATTGATAAGGACCATCATCTAGAGACAGAGCAATGCTTGAGTGTGATAAGATAGCACCCAAGGATGTGACCAGTGAACACCAACTTGGAACTGTATTTTTCTGGCCACATCAGAGAGTTTGGCTCTGAGGACATTGGTGACACTGGCTGCCTTGGACGGACTCCACTATCCCCTGACGTCCAGCCATGGGCTGGAAAGAACCACCGGTGGAAGACACCATTCACTCTTCGCCTAAGAGAAGTCGCAAGGTATCAGAGGTACTTTGGAGCTGGTGGTTGCCAGGGGATTGTGTGATGTGCTTGCTGTGCTTAATTAGTATGAGTTAACAGCTTGTGTTTAATGATTGGTATGATCGAATATACACTTGCATTCAAAGACAATCTGCCTCCGAGTAATTATTAAAGCGACGCTGGTGACAAGATCCAACTATATCAATAATAAATATGAAATTAGAATTTGAAAGACACTGGACATCAGACAGTAAAAAAGGGTGATCCTGGAGAGAGGTTTATCAACCAACCGACCCTACAATTGGCCCAGCCCTATAAGAGAGTTTCTGAGCAATGAGGAAGAGAAGGGAAACCCACACAGATCTCAGTCGTCTCCCAGAGTTAAGGAAACAAGAGATGAGAGTCCTGGGAGGTCAAGGTGGTTACATTTAGCAGTAGAGCAGGGACCAATATGGAGGGAGCATTCCAGAAACACACAGCAGTTCTCCCAAGAGTCTTCGGCTGACAAATGTTCACACGTGTATGAGGGATCTCTCAAGACCACGGCAAGAACTGCCTAATAAAAACAAAGCTAGGGCTGGGGTTCTGGCTCAGTGGCAGAGCGCTTGCCTCGCCCATGTGAGGCACTGGGTTCCATCCTCAGCACCACATAAAAATGAATAAACAAAATAAAGATTTTTTTTTTTAAAAAAAGAAGCTGGGCGCAGTGGCGCACGCCTGTAATCCCAGGGAGGGAGATTACAGGGAGGCTGAGGCAGGAGGATCACAAGTTCAAAGCCAGCCTCAGCAATGGTAAAGCACTTAGCAACTCAGTGAGACCCTGTCTCTGATAAAATACAAAAAAGGGCTGGGGGGTGTGGCCCAGTAAGTGGTCGAGTGCCCCTGAGTTCAATCCCCAGTACCAAAAAAATAAATGAATAAAAATAAAAAAAGAAACAGTTAAATAACTAATTAGAACAAATTTTTAAAAAATAAAAAGAAACAAAGAAAAGACTTTCCGGAGATCACACAGGGCCAGGGATAGTTCTTATTCCAAGTGGCCAGAGTAAAAATTGCCATAAGCCTTGGAACATGATAGAACACACTTAAACATATTTTGCACCACTGCGGGGGGCGGGGGTCAAATTAGACCTAGTCTAACATTCTCTTTGGTTCTGTATAACAACCCTTAAAAGCAAACCTGTAAGAGATAATTGTTTCCAAGTAATTTAACAATGATCCAGAATAGCATTTAAAAGAGTTCTAACAGTACAAAGATAGGAAGCATCCAAAAAACTAACATTCATGATGTCTAGCATCCAATCAAGCTTCTAGGGCACCTTGGTTTGGATATGGTTGATCCCGCAGAGGCCCATGAATGAACATAGAGGTGGTAGAATCTTTAAGGGGTGGGGCACAGGGGGAGGTGATTAGGTTGGGGACACCACACTAGTAAAGGATGAGTGTCTGTCTCCCAGCAGCAGGTAGGACTCAAGGGACTAGAATAGTTCCCACGAGAGCAGGCTGTCACACACTGTGGCACCCCATGTGTGGTCTCCTCTGCACACACCACTCACCACTCTTGCACACACTTGTGCCAAGTGATACCATCTGCCATGTTATATTATCTTGCCACAGTGGCCACCTGATCCCTTAGCCTTCAAAACTATAAACCTCTTTTCCGTATACAGTACTCAGTCTTAGGTATTTTCTTTTCTTTTGAGACAGTTTCACTATGTCACTTTGAGCTCCTAGTTTCAAGTGATCCTTCTACCTCAGGCTTCTCCCTCCATAGCTGGGATTATAGTTTCAGGTATTTTCTTACAGCCACACCAAACAGTCTTAAGACACTAGGCATGGATTCACAATAGCTAAACTGTGGAACCAACCTAGATGCCCTTCAGTAGATGAATGGATAAAGAAAATGTGCTATGTATACACAATGGAGTATTACTGAGCAATAAAAGAGAATAAAATAATGGCATTCACAGGTAAATGGATGAAGTTAGAGAATATAATGCTAAGTGAAGTTAGCCAATCCCAAAAAGTCAAATGCCAAATGTTTTCTCTGATATAAGGAGGCTGATTCACAGTGGGATTGGGACTGGGAGCATAGGAGAATTAGAAGAACACTAGAATGACCAGTGGGGAGGGAGGGGAAGGTAGGGTCAAAAGGGTGAAGAAAAAAAAAAAAAAAAGATGGTAGAATGAGATGGATATCATTACCCTAAGTGCAGGTATGAAGACATGAATGGTGTGAATATACTTTGTATACAACCAGAGATATATAAAAATGTGCTCTATAAGTATAATATGAAATGCAATGCATTCTGCTGTCATTTATTACAACTTAGAATGAAAAATAAATATATATATATTATTAAAAAAAGACACTAGGAATGGAAAGAAACAGGAAAACATGACTCATAACCAGTTAATTGAAATGAACCCACAAAAAACATAAATAATAGAATTAGTAGAAAAATCATGTAAAAACTTATTACATCTGTATTCCATATGTTCATGAAATTGAGGGAAAGTAGAGACACAAAAATATAAAATCCAAATTGAAATTCCATGAGAACTACAATATCTGAGACAAAAAAATGCATTGGTTGGGATTTAAACAGGTTAGATATTATAGAGAAAAAGATTAGTGAATTCCAAAACATAGCTATAGAAACTAAATTAAATAAAATGCAGTGAGGAGCTGGGCGCGGTGGCAAACACCTGTGACCCCAGTGGCTTGGGAGGCTGGGACAGGAGAATTGCAAGTTCAAAGCCAGCCTCAGCAAAAGCGAGACACTGAGCAATTCAATGAGACCCTGTCTCTAAATAAAATACAAAACAGGGCTGGGTATGTGGCTCAGGGTTGAGTGCCCCTGAGTTCAATCCCTGCCCTCCACAAAATAAAAAAATAAAATGCAGTGATGAAAAACACTGAAAAAATGTCATCAGTGAGCTGTGGAATATCTGCAAGTAGCCTGATGTGTGTGTGTACTTGGAGTTCCTAGGTCAGAAAACTAAAATCAGAGAGGATTCCCTCAATTTGAAAGGGTTATTAATGATAAACCTTTAGCTAAAATCATACTTTTACGTGAAGCAATGGATGCTTTCCCCTGAAGAAACAAGGCAAGGATGTTCACCCTCACTACTCTTTTTAGTATCATGCTGGAGCTTCTGACTAAATAAATAAAGCAAAAGAAAGAAAGGAAATTCAGATTGGAGAAGTAAAATTGTATTTGTTTATTTTTAATATTTATTTTTTACTTGTAGTTGTACACAATACCTTTATTTATTTGTTTTTATGTGGTTCTGAGAATCAAACCCAGGACCTCGAATGGGCTAGGCAAGCGCTTTATTGCTGAGCCACAACCCCAGCCCCAACTGTATTTACCAATGATTTGATCTATATAAAAAGTCTTATGGTTTACAAGAGTTCTTTATTTTGGATACAAGCCCTTTGTCAATTGTATGTTTGCCAGTATTTTCTCTGTCTGTGGTTTGTTTGTTTATTTTTCTAATGGTGTTGTTGTTTTTGAGATGGGATACCCAGGTTGGTCTCTAACCCATGGGCTCAAATGATCCTCCAGCCTCAGCCTCCGAAGTCTCTGGGACTATAGGCCTAGGCCACCATGCCCAGCTCCTAATAGTGATGAGCAAAAGTTTATAATTTGGTGAAACATAATCTTTTGTTTTTCTTTCAAAAAAAAAAAAAAAGTATTATGGAACCTATCAGGGAAAAAAAAAAAAAAAGCCTCCAGCAAATAAGTGGCTTTAGAAAGATTGCATGATACAAAATGAATATAGGAAGAACAGTTATTTCTAGAAATCATCAAAATCATCAATAATTGTCAATTGAAATGTTTTAAAAATCCAATTGCAGTTGTATTAAAATGTGAAAAATTTGGAGATAAACCTGGAAAAACATGCACAAGACCTGTATATATAAGACTACAAAACTCTGTTGAGAGAAATGAAAGACCTAAATAAATTTTGTGATTTATCAGCTAAATGTGTCAGATGACTCCATATAGCCATGTCAAATTCCTCCCTATTAATTTGCAGAAACAATGTGTTCTCAATCAAAACCCATATTGTAGAATTTTTTTGGTTGAAATCAACAAGCAGATTCTAAAATTCATAAGACACTGTAAAGGAACTAAGAAAACCAAAACAACATTGAAAAGTAGGAACAAAGATTTCACATTGTCTTGCTTCAGTATTTATTATAAAGCTATAGTAATTAAGATACTGTGGAGGGCTGGGGTTGTGGCTCAGCGGTAGAGCCTCGCCTAGCACGTGTGCGCGGCCCGGGTTTGATCCTCAGCACCACGTAAAAATGCATTGTGTACAACTAAAAGCAAATAAATAAATATTAAAAAAAAGATACTGTGGAATAGCATCAAGATAAAACCAATTGGTAATGGAAAAGAAAAAAGTAAGGATTGAGTAACTAAAATAAGCATGATATTGGTATCAAAATGAACAATGGGGGTGGGGGGACAGAGAGAGAGAGAGAGAGACCAGAAATAGAAATAGACCTGTAAGCTACCTGGTACCGAAAACCGGGAGGAAAAACTCTCGGAGGCAGAGT
The DNA here is from genome assembly GCA_025594165.1 of Tamias sibiricus. Taxonomy (NCBI): domain Eukaryota; kingdom Metazoa; phylum Chordata; class Mammalia; order Rodentia; family Sciuridae; genus Tamias; species Tamias sibiricus. The sequence goes on from CM046669.1 coordinate 69,020,479, forward strand.
TAGCTTTTACTACTTTTACTTCTACTTTCTTAGAGCTTAGAGAGGGAAAGAAAGATTTTTAGAGAGAAAGATTAAAGCAAGCTTTTCTTAGCTTAGAGTCTTAGAGAGAAAGAAAGATAGAGCTTAGCTTAGAGCGAGCTTTCTTCTTAGCTTAGAGTCTTAGAGAGAAAGAAAGATAGAACTTAGCTTAAAGAAAGATAGAGCTTAGCTTAGAGAAATATTAGAGCTTCTTTCTTCTCTCTTCTTTCTTCCTTCTTCTTTCTTCTGTCTTCTGTCTTCCTCAGGAGCCTCGGCCTAACTCTGACCAGTCATTACTTCTTCTACTCTTCTTCTTCTATCTGGTTTCTCTTCTGTAACCGCTCTGCCTACGTTCTGGCCGCTCTGATTCTTCTGACCGACCGAGTGACTGCCCGACTGACCGAATGAATTCGTTCTCCTAACTCGGACCGCTTTCACCCGGTTATATACCTTCAGGTTTGCGGGTGCCTACAGGTGCGTCACATACACATCAGGTGGAACTTATGGCTTCCAGCTAGCTACAACAGCCCTTCCCAATTAGGGCTCCTTCATAGACCCACATAAATATGTTCAATAGATTGTTGACACAAGTATAAAGATAATTTATGGAAGAAAGTTTGATGTTTTCAACTAATGAAGATGGAACAATTGGATATCTGTTGTGGTTTGAATCTTTTTTTTTTTTTTTTAATTTGTTCTTTTTAGTTGTACATGACAGTAAATGTATTTTGACATATACATACATGGAGTATAACTTCCCATTTTTGTGGTTGTACATGATGTGGAATTACACTGGTTGTGTATTCATATATGAAAATAGGAAAGGTATGTCTGATTCGTTTTTCTGTCTTTCCCAATCCCATCACTCCTCCCTTCCCCTCATTGACACTGTCCAATTCAGCGAACCTCCCATTATACCCCCTCCCACTAATTGTGAGTCAGTATCCACATATCAGAGAGAAGATTTAGCCTTTGCTTTTTTCGAATTGGGTTATTTCACTTAGCATGAAAGTCCAGTTCTACTCACTTACCTACAAATGACATAATTTCATTCTTCTTTATGGCTGAGTAATATTACATTATATGTACCATATTTCTTTATCCATTCATCTATATATCAACACCTGATATATATATTTTTTATATATATATATATCTATTGGTTCCATAGCTTAGCTATTGTGAATCCAGCTTCTATAAACATTGTGGTGGCTGCATCACTGTAGTATGCTGATTTTAAGTCTTTTGGGTATGTACCAAGGAGTGGGATAGCTGGGTCAAATGGTGGTTCCATTCCAAGTTTTCTGAGGAATCTCCATACTGCTTTCCAGAGTGGTAGCACCAATTTCAGTCCCACCAGCAATGTATGAGTGTACCTTTCTCCCCACATCCTTGCCAACATTTATTGTTACTTGTGTTCCTGATAATTGCCATTCTGACTGGATTGAGATGGACTCTCAGTATAGTTTTGATTTGCATTTCTCTAATTGTCTGTGATGTTGAGCATTTTTCATATATTTGTTGACCATTTGTATTTCTTCTTCTGTGAAGTGTCTGTTCAGTTCCTTAGCCCATTTATTAATTGGGTTCTTTGTTTTGTTGTTGTTGTTTGTTTGTTTGTTATTATTATTATTATTATTATTATTGGTGTTAAGTTTTTTGAGTTCTTTGTGTATCCTGGAGATTAATGCTGTACCTGAGGTGCAGATGGCAAGATTTTCTCCCATTCTGTAGGCTCTCTCTTTTCATACATGGTTTTTCCTTCACTGTGAAGAAGCTTTTAGTTTGATACCATCCCATTTATTGATTCTTGATTTTACTTCTTGTGCTTTAGGAGTCTTGTTGAGGAAGCTGATTCCTAAGCAGACATGATGGAAAGTTGGGCTACTTTTTCTTCTATTAGGTGTGGGGTCTCTGGTCTAATGCCTAGGTCCTTGATCCACTAAGAGTTTAGTTTTGTACAGGGTGAGAGATAGGGGTCTAATTTAATTTTGTTACATATGGATTTCCAGTTTTCCCAGCACCATTTATTGAAGAGGCTTTTTTTTTTTCTCCAATGTATGTTTATGGCGTCTTTATCTATTATGAGATAACTGTATTTATGTGTGGTTTGAATCTTAAATGTTAACCCAAAGGCCCATAAGCTAAAGACTTGGTCTCTAGTCTGTGGTGTTACAGGTAATCTTTAGGAGGTGGGGCCTAGTGGGAGGCCTAAGGATCTAAGGATCATTGGGGGTGTGCACTTGAAGAGGATGTGGGAACCTGGTCTCTTTCTCCCCACCCCACCTCTGCCACTATGAGGTGAGCATCTTTGCTTCACCATGCTCTGTCTGCCTCTATGCTCTGCTTCATCACAGGACCCAAAACAACAGAGCCAGCTGACCATGGACTGAAACCTCTGAAACACCGAACCAGAATAAACTTCTCCTCTGTTTTAGTTGTTTATCTCACCTATTTGCCACAGCAATGCAAAGCTGACTAACACAATAGCCATATGCAAAAGAATTATCTCTGTTTCAACCCTTGCACTATGTATGAAAATTAAGTCAAAGCGCATCAGAGACTTAAGGTGAAAATGAAAACTGTAACATGTATAGAATACAAAGAAGACTATTTTTGTTAGGTAAATTTTTGGATGAGGCAACGGTTTCTCACTTACAACACCTGATATATATATTTAAAAATCCTCAAACAGAAATAAACCATAGTCTATATAATCACATAAGCAAAAATGATAAATTGGATTCTATTGAAATCTCTGCACAGGACAGAATGGAATCAAATATTGATTATATATTTTTTATTTCTCATTTTCACAAAAGAAACTGCTGCCAACCTTGCTATAGTTGTTTCAGACACTGCTAATGCCTGAAGTTCAAGTTAGTAGTTCTAGTGATTTAGCTCAGTCTACTTGTTAATGGCCTGGAGGATGAAATGAATGGCAGTGTGGAAAATTTGCTGATGACACAAAAGCATTGAGGTTGGTAAGCACTAAGGAGGATTGTGAAGAACTTAAGATGGATCTAATAAAGCTGGCTGACTGAACAAACACGAAAAAGATAACATTTCACAGAGAAGGGCAAAAGGTAATAGACACTGAGAGAAATAATTTAAGCTCTCTATAATTTAAGGAGTACCTACTATGGATTTAGGATTTTTGAGTCTCAAAGGAAAAAGACTTGCTCTAGGAATCAAATTAATGAAAATATTTCAGTAAAATCATCTGCTCTGCAATGGTCCCAAACAGAAGGCCCAAACAATCTGAATATGTACTTAAAAAATGGAAGGAAAAAAAATACAGGAAAACATTGTGGATTAAGCTGGGTGCCTACCTAATAAGCTTTCTTCCACCAGTTTTGTTCTAATGTCTTTTTCCAGTTCCCTGAACCTTGACTCTGCATTTACCAGCCCCAGAAAATGAATCAAGATCAATCTGAGCCATAACTCTTAAAGTGTGATCTCCAGAATAGCAGAGGCAGAATCATTTGGCAACTAATTAGAAATGCAAATTACCAGGTCATATCTCCAATATACTGTGGAGCATGGCATTCTGTATTTCAATACCACCACCCCCAGCCAAAGATTCTGATTCATGCTGAAGTTTGAGAACCATGGGTCTACCCCAATCATGATAATTCCATTCCTAATGATTTTATTAGGGATAAGAATCAGCCTTCTCCAGGTCAGTAAGATACAAGTGGAGGTCTGCTGAGAGAATCTAACAAAGGTCTTCCTCTCTTTTTATGAAGAGGAAAGAGTTTGCTGCCTTTGGCCATAGTTACACGAACATATTTATGTCTGGAGCTGCAGCAGCCATCTTGTAGTTACGAGGGGGGCACACAAGAGGATTATAGAGTAGAAAGATCATGTCTTTTAGGATATCTGGGTATGTGAGGAAGTAAACCCCACTTTTGTTCAGATATGCTGTTCCTTGCACCTGAAAACATTCCCCCAACAAAATCACCTCCATTCCTTCTTCATCGCGGTATAGATGAAGCAAACCTGAATGGACAAATTTTCAGACATAGTGAAATGGTTTCATCTTGCCTGGATATTTGACAGCTGCATCCCCGAATCTTAAATCAAGCATATTTTTCAGCCTTGCTGTTTTTATATACCATGTTCCCATATAAATGTTTACATTTCTCACAGTTATTTGTAAGGCATCTTTAATAATAGAGCTAATGTAAAGAATCCTTCCTGGGGTCAGCACACAATCTACCCAGCGAGGACTCTGTGACTAAAGAATACTTGGTGAAGAAAGTTGAGAGGCATGGTAGTTTTCTATTTCAGCCTCAGAAAGTTGAAACTGCATACAAGACACTTTAGTTTCCCATAAAAACTCATTATAGATTGACCACTTATGAAACTACCCAGCTCTTAACAGTGACCTTCAAATTGTGAATTGAGTAACCAGATGGTAGAAGCAATCCTCATCTCTAGGATCACTTTCTAGGGAGATGAAATGCCAAGGAGGGATGGACGGGGATCTTTATAGAAAGAGGGAAAGAGCCATTTGGCTGAATGAGTTTTGGGTGTCCTGCCAACCTGCATTGCTTGGTCCTGGAGCAGTCACAAGAAAGAAGGCAGGAAGTGGGATGACCAGCCAAATAAATTTATCTTTTTCTTTGAACCATCTCAACTTAACTTTAGAAAGACATTTTATAGCAAAGCCCTTAAACGACTAACTGCAAAAAGCACGTGTGTTTGTCATCATGCCCCATAGGTCAGGAAACTTGGGCTTTGCAGGACTGACAGCAGAAGTTGTTCCAAAATCAACTGTCCTCCTCTGAGGATTCCCCATCAACTGTCAAAGAAGCCTGTGTCCGTTGAATGCAGCCCTTAAAGAGAGCAAAAGGGAAGAGCAGATCTCTCAGAGACGAAAAGCAGACCTTGCAGGATTCTAGGGATTAAGACCATTACCTTCCATTACACTCTGAGCCCTTACAGAAGCCAGCAGCATATGGATCCCAGATGTTCCAAATGGGTCTCCCTCCGTGAAGAGGCTGTCCTAGTTTGCCCCAGAGCTTGGAGCAGGTCATGAGAGAAGGCACACCAGATACCCAACCAGAAAAGTGCAGGGCATTAGCTCCTGGCTACAGAAGCAAGCAGACAGGCTTTTTTCTGCAGGCTGGAGTCTTGCATTCAAGGCTTCTGTATTTCTACTTCCACTCCTTGGAAGGCAAGATCTTCCTGTCTCATATGGTAGAATAAAGATAAAATAGCACAGAAAGTAGGGAAAGGCATTTGGTCACGTGGAATTTAAAGTTCCTGTGGCAGAGATACTGACATACGTGCTAAAACCTGTTCCCAGGATCCTTTGCAGCTAAGTGGTGCCTGTGACTGAGTTCCTGCCAATGGAATGTAGGCACTGCCAGCCTAAAAGCAGCCTCAGCCCTTCTCACAATGTCTCCCCTCTGTTTACTGATCATAGGCGCAGAATCCTGGGGGCCCTAGGAGATAGTGGAGCCACAGGGTGGAAGAAGCCGCTTGTCCATGTTGGATTTGGCATGAATGAAAATTTTATTGTGCTAAGACTCTGGAGCTTGTTTCATCATCAAGCATTACCTACCCTCCCTAATCCAGGTCCTGAATAAATCCTAGATAAAGTGATTGAAAGCATAATTGGACCACGAAAAGGGAGTCAGAGATGGCAAATACATTTAGACAGATGACTCAAACCATTCAGGCACTTCATTAGACCACTATAGAAAACTCCTGCAGTCTTTGTTGATGCAGACACCAGCTGTAGAACTGCTCAGAATTATGAAGACATTCCCTGGATCTACAGCCACAAACACCATCTCTCCTTTCTGTAGTGTCAGAGTTTCTATGCACTTTCTAATGATAGCTGGTGAGGTCATATATTCCCATGCATGGGAAGCAGTGCCCGCTGCAAAACCCACATGTATTTCCCATCCACTTAATGATCCCCCTCACCAATGCTTTTCTGCTGCATGAAACCTCTGTGAACTTGCTTAGCTCTAGAACTGAGTGATGGAGCAGGCTCCGCTCTCCTCCTGCTGGCTGTCAGGGTCTAAACAGACAGACAATGACACCTGCTAGACCTTAGGTATTTCAGGATGAGGCCAGGCCAATCGCCACAGTTTTCATTTTTAGAAAAAAGCAACAGTGGTAAATAAAACCCACACCCTTTCTCCGAACTGCATGTTTACTGCCATCTATTTGCAGTTTTTATCCATAATTAGGTTTTTTTTTGGGGAGAGGGTACTGGAGATTGAATCCAGGGGGACTGTACCACTTAGACACACACACACACACACACACACACACATGCACACATATACACACACAAACACACACACAGTTTGTTTGTTTGTTTTGAGACAGGGTCTCTCTAAATTTCTAAGTCTGACCTTGCAATCCTCCTGACTCAGCCCTGGAGTCACTGCACCACTGCACCGGTTTATCTATAACTGATTATTAACTAGTATAGGGAATTCTGGCTGATGAATACCAAGTTAAGTATACCAAGTTAAGGTCAATTTTCATTGACTTTCAGCCTGAGAGGTCTTTTTTAATATAAACATGCTTAGTGTGAAGTGAGCTCTATAGAATTTGTATTCCAGAGGCTGTGGCCATTCTGATGAACACTTTCATGTAAAAATCCTGCTAGATATTTTTATACCTGAGTAACCTTATCTGGACAAATTCACTTCTGATAGTCAATCTTACCTTCCTCGTTTTTTTGCATTGTCTGAGTATGATAAGATATCTATAACATGAATTTACCATTTAACTATTTCTAAGTGTACAATTTAATGACATTAATTACATTCATAATGTTTTGCAAATATTATCACTATTTTCAAAATCTTTCCATCATCCCAAGAAAAAACTTGGATACTATTAATTCCTTATTCCACCTCTCTCTCCCCAGCCCTAACCTCTAATTTCCTTTTTATTTCTATGGATTTGCCTATTCTAGGTGTCATGTAAATGGAATCATAAAATATTTGTCCTCTTGCATCTGGCTTATTTTACATAGCATAATATTTTCAAGGTTCATCCATATTGTATTACGTATCAGAACTTCATTCCTTTACAGGATCAAATAATATTCCTTTGTGTGTATATATTAAGTAGTGGTTACCCAGACATCTGTACTTGGGTTGTTTTCACTTTCACGAATACTGCTGCTGTGAACATTGATGTCAAATATCTGTTCAAGTCCCTGTTTTGAATCTCTTTGGGTATATACCTAGGAGAGGAATTTCTGAATCATAGAATAATTCTATATTTATTTTTTTGAGGAGAACTGCCAGTCTGTTTTCCATAGCAAACCTGCAAGATTGAATTAAAAATGTAAAATAAGGCTCCTGCCAAGCTATAGGCTGATAAGCTGAGTGATGAGAACTCATTTGCAAAGAGCAGGTCTCCCTAGTCCCTCACCTCCTCTCTTGCTGCGATTATCATGTTCTCTTGAGGAACTCCTAGATGCAGGCATGAATTGGCCATGAAATAATGAACCTTGAGCTTCAGGGCTCCTCACTTCCCCTGCCCTTTCTGAGGCTCTGGAAATAGTTCCTAAAATGTGTGTATGCGTGTGTGTATTTAATTTTCAGAAGATGTTTTAACTAAAATCTGTTAAAACCTTTGCCTCTTTCCATTCCAACTTCCATCCTATCACACCTCTCCTTCCGTGGTATGAGGTTGGAGTGCCCATTGCATTTTGGACAACTGGATATAGAGAAATTGAGTTGGGGATTCAATTTCTATATAGATAGAGATTGTAGTTTATTTTGAGCATAGCTAAATCACCACGAATCATTTCAGTCTGGGAATGCTTCCGTGAATACTTCTAGCTCACCAATATTATGACATGAAGGAGATATAAATGGGTCTGCTATGGTTTGGATTTTGAATGTCTCCCATAGGCCCACATGTTAAAGGCTTGGTCCCCAGTTTGGGACTACTGAGAAGTGGTGGAACTTTAAAGAGGTGGAGCCTAGGGGCAGGGGTTGTGGCTCAGTGGTAGAGCGCTGGCCTAGCATGTGGCGGCCCGGGTTCGATCCTCAGCACCACATAAAAATAAATGCATTGTGTATAACTAAGGCAAATAAATAATTTTTTTTTAAAAAAGAGGTGAGGTCTTTGGGTCTTTGAAGATCTAGCCTTAAAGGAGACTGTCAGACCCTGCATCCTGCCCCCCCACACCCTCACCACCACTATAGTGAGCAGTTTTGTTCCACCATGCATTCCTGCCATGATATACCATCATAGGCTTCAGAGCAACAAGGTCAATCCTCCATGGACTGAAATCTCTAAAACTAGGAGCCAAAATGAATCTTTTCTTTTTACAAGAGGATTATCTCAGGTATATATTGTAGTAATGGAAAGTTAAGACAGGGTCATTCACTATCCAGCAGGAGAACGAAGGTTTGAAATGTACAGAGTTATAAACTAATGTGGAGTAAATTCTTCTGAACATCATATATATAAAATTATAAGTGAAAATTTTGCTTTTCATCAATAGTGAGCCTTCATCAGAAGATCTCTCCTATTAGGATTTACACTTGAGAATGCATCATATATTGTGTTTCTTTTTAAATAAGAATTTCACAAGCCTGTAATCCCAGCACTTGGGAGGTTGAGGCAGGAGGATTAGGAGTTCAAAGCCAGCCTCAGCAATGGTGAAGCACTTAGCAACTCAGTGAGACCCTGTCTCTAATAAAATACAAAAAAAGGGCTGGGGATGTGGCCCAGTGGTTGAGTGTCCTGAGTTCAATCCCTGGTACAAAAAAAAAAAAAAAAAAAAAAAAAAAAAATCACAAAAGAGAAATGAAAAACATTTCCATGGTTTTAAGGCTAGTTTTAGTTTTATAGTGCTATAAATGGGGAGGGAGTATATTTTCAATTGGTCATATATGAAAATGAATTGAAAAATATTTTTCCACATTTGACAGCAATCCTAAACATTTACACAGCATTACAATAATAGTTGGGAATATGAAAGAAACTTTTCTAAACTGTCAATGATAAAAAACCACATTTGTACTAGAGGAAATAACTGAATTAGGAAATATTTCAAAATTATTGTTTTACAAAGAAGTGTTCAAAAGAATACAGATAGCAAATTAGGAGGAAAACATATAGTAGCATTGGGTTAATTAAAGTATTACATTAGTCACCTTTTCATCACTACAGTGAACTATCTGACGGGATACTTATGAAGTAAAGAGTTGTTTTTTTTTTTTTAATTTGTTCTTATTAGTTAAACATGAAAGTAAAATGTATTTTGACATATTATACATGCATGGAGTATAACTTCCCATTCTTCTTGTTGTTTATTTTGGCTCACAGTTTTAGAAGTTAAAGTTCAAGAATGGGCATCCCTGGCCATGCATGGTGGCACACACTTGTTAATTTCAGTGACTCAGGAGGCTGAGGCAGGAGTATCGTGAGTTCAAAGCCAGTCTCAGCAAAAGCAAAGTGCTAAGCAACTCAGTGTGTGAGACCTTGTCTCTAAATAAAATACAAAATAGGGATAGGGATGTGGTGCCCCTGAGTTCAAGCCCCAGTACCATAAACAAAACAAAAAACCCAATGGACTGCCCCCATTGTTTGGACCTCTGATGAGAGTAGCACATTATGGTAGAATTGAGTTGGTCATTCCAATAGATGAGGATTAAGAAAATATGTTATGTATACACACTGGAGTTTACTCAGCCATAAAGAAGAATGAAATTATAGCATTTGCCAGTATATGGATGGAAATGGGAGAATATTATTCTAAGTGAAATAAACCAGACTCAGAAAATCAAGGATTCAATGTATTCTCTCATATATGGAAGTCAGAGCAAAATAAGGGGGAAAAAAATGGGGGATAGAGATCAGATATCATAAAGATGTATGAGAGATCAGTGGAGTAGAAAGAGATTGAGAGGGAGGCAGGAGGGACAGGAAAGGACAGGAAATACAATATCATGTTATGTGCATATATAACTATACCACAGGGACTTGCATCTTTATATGTAGATAGAAAGTACCAAAAAAATAAAATGAGCAAAATAAAGATCAGTGGAGTAGAGGAAGGAGAATAGGGGAGGGAAGAGGGGAGGGAAAGGCAGGAGATAGAGCAACTGAAATGGAGTAAACCAAGTTCCATGCATGTGTGATTTTGTCAGAACCCAACTTCTAAGATAACTATAATGATCTAATAAAAAAGAAAAATAAATGAGTGGTCACATCTGGAGTGAGGAAGAAGTTGGAGTCTCAAATTTCCCTCAAGGGCACACCCCCAATGACCTAATGACTTCCACTCGACCCCACTTCTTAAAGACCCAGAACCTTCCAGAACCCCACCTGGGAACCAAGCTTTTACACATGGACCTTTGGGAGACACTCATCCAAATCATAACAGTGTGTTCTTTTCTCAATCCTATAATGTGTGTGGCATTTATCAGCTTTTCAGAATTTTTAATTTATTTTGATTTCTCATTCTAAAAAAAAAAATCACATTCTTACTAAATTTTGCAATGGATTCTTTTTCTTAATAAAGGCCTCAGAATTGTCCAAGCTATAGTCCATATAAAATCTAGATCCACCTCTATCTAAGTACAACCTGTTTCATTACCAATGAATCATTTTCATGCAAATCCTTACTCTTTCGCATGCTTCTCTGTCATCTCAGAATCCCTGTTCTGGTACATTGTTCTGTCATAAACCTTTTGATAACCTTCATTTCTCCCTTCCTCTCCCAATCTATACTTAGCCAGCCACCAGAGTCTCCCACTTCCAACAAGTCTTCACCTCACAGAGGCACTCCACATCATCCCATTTGATTTACTGCTGCTTGCTTTTCTTTAGTAGCCTCCTGTTGTGGGTTAACCAGCCCCCAAAGATACTTCGGTCATAACCTCTAGAATCTGTGAATGCTGCTGTCTTAGTTAGTTCCAGCTGCTATAATGAAGTGCCATAAAGTGGGTGGGTTAAAAACAAGAGAAATTTATAATTCTGAGGTCTGGAAGTCTGAGTTAGCACGTTGGGTTCTGGTGAGGGCTCTCTTCCAGGTTGCTGATTTCTGACTTGTAATTATATTCTCATATAGTAGAAAGAGAGTAAGAGAGCTTTCTGGAGACCATTTCAAAGGGCATAAATCTGATTCATGAGGGCTCAACCCTCATGATCCAATTACCTCCCAAAGGATTTCCCTTCAGTTACCCTCACATTGGATGTTACAATTACTACATACAAATTTGGGGAATGTTATAAACAAGGTTGCAGATGAGAAAATCTAAGTCCTTTACTTGCACACAAAAACAATGATAAAGTAAACTTGGCGTGAATGAGGATAACGCTGAGAGAACACCAGAGTGCACTTAGGAGAAAGAGAGCCTAGAGGAGTGAAATGACTGGGGATGTATAGAAAGGGATAAGAAATACTATGCCTGCATCACTTTATCCCCCAGGCTGACATAATAATGCACAGGAAATGCACTTGGCCATAAGTTCCTCCCAAGAGGGCAGAAAGAGAATGGGAAACCTCAGCAGTCCTTGACATTGAGGATACCAGTAGCCTTAGATACCACTTCAGAAAACTCCTACAGTCTTTGTTGATGCAGACACCAGCTGTAAAACTGCTCAAAATTATGAAGCTATCCCCTGAATCTACAGCCACAAAAACCATCTCTCTTTTCTGTAGTGTTAGAGCTTCCATGCACCTCCTATTGCTATCCCTGGTGAGGTTATACATTCCCATGCATGGGAAGCAGTGCTCACTGCAAAACCCATGTCCATGCAGTCCCTGTGCCTGCCTGTGCCACTGCACATGCACATACATGCCCACAGCACTAAGTATGCACAGCAGCTATACATATACGACTGTGGGACCAGGTTAAACTGCCCACCATCCACCAGCCCTGGCTCCTATAATCACTACTTCTGTAGCACTTTTCCCTGCATACCTACTGAACCAAGTCTGCTCCAGCTGCATGTATGCCATGTCCAGCAGACCCAACCATTGAGAACACATCTGGAACCAGAATCTGCTAACATGGAACCATGTTTGGAGACACCACACATATTACCTGATCAGTGTGCTTGTGCCCTCCCATAAAAGGAGTTCTTTCTTTACCTAAGCCAATCTGTGAAATGTGAAAAAAAAAAAAAAAAAAAAAAAAAAGATTGCTTTTTTAAATGCACAGACAATAGCACAAGGCTATAACAGACACGAAAATCCAGGAAAACATGACACCACCAAAAGAACATAACTCTGTAGTGACCAGCCATAAAGAAATGAATATCTATAAAATAGTTGGACAAAGAAATCAAAATAATTGTTTTAAATTATCTCAGAAAACATGGATAAACAACTAAACCAGTTAAACATTTTTTTTTTTTGGCAGAACAAGCTTAATAGATATTATTTCATTTTATTGCTTCTTGGCTTCCATTTTTTTATTCTAAGTTGTTATAAATGACAGCAGAATGCATTACATTTCATATTATACTTATGGAGCACATTTTTACATATCTCTGGTTATATACAAAGTATATTCACACCATTTGTGTCTTCATACATGCATTTAGGGTAATGATATCCATCTCATTCTATCATCTTTTTTTTTCTTCACCCTTTTGCCCCCTCCATTTCCCTCCCGCCCCTTGCCCATTCTAGAGTTCCTCTAATCCTCCTGTGCTCCCCATCCCAACCCCACTGTGAATTGGCCTCCTTATATCAGACAAAACATTCGGCATTTAGCTTTTTGGGATTGGCTAACTTCACTTAGCATTATATTCTCTAACTTCATCCATTTACCTGCGAATGTCATGATTTTATTCTCTTTTATTGCTCAGTAATACTCCGTTGTGTATATATACCACATTTTCCTTATCCATTCATCTATTGAAGGGCATCTAGGTTGGTTTCACAGTTTAGCTATTGTGAATTGTGCTGCTATAAACATTGATGTGGCTATCTCCCTGTAGTATGCTGTTTTTAAGTCCTTTGGGTATAGACTGAGGAGTGGGATAGCTGGGTCATAAGGTGCTAAACCAGTTAAATTATTTATGAACAAAGTGAAAAGCTCATTAAGAGATAGAAATCACAAGAAGAGCTAAAAATAAATTCTGGACTTGAAGAATCTGATGGCTGAAATGAAAAGTTCAATTGAGAAGTTAACCAGAAGACTCAGTCATACAGAAGGAAGAATAAGTAGGCCTGAACACAGATTATTTGAAATTATGCAGAAGACGAAAGGAATGGAAAAAGAGTAACCAAGTCTTATATAATTTAAGAGACCCCATCAAAAGAACCAATATTCTCATGAAATTTTGAGAAGTAGGAGAAAGGGGCGTAAAGCTTATTTAAAGAAATAGTGACTGGAAGCATCCCAAATCTTGGGAGGAAAATTGACACCTAGGATCATGAAGCTCAGAAAGTCCCCAATAGAATCATCCCAAGCCGGGCATGGTGGCACACACCTGTAATCCCAACACTTGGGAGGCTGAGGCAGGAGGATCACAAGTTCAAAGCCAGCCTCAGCAATGGTGAGGCTCTTAGCAACTCAGTGAGACCCTGTCTCTGATAAAAATACAAAAAGGGCTGGGGATGTGGCACAGTGGTCAAGTGCCTCTGAGTTCAATCCCTGGTACCAAAAAAAAAAAAGAATCATCCCAAAAAACACTACACCAAGACACACTTTTATTCAATTCTACTTGGCCAAGGATGAAGTGAAAATTTTGAAGGCAGCAAGAGAAAAGTGACTCATCCCATTTAAAGGAATCTACCTAAGGTTATCATCAAATTCTTCAGTTGAAATCTTACAAACGAGGAAAGAGTGGGCTAATATATTCAAAGTTCTGAAAGAGAAAAACTGCAAACCAAAAATCCTATATCTGGGAAAACTATCCTTTATAAATGAAAGATAAATACTTCCCCAGACAAACGAAAAGAAGTTCAACACCACTGGATCTGCCCTACAAGAAATCCTGAGGGAGTTCTTCAAATTGAAATAAAAAACATGCTAAAAATATATGAAAATATGTGGAGACATAAATCTCACAAGTAAAGGCAAATACATAGAAAAATACAGAATAATGTAAGGTTATAGTGGTGTGCATAAATTACTTTTAATCCTAATATAGAAGTTGAAAGACAAAAATATTAAGAGTAACTCTTAATAACAAAAGTTTATTAATGTCTACACAATATGTCTGACTGTAAGAAAACAAATTGTAGGAGGAAGAGAGTAACAATGTAGAATTTTATAGTGAATTGAAGCCAGATTATCAATTTGAAATAGATGATTATAGCTACAACCAAAAGAAAGTAGGTGTGGCTGAACTTATATCAGACAAAAGAGATTTTGAATCAAAAACTGTCTCTAGAGACATAGAAATTCATTATATAATGATAAAAAGGTCAAACAATTATAAAGTCTAACAATTATAAATATGTATATACCCAATGTCAATGTACCTTAATACATAAAACACATTGATAGACCCAAAGGGAGAAATTGATAATAATACAGTTATAGTAGAAAAAGTCAATACCCTATATTCAATAATGGATAGAATATCCAGAAATCAGTAAAGAAAATTAATTTAAAAAATCAATAAAGAAATTGCTGACTCAAACAAGATAGACCAAATGGACCTATTAGAATGTTCTATCCAACAGCAGAATACATATTCTGCCCAAGATAGACCACATGGTAGGTTACAAAGCAAGTTTTAGCACATTTAAGATCAAAACAATTCCAAGTATCCTTTCACAGCATGATAGAATAAAATAGGAATGAACAATAGTGAGAAAACTGAAAGACTCGCAAATACAGGGAAACTGAATACTACGGATTCAAAGAGGAAATCAAAAGGGAATTTTTAAAATATCTTGAGACAAATAAAAATAAAAATGGATCAAAACTTTGGGATGCAGGAAAAACAGTAGAAAGAGGGAAGTTTGAAGCAATAAATTCTTGTTTTCATTACATAATAATAATAAAAAAAGATCTCAAACAACCTAACTTACACCTCAAGGCATTAGAAAAAGAAGAACAAACTAAATCAAAATTTAGCCTAAGGAAGGAAATAATAAAAACTAGAAAGAAGTAAACCAAATAGAGAATAGAGAAACAACAGAAAAATCAACAAATTTGAGAGTTGGTTTTTTGAAAAACAAACAAAATTGACAAACTCTTAGCTAGACTAAATCAGAAGTTAAAAGAGGAGAGATATTACAATGGATGCCTCAGAAATAAAAAGAATCATGAGAATGCTTTTTTAAAAAAACTTTAGACAAATTAAATTTAGCAGAGTTTATTTGAGCAAAGAAACCATTTATAAATCAGGCAGCAGGCCAGACTGAAAATGATTCAGAATGCCCCACCACAGCACATGTGCAGGGCAATATTTTTAGCCAGAGTAAAGGAAGTGACATACAGAAACTATATGATTGGCTGCAGTTGTCATTTGCATAATATGATTGTGTTTTGGCTGTTTTCATCTGATGATTGACTGGAAGTCCAGCTACTATGATTGGCTGATACTTGGCTACTTATTGAAAGAATATCCTTCCAGGTTAGGTTACACTCTGTTTACAAATTAGGTTAGAATATAGTTCACTATTTAGGAGAAGCTGTTAAATATATATATGGAGACAGCTGTAAGCAAACTTAATTCAATTTAACAAGACTTTTATGAAAAAAAATATGAGTCAAAAAATTTGATAACTTGGAAGAAATAGATGAATTCTGAGAAATACACAAGACCAAAGCAAGAAGGCATAGAAAGCCGAACAGACTAGAAAAACAAGGAAATTGAATCGGTAATAACAAAATGTCCCAGAAAAGAAAAGCCTAGGATCCCTTGCCTTCAACAATGAATTCTATCAAACATTCAAAGAATGAATAAAAATCTTAAACTCCTTCAAAAAACAGAAGAAAAGGAAAGATTTTCAAGCTCACTTTATGTGTCCAGCATCACCTTGATACCAAAGTCAGAAAAAGATACCCAAATAAAGAAAACTAATAAATATAGGCAAAAGAATACTTAATATTAGCAAACCAAATTACTAGCAAACTAAATTCAACAGTACATCAAAACAATTATACAACATGACTAAGTGGAGTTCATCCCTGAGATGCAAGGTTGGTTCAATATATGTAAATCAATCAATGTGATATATCACATGATAATCTTAATAGATGCAGAAAAGCATTCAACAAAGTTCAACATCTGTTCAAGATAAAAATTTTCAACAAACTGCATATAGAATGAACTTAACACAGTAAAAAGCATTTATGAAAAGCTTACAACTAACCTCTTAATCAACAGGGGAAAAACTAAGAGATTTTCCTCTAAAATTTGATACTTGGCAAGAATGTCCACTCTTATCACTTCCATACAACATAGTACTGAAAGTCCTAGCCAGAGTGATTAGACAAGAAAAAGAAATAAAGACATACAATTCAGAACAAAAGGAATGAAATTATTTCTGTTTGCATATGGTATATTCTTATATAGATAAAAACCCTAAAATTCACATATAATTTTGTTTCAACTATGCAAAAATTCAGTAAGGTTGCAGGATACAAAATCAACACACAAAAATTAGTATTGTTTCATTATACCAACAATGAATAATTAGAAAAGGAAACCAATCAAACAATTCCATTTACTTACAGCATCCAAAAAATTTAGGAATAAACTCACCCACAGAAGTGAAGATTGGTTATACTGAAAACTAGAAGGCTTTGAAAAAAATGAAGAAGACACAAATAAATTGAAAAATATGTGTGCTCACAGATTGGAAGAATTAATTTAGTTAAAATGGCCATACATCCCAAAGCAATACACAGATTCAGTGTAAACCCTATCAAAATTTCAGTGGTATTTTGCAAATAAGTAGGAAACACAATCCTCAAATTCATATGTAACTACCAAAGACCCTCAATAGCCAAATCTGTCTTGAGAAAGAACAAAGTTGGAGTCATCATACTTCCTGGTTTCAAATTATATTATAAAGTATAGGAAGTGAAATTAGTAGCTTGAAGAGATATCTGCTGCTCAGGTTTATTACAGCATTATTCACAATTAGCCACAATATGCTCAGGTTTATTACAGCATTATTCACAATTAGCCACAATATAGACACACACAGTCCCCCTGGGCCACTCCTTCACTGAAAATTTCACTGACAGGATCACAGACTGTGATCCAATAGCAATTGGTTTGAACTGGAAAGGAAAAAAGAGGGGGGCTTCCCAGGGCCCGTTTTGTCTGAGACTTGGGGTTTGACTTTTTTTTTTTTTTTTTTTTTTTTTTTCCCTTTCTTTTTATTGGTCTGCTTGATTTTCTGGATTGCAGGGAGGGGTTTTTTTTTTTGTTGTTGTTGTTGTTGTTTGTATGTTTGTTTGTTTATTTTTCTTTTTCTTTTTTGGCTTTGTTTTGTTCTGCTTTTTTTTTTTTTTCCTTCCGCATTGATTGTATCTTTTCTTCCTCCTTCATCTTTCATGTTTACATCCTGCCAGTGCATACTAAACAGAGCCAAAAACAAGTTATATGCAAAACTTGGGATTTCTAGAACTGGCGCAATTGAACTGGGTAGCAAAGTGGTGTTTATATATAGTTTACTCTCTATTTCCTTGATTCTCTCTCTCCTCTCTCTTACACCAATTCCTACTCTTTATCATTTTTTTTCTTTTCCAACTTACTATATATATAAATTGATCGTTTTACCTAATAGTCAACCCCATTCTCTTTCTTCCATCGTCTACTGATACTAAACCACTTCCACTAAACCATTTCAATAGATATCTCTTTTCATACTTTCCAAGAAAGAACAATTCAAGACACTTCCTTCTTCCTAAACATAACACCTCTGTATCCAATACTTGAAGCTATAAAATCCTATCAGAAACGTACAGAGTAAATTGGAAATAATATCTGGGATAACAAAATCTGTACATTGTGACCAAACTTGGATTTTCTGAATAGAAAGTGTAGGTTTTAAAAGTATAAAGGAATTATAAAGGTGATCTGCATCTGTCAATGGATGAACAGATAAAGAAACTGTGCAGGTGTGTGTGTGTGTGTGTGTGTGAATGTTGGAATATTATACAGCCTTAGAAAGGCAAAATACTTCCATTTTTCCATTTGCCAACAACAATCAGTGAGGTGAATAGAGAGCCAACATGGTTAGCATGACGGACTCTCACTCTAAGATTTTTATATAAATGTTGGAGAGGATGTGGAGAGAGAATCCATACATTGCTGGTGGGACTGCAAAATGGTGCAACCATTATGGAAAGCAGTATGGAGATTTCTTGGAAAATTGGGAATGGAACCATCCTATGACCCAGCCATCCCACTCTTGGGTCTATTCCCAAAGGACTTAAAAACAGCATATTACAGTGACACAGCTATCTCAATGTTTGTAGCTGCACAATTCACAATAGCTAGGTTGTGGAATCAACCTAGATGTCCCTCAGTAAATGAGTGGATTAAGAAAATGTGGTATATACGCACAATGGAATTTTACTCAGCAATAAAAGAAAATAAATTAATGGCATTTGCAGGTAAATGGATGAAGTTGGAAGACATAATGCTAAGTGAAGTTAGTCAGTCTCAAAAATCCAAGTACCAAATGTTCTCTCTTATATAAGGAGGCTATTTCAAAGTATTGTTGGATGGGGTACATAGGAGGATTAGAGGAACACTAGAATGGTCAAGGGAAGGGAGGGTAAGGGAGGGAGCAAGAGGGGAGGGAGGGGGGGGGAAAAAAGGTGGTAGAATGAGACAGATATCATTTTCCTTAATGCATGATTGAAGACCTAAATTGTACGAATATACTTTGTATACAAACAGTTGTATGTAAAAAGATACTAAATATATGCACTATGAGTTGTACATATTAAAAATTATAAAAAAAAAAAAGAAGTCAAATGCATAGGAGAGATTAGAATACTTGATGCCGGCAGTGGGTGAGGAAATGGGAGAAATGGGGATTTATTGCTCAAAGGGTGCAGACTTTCAATTATGTAGGCTAAACACATTCTAGAGATCTAATATGCATCATGGTGACTGCATTTAATAATACAGTATTTTAATTTGAAATTTGCTCAGAGGATAGATCTTGTGTTCTCACCACACCAAAAATCAGTAAATGAGAGGTGATGAATGTATTAATTAGCTTGACTATAATAATCATTTCAGGATATATGCATATCAAAACATCAAGTTATATCTTTTTAAAAGCTCTTATTTAAAATTTTCAAAACACAAATTTTGGGGGGAAGCAAACATTCATTTACAGCAGTTACTTTTTATGGCAAAAAAAAAAAAAAATTGTAAACGGAATTAAATTAAGGATCCTGCAAGGGAAAATTGCCCTGGATTTTTCTATGGGCACTAAATATTCTCATAAGAGGAAGACAAAGAAATCTGACCCAGATAGAAAAGAAGGCAATGTGATCACAGAGACAGATTACAGTGATGCTGCCAGGAGCCAAAGAATGTCACCAGACACTAGAAACTGGAAAAGACAAGGGAATGGGTTCTTTCCTAGAGCCTCCAGAGTGAGCATGGCCCTGCTGACACCTCGGTATTGGCCTAGTGAACTGCTTTTGGAAATATGACTTCTCGCTTCTAGACCTGTCAGAGAAGAGGTATGCTAAGTTACCTGGTTTATGGAAATTTGTTACAGTAGTCATAGAAAACTAATATACCTCCTGTGTTAATCAGCTTTCCTTTAAGTTGACAAAGCACCTGAGATAACCAACTTAAAAAGAGAGGGACCTATTTTTGCTCATGGTTTCAGAGGTTTATGCCCATAGTTGGTCGGCCTGGTGCCTTTGGGTCTGTGGCAAGGCAGCACATCAGGACTGGAGGCAAGTGGCAGAGGAAGCTGCTCATCTCACAGCATCCAAAATCAAAGGGGGGCGGCAGGGTTCCAATGTCCCCTTTGAGGACATGGCCCTAATGACCTAACTTGCTTGCACTAGGCCCCACCTCTTAAAGGTTCCACCACCTCCCCAAAGCACCATAAGCTGGATATCAAAAGGGGGCAGAGGTGACTTGAGGCCTCATGTTGTTAAGGTTTATGAATACTCCCTGCTCATGTCCATTGGCCAGCCTAGTGGTCACAGCATCCTTGAAATGGCTCACTCTAGCAGAGCCCTAAGAGGGTAGGGATGCAAATACCCCTTTGGCGGATGCAAGGACCCTTCCTTTTGCATTCTTCTAGTCCCAATACATCCCTTTTCTGAAGAATCTCTTATATGAAAGCTGTACTTGCTCAATCACTTATCCAAAACGAAACAGGAAGCACAAAGCAAAATTCTTAAAACCTTCTTAAGGGAATATAGCTTATAGTCATTTTCCCACTTTGTCTTTTCCTTAAGGGGGGAATATTGATTTTTTTCTGCCAGAAGCCACTGGCTGAAAAGGCTCCCAGTTTCTGAGTCACACAAATCTCCACATTATCTATTGATTGATGGTGTTCAGGCATCTCTGGGGAAATGTAAAGATGGTCAGGACATAGTTTCTGCCCTCAAGGAGCTTAGGGACTTGACTAAGGTGGGAGGGGGAAGCAACAGGACATATGTTAGTACTTACAATAAAAATCAGAACACACAAAACTGCATAGCAAAGGGTGATGGGATGAAAGGAGGGAAGAATCACATTGGAACAGGAGTCACGAAAGCCTCCATGAAGAGGGGCCCTTTGAGATGGGCCTGAGGTGTGTAATTCCCCGAGCAGAGTGTAAATTAGGATAAGCCAAGGAATTAACACAAGAAATCCCAGGATATAAAGAATGAAACTGGAAAGAAATTTGGAACTATATATTAGAGCTGGAGTCAGCAAATGTTTTATGCAAATGGCCCAAAAGTTAAGTATTTTCAGTCTTGCAAGCTGTATGGTCTCTGTCACCATGACTTCACTCTGCCACCATAACACAGATGCAGCCCTAAACAATCCATCAGTGAATGAATGTGGCTATGTTCCAATAAAACTTTATTTACAAGAACAGACAAAGAAACTCTGGACCATGAAAATCCATTGGAGATCTGTGAGCAGGAAGATGACAGTATAACATAGCCAATGCTATGTATTTGGAAAAGTACTCTGGCTATAGAATAATGTAAGAATTGTAGGAAATGAAATTGAGTGGAAAAATAACAGGTGGGACTGGGGGCTGTTATAGTGCTTTGGGTGAAGAGGCCTGAATTATGGTATTGAGGGTAGAAATGGGAAGGCCATATTTCTAGGATATGGCAACCTATTGAATGTAAAGAGGAGTGGAGAGAGTTGAATTAAAAATGGCTTCAATTTAGAGCTGGGAGGACTTGGATTTGGGGAATGAGAAAAAGCTCCTGAACAATATGTATAATAAGGGAGGTGGGGAGCAGGGGTTGGCTATGCCTCCGGATGCTCTTTGTACTCTGAGTAAATAAAGTCAAGGAAATCAGACAGCCAGCATGGGTAGGCAGCTTGTGTCAGGTCCCTTAGTCTCTTTTGTACAGAGGCCTCACAGCACATGCCCAGAGGCCATGTGGGACTCACGGCTGACACTGGGCTCCAGTGTCACCCCCAAGGCTTCCAGCAGACAGCACCTGACACTCTCTGAGTCTGGCCAAGCCTGAGCTCCGAGCTAGTGAGGACGAGGAGCTGCTAGACATCTCGGAGGAAAGCCAAAGCAGAACAAAACCAGCCCCGTCAGAAGCAGGTTGAGGCCGTGCCAAGTGACCATGGAAGCTGTGTGTGTGGGCCAAATTGCTGTCTAATTACATTGCTCTCCAGACAAGACAAAATTGTGTCTCTCAAAAAGCATGTATGTGGAGTCAGGGTAAGTCTAGGGGAGGTCAGGCCTCAGGGAAATAAGGAGCAGGGAGTCATGTTTCAGGATTCATTAACATCCCCCTGGCTTGGAAAGGCAGATCCTGGAGAAGAGGGAGGGAAGAGGCTGTGACTCAGTGGAACACCACAGACAGGGTCTAAAGAATCAAACCAGTTCAAATGGAGTAGGTGATTCTAAAAGAAAATGTGCCACTGCACCACGACTATCTCATCATTTCTCTCTTGAGCTTAATATAATACCCTCCTGGAAAAATAATATAAAGATTGGTTTTTTGCCTGTGTCCTATAGCAAACATTCTCCCTGCTGCTCTGCATGCTGAGACAATTTAGCTGAAAAGAGCCGCCTTAGAATTTGCCACATTTATGTTTGACAAAGAGGCAGTTTACTCACTAGTTACACATTTTCTCTTGCTGAGATGCAAGTGCTCAGGTTTGGCAGATATTGAAAATGCTATTTTGATATTTTATGCACTTTCTTAGGAATCTATTTCAGAGGCAGAGCAATAAGGGAAATATTCCTGACTCAGAAATATAAATATAATGCTACCATTTGGGGTTATTTATTTCCCAGGCAATCAATCAGGAAATGTTAGGAAATAATTCTGAGTTGTTTCAAACATGATTCCAGTCAAGCAAGTAATTTTTCGATTTTCTTTTTATCCATTACATGATTCTTTTAAAAAGATGGAATGGCAAGAAAATTAAAAGTCACTTAAACTCTAATCATAAATATGAATATGACTTGTCAAATTTTTAAAGGAATGACATGACTAATTGTGCTGAAACAAATGTTGATAGTGAAACCAAATATTGCTCATGATATTAATGTACACAATAATTAAAATACAGCTGGTGATCCCAAGATATTCAGACAACTCTTCTAATTTTGTCATGATGAAGTCAGCTGGTACCCAGAGTCTCTAACCAGGTCCCACATAGTCCAGACCAAGAACATGCCCAGTCATTTCAAACTGCCACTGTATTTACACACCATGTGCTCCGCATCAGTTCTCTCCATTTGGAGACCCAGGATGGTCATAGGCTTAGAGGTGCCTACGCTTGAATGAATGTGCATCATGAGCAAAAGATTGGAAACCACAGGGCCAAGTCACTGTCCCCTTCCCCAGGGGAATGAGAACTGGAACTCACAACAAAGTCAGCAATGCTTGGCTCTGCTAGGGATGGGCCAGCCCAGTTCAGGGTGAATTGAGCATAAACTGGGCTCTGTATGCTGTGGGCCTTGATGCCCAAGGAAGCCCAAAAGGGTAAACATCTATTAGCATTGTCTAGGAAAAGAAAGGCAGCCTCCCTCTACCAAGAGGCCTGACACAGGACAGGAGAATCACCAGGAGAGTTGTGGAGTGGGTGAAGTTTTTTTTCCCTGAGCATCTCTTCACGCACTTCCAGACCCCCTCATCCATTGTAGGAATACCATGACCTCCTGCTCTTGACCACCCTTCCCTATCCCCATCACCAACTGCCTGAAAAGCTTAGCCTCAAACAAGAATCTGCTGGATTCATTGAACTCTTAGTGGGAAATTTTCAGCCAGCATTTTCTCCCATCATATTGGCATAGAGTCCTTATATCAGATGGTATAATTAAAGATTTTGTTTCCCGTTTAAGGATTTCAGGCAGCAAACTGGTGGAGGAGGACATATGAGGAACATCTCTGCATGCAGATGGCACCCCAAGTTTGGCCCTGCTATATACACACCCTGGGCACATGTAATTGGCAATATTTGGAGACACAAAATAGAAATACGCTGATTCTTAGAAAAGAGGATTGTACGTGAAAAGCTAGTTCATCAGTGCTAATTTTGGTGAATTATGTAGTTTGGAGCATGGCACGTGACCCTCAGAAATAGAAGGGGAATAGAGATAATTCCAAAGTCTCCCTCAACAGAGATGAGGTATCAATCTCAATGTAGATCACAGACACCTCTAAATAAACTCTGCATGATTTCCTTCTCTAGCCAGTTCTATGTTGGCCTACTTTCCCTAGCCCCAGCTGACCCAGCCTGGGGGTTGTAGCCTGAGAAAGGAAGTGACCTGCTGTGATGAGAGATTTTCCCTAGTGACATTCATCCAGCTGGCCACAGTTGGGGCTTGTCTGGGGCCCATACATGCAGGATGTCAGAATGTGCCAAGATCAGCAAAGATAAGATCTTGGCACAGAATTCTTCCATCTGAGGGACAAGGAAGTGGGACTGAGTGACAGGTCTGACCCCAGAGCTTGCTTCTCAGATCTTCATCCAATAAAACCAAAATGCACTCAGGTAGTGGCCTGGTTGAGAAAAGAAGAAACAAGTCAAGGTCATAACTGAGAAACTTTAAAGCAGTTGTGTCTGCTGCCCTGGAAGGTCAAGGCATCCTGTAGATAAGCTCCAAGAAGTTTAGACTTTGGAGCATCATTTCTATGTGACAGCTCAACTGTCATTCTACAAGTGACAGCTTTTCTCTGTTCATCCTCACACACTCCAAGACATGAGCTTCATTTTCTTCTAATTGGTCTTGATGCCAAGCTTAGGGTCATAATGAAATTAGAAAAAAGAATTCTAAAGACAAAGAAGAAAACCAAGTCACAGACTGGCATTTGCTGAAATGCCTTTCCTAACTGAATACAGAACTTGGATGTGGTGTTGCCCTGATCCTCCCACAGTCACTATGCAGTTCTGAGGTAGAGATTCCCTCACAGGCTCTCTGGACTCCCCCATAACAAAGAGTGAAGACTTAATCTTCATGACCTGGGGAGGTGTCTCTCCACTTGGCATCTCAAACTGGTTTGGCATCTCAAACTTGGTTAGTTGCAATGAATGCATGCATACATGTTCTTCCCACCTTTGGAAGGATAAATGTCTAGCCAAGATGTAAATATGTAAAAAGATTCTTGGTTATTTAAAGAGCCAGGATGTACTTTCTCTGTTTATCATCATCACAGAGGGCACAATTAATGGCCTCCCCTGGTTGGGAGACAGCCCTGGGCTGGTCAGGTATCATTGCTGACATTTCTCAGTCAGTTCCATTGTCAGAGGGCCCCATTACTGTCTTGTTCTACAAGCCAACCAACCTGTTTTTCATTTCCACATTCTCAGGCTCCACAGGGCTGCCTTGGACCATTTACTGTGCCTCAGGATCTCTGTGTGCATTAAAGACCTCCATGGTGCCTTCAGTTAGTGCTGTGCTATACAAAATAAGGACTGAGGCAGCTGGAGAAATTGAAGATTGTACCTTAACTTTCACAGCAGATGCTCCTACATTTATCCCCGCCCCACTCCCAGGAGGACATTGAATGCAAATTGTTCATTTGAGTAATTTCTATCCCCTCTGAATGGTCTCTATCCCCTTGGTGTGAAATATGTTCAGCTCTTCAACCAAATTGTATGGGCTGGTTGTGAAGGGAGAAAACCTAGTTTGCATACTTCAAATTAGAGGAATGCATTAAAGTATTCAGGAATCAGAGACTCACACCACCAAGTAACAACCAACTTGGGCCCTTAGGGATGGAGCTGCATGAGGTTTAAACAGTGCTGACACCTAAAAGAGGTAAAAGGAGATCTAATGGCTCATTTAAAAAATAAACAAATAAAAGTAAAAGTTTTTATAAAATGCTTTGAAAATTTAAGTTGAGAATCTTTCTTAGGCAAGTATGTTTTTAGGGATCAAAATTTAAAAGTGTCCACCTCCATGCAGGCCAGCTCAGGCCAACTCCTGGTTTTAAGAAAGGGGGAGGAAACCTAATTAGGTTTTCTTTTCCTTCTGCAAATGAATTGCTGGCACTCACTTCCTCAGCAAGTTCAGTTTCCCTGGAATTCCTAGGCAAGCAGAAAACTCCGGAAACTGAAACCATGAAACCTACAGAGTTCCCAGAGGACACTGGACCACCCGGAACCTTTCTAAAACCAGTGATAACTGACCAAATTACAAGTCAGGAAAACGGTCTTTGGTGAGTGAGCATTTCTGAGGTCTCAGGATGTTTTCACTTGACTGAGGACATTTGGACTCAAGTCTTTGGTTTTTTTGCATCTGGATTGGAAAATATGTGTGGTACAATTTCCTCCTCAGGAGGATGATGCAAAATGACAGTGACTGTCCTTCAGAGAAGGCTGAGAAAAGCGAAGCCGGCACCCGCCCCTACTCCTCTCACAGCTATTTCAGGGTCCCCTGTGACTCCTTCTCTTGGCAACCACGACCGACGGACAGTCATGTCACAAATATTTACCTCTTGGTTTGCTCTCAAGAAGTTCAATCACACAGACTTCTGGTGACAGAGATTTTTAATTGAGCTAGTAAAGTTTCATTGTTTTTCTCAGAGGATTCAAAAGCCCTGACATCCTCTGTTTCTAATTAAACACATCTGCAGAAAAGATGGCTGGCTCCTTCATTTTCCTCTGAGTAAAAGAGTGTGGCCTAATGGCATCTCAATTTGTCTGCCACCAGTTTGCTGGGCAGTTTAATCAGGCCACCTAATCTCTCTGCAAACTGAAAGGAATATGCACCTCCCTGGTTGGTGTCCTGTGCTATTTCACTGTTTGTTGATATCCAGTGGTAATAAAAAAAAAAAATAATATAAAGTGCTTTAGAAGTGAAGCTTTGAGTTGTCAAAATGCCCATCCATCACCACGAGCAAATTTATTCCATAACACTTCAGGTCCTTAGAGCTAAATTGAATAACGGCAAAAAGTCTCTTTGAAATAAAAGGGAGAAAGATCAAGTCATAGCTTGATCCAAATGACAAGTTAACTACCTTCTGGGACTCGAGTTGTTTCCTTGAGGGGTCCATGACTTCGTGAGGGAATATATTCTCCTAGGAACATGTTGCTATACCACTGCAAAGGCAAACTATTAGTTGGTCATATGGAATACACTTTGTGACTTTTCCTCAAAAATAAACATCAAAATAAATCACAGTTACAGTTACAATGTCAGGTGATCTCTCCAGATGAACTGAGATGTTTGCTTCATGTGGTAGATGAATAACAAGTCAATCTTTCTAAATGAATCAAGGTGTTCAATTAATGTAAGGTGTTTTCAGATCTGTTGGTTGTAAAAGATAATAACAATAGGAGGAGCTAGCATTTATTGAGCAATTAATCCATGCCCAACATTGTGCTAAATGCTTGCATGTTAGCTCATTAAATCCACATCAACCCCTGGGTAGTCATTCAATTTCCCCATTTTAAAGAAGAAACTGAGCTAGAAAGTGATTAAACAATTTTCCCAAAGTCACATTACTGGTAAGAGAACTAGCATATGACCCTGAACAGTGTGACCAGGCTAGTTTTATTCTTTCTTCCTTTCCTTCTTTCTTTTTTGTTCCTTTTACACATACATGACAGTAAAGTGTATTTTGATATATTACACATATATGGAGTATAACTTATTCTAATCAGGATCCTAGTCTTGTGGTTGTACATCATGTGGAGACTCACTGTGTTGGATTCATATATGAACATAGAAAAGTTTTGTCCGATTCATTCTACTATCTTTCCTATTCCCATCCCCTTTCCCTTCCCTTCATTCCCCTTTGTCTATCCAATGAACTTCTCTATGCCATCTTACCTCTATGCTTCCTATGCTAATTTGATGGAGTTGCCCTGCCTGGGTTGAAATTGTATTTCTCTGGCCATCCATGACCTGGAATCCAGTAGTCATTCAGGAAATAAGATTCTGTCTCCCATCCTTTTCCATCAATCCTATCTTATAACAATAAAGGAGAGCTTACTTAAACAACTTATTTAAAGACAAATTCTTCATAGGGTCAGGAAAGAGTAAGAAGAGAACAACCTATTCAAGAAGAACTTTGGCTCTAAGTTTCACGAGGATGTAAAAGGGTAGAGGGTTTCAATATTTCTAAGTGTATAAGTCTAAGTGTATAAGTATTCTGGTAAGGATCTTTGTCAAACTCTAAAACACTAGTCCACCTTGGTACAACTCACCAGAAATGTGCTAAACGCTGCTTCCATTGAAGACACTGGGAAAATAGATCATCTATCCAGTTAATGGAAGATTCCCAAGCTGTTCCCTGGAGATTTAGATGTGACTGTGTTGTTATATCTCCTAGGAGTGGCATTTTAAAATTTCAATTTATTTGTTCTGGAAAGAAGTAGGAAGCAAATGAGTAAGTACCCTTTCTTTCCTAGAACCAGTTGAATCAGGATTGAAAACTATTGTAATTCCAACCACTTTGACCCTGAAATGAAACTATCCCCACTTGCACTGGATTGTACGAACAGTTGGAAGGACAGAGGGAAGAGATATTGGCACAGAAGGGTTAGTAAAACGACTCATATTGTCGGGTGCAGTGGTACATACCTATAATCCCAATGCTCAGGAGGATGAGGCACAAGGATTACAAATTCAAAGTCAGTCTCAGCGATTTAGCAAGGCCCTAAGCAACTAAGCAAGACTCAGTCTCAAAATAACATAAAAAGGGCTGGGGATGTGGCTCAGTGGTTAAGTGCTCCTGGATTCAATCCCTGGTATCCAAAAAAAGAAAGAGGACTCATATAATAATCATGCACACCAGCTTGACCAGGATGTTTGCAAATCATCATGAAAACTCATTGTTCTGGATGTTGTCTGATCATTCATGAACACAAACTTGGAGCTCATGTAGCTTTATCAGAGTACATACATATATATAGTGTATGTGAGTGTGTGTGTTTCAGGGTCTTGTGGATGAATGTACATGCTCAGAAATCACTGGAAATTCTGAGTCCAAAGTGGCTGGCCACCCTCTATGAAAACTATCCCAAATCTCAGGTTCCACTGAAGGAGACTAAAGCAAAGGGTTGTTTGGGGCTGTGTGTGAGTGTGTATTTAACTAGTTAGCACGGTTCACAAAATCCTTAGGAGGATTTTTGCTCTGAGCCTCTGGCCCTGCAGGCAGCACACAGCCCCTCCACCACATCCTGCCTCTCCACTTCCTCCTCTTCTTTCCCAGCTCAAGAAGCCAAGATGGGAAGTCTCTCACGACCCTGTGGCTTGGCTGGGAGGAAGCCTGAACTTGATACAGCTGGCTTTCCTGGGGCCTGGTAAGAGCATTTATCCCTGAGTCTGTGCTTCTTTGCTTACCTATTTTTAGACTGATGCTGCAGACCTCTCTGAGGACTCAGATAGAAGGTTCCAGTGAGTCTGGTCCAAGCCAGGGATGACACCGTTGCTAGGTCTGTTGCATAGAAGTCAAACGAGGAGAAATCAGCAGCCTTTGACAACTCTTTCTCCACCCCCCACAAGAAGGTCTGTGATCTCCTTCCACCTTAGTAGCAAGCCAAGGACGTGACTGAGCACATACATGTGACCTGGAATCCAGACACGCCAAAGAGGCAGGAATGTCACATTCTGTAACCATAACCTCCACCAGCCGATCACAGAGCACTCAGGCCAGGCCTGGGCAGGAAGCTGCCTCTTCAATCTGCTCTCCCACCATAAACTCCCCAGCAGAAGGTCACACCCTCCCCAAACCATCCCATTCACTTGACTCCAGGGTTTTGTACCTGTTGCTTCCACAAGACTGTCCTGACTTACCTGCTCTGTGTTCTTCAGGATCTGTGTCAAGTGACCCCATAACCTTTACCTCTTCAAAACAATTTTCCCCAAAAGTTGAGAGACAGGAACCTTAACTTAGTCATCTCTCTTTTTCAGGTATGCCAGAGAGTAGGCATGTGAAGTGGATATGTAGGATATGAATGCGATGAGGCTCAAGGCCTGATTTGGGGCCAGCTTGTAAAGCATTGCAGGTAATATCACATATAAGTACTTGGTAAAATTGAAATGTATGCATGAACAAATGATATGGAACAAAAAGATGTTATAATTCAAGGCCAAGAAGAAGCAAATAGCCAAAAATAGAAAAAAATTAAACTAGCTAATTCATATTCCTAGTTTTATTTGTATTTACTTTCAGTAGGACTTCATGAATTGACTCTATTTATCAGTTCAAGAGACGTATAGTACCTAAGCATGGTCTGAGTGGGCCAAATGTTATCCATGTAAAATTAAAACATGATAGTAAAATATTGAAAATATCTTCTCTGACTTGTCACCATTATCAATCATATTCACCAGAATATCATATCTGAAATAATTTGACTTGACATTGGCAATTTAGAAGAAGAACTAGAATTCAAAAGCTGGCAAAGGGCTCTCTGCATGAGGCAAAACTCTTGCCAGTTGCTCAAAAATGGTATTTTGGTGATGTTCCTGTGGGTGTCTGCACAGCTCACCAGAGCTTAATCACATTTAGTCCTGGACAGGATTGATCTGGATTGGAAGTTGGAGGAGGAAGGAAGCAGCTTGATTGGAGACTAAGCTGGAGAGGCAGTGCTGGGAAGAGCCCTGTCCTTTCTTTTTGTTTTAGTACCAGGGATTGAACCCAGGGGTGCTTAACCACATCTCCAGCCCTTTTTTTATTTTTTTTTTGAGACAGGGTCTCACTAAGTTGCTGACAGCCTCCGGGGTTGCTGGGATTATAGGTATATGCCACTGCACCTGGCTGAGCCCTGGCTTTCCTGAGGTTGGCTTTATGGTCAGGCCTTTAACTGTCGCCTGCACCCCACCACACCTGTGGGCACTTGATAACAAGAACTCTCCTCATCTTCCACCCTCCAATTAAAACATTCTGTGACAACAGAGAAAGTTCTTTCTCTTTCTCTGGGGCACTATGCTGAGTTAGTCCTTCTATCAATCTTCCGTGGGTAGCTAAGCCCTCTGCCTATCTCCTCCTTTTATATTTGACACTTCCCTAAGGGCTACTTTTGGTTGCTTAGTCAACTCCTAATGCCTCAGCACACAGGAAAGTAGTGAGCTTGGCCCAGGTGCCCAAGGTCTGCTATCTATGGCCTGATCGCCACTTGATTAAGAAGGAGTATCAGATGGGCATGAGGTGTAGCTACAGAACCAACACCAGAAAGCAGGCCAATCTCAAGAAATTAACCAAGTTTGGAGGAAGGAACAAGGTAAGTTCAGCATTGATGGAGGGGCTCAAGACAGCTCCTGGGCTGCACAGAGTTATAGCTGTCCAGAGTTGACTTGGGAATAGATGCCAGAGCAGGCCTGACCTTAGGACTTAACAGCCCCTCAGAAATGAGCAGATTATCTTGGCCCAAGTTTGGTTGAAAAGGGGCTGACACTCATGATGACCAATAGAAAGGAGCTGAATTCCAGAGAGTTCTGAAAAGATCCCTAGGCCAGTGGTTCAAAACCCAAGGACATAATCAGAATTTCCTTAGAAAGTTTTTCAAGATCTGTACCCCCAAACCTTATGTGAACCTGAGGAGTCAAATCCTCAAACCAGTTTGTGGTGGGGTGGGGGCAGGAACAGTGACTTTAGAAGGCTGCTCAGGTATTCTGATATAAATACCTGCCACACCCTGCTCCAAGGTGGTCACCATGGAGGTCATGGAATTTTTTTATGCCAGAGAGCATGTCTTTTACCTCATACACAGTACAGTCTTAATACATAAGAGACCTAAAATAAATATTTGTCTATTGATGGACTGAATGAAATGAATTAATGAACACTATCTATGTATTGATTGGATTAATTATTAATAAACATGCAAAATGAATGTTTAATACTGAAAGAACTGTACACTATATCAATAAATAAAGGGAAAGAACATACTTTCTCATAAGTGATTTTCACTATAGGTGCAAGCTAGTCTTCTGTTTACTCATTCAGAACAACAGCGAGATGTGACAACACTGACATGCATGTTATCAACGAGTGTGGCTCGGCAACACTTGGTATGACTGAATGAAACAGGATTTGTATTAACATCACTGGGAGTGTAAAATAAAAGAAGGTACTCCACCTAATTCACAATTAATTATATAATCTGAAGCTTAATTCTAGCTTTGGAAACAATGGGAACCATAATTACATGTCCAAAGCCCAAAATGGAATCCCGCAAGTGTTTGACAAGCAGAACATAAGGATGATGGAGTGGTTTACCCATAAATTTGACCACAGGGCAACCCTGGTGAGTCATGAGTTCAGGTCGTGGTAGGATTTTTCATTATCCTCCATTCTTCCGCAGCGAGTATATTGAGCTCTGGGGCCACTTGATGGATGTGAATCGGCTTGTGAATTCCGGCTGGCCTGCTGTCTATGTGACTCTGACCTGTATATAGAATAGCCATGCAAATTAGCATGGGCCTCGGGCCAGACAAAATTAATCCAGCCCTAAAAGCAATCAAGTAAAAAGTGTCAAAGGGCAAAAGAAGAGAAAAATATGGCTGGGAGCAGTGATGCTCTGTTTTTCAAGTTTCTCTAACTCACCACCGTGTAAATTTTTTTTTTTTTTTCTTTTTGTCACAAGTAAACTTGAAAATGTAGAAAGAGCTGGTGGGAATATTTTTCAAATATTTGTGGGATGAAAAGAAAAAGTTCATGTTGGAAGTTGAAGTAAGGGATTCAAAAAGGCTGTCCCTGACATCGAATGTGAAGTGGGCCTCCTTACTGGCTCCTTCAACTTCAGTTCAGCATGCTCTTGTGCCTGGTCACATTATTCATTTGTTTTATGGTGTTTGTCTGTCTCACCTATTGGACTATAAGTTCCTCAAAGCTAAAAATTATGTGTGTATGGCCTGTCTCTGATTCCTAACATGTGGCAGGCACATTCAATAAATACTCATTAAGTGAATAGGTAGACACTGCATAAAGATCTAAATGTAATAAAAGCAGACCACAGGATTGTCCTTGGTTCTCAGCCTACAGTTTTCAGTGTGCCTGTCCTCCATAAAGCTCCCTGCTGGCCCTACAGCTCTGCCTCCAACCCCCTTCCACAGTTCTCTAAAAAAATATTTGAAAGTTATACGATGAACCAAGAGTTAATATCTTTAATGTATACCAAGCTCCTACAAGTCAATAAAAAGAAACAAACAGCCCAATAAAAATGGGAAAGGACAAATATAGGATGTTTATAAAAGAAGACATACCAAACACATGAAATGACATTCCACTTCAACAATATAGTAATCAAATAAAACATAATTAAATTACATGTGTGTGTGTTTTGCCTATCAAATACAAAGAATAAAGAGAATGAGAAAACCTAGGTTGACAGTGTTGGAAAGTAGGAATTGTCATGCACTGATAGTTGGAATGCAAAATTGTCAGAACTCTTCTGCAGGGAAGTTTCAGAATATATGCCAAAATTTAAAGTGCATACTTACCTGTAGTCTAAGAATTCCAATTCAAAGAACTTATTTATTGTCATTGTGGTAAATTTTAAATTTTTACCATGAAATTGACCGTTATAATCATTTTATAGGCATATATAAAATAGTTTTCATTCTACTTTTTAATTTTTTTAAAAAATACTTTCACATATCTGTATATGTGTACCTTTCATATTTTTAAAAAGTTAACAGCTTCAGTTGTACATGTTTAAGATATGAGACAATTAACATGTTAACCATTTTTAAGAATATGGTTCCGTGGCACCAAATAGAATCACATTACTATACAACCATCATCATCATCATCCATCCATCTCCAGAACTTTTTTACTCTTTGTCAATTGAACTTGTCCTCATTAAACACTAACTCACCACTTCTCCCTGTTCCTTACCCCTTGTAACCATTATTCTACTTTATGTCTCTATGAATTAGACTATTTCAAAGATTTATTTTAAGGCCATAAGAGTACAAGAGCAATGTGTGTGTGTGTGTGTGTGTACACACTACATGTACATACACATGCATACATTCACACACACACACACACACACACACACACACACACACACAAGCATGCCTTTGTTAATTCAAGAAGCTTTCCTGAGGACCTACTGTATGCTAGGTAATAAATAAGACAGATGAAGTTATTTATCTCATGTACTAGTAATGACCTAGAGAAGGAGGGTAGACCATAAACAAAAGTATGAGCAATAAAGCATTAGGTTAGCATAAGTCTTAAGCAGAAAATAAATAGATCAATGTGATAGTGATTTTAGGGGGTATGTTAGATTGGGTAGTGAGAAGGTCTCTCCAGTACTGTTTACCATAGCAAACAAATTAGAAAAAAACTAAATGTGTAAGCAACATCCTTGCTAGGGCTAGAGTCCACCTGGCCGGATGTCAGAGCATGACAGTTCATCATAGAGAGTAAGAGCCTTTCTCAGAACTAACTCCATTACTTCAACATGCCTTTTGTGGGATATTTTCCTGGAGAAAAAGAGTTTCCAACATTTTGGGGCAGAAAATAATTTAGAAGGGGGACATGCCAATGCTTCTTTATTCTAGAAAGGAATGTATAGGTGACAGTTACAAGTGTTTGATGTCCAACCCTCCTAAAACTGTAAAATAGCAGCAGAGCGATCAAGAGGCTGATCTAAATCTTCTTTTTGTGGTTTTACTTTTGTTTTGGCAGGCTTAACAACACTGGGAAAAAATGACAGTGTGTGCATGTGCATGTGAAACATATTCTTCCCTCCTTGACTAACTGACATATTGGAGAGCAGGCACAAATAAGGGGCTGTGGCATTGCTTGTGATATAGCTGGAATACATGGAAAATTTTAAATAGCGTCAAGGGCCTGGCCTACCCTTAGCTGAGGCAGGAAATTCAAGGGTAACATAACACTTTGCTGTTAAGTAATGCCATTGGAATAACAGCATGTTTGGGATGACTTTTGGCTTTAACTGGGAATGTCTGTTTCATTTGCTTCCAAAAAGAACTTTTTTCCCCCTCTCTTATGTTCTTAACTTGTATTTCAAAAGTCCGTGTAGCTATATAAACATGATATATGCAAAGTGGCCTTGAATAAAACTTGTATGCTGTAGAATATGCTGAAAAGCAAATTCAGGACCTCAGTTTTAGCTATGGGACTTTAAGACAGCAGGGTTTTTTTTTTTTTTCCAATTTAAAAAAAATTTTTATTTGTACTTTTTAGATACACATGACAGTAGAGTATATTTTGACATGGAGTATATTAGAATAAGAAAGAGTTCTAGTAGTATGTTGGGGAGGAAAAAAGTCTTAAGTCAATTATCAACCATTCTTTCCAAATTGATGATTACAGCATCATCACAATTAACATACAAGGAAATATTTTTCAATAATCTAATGTCATTCAAATAATGTCTTTGCTTATTCTAATAACTGGAAAATTCTTCTTAATTTATTTTTGAGGTTGTTATATATGATAGCAGAATGCACTACAATTCATATTACACATGTAGAGCACATTTTTACATATCTCTGGTTTTGTATATATAATACAAAGTGCACAACACAGGTTAGAGACCTCACTCTGTTACCTATCAGCTGTTTGATCTTCTTTGCTGGATTATATGACCTCTGAGCTTTCAAAAGGGGATAACAATAGTACCTACTCAATGGAGTTTTGTGAGAATAAAATTCAAGAATATGAAAGGCTAGCACACAGTAGGGCTTTCCTGTTTTGTTTTGTTTTTGGTTTTTCTAGACTTCATAACTGGATCTGTCATTCCTGACTCAGAGTGGAAAAGGACTAATATGAAAAATCAAAATTTAGTTCTGTTTGAATAATTTGGACATGATCTGACCAATTCCCCCTTTGATTTTAAGCCATGCTCCTCCTGTACAGCCCAAAAAGCTGAGTTGTAGCATGAACTGAATTACTGTCTTCAGTTTCAAAGGGACTTGAGCTAACTGGGGCATCTCTAGATAATGCAGGGGTGGTACAGGAGACTCAGACCCATGAGAGAAATTGCTGAAGGATCTGCAGATGTTAGGTGGGTGATGACACTGTGGGGACATGGGAGCTGTCTTCAAATATTTGAAGAGTAATGTCATACAGAAGAGAAATTAGAGTTATTCTGCATGACTCCATAAGTGGAGACAGATTCCTGTTTTATATATAAAAAAAACCTTCATTAAAAAATAAAATGGTCAAGGAACGATGCTCTCTTCTAAGTTAGGGAGGGTCCCATCTCCAGAGGGATTCTATCAGAGAATAGCTTTCTACTCCCTGAGAGCTGCACAGGAAATTCTGTACCAGAGAAGGGCTGGGAGCGATGACATTTAGGGATTTGTTACAGGTCAGGAAGGCAACAATTCAGGTATCTATATAAATGTAATGTTTTACAGCAGGAATTTAAGGAAGAATAGCCATGAAGCAGTCAGTATAAGGCACATACAGGCGTATGTAGGTTGTATTAATGTATGAACTTCAACCTCATATAACAAAAGAATGTCATGCCACGTGGGAGGGGGGTTAACTGCTAGAAATGAAAACATTCATACTTTACCATATCGTATTTTATAGGCTCATGTAGACACCAGGGCCAAATGAAACTGAACCAAGATCTTAGGCATTAAGTTACATTTTAATTTTACCTTCTCCCTCCCCTGCGATTTTGACATAAGTGATTCAAAATGAACTTGGACCTTTGACCTGTCCATTTGATTTTTGGGGTTTTTGTATTATTTTCTTTTTTTCCTGCTCACCTGCAAACCTCTGCTGATTGTTTCATAGCCTTGGTTAACTGCTTTTAACAGCTAAACATTAGAGCCTCGGAGAGCATAAACAGGAAGCTGGTATTTAGGTGGGAGTTCCCAGGAATTTTATACCACTGACCACAGAGGCCAAGAGAGAAAGGAAATAGGAAAAACAGTGTAAATACCTGGGTGACTAATGACTCTGCAGCTCAGCTGGCTGTTCTGAACGTTTAATGGGAAGTCTCTTGCAGGGGAAACACCCTTAAGATGTTACAGACACCATGTGGCATGGAAGGGCCAAATAGGGGTGTTTACTGCACAGAGTTGGTTGGTTTCCTTCACTGGCTACCGGGCAAAAAGGGGTTTTGGTAATTTGGCCAGACAAATCTCCAAATGACTGACTGCATTTGCATGCGTGGTGCATTTTCCTAGCATCGGGGTTCCCAGGCCTCTCCAGGCCTCTGATTGTTAAGGATTGTAAGGCCACCCCTCTCCTTGTTCACACGGATAGCGCCTAAGAGGATTTAGAATCAAGTGGGCACATTTGCACTGCCTTGTTCTGAAGAGGCAGCTGGAGCGCGGGCCGGCAGGCCTGGCGCAGCCCACCGAGAGTCCCCGAGGACTGCATTGTCCTCCGAGGGGCCGCCACGGGGGCTCCATTGTGCACGGAGCAGGCCTTTTTCTCTTGCCCTCTGTCTCCCCCGGCCTCCTCCTCCACCCCCGCACGCAGACCTTTCTCTCAAGCTGCACGGATCTCCTGGCTGCCGCATTTCCAATGCAGAGGAGCAGGCAGGGCTTCGGGCTGGCCATCTGCACGCGGAGATTGACAGCAGCCCCGGAAGGTCAGCGCCTCAACGATTTCAGTCTGAACAGCAGGCCACCCAGGCCTCCCGAGCAAAACAGGGACATCTGCTCCCCTTAATTTAGAACACTGGTTCTAATTTCACCAGAGCCCCTTGCTTGAAGCTCTCCTAGGGCTCCAGGGGAGGAGACAACGGGGCGGAGAGGGGGGACAAACAGACGGCCACCCGCCCCTGGCTCCCTAGTTCCCAGGGAAAGCTGCTAAGATGAAGGGGGGTGGGGGGGACGTTGGGGTGTGGAGTCTGGTCACTCACGTGACCAGGGTGACGTCGTGTTGGAGAGAGGCAGAGGGGGGAGGGGCGCAGAGTGGGCACAGCGGTCCTGGAGCGCCTGGGATGCGTGGTGCAGACGCATTCAGGCATCTGTATCTTAGATGGCAGGCTGTGCTGGCCCTTGGGAGGCCAGACTAGGCGAGTAGGGTTGGAGGCTTCTTTGCTCTGGACAGGCGTGTTGTGGCCTCTTCCTTTCCAAAAGAAGGAGTGAACCAGCAGAATATATTGCTACAAGAGTAAGAAACCCAGCTCTGCCCTTCCTCCTACCTATCCCTGGGCCAGTGGCTTAAAGATAGCCCTCTGTGGCCAAAGACTAAATCCTGCCTGGACAGTTGACATCAGAATCCACCCTTTTCATATTTGGGCAAAAGGATGAAAGAATTAAGCTTCTGTTGAGTTTCCACCCCTGGGTCATAAGCTCCTTGAAAACAGACAGGCCCTGTTAGTCACCCTTCTGTCTCCAGCACCTAACACAAATGTTTGGAGACTAAATTAATGTGCAAAGGGGGAGGAGTAGTCCTTGTGAGCACTGAGTGCAACTGTTCTCTTTTTCTGTGTGAGGGAAAAACGAGACATTGGGGTTATTGAACCTGTGCCTACAGCAAGTATTAATTACTTTGTTCTCTCTTCCTCCTTCCCTTCCTCCCTTTCTTCCTTTCATGTTTTATTGAGTGTCCCTACATGCCCAGATATCAGGCACTGGACTAGGAATACACAGAAAGGAGCCTCCCAACCTTGACAACACACTTCACTTTGTGGCGGGGGCTGTGTACACGTCAACAGCTCCTCGGGACCCTAAGTG
Source organism: Tamias sibiricus (assembly GCA_025594165.1). NCBI lineage: Eukaryota > Metazoa > Chordata > Mammalia > Rodentia > Sciuridae > Tamias > Tamias sibiricus. The sequence continues at coordinate 69,058,686 of CM046669.1, forward strand.
ATCAATAAGTGCTATCAAAAATAATAGGATCTTAAACCACTAGAAGGGAAGAATTTGGTGGAAGCTAGGAGACTGAGTAGAAGCTTACCAAAAGGGCCCTTTGTCCACCCTGGTCGCTCTGCAAGGATTCCCCTCTTCCCACAGCCATACCCATACATCCCCACTGTACCTCTTGCCCATTTTTCAGGCCTCAGGTGAAATGTACTTTTCTGGTGCCCTGACTAGATAAGGTCCTCCTAGTAAGTGATCCTATAGCACTTTCATCCTTGTCTTATGTAGTGCTCACCCCATGGACAATTGGGCCATTCATACATTAGACTGCAAGCATCTTGAAGCAGAAATTGGTTGTTCTGTTCATGGATGGAGTCGCCACACCCAGCACAGGGTCCAGCCTGTCATGTTCCCTAATATTTCTCCAGCTGATGAAAAATAATCAAACAGAAAAATATCTGACTTTCCTTCAGTTAATGAGAAACCCATCCATACATTTTCTATTGGCAATGTGAGGCCAGATTGTGACTGCTCTCTCTAGATACCAGTGGGGAGTAGCTGGAAGGAAGTGGATATGGCTTAGAATTTATTATTGTCTGATATTTTAAAGCTTGGTGATTTAGAAACTGTCCTCTGCAGAATGACCATGAGTCTGATGCTCCTCATAAAGAGATATCTTGACAGACAGGTTTCTTAGTTACAGATTTCACAGAGCCTGCAAGTTTCTCAGGTAACTGTACAGTATCCCAACACAGATTGTGTCTGAAGAGTATCTAACAACATTTTGCAGCAGGAAAGGGATAAAGTTAAATGCTAACTTTGCTGTACCAGTTCTCCCAATTCTCCTGAGGCCCTGGGAGGTGGAAGGGGCTAGTAGGGAGCAGCTGAGCAAGGTTAATTTGATGTAATGAAAGTTGGCTCCTTTCTCTTATTTCTTTGTTATACTCTGTGGCAAATTTGTTTTTGTTTTCTTAAACAGCAGGGGATTTAATGACGTAAAGAGGCATTTGTGGCACAGTAGACTCCCCTTATCCACAGGAAACACATTCCAAGATCCCCAGTAGATGCTTGAAACTTCAGATAGTACCAAACTCCATCTATACCATGTTTCTTCCTACACACTTCTGTTATAATGTTTGCTTTATAAGTTAGGCATAGTAAAAGATTAACGACAGTAATTCATAAGAACATAGAACAGTGGTAACAATGTGCTATAATAAATGTTATCCAAAACTTATGAACTGTTTATTCTTGAATTTTATATCTAAAATATCCAGACTGTAGCTAACCATGGGTAATTGAAACGGCAAAAAGAGAAGCCACAAATAAGGGAAATGATGGTAAAGTGTTGCCCGAGTTTGAATCCAGCTCTATCACTTCTTGGCTTTATGACTTCAGAGAAAATGCCTCCTCTTTCTGGACCTCAGGTACTTCATTTGTGAATACAGGTAATAGTGTCTACCTTAACAGTGTTGAGAATTTTAAAATCTCTTGTATCTGCTGAGAATTATTATAAGTATAAATTTTTAACGCTAATATTTTAATTGATTACAATTAAAATATCTGACCTCTAAGCTTTAATATGCCTCATTAAGTCTGGCATTAATGGAGAGGGATCACAGAAGACTAGGACTCACAGCCTAGCTTTTCTCTGCTTGCTGCCTTCAAGCTCCAGCAAAGTGTTGTACACCTTCACCATGACTTTTCCAGCGAGAAGGATTCCAGTTCTTTTAATAGCGTTCACTGAGCAATTCCCTCTAAGGTTAGGGTGGAATTTTATTATACTTTATTCTCTGAGAGAGGAGTGGAGCAGCTGTATGTCAAAATTCCAACAAAACAAAACAAAATAAAAAAACTGCCTATAATCAGTTTCCCAAGGACTGGTTTTGTAGCCAGTGGTTGTCTCCTCAGCCAACAGGTTTATGATCCAAGGGACCCTATTATTCAGGGTATTACCTGTTTACTGCAGCTTAATTTGGCCACAAAATCGTCAGTATTAGATTGTCGGAGAAGCAGCATTTTCAGGAGCTTTGTGTTAGAGCTCAGTGTGAAAGTTTACATTGTTTTAAAACTGCATGTTAAACTGAAACACCTAAAAGAAGCTGTTTCTGGAAAGCCAGAAGTTCCCTGAAATTTGTGGAAATGGTTTATTACTCAAATGTAAAGAAGGAACAAAATAAGAAGGAATAAAAAAAGGAGGAATAAAAATTCCTTCAATTCTTTATTTTCTGCATGTGACATTAACCTGGGCAGAGTTTTCCAGACTAGATGCTTGGAGTAAATCTTTTTCAGATCTGATTCATACTTTGACACAGGAAGCAAATAACATTTATTTTTTCAATTATTGGCTATTCTCATATGGATAAACTCTCAATGTCCATAAAAAATGTGGAAGGGAAAGAAAGAAGGTTGGTTTTAATTGGTGTCAATAATGAACCCCACACTATCAGGAGTTGGCATTTGTGGGGAACACATGAATCTTTAAAGAATAATCATGTATGCACTATTAACAATAGTTAAAAGTTTTAAATGTAGTAATAGAAGATAAATTCAAAACAATAGCTAGAAATTTTCAGCTTAAGCTTAAACTGGTAGTTAATATGGTTGCAAAACTGGCACAGACCCCCAAGGGTTGATTATTGGAAGAATCTTGAGAGCAGGTGAAAGGAAGAGTGTGTCATGAGCCAAAATACACCTGTTCTCTCTACAAGTTAATTATCTCAGGTGTTTTGTTAGAGTAACAGGAAGCCGACTAAACACACCCCCACAAACTGTTTCATACACATAACTGGATGGAGACTCACAGAGAAGAGAAGGGTCAACTATTGCATTTGGAAAACTGATTGAAATGAGGGGGGTTGAATATAGCTTAGACACTATAGATCCCTCTGTTTTTAAAAAAAAATTAGTTAAAATGACTTCGACTTAGCCTGATCTTCCCACTTCACCCCAGAAAGCAGATCCTATCCAGAAGCAACTGAACTGGGGAACTGCATGAAATCTACCTGGGACCTTGACCATTGGCCCTTCCCAGTGAGCTCATCTCTGGGACCTGAGGAAGGTGCACTTCCCATACTCTGTAAGGATGGTGGGGACCAAGGTCAGGGTCAGGGTCTCCTTGAGGGTTTGCTTTGAGAATACTGGCAACTGCGTAGTGCTGTCTATGTGCCCCTCCCCAAGTGGTGTAATAGCCAGAGGATCAATGAGAGTATGTAGAGCAAAACTAAGAGCTATGGCCGGGAGCTCAGCCATGCCACCAAAAATAGTAGAAAGGGGGTAAGATTTTCAAGGAAGAGAGATCTATATTAAGCAGATAGAACCAAGAGCCAAATGTGTTGGATCATCCCAATCTCTCAGTATGAGAGAATTTATTCCTCTAACTGCTGGGAAGGCTGCTGAAAGACTGCCTTCAGCTGTTAGTCCTCTTTGGCAATTGTCTCTAGTGAGGAAATTTTCTTAATCCAGGCAGTGGTCAAGGACATGCCAGTACATCACATCCAAAGCAAAAGATAAATTTTAGGACCTTGCTCTTCTCACCACAAAGACAGAAACAAAATTTGATTGGCACATTTGGGTTCTAAAAGCAGCATATTCTACACCTGGGAATGCTACTTCAACCTGGATATCATGCAAAGTCTAATGACTTAAAAGTGGACCAGACAGGAAAGATGGTGGAATGACATGGACATCATTACATGTGGTACAGTGCTACATTGTGTACAACCAGAGAAGTGAAAAATTGTGCTGCAACTGTGTACAATGGACCAAAATGCATTCTGCTGTCATATATACCTAACTTAAATAAATAAATTTAATTTAAAAAATAAAAGAGTGGACCAGAAAAAGAATGGATCCTGCATTGGGTCCAGGCTATAGTAGCAATGCCAGTTGTGCCACATGACCCTGCAGAACTTCTGGTATTGGATGTATCATTGGTGAGAAAAGATGCCATGTTGAATTTTTGGCACGCCCCAATGGGAAAATCATAATGCAGACACTTCAACTTCCGGAGCAAGGCTATACTATCTCAGCAGAGAATTCTACAACTTTAAGCAACAGCTCTGACGTGCTTTGGGGACCTAGTAGAGATAGAATACCTAACCATAGGAGTGACCATGTGACCAAAGCAACCCATCATGAGCTGGGTTCTGTCAGAACCACTGTGTCACGTTATTGGATAGGCCATGGAACAATCCACTGTAAAACCATGCCAGGATATCCAAGATTATGCCCAACAAGGCCAGGGGTCACAATAAATCTGCACAAAAGCTCCATGTCGTTCTCTATTACTACACCAGCATCACCCTCTCAGCTCACACTGACAGCCACATGCAAGATTTTTGATGATAAGCTGATTAAAAAGAAAGGAGCTCAAGCTTGCTTCGTGGATGGACCACCCAGGAAGTCAGTGTGAACTGAAAATGCATGGCAACTGCATCACAACCCCATTCAAAGCTGATCTTGAAAGACAGGGGAGGGAAAGCTTCAGCTTCAGGTGGTCCCTGGTCATCTACTTTGCATTATGGAGGAGTGTCCAGGGGTTGTAACATATGCACCCCCCCCCCCCCCCCCCCCCCCCCCCCCCCCCCCCCCCCCCCCCCCCCCCCCCCCCCCCCCCCCCCCCCCCCCCCCCCCCCCCCCCCCCCCCCCCCCCCCCCCCCCCCCCCCCCCCCCAGACTCATGGGTAGTAGCAAGTGGCTTGACCAGATGGGCAAGGGCCTAGAAGGGAAAAGGTTGGCAGACAGCAATAAGAAAGTCTGGAGTAGGGACACTTGCATGGACCTATGGAAGTGGGTACAAAGCATGAACATTTTTGTATCCCACATTAACAACCACAAAAGAGGAACTAAATATGTAGTTAGACAAAATGACTAGCCAATTGATGACAGCTAGCTTCTGACATCAGTCAGTCCAGTGTTGGCACAACAGCACGTAAATAGAGTTGCTGCAGTGGCAGGGACAGGGGCTATGCATGGGCCCACCAGCATGGCCTCCTTCTAAACAAAATTCTTCTAGAAACTGCTACCGAAAAATGCCTTAGTTTCCAGCAACAATGATATTGAGTCCCCAATATAACATCATCCTTCAAAGACACCAACCAAATACTCTGGCAAATACCACACTGGCCATCTTCCAGTTAATTTTAACCTGAATGGACACATACTCTGAGTATAGGTTTTACATTTCCTGCCCTTGGCCCTTTGGCCATCACCACTATCCATGGGCTTCTAACGTGCTAAATGTGCTTTCATGGGATCCATATGCCATCACATCAGGGCAAGGAACACACTTTTCATCAATGAAGGGATTGGAATGTGTACATGACAATGGATTTCACTGGTTCTATGACATGCAATACCACCCTGCAGCTGCCAGCCAGAGAGAGTGATGGCACAGACAGCCTGCTAAATATGTAGCTGATAGGCCGTCCCAAAGGTGATTTTCTGTGAGTTCGTGTCCAGGAGGCAGAGTGCAGCTTAAATGGACCTTTATATGGTTCTGTGTTCATAATGGGCAGAATGCACAAATCTAGAACCAAGAAGTGAGTGTAAACAAGTGGTTCTGCCAGCCATCACTCCCTGTGACCTACCAGAAAATCCTCAAAACACTGAGTTTCATGGGTTTTAAGGTCCTGGTTCCTAAGTGGGTTGGGGGGGTGCTTCTGAAAGGGAACATAGCCCCACTAAACTATATGTACAGCCAATTCTTGGGTGCTCCTTGCACCAAGGGGTCAATAGATGAAAAAGAATAATCATTATGTTAGGGTAACTGAACTTGATCACCAGGAAGTGATCAACTGAACTTGATCACCACAGAAGGCTACTCTTATATACAGGGAAGGAAAGAATACATGCAGAACCTAGGTGACCCACTTAGGCACTTGTTGGTACTTCCCTCTCCAATTTTGAGAAAAATAAATAAATACACTACAGCTTGAGAAGGACATAATGGCTCAGGGATGCACATATGGTCTTACCACTGGGGAAAACACCGAGATCAGAAGAGGCGCTTGTGAGAATGAGGGAAATCTTCAACAGAAAACAGAGGAGGGAGAAGATCTGTATTACTCATTGCCCTGAAACCTGGATCTGTAACTTGTCCCACTACTTTCCTTTACACTAAGTTCCCATTAGAATCAGAGACTCACTGGGGTCTTGGAGAAACTATGGACAGTCCTTCATCTAAAGAATACAATCTATGTGATGTCATAGTCACATCTGCCAGGAAGAACTTGCGTTGAATGACAACTCTAAAAGCCTCCATGTGAATTGACTAATGTTTTTGCAGAGATAAATTGTATCTTAACTTCCCCCTCTGTCTCATCCTGCTTTTCCCTCTCTTTGCAACAGGTATTGATCCCAAGAACACTCCTCAATAAACTTAGTCCCTGGAAACATGACATCTTACAACTTATAATAACTTGGGTTATTACCAAATGAGATAATGTAGGTTCACAGACTGATGAGGCCTAGAAAAAACTTTGGTTATAAAAGTAGTTAATTTTATTCAAAGCAGCAGAATAAAAAATTAACACCCATAAATCAAATATATTCCTATACATTAATGATGAATCAACTGAAAGAGAAATAGGAAAATTAGCCCATTCACAATAGCCTCATAAGAAAAAAAATGGAAATAAATCTTAACAAAGAGGTGAAAGACTTCTATAATGAAAAGTACAAAACACTAAAGAAAGAAACTGAAGAAGACCTTATAAGATGGAAAGATCTTGAATGCTCTTGGATAGGCAGAATTAACATTGTCCAAATGCAATTCCTATTAAAATCACAATGACATTCTTCATAGAAATAGAAAAAGCAATTATGAAATTCATTTGGAAAAATAAGAGACCCAGAATAGCAAAAACAATCTTTAGGAAGAAGAGTAAAGCAGGAGGCATCACAATACCAGACCTTAAATTATACTATAGTGTAGCTGCCTGACGTACAGCCACAATACCGCAGGAGGAGATTCGGTGGCAGGAATCTATTATTCTTAGTCTCTTTCTTTCTCTTTAGTCTCTTTCTTTCGCTTTATCTCTTCTTCTCTTCTTAGCTAAACTCTTTTCCTTTCTTAGTCTCTGTAGCTGTCATTTCTTTTTTAGTCTCTGTCTCATTTCTTTCTTAGTCTCTGTAGCTAAACTCTTTTCCTTATACTCTCTTATTTCTTCTTCTGACTACGTTCTGGCCGCTCTCTTTTCTTCTTCTCCAACCTGAACTCTTCTTCCGACCAACTGAGCAACTGAACGACTGACTGACTGAATGAATGCCGCTTCTGACCGCTTTCACCCGGTTATATACCTTTAGCTTTGCGGGTGCGTCACGTGCATTTACAGGTGTGTCACGTGCATATGATTATTATCAGGTGGAACTTATGGCTTCCAGCTAACAGCAATAGCTATATCCCTGATTTGGGCTGCTTCACTACAGAACCATAGTAACAAAAACAACATGATATTGGCACCAAAACAGACATTAAGATCAATGGTACAGAATAGAAGACACAGAGACAAACCCATATAAATACAGTTATCTCATACTAGACAAAGGTGCCAAAAACATACATTGGAGAAAAGATAACCTCTTCAACAAATGGTGCTGGGAAAACTAGAAATCCATATGTAGTAGAATTAAATTGAACCACTTCTCTGACCCTGCATAAAACTCAACTCAAAGTGGATCAAAGACTTAGGCACTAGAAGGGAGACCTCATTATCATACATGCCTAGGAACTGATTTCCTCAACAAGACTCTTAAAGCACAAGAAATAAAATCAAGAATCAATAAATGGGATGGTATCCAAACTAAAAAGCTTCTTCACAGTAAAGGAAACAATCATGTATGTGAAGACAGAGCCTACAGAATGGGGAAAAAAAAAAAAAAACGCACCTCAGCTAGAGCATTAATCTCCAGGATATACAAAGAACTCAAAAAACTTAACATCAAAAAAACCCAATCAATAAATGGGCAAAGGATCTGAACAGACACTTCACAGAAAAAGAAATACAAATGGTTAACAAATATATGAAAAAATGTTCAACATCTCTAGCAATTAGAGAAATGCAAATCAAAAGTACACTGAGATTCCATCTCAATCCAGTCAGAATGGCAATTATCAGGAATACAAGTAACAATAATGTTGGTGAGGATGTGGAGGAAAAGGTACACTCATACATTGCTGGTGGGACTGAAATTGGTGCAACCACTATGGAAAGCAGTATGGAGATTCCTCAGAAAACTTGGAATGAAACCACCATTTGACTCAGTTAGCTCACTCCTTGGTATATATCCAAAGGACATAAAAATCAGCATAGTACAGTGATGCAGCCACCACAATGTTTATAGAAGCTCAATTCACAATAGCCAAACTATGGAACCAATCTAGGAACCCTTCAACAGATGAATGGTTAAAGAAATTGTGATATATATACACAATGGAATTTACTCAGCCTTAAAGAATAATGAACTTATGGTATTTGCATGTAAATGGATGGAACAGGAGAATATTATGCTAAGCAAAATAAGCCAATCCCAAAGAACCAAAGACAAATATTTTCTCTGGTATGAAGGAGCCCTAATTAGGAAGGGCTGTTGTAGCTAGCTGGAAGCCATAAGTTCCACCTGATATGTATGTGACGCACCTGTAGGCACCCGAAAAGCTGAAGGTATATAACCGGGTGAAAGCGGTCCGAGTTAGGAGAACGGAGAATTCAGTCAGCCGGGCAGTCACTCGGTCGGTCAGAAGAATCAGCGGCCAGAACGTAGGCAGAGCGGTTACAGAAGAGAAACCAGATAGAAGACAGAAGAGAAACCAGATAGAAGAAGTAATGACTGGTCAGAGTTAGGCCGAGACTCCTGAGGAAGACAGAAGACAGAAGAAAGAAGAAGGAAGAAAGAAGAGAGAAGAAAGAAGCTCTAATCTTTCTCTAAGCTAAGCTCTATCTTTCTTTCTCTCTAAGCTCTCTAAGACTCTAAGCTAAGAAGACAAGAAGAAAAGCTCGCTTTAATCTTTCTCTCTAAAAATCTTTCTTTCCCTCTCTAAGCTCTAAGAAAGTAGAAGTAAAAGTAGTAAAAGCTTAACTCTGCCTCCGAGAGTTTTTCCTCCCGGTTTTCGGTACCAGGCAGCTTACACTGGTATATGGATGCTAATTCACAATAAGGCAGATGGGGAAGGATAGAGGTATTCCGGAGTAGACAGAGGGGAGTGAAGGGAGGGGAGGAGGCATAGGGGTAGGAATGATAGTAGAATGAATTGGACATTTTTACTCTATGTGTGCATATGATTATATGACATATGTAACTGTATATTATGTACACCCAGACTAATGAGAAGTTACACTCCATTTATGTATGATGTGTCAAAACACATACTACTGTCATATATAACTAATTTAGAATGTAAAAGAAATATATTTTAGAAAAATAGTTCATTTTATTAATACCAAATTGTGAACTTAGGAGTGTCTTGTCAATTGATTTTGATCAAATACACATAAATGCTAGCAAAGTGAACTCTGTGAGAATTCCTGAATGCATTCAATCTGGGTACCTCTCACTTCAGCTGCCAGATTTCCAACCCCAATTTCAGTTCTAGTTTGGATTTTACCCATTTGGTGAAAGATAATGTACTTTCATAGAACTAAGTAGATATAAACATTCCTTAGAGTTTTGACACATGGTCAGAAAACTTATGAGAATATGTAAATTTATATATTCATTTCCAGAATCTTAAAAATGTTGTGCCTCTTTGCATGCCTGACTTGCTTTTCAGATCAATGAGTTCTCAACATTGAACCACACTGGTAAAGCAGATATTTGATAATTCAGATATATGCTGGTGTTTTCTTTCCACGAGCAACTGCAAAAGTTTAAAAACATAATTTATTTTTATCCAAGTCTATGACTCTTTTCTTGAATTAATACTTCGTATTCATCCAATATCAGCTTTTTAAGCCCTATAGAGATTTGGAGAGCCCAGGGAAGATCAGAAAAGTGAATCAATATCTACTGTCTCACATGTCCCCTTACATTGGGGTGCCTGGATGAATCAGCAATGTAGGTCTTCTTTCACTCTGAGGTAAGGCCTGGACTCATTAGTAAGAAAACTCCACCCTAAGAGTCTTTGGAAAAAGAACAAAGCTGAGTTCTTTCATGACCAAAAGTTACTGAGGAAATAGTTGAAGAGGGTTCGTCAATGAGTTTGCACAAATTCTTCAGATAAATGGTGTAATGGCAGTGGGCAGGAATATATTTTCTTTGACTTGGGTAAAGAATCGGGATGTTTTTCTTCTTACACAATCTTTCTCAAGCAAGGGAACTAGCTTTCCCACTGTTTTAGTTAGCTTTTTTGTTGCTGTGTGTGACCAAAGAATCTGACAAGAACAATTTTAGAGGAGGAAAAGTTTATTTGGCACACACAATTTCAGAGGTCTCCGCCAATAGACCACCAACTCCACTGCTCTGGACCCAAGGCGAAGCAGAATATCATGGTGGAAGGTTGTGGAGAAGAAAAGCAGCTCAGAACATGGCAATGAGGAAGCAGAGAGCATGCTCTGCTCACCAGGAACAAAATATAAACCCCTAAGTCATGCCCCCAGCAGCCACTCCTCACCCGCCTACAGTTACCACTCACTTAATCCATATTAGTGGATTAATCACAATAAGGCAGATGGGGAAGAATAGAAGTATTTTGGAGTAGACAGAGGGGAATGAAGGGAGGGGAAGAGGCATAGGAGCAGGAATGATAGTAGAATGAATTGGATTAATCCATTAATTAGTTTGCAATTCACAATGCAACCATTCCACCTCCAAACAAATTCTGGCATTGTTTCACACATGAACTTTTGGGGGACACCTCATATTTAAACAATAACACCCACTTTGGATCAAACTCCTCAGTCTTTTACTGAAAGAGCATGTGAGCTAATTCATTATTTGATGTTGACATTGTAAATGGTCCCAGGTAGACCACCCCTTAAGTAAGGTTGGTTGCTTCTCCCCTTTTCCCTCCCATCCCCATGTTCTGTCTTTCAGAGTTTTGATGAATCTGTCAGCTTTAATAGCCCCTGGTTTAAAGGTATGTAAGAATAAATTTCCCTTCTCTCTCCAACTCTTGAAGGTAGGAGATGTGAGTTCCATGCACCTGCCTTCATGATGGAGGGTTATGGAGGATGGGAGCACAGGGGTGGATGTGGCATGGAGAGACAAAGAGAACCAAGCAGCTAGGGTGAGAGATTTAGCCAGATTTTGTCAGATTCTGTATCATATCTCATGTCTTCTGGGCCTGTAAACTTTCTCAATTAGGTCATCTCCTTCAGTCTGCCTTCACAACTGATATAGCCACCACCAGGGGAGTTGGGCTGTGAGGACACTGACTCCAGTCCTCATTTTTACCTAATAGTATTCATTTTGATGTCAAAATACTTGCAGGAGTAATTTTATTCTTTCTTGCAAAAACCATTTGTACTTTCCCCTGGATTTCTCCATTGAAAAGGCTATGGTTTAAATATTTGAAAGTTAACTTTTCCAGTCTCAGCAAAAATATTAGTTCATTTTCTGCTGTTATAACAGAATACCTGAGACTGAGTACCTTATAAAGCACATCTGGGGGCTGGGAAAAAAGATCATGGTGTGGGCATCTGGGCCACACCTTGTGTCATAACATAGCAAGTGGAAATCATATGGTAAGGAAGCATGCATGATAGAAAAAGTGAGCTAACCCCATACTTTTATCAAAAGCTCACTTCTGAGATAAGTACCCTAATCCATCAATAATGGCCTTGATCCATTCATGAGCACATGGGTGGATTAACACCTCAAGACTTAACACCTCTTAAAGGTTCTACTTCTTCATATTGTCACAATCACCTTTAAATTTCAACATGAATTTTGGAGGAGACATTCAAACTATACCAGCGGCTTTGTCATTTTTAGCTCTGATGAACCTCCTAATGGGCCACACCTTGGGCTCCTCCCTCCTGTCATGCCAGATTTAGGTCCTCAAATGTTCACAGGTAGAATAAGGCCCTGGGCTGGAGTCTCTGACTTGAATTGCAGGTTCTTCCCTATACTCCGATCAAAAGAATATTCCTCAATCCCTTTGTTTATTGTTTGGATGCGAGGTGTCCCCCAAAAGCTCATGTGAAACAAAGCAAGGTTTAGGGGAGAAATGATTGGGTTATGAAAGCCTTAACCCAATCAGTGACTTAATCCCCTGATGAGATTAACTGAGTGGTAACTGAAGGTGGGTAGGGTGTGGCTGGAAAAGATGGGTCTCTGGGGGCGTGGCTTCATGGTATATATTTGTACCTGGCAAATGGAGTCTCTCTCTCTGCTTTCTGATCACCATGTGAGCTGCTTCCTTCCGCCATACTCTTCTACCATGATGTTCAAACTCATTTAGAGCCTAGAGGAATGGAGTCGGCTGTCTATGGACTGAGACCTCTGAAACCATGAGGCCTGAAATAAACTTTTCCTCCTCTGCAGTTGTTCTGGTCAAGTCTTTTTTGTCACAGCAGTGAAAAAGCTGACCAAAACACCCTTCATGTATGCTCTGCATCAGAATCTAGAGTGGTTCCCTAGTATAAGCATCGTAGGATCAGAAACATGATACTGCTTTTACATCACTGTTTCCTCAGCTGCTTGGACAGTGCTGTACAGGGCTGACCCTCAGTAACTGTTGGATGAATGGATGAATGCTTCCTTAGACCCAACCAGTACTTCAACCAGGCTCAAACAATCTGCTAGGCTCTGAGCGTGCAATAAGACAAGCCATGCCAGGCAAGAGCACTTGCTTTATAGGAGTTCAGAGTCAAGGATGCAGAGAAAGTGGAAAGATTGAGTGTAACTGGATCATTTTAGTACAACATGGTAAGTGCTATAGAGTGAGGGACATCTGGGGTGGCATCAGATATGGAGAAAGTGATCCAGAGATGATGCCTGGGAGGAATCTTAAGGACAGCAGGAATTTACAAATCCATCTGTAATTCTCAAGCTAATGATGGGGCCATTTGCCATCTGCTCCCCTTCCTGCCCTTGTCTTTTTAATCTAAGTTCTCCTTACTCCCCAGCCAGCAGGGCCTTCTGCTCCAGAGAAGCTAATCTGCTTTCTGAAACCCGCAGGGACTTGCTGGATACTGACTGGCCACCTTTGTCCACACTAGTCCATCTCTGTGAATATATATTCATTATACCCCAATAAGTCTTTCTCAGACCCCTGGGGTGTAGGCAGCCTTCCCTAATGAATTCTCTACTGGTCCCTTTATTTCCCTCCTACTCAGAACTTAGGCTTTTAGCTTGTACATGTGATTCTAAGGACCCAGATAAATCACACTAGCACTGAGCGTGATTTGGATGTCTATAGATAAGAATAATACAAAGAAAGGTGTCAGTATTCTCCTCATGAACCTTTATAAAGACAGAAAATAGAGTGCTCACAGTATTGCATGTCAATGTGGAAATAACCCAGTAGCAGGTATCCACCTGCTTTTCCCAGGACTCTTAACTGTCCCCACTGTCACTATGTCAATGTATCATGTCAAAACTATGTCAAGACATAGCTATTTATGCAAATGCAGCACTGCTTAGAGAAATGAATATTTAGAGATAGGGGGACTGGAACAGAGGTGTATTAAAATGGGCTTTATAACCACTATCAAATTTTTCCATTTGACACTCTACTGAGTTGTAGTCTCCTTGGGAATATATCCATGTTTGTATTCCAATAGAAGAGGTAAGGAAATAAAATAATCATAATAATTTTATAATTGTACTTTGTGCTTTGCAGTTCCTATCTAAAATAAGTGTTACCTCCTCCAAGGTGCCTTCCTAAATCCCTAGTAAAGTTGTTGTCACTTTCCTTTACACTCAGTGAATCTCATACTTCCAGGAAAATGTCATCATTGAAGTTATAGCTCTGACCCCTAAATAGAATTTTTCAAGGATGGGGAGCTTAGCTTCTTCATTTGCATGCTTCTATGAGCTGGGTCATCATATAGCTCAAAATACTTCAAAGATTCTTAATAGATGAATAAGCAAATGAATGGTGTTTATTAAGTATTTGATGAAGGCTTGTTTTACCATTCTTTCATAGTAAAGAAAAATAAATGTGGATAAATCTTATTAATAATAGGAAAAATATTTGTGGGGAAAAAGTTTGGAGCTGTAGATGAAATTCATTTTCTAAATTTTTCTGAGTTCTTTTATCTCAAGAATAGCTAATAAGAAGCTAGTTGTTTGAATTTGGGCCAACACTTCCACAGTGTTGTGAAATTGACTTAATTGATTCCTGTTTTTCTATAAGAGTTCAAAAACAGTGTTCCAAGACTTAGAAAAGTTTTAGAGCAGTTACCATGTAAATTATGGAGTATCTGGTGGTACTTCGAGTATATTCTCCTTCATGTTTAAAAGTTAATTTCTGAGTTACACACTGTAATGATATATCCAACTGAAATAGTGTTTCTGGCACTAAAGCATAAAATATGTGCATGCAATTTGAGGACTGAAAATTCTTTGGGGGATGAAGAATGGCATGAAAGTTACTGCCACTCTAGGGGAACAGAATGTTATTATCTACTAGGTTAGCTGATTTTAAATACTGATTGCCAAACTACTCAATAAAATATGAATACTTATTATGGCAATCCATATCACATGTTACACATCCTATTTCAGGGGCAATGGGTACCTTCTTAAAGAAACACACTAACTAGGTAATGTCAAACATTATAAAGTGAGTGGAAATTGAGACTGAAGTGCTTATTTCCTATTGGTTGCTAAACTGGACTCTAACCTCTAGGAAAAGACTAAAACTATAAACAAAACTCAGTATCCATGGTAACATGCATAAGAAGGTAATTATTTTTTTCTTTACATTTTCAAATTTCAGAGTTTAATAGCATATTATATGCATTGCCTCAGGCCCACAATTCCTCCAGTTGGTCATTAAGTATGGGGAAGTGCCCTCTCTGCCAGTCATTATTACTTAAATAAAATGCCACTTACAAGCTTCACGAACAAAAAAGCTACAGTGCCAGTAGAAGACACACCTTGACTATTGTGGTGATTTGGCATAGAGAGCAAGGACCCCTGGAGCACCTGACCTAGGAGCCAGGTTGTGTCCTGAAAGCAACATTCATGAGGAAGCCTTTTCAGTTACAGTTAACTAGACCCTGGAAACAGCTCTGTTCTTCAGGTGGCCAGACCAGAAAAAGGCCCTAAACCTGTGCCTCATATGATCAACCAGGTTTCCATAGGAATTTTGCAGGGCAAAGAGTTCTGAGTGACTCTGTTTGCTAATTTCATCTTATTGTAGAGGATCACTCTTTGATATACCACATTGGAAGTCCAGGTTAGTAATATTTAGTTCTTTAAACAAAGACATTCATAGTAAATTGGGTGATTGAGAAAGTATAAAGGTATTTACACAATCCATCTCATGTTTTTTTTCTTCAGAGGCAGACTGATGACAGCATTTTTATAGCAATCCAGAAAATTTGGTCTAAGTTGAAACCAAATTTTCTCTGGCTATGGAGATTTTTTTTTTTTTTTTTTTTTTTAACTAGCCCCAGGGATACCTGAGTGTCTTAAGCTAGACAGGTGCCGGATTCATGGCTTTGCTTTGCCTGCCTCAGTAAAGTTGTCCCCAGATGACTTGTACAAACAAAAGGGAAAATATGTGCTGAAAACTAAAGCTAATCTAGGAAGTTCTAAATTTAGACTGAATTTTTTCTTCCAAGAGTTTGTTTGTAAATCAATTTTTGGAAGCTGGAGCAAACATTTTTCCATAGAAACATTGTAATATATATGGCTATGCAAATTTCATCCCTAACAAAATAGAATACTATACATTAACAAAGACATTTTTATATGCTATAGTTTTTCACTGTTTTTAAGCTACATTATGGATTAAATGGGCTTTTATGGGTTGGTCTGGGAGCTAGACCACCGTGTGCAATGGTCTTCCTGGGAAATTAGTCCCCACTCAAAAAGCTGGATGTGAGGAACTCTCCTGCTGCCAAAACTTCATGGAAAAGAGAGAGCTCCCCTGACATTTCTGATGATACCACCCACAAGCAAAAGGGTTGGTTGGGCTTTTTGTGTAAAGGACATTCATAAATTTGATGTTTGAATTTGGGGAACTGCCAGCACCAAATTCAGAAAGTATTACAACTATATTAGGCAAAAGGTGAACTCTACATGTTTAGACCAGGAAGTTGAATAAGAAAACATAAACAGTACAGCAAAATATAGAACCATGATTTTTAAAGAGATATTTGGGACAGAGTTTGAGATATAAACTGGAAACTGGAACTAAGACCTTTATAGCAGAACTATGAGCAAGACCAACATTCCAGCCCCACACAAAGAAAGGAAAGCCTTTCTTTACTACAAAAAGTAAAGCAACTCAAGGGCATCAAAGCAATGGATCGTGATGCTGATCTTGAGAACTTTCTCCTCGCTACCTACCCCCTCCACTCCATCTAGCACACACTAACAAGTTGCAAGCAACAACAGCTCTCCTAGGCCATTTCCCCAATTGATTTTGCCTTAAAATCTGAAAGAGATAGACATTGTTTTTCATCCAGAATAAGAGGTGAGATAGGATTTGATAGGGGAAGCAGAAGATGGAACCTGGAGCCATGAGAACAAGCAGGAATCAGTTTAAGGTGTTGTCAGGAGCAGGGATCCTTTTGGAAGAGAGAGGAAAGCACAAGCCATGAATTCCTGGAGAAAGGAATTAAAGCAGAGGCCCAGGAGAAATCCAGAGAAAAGCTGTGAAAGGTTGCTTGGAGCCTTCCAGAAAAAAACAAACAAACAAACAACAACAACAACAACAAAAACCACCAGAAAGTGAAAATGTATGTAAAGAGGTCAAATCTCTTGCGCTATCTAGAAAGAAACAGAAGGTAAACAGGAACAGTACCTGTGGAGCTGACCAAGAACCTTCCCAGAATGCTAAAACTGAGAGTTTGTGCCCAGTTTATCTGATATCCAAGGCTCAGGGAAGTCTCCAGGGTTCTCTGAAAAAGCCTGTTCTGCTCACCCTGCAGTTTGGGCACCTCCTTGAATTGGGGGTTTATATCTCCAACTCTGTCCCAAAGGAACCCAATGACAGGTTTAGGATCCAATCCTCCTTTGATTCTGGAGAAATCAACAGGCATCCAAACACTATGCCCCCATCATCATGTGTGCCCTAAAATGTAGGACATTTTGTGCTACTTACTACCTTTCAAACAACATGGCAGAAGGGAGAGATTTTTCAAAGCTGTATAAAGCATTTCACAGAGTCAGCTAAGAAAAGGTGCCATGCTAGAACTTATTTCCATGGAACCAAAACACAAAAGTGGTAGAATGCTGTGATACTATTGGAAGAGAAAAGAGAAACAGTGGTTTGATGGTTGGGATAGATTGAAAGAGTAAAGTAAAATTACATCAACAGGAGAAGGACTTTCCCTTTTCTCTGAATCAGGGATTTTGGCATCTGCAGGACTCTTCTATCACATTTTCTCAGCATTTAATATAAAGGCTTAGCTCTTTGAAATATGTTAATTTCAGGGGGGGGAAGGTTGCATCCTACTTAATTCAAATAACACCTTCTTGGATGAAATAAATGAAGAGGAATAGGATAGGCAAATTTAAAAGAAGATGCATTCCAATCTAATGAGATGTTGGATGTTTGACTTGCTGGGAAACCCTGTCCCTCAGGATGCTTGCCACTACAGCCATGCCCTTGTGGCACAGTGACTTCTCATGATGTTTGGAAAGCGTGGTTTGGACAACACAGAACATAAATATATATCAGTTTCCAGAATGTTCAGCCGAGAAAGTTCATGCTCAGGTGAATGCTACACTTGTCCACCCATATCAGAAAGGCTGCATTTCTTTATTGGTTGCATTGCAAAACATGATTTAAGCTGGGTAAAAAGAAATGGATATGCTATCTTGTCAGCTATCCCCTAAACTTAATTATGGTTATAACTGAATATTACTGGAGTGAATAATTTTTCATAAACCTCAGTCATTGGGATACACTGGAAGAAGTGCATGTGGATTATGACATACTTTTGAGCACACACGGAGTTTGAATCTTTTAAGTAGCTCCACTTGACCCTTTCCTAGATTTTCCCAAGCAATAGTTGTTGAGGGAGCTGCTTCAACAAAACAATGGAAGCTCACCCATCATTGGCTTCTATTCCATACTTCACTTAAATTGGACTGGGTAACATTCCCTTTGCCTCTGAGAAACACAGAACTTCAAGAGGTGGAAAGGGTGAGGAGGGTGCAGGGGGGCAGGAAAGATGGTGGAATAAGATGGACATCATTACCCTAGGTATATGTAAGACTGCACATAGGGTGCGACATTACATTGTATACAACCAAAGAAATGAAAAGTTGTGCTGCAATTGTGTATAATGAATCTAAATGCATTTTGCTATCATATATACCTAATTTCAATAAATAAATAAAATGAAAAAGGTAGAAACTTCAAGTTATTTATCAAAAACTGGGACGACCACTACCTAGAATAAAGTCCATATTTCCCAGCCCAGAGAGAAGAGAGAGAGAGAGAGAGAGAAAGAGAGATAAAAAGGGTTGGAGAGATAACTTTGGTTAAGGAACTTGGCAAATTTTTCTATAAAGAGCCAATAGTACATTTTTCAGCTTTCGCAGGCTGTGTGGTCTCTGTCACAAATACTCAGTTCTTCCTTGGAGCACAAAAACAGCCATAGGTAATATAGAAATGGATAAGTGAGGCTGTGTTTCAATAAAACTTTATTTACAAAAACACTTTAGCAGTAATGAAAAAGCAGCTTGGGAAGATTGGGAATTTCCTAGAATCACTAGATGGTTAGTAGCAAAGCCAGATCCCCCCCCACAGAAATTGAATCTAGAATCCAGCTTTCTTTCTACCATAGCACAATGGTTCTGACTCATTTCATAAAGCCTCTCCTGTGCTATGGATGAACTTGAACTGTGGATTATACTTGTGTTTCTGTCTGTGTCAATCAAGTCATGACTGCTTTCCCTTCTCCTTCAGATGGCTCTTGGTGGCCAACTGACTACCCTCTGGAGAGCCATTCAGAGGAAAGGGACTTTGTTGTTTGGTGCTTCTTTGATCTCTCTTCAGGCAGCCTCACTAGAAAAGGGATTCTTCACCTCATAACACTTGAGAATCACAGATCCTTTGGGCAGATCTGAAGAAAATTATGTCTACTGTCCTGATAAAAAAGGTACATACACTGAAACTTTTGTATGAACTCCAGAGAGCCACGAACCCCCTAATTCCTTGTTAAGAACTTCTATTAGGAGGCAAATAGCTCCTTGGGAATTGGAAACCCTAGATCCAGCACCAGAGGGCCTGCAGCAGTGATCCTTAATGTCAGTGGGCAGTTGCAGGTTATCAGCTAGCTCAGAGTCAGTGACTGTAAACACTGAAGGTCAAATTCAGCTACCAGAAACTGGAGCGTAGGCTTGACCTCTGGCAATATGGTGGACTGGGCTGACTCAGCCGCCCCTACTGCTACACACACAGAAGAATGCTTAGATAAAGTAGAATGAAAAAAAAAAAAAAAAAAAAAAAAGGTGTGTTGTTTTTGTTGTTTTTTGCAATCTTGAATTGGAAAGAAAAGAATGGGAACTCCCACATACCAGAAGCAAAGAGTAAACTCAAATAAGCTGGGTCAGCTTGAACCGATGCCACAATGATCCAGGAGACTAAAAGGTAGACTTTTAATCCCCATACACAGAAAGAAACATGGCCTTGAGTCCACATTAGGTGAGGTGTGAAAAGAGAGAGCTCAGCCTAAATCCAGAACTCTTAAAGACTGCTGGCCCATAAGAAGGGATCCAGAAAACTATCCAAAGGCCTGAATAGGTACTAAGGAATGTTTCTGCATGGCCCAAAGTTCTAGGTAGGAAAAAATGAACTGCATTCTCCTGCCTGCCCCTCTCAGGCTTGGTTCCCATCCAGTGGCCTCTACTTTGCCACAGCCCCCAGTCCTGGCTTGGCCATACCCTGAGGACCACTTTTTCACCAGTAAGCAGGATCTTTACAGAAGGCTACCAATCCCTGCTTGATTACAGTTCCTTAGAATTTGCTTGTTTGTTTGTTTTTATTTTCCTGAGACATGTAGTAGAGCATTAGGAGAATAACATTCATCACAGGAGTCCCAGGACAACTTGATTTGGAGACTGGAGATAAATTTTCATAAGTTCATTACTTGGGGAGCCCCAGAGAGTTGCAGTTGTTAGCATTTTGCAGAGATTTGGGCAGCACATACTAATGGCTAAAGGAAATATTGCCATTAACTTTGTAATGGTGTGACAGCATCTCTGCAGATGGGACTCCCATTGAATTCAAAGGGACCAGGCCACCAAGTGATGTTCAAATGCCCTCTGTCTCCCTTCCTTGTTCAACATGTACAGTTCCAAAGCTGAATCAGCAGTGTGAGCTGGTTTTAAGGTAAAATGGAGACCTTTGTTATCTTAAATTACTTGCACCATCTAAGTCCCTGTATAAAGCATAATGTCTCTTAATAAAATAACCTTGATTTCCATAAGTGTGCAGTCCATCATCACAGTGATCAGTGATGATTTTATTAAACCACTAGAAGGTACCCTCAGAGAGCGCTAAAAGGTTGGCACCAATGATGTCAATTTAGCAGAAGAAAGCTGAGTATCCACTTTTCTTCCAGAAACTACAATCTGGATATCTGTACAGACTTTATTAAATGACACCTCAAGGCCACATTGGTCATCAAGATATTATTTATTATAATCCAAAATTAAAATCCAAAGACACCCCCTGCTATATAGCTACTTTCAGCCAAGTATTATGAGACTAAAATGTTTTTGGTTTGAGTTTTGGTCTTGTGTTAAAAGTCACAAGCAAGAAAATGACCTCTTTCAATTTTCTTCTCACTATTCCCCATAAAGTAGATCTGATATGTTTTGGGTATGGACTGCAGTTTTGATGTGTGCTGTAGCACATATTCTGAGGACTTTCAGTGGCAATGTAGTCTGAATTCCAGATCACTTAGAAGTTGGGATGTTTGGATGGAGTACAAACTCCTTCTCTGTCACGTGCTTTCTAGGGAGGCTTTGTAATGACAGTGACAAAGAGCTGCCAAGGCCTGAATCCCAGTTCTGTTCCTTATGAACTGTGTGACTTTGGGCATATGATTTAACCTTTCTGTGCCCTGGTCTCCTTTTCTATAAAATGAAGATAATAACAGGCTATCTCATAGAGTTGTTTGGGGGATCAGTGTATAAGACCTGTAAAGCACTTATCTTGTAATAAGCTAATTTTTAGCTAAGGGAACCTTTCTTCATTTCTAGAGCAGGTACACATTACACACCTAAGACAGTAATCCCTCCCAAATTCTATGTGCAGAGGAAAACCTTTTATGGCTAGGTGGCTGCTGGGAAAGATACAGAAATTCTTAGCATTACTTGGGTATTTGTAACTGAAAGAACATTTTTGTTAAACAAGAACAGGGGTTTGAGGGTGTAGCTCAGTGATAGAGAGCTTATCAAGCATGTGTGAGGCCCTGGGTTCAACCCCAAGCATTGAAAAGGAACAAAACAAAATGAAATCAAAAAAGAACAGGACTTTGGTGGACTAGGGATGCAGAGTATAAAATGGGGAAAATTTAGGCTGCCCTGATGCGGGCTCTTCTGAGAAGTAAATATAGGATTAGCACCCAGCTCATAGGGTTACTGGAGAATTCAATACAATAACCCAAGTAAAAGTGACTTGCACAGCCTCTGATACAAGGTAAGTATTCATGTGCCTGAAACTCTTTTTAAAAAGATATTATCATTATAGATAGACACAATACCTTTATTTTTATTATTTTTATATGGTGCTGAGGATCAAACCTCACACATGTTAGGCAAACACTCTACCACTGAGCTACAACCCAGACCTCATGTGCCTGAAACTCTTGCACATAGCTTCCTGTCTAAAGCTAGTCATGCTCTGTTGCAGAGCATGTTTCAAGAATCAGGGTCTCAGAGCAATTGAGAGCTGTAAGTATGGGCAGGAGCCAGAGCAAGGGGAGCACCCTGGCCTGAGCTTTCAACATGTCTGTCTGTTTCTCAAATCTTGGTATTTTGAGAACCTCAGGACCTCCTAACCTGTTCATAAGACCTGACCACCATCTAGGGCCTGTGTGCCACTTCAAGGAGCAAGGTGGCTGGTACCTACCTAAGCGATTCCTTTGTCCAGTGCTTCAGTGATGCCATGATGGGGGTTCTTGTTAATAAGGGATCCCTAACAAGGAAGACCTGTCCCAAGATGCTCCAGTGTAGGAGCATCAGTCCTCCAAGCCTCCAATCCTGAAAGCACCTCATGATCAGGAAGAAAAAACAACTCTATAAAATGTTTTTAAACACACTAATTAGCAGACCAGCCATTACTACACAACAGAACCCCATAAAATCTCACATAGCAGTCATTTTTGTAACACTGTTTATTCAGGATTTAATGGAGTTTTTTTTTTTTTATCCTTTCTTTTGCTTGCTTCTAATCTATGGAATTCATTAGCACCTATTCATTATTGCAAATGATCCCAGTGACCTGTGACACAGGGCTTCTCACTTCAGATTACGAAGAGAACTTGATTAGCAATATGATCCAGAAGCCTGGCTTTCTTTTTTTGTTTTTGTTTTTTTAACAAACAAAACCATGATGAGAAGGTAAGGAGGTCTCTAAAAGGCCCATAATATCCAATCTGCACTTGGATCTTGGAGTTTCTAGGGGAAAATGCTGAAGAGTTTAAGGTTACAGTTCTATTTGTATGTTGAGCAACTTTCGAAGCAGTTGATAGGCAGCACATTGTCCTGTCCAGTTGATGCAAGATTTTCTTATCCATATCATTCTATCAAAAACCCTGTGGAGTAGGCAGATAAGGAAATAGGGCCTCTGAGAGGTTAAGTGACCAGCCCAAGATCACAGAACTCAATGGGTTCCCTGACTTTGGGCCCAGTACCCACTCTGCTGTGCCACCCAGTCTCCCTGCAGATAATGGAAAATGCATCTAACCCTGGACCCAAGCATCCCCCAGGAGAGTAGCTGTGAGAGTTTGGGCAGTTTATTAGAACACAGTCGTTTGAACAGCTTGATGGGATTTAATAGTTTGGAAGGTATTCAACACAGTATTTCCAAACACTGACAGAGAGTGCTGGAGACTGTTTTCCCAGATAATGATGCCACCTTAATTTTGGACAGTGTTTGCATGTTTACAAAGCACTTTCACAGTTTTCTTCCTGGATTTTGGACCCAATCTGAGACTGGTATGAAAGATTTTATTTTCATTCACAAGTGCAATAAGTATTCAAAAGGAGAAAAAAAAAAAAAAAAAGATGATGTTGGAGATGAACAAAAGGAGACAGGCAGGCCTTCTTTGTTCCCACCCCCTTCCTGCTCACCTGGGGCCTGCAGGACTGGCATGCCTCCTGGGATGGGGCTTCGCTCCACCATCTGAATTCTTCCTGCCCTTTATTTACTGTCCATTAGACCTTCTTGCCAACTGAGCTTTCTGACCTCAGAAAGCACATCTTTTATGACCTGCAAAGGTGTTTTACTGACTTGAGTTAATGTCTACAGGGACTGATTTGAATACAAGTTCAGGGGTGAACCAAATAGTGCAAATGCAGCTGCTGAGAGGAAGGACCTGGGGAAAACATTACGGACCTGGGAGGGGTTGAAGGAGATATGAAGCATGGAGCCTCCCCCATCAGAGGATCTAAATGACACACAATGAAAATCTGGCTTATTGTTTTCTTTTAAAGAGCATCTCTTGTCAAGGGGATGCTTTGGCAGGCCTTGGTGACTTGTTCTTTCTTGGATGGATTTGACTACAAATGCTACTGAGGCTTCCACACTAGAAACTCTGAGAAAGAAGTAATAAGAGGCGAGGCTGGGGCTGGGAGCTCCAAGTTACAAGGTTCCAAGGAACACACTTTTCCTCTGGGTTACTGAGCTGCATTTGGAAAGCCTCTAGGCTTCTACCTTTGCTCTCTGAGTCCGAGGCCACACAGCAGCCATGACATCTTTTGGATAGCTCCAAACATCTCTGATGGCGTCCTTCTCACTTGATCCAAGCTCGAGTCCCTCTCAGGCCCTGCAGAATGCCCCTCCCTTGGCGCCAGCCTTTGGCCTCACTTCCTACCACCCACCTCCTCTCACCTGCTGTGTCACATGTACTGCTCCTCTGCAAGCCAGCCTCACCCCCACATTGGGCTCTGACACTAGCTATACCCTCTGCTAAGAATGCTTGTTCCCCAGAAATTCACAGGTTCTACAACCCCAATGCCTTCAGATCTCAGATCAGATTTCCCCTTCTTAATGCAAGCTGCCTCCAGCCCTCCCCATCTTCCTGCCCCTTCTTCTATTTTTCCCATAGCCTGTTCATTTCCCAGTTCACAAATTTACTCATTCATGTCTATCTTCTCTCCAGTGGCAGGGACATCTTTGTCTTGCTCAGTGACATGTCCCCAGTGCCCACAGAATGCCTAGCACATGGTTTATGCTCCATTCAAGTTGGTTGAGTAGATGGTGACTCAGAGAAATTTGCTGTAGCAGGCTGGGTACAGAAGTGATGATCTCAGTCCCCAACTGTGGCTGCTTCAAGGTGTTCAGTGTCCACTTCTTGTTGGAATAAGATTCCAAAGGAAACTACAAATGGTCATGCCAGTGTTCAGGCTTTGGAAGAGGGTCTGGAAATGGCAGGTAAGGAGTCTGGCTCTAGCCAAGCCAGAAGAGAAGGTTGGTTTTAGAAACCTGAGGCAGGACTTCATTCCTACAGAAAGCTGGCATCAGGTGTGGTGAGTCAGGGGCTGCTAGGCAGTAAACAGAAGGCTTATGCTAAATCCCTCTGCTGCATAGGACAGGTAAGCCAGCCCTAGTCAGGGTCAGCTCAGCACTCAATACATTATTTTGGGTTAGACTCCAGGGCTAGTCAGTAAAGAGTCCAGGCCAGACCCAGCTATGCAATCTGTGGGACATAGTGCAAAAGGAAAACTTGGGGCTCCTTGTTTTAAAATTATTA
The DNA here is from genome assembly GCA_025594165.1 of Tamias sibiricus. Taxonomy (NCBI): domain Eukaryota; kingdom Metazoa; phylum Chordata; class Mammalia; order Rodentia; family Sciuridae; genus Tamias; species Tamias sibiricus. The sequence continues at coordinate 69,083,731 of CM046669.1, forward strand.
AGAATTTCAAGATGGTGAGAACAGACCTTTGAATCAAGTATAGGATCTTTCTGAGTCAAGGGCCCTGTCATACATCCTTGAGTTATCCCTGGTCAAGACTGACAATGCTAAATACATTTTACAGATACTCCTGCCAGAATGTTTCCCATAACAAATACAAATCACTTACGCCCAAGAGGTGCAACTCATTTTTCCTTGAGGAAGGAAGCCCTAGGGTGGAGTGGGAAACAGTCCCATAGAAAGCCTAAAGTCACTAAAAAATTATATCCTTGCAACTATCAGGAGGACCTGCTGTCATGTTACAGGATGGGGAAGTAGGGAGCAGTGGCAGAACAGGTGGCAAAGAAGGTAGCATCTGGGGCCAGTGTAGATCTGTGTCTGTGGGAAAATGAGCAGCCAAGTCTGCATTTAGAAGAAGCAAGATTGATTCCTATGATTGATTCCCATGGCTTATCATGCAGGGAAGGCAGGGTCTTTCCCCATGAATCAGCTGAAGGGAGCACATGATTACCCTGAGTAGATGTCCAAGGACCACTAAGGTAAGAACCACCACTTTCCAGTTGGATGGCAATTCACAGTTTACACGGTGTTTTGATACACAAAAATGATTTCAGTTGTTCCTCTCAATATGCCCAGTAGTTTAACAGTACACTGGCATTCACAGACAGGTGGACTCAACTTGATTCCTCTGGCATTGAGTCTAGAAGAACTTGGACTCTAATTTTGGAGGAATTTTCTTTTCTTCCATGATGCCCCTGTCACCTGTGTCTACCACTGCCCTGGAGTTCCTAGCCTGAGACTGACAAATGCAGGCCAGGGCATCACAAGCATATAGCAACATGTTGAATAAAATTGCTTCCAAAGTTCCAACATCCTGCCAGCACAGCAAAAGGGATATATTAACCACTGGGGATGCAGAGAACTAGCCCTATACCCAGAAAACGTTTTGAGAGGGATTGGATATTTCTCTGCACAAACTTTTGGGGGTCATGTAAGTATGTGAACTAAAGATTGAGTTCATATATATTTTGATATGACCATTAACCTTTTATCAGAAAAGATTCCTTTGAAACCTTGGTGGTTTGCTGCACTAAAATGTGTGCAATTTGCCAGATTGCAAACTGGTACCTGCAGATGCATAGTCACTGGGGTTTGAGTTAAATACTTCAATCATTAACATTTTCTGTCAAAATTAACAAGTGCAATTAGCTCATATTAATGAAATAATCTCTTGAGGAGCTCATTTTTATAAAAACCAAAGCTCCACTTGAGTCACCCAAAAAGAAAATGCATCTTAAAATCATTTCCATTTTAGCACAAGCACATGTTAAAAACAGCTGAACTTATTTTTCCCTCTTCAAATTCTGCAAAATTCACTCCCAGGTTGACTTTGTATGCCAAGTTTCAGAGCTGAGCAAATTTTTATGGTCTAGTTATAAACCCTAGAAAAACAAGGTTTATAGGAAATGTTGACACAACCTTAACTAAAGTGGCGCTAGCTGACACCTCTATATTTTCAATTTGGGGATTTCTACTGGGAAAATATAAACGCTAATTCAGCAAAGGAAGCCAACTATAATAAAAATGTTGTAGTCTTCCTGTTCACCCCATGAAGTTCTACTTCAAAAGATGCCAGGGCAACATGGAGGTGAGTTAGAATGAGAATGCTCAGTATGTAGGGCACCTGCAAATAGCTCAGCCTCCTGGTTACCTATAAATGCTGCCTGGGAATGCATGACCTCAGTGTGAGTCATGGCTGCCTGCTGCAGTCCAGGCCAAGTCTTGGTGGAGGATTTCAGGTCTTTACCAAAGGCATCTACCATCCATCAACTTATTGCTCACCTCCAAATCTGCCCTCTGTAGAAAATACATATTTTTCACACCCTCAGTGGTAGAGCAAATCACTAAGACGCAGAAAAGCCATAAGGATAAAAGTTGGAGAAAAGTCACAATGTGGAAGGTTAACTTTGAACGCAGTGCCTCTATGGCTGTAGCAGTGTCAGTAGGACCCTAGGGTAAGGGCAGGCCAAAACATGGAGAGAAACAGCCAATGACAGATCTCATTTCCCCATCCCTCTAAACAGCCCAGATGAGAAGCACATGTGTTCCATATTTAGGCTTTGATTTCCCACCCCCCTTTCTTCTTCTGAAACAAGGAGGTGGGAGAAGGGGTAAAGTCTGATTCAGGTCCAGAGATAAAGACTGACACTCACAAATGGACCATAATAGGGGGCAAAGTGAGTTAAGCTGAAGTAAATGTTTTAAAATCCTCAGCTGGATAGACTAAACAGCCTTGGCCCGGGAGTCGGGAGACCAGCTGTCTCTCCAGGCATCCCCACTTAGAAGCCAGACTCAGGCGGCCTGCGGGGCCTCCCGGGTCCTGTCACTAGTTTGTCATCTGTAACATGGAGGCCAGCCTGGGTTGCAGGAGGGTGGGGAGGAGTAAGGAGAGTTATGTCCCTGTGAATTGTGAACTCCACGATGAAAGGGAGTTTTATTTTGTATTGATTTTATTTCTACTTTGAAAAAATACATTCAGATAATGAAAGTATTTTCAATGGAGAGACAAATGCATCAGGATAAAGGGGAAAATAATTCTATAAAAACTAACAACAACAACAAAGACCTCCCCAGCATACTTGCTGCTTTCAGTTCATCCTGAAACTGATTTGGAAGGGAATTCATTGCTGATAACTTTGCTTTTGTGTTAAGTCTAATAGTCTACTAAAAAGGACATTTAGGTTACACCCCAACTGCTAGCATGAAAATGACCTTCACCAGCTCACAAGGGACCACTGAGTTACATATCTTCCTGAGCAGAGAGTATGTTAGATGAATATTTTTTCCTCCTGTGCTTCAAAGCCTGTTGGCTACATTTTCCCAGAGTATTTTCAAAATCTTTCACAAGATATACTCATAACGTTGGCAAAAAATATTATGAAGCTTACTTTAAGGCAAATGCATAAGTTCTGCAGGTCCTGAGTTTTTTCAGGTTGAAAAGGAAGACAGTGAATTTCTGGATGTACCTGTCAAGACTAAATGATTGTTCATTTCCTGTGAATTGGGAATAACATAATAACATGCAGCTGGGGAACTAGGCTGTGTATTTTGCTTTTTCCTCTTCCAGGAGCTGGGTCCCTTACCAGCTGGGAAATATTACCATATGAACATGCTGAAAAACTTAGGGGAAATGAAAAGAACAACTTTCTAGATATCAGCAGTTGCTCTGATGATCATACCTGTACCAACCTGAGAATATTTTAACAGCAAATGCATACAAAGATTTATTTAATTAAAAATGAGCTTTTGGGGAAGGGGAATTAAAGGTTTACAAAGACTCAAAAATCTCTTTTTGTAGAATTGAGTGAATTAGAATTAACTCTGCAAGATAATTATACATGCTAATGACAGGGTGGATTTGAGAGAAATCATTCAAAATAACAAAGTATTTTCACCCAAGAAAAACAAATTTGCATCAGAGTATCTATGCCTTGCCAATGCCATCATTACCTGAAACAAAAAAGAAGAAAAAATATAGCATAAATTCAACACCAAGTTTAAAATTCTAATTCAGCAAAATGTAATCCCAGGCACTTATTTTAAATGCATGCTTATATCTTTTGGTATAATAAATTTTGTTCAGTGTTTCATTAGCCATTATACTATATCTTGTGATTATATCAGATATTAGATGCTAAGAGATGGAGCCAATTTTTCACTTCAGGTGGCTCCCATTGTGACCCATCTTCACAATTAATTAGAGAAAGAGGAGGTGGGGTGTGGGCAGAAGTGATGCTTGGATTGTTCCAGGTCTCCTACTTCTCCTGGGAAGGCAGAGGAAGGAAGGAGAGGCCAAAGCAGTGAGCAGGTATCTCCCATGGAATCTTGCAACCCCATTGCCCATTGGACCCAGACCTGTGCCTGGGAGATAAAAACCTGGGGTCCAAAGGGAGGGGGAGAGTGACACAGCTGCCCTGGATCTCTGGTCACTGTGGTTCTCAACCCTGGATAGACATCAGAGATATTGATAGAATGTTAAAAATACAAACAACTAGGTCCCATCCTGGCTGGCGATAAAGCCTAAACAATTCTGTTCATGTAGCTGGGTGGGGTGCGGGTTAAATGATTGTTTGATTATTTTTTAAATAAAAAACTATAACTGTTTTTAATGCCAAGCTATGTTGAAAATTATAAATAGGCAGTATTTGGAAATAAACTAAAGGATAAGTTTGACAGTGTTACCCGTTTGTCAACATTTCTCTTGCATCCTGCTTGAATCCAAAGAAAGAGCTACATATGTCATGTAGACATAAAGATGGTGAGGATGCATATAATCAAATTATACCTAAAGCTGCAGTTTCTCTTTGGGGACTATTTCCCTAACTCACGAAGCACTTGCACATCCATGAGGTCATTTCACTCCCTCTTTTGCTCCCTTAGTGCTATGAGGCAGATGGTTTAGGAATCATCACCCCATTTTACAGATAAACTAATGTGTCACATCCTCCTAGATCCCCTAACAGTGAATGGGTGAGCTTATCCCATTCCCTGTTCTTTCCCTTATGCCTGACAGCTGTTCCTGCAGCATAGCAGGGCCAGGAAGCAGGGGATCCTGCTCCCACATGATTTTATGTTCATGTAGTAGAGGAGAGAGAACTCAGCAAACACTTAGCTCCCAAGTTGACTGCACATAGAGAGAAGGTTTGTGTTTTGTTTTAACCCTAAAACTGGCTTATGTCCCAGCACTTTTGATAGGTTTTTGGCTTTCCACTGCACACATGTCCTTTAAGTTAACACACTGTATCTCCCATGTCTATTTCATTACTTCTTCAGATTTGATGGAGGAGAAACAGGAGGAGAAAATGATGCAGCTAGTCCCTGACAGGCATCCTGGAGCAAGCAGCCGAGATGGACACGCACCCACCTGCTTCCTTCACATCACAGGAAGCAAACAGTCCCCAGGTGAAGAATCACAGAAGAGGCTCAGAAATCTTTCAGTTGTGTTTGGTTTTATTTCTATGCCATATGAGTAAGCTTTTAGTAACCTTGGCCTTATGATTCAAATCTTCTAATGGAAAGAAATAATGATCACAACTCTAGGGACTGATGGCTGTTTAGAGCAGGGACTCACCCTTCTCTGGGGAAGACTTTTTTGGGAACAGACTAGAAGATAAGAATATTACAAAGCATGGTGCCAGAATTAGTGCTTTTGCTGATACAATTTCCCTAACTAATGAAATTACATTTTATATTAACATTTAAAAAATCCAACTTCCTAGATATTATTGTTTTTGGAGGTGTATGACATGTAGCAGGTACCACTGTGGCCCGAAGTGCAGGGTTCAAGTTCAATGAACTGATATTCTCTCAGATATTAATATTTCACAGTTCAATAAAGCCGATTGTACTTATTGGTTTACCCCATTGTCCAAAAATGTATTTATATACAGTGTAACTCACATTTTTATAACTTAAAAAGCTGACCACTCATTTTATCATACTTTAATTTATATATATATATGAGTTTAAAATGTTGATGGTGCTTTAGCTATGTTATATCACATCTGATTAAGAAATATATTTTTGATGATTATAAAATAGGTATTTTATGTAGAGTTGTATATATGAAATATAACTAATGTCTGAAGCACATATGAAGAGCTACTTTCTGGCACAAGAATGGCAAATGGTTTTCACCTGAGCACCCACTGCCCAGAAGTTCATTGAAGTGTTTGCTCCAGGAAACTGGTCTGGGCTTAGCAAAAAGAGTGCCAAGGCTGATTAGTGATGCTTATTGTGGGAAAAGGATGAGCATCTGGTGACACCTGCACCATGTATTTGCCATCTTGGCTGTGGGAGGAGAGAGGAACTACACCTACTGGGTAATACATATTTCACTGATGCACAAAGACTATTGATATGTGTGAAGAATTCCTTTGATGGCACAGTTTTTACAAGAGCAAAGACTTGATTGATCATTTCAAGTAGTCATTTTCTTAAAAGCATTATTCAAACTGTTTAATGCATATTGAGGTTCTAAAGGAATAAGGATTATTCATTTTTCTCAACAGGCTTACACTGTTATTTGTAATTCTGGAATGGAGTCTGTCACTGTGACCATAGTGAATGTCAGTCAGGATTGTCCAATTATACAAACTGCTCACAAATAAGGCTTTTTTCCCTTGAATTCCATCAGCATTCCAGCATGCTCCAGCCTGGTCATTTTCATTAATGTAGTTTTCATGGCACTGGAAGTCGATGCCATCATTTACACTAGTGATTATGGAGCCCCAGGGGAAGTCATAAAGCCTGTCATATTTCTACGTTCCATCTTAAAGAATTAGTGAGGATACAACACTAGCAAAATAATTTGTTTTCTGTTAAAGATCATATACATGAAAAAGCAAAGTTGGGGTTAACCCTCTGGAGAAACCCTGAGTTTAAGATGATTAATATTGGAAAGAAATAACTTTTTTTATTGGATAAATTGCCTTTGCATCAGAGTGTATGCTATTTTAATTATGGAATTTAATTTCAGATGAAGGAAATCATTTCTCAATTACAGTATTTAGTAAATAATGATGCATTTAAACATATCTTTAGCATATTTGCTACCAAGGATTTATCATTGTAGATCATTTACATGGTATATTTCTTAGTTGCAGACTCTTCCTCTTATTTTTTAAATGGACATTGTTTTATCGTCTAGCTATTAGGTCCTTGCAAACATAAGTTGACCAAGAAGGGTTTTGCTTCTGGTTATTTTATAAAGCCAGGCAATGAATGGTAATGAGTGAAACTCTCCAAGAATTTGTAACTTATTTCTATTATGTCTATTCTCCCTTAGCTAACAAATCCATTTTCTGGGACCCTCGGCAAGTCCACATTCCATATTTCTGGCTGGTGCCTGAATGTATTGTCACCTTGCTGCCTTCTCCAAATTAATGTGAACCCAGCCTGAAGTCTCTTCCAAATGATGGTCTTCTCCCTCTCTCCAAATTCACTCCACACATGTTGTTGTTTTCCTTTCTTTCTGCTTTTGCTTTAAATTATGAAAGTAGCTAGCCAGAGTTACAGGAAGAAGCAGGGCATGATTTTTTTCTGAATTCTTACATTGCCCTTGTGAAGGGACATGTTATCTCTTCTCCTTCCATATACCATTAGTATTCAGTTATCTCTGGGGACAGGATACGGAAGCTTGGCCTCGAGCCCTGTGGGAGGTGAGTAATTCCTCATTTAGGGTCATCATTTTAGAGTTGGTTGTATTCACCCAAATGGAAAAGTTCTCCAAACTATGCATTTGCAGTAGCTCTGGGAGAGGAGATGTGGAGGACGACTTGCCTTTATTCAACCTAAGCAGTCAGCACAGTAGGTACCCTTATCCCCCTAAAACAAGATAGCATACATTTATATGTAGATATTCTGAGCTGAATGAGTAGAAAGTGATAATTTACCCTCCTTTCAGCACTTGGCCCAAGCTTCTTTTAGAATCTGTTTGGGACCAACCACTTGTTGCCCAGGCAATGTCCATCTCCTTCATTACCAGAAATGCATCCAGTAAAAAGACTTCATCTCCCAGACTCCCTTGCGGATGAGGAAGGCAGGGCAGTCAGATGTCAGCCTATGTTGCTGGGAGGAATTTTGATATGGGATTGTTCCTGGACCATCTCAAAGAAGAGGTTTTGCCTTTCACCCCCTCTCAGTAGGTTGCCAAGCCCTTAAAACTGGCCTTAGCTCTTGTCCCAGAAAAAAGAGAGACTTGCCCTTCTAGTGAGTAGCTTGATAAAAGTTATCAGGAGATAAAGGAGGGAAATTTTTTCATGTTAATGTAATAGTGTGTAAGAAAAAATAGAAAGATGTCACTGAAGATCTTACTGATTTAAGTCCAATTATAAACACATTGCCTTGAAAAAACTTTGATAAATCCAAGTGGGAAGGTCGCATTTCACCATTCTATGTATTAGCAAGCATAGATTTGTTATTTTAATTTAAAAAGTTAAGTATTTAATAATTACCAGCAATACTGCCGGGTATTGGGAATAAAAGGTCCCCATTCTTCTGGAGTTGAAAATCTAATGGGCAAGACACACAATAAAATAAACGAACAAGGTGGAAATGTACAACTGCACAGTTTTTGCACTGCCCAAAATCAGTGGATGCAATTCACTTAGGCTATGGTATAAAAGGTATAAATGGTGCCTAATACAACCATATGGTGGTAGCCCTTCATGCAATATTTTTGAAAGTGTGCTAAATAAATAGTGATAGGGGATGTACTATGCCATGGGAGTATACTACCTGGCCTAGCCTAGGAGGTAGATTCTTGTAGTAAATGATGTTACAGCTGAGGTTTAATGATAAGCCTGAGTTAAACAGGCTTAATCAGAAGGAAGTTAATCAGAAGGAAGGTTGTCTATAAGTAAAGGAAATTGTATATTAGAAAGCCCAGGATGAGGGGTTCTGATACTAAGTTCAGCAAGGAGTGAGTATAAGGGACATTTTGGCTGCTCAATCCTGCTAGCCACCTCTGAGGCTCTTTTCTTCAGATTTAAAAACCCAGGTCAGCCGCACCCAAACTTTGTGGATTTCAAGCTGTTTTCTAACTGGGACTCAGCAACATTTCCCCATATAGTACATTGGACTCAGAAGTGTTGGCTAAATGTAACTCTTAGGGAAGATTCCCCGTCTTCAGACAGATGGTTCCAAATGTCAGGTTCCCATTCCTACCACCTGTTCAACTTTATCAAATGTCAGGCATTTTGATTCAAACAAACTCAATCAATCTGATTGTGACAATCCTCTGCTTAAAGCCTTTTAATAGAATGCTTTGGGGATTAAAGAATAAAACAAGCCGGGCGCGGTGGCGCACGCCTGTAATCCTAGCACTTGGGAGGCTGAGGCAGGAGGATCGCGAGTTCAAAGCCAGCCTCAGCAATGGCGAGGCACTTAGCAACTCAGTGAGACCCTGTCTCTAATAAAATACAAAAAAGGACTGGGGATGTGGCCCAGTGGTCGAGTGCCCCTGAGTTCAATCCTCAGTACCAAAAAAAAAAAAAAAAAAAAAAAAAAAGAATAAAACAAAACAAAAGATGCCTTTTTTTTTTTTTTTTTTTTTTTTTTTGAGACAAAGTCCAAACTTTATTATGGCTCACCAGGTACAGTAGTGTTCCAGAGGGGAGGAAATATTTATACATTGTCATTTAGCACAATGACTTGTTCAAACATTATGGAATGAATGAGTAAATGGATGAGTTAGTGGAGGGATGGATGAATGAATGGACAACCTTACTATGCCTACTGATCCCTTAGATCTACTCTAATAAGAAGAGATAACTGAGCCAGGCAAGGTGCTGCACACCTGTGATCCCAGATACTTGGGAGGCTAAGGCAGGAAGCTAGCTCAAGGCCAGCCTCAACAACTTAGTGAGACCCTGTGTTAAATAAAAAATAAAAAAGGATGGGCATATAGTTCAGTTTTTCTGTATGTTTAGCATTTTTTTACAGTAAAGATATAGCATGTTTTCAAAAGTAAACATTGTTTTAAAAGGAAAGACAATATTTATGGAAAGTTATGTAAAACATGCCTTCCACTTATATATATATATAAATATATTTATATAATATATATATAAATATATTTATATAAATATATATATAATTATATAATATAATATAAATATATTTATATAAATATATATATATATATATATATATATATAAATATATCTATATGAGTCTATATCCTACAGGCAAATCTAAAGAGGTCTTCAAGGCCTATAAAGTTATACCCACACTTTTGATTTCCACATTACACTTAGCATAAAATCTGAGCTCCTCTCAAGGACCAGCACAACCCTGTCCCTTCCTATCATGCCTGTGTCATGTCCTACCACTGTTCTGGCTCTTCATTCCACCTGCCACACACAACTTCAGTCCTCAAACACGCCAAACGCACTGTCCCCTGTCTCAATTCTGCCTGACGCTTAGATGTCAGCTTAAAAAATGAGGCATCCCCCTAACCATTCTAACAGACTTTCCTCCATTTTCAATCACACAGCCATGCTTTGCTTCCTTCAGCTACTAACTACTGCCCGGGAACCATCTTGTCTATGCATTCGTTGCCTTGTCTATGGTCCATCTCTCCATGTGAGCTGCATCTCTGGCTGTCATAGTAACCATTAGTGTATAATAGGTTAGTTTGCCTCCTTAAAAAAGCAGAAGCCACAATGTGATCAGATGCAAAAGAGATTTACATGGAGCAGCACCTGTAAAGAACAATACGGAGGGAGCAGGAGGAGGCAGGGAGAACCATGGTACAGGTCTGAACATGAGGAAGGGGCAAAAGAAAGGGAGGAAGACCAGGTGAGAAGAATCTCAGGCAGCAGGCCAGTTCTAAGAAATTTTTGGACAGGCTTATGAAAAGTCCTGCAGCCAAAGTTGCCCACCTGAGGACTCTAGGACCTTGCAGGAAAGGCTTAGCACCATCACTTCTGCTGTGTCCCATCATTGGTGGGGACTGGGAGCAGCTCTGGGGATGGTGGCCTTGATGGTGGTGGTTTCTGAATGGCTTAAGTGGGGTTCCCTGCAGCAGGAGGTGGAGAAGCACATTTCCATGGCCATCACAGTTTGGAACAGAGGGAAATCTTTACACATATGCTTTTAAAATGAATGAAAGGAAAGTTTTCCTAAGTAGTCCACAGCTCGACAGAAGTTAACAACTACTGCTCTCAATGTTTTCCCAGAATAAGTTCTACATTCATATCATATGATTCTTCAGGAGTTTCTTTTACTGAATGGGGTGATAGACTTTTGACTTCAGCCTCCTTCGACTACAGATATAAGAAATATCTCAGTAAAACTCATTATCTTTGCTTACTTTAAAAACACCAATGAGACACTTATTACTATATTGCTCCAGTGCCTTTTTTTTTTTTTTTTTTTTTTTTTTTTTTTTCGGTACTGGGGATTGAACTCAGGGGCACTTGACCACTGAGCAACATCTCTAGCCCTTTTTTTTTTGTATTTTATTTAGATGGGCTTTTGCTGAGTTGCTTAGCACCTTGTTTTGCTGAGGCTGGCTTTGAATTCTCCATCCTCCTGACTTATCCTCCGGAGCCGCTAGATTACTGGCATACACCACCACACCCGGCTCCAGTGCCTTCTTTATGAAGACCCATTGGGGAAAAATCTTCTGTCTAGTCTCAGTACCAGGAAGCATTATGTTTTACTTGAGCAATCAGGTTGTATATTTACATAATTGACAATGTGAGCAGAGATACAGGGGCAGGAGTTGGAACAAAACTTGGAAACCATTTCAGTCATAGGAACTCTTACATATAATTCTGTGTATTATCTCCACAAATATTAATTTTAGATCAGCCTTACTTATGCACAAATCTCATTTTCCTCTCCTTAACTCTCTTGTCGCAAGTTCTCAACATGCTAATTTTTACCTTCTCTTCTTGTATTACACACATTGTAATAGGCTACTTATATATTTTGAAATGTGGAGGGATATAATGACTTGTCTTGTTGAATGCTAAGCATGGTAATATGGAGCCATGATTTAGTGCCAGTCTTCAGTCTCAGGTCCCACTCACCACTCCCCTCCATCCCTGCCCAGCTGCCCTTAGTGTTTTTAGTCATCCTCCATCAGAGGTCCTAGCACATTTTACTACATAGATATTTTTAGGGGCACTGGCTGCCCAGAAACAGAGAATTTTTATGCAGCCCTGCTTACTTAGCTATGTCAACAAGTAAAACTACTATTAATTACTAGGTATCATACCCTACTGAACTTTCTCCCTCATTTCATCTCCAATACCCTCCACTGCTAATTATGGGAAACTTTATTTTTCTAATTTATTCATTTCTAAATTACCTATAGTTTTATGGACATAGTCTCTTTTTTTAAAAAAAATATTTTTTAGTTGTAGATGAACACAATACCTTTATTTAATTTATTTATTTTTATGTGGTGCTGAGGATCAAACCCAGTGCCTCACATATGCTAGGCAAACACTCTACCACTGAGCCACAACCCCAACCCTGGACATCATTAAAGATACATTAAAATCTATACCTGGGTTAACCTCTAAGAGGTTTTAATCTTTTCCCTCCAACCATCATTTTATTAATTTTTAGATTTTTTTTTTTTTTTTTTTTTTTTTTTTTTGGTACCGGGGATTGAACTCAGGGGCACTCGACCATGGGGCCGCATTCCCAGCCCTTTTTTGTATTTTATTTAGAGACAGAGTTTTGCTGAGTTGCTAAGTGCCTTGCCATTGCTGAGGCTGGCTTTGAACTCGTGATCCTCCTGCCTCAGCCTCCCAAGTGCTGGGATTACAGGCGTGCACCACTGCGCCTGGCTCAATATTTAGAATATTAACTAACATAAATGTATACAACAGAGAGTACTAAAGAAGGGTTAGAATTTATCTTATTCTAGAGCTGAGAATAGAGCATATTATGAACTGAATGTCCCCTTACTGATGTCCTATATATTTTTTATCAATGAGGAAAACCAAATCAGAAAGAATACCAAAAAGAACAAGAATGTTCATATCAAAATTAGAATGGTTACCATGACTAAACACCTAAATCTGTTTATTACTAGAAAGTAAATGTATTTGACCACTGTGACATTAAGGAAGAATTCAGAGAATCTGATATGTGGACCATTCGAGATTCATGGGAAATTAAGAGAACGAGCAGACGTCTTATTTAGAATGATTGATGGCCCCTGCTGGGATGAGCAAGTGTGAAAAACATATGCCGCCTGGTTTCATGTGTTTCGCTGCCAGATGGTGTCTCACCCCATCCCGCCCCTGAACCCTACCTCCCTCCCTCCCACCCATGTCAATCCCCGCCTTGTCCCAAGACCTCTCCATTCCCTGTAACCCATTCTCCACCATGGTGGGGGTGGTGGCAGTAGAGATATGAGAGGCCCAGGTATGAGGTACAGATGTCTGTTTTGCATATTATTGGGTAAAATGAAAAGGTTGCATTAGAATAATTTGTTCTCTAGGTTTATTTTGACAGCATCTAAACATCATAGACCTGTCTCTCCTACTAGAATATTTCATCTTTCTATCTTCGTGGCCAAGACAGTTGCTGGAACCTAGTAGTTATGAAATAAATGTTTGTTGTACAAATGAAGAAATAAGTGAATCCATGATCAACTCCTATTATGAGGTAGCCAAAAAAGAAAATGAGGTGACTTTGACATCACCTGATTTCTGTGAACCCAGGCTTTCTCCCAGAGGACATGATTCTTCAGTGGAATGGACTGTTGTAGTGTTGTAGAATTTGCTAGAGAGTCACATCAACCCTCTTGTTTTGTGACTTCTAAACTATACCAGTTTCCCCTCTGGGAGAACTGGGGTATCGCCTGCTTTACTCTTATCTTCTGCTTCTGTTGCTCTTTTTCAAAAGTTACCCCAGTAGAATTGTGATCATGTTTGCAATCAGTTATTATTACCCAGACTATAATTTGCCTAGTTTTATAGACCAGACTTTCTCCAGGCTACATACTCCTTGACTTGGAATCAAATCCTCTCTGTTTTTGTGTGTGTATACTAGGAAAGTAATGTAAACACCTTGTCAAAAGTATAGAAAATAGGGATTGAGCCGGGCGCGGTGGCGCACGCCTGTAATCCCAGCACTTTGGGAGGCTGAGGCAGGAGGATTGCGAGTTCAAAGCCAGCCTCAGCATTGGCGAGGCACTTAGCAACTCAGTGAGACCCTGTCTCTAAATAAAATACAAAAAGGGCTGGGGATGTGGCCCAGTGGTCGAGTGCCCCTGAGTTCAATCCCCGGTACCACAAAAAAAAAAAAAGAAAATAGGGATTGGGGCTGGGCATGCAGCTCAGTGGCAAAGGGCCTGACTAACATGTGCAAGGCACTGGGTTCAATTCCAATGAATGTCCCCCCAAAAAAGGCAGGAATGAAGAGAAAAGAAAAATCACTCATAAACTTAATGCTATGTCTAATACAACCACTACTAGAATTTTGGTAAGTTTCCTTCTAATGCTTTTTCATATACATCTGTTTATATGGTCATATTCAATATACATATTTTTTCATTCCCTGATTATCTAACCAGTCAGGGAAATAGAAATAACACCAATGACCTAGCAGAGAGAGTTGAATATAAGAATTGGTTAAATGGATAATAGGGAACTGAAAACACATAAAGGAGATCCTGACATAAAACCAGCACAGTAACTGTAGGAAGTAGTTACCACCCCTCTGGCAGGAGGATCGAAGGGAAGAAGTTGAGATAATCATAACCTAGAATCTTGGCGGGAGTTGTTGCTGCAGAACTGGGACCCACACCTCTGGGGATGGGACTTTGCCAGGGCTCATGCTGATACCTCTGGAGGTGAGGGGTGTAGGGAGGCTGGTTCTGGGACCAACTGCTGGTGAAACCAGTTTAAACTGTCCAGAGTGAGGGTCCTAGTGGAGTAAATGACAAGACAGGAAGCAGACAGATAGGGGCATGGCCTCTGCCCACCCTTCACTCTCCCTCTAGTGCCCCCTGTGGGTGGAATCTAACAGGGAGCCAGGCAGCAAAGAAATTTGATTCCAGTGTGGGTTGCAAGATGCTTGTGTACAGACAGCTTAATAACCAACCTCTATCTTAAGTTTTGTTTTGCATGTTACTGAACATCGTTAATGACTTTAATGACTGTGAAGTGGTTTTATCTCATTTACTTAACCATTTCCTTATTGTTAGATTTTCCAGTTTATGGGCAAGATTTTGCTTTTGAAAATAAAATTACCGTGGAAATCATTGTGCATTTGTTTTTCCATTCCCTTAGGATAAATTCGCAGAAGACTAATCTCTGTGTCGAAGGGCATGAAGTGTTATGACACTTACTTTAGATTGCCAAATTGCTTTTCAAACCAATTGTTTCAGTTTGTGCTATCACTACCAGCATGTGAGAATAGAGCTGGAAAGAAGAGGCCTAAAACCTACCACATCCAGACAATGTGCCTCTAAGTCTTAAAGCTTCCCATTCTGATTTTATGAAGAGATAATCAGACACACACTTTCTCTGCATATCTTAGAGCAATTAAGGCCTGTGGCAACATTTTTGCTAACATTCTAGGCAAGTCTCTGGTGATTTAGTTGGCAAAGTTTGGCTATGGTTCAAAAGCCATCTTTTTTTGGTTTAGACAACTCAGTTGAAGAAACTTCTCCCTTTATCTTCAATTGTACCTTCAACTCATGCACCTCAGGGGCTCAGCCCTCAACAAGAGCAGAAATTATTCGAAGAAGTCCTACCCAAGTCTTAGACTAATGATCCCAATTCTCCCAAATCCATGTGAGTGATTAGTGCAGTCTGGGATCTGTCAGTTGATGAGTTTGAAGATTAAAAAATAAAGCATAAATCAAATATAAAATTCGCAAAAGAACATACTCAGAAGCAGACTCACTTTTTCAAAATGATTTGAGACAGCATGTTATACTCTTGTGTTTTTTTTGTTTGTTTGTTTTTGTTTTTTTGTTTGTTTGTTTTTTGGTACCAGGGATTGAATCATTGAATCCAGGGATACTTAACCACTGAGCCACATACCCAGTCCTTTTAATTTTTTTTTTTTTTTTTTTTTTTTTTTGAGATAGGTTCTTGCTAAATTGCTTAGGGCCTCCCTTAGTTGGTGGGGCTGGCTTTGAATTTGTGAGCCTCCTGCCTCAGCCTCCTGAGTTGCTGGGATTACAGGCATGCACCACCATACCTAGCTATGTTCTTGTCTTTTTATTTTTAAATACTAAAAATCATGACCTTGTTATATTAGGGATCTGAAAAACAGAAGTCTATAAGGGATTCCATATTGTCCTTTTGTTGTTGTTGTTGTGTTGGTGACTAAACCCAGGACCTTGTGGATGCTGGGCCAGTGCTCTACCATTGAACCACACTCCCAGCCTATCCTTAATGTCTTTGGTTAGTAATCTTTTAAAACAATGTTCCACACTGATTGTTCAGAAGAGGATAGACTACACAACATGGAAAACAGGGTATTTTGTGAATGTGTATGTCAGTCACTTTGATATAACAGAAATTTTATAAAATTGTACTCTTTATAATATAGATAGCATACGTTAACCATGCAATAAATTATCATTTGATTCTATACCTTTAAAATGTTCTTTGTATGAATAAATTCACAAATCAGAAAAAAATCTCTTTGGGTCTTATAGTTCAAATTAAATATAGACACACACTATAATATCTCTACCATAAAACTCACTTGTAGCTATGAATGGATTTGTATTCACAAACTATTCCTTAGAGAGCTAGATTCTGTTAATAGATGACCATTTCCACTTCCTTTAATTAACTTTAATAAGACAGGTTTCACGTAGCAGTTTGTTCTATTAAATCTAAGTCGTCTCCCCTTGGCTCCCAAATTTATGATCTCTAATTTCAGTGCACTTCATATTTATCAAAACTGTGAAGATGATGGCAGGCATTTCACGGGGACTTATGGTGTGTTGTGAAGATATTTCCTTTGTTTTGTCCTTTAGCCCTTCCAGCTTCATGGAACTGTTTTGCATGCTTTTCTTCTGCTCTCAGGGAGGATGGAAGGAAAGAGGAAAAGACAGACAGCGGCTTCTGTTTGCAGCTTCAATGTGGCCCACAGATTTTCCCTGGTGTGCGGAGAGTGATAGGGTGTGGGGTGCAACAGGCACCATTTTACGGTCATTCTCAGTTGACAAGTTAGTCAGCCTAGAGAAGCTATAGGGGATGCTTCTGTAGCCAGCATCGGATTTCAGGGCTGAGGCCCATTCTCCTAAAGGTAAATGAAACAAAAGAGAAACATTTGGAGCCAATTTTGAGGGACAATCACAATGCTACAAATATGCGGTTGAAAGGAAAGAAAGGTAGCTGGAGAAAATAGAATTAAGTTCACAGGCAAGCACCTGGAAAGTTCTGGAAAATGCAGCAAATGTCACATACAAGTAGGGTACTCAGGAGAGGGAGAGTGGAGAGCAGAGTATCATAGAATAATTTAGGAAAGAACTCAACAGTGTATCTATTGGCAAAGAGGACACATTCTGGTGACACAGTTTGCTATCAGAAAACTTGTCAGAGACAGAAAAAATATAAAGAACTTAAGTATGTACTTTGGGATGAGAACAAAGAGGATCATGATATACAAAAATTCTAAAATGCTAAGGAAAAGAGAATCAAATGGCTTCATATACACGGGCTATTATAGTATCTATAATGGAAGTGCTTACTACTGTTCTTAGCAGAATGACATGGCAGAGGTGGGGAAGGACTGTAGGAAGGGGAAAGGTTAAGGTGGCCGAGTAGCAGAGGAAACCTCCAAGCACGTGGGTTGTGTGGGTCCCAGAGGTTCCAGGCCACAGGGCAAGTGGATAAGAAAGTCGGCCAAATACATGTTCAGGTTCTGAAAATAGGTTTGGCAGGAGGCCAGGCAGCCTTGGGCTGGTCCTCCTCCCAGATCTCTCTGGGGAGGGTGGGGCAGAGCCTACTGACCTTTTTGGAACAACCACTCCAGTCGTACTAAAGGAATATTCCCGCTAAAGCACACTTGGCTTAAATATGATCTCACCCACTCTATTACCCAGCTTTCTCCTTCCTGCTGCCTCCTGTCCTTTTCATTTGGGACTCAGACTTTTGTTCCAAATTGAAGATAAGGCATGTTAAAATGTAAACCCTGGGAGTAGAAAATATCTTGCCTAAAACTTAACTCATTGGGCGCAATTAGCTCATCAGTAGCTGTAATTCATCCTTATTAGATCCTTAGCAGGATGGTGAAAGAGTTCAAGCTTCGGTGTCAAATTTCCTTGGCTTTGATTCCCAGGTCTGCTGGTTGTAACCTTGTTGAATGACCTTGGGCAAGTTACCTAATCTCTCTGTGCCTCAGTTGCTTCGTCCACAAAACTGGGGTAATAATAATACCTATCCTTGAGATTGTTGTAATCATTAAATCATCTCTTACATGTGAAGGCTTTCACACATACTGAGACTGAATACACAGGCATAGTTATTGCTATTATTGATCATGAGGGATAGAAAGTAGGACAATGCTGATCATAAAGGGGTAGGACATGGTGAAGACTCTGGTTTGGCATGAGTGCAGCCTGTGCAACTTTGGCTTTGTACAGCTGAGCCCTTGTGATGTATAGCAAACTGGCCATTTGTCCCTGTGAAGCTCACCAATGCTGCTCCTATAATTGACAAGCCTAACTGCATCTTAAAGGAGTTTTGCCCCTAGAAGCATCTTCAGTTGAGTATTAAATCTGAAGATGTTGTTGTTCAAGTTCCAGGACTACTCACTTCAACCTCAAAGTTCAAAAGAACTATGCGAAGCTTCTGAATAAATGGTAACTCCCTACTAACTCAGACAATTAAATGGTATAAATATTGCACCTTAGAGAGCTTAGCAAGATCATCGGCAAAAGCCTTAAAGCTAGAGGGGTCATTCCCACACCTCATGGCCTGTACCTACTTGAAAAGTCCCTGGCATCCTCTCGATGCTACCAGGCTACATCCTGAAATATTTGTCTCAGTCATCTTGCTGGTCACTTCCCTTCTCCACCTGTTCCTGATTGCCCGAGGCTGTGGCCCTAGACCTGTTTCCTGCCCCTCTGACCTGTGCACAGATACTGTTTCCATCGAGCTGACCTATGGCTTCCTTCCTCAGCTCAACTTTTCACTTGCCTCTCGATCACTTTGTTTGGTGGTTGTTCTGAACTAGGGTCCAGCCTCCTTCTGGTACCAGCTCTCATACCAGAGTGCCCTTGAGGATCACCCTGCTACCAGGAATGGACCCTAGGCCCACAATATCTTTTATCATGTAAGAAATTAATTTTGAGCTACTTAGGAAAAAAAAAATGGGAGCTGAATGTGGTGTTGCAGGCCCGTAATCCCAATTACTTACAAAACTGAGGCAGGAGGATTTAGCGTTTGAAGTCAACTTGGGCAACACAGTGAGACCTGTCTTAAAACAAAACAAAAACAACAATGAAATCTAGCCAACATTAAGACTTAGAGGGGCTGGGGTTATGGCTCAGTGGTAGAGTGCTCAGCTAGCATGTGCGCAGCTCGGGTTCCATCCTCAGCACCATGTAAAAAATAAAGGCATTGTGTACAACTAACACAAATAAATAAACATTAAAAAAAACACTTAGAATGTGGTCATCAATGAGAACATAAATATGGATCAGGTAGCTTAAAGTGCTATGTTTGTCTAAGACTTGGCCTTCTCTAATTGTGTAATGGCAAAAACTGACCTTGCTCATATAGAGTCAAAGAATGGTAATACAAAATAGAGCTTTATATGTACAGGAGTCAGTCTAATATTCAGAGAGAAAGTCGTGATTGGTTGATTAGAAAATGACAACATAAAGATGATTTTAACAACTTCATATCAAATGACATGGTATTCCATCCGTGCCCTGTGCTGGCTTTCCGGGCACCCTGTTCATATATCATATAACAATCTGTCCTCTTTCTCAGATGAGAAAAATAAATATTGTTATTTTTTACAGATGAGGACAGTGAAGCACAGAAATTAAATACTTGCCCAAGATCACAGCTTGTAAATGTTGGTGCTGGAATTTGAACCTTGGTAATCTTACTCCAAATTCCATGCTTTCGACACCTACCCTACATTATGCTACCTCTCAAAAGAACGAATTTCATTCAAGTGTCTTTCCGTTATGATTATTTTTACACATTTGCTTGCTTTATCAGATTCTTCAAGCTGGAGATGAGTTTACTAGACTAGTGAGGCTGCTATTCAACATGACTAAGGACGGTTTCAAACGCTGAAAGAATGAAGTGTAAAGGAACCAGAAACACAAGGAAGTGAGCTCTCCTCACCCATTAATCAAAGTCTATTGCCTGCAAGCCAAGACAGAATATAAATTATATCAAATGTTCAAGAGTTTCAGGATTCTAACCTCTTATCCAGTTTTGAGCAAATAGATCTAGAAAAATATAAAGTTATCTGTCCCTGGCTTACCAGAATCCTCCGTCACTGGATTCTTATTAATCTCATAAAGAGGTCCCTAACAATAAAATACTCTGAGAACCTTAGCTCTATTTTATTTTAATAGCAACTGCTGCCTAGTGGCTGCCTAGAATTGTATAGTTAGTATAATTTCATATGATTTTGACCCAATCTTTCATATCCAAATGATCTTAGAGTGAGAATTATGAGATGCTCCCGCAGCTTCCAGTTTGTCCTGTGGACTCTTGTTTTCCAAGTGGGAGAAGCACATGTGTCTGTGTGATGGCTTTCCAAAAGGATTAGTTCCAAGTAAACAAAAATCAAGAACACTGTATGCTCAGAAATTTCTGG
Source organism: Tamias sibiricus (assembly GCA_025594165.1). NCBI lineage: Eukaryota > Metazoa > Chordata > Mammalia > Rodentia > Sciuridae > Tamias > Tamias sibiricus. The sequence continues at coordinate 69,104,074 of CM046669.1, forward strand.
TCAAATACAGTTTTACTATTGCTCCAAATGTATTATATTTTATTAGTACAACTAATAAGAAAAATATTTTGTGTACCTTCTCTATATTTGGGTGTTAAGTGGAGTCAGATTGCCATGGTGTCACCTTCATGAACTATTCAATAACTATTAAGAGGTCACACATGTTAGGAGCATTCAGCTAAATGCTGTATAAAGTCAATTGAATTTTAACCTCTACTGAACCCCCTTTAGTGCAAAATCTGACTGACTTAGGTGATATGAGCAAATCAGAACTATGTAAGATACAACCTAGGTTACAACAATATAAAGCAGACTAAAGAGCTACCATAACAGAGAACTCGGAACTTCTCTAACCTGGGAGTGACAAATGCCTGCAATGCACTTCCCATATCAAGGGAACACATTATCAATCAATAATGGGCTTTTGCTGAGAACAGAGGTAGATTTGAGGAATAATAATGCCTATAATCGCATCTTGCTCATTCCCATTTTAGTACCTGAGCTATTTTTTTTTTTTTATTTTATTTTATTTTAGTACCTCCTTCCCCCAAGAAGGGGAAGGAGGTACTAAAGGTTGAACCCAGGACCTTGCTACATGCTAAGTATGCACTGTACCACTAAGCTATACCCCAGTCCTTGTATTTTCTTTTTGAATGAGACACAAAGGAGTGGAGGTACAGCTGCCAAGCTGGGAATACCAATTGGATCATGTATGTAAACATAAACAAAAACTATCACATATGTTACAGCATTGGAAAAATGGGATTTCTTTGTGAGGGGTGTCATTTTTGTACTCACATTTTCCTATTATTTCTTTAAATATTATGGTGGTTTCATTTACACATGTTTGGATATTTAATATTAATAAGAAATTACTTCATCCTTATAACTCAGGCCAACACAATAGTTTGTTGTGACACATATGAGAACAGTACCCCACCTAAGACTGTCCCATACCAAGGTGAAAAAACAAACTAGCTAAACAAAAACCACCATAATACAGTGAGAATGGACCAACTCCATCCAAAGTATTCCGTTCCCTCCACATTCCTGAGCAGCTAGGCATGTTCTTCCTGCACTTAAATGCTTGCAATTCTTGGTCATGGAGTCAGTTATGACAAGTGTGAGCCAACCCGTTGGGTTTTTCATTTATGGAAGCCCCTTCTGAAGTGTGAGTAATGCAGGTGTGGCTGTCCCTGCTGGCAGCCTCCTGTGTTCTCACCCTGTGCCAGTCTTGGCAAAACTCTGAGCATTTCTCTACCTTCTTCAGAAAATCCATTCCATGAGGCATCAGGGAGAAGTAGCACACTTCACTGAAGTTTCCTCAGGGTTGCTGTGAACCTTCTCTCCAGCACCTAGCCCAGAGCCTGGCACATAGCAGGTGCTTAGTAATCATGTTTGAATGAACGATTGAATAAATGGAAACTCTGTTCCCCCACCCAGAGCTTCTCTTCAGCCATAGACAGACTCACCTCACTTTTCTTCTATCATAACTTTTCTAAATCAACTTTGCTGATTTCAGCATCTACCCCTCATGGCCCCACCATTCAGTACATTCCTTTTGTGCAGAGCTATTGGCCCTCTACCCAGAGATTCCCCAATCAACTATCTTCCAACCCATCATTTCACTCTGCAAAGGACCCCCTTTAGGATCCTCCTTCATTCAGAGCAGAAAGAGGTTACAAGTAACAAAGAACATTTCCTTCTCACAAACATGATTTTCCTGTCACTTATGTATTTGTCATTTTTCTGTGCCCAATAAAATGTAATCTCTTTAAGTAAGGGCTAGGGAATCTTCCTTTTTACTTTTAATCTGAAACGATCTGTGTGAGTTTGTGTATGTGGAGGGAGAAGGTCTTAGTCCATCTTCCACTGGTCATCACAAAATACCCACAATAGGATGAGTTACAAAGAAAGATATTTATATTAGGCTCGTGGTTCTAATTCCATGTCCAAGGGCCAAACCTAGTGATAGTCTTCTTACTGGCAGAGTCCTGGGGTGGTGCAAGGTGAGAGACAGGGAGTATAGGAGAGATCTGGCTAAATCTCAAGCTCAGTCTTGAGATAACCCACTAATTGAATGAATGAATGAATCCATTCGTGAGGGCAGAGCCCCAGTCACTTCTTAAAGATTCACTTGGTCTCTCCTCCCTTTTTTTTTAGCTGCTGAGTCTGGCCATGAACTTGTGATCCTCCTGCCTCAGCCTCCAGAGTCACTTGGATTATAGGTCCCCCTTTTTAATATTTCATAATGCAGTTAAATTTCAACATGAGTTTTAGAAGGGACAAACCATATTCAAACCATCATAGGGGATAATTATCAGATTAATAATCTATATCAAGAAGCCTCTTTAGATGCTTTGTGACTCTCAGAACAACAACAAAACTTTAGAAATATTGAAATTATATCTAAATATGAATGTGTTGGTAATTGTGTCTTAAATATGAATTGCCATTACCTTGTTTTCCCATAGACAGAAAGCTTCTGAGAAGAGGATTTCAAGGATTTACAGTAAAGAAAACATGAGGATTTTTTTTCTTCAGTCAATAATCTGGCAAGTATAAACACATTAATTTAAGAAGATTTTGTGAAAGTTCTCTAATTCTTTCCAGTAACATGCAGAGAAAAAAATTCTATTTTGCTTTTTTTTTTTTTTTACTACCTTTTCTCAAATTTCTTCATCCCTGTTCCCTTCTTACAGTCCACACACAGAGAGGAACAGAATGTAGAGTATTTGACAGTCGAAATTATATAATTTATGGTTGAAAAATCTATTTTTTGTACCAATTTTCTACTTAAATAGCCAGTTCCAATAGCTCATCTCCTTCTCAAATGCACTTTCTGTGGTCATATTTTATATCTCCAGTCTCTTCCTTGGAACTTCATTTTTATTTGATTTTATTGGCTCGGCTCTATTGGAATGTGTATTGCTTGAGCCCCCATGGAGAACCGAGCAGGTGTGAGTAAAGCAAAACATCTTTTGTTAATAGAAGCACACCCTGGGAGTTCATGAAAACACTATAATTTCAATTGCTTTTATGAAAATTCTGTAAATTCCCATGTTGCGAATTTTGAGCGGAGCTTAGGAGACCAATAGTCCTTAATACAAGCCAAAGATATGGTTATTTCTATAACTGAAATAAATGTTCTGCTTTCCTTCTTCCAAAAAAATAAATTCAGGAATTTAATTAGAATGTTTAAAGTGTAGAAAATCATATTAACTTTGAGTTTGGTTTTTCTAACTAAACTGGAGATCTTACTGTGATCAGCCTACAAAGGGATGATTTTGAATTTCCTGGACCATTTCTTGAAGCATAAAGAAGAGCTGTGTCTACCTTTGTTTGGGTCCAGAATGACCTCACAACAGCACTGCCCATTCCCAGCCTGTCTTTGTATGCATTTACACCTTAAAACACAGAGAATAGGAATAGGCCTCCGAGCCTTTTAGTTTAGGAGGGTGATGCATGAATTTTCTGTCTCTGCTTAGGCCCCTTCGATCAGCTGCCACGGTGAATCTGGGGGTGAGGCCAACCCTGACTTTTTTCCTGGTTTGGGGCCAGACATGTATGGTGTTCCACACTCCCAAGCTGGAAGCAAAGACGTAAGTTTGGTATATTACAAAATTGCATGTGTCATTAGAAAAAGATGTCAGAATGCTTTATTTAAAACTTTGTTTTCTCAGGTTGTATTGCCCAAGTGTATCTTGGCTTAGACAACTTCAGATTCAAAAATTCCAAGACATAGAAAGAGTTTCACATAGCTGAGCCTATTATATTTGGTTATGTGCCACTAACACCTTTTCCCCTTCTTTCTTATTGAAGAGTCAAGTGATGACTAAATTTCTACTAAAGAGTTTTTTCTCTTCTTCTTGGAAACCACAGTGTCTATTCTTGACAGGATCATCTATCTATTCCAAAAAGAAAAACGTAGAATTCACAATGGTATGGGACCTTTGGGGATCTTTTTTAGATAAGACCTTTAGAGTCAACATTTTCACCATTCAAGGACAACTTTTGAAAAAATTATCTAGCAGTCTCCCCCGATAAACTTCCAAATTGTTCACACTTGGCAAGAAACCATGGGCACTTGAAGGTCTATCTTTCCCCTGTAGAGGGATAGAGAATCACTTGCTAGGAGCTAAGCGTACTTTGAGAGTTTTTCAGGCTGAACATAAAACTCTGCTAAAGGACCTATTACAACTGACTACCCACCTTCACATCCACTTAGTCATGCTAAAATGACAGTCACCTTTGGAGAAGAAGATATCTGCTCTTCTTTTTCAACACATTTTCATGGTTTTCTGAGCTTCTTAGAAACTGGATGGAGAAGTAGCAAAGCTTTGGCTATATGTTTTCCCCAATCTTCATCAGACTCTTACAGGAAATCACTATTCTTTTTTAAGTGTAAAGATTTGGATGGACATCCTTGTCTGGGAAAACACTCCTGATGGGAGGGACCAAATTTAGTCTACCAGGAACTGTCTAGCCCTTGCCAGGAATACATGGAAGCTGAACTGGGCTGATCCAAGTGTAGCCACTTCTGTCCCCAAAAACTTTGCTTTATTTCTACATCTCCATTACCTCGACTTTTCAAAGCTACCATGAGCAATAATGGAATTTAATTTTTGGTCCCCTTGACCACAGTGGGAAACATTGTTTGCTAAAAACAAATGAAAAATGGCCTTCAACAATCAGTGGCTTGTGAAATAAATAGGGTAAGAGATATGCCATGGGTTTCTCACAAATGCTTAATATCCTGCCACCAAAACTAAGTGACTTGTGATGGAACAAAGTGAGGTGTGATCCCTAGGAGGCACTGTGCAGTGACTGGGGAAATAGGAAAGAGCAGGAAGCTCTTCCCAGGCCTAGCGGTGCCTGCCACACAATTTCCCTCAGACATCTGCTCACCTCTGCCCAACCAGCACTCAATTATTGCCGACACAGGATGGAAAAAAAGAGCAGGATGTTTCCTTTTTCTTTTCCATTTTATTGGTGCATTATTATTACACATAATGGTAAGATTCACTGTTACATATTCATACTTGCACACAGCATAACAGTATGATCTGGTCAGTTTTATTCCCCAGCACCTCCCCTTTTACTACTCTCCTCCTTCCCCCAGTTGCTGCCTTCCACTCTGCTGGTCTCCCTTCTGTTTTCATGAGATACACTCCCCCCCCCCCCACATATCTTATTTTCCCTTTTCCTCTCTTGAAGGAGCCCTAATTAGGAAGGGCTGTTGTAGCTAGCTGGAAGCCATGGGTTCCACCTGATATGTATGTGACGCACCTGTAGGCACCCGCAAACCTGAAGGTATATAACCGGGTGAAAGCGGTCCGAGTTAGGAGAACGAATTCATTCGGTCAGTCGGGCAGCCACTCGGTCGGTCAGAAGAATCAGAGCGGCCAGAACATAGGCAGAGCGGTTACAGAAGAGAAACCAGATAGAAGAAGTAATGATTGGTCAGAGTTAGGCCGAGACTCCTGAGGAAGACAGAAGACAGAAGACAGAAGAAGGAAGAAAGAAGAGAGAAGAAAGAAGCTCTAGTCTTTCTCTAAGCTAAGCTCTATCTTTCTTTCTCTCTAAGACTCTAACTCTAAGACAAGAAGAAAAGCTCGCTTTAATCTTTCTCTCTAAAAATCTTTCTTTCCCTCTCTAAGCTCTAAGAAAGTAGAAGTAAAAGTAGTAAAAGCTTAACTCTGCCTCCGAGAATTTTCCCGCGGCACCGTGGCTGGCCACAACAGGCAGCTTACAAATGGTGGTCCGTCTGGGGCTCGGCAGGCAGAGAAGAAAAGCTAAGAAATAAGAGCAATGAAAAAGCATAGCCTCAGACTCAGTTGAGACCAGCAAAAAGAGTAGAAACAAGAGAGCAGAGCCTCTGACTCAGTTGAAGCCAGTTAAGAATTAAGCCGAAGCAGAGTAGCTGGCCAAAAGCTGAAGCAGAGTAGCCAGCGAAAAGCTGAAGCAGAGTAGACAGCGAAAAGCTGAAGCAGAGTAGCCAGCGAAAAGCCGAAGCAAGCCAGCCAAAAGCCGAAGCAGAGTAGCCGGCCAAAAGCCATAAAAAATATAGAGAAAAAGCCTTGAGCTTTAGTATAAAGAAAAAAGCCATGAGCTTAAAAGAAAATAGAGAATTAAATAGCATGGTAAAAAACCATGCAGAAAAAAAAAAAAGCCATTGAGCTTTGGCAAGAAAGCCATAAAGAAAAATAAAGAAGAGGAGAAAAAAAAAAAAAAAAAAAAAAAAAAAAAGTCAAAGCCGCTTATGCAATTGTGCTTAACTAGGTGCGTTAGCTGCTCCTCAGCATTAGGCTTCCTTAAAGCCACAGCACCTTCTCAAAAAGGGCTCAAATATCCACCCTTTCAAAAATAAAAGGTGAAAAACTAGGTAGGGACAAGAAAATAAAAGAAAATAGAGAAAATAGAACAAAAGCACCTTTTTAAACTAAAGGGAAGGAATATGAAGGAGCCCTAATTAGGAAGGGCTGTTGTAGCTAGCTGGAAGCCATGGGTTCCACCTGATATGTATGTGACGCACCTGTAGGCACCCGCAAACCTGAAGGTATATAACCGGGTGAAAGCGGTCCGAGTTAGGAGAACGAATTCATTCGGTCAGTCGGGCAGCCACTCGGTCGGTCAGAAGAATCAGAGCGGCCAGAACATAGGCAGAGCGGTTACAGAAGAGAAACCAGATAGAAGAAGTAATGATTGGTCAGAGTTAGGCCGAGACTCCTGAGGAAGACAGAAGACAGAAGACAGAAGAAGGAAGAAAGAAGAGAGAGAAAGAAGCTCTAATCTTTCTCTAAGCTAAGCTCTAAGAAGACAAGAAGAAAAGCTCGCTTTAATCTTTCTCTCTAAAAATCTTTCTTTCCCTCTCTAAGCTCTAAGAAAGTAGAAGTAAAAGTAGTAAAAGCTTAACTCTGCCCCCGAGAGTTTTTATCCCGGTTTACGGTACCAGGCAGCTTACACTCTCTAGTTTCCACGTTTGAGAAAAAAACATATGACTTTTGACTTTCTGAGTCTGGCTAAATTCACTTGGCATGCTGTTCTTCAGTTTCATCATTTACTGGCAAATGATATAATTTCATTCTTTTGATAGCTGAATACAACTCCATGGTTATACACATATACCATTTTCTTTATCCATTCGTCTGTTGATGGACACCAAGTCTGTTTTTTTTTTTTTTTTTTTTGGTACCAAGGATTGAACTCAGGGGCATTCGACCACTGGGCCACATCCCCAACCCTTTTTTGTAGTTTACTAGAGACAGAGTCTCGGTGAGTTGCTAAGTGCCTTGCCATTGCTGTGGCTGGCTTTGAAATCGTGATCCTCCTGCCTCAGCCTCCCAAGTGCTGGGATTACAGGCATGCGCCACCAAGCCCAGCTAAGGACACCAAGTCTGGTTCCGCAATTTGGCTATTTTTGTGAATTGTGCTGCTATCAACATGGGTGTGCATGTATCATTATGGCATGATGACTTTAATTATTTAGGACAAATACAAAAGAGTGGCATTTGTGGTTTTTCCATGCCTAGTCTTTTGAGGGACCTCCACAGAGATTTCTATAGTGGTTGTAATAATTTATAATCCCACCAAAAATATTAGTGTGTTCTCCCCCACCGCCATATCCTCTCCAGCATTTATTGTTATTTGTATTCTTGATGGCTATCATTCTGACTGGAGTAAGATGAAATCTCAGTGTGGTTTTGATTGAGCAGGATGTGAAGAGTGAAGAAATCCAAGTTCAAGGTATAAAGCTGCCTTGAGTGAGTCCCGTGCCCATAAGTCAATTCTCACAGCTTCATTTCTCACTAGCAAAATGAGAGGTCTGGACTAGCTGCATCTGGCTCTTGGTTCCCAGAATGTAATCTTCTGCCCGTATTTACACTGCTCATGATGGCTTAACATAGCTGTCCCTTCCAGTGCAGGCAGGTCATGGGACAAGGGTAACAGGGACCTGGCATGCTCCATGAGGAGGATGTAGGACTTCTGGAAAAGAATCTGGAAGCCAGGGCTTTGAAGAGGACACCCACATGGAGCAGGAAAGCTCAGAGCACTGGCTGATTCCATCTGCCACCCAGAAGTGGAAGTCACTTGTTGTAACATCTCATTTCTCCAGCATCCCAGCTGCAGGGAACAGCATCAGTAACCACGCGGATCCTCTACCAGGGAAGAGCTGGGGGTTTTTAGCTGTGTCCTTCCAACGTTCTCCTGAACTCTGCCTTTTGTTTCCTCTGATCACAGAAATTCTGAGTTAAATTTCTTTAAAGTAGCAGGGATGCAATCATGTAGGTAAACAGGTTCACATATATGTCAAGTTACTATGTAGCAAATGTGTGAGTTAGGGATATTGTATCTGGAATAACGTTTGTTCAATTATAACACTATGTTATGTTTGTGGGGGTTCAGTCTCCATGATTCTTGAAAATAATTGGATCATTGTTCTCATTTATCATCCAGGCACCAAAATTTCTAGATTATAAACAACAAGATCTAAACTTGCGGTTCTCCATTATTAATATGGAGAGGAGAGTTGAAGTTTTGGAGTGTTTGTTAAAGTGCAGATTCCTGAACATACCACTAGAAATTCTGGGTTAGCAGGTCTGGGAGGAGCCCCGGGAGTCTGCACTATGTACGGAACAACACATGATTCTGATGCTCATGGTGGCTAGGGGACACAGCAGTGAAGACACTGACCTAAACTTCACCCCTCTGCCAGTTCCCATCAAATGCCTGTCTCCCACTTGAGACCTTGACTGCTTTTTTCTGAATCAAACCAGTCTTTTTCCTTTCTCCCATCTCCAAAGTTAGAGAACATGACTTCCTAAGCTCCAACCCTGGATTCACACTTAACACCATCCTTCATGGCTCTAAAATAAACTCCCATGAGACTTGAGTCCTCATCTTTCCTGTTCTATCCTTCATTTTTCCCTTATCATTTAACCATATTGAGCTAAAATTGGTACCCTGAAGGTTTCTACTTGTTACACTGCACTTTACATATTTTGGAAAATATGATTCCAGTTCCAACATGAGATTCCAGATTCACTTCCCTCAGGCAAAGACTTTTGGGGCCTCTATGTCTCCCCATACCTCCTAGACAATGGAAATAGGGACTTGTCACTCCCAGTCTGTAGAGAGCACATCCTAGAGAAGGGACTTCCCCAGGGATGAGGGCAGGGTTACTGTAGGGCTCAGGATTACTGTACTGGTCTCCTCCCAGCACCCCCTTCCCCCGTTGTTTCTTTGCCTGATTAATTAATTCCTTTTCTTCCAAGAATTCTTGGGTTTGTCCCATTTCTTTGATTTTCACTATACCCACCTGTTTCTTGGGATCAAGGTTTCCTTCCTTCTCTGTCTCCTAAGCCTTGGGATCAGCCATAAATACCCTCCTACTCTCTAACTCCTAAAGTAAGCCAAAATCCTTTAATCCTTTTGAAGTTGGGAACAGCTGGAAACAGGCTGAGGGTAAAAGGAGCAGAGAGATCTGTGGATGTTAAGTCCAAAGTTCCCTTAGCCAGTTGTTCCATCAGGCTCAGGGACATGTAACCAGAGCTGAGGCCTGATGCTTCCCTGGACACGCCATGTTCTTGGGAGCCCCCGCAACCCTGAAATCCACTCTTCTAGCTTTCTCCTCCACCCCCCACATTGTTCTTCCACCTATTTTATTTTGACATTTCATGTCATGTTCCCAACCTCACCTCTTCAGGAGAGAAGGAAATCGATGCTAATGATGGATTGGGAGCCTCCCAAATATCCCTAGGAAGATCAATTTATAATTTAGACACACATACTTCCAGCATCAACTAGTTTTTGTTTTAAACAAATCAAAGGCCACCTGTCTTTCTCCCAGAAGCCAAGGTTGGTATGAAAGCCTGACAGGACACTCAGATGGTGTCTGAGGGGAACAAGGGAAGTGGCAGATGATGGCCCACATGCGCACTCCACCAGAAAGCCACATTTTTCTTTGTCTAGCATGCTCTTCCTTCTTCTTTACTTTTGGTTACAAAAAAATCTTTCTCATAGCTCATAGTTCTTCACTCACATCTCTGTGTTGATGCCTCCGGGGAAGGTTCACCTTCCTAAATTAGAGATTTACCACAAGCCCACAAGTAAGGCCATGTCCACCCATGCCGCCACTGCAGCCACAGAGGCAACATGTAGCAGTTCCACCCACAGCCTTGGGAGGGGCAAGCCTGGGTTTCCCACTTTCATGACCCTTGGCAAGTGATTTAAATTTTCTGTGCCTCAGTTTCCTCATCTGTAAAAATGACGTCATAGAAACTTACCTGATAAGGATTGCTGTGAGATATGTGGGTTGACCCAAATAAAACACTTAAAACAGTGCCAGCAATATATTAAATGTTTACTGCTATTTAGTAATAACTCACCGTAATAACATTTTGCATCCATCCACCTGATTTCTTGGCTGATTTCTCAGTTCCCTGAAGATCCCCAACAGTTTAGCTCAAATCGTAACTCTATTTTAGACAAAGTGAATTTTTAAAATTTTATTTTGAGACAGGGTCTCACTATATTGCATAGGCTGGTCTTGAACTTGCTACTGCCCCAGTCTCCCAAGTCATTAGGATTATAGGCATGCCCCACCACATACAGCAGGATGTTTCTTTAAAAAAAAAATTATTTTTTAGTTGTAGTTGGACACAATAGCTTTATTTTACTTATTTATTTTTATGTGGTGCCAAAGATCGAACCCAGGGCCTCACACATACTAGGCAAGCACTCTATCGCTAAGCCACAATCCCAGCCCCAAGATGTTTCTTAATGAGTTGTAATGAGTTGTAATTTTTCTAAACACATATGAAAAATTCGACCCATTTTCATCATACTAGATAACCTAAAATGCAAACGAACTCAAACACAATCGATCAACAGAGAATGAAGTTAGTAGGACCAGGAAACTGATCTTTTCCTAGGCAAGGGGGGCTGCTATCATCTCAGCAATAGAATAATAACCTTCATCAGCCAGGGGAAAAGAAAACTGAACTTGATTACCACACTGGCCCCTAAAAACTATATTTTTAAGAAAATACACTCTTGTGGTCTCTGGGGCACCCTCCCATGGGAAGTGAGGCCCAGCCTGGGTGGCTCTCACCTTGTAGCTGAGAGCGTGCTCCTTGTGCCCACCTTCACAGCAGCCCACACAGTGTTCTCTGCCCACCAGCTCTGCTCTCATGAAAAAGTTGCCAGCACTGCTACTCTTGTTCCACTGTGGCATTTTCTAGCAGAACTGAGCTGCCTAACTGGGCTCTTTAGGTTATTGTTCCAGGAACCAATTTTTGTTTTTATACTGCTCTGGTTACACAAGTTGCATAGTTTTGAGTGACCTGCTCCCACCTTACTTTTTTGTAAATTTAGTTACTAAAGTAAGCCAGGGTGAGCATGCTTTCACGTGTGCTTTTTCTTTTCTTTTACAGCGCACAGTGTTTTATAAGAAAATATGTATCGAATTAGAGCAGAAATGCCTGTATTATTATCATTACCTTAAAAACATATCTCAAAGTATCTACATTGTCTTTGTTATAGTCTAGTTTTGATATTACAAAACAAAAATAAATAATAAACCCACAAACTGAGGTGTTCATTTATTTGAAAATGACAGTAAGTGTTCAACATCCTAGGTTAACATTGATCCGGAGTTGACTATGTTCTAAGAACAACTGAAGATAACCATGTAGGCTTCAGTTTTTGACCTATATGTTTATATTGGTCAGCTTTCCATAGCTGTAACAAATAATAGAGATTATAAATTTATGGAGCCAAAGGGTTCATTTTGGCTCACAGTTTTGGAGATTCGGTTTGCCATTGATTAGTTCCATTGCTTTTGGGCCAATGACAGGGAAGAACATCATGGCAGGTAGCACATGGTGGAGCAAAGCTGTTCCCCTCATGACGAGAAAGCACAAAAGAGACTGGAAGAGATCAGGGACCCATAATCTCTTTCAAGGGCATGCTCTAAATGACCTAAAACTTCCCAGTAGGCCCCACCTCCTAAATGTTCCACCACCTCCCAAAAGTGCCATTTTGCAGACTAAAATGTGGGCCTTTGGGAGACATTTAAAAACCAGAACTATGGCAACATTGATGTTTTTGTGAAACCATTTTCTTTTCATGACCTCTACATTCATTCTCATTCTCTCTTTTTCAAAACCTGTTTCTTAGTGACTGTTTTGTTTTCAGTGTTGTTGATATGGTCCATCATGCTAAGATAACGAAACGATTTATAGTCCTTGAAAAAGAAGATATATCAAAATATGAATTTAGAGAGTTCACCTAGATGTTTATTTGTTTGACTATTTCACAAATAAGACTTCCATTGCTTTTTCATAAGCTGTGTGATACATTTATCCAAAATGATATCAATTTTTTAAAACTCTTACATGTAGAACATACACACAGATCAAATCCCTGTTATAGTATTTGTTATATACTTACCATTTGCCCTACATACACTATTTAAAAATCAAAAATTATCTAAAAAATTAGTATCCAATGTTGCTTGAATGCTTTCTGTGTGCTAAGCCTTTTCTAAGCATTTTAGTGGTATTAACTCACTAATCCTCAAGTTAACCCCTAAAAGATCAGTACTTTTATTATGTTCATTTTTTTCAGAATTGAAAATTGAATTGAGGGGTTAATGTTCCTAAGATCATATAGCTAGTGCTAGTGAAGTCAATATTGATTACTTTTTTTTTTTTTTTTTTTGGTGCCAGTGATTGAACCCAGGGGAACTTAACCACTGAGGCACACTCCCAGCCATTTCTATTTTTATTTTGAGCAGGGTCTCAATAAGTTACTTAGGGCCTCCTTAAATTGCCGAGATTGGTCTTGAATCTGTAATCCTCCTGCCTCAGCCTCTGGAGTCACTGGGATTACTGGCATGCACCACTGTTTCTGGCTGAAGTCAACATTAAAAGTCAGGAATTCTGACTCCAGAGCCTATGGGATAAATATCCTGGCCTGTGGGATAAATATCACTACCATCTGTCTCCCCTGAGGAGGAAAGAAATATTATTATCATTGTATAGTTGAAGAAATTGAGGCTTGAAAGAATAAGTACCTTGTCCAAAGTCATAGATGTTAAGCAGTAGAACAGGGAATGGAAGTAAAAACAGAAGAATTTGGCTTTTGGGTCCCTCCTAAATTTTTACACTTCTTGTCCTTGCAGGATCCAAACACTCCATTAGATCCCCTTTGTCTTTCAAAATATTTTTGAGGTTTCAGGTAGAAAAGCCTCAATTATTTTTATTTATTACTTTTGAATTTGCATATTTATCACTTTTTTTTTTTTTTTTTTTTTTTTTTTTTTGTGGTACCGGGGATTGAACTCAGGGGCACTCAACCACTGGGCCACATCCCCAGCCCTTTTTTGTGTTTTTATTAGAGACAGGGTCTCACTGAGTTGCTAAGTGCCTCGCCATTGCTGAGGCTGGCTTTGAACTCACGATCCTCCTGCCTCAGCCTCCCAAAGTGCTGGGATTACAGGTGTGCGCCACTGCGCCCGGCCTATCACTTATTTCTAAAGTGTATATAGAAACAAGAATATCTGGTCTACACAGAACATCCATTTAAAAGGATTCTCAAACAAAGTTCTCAAATGTGTAAATACTTTCTTTAAATTTTCATTTTAAAATACTCCTGAATGAACTTGGCAGGAGACTGGCCACTCCTGATAACTTTGAGTTTCCTCCCAGTTTCTCTTTAAAATTCCCCTGGAAAACAAACAGTAACATTAAAAATGGAAACCAAAGCTAAGAAGATCATATGCAAAAGACCAGCCTGATTCTCCACTACCTGAGTCATTCAAATGATTGTCAGAAGAGCACATTTTTTTTTTGAATTAAAAGTCACACACTCCCCATTTGAACTAGAACAGAACAGATGCTCACAAAAGAGACAGAACCAGCTTCTGACTTGCCCATTTTATTACTGTGATACACCAGAGTAGCACTAACCAGAGGAACAGACATATTCCCCAACTTCACAATCAGTAAAAGCTAGATTTCTCCCTTCTACCCACTAGTCAGTTACACAATTTTTTTTTTTGGGGGGGGGGAGGTCAGTCTCTTCAGTTATTCATCTCTGGCCACACTGGTAGTAGGAGGTGAAGTGGAGGGTATTGGAGAAATAATTTAGTACCTCCCACTGGAAGAAGCCATTCACAGACAAAGGGACATCCTGTTCTCAGAGAAAAGGGGACCAAAACCTAACCCTCTAGCCCAGGAGATCTGAAGGCTAAACTCAGGCATATATTGAACTGGATTCTGCACATCAATCTTATCCTCCAACCTGAGTAGGAAATGGCCAACATTCAGACCCCTTTCCAAACCAGTGTTTCCAACCCTTCTTTAGAGCTGAAATGCCCACTCTCAGCTGGAAATGAAGATAGGATTATGTGCCCCACTCCTCAGAAATGACCCACTGACCAACACTGTACAAAAAGCTTGCTTGGAGATGGGACAATGGTGTGGGGCTATTCACACTCCAGAGCTCTCTGTGGGCTAACGCTGAGACTGGACTTGAGCTGAACCCACATAGTTATTCAGCCTCTTCCTCAGCCCAGTGCTGCATCCCTTGCTCCCTCTGGGTTTTAATGTGCAATTTCTGTCTCAGTAAATCACAGCATAAGAATTCCCATCCCAGGATGTACACCTAAGAATATGCATCAAACAAATGCACATTCTAGGTGCACTTAGCATCTTGTAAATAAAGGTAACACAAAAACCTTTATGTAAACAGTTTCTTATTTTGTAGATTTCAAATTAAACTCCAAAAAACACAGAGTCAAGATACTTTGTGGTTCTTGAAATCCATTGCCAAGTTATTTTTCTGTAGGGATCATCCCATTTGTTCTGTTTCCAGCATTGTTTCAGAGTACAAGTTACAACAAAGCAGCCAGCCCTAGAAATCATCATTAGTCCAAACTAGGTTATGTTATTGCTGATTTTATTTGTGTGTCTTGGATTGCTAATGAGGTTGAACATTTCCCCCATATTAGTCTACTGATTACACTTCTTATATGTGGATTTCCAACCTAAGAAAAAGAATTCCATGCTAGGTTTCCAGAAGTTTCAACACCATGAGATTAATCTCAATGTGTGTGAGGGCTTTTCAGTTCCATGAAAGACAATTCCAAGTTGAAAAACTGGGAAAAGTCATCGGGTCTGTTTTTCCTGTGTAAAAAGGTTAAAATAAAGCAGATGTGAGACTAGCCTCAAATATCTTTTCTCATACTGAATTATTTGTCAGGGAATGTTAACTCTTGAACATACCTGTACAAGGAGGCTGAAGAAATAATTTAATAGTCATTTGACTTACTTTTCACCTCCTTTTATTAACAAATACAAATGTACTAAATAAACAGCCTAAACATAATTATGATAAATGACCTCCCTGGCCTTATTACTCCCTCAGCTTCATTGCAAACTATCCCGTGTTCTAGTGTTCCCCTCTCTCCCTTCATCCCTTTCTTCCTCTTTAAGCGCTTTAAAGGTAGGTGTTTTCCACATTTCTATCCTTGAGTCTTTTGTTATTTCTCCTTTCCATACTCCTTGGTGGTTTTTTAAAGTGTGATTTTTTTCCCCTCAGATCTTGCCATTTCATTCAGAGTGTGAGATTCCTCAGTGTTCCCCACAATTCGTTAACATTCATATTGGGGACATGCTCTTGTCAGTAAGCACCATTCAGTAGGAAATATCACAGAGATAAAATGGATGTTTCTATAGAATTCCCAGACCACTAACCTACAGTGTCAAGACAGCTTATTTTTCAAAGTTTAGGGATATAAAACAGAAGTTGTTAGACAAACTCAGCCCGAGGGTATATATATTTTATCTGTTGAGACTTAAAAGTACTAGCTAATGTCTAAAACTGAAAGATTTCATTTCCAACTTCTAAATTGCCTTTTAAAAAAAAAAATGATCTGATAACATTAGCCTCCAAATTCCCATACAGCAAACTACTTCCTCACTACTCCCTGTTGCCTTGATCTTCATACCTCTTTACCTCTTTCTTTGATACCGTTCCCTCCTTCTTTGCCTTCCTTCCTAGTTTTACTTATTCCCTGGCTGAGATTCACTCCCTTCGTGCTTCCTTCCTTCACCCCTATATGTGGCAAATCCTCCTCAGTTTAGAATCCTGCTTGGTGCCAGCTCCTCTCTATATAGCCTCTCTCAACCGGTCATTGTCAATACTACCAAGTTAATTACAAACTTCTCTGCACTTACTCTGTGTGTGTGTGTGTTGTGTGTGTGTGTGGTGCTGGGGATCGAACCCAGGGCCTTGTGCATGCAAGGCAAGCACTCTACCAACTGAGCTATATCCCCAGCCCCGCACTTACTCTTTATGACATGTATCCCTGCATATATTTATCTATAAACATTGAACACATAATGAATATTGAGAGACTAACAAGCAGCAGACACTGTGTGAGGCTTCACATAGAAAATCAAACAAAACATAGTGCCAGGCAGTAAGGAGTATATAATTTATGGAAAATTCTAGGCAAACAGGTTGAGTAAGGCACTATGGAAGCATAGAAGAAAGGCCACTCCATTGAAACTAGGCTTCCTGGAATAAATGACTCACTTGTTCTGAGATTTGAAGGACAAGGAGGAATTATCTTAGCTAATAAGTTGAGGAAAAGTGAATTTCAGGGAAGGAGGCAGTATCTGAGAAGGCATGTAAGCATAAAACAGAGTGTGTACGGGGAATTGCAATCAGCTCCATATTGCCACCGGGATGGGTACATTCCCTGAAGCAGTACAAAATGAGCCAAGAATCATTTTAACCTACTCCCTTTCTTCAAAACCTTGGTTTCCTTGGATCCCAACTGAAATTGTAGAATACATTAAATATTACAACTAAAATAAATTAAAGGAATTTTATCTTAAAAGAAAAATTTCATTTTTACCTTGAGACATACATTTTTAACCTTAGTTATATGATATTATGCACATATTTAGCTTGCCATTAAGTTTTCTTCAGAAGCCAGAGTTAGAACTGAGTGTGGAAGCAAGGATATAATACAGGCCATATTTTACATCAGTCTTATCTTGCTCCTTTGTTTTCATAGCCAGAAATGTAAAAACTAAAGAAAAAGCTTTCACAAACATAGTCACTGGAAATTAGAGGCTTGCTCACTTATCTCGAGAAAACAAGAACCAATTTTACTCAAAACTTTGCCAAATAATTTTCTGGAAGTAGTGAGTTAATCAAATCTGATTCCTCACATCTCTTCTTGGGGATTGTTTGGCAAATATAAAATGTAACTGAGTTAAAATTTCCTCCCAATCTTCCCAGTGGAATTTTCTGCTATAATGTCAGGAAAATATTGCCCAAATTTATCTTGCAGGCAGACTAGACAATATTTTACATTTTCCTCAAAAAAAAACACTTTCAAGAATTAAGTCATGAAGAGCAGAGACCAATTTTAGCAACAAATTGCTCTCCTTGTAACTGCATTTTAGTCATAACCACCTGGAGTATACTTAATACACATTAATATTGGTGTTTGCCTCTTAAAATTTCAGGTTTCATGTACAAAATTCCAAACACATCTGCCAAATATGACAAGTACCAATGAAACATATTGGTTTTGAAAGCTGAAATAACTGGTAGTCTTTTTGGTGTTCTGAAAATGAGGCCCCTCCATTTTTTCTTTAGCCAAATATCTTTCATTTTGGTAACTAACAAACTTCAGGATAGAACATAAGAACTTTGTCATGAGTATTCAAATCCTCAGAAAGTAAGGCAAACACTCTAGGATTTTCCATGGGATTGACATCTTGATAATGATATAAATCATTCTCACAAATTGCTAGGGAGGGTTTGGATGCTTAGCAGTGAATAACTGATTTTTATTCCTGCCAAATTCCTTGCTGTGAATTACATGTTGCTGGAACACTATTAAATGCTCATTCTTATGGTTTTCTTTTAGATCATTTGTTCAGAAGAATTTTGAAAGGGCTTCAAAGATATTGTTGGGTTTAGTTGTAGCCCCAAAGGCTTGAGAACACAGCTCTTTTTTCTTCCATTCCATTTTTATGCACAAATCATGCAGAAATGCATGGGGCAGCACAGGTTCTTAGAGGTAATCATAAGATACATCAAACTACTAGTGTGAAAATACAGTGATTTTGATCTTTTTCAAAATTTAAAGTATGATAACATCAGGGAAGATATTTGCATTCATTCCAAGATTGAAAAATTCTGGAATAGCTTCTAATTATCCTCTCAGATAAACTTTTGGCAATACCCAGAATGCATGTTACCTGAGAATTTCTTCAGTTTTGTGAACTTTTGTCCTCCAGTGATTTAAAGGGCTACTGGATGTAACTCAGAGGTAGAACTTTTCTAGCACATGTGGGAACCTGGGTTCAATCCCCAGCACTTCAATGAATAAATGAATGAATGAATGAATAAATAAAAACTTGTAAAAATCATTTTAGCCATTGAAATTCTTCTTAATGTGTTCTTACATTATTTAATATCATGTGTTACAGAGAATTACACAGTGTAGTAATAAAGTGTACCTACATAAAGATAAGAAATGTATGAATTTGACTTAAATGTCATTAAAACTGAGATTCAGGCTACCTAAGTCATTTTGATTAGTTTTTTTTTTTTTTTTTTTTTTTTTTTTTAGACATAAAGCACATTGAGGAAGTTGAACCCATGTTGCTTGCAATATACCTGGATTTAACCTTGATACATAAGGAAGTCTCTTCAAATTTGTGTTTCAGTTGTCACCTTCAGCTGTTGTGTTAGTCAGCTTTTTATCACTGTGACAAAATATCTGAGATAACTTGTGAGGAAAGGTATATTTTGGGCTCATGGTTTCAGAGGTTTCAGTCCATGATCACTGGACCTCAATGCCTTTGGGCCTGGGGTACAGGAGTACATTATGATGGGAACATGCGGTGAAAGCATCTGCTCACCTCACAGCAAGTGTAGGTTCCACCACCTTCTGATAGTTCCACGGTCTGGGGACTAAGCCTTTAGCATATGGGTTTTGGGGGGACATTTCATATCAAAGCTATAGCAGCTGCCTTATAGAAAGAAGATTAATGAGGAGTCTTTTGGAAAACATCAAGCTGGATTTATAAAGTAATGAGCAATACTGATGGCAGTAGGGCCATGATTGCCTCTCTTCCCTTCTTACCTGAGCTCAATAAGCAAAACTGAGTTCAGTCTATGTACACTTATGTCAGCAGGCTAAAGTATGCCTTTTTAGTGGAAACTTAGACAAGGTTTAAAATATTTTTATGATTCTCTGATTTCTTAGTTACTATTGGACTGAACTCCATTGCCAAACAATACAAAGATGTATACAGATAAAAAGAAACATTGCCTTAGTTTCCCTACAAAATCTTCCCTTACCTACAAAGATACATATTTACATTTATATTAACATATACAAACCAAGTGGTGTTTTCAATTATGAAATACTATTATGTTGCACACTTTCCTGTAACTTGCTTTATCACTTAACAGTTTCTCCTGGATGATCCAAATGGTCCATACACAGACATATAACTCATTTTCTATTTAAAGAACACCATAACTGAGATTTTAGTTTAATTTGCATTAATATGTGTTAAAATAGAAGAAGAATCTTTTATAATACTGTATGTTATGGTTTGGATGTGAGGTCTCCCACAAAAGCTCACGTGTGAGGCAAGGCAAGAAGGTTCAGAGGAGAAATGATTGGGTTGTAAGAGTCTTAACCCAATCAGTGATTTAATCCCCTGATAGTGATTAACTGAGTGGTAACTGAAGTGGTAGGGTGTGGCTGGAGAAGGTGGGAATTAGGGCATGGCTTTGGTGTATATATTTGTATCTGGAAAGTGGAGTTTCTCTCTCTGTTTTCTGATCACCATGATGTGAGCTGCTTCCCTCTGCCATGCTCTGCTGCCATAATGTTCAGCCTCACCTCGAGCCCAAGGAATGGAGCCCACCTTCTATGGACTATGACCTCTGAAACTGTGAGCCCTCAAATAAACTTTTCCTCCTCTATAGTTTTTCTGGTAAGATCCTTTAATCATAGCAGCAAAAAAAGCTGGCTAAACTGCTATATTTCCATCCAGTAACATGGCATACATATTCACTTACTGAGGTATTATTACTTTAAGAAAGAGTTTATAATACAGATATTCTGACTTTATTATTGACTATTATCTCTTCCTTACTTAGTAAGAAGATTATATATCCATGCTTCTTATATATGATGTGTGTTATTAGTCAACATTTCATCATTATAATGAAATATTGGAGGAAGGCTACTTATGAAGAAAAGAGGTTTATTTAGCTCCCAGTTTTGGAGGTTCAAGGGCATGGTGGAGCACCAGTTTAGTTTTGTACAGAAAAATCAGCAGCCAGAATATAAGCATGTTTGGAACATTTTCCTAAATCTCCATTCCTGCAGTGGTGATGTGAATGGGTCCAGATGCATGCCTGGACAAACAGTGGTTTGCATTACAGGAAAAGAACACTGAGCTTAAAAATCCTATTTTTTTTTTTTTTTTTTTTTAGCAAAAAGTCTGCTTTTTGCCTCAGAGGTAGAAATTAACTCATCTTTCAAGGTTGCTCACTGTAAAAACAACCCTGATAAAATGATGGGTAGGAAAAGATCAGGTTCTTGCATATTTAGCATATCGAGCAAGACATGTGATAATGTGAGAGACTCTTGTAGGAGTGTCCTTCAACACTAAGCCTCAGCTTTCATGTAATGTTAATAAGAAATAAAGTTTGGCTATTGTAAGTCCCTGTGACATTTAGAGTTGTTTGGTTATACAAAAAAGTTGCAGCTAGTACAGAGGAAGTCCATTTATATTTGTATATTTATCTTATATTTCACCACTTTACCTAATTCTCTCATTCAAAAAAAGTGTTTTAAATTGTTTCTTAGGCTTCATAGGTATTTTAGCATCTGCAAATAATGTTAATTGCCTATGGTTTTCCAGTACTGAAAGTAACTCATTTACTGGAAAAGGAAACAATCTTTACTTTTATTGATTTTTTTCCTTCTGTATTAACACAAGTTTCCAAAACAGTTTTGAATAATAATGATGATGGTAAATATGCCATTTATTAAGTTATTTTATCTTACTTCCAAACCTACCATTTGATACTATGTTTGTGATACTTACTCTGGAAATTGCAATTCAAATTACATTTTTGCTTTAGACTTTGGTTCCCCATTATAGTCTGCAGATAGAGCCATTGCAAGGAGATCCCATGCTGGATGGTGATTTAAACATAAGGAAATAAGTTTTTGAATAAGTGACAGACTAAGGCTCTATTTCAGGGAGCCAAAATGGGAACTTAAGGGGATATGTTTTTCTTTCAAAGTGAGTTTATTAAGACATACAATTTTTCTCATTCACATAAATTATGTAATAAGTTTAAAATTCTATACAAGTGACTTAAAGAAGAGGTTTGTTCAAACTTTTTCACCAGCCCTCTGAAATGATAACCAAAGGATGAAAACATTAACTATACATCTATTGTAGTTTATGTTAAGCAACCTCCTTCTTGTGTATTCTGTATATTTTTTTAAAATTTTTTATAAAAAATAATGTTTGCTTGTTTGATTTTTGTTTGGTTGTTTTAAAATATTGATGTATTTTCACCAATAAATGAATAAATAAAATATTTCATAAGCATAGATTGAATGAAGAAAAATTATGTCAAGCAAATGTTAATGGAAAATTACTCTGGACACTTTCCTAGGTAGTTTTTTTTTTTGTTTTTTTTTTTTTTTTTTTTTTTTTTTTGGTACTGGGGATTGAACCCAGGGCACTTAACCACTGAGCCATACCCCCAGATCTCTTTTTGTATTTTTTTATTCAGAGACAGGGTCTCACTGAGCTGCTTAGCACCTTGCTAAATTGCAGAGGTTGGCTTTGAACTAGTGATCCTCCTGCCTCAGTCTCCAAAGCCGCTGGGATTACAGGCGTGCATCAGCGTACCAGGCCCTAAGGAAGTTTTAAAAGGGAATGTGACACTTTGGAGTCTTGAAGTGTTTTGTTGTTGTTTGTTTGTTTATCAAAATCTCAAAGTGTATGAGAATCACTGAAATCTAGAGATGGTCCTGAATGGAAAATATGGGGGGCGTTTTGAGCAAAAAACCCAGAATAATGAAGAAACTTCAGCAAATATTTACTTCCATAGCGCATCTTTTCATTTTGAAAATAAGGCTTTGCAGGTGTGTTTCCTATCTTGATTTCTTGCTCCACAATGTTTATCATGTTCTGAATTTACCAGCAATTGGTGTGTGCTGAAGGCTCATTTATTTCTTACAAAATGTCGCTAATTCACTCCTGTCCTCTTAAATTTGAAACAGCTGCTACCCCTGGTAGGAACTAAATCTTCATAGACAGAATTCTGGACTCTGTATTCCTGTATTACACTATTGGTAATAATAATGTCTGTCTATCAGGGTGACAAGGGGACAATGTGCTTCAATGCACATTTTTTCTCTGTCCACATATAAGAAGCTAATGCTTTCATTTTGTTAATAAAACTCATGATTGAATAAAAATAAACACTGATAATTAGTGACATTTGAAGCATTATAATTTAGTTTTGCTTGAAGTACCATAGTTTCCAATGCTGTTTCCTTTCTATGGAGCTATATTTTAAAATATTTTCAAACTAGAGGAATTCATTTACTGAAAGAAAGTAGCAACAGAGTCCAAATGAAATGTTAAAAAGCAAAGAAAAATTGGAAAAGGAACCATTCCTTAATTTTAAATTGGCTTATAATTCCATTTTCTGATTACACTTTCACAAATTAGAATTTACAATCTTTTTAACATTGATTTGATTCCAACTTTTTCAATTAATGCTTCATTAAGATAGAGTGGTACAGCACTCATCTCAAATGTGTGAGGCTCTGGATTCAATCCTCAACACCACATAAATAAAATAAAGGTATTGTGTCCACCTACAACAAAAAAATATTTAACAAAAAGATATAAGAAAATACGAACTTCAAAATAATCACTAAATCCTTGAATTTTCAAGGATAAATGTTTTTGTCACTTTGTGTTTGAATTGGTATATTATTGATAATTGGTTTTGTTTTTCTTTCCTTTATACTTTCTTGCAGAACAACTGTTGAATTTCCGAAAAACACTAAAAATTATTTTCATGCATAAGGTATATCACTGAAAAAGTGAAGTATGTAGAAGGTACTCATATCCTACCAGACTGAAATCCAAATCATTCTCCACGGTGAATTTATGGTTTCCTGCAAAATAAGATCTTGTTCTGGTAAGGACTTTATCTTTGAAGAAGAAACAATTTTAAAAAAATTCTCAAGGGAACCCTAGAATCATAATCCATAAAATCAAATATATCAATAAGCAGTTCTAATTTTAAGATAGTCACTCAAGTCTCTGGAAGCTGGTATTGACACTATTGATGTTAAACTGAAATATTCCATGAGAATACAAATATGAAGAAGTGAAAAATAATTGTTTAATTATTTAAAAGACTTCGTTGTGAGGAATAAAATTAAAATTCTCAGTAATCCTTAATTAATACCTTTAGAATCCCTTCCTAAGTGATGAGAATTAACTTTGCAGTTTAATTTGACATTTTACAGTGTGAAAAAGAAAGATAAAAAATAAGCCTCTTGGGAACAGGAAGAACATTTCTAGTCTCTCACCAGCCAAACCAACTTAATTGAGTCTCCCTTCTTCATCTTCTCTTTTTTTCTTTTCTTTTTTTTTTTTTTTTAAATCATTAGTGTTTCCAACCTGAGCTCTCCCCATCTCCTCTCTTTTATAAACAGAACTAACTTTAAATACCTAAAGTTTGATTTTCATTTTATTTTGAAGTGTATACATGAACTTTTTGCTGATCAACATAGTAGTCCAGAATCCAAAAATGATTTTTAAAAAACATACAGACATTAAAGAGTGTATACCATATTCTAGATATAAGGTATGGGGAACCAGATGCATGCTAAATTTTCCAGTGTTGAATACTTTGAAAAGTATTTTCCTTATCTTGGTGTTTTTTCATTCATTCATTCATTCATTCTCCAAAAATGTATTGAGAATCTATAATGCATTGAAAATCCTAGCCTAGTGGCACTATGGACTTAGTAGGAGGGTCAGAAAATAAACACTAGTTTCAATGTTAGATGGTAACTTGTCATGTAAAGAGTCACATGGTCCTGTGGGGAAACAATGAGAAGACTTCCCAGAGAAAGTAGCCTGTTTTTTCATGGACTTTAAGAAAGAACAGAAGGCTAAGAAGAAGTGGGAAATTTATCCCTAGCAGAGATAAAGTACTATACAAAGAAAGGGGAATGGGGAACTTGTGAATATAGACATGTAAAGTTATCTGAAGGACAGTCAGTGGTGACAGAGGAAGCTGACAAGAAACATGGATTGGAGCCAGCCTTTCTATGCCAAACTAAGAAGTTAATACTTTAGTCAGCTGGCAAAGGATTTTAAGCAGAGAAATGACATAATCGGCTTTGAGATTATGGCAGGTCAGATTCCCTAAGAAACAGTCTTTAAAACTCCAAGATTTGCATACAGCAATTTGTATGAGGAAACATTTGGGGACAGCACCTGTATGGGGGTGAAGGGAAGCAGGGAGGAAAAGGAGGGAAGGTCAGGCTGCCTTGTCATTGCAGGAGAAGTTGCTCTGACTTCATGGGGAGTTCTTGTCCAGAGTTGCCCTACCTTGAGGTCAAGTGGCCAAGCCTTCTTCATGACACAGAAGTCACTGTATGTGAGCTGTCTCCAGGGAGGAGGTGTAATCTTGGGCAAGAAATACTCCTGCAGATGAAGGTGATGCCTGAAGAGGGACACAGCTGTGAGCCATTACCAACCAACAAGTTCAGCAGCCAAAATGTGTGTCTCCATCCTGACAAGGGCTCTGAACAGCGCAGCACAGAATCCACTGCATAGGTTTTGTGCTTTTAAAAAATGATGTTGGTTTATTTTTTAGCCTAATTCTAAGCATAGTGAGAGAGATGGTCTCCAGTGAGGAAAGACAGGATAGAAAGAGGAATTTTGTAAAAATGGATGCAGAGATAATAACAAAAGTACATGGTGATTCAGTGGGGGGAAAGGTAGTCTCTGCAACTATAGAGAAAAGATAGTCTTTCACAAATGGTGCTGGAACAATTGGATACCATACTGAGATGGGGAGGAGAGGGCGGGAGAGAGAGGGAGAGAATCTCAACTCTTACCTCACACTATACGAAAATTTAACTTGAAATGGATTGTAGTCTTAGGGATAAAAGGTAAAACTGAAAATGACAGCCTTAAAAAAACCTATAGCTCCATTTGCTATTAGTTACTTGCTTTTAGTTGGCTTTTAAAAATTTCACTAGTTTTAGAGATCTCACAGATGAACAATATATTATTAGTCTCCCATTATCTGTGGAGAACACCTCTGACGCAGGTGTTAGGATGATAAAGGTTGCCTAGGCGACTTTTCAGGGACTTGAAAGCCACTTTTGTTGAAACCACTGACTCTTTACTTGGGCCTGTATGAAAGTCCAATGGGTGATCTTTTATCATCATTAGGAGGCCCAAAACTCCACCCTTCGCTCATATTAACATGGCCATTTTCTGAACATGAATCCCAGAAAAAGCCCGGAAGTTTGATTATGCACGTGCAAGCTACAGATTACTTTACCTCCATTAACTTTTCCCCACACCTAAATCACCCTGGTTCTTTAACCCATAAAAGTCCCCAAGCCCTATCCTTGGGGAGGAAGATTTGAGACTTGGGTCTCCCACATACATGCTTGGCCACCATGCAAATAAACTCTCTTTTGCAGAACCCATTGTTTCAGTGATTGGTATACCATGTGGTGGGCAAAATCAGAGCTGGTTCCATAACAAAACTATAAAACTTCTATGAGAAATGAAGAGAGAAATCATTTTGAAATTGGGTTAGTACAAAATTTCTTAGCTGGGACTCTAGAAAACAAACAACATAAAGAACAAAAGATTGAAAAAGCCTGAATGTTGATGAAAATTTAAGGGACTAAAACTCTCATGTAGTATGGGTGAGAATGTAACACTGTACAGATTTTTGCAAAAAATATTTTGCAATTTCTTATAAAGTTAAGAGTATGCTAACTAGGAAATGCAGCTTCAGCCTAAAGCATTTACCCAAGAAAAATGAAAACAGAGTTGTACTCAAAAGTTTAGAGCAGTTCAATTTAGAATGGACAAAAACAGGAAATAATCATGTTTGTCCACAAGTGACTAGATAAACAAATTGTAAAATATTCATAACATTGCCTGTTACTCTGCAACACACAGATTTGAACTATAGATATGATATCTCCAAAACATTGTGCTAAAAAATGCCAAGACACAAAAGCCTGCATGTGAAGCTAATTCTATGAAGGTGAAAGAACCAGTTGTACTGGGGACTGGGAGTGGGAGAGGGGATTCACCACAAAAGAGTACCAGGGAACTTTTTGGAAACTGAGAATATTCTACAATCCATGTCATAAATGTATGATGTGTACATGGCTATATTTCATTTAAAATTCATTGAATTATATATTTATTATTTGGAATTTTTGTTGTATATACATTATATTTTTAAAAGCAAAACATAAAAAGAAATGAGTACTCTGTATTTTCTTCAGTTCTGGTTTCTCCAAAAAAGTTATTTTGTAGAACCTTTGGTATTCATTTATTGAATGAGTATGGAGAGTATACCAGTCTGTGCTTTTGATAAATGGCTCAATTTTCTTTAAGAAAGGAGATCCAGGAATTAGACCACAGTAGTTTAATGCTTTAGCTACTAGCAAATTGATCACTGAGTCCATTTAAAGAAATCAATCTACTATACACGAAAGGATAATATTTAAAATAATAAGACAAGAGTGAGAGCCTTTAATATAGAAAAGAAAAATTCAAAGCAACTTAGGATAAAATGGGCATATCTTCACCTGGACTGCTTGTGTGTTTGTGTGTTAAAATGTAATAAGTGCCCACTTAATCCGAGAGGGATGACAGGAATGAAAATTTTTTAAATGAAAAAAAAAATTTGCTTCTATAAACAAGAAAATACAGAAATGAAAATGTCTACCTAGGAAATGGAATTTTTCTCAATTATGAGTCTAAAGGCAACCTCTCATCCTCTTCCTCTGTATCCTGCCCCAGCCTGCATAGAGTCAGAAATGCAAACACATCTTTTGGTAAGTTTTGCTATCTATTTTGTGATCTTTCAGGTATTATTATAAATGTCTACTGACATTACTCTGCCTTACTTTTTGTAGAAAGTGTATAAGGCAGCTTTGTTGTTAAAACCAGATAATAGAATGAGCACACGTCTTAATTCTTTTGAGCTGTTATAACAAAATACTAGAAACTAGATGCTTATAAATAATAGGAATTCACTTTCACAATTCTGGAGACTGGGAAGTCCATGATCAAATTACCAGCAGACATGATGTCTTTTGAGGGTTCATTTGCTGGTTCATACATGGTACCTTCTTGTTGCTTGCACCCATGACAGGACAAAGCAGCTCTCTGGGACCTCCTTAATGACAGTACTACTCCCATTTCTTAGGGCTCCACCCTCATAACTTGACCACATCCTAAAGGCTCCCACCCTCTTGATACCATCATATTGGGGGAAAAGTTTCAAAATATAAATGTTGCAGGGACACAAGCATTCAAGCCAAAGTTGTAGGAGAATGTGTGTGTGTGTGTGTGTGTGTGTTATTCAAATATAAAATTTGTTTTAGTCAGCTTTTTCATTTCTGAGACTGAAAAATCTGACAAGAACAATTAGAGGAAGAAAAGAAGTTTATTTGGAGGCTCATGGTTTCAGATGTCTTAGTCCATAGATGGCCACCCCCAGTCCTCAGGGCCTGAGATGAGGCAGAACATCATGGCGAAAGTGTATGGCAGAGAAAAGCATCTGGGAACATGATACCAGAAAGCAAAGAGAGAAAAAGAGATCTGCTCAACAAGGACAAAATTTATATCCCAATGACACAAACTCAGGCACCCACCTCTTCCAGCCACACCTATTTGCTTACAGCTACTGTCCAGTTAATCCCTATCAATGGACTAACACACTGATTAGGCTAAGGCACTCATAACCCAATCATTTTGCCACTAAACCCTTTTGTATCGACACACAAATGAGATTTTGGGGGACATATCTAAACCATAACAAGGTATTTCCCCACACATAAATGGATCTGTTTTTGTCATAGCCTCAAACATGTTCCATGACACCTGAGACACCAATATTGTGTCTTTTTAACTTTCATAAAATTACATCCACTATGATTTACCTTCCATACATTAGAGAGGTAGAAAATACAACATATTTGTATTTTTTTACTAGTTGCTCTTTCTACCTTGGGATTGCACATAAACCAAAAAAATAACAGGGAAGAGTCTTCCATGCCTAGTGGCTACCACTCCTGGTCAGCATTGCACACAGGTCTACATAGTCTATTTACTATATGGAATGGATTCATGTCTATGGACCCTCATATTCTGGGATCAATTTGGCAAGAAGTAAAGTCAATAATCAATAAATGGGATGGCATTAAACTAAAAAGCTTCTTCACAGGAAAGGAAACAATCCAGAACATGAAAAAAAGCCTATAGAATGTGAGAAAATCTTTGCAACCTGCACCTTAGATAGAGCACTAATTTCCAAGATATATAAAGAACTTTAAAAACTTAACACCCTCCAAACAAATAACCCAATCAATAAATGGGCAAAGAAGTTGAATAGGCACTTCTCTGAAGAAGAAATAAAAATGGTCAACAGATGTATCAAAAAATGTTCAATATATCTTGCAATTACAGAAATGCAAATTAAAACTATACTAAAATTCCATCTTGAGAACTCCAGTCAGAATGGCAATTATCAAGAATACAAATAACAGTAAATGTTGGCAAGGATGTGGGCAAAAAAGGTACACTCATACATTGCTGATGGGACTGCAAATTGGTGAAAACACCTGGGAAAGGAGTATGGAGATTTCACAAAATAACTAGGAATGGAACAACCATTTGATCCTGTTATCCCACTCCTTAGTATATACCCAAAGGACTTAAAATCAGCATACCACAGGTGATACAGCCAGATCGATATTTATAGTTAAGCTATGGAAGCAACCTAGGTGCTCTTCAACAGAGGAACGGATAAAGAAATTGCCGTATATATACACAATGGAATATTAGTCATAAAGAAGAATGACTTGGGCTGGGGTTGTGGCTCAGCGGCAGAGTGCTCGCCTCGCACGTGCGCAGCCCAGGTTTGATCCTCAGCACCATGTAAACATAAATGCATTGCATTGTGTACAACTAAAGTAAATAAATAATTATTTTTTAAAAAAGAATGACTTAATGACATTTGACATTTGCAGGTAAATGGATAGGCTTGAAGACTATTATGCTAAGTGAAATAAACCAGTCCCCCAAAACCAAAGAACAAATGTTTTCACTGGTGGAAACTAACCCACAATAAGGGGGAAAGGTAAGAATAGATATTAAGTAGGATAGACAAAGGGGAAGGAAGGGTTGGGGAAATAGGAAAAGGGAAGACAGTGGAATGAATACAAAATAATTTTCCTATGTACTTACATGAATACTACATAGTGATTATGTACATCTATAAGAATGGGGTCCTAACTAGAATTAGATATACTTCATGCTTGTACAATTACATCAAAATGAGTTCTATGGTCATGTATAATTAAAAAGAATCCATTAAAAAATGTAACTTACAAGTGACTGTGATTATCATTTGGGGCATAGAATAAGCATGACTATAATATCTAATAGACAAATACCTCCCTTCTTCCATGTGTTATGTGAGAAGAGAGGCCCAGGTGAAGAAATTTGTGTTGACTTTCTGCTGGGCAAGAGAGTGTGTTCTGTGAGTACCATCAATATATCATTTGCCTGTACTGGGTTCTACTGGGAACCCAATCTCTTATTTTACACTCCAATTTTTATTAAGTATTTTTCTTTTTTGTTTTAAAACTACCAAAGATGACATAATAATGGATAATTCCTAAACACAAAGAAGTTAGAACTCCAGGGCTGGGATTGTGGCTCAGCTAGAGTGCTCACTTAGCATGTGTGTGACCCGGGTTCGATCCTCAGCACCATGTAAAAATAAACACATTGTGTACAACTAAAGCAAAATAAATAAATATCTTTAAAAAAAGAAGAAGTTAGAACTCCAGAAGCTAAATTGTGAAAAAAAAATCTATTTGTAGGGGAAACCATAACTATTTGAAATCATGAATTCACAGAGTGTATTACTAAATTTCTCGGAAAGCTGTTCATTGTGCAGGTTTTATGATTCTTCTTAAGCTTAAATGATCAAGTCCCTCACTTCAAGATCCATAATAAACTCAAATGCCTTCAGGGGGCAAGCAGGTAGGTTAAATAACACCCAGGTAGGATTATAAGAAAAGAGAGAACATTTACGCCTACAAGTAGGCAGCCTCCATCCAATGATGAATGCCCCGAGTGTGGGGCAAATACTATCAAAGCTTCTGATTTTTTGAGAAGAAGCTAAAAAGACTTGGCTTTTTAGTATATTATCTTTTTTTTTTTTTTTTTTTTTTTTTTTTTTTTGTGGTACCAGGGATTGAACTCAGGGGCACTCGACCACTGGGCCACATCCCCAGCCCTTTTTTGTATTTTATTTAGAGACAGGGTCTCACTGAGTTGCTAAGTGCCTCGCCATTGCTGAGGCTGGCTTTGAACTCGCGATCCTCCTGCCTCAGCCTCCCAAGTGCTGAGATTACAGGCGTGCGCCACCGTGCCCGGCTTAGTATATTATCTTTATCTTCAGATAGTCTATTCAAAATTTAAAAAACACAATATGGACCAAAGCCAACACCTTTGTGAGCAGAGTACCAGCTCCACTTTAAAATGCATATGCAATTGGATCTGAGTTTGAAAAATTAGATTTTTAAAATTTACTTTTATTTGGCCTAATAGAACTTTCTTAATTTATTAAATGTTGCCTTAACACAAAATAAAGGGCAAATAATAAATGACAATTTGTCAAGTAGAGAAGATACATGCTGAATTAATTGTCAAGGGGAGCTATCATAGACTGTTAGAGTCATAAAGAACTTAATTTGGTAAGACTCCAAGAAGTTGACTTTATCCTCCCAGGCCTTAAGGGCCTTGGGGAACAATCAAGAGTTTTGGTGACAAAAGTGATGATTTTGTATACTAAATTCCATTACCCATCAGGTAGATACCATTCCTACCTCAAAGAAATTTGCCAAATGCCTCTTACATGCCAGGAACTATGTTAGTTGCTAAGGCCACAAAATTGAATAAATTACAACCTGTCTTCAAAGAATTCTTAGCTTAGTGGGGGAGAAAGAGGCTTAAACAATTATAATACAATACAATATGTGTTATTCAATCTAAGATACCATCAATTAGGCACACCATTTAAAAAATATTTTTATACCTCTTTAAAAATTAGTTTAATAATTTTGATAGCCATTCTATTATAAGGTGCTTTCTGATTTCAGACATATTTAAATTTAAAAGTGAGTTAAAAGTGATAAATATGAGCAAGGCCTACGGGCACATGGCCAACAATCCCAGCATTTGTGAAGCCGACATGGAAGGATCACTTGAGCCCAGGAGTTTAAGATCATCCTGAGCAACACAGTGAGTCTAAATCTTGAAAATAAATAAATAAATAAGCAGATAAATAAATAAAAAGATAAAAACAGATAAATACTATATGTGCTACAGGAATAATAAATACTAATTGTGCTAAGGGGGAAAAAAAGAGATAATCCAACCATATAGACATATAGACTCATATGCACAGACATATAGTGAAGACTTTAAGGCTGAAATTGGGAGTCAGATTACTTTAATTGATGACTCTCTTAGTCTACTTGGGCTGTCATGAATGTCATGGACTTCATGACCTAAGCAATAGATACTTATTTTCTTAGAGTTCTGGATTCTGGAAAACCCAATTTGGTGGTCTGGCATGTTTGATTCCTAATGAGGGCGCTCTTCCTGGATAGCAGGAAGCTGTCTTTCCTATGTCCTCACAAGGTGGGGGAGAAAGCTCTGGTTTTTCTTTCTCTTCCCATAAGGAAACCAATTTTATTGGACTAGGGCTCCATCCTTATGAGCCATTTAACTTTACCTCCTAAAGATCCTATCTCCAAAAACAGTCACAGTGAAGGTTAGGACTTTAACACATACATTTGGGGGTAGGTGGTACAGAATTCAGTCCATAACCCTGACCAAAGACAAGTTATTCCACCTCACCTATAAAATAAGATGATGCTACCCCATTGAGAAATTGTGAAGATTCAATAAAAGATGTCACATAGAATGCTTACTAGCACCTTAGAACCAGTAAGAAGCACATAGTAATCAGCAGAGGTGATTAATGATATAACCTGGACTTGAAGATGAGTAGCTCTTCTCCAAGCGTAATGAGAATAAACAGATTACAATAAGAATAGAGTATACAAAGTTCTCTCAAGGCTGTTGCTCAAGCATTTTGCCTACTACAGTCTTTTGGGTTTTGGTAGTGAGGGTTCATCCCTCCACGAATTGCAACTCTTTTTGACATTCTCTTCTTTCTCCTGCATCTTTGTCTCCGTCTCCCAATCCTAACACATCCAAAAAGGCAGCTTGGTTCTTTCAGCTTTAAACTCAAAAACTTGCACCTGGCCCACAGTCATAAATTGTGCTTATCAGACAGTTCCTGGTCTTCCCATTTCTCTTTTCACTCTCCACCCCTTCTCGCTATTGGGGGGGAGGGGCAGTCTTTATCTAGCGTCTTTTGTTTAAGAGAATAATTGCTATCCTCCAGGGCCTGTCCAGTTCTTTCCAGAGAATTTATGCAAATAAGGCTCCAGGTGGCCTGCTCTGATTCCTCAGAGTTCTCAGAGGGGTAACACCCCATTAGGACCTTCTACAAGAATAACATTTAGTGAGAACCCTTTGAGATTTGGAGAAGGTATTGCATTTGCATGGAAGTTCCCAGATAACAACAGAGCCAACCCACTTCAGTGTTTTGCTGTGTTATGCTGTGCTGTTCTTCAAATGTTTTTCCTTCCTAAAGGACTTTTCTTGCATTCATTCCTGCACACATATTTACCTATTTAGGACATGGTGCTCAGCTACAAGTAGGGGAGGATTTGAAGTTGATTCAGACCAACATTGTCCCTAACTTTCACAGAGTTAATAGATGAGCAGAGCAGGCTATAAAAATTTAATTTCCAATGAAAAGAGAAAAAAAGAAGTTTAGGGAAGACTTCTCAGAGGAAATTCTTAAGTATAGACCAAAAAGGAGAAGAATTAGACATATAAAGAATTGAGGGAAAATGTGATAAAATGAGATATGAAATATGCTACAAACTGTATAACTGAAGATAAGATTGTGTGGTTATTAAACCTATATCCCTTCATAGTTCCCCAAACTGTCCCAGGACTTCCTTTCATCAAACTCCCTATCTCTGCTCCTTTGTCAGAATAAACTTCCACTCTACCTAACTCTTGTTTTATAAATGTTTATTATATTATTATATTATTAGGACTCTTGTGGATTTGTGCTGGAGACAAGAGCCTTTCTCTAATCAGAAGTGACTTGATTATTGATTGTGTCAATTACCTGGAAAGAGCTCTCTCAGATCAGATCCTGGAGCTTAGAAAGGGATGTAAGGATTTTGTTTACTTTGGTGTTGATCCCAAAAGATGAACAATGCATAGAAATAAGGCAAGGGATAACTGCATTAGTCAGCTTTCTATTACTGTGACAAAATACAGGGGCTAATCAACTTATAGGAAGGAGAGGTTCATTTTGGCTCCTGCTTTCAGAACTTTTAGTCCATGGCCTCATTGTTATTGTGCCTGTATGAACCCAGTACATCATCATAGGGAGTGCATGGCTGAGGAAGCTTCTTACCTTCTTGTAGCTGGGAAGCAAAGAGAGGGGCAAGAAAGAGACTAACCTCACACATTACCCTTTTAGGGCAAGCCCCTAGTGACTGAGCTCCACCTCTTAAAGGTTCCACCACCTTACAATAGTGCTAAGCTAACAACAAAGCCTTTAACATATGGGCCTTTGGGGGATATTCCAGATCCAAATTACAGAGGTAGTTAAAGTAATATTAAATTTTTTAAAAATTGAAAACCATTAGTAAGAAATACATTTAGCATTGCAACACAGAAAACACACATATTACTGAAACATTAGTTTCCCCAACTTTGAATTTTGGGAAAAACTACTCTTATTACATGTGAAACAATCTGACATTTTATATTTTGGATTCTGAATAGTACTTTTTAGACTGATAACCCATTGATGGGTCACAAAATCAATTTAGTGGGTCATCATAAGCACCTTAAAAAATGAAATAGTATCATTCAGTAGAGATTAGATGGGAAATAGTGGGAAAAAAAAAAACCAACAAAAAACCAATACATTGTGTTTAGTCTTTTGGAGCTAAAATTTACATAACTTTTCTTGAAATTTCTAAGTCACTCCGTTTCTTGAATCATGTGTTTTTTGCTATATGAAATCCAATCACAGATCAGTGATTATGGATGTGGGTTTTGGAGTATAGGTTCAAATCTTGACTGCTGCTCAGTAGCTATGTAACATGGGACACCTGACTCAGTCTCCTGTACTCTGCTTGCCTCGTGTGTAAGATGGGATAAGAATAGTACTTCACCTAGTGCAAGAATTAAAGTGCTTGGCACATAATAAACCCTTATATTACCATTATATCTCCTTTATCTTAAGTATTAAGTACTTTTAAGTTTTTTCCTTACCGTTTCTCAACTTACTATGTAGGACCAAGACTTAGGAGAAGGCTCTGAAAGGGGGGGGTGGGCAAGACCAAAGTGAAAAACTCACAAACACTGAAACTCCTAGGGCAAGAGTATCCTTTCCAGGGATAAACCTGGAAGGTCCAGGATTTTCTTTCTTCAAAGAAAGCAGCTGTCCTTACAATTCCCTTTTCTACTATCAACACTTTTGATCCTTGCTTCTCACCACTCTTCTTGATCAAAGTCCAGTTTTTTACACAAATTTGAATTTTCCTACAAAAACTACCCTGACATTTCAACTTTCCCTCTGTTTGCGTACACTTTCTGTTTGTCAGTCTTTGATTCAAGGAATTTACTTCTTTTCTGTATTGAGCAACAGAGAATTTTTTGTTTGTTTTTTAAATACTTGGATTATCAGGGGAAAAAAGTAAACAATAGAATGAGAAAAAAATTATATTCAGTAACTCCATTTTTCAGAGGCAAAAATGTATCAAAAACATTTAAGATATTTGGTGCAGTTTTTAGCCATTTCCACTTAAAAAAAAAAAAAAAAAAAGACAGATATTTACCTGTGGGACAATCAGGTGTATCAAGAATCTCACTTAAAATTATTCCCATTTTTGGAAACGATACGCATAAAACATTCTGTAAACATATAAATAATGAAATGACAATTTAGAGTTATCTTAAAATTGTTTTGTAAGAAAAACATAAATATTACTATTTTACAAATGTGTGGAACTTTTAAAAAAGTGCTAATTTTACTATACTGAGGCTTCACAGAACAAAAACCTTGTTAAAATTACATAACTTTGCAAGTATCTTACATCATTTGAGAGATTATTAAAACATTATATGATATTAAAATGTACAAATTTTACCCATCAGAAACTTTCCAAATCTGTAACTACTTAGTTTTTCTGGAATTAAAACGTGTATATTTTTACCTGTTCAGATCTCAAAGGAATTAAAGGCTTACATTCCCCCGTCATTATTTCCCAGTAAGTGTGTAAACAAAATATAGTTTTTTGGTTTTATATACACTGGAGCTGCCTTGCAAAATCCCTGACTTGGCTATTTGCCATGGTTCCAAGTAAGTTTTTAAAAGTGATCCTTGCTGTTTTCCTTAGTATCCAAGGTTTCTTTTCCCCGTTGTTTTTGCCTCAAGACAAATTTGTTTGAGTCACTTTTTACCACAACGTTTGCTTTTTTCTCCCACAATCAGAAGTCGGGTTAATATTCTGTTGTAAGTTCTTCGCGCCTTCCTTTTGCTCCTACCGAGCCATCTTGTCACCAGAACTCCCTTGGAGAGCATAAAAGAGCAGAGCGCTGGCCTTGGGCACTGGAGGGTGTCGTCACGTGGGTAATGGGGGGGCTGGAAAGTTTACACTGGCGAAGAAGCATAAGTACATGTTTAGATCACTGTTTGCTAAACTTAGTAGAGGTGGGCTTGTAAGGCGCTTCATTGACCAGAAACAGAAAATCCAGTAGAAGGAAAAAAAAAACTAAAAGCTCCTAGGAAAGCACTGGAGGCGGCGCCTGGGCAGGGCGGGGCAGATTGGCACAGAGGACAGAGGAAGGGGGAGGTCGGAGCCGGAAGGGTGGGGCGGAGGGGGCGGGACGCAGCCAGCCATGGGCGGGGCTGAGCCCTCGCAGGGAGGGCTGGGGCGGAGCCTGCTCGGAGCCGGGGTGGAGTGAAGGCCCATGGGAGAGTTGACTCCTCAGGGTGGAGGACCCGCCTTGAGACCCATAAGCACCTGGTGGAAAGCAAAGGCTCTTTCTACACGTGGAGCACTTTTAATAAACACGTGAGGGGAAAAAAGGCCGTGTGTGTGGACAAACTAAGTCAGAACCCTGGCGCCCTGCTCTAACACCCAGGCAACAGCTTGTTTGCTGTGTTTTTCGTCTTCTCTGTGCCAGTTTGTTGAATTCCCTCAGCCCGGGCACAGGCTTTGAGCAAAGCTCCTGTTAGAGATGTGCTTCCTAGGCATCCTCAGCCGCGAAGCCCACGATACGCTACGCGGCAGCACTGGCCGTCAGCGCTTGCGCCCAGCGTCCGCGGCGGGGGCGGGGACGCCGAGGATGGGGCGGGGCGCCGAGGACGGGGCGGGGCGCCGAGGACGGGGCGTCCTCTCCTGCTGTGGCGCTGGGGGCGGAGCCGTGGGGGCGAGCGCTCGTGCCCGGCTGCCTGACCTCCAGAACGCCGGGTCCCATGACGTCACTCCGCCGTGACGCGCACGCTGTAGGAAAACTGTAAGTTTGCGAGGATCCTTGCAGCTCCCTGGTTTTGCGGTGCTCGCTGGCCGCTGGCAGTCCTGCAGCGGTGTTGGCTGTGGGCGTTTGAGTCTTGGAGAATCAGGGGAGCCGCTGGACTTGGCGAAGGGACAGGTGCCCGCTCAGAGCGGGAGCGCGCCCTTCTGAGAGGGAGGGACCAAGGTGCGGGCAGGCGAGGCCTCACCCTGTGGGCCAGGGTCTGCACCTTTTTCCCCAGGGGCGGGGAAAGCCTGGGAGCCCAGGGGTCATGAAAATGGACAGCCCTTTTACAAATTCCTTAGTGAAGGGATTTAGATTTCTATTTTTCATTCCCTCAGTCCTGCAATTGGACATGTTAAGTCGAGGATGGAGAGCGCCTTCAGAGACTAGGAATCCTTATGTACTGGTTTCCTGTGAAATCCCATAAGGGCCCAAATCGCTGAGGACAAGTCATAAGACAACCACCTGCTGCCTCAGTTTCCTTTTTGTGTCCAGTGATGGAAAGCAGCCTCTGTCTTCCTAATTGTCCCCCACAGGACTGGGAACATTATGAGAACACATGAGATAACACAAGCATGGAAAATGCAATAGAAGGCTTATAAAAACAATTGACTATTTTGAGGTATGTGATGGTCGTTGGCCATTGTAGATAGAGATCTTGAGCACAGTTTTGCCGCCTCCTCACATCCTCAACCCTCCCCATCTAACTGTGACTCTTAAGTCTGATGGGTTGTCTGAGGTATTGTCTCAGAATTTGATAGATCAGGAGTTAAAACCGAACTGGGATTATCACAGTGATTTTGGTAATACAATGCTCCCCTTTGTCCGGGTTTTGCAGAGAAAGCTTTTCGAATACTGGAACTAGAATATTATACTCAACACACATACACTGAATTTTAGAAGTTGTTGCTGTTTACTTGGAATATTCAGTCATCCTATCTGACTACTTGAATAGTTTGGCTAACTCTTGTCAGAGATTAATACTACTCTATAATACTCTCAGACCCTGGGACAAATATTTGTTAAGTATTGAAGGGAAGAATATAGCACACACATTGGTGTGTATTTATATAGGAGATTAAGAGCTCACATTTCTGTAAATTCATTTCAAGGGTGTAATATCCTTCTACCCTGTTGGGAGGAGCCTTAGAATCAGAAAGCAAGGCTTATAATTTTTGTTCTACCATTTACTAGCTTTGTGTTCAAAGACAAGTCACTCAAACCTGAAACTGTTATCTGTAAAATATAAGATGATGGTATAGCTGGTGTTCCTTTTTCAAAGGTCAGATGATATCATGAGTATGAAAATGAAAGGCTTTCTATGTATGATATTGTTATTAAGAGATTTGCATCTGTTCCTCCCT
The DNA here is from genome assembly GCA_025594165.1 of Tamias sibiricus. Lineage (NCBI taxonomy): Eukaryota > Metazoa > Chordata > Mammalia > Rodentia > Sciuridae > Tamias > Tamias sibiricus. Next base: position 69,142,520 of record CM046669.1, read on the forward strand.
GAATGAGAAGTGTGCATTCATAAGTCAGGTTCTGAGTCAGAACTAGAAATATAGCAGCAAAGAAGACAGTCTCCAACCTAGTGGAGCTCATATTACAACAAAGAATGTAAACAACAAAGAATAAGTCCATAAAATAATTTTAGATAGAAATAAGTATAGTGAAAAAAAGAAAGGTAAGAGGAGAATGGGGAACAGGGAATGTTGTTTTAGGAAGGATCTGTCAGGGGAGGCCATTTAAAGGAGGGGACAGTTTAATCTATTGAAGTGAGGGAAAAAGCTTGAATAAGAACATCTCAGAAAAGGATACTAACAGTAGTGAACACTTTAGTAGATTTTACCTATGTAAGTACTGTTCTAAACTCTAAATTCTTACAACAATCACATGAAGTAACTAACACTATCTCCATTTTTAGAGAGGAGGAAATGGACAAAGATGAGGAATTTGCCCAACTGAAAGGTGGTAGAGACTGTGAATTTGGGCAATCTGACTTCAGAGTCCATGCTTCATATGACTATTTTTCTGCCCCAGAGCTCAGAACAGGGGTCTGAGGTGGAAACAAGCTTGAAGTGGTTGAATAACAGCAAGGTGAGGGTGTTCAGAGCACAGTACGAAAGGGGGAAAAGGGTGGCAGATGAGGTTGGAGGGCTTGCTAGGTTAGGGGGGCACTTGTAGGCTGTGTTGAGGTGAAGATATTATTGTAAGTGTAATGGAAAACTACTGGAAAGTTTGCATCAAGGAAGTGGCATCTAGTTTAAGCTTTCTTGTATGGAGAATTAACTGTAGAGATAGGAGTGAAATAAAAATGGGGAGGTAGGCTATTGCTTACCTTTTGGGGGCCAGATAGGTGGTACTTTAGGCTAGGCAAGTAGTTGTGGAGATGATGTTAGAATTTGAAACATATTGACAGGACTTGTTGGTGTGGAGTGCGAGAAAAAGGGAGAAGTAGTAAATTCTAGTTTAAGCTTGAACAACCAGGAGAATAGTGTGCAGTTTGCTAAAATGAGAGTACATGGAAAACAGGATTTGGGAGGAAAAGTATGAATTCAATTTTGGATAAGTTTTAGATGCTTGTTAGACATAGTGATAACAACATAAATGCTAGTAATAATAGTAAGCACAGTGTAAGTATAAATAGTGTTATAGTTAGAGTTTTAAGTACTTTTGCATAAAAATTCATTTAATCCTCAAAATAGTTGTGTATGGTACCAGCTATTTTTTTTGGGGGGGGGGCATGTTACCAGGGATTGAACTCAGGGGCACTTAACCACTGAGCCACATCCCCAGCTCTATTTTATATTTTTTAATTAGAGACAGGGTCTCATTGAGTTGCTTAGCACCTCACCTTTGCTGAGGCTGGCTTTGAACTTGCAATCCTGCCCCCCCCCCCTGCCCCCCCCCCCCCCCCCCCCCCCCCCCCCCCCCGCCTCCTAAGCTGCTGGGATTACAGGATTACAAATGTGCACCACTGAGCCCAGCTAGTAGGAGCTACTTTTGTTCCTATTTTATATATGTGAAAATGAAGGTACAGAAAACTTCTTTAATTCACCCCATTTGTGAGTGGGAAAGCTGAGGTTTACCCCCAAGCATTCTCTGGCTTTGGAGTTCATGCAGTTAATTCCTGTGACTGCCTGAGGTGACTGTGTATGAATATGAATGTGGAACTTGGGAGTGGTCATGGTTGGAGATACACATTTATATTTCTGAAGATAAAACCTGCTTTTGTTCCTTATCTAAGCCTGGGTTGGCAGTGGGAGAAAAGAACATAAGGAGTGGGGCCATACCGATAGGTTTTTTGTTAGTTGATTGGGTTCCTGCAGGCAAAATCCAGTCTTTCCCCACTCATCCCCCCACTATAGGTTCCATGAGGGCAAGGTTTCTCAGCTTTAACTTCTCCATCTCTAGTTGCCTGTCATGTAGTAGTTGTTAAGGATGACTTTATATGAAGGACATTTAATTAGATTTTGGGAGTTCAGAGATGAATAAGCATAGCTCTCTTCCTGGAGGAGTAGAGTATGAGGAAAACCTGTGGGGATAAAAGTAGAGTAGACTAAATGCATAAATACATGCTGATTAGTTCATTTTGGTTTTCTACACACCCCTTTCCCCTACCCTGTGACTTGAGAGATGGGGCATGAAAAGGGCAAAGGAGCAAAAGAATGCCTAAGCAATTGCAGGAAGAATTTAAGTTTTCCCAAGAGTCCTTTTTAACAAAAGAATTATTCAAAATCTTGCATATTTTACTACATTTGCATTAGTTTTATTTGGCACTGATATGATTTTACCAAATGAAATAAATTGTGATATTTGACTATCATTGTGGAGCGATGAGTTTTTCCAGCTTTATTACCTCAGTGTTGACAGAGCTCACTAGTGAAATAAGGGAATTGGCTTGAACTGTTGCAGTTTGCATAATAGAGGGTGATGGAAGGGCTGTGTGTGAAGCAGTTGGGCAGGTTTCCACTACTTTAAGTGTATCACACCAAATTTCCACATATTGGAATAGGTTTGAATTTCTCTGATCCACTCTTTAACATTGAGATATATTTTTTTGTTGTAGAAAGGGAATCTGGTAACATATGCCATAGGTGGAGTTAATAGTTTGCCTTTCTTGTATCTGGAGCATTGTAGAACTAGAGACTAGACTAGAGAACCACCCCCGTCCCCCAAATTTGTCCTTTTTCTGTAAATCAATTTCAGGCATACCACAATCTCAACACAGTTGTCACAAGTTTATCACTTCCTAACATGAGTATTTCAAATTTAAACCACTGAAAAATTATTTAAAATTGCACTATTATAGATTTTATAATTAAGTTCAGAGTTTTTTTCTTATAATACATAAAATTATATTTTGTTTAGCTTTTAAAGTTTTTATCTGAATAACCAAGTTCACCATCGCTCCAACAGGAACCCTCTACAAATATAAATGTAGAAGTGTGCCATCTCATTTTGCAATTCACAGAATTTTAAATCCTTGTAGCTTCCCTAATTCAGTGGACTTGAAATGATTGGTATTTTTTATATCACTTTTGCAGTTAGTTTCCCTAAGAACATCAGATACCCATATATGGTATAAAGCAGAATTAACTATTGGCCTGTTGATTGCACAGGCTTTGTGGAATTTTAAGTTCAGGTTCAGTGAGGGCAGATTGGTGATTATTTGATTGTGTCAGGTAGCTCGCAGAAGAGCAGATGTGATGGTAAGTCCTATTTGAAGACAAAAGAGGCCACTCTAACATTGAAGATGTGAAATATAGCATCCTAGATAATGAATAAATTTCAAATTTCTTTTAAACTTTATACTTGTACAAGCAAATTTTAAAACTCCTTTAATCTAAAAGTGCTTATATAAATATATTATAGAAAACAATGTGTATAGCCAGTGATGGAACATACCAGGCAGTTAAATGTAATTCATAAAATTCCACTCTGGTAGTTACTTTTACTTTTGCATATTACCTTTTTGCTCATATATATTAGAAATGATAACTAAACACTAGTTTTTGTACTTTTGACACTGTGAATGTTTAAATAATATAAGTAATTTGTGTAAATTTAAATAATTTATGAATTGTGATTCATAGTTTCTTAGAAATTAAAATCTCTGGCTTGATTTTATTTTTTCATATAAACACTAATGGGTAATAATTGGTAAGTCTGGGGGAGACTAAGCTTTAGTGACAGATCAACCAAGTCATCACCCCAAAAGAACAATCAAAAGTAAATTCTTAGTATTAAACACAAAAACGTCATCCCTTTCCTGTTGATGGAAGGCATAGCTTGGCCATAGCTACCTACTATAACTGTAGTTCTTTTTAAATTGTTACCATCCCACAGGCAGCATTTGTGTATTTGGTTCTTACATTTCAAAGCTGCTAGTTTCAAGCTTCATTCTGAGCCACTAGTCTGTAGAGAGGTAAATGTGAGATAAATATGGAATATGGTACTATGAATTTAGACCGGTAGAAGGATAATTTTGTTTCATTCAATCTACCCTGGGGATTTTGCAATGTTTTAAGACATCTTTGGTTGTCACAACTGTGTGTTGGGAATATAGTGGGTTGATGCCAGAAATATTACTAAACATCCTAGAATTCATGGGACAACCCCCCCTCCATCCCGCCCCAAATAAATATTAACCAGTTTAAAATGTCAGTGCTGCTGATGTCCAGAAATTGTATAATCTTTTAACACTTCATTTTATTTCATCCCTCCTTTCCTCTCCTTTCCAGCCCTTCCTCTCACATTCCACTCCCTTCCTGTGTTATGTTTCTATCACTGGAACAGAATATCTGAGATGAACTTATAATTAGGAAAGACTTTTTTTGGCCCAGGGTTTCAGTGTGGGTCAGTCTATGGTTGCTTGGCCCATTGCTTTGGGTCTGTGGTAGCACAGTACATCAAGGTGGGGAGTGCATAATGGAAGATGTCTACATACCTCTTGGTGACTGGGGAGCAGAGAAAGAGAGAGAAGGAGGAAAGGGATGGGGGTACCAATATCCCTTACAAGGACATGCTGCAGTGACCAGAGTTTCTTCCACCAGGCCCCATCACCTAAAGTTTCCACCACTTCCCAGTAAGGCCACAGGCTGGCAACCAAACCTTTAGCACATGAACCTTTGGGGGACATTTAAGATTGAAATCATTATCTGTTCTGTTCTTTGCTCTGCTCTTCTCCTCTCCTTTCTTTTCTTTTCCAGTTTTTCTCTTCTTGCTTTTTCTTTCTCTTTTTATCTTTCTCCTGCCTGTCTCCCTCTTTCCCTCCCTTCCTCCATTTACTCTTTCTGACCTAAACCTCAGACTGACTTGACTTTTAACAACAGAGTAAACGATAATAATAGTTTTTATTTTCTTCCTGAAACCCCCAATGGAGGTGGTAGTTTTAAGTGCCAAATGCCTGACCTGGAAAAAAAAAAAAGGTTTTGTTGTGCTGCTTTTAGTTTGTTGGATAGCTGGGCGAATTTGGTTCATTTATTGCACAGAAAAACATTCTTGAAGCTAGTTATAATAAACTTAAATATTTTTGGTTGTCATTTTATCTAGCGCTTTTGTGTTTATTTTTAACTATGAAAAAAAATCTTCTTACTAAAATTAATTTGGACATTATACAATCTTGGGTTGTGACAGGTTTGCTAATATGAATTTCCTTCATTTTTTGTACATACTGAATTAGCTATCTTCTAGTTACTTGGTTGTTTTTCAAAGATGCTTTTTACATTAGTTTTCATATGTTATTGTCACAAACACCCTGTAAAATATGTAGGGCTTACATTATCTTCATTATTTGACAGATAAGGAAACAGGCATAGGTCAAATGACTTTCCATATTGTTAGAGTAAGTTAGTGACAAGAGCAGATCTAGGATTTGGAGATGGGTCTTCATGTCTGGGACTCTTAAAGTCACCAGTTATTTGTTATCCTATTTAATCTTCCTAAAACCCCTATGCAATAGAGTAATTATTTCCACTGTATAGAAACAGAAAGCTGTTTAAGGAGATTAAATAGTATATTCAAGGTCACCCAACTCATAATGTAATTTTGACTGTTTTCATTGAGTTATGCTGCTTCTTGAGGTGGTATTCTTCAAAAAACAAAATTGACAATTTCTGTATAAATTCATCTAATCTATGATTACATGACTAAATAGGTTTCTGGGCACATAATCTAATTTTGCCACTTGAAGTAGTTAGTAAATTGAGTGTAATACTGCTCACATTTGACTTGAGTGGAGTTAAGTGAGTTTTGGCAAACTATAAGGTAGCACTCTTTGCGATTTAGAATATATTTTTTGAGACTACTGAATCCAAAAGTTGTCCAAGGATAGCTCTCAGCTATTTTTTTTTTTTTTTTTTTTTTTTTTTTAGCATAGTTAGGTAAGGTAGCCTGCATGGTAGGATTGACATTGCCATTCTGATACAGAGGCATTTGTGCAAGGGTTAAGCCTTCTATTTATCTCATTTTCTAATTTGAATCCTTTTAGAAAATGAGATAAATTGGGTAGCCATTGTTTGTCATGTTTGAGGCTGTTTCTCTCCACTGTGACCTAAACCTCAGACTGACTTGACTTTTAACAACAGAGTAAACGATAATAATAGTTTTTATTTTCTTCCTGAAACATTCAGAGTTTATTCCACTCTAAATGAACACATCATTTTTGTGAGGTGTTAGGAACTGATGGTAGTCATTTTATTTCATAGATTGGGGAACTTAGTGTTTATTAGTTTGCCCTAATAAATCCAAGATAGGACTTTGAATTTAGGGTTTCAGGTTTTACAAAACCAAGCTAGCCAGTCATTTTCATTAGGTTAAAAAGATTTATATACTTAAATATTTAAGCAGTTTAAAAAAAATATTAGATATTATTCAATTCTTGTTATAAGTTTTAGTGGTTGGATATTGTAATGTTTCATATAGTACATCCATTGGCTGGATTTGGATCATAGATAGTATGAAATTGTGGATTTTGGAGGAAAGGAGAGAAAGAATCTGACCTTTGCTAGTGTGCACATATATTGGGCAAGAAGAATTATACTTTTCCTTAAAAGATGAAGACTCCAAACTTGCCATTATATTGGATTATTGTAACAAATATTTTTCTTACCTCAGTGAAGAAAAATGTTAATATCCAAATACTCATGTTATTTATTATATTATTGAATGAGGAGATCACCATAAAATATTGCTGGAACAAAGCTGAATTTTCTACTTTCTAAGCAAGGGAGAACTATGCTTGGAGAACACAGTCCTCCTAGAAGACAAAAAAAGTGTCTTTATATGGGGTTTTGAGGAAGAATGGAATTTTAAGATTGGATGATTTTCAAAAGACAGACAGTTTAAGGATTGGTTGATTTTAAGCTTGGAGTTTAGAGACTGACTTTGAGGAGGTTACTGAATCCAGGAAGTTGCTGATTGGCTTTCTGGTGACTGTTGAGGAAGGACTGTATGAGGGTATGGCAGAGACTAATTCTTCTCCATTATCTAGTTCCTCCTCCTTTCATTCTAGAATTAGAACCCCTGTGGTTTAGCTGGCAGCATAGTTACCTACTTAGACCCTCTAGGTTTCATCTTTTGATGATAGATATTGAAGGGAAAGCAAGGAAGGAGAGACAGGTAAGCGAGAAATGAAAGATGGAGACCTGACAGAGATATACAGAGAGTGTATTTGTCAGAGCTGCCAAATAAAGTCCATCTCTCTATAGCAGAGAGAGACAGAACAGTCTTGGGTGCCAGGACTTTTATGGGGCAGGCTCAGGAATCGAGCGGGGCAGGTCCTAATGCAGCAGGTAGGGGTTGGGTTGGTATGAGGGAGTGGTGAGCCTTTCTCAGAAATGCCCTTGTGTGGGACATGAAACATTTTCCTTAAAATGGCGGCTGTCACTTAAGATGGCCGCCCAGATGCTAAGCAAGGACCGTATAGGTATGGCTGTATGCTTAGGTTTGGGCCAGTTATATATGAATAGAAGTGAAATAGGCAGCTTCTGGATTGGCTTTTTTAATGGTGCTTGTCCTAGATTTCATCTGCCCATTCTCTTTCTCCTCCCACTGACTGGAAAGCAGCAAACAGGAATGGCAACAACTGCCTTGAACTCAAATAGAAGCCCTGTCCTGAGGATATCAGCCCTGCATGACCTGTGGAGAAAACTAACTACTACTTGCTCTCCCCCAGCCATCTGTGTATCTATATTGTTTCATGAAAAAGAATATATTTTTTTTTCTTGTTCATTACAAATTCATTACAACTGTTTAACCCATACCCTATAAATTGCTAAAATTTAGTACCTGAAATGGGGTATTCCATAATAAAAAGCTTAAATGCATGGCATTGGCTAAGTGGTTGGCTGACATACATTAAAAAAAAAAAAATCACTGACCCTTAATTGTATAGTGATAAAATATTTGGTGAAAATGTCACCTCTGATAATTTTTATAAGGCATCAATTTCTCTATCCAGTCTATACCTCCAGGGAAGTGGTTAGAAATAATCAGATCGCTAATACCAGTTGAGTCTGCTTGCTTCTTTAGCAGGAACTTTAAGGGGGCATCAAATAAGGGGCCAGTTAGTTTGTATTTAGAGTTCAAAGGGATTCTGTAGTTTATAACTATTGAAGGTTCTTTTTTTCCATGGCCTGTGGTCTGAACTGACTGTAATGTGGGCATTGCAGGGTTGGAAAAATTGCTCCTGTGTGCCAAACAGTAAGAGGTAAGCTTGTCATTCTCAAGAACCTCCTGCTAGATTTTCTTGGCTCAACTGTGGAAGCTAGTCCAGGCAAGAATTAAAGTAAGGATTTGCTTTTTCACCTGAACCAGTCAGTTGAACTAAGTAAAAATTACAGTTTCAAATAGTAAGTCTTAATTCCCTAGAACAATAAAGGTGTATTTCTTACTCATATGATATGTTGGCTATGGCTGTGTTCCACATCCTCTGTTAACCCAACATTTAAACAGAAGAAACACTGCCATTTTTTGGTGGGAGGACATTGCCATTTTTGTGACAGGGAAAAGAGAAGTGGCAGAACCAGCTTCCTGGAAGTGACTGATTACTTTTGTTTTGTTTTATTAACTGCACCCGAAATCAGGTAAGAAGGAACATCTCAAGTCACATGGCCAACCCTGATGTCATTGAGGTGGAAAAATCCTCTTGGTGTGAATCAGATGACCTCCAGGTAGCTAGTTGTAAATCAAGAGAAAGAGGAATGGATCTGCCACTGGTGCCAGAAAATAAAGAATAGAGTTGACAAGTTTAATATCTATGACAAACAAAATCTTTAGTTGTGGTTACTTTCATGTGGCACTGACAGAAGACAAACAGACATATTGAGTTTTTGAGAGGATTATGTTGTCAAAAATCCAAAAAGTTTGGTTTGCAAAAGCCTGTGGTGTTTTAATGTTGTTTGACGCTTAAGCAGTTAAGTAATCCTTAGATCCCACATTTGCACCAGCAGTAAGTAGGCAATTAGATCTTTGCTTCTCTGTTGAAGCACATTCTCTTCAGTGTCCACTTCATATATGGCCAGAAAGAATAACGGAAAAGAATCTTTCAGTGGCCAAGACAGGGTTCCCGTAGACAAATGGACAAGGAAATTCCCTTCAAGGAACAGAACCTGAATTTAACCAAAAAACTTATATTCTGCTCGAGTATGGATTCTTTGCAATTCTTTCCCACAGTATTTCACTATTTATTAAACACACACACATATAAAATTTATCGGGCTCCTTATTGCTAGATAAAGTCACTAAGCCAGTTTCTAAGTTTTGGCAGTAGGGTAAGAGTGGAGGTGTGATGTATGCTAGCTACTTTAAGCACATTAGTAGTAAAAAAGCTGCTTCTCTGTCATACTGTTTTGCCCATCTCCTTTCCTATCCATGAAGTGTTGGTGAGCTAGCGGACAGTGGTGGTGCCCAGGGAGAGGTGAGATGAAACAGGTGGAACTTTAGTCTCTGAATGACCTTGTAGAGCAGAGCTACCTACCTCCCCTGGACCACTTGTCTGCCTCTGTACTGTCATGAAAGGGAAATGAACTCCTCTTTTTTTTTGTAGCCATGTGTTGTCGGTCTTATTGTATAGCATTTTAGCCTATATTTTAATTGATACAGATGGCAATGCTGTAAGCAATAAATAAGCATAGGAAGTTAGATTTGTAATTATTCTTGTGGTTTTTGTCAGTTGAAGTTTTTCATTTTTACTTTTTTTTTGGTTGAGGGCGTATCAGGGATTGAACTCAGGGGCACCTGATCACCGAGTCACATCCCCAGCCCTATTTTGTATTTTATTTAGAGGCAGGGTCTCACTGAGTTGCTTAATGTCTGACTTTTGCAGATGCTAGCTTTGAACTCGCCATCTTTCTGTCTTAGCCTCCCCAGCTGCTGGGATTACAGATGTGCACCACTATGCCCGGCTCATTTTCACTTTTTATGAAAGTTTATTTTTCAAATTTTTCTAATTATACAAATAGTTTAGAAATGAAGAAATACAGCCGGGTGCCTGTAATCCCAGCACTTGGGAGGCTGAGGCAGGAGGATTGCAAGTTCAAAGCCAGCCTCAGCAATGGCGAGGCACTTAGCAACTCAGTGAGACCCTGTCTCTAATAAAATACAAAAAAGGCCTGGGGATGTGGCCCAGTGGTCGAGTGCCCCTGAGTTCAATCCCCGGTACCAAAAAAAAAAAAAAAAAAAAAAAAAAAAGAAGAGTCTGCTAATCAGAATAAAGATTTGATTTTAAAAAAAATGAAGAAATACTATTTAATATCCTTATTAAATACTATTTACTATCCTTATTATAATTATGTGTCTTCCTTTTTATTTTCATAAAATTTTTTTATCCTTAGAGCTTCACATGGTATCTATTTTCTTACTTTATTAAGAGTTCTTACTCTTGCATGTTATTGTTACTTACCACTCAGTTTACCATACTATATTTAAAGTTTTTTATTGTGGGTTACTGTGGTCTCAGTCCCCCCGCCCCCCCCCCCCCCAAATTCCTGTGTTGAAGACCTCACCTGCCATGTGACAGTATATCAGAGATGGGACTTTAAGAGGATAAGGTTGTGAGGATGGAACTCTGATCAGATAGAAAATTCTTAATCTTGAAATGTTTGTTTCTTGGCTTCTGTAACATTATTCCTTCATCATCTTCTTTCCACTTTTTGGGTCCCTTCTCTCCAGAAGAGGGCCCTCACTAGAAACTGACCTTGTTGGCACCCTGATCCTAGGCTTCCCAGCCTCCGGAACTGTGAGATAGTAAGTTTCCTTTTGACTGCTACTTCACATAGACTTTTTTCTTTGGATCACATTGTCAATAGCAAGTGGGACTGGGAAGAAACAGCCAAGAAAAGTAGAAAGAACATCAAGAAGAAATTATATTACATGGAACAAGTGTTTTGATATTAAAGATGCTGATATTGAATTAATGAGGTCCAAAAATTTGCATGAATTTTCAGTTAAGCAGTCCTCTGTGCTTTGAGGAGAGCAGTTTTATGCTAGTAGGCAACATACAGGTTGAAGAGGGTTATGTAGTGAATGTGAGAGGACAATAAATATAGCTTAAGGTCTTTTTAAGACAGTTGGCTGTGAAGGGAAAGCAGCAGGTAGGACAGTGGCAGGAGAGAGACATAAAGTCCAGGTTGTTTATTAGTTTCATTTTTTTCATTTGTTTTATGATAGAGACATTTATGTGCAGAAAGGGAAAATTAGAAGAGAAATTGAAGGACTTGGAGGGTGTAAGTGGATAAATCCCTAAGACGGTGGATGACTTGAGTTCCAGGACAGTGATTAAAGGTTAGCTTTGAACAGGAAGAGGGACACCCTTCCTCCATACTGCCAGGAAGGAGGTGAGAATGTGTGTGTGGTTGTTCCTCAGTGAGGGAGGAAACCAAGGAAGTCTGACCTAATAACCTTTCTTTTGTTTCTGGGGAGGTGATGTCATTTGCTAAGTGAAAGGGGAGTAGGAAACTCAAAGAAAGTGGTGGAAGTTTGAAATTGTGTGGGAAGTAAGGGAGGGAGCTGATAAGGAACCCAAGAAAGGATTGATGGGCAGCAGTGAGATGGGATGAGATGGGAGGCCAGGTATATGCAGGGGGCTTTTATAGCAGTGATCTCTAGTCCAGATGTGGGAAGTCCATCTTTAGGTAGATCCTTAGTTGTGTAGTAGAAGGACAAGCCAACAAGAAAGTTAATGTAGGGCCAGTAAGTGGGCAAAACCTGACAATCAGATCCTAGGTTATACTGGATAAGAAGTAAAGTTTGGAGTATAGATAAAAAGATTGGGAAGAAGTAGGGAGAGAAAGTGGATAAAAACTGGAAGCATAAAGAGATTTAAGATCAGGTATGGTTCGATTGATCATTCATTTGTACAATAAATATTCATTAAGCACTTATCTCCTAGATACTGTTTGAGGTGCTATGGCTACCTAGATCAAAACAGAGCTCAATTCTGGTAGGAAAGTACATCACACATCACACACACACACACACACACACACACGCGCGCACACTTACGTACATAAATTTCAGATGGTAAAAAGGTATTACAAAGAAAAATGAAAAAGAACAAGGGATAGAATGATATAGATGCTGTTTTGAATAATGTGATCAGGGAAGAGGCTCTCAGATGTGAGCTCTGAGTAGACACTTGGATATCATCAGATACACAGCAATGCAGATGTCCAGGGAAGAGTTTTCCAGGGTAAGGAAATAGCACTTAATCCCACAAAGCCTTGGTGGGCCCTTGCTTGAGGAGCATCCATGGCACTGGGAGGTATGAGTGAGGAGAATGGTAATCAATTATGGGCATGATTAGTAATAGTCATTTAGGGCCAATGAAAGGATTTAGGATTTTACTCATGTCATGGGAAAGCCATTGGAAGGTTTCAGACAGAGGAGTGACACCATCTTTCTTACTTTGCTGAAGGCTCACACTGGCTGCTTTTTGGAGGATTGGTGATAGGAGTTTAGGAGGAATCTAGAGAGCTAAGATGCAAGAGATTGCAGTCCCCAAGTAACATGTTGAAATTCGGATTTCAGCAGTTGAATGCTTCTGGGTACAGAATCCCTTTGCCTGCTCCTTTAAGCGGAGGCAACCATTCCACCATAGGCATTCTTTTCTGTGGATAAAGACCTGACCCTGGCCTTTGGCTAATGCCACACCCTTTCCTGTTTTTGAAGGCTCCTCACCCACTTCATTATTCATTCTCCTATTTTGCCCTCACCTTGTCTTTCAGATCTGATGTGCATCTTGTCTTCCTGACTAACAGTTCCTTTGGATCTTTTTTCATATCCTTTTTATCACAGTCTTCAGAAAACACACCTGGGAGTTCAGTGTGTAAACCAGGGGAAAGTGAGGGGAATGGGGTTGCTTACTTGCAGTTGTCCTCTGACCCTGTAGCAACTCAGACACCTCCAGAAAAGCCCAAGCCTCCCCGTTGACAGTGTGGAAAAGCCCTGCATTGAACTGTGACATTGCCTTTCTTGTACTAGGCCATACCTGGGATCACCTTGAGTCCTGCTTTCCCAGCTTAACCTGTACCTTCATAATCATTAGGCACATAGCTTGCTAAACAGTGGCATGTGCATCTTCTGTTACAAGGTGGTGCGCTGAGGGCACTCAGAACCATGAGGTAGGCATGGTGCATCTTCCTGTGTGTGTGCTACTCACTGGCTGTTATTTACTAAATTAGTACAGTAAAAATCAATGTTTCAATTATAAGCTTTGGGTTCTATCATCCTCAACAAATTCTTTTATTGACCATAATTAAGGATATTAAATATTTGCATAACAAAAGAAAATAGATATAGTTTAGAGAGTAATATTTGTGTGGATCTTATAAACATCTACACTATCAAGAAATTTGAAGTTTGCATGGACCACTTAAGGTTATACCTTCTCTCTTCTGGAGAATATTAGGTACCTCTATGTTAGGAACACTTTGTTATAAATGATTAGAACTACTTTTTTAAGTTGTTGAATTTGTAATACTGTATTTTTTATGTTTAATGGAGCTATTATAATATTTTTATTCAGCATGGAATTGGACACTGCCATGATTTAGACTATGAACCATCAGGGTTTTCTGGCTAGAGGTAAAAATATAAGTATTTTCTGTTAGTTCATTTTGATAAATGCCATTAAACCAAGCACTGCTGTATTACAAAATGCTTTATAAGAACCAGATGATGGCCTAGTAATTGGAACAGTACTCAAAATAAGGTTATCTTAGGTCACAAAATAAGTTTCATGCTTTGGATGTTTTAAAAGATAGGATATCATGTACGTTATTCTTTCCTAGGATATCATGTGCATTATTCTATCCTATCTCAGGAAACTCTATGATGTTTCCTGAGTTTAGGATGTATCTTCATATACTAGGATAAAAACTTTCTTTGTCAGGACTGTTTAGGGAATTAGGATATTGTCTGGTTATAGATACAGGACAGCTTTAGGATTGGAGTGGGAGCCTTCCTAAGTATGGTGTCACAATGTTGCTGTCACTACATGACCTCTTTAAATTAATAGAAATAGGAACACAGCTATAAATTTTTTTTTAGAGTCTGACTGCCAGTTGTCAAGACTGTTTAATCATATGACATGCCCATTCTATCTGCAAAATGGGGATAGGGATACAGAATCTATTGGTGCATGTAACTGCACTGAGATTAGGTGAGGCACATAGAATGGGATAAAATGCTTGTAAATCATGGACTTGTATCCAGAATGTATTAAAAAAAAAAAAAAAAAGCTCTTACAACTCAATAATAAAAAGAGAGATACTCAAGTAAAAATTTCTGAATAGACATTCCTCCAAAGATGATTTACAAATGGCTAATAAGCACACAAAAAGATGCTTAGTGTTTATTAGTCACAGGTAGAAAACAAAGCAGAACTACATAGGATACCATACTAAACCCACTAGTTGACTGTTATCAAAAATAGTTAACAAGTTACAAACAAATAATGATGTAGAGGAATTGGAACCTTCATATGTTGCTGCTGGGAATGTAAAGGAGAAGCTACATTAGAAAATAGCTTGGCAGTTCTTCTAAAGGATAAAACACATTACCTAGCAATTCCACTCCTAGGGAATCTACCCAAGATGCATAAAAATAAAAAAAACCACACAAAACATGTACATAAATATCCAGAGTGACATTATTCTTATAATGCATAGTCAGTAATAAACCCAAATATCTATCAGATATTTGTTTATCTATAGATAAACAAAATGTGTTATATTCATACCGTGGAATATTATTCAACATTAAAACGTACTGTCATGTGGGACAACATGGATGAATTTCAAAACATTATGCCGAGTGAAAAATTCAAGACACAAAAGGCTATGTGTTGTATGATCTCACTTATATAAAATGTTCAGAGTAGGCTAATCACTAGGGACAGAAAATAGATGAATGAGTTGGAAGGGTTGGAGGGGAAGAGTACACAGTGACTGCTAATTAGGTAGAGTTTCTTTTTGAGATGAAAATGTTCTAAAATTGTGGTGATGCTTTCATAATTCAGTGAATATATTAAAATCGCTATATTTTATACTTTAAAATGGGGAATTGTAGCCGGCGCGGTGGCGCAAGCTTGTAATCCCAGCACTTTGGGAGGCTGAGGCAGGAAGATCGCGAGTTCAAAGCCAGCCTCAGCAATGGTGAGGCACTTAGTAACTCAGTGAGACCCTGTCTCTAATAAAATACAAAAAAGGGCTGGGGATGTGGCCCAGTGGTCGAGTGCCCCTGAGTTCAATCCCCGGTACCAAAAAAATAAAAATAAAAAGGGGGAATTGTATGGTATATGAACTATATCTCAATAAAGCTGTTAAAAAAGAATAAGTGAGGTAATATGTGGGCATATACTTTGAGTTATTTAAGAATATACTATTATTATTTTAGTTTGACTCTGAGGCTTTTAAATAGTAGCAGGATGACTTAGATGTTTTTCCTGACTTGCAAGCCTGTGATTTTTATGCCATGACTCAACTTTATAAGGCTATAACTCAGTAATATAAAATACTGAAAATGTTGAAACATAAAAGGAAAACTGCTTGGTCTACTATTTTTATTTAATAGGATTTTCTGAATCAGTTAATTAGCAATAAGTAGAATATGTCATTAAGGAATTAGGTTTTAGATTCATAAAATTTTAGAGCTAGAAGGAACTTCAGAAGTCATCTATTCTTGGCTCTCTCATTTTGTTTTGTGAGAGAACTGAGACCTTAAGTCACAGAGTTGAGCAAATTGTATAATTGAGTCAATTTGTTATTTTTTCTGTTAACTGGTTTTGATCCTATCAATATTATCAGAACTTTTGATATCAATAGTAGTAGCTATTTAAATGCATCCTATATATTAGGTACTCTGTTGGGTACGTTATTTACAGTATCTAGATTAATCTACATGATGATTTATGAAGATAGTATATTTTACCTCTGTATTAATTTTCTATTATTCCTGTAAAATAAAACACAAAAAAACCTCTGTGGCTTAAATAGCCTAAGTTTATTATCTTACCCTTCTGGAGGCCAGAATCCTGAAATGAGTCTCACTGAGTCAGGAGGGCTTCATTTTTTCCTGGGGGATTTAAGGGATTGAATCAGTTTGCCTGTCTTCCAGCTTCTGTAGGCAGCCCCCATTACTTAATTTGTAGCCTCCTCCCTTCTTTAAAGCCAGTGATGACTGCTTGTCTTTCTCATAATGCCATCTTTCTGGTTCTGATTTTTCTGCTCTTCCTTCCCCTCTAAGGACTTTTGTGATTACTTTAGACCCAGCAAGATAGTCCAGGATAGTCTCCTTATTTTAAGGCACATCTGCATCCTTAATTCCATTCCCCCTTGCCATGTAACAGAGCATAGTCAGAGATTTTAGGAATTAGGATATGGATATCCTTCAAGGAGGAACAGTGTTTCGCCTACCACAGTCTGTTAACTAGCTAGATGAGCAAATTTAGGTTTAAGAAAGGCTAGATGAGTTGTTCAAAGTCACAAGAGTAGTAAAATGAAAGAGCTGATATCTTAACCTAGGTCTATCATGTGTCTTATATATTCACAATAACATGGTATTTTCCACAAATGCCATTTAGTCCTGGTCTGGAAGAGTAAATTAATGAGTTGGAAGAGTTTGAATAGTACACAGTGACTGTTAAATAGGAAAGGAGTTTCTTTTTGATGATGAGCTGTGTTCAAATATTATCTCTTTATTTTTATTTTTTAAATTGTGTGTATTTAAGGGGAACAACATTTTAATATAGTAAAATGTTTACTATAGTCAACATATCAGTCATCTCACATAGCTAGCCATCTTTTTTGGTTTTTGTGGCAGCAAAGCAGAAGTCTCACATTATTAACCATAGACTTGTTGTTGTGAATTGTATTTCTAGGCTACATCTCCATTTTTCTCTTTCCTGCCTGGGTAATCTCCATTTTGTTATCTATCTCTGTGTATTAAACTTTTTTTCTTTTCTTCTTAAAGATTCCGTTCATATGTGAGATCATTAGTATTTGTTTTTCTGTAGCTAGCTTATTTCACTTAGCATAATGTCTTCTATGTTCATACATCTTATAGCAAATGGAAACATCTTTTTTATTAAGTTGAATAATAACTCATCACATATACACGCAGATATAAAACACACACACACACACACACACACACACACACACACACAGAGTTTCTTTATCCATTTGCTATGATTAGTGTGTGGTTTAATTGCGTCCCCAAAAGTTCATGACATTTAAAGGCTTGGTCCCTAGAGTGGTAATATTGGGAGGTGGTGGAACCTCTAGGAGGTGGGACCTAGTCAGACTTCCTTAGGTTATTGAGGAGTGCTCTTTAGAAGGTAGTTTTCCTGTGACCTCTTGAATTCTATTGAAAGTGTTGTTATGAAAGGAGCAAGCCTGGTCCCACCCAACTTAATGCTTCCTGGTTTGAGAAACTTTCCCCAACATGTACTACCACCTTGTTATCTGCCATGAGATGATGCAGCCTAGGGACAGTTCCCACCAGTGCCTGTGCTGTGCTGTTGTGTTTAAATCTTCCAAATTGTAAGCTAGATAAACCTCTTTTCTTCATAAGTAGTATGTCTTAGGTATTTCATTATAGTAATGAAAAGCTGGCCAATATGCCAATCTTCTGTGCATGGACACTTTTGTTATTTCCATTTCTTAAACGACTGCAGTGAACATGGGAATGTAGATATTTTTATGAGGTGATGATTTCATTTACTTTGGATATATACCCAGAAGAGGAATTTTGGGGTTGGGTCATATGGTAGTAGTGTTTTAAGTTTCTTTAGGTACATTCAAATTGTTTTGCACAATGACTGACTTAATTTACATTTCCACCAAATGTATAAAAGGGTTCCCTTTTCTCCACACCTTCACCAACACTTATGTCTTACAGCTTTTTATTATTAAAGTAAAATATATCAAGAAACAAACCATATTATTATGGAAACAGTTAAAATCATAGTAGAGAAGTATATTTATTGGTGTGGAAGAATGTTTATGACTTAAAAGATTTCCATTGTATTAGTTTGTTTTTTTCAAACCTGAGGCATGCTACTTTATAAAGAAAGTAAGTTTATTTTGGCTCTTAGTTCTGGAGTTGCAAGGTCTCGGGGCCTTCTCTGGTGATGGCCTTCTTGCAGGTTAAGTTTTGAGGCTATACAGAGCATCATATGGCAAGAGACAGGTATACCCATGTGTATGTGTGTGCCTTCTGGTGTCTTTATAAAGCCACCAGGATTCAATCATGAGAGCTCTATGCTAATGACTTTATATAATCCTAATCACCTCCCAAAGGCCCCTACGTCCAAACTCCACAGATTTTTTTCCCACAATGGGAATTAAATTTCAACACGTGTAGCCTTGAGGAACGCTCAAACTATCAAACCATAGCATAGTCCATTAACCCCCCATTTCTCTATTCATTAGCTCCCCCATTATCATTTCTTTCTTAATATAGCCTAGATGTGCCAATTCAAATTTCTTTCCTGCAGATTTCCTATTTTCTTTGTAGCTCTTTGGTCTCTCTGACCTGGCAAAGCCTCAGGACTGGGTGAACCCAACTACCTGTTAGTTTTTTCTCTTTACTGATATATTTAAGAGTCTTCAAATTGCCCTGCAGTTTCATCCAGTGTGTCTCTATTACCTCAGTTTCTCACTCCCCACTGCATACTGCTCCATTCTTCTCAAACCTCTTAGTGTCCTGCCAGTGTTAGTTGACATAACAGTTGTTCTCCAGGGATCTAGGCTTCCTTTTGAAAACATTCTTTTGGCCTTTGTCACATCACACTCCTCTTGTTTCCTTTTTCTCATTCTAGTTAATCCTCTTCTGTCTTCTATGTTCTTCTGCTTTTCCCTGACTTCTAAAAGAAGGGTTCATGGAGATTAATTCCTCCTCTTTTTCTCTTTACTTTCAGTTTTAAATGTAATCTGTCTGCCCAAGTCTTTCATGTTACTTCTAGCCCAAAAGTATTGTTATGTGCAGCGCTATTGATATTTGGGCTGGGTAATTATTTTGTTGTGAGGGACTGTCCTGTGCATTGTTGTATATACAGTAGCATCTTTGACCTCTACCCACTCTAGGTGCCAGTGGAACTCCCTCTACCCCAGTTGTGACAACCAAAATGTCTGTAAATATCGCCAAATGTCTCCTGGGAACAAAATAACCCCCATTTGAAAATTAGTTAATTAGCCTAAAGTTCTCTTCTGAGGATCTAAGGAAAATACCTTTTTGACATCAACAACTTGAATGTTTCATTGGCATCACAAATTTACCATGATAAAAATGGACTCTTGTTTTCTGTCCAATATGTTCTTTCTTCAGCTTTCCCCTTTTATATCTTTCATGGCCTTGTGGGCCATTGAAAGTATTTTGGCTTTAATTTGGAGTGACTTAGGGAAGCATCAGGGAGTTTGGGGCCAAGAAATGAGAAGGTCTCCTTTTGGTTAGACCTTCTATGAGAATAGGCTCTGAGTGGGAAGATTGAATTAGGAAGACCAGATAAGAGGCAACTCTGGTAATACCAGTGCAGAATTGTAGTGCCCTGGGCCAGGGTGGTAATAGAAGGGATGGTAGGAAGTAGTGTTTTTGGATTATTGCTTAAACACAAATATTCCTGAGAAGAGTAGTGCTTTGTCTGATCATGAAATTAATAACTTAATGCACTTTACTTTTCAAGTGTTTTCTAAGAATTTATGAGAAACAGGTTTTGAATCAGAGGGAGAAGAAAGGAATGAAAACCCAGGAACTTCCTAGGATTTTACTGGAAGGGATTCAGGCCAGAACAGGAAGTAAAATAAGGGATACAACAGGATGAGTAAGCAAGACATCCTATATATAGCCAAGTCTTCACAGTCTTTTTTTTTTTTTTAACTATTTATTTATTTGCTTTAGTTGTACACAATGCATTTATTTTTACATGGTGCTGAGGATCAAACCCAGGCCACTCACATGCTAGGCGAGCACTCTACCGCTGAGCTACAACCCCAGCCCCTACCTTCACAGTCTTTTATCTAGACTGACTCTCCCACTGTAAAACATGTAGTTTGGAAGAATAGCTAGAACAAATGGAAGTCAGGAGACTTTCCTTCATTAAATATCAGAAGCAAGTCATTTTGGATTATATGATCATTTGCTGAAGGTAGGGTGACTATTGGTATTTGGGATGAGAGAGGTTTTTGTTGTACAAGATTGTCGTATAATACATTGCAAGACACTTAAGGTCCCTGATTCTTCAAAAACTAGCAAGAGTGTGCTCCCTTATTGTGACCTCTAAAAAATGTGCCTCCCTCTTACACACCAGAGTGCCCATGGGAGTTGGACACGCTCAACAGCAAACCACTGGACTAAGCCCCTTTTCTAATTTCCCAATTACCTTTCATAAGGCTATGATGTACTAGATCCTTAAAAATACCTTAAATTATTTGTTTTTAGTCTTGGGGACTTAGAAGATATCTTTTAGAACTTTAAAATCAACTAGTTTTTATTGCTGATACATCCCATAGGTGTTTTCTGTTCATGATATATACCTTAAAAATATTAATTCTTAAATCCTTTAACAGAGGGTGTGGATGTCTCAGGGCCATTTCTAAAGATAGTGGGAAGGACACATGCTTCAGTAGCTCTCTTGCCAACACTTTAATGTAAGGAAACATGAACTAAAATGAATGTGGAGTTTGGATGAAAAATAATTTCCCCATTGGATTTTGTTAGAGGGTATGGGAGTAGGATTGAAAGAAGGGAGCTCAATGACTAGTATGTGAATATTTTTGTACATCAAGTCTTTATCAGGTCTATCTAGTATCAAGAGCTAAATATATTTTACATAATATTTTTAAAAAGCAATAGAAAATAGAATATAACATTCATCATATATGTGAAGGATTGAAGACTCAGTATTGGAACACTGGAAAATTAACCAAGAAAAAGGTCAATGATTTTGAATGTGTCACAATAACAGGACCAGGAGAAATGCTTGTATCAAGCATGATTAAGGATTGCTATTCAAAATACCTTAAGAGTTCTCTCAAACTTAATGATGTAAAAATATTAAAATTCAGTACATACGTGGGTAGAGTACTTAAGCAGTTAACAAGTAGTAAGTAAAATGTGGGAATGTTCACCATAACTGGGTAATCAAAGAAATCCATTTTAAATCAACCTTGAGTTACCACTTCCATTCTCTCAAAGTACTTAAAATAATTTCATGTTCTTCAGAGGTTTAAAAGAAAGAAGCCCATTCATACTTGTTTGTTTCTTATGCTTTATGTATTCCTTCTCACTGCTTTTCTCTGAATATTCTGTGTGATTTCAGACTCTTTTACCTTATCCTCATGGGTGTTTTCCCTTTATCTCCTGGTCCCCTGTCAGATTTTCACCCTCTTAGAGCAGCAGTCAGAACCTGGGGGCATCTCTCCCGACTCAGTGCTAGTGAGCACCCTGCACTGCGGCCATGGGCACATGAGTCAATCCTTGCCACTGGCAGGTGGGTCTTGAGGTTTGGGATGGTCAGATCCTGCCTCAGGGTCTGGCACACAGTAATTGTGTGATGACTGTTGTCCTAAACCACTGAACTTTGGTGAATGTTTTAATGAACTACAATTGAAATAACATGATCATTGGAAGTATGAGTATGGCAAAATTTTGTAAATAAGTACAAAATGATATTTTTAGTGTGATTTTTAACTGTACTTGAAAATAATATGCATAAAATGAACTTTTTAATATTTTAGACTGTTGACAAACTTTTAAAATTTACTATAGTCTTTATGATAAAATATGTAATTTTAAAAAATCAACTGGCAAACTTGACCTCTACCTCCTCTATCACAGGCTAACATCTGGGTCTCCTGTCCAGTCATCTGGACTAACAAGAAGCAGGATGGTCTTGTGGACTTTTAAAGATAATTGCATTTATGTGAGTGGAATTAGGTTCTCAAGCATATTTGAAATTATACTGTTCCTTGATGTATGTAGCTTGAGAGATTTTATTTTCTAAATAAATTTATCTTGTGGGTGTATAGCACTAGATTTTAGTTTACAAATGTATTATCATTATCAGAGATAAATTCCATAGCTTCTAATGATGTCAAGTATAAATGGCAAATTGATTCCTTTAACATATTTTGAGTGTGACCATCTGCCTGTAACCAACATAGAGAATTTCTTTAGACAAGTCCTTGTCTGTTAGAGAAGACAGACACTCCAGAGGCATTTCATATAGTACCAAGAGTGCTATGAGCATGTGAGGAACAAAGTGCAGTAGAAGGCAGAGGGGAGGGAGAAGTTCTTTTTTCTTTTTTTTACCAAAGGAGGCCAGTGAGATGCAAGGTTCTTCTCTATGACTCTTAAGCAGGACTTCAGAAATTGGACAAAATTTTTGCCAGGAGGAAGGAAATAAGGAAAAGCATGAACAGAATGAGGTGTAGAAGTATAGATATGTTCAGAAGCCACTGAAAGATTTTAGAGAGGGATATGACATGGTCAGGTTTTGTGCTTTTAAAAGAAAATCGAAGGTCAATGTGGAAAATGATTATAACAAGAAGACATGAGAAAAGCGATTCTCAAACTCTTCTGTTTTTTTTTTTTTTTTTTTTTTTGCATACTCTCCCATGTGACAATTGAAGTGTAGGGTGATTTGAGAGCACCTGCATATTTATCAGGGGCATATGACTCAGTGGGAGACATGGGATGACCTTCCTAAAGAAGGTCATTTAAACTGAGACCAGAAGGCCTAGTGGAGGTGACCTACAAAAAGAGGAAAAGATGGGTGTGTAAGCAGTGTCTTAGAGGGTAGGAGGGCATGCAGGTTGGTGGAGTCCAGTATATCTGACCCATAGGGTATGTGGCATAAGATTGATGAGAGATGATCTTAGAGAAGTGAATAGAGTTCATGCTAGGCAGTGACTCCTGGGACTTGGGATAGGGTCAGAAAATGATGTAGAAGGAAAAACTATTATTCTACCTTAGTGTAGTTCAAGTAGTAGTCATATTTATGTATATGGTCTTACAGGGTTTTTATAAACTGATCTAATAATAGAATGGTTACATTGTTTCTATAGGAAAAACGTCTGGGCTTCAAAAACTGTATTATAATTTAACTTTCAAAAAGATTTTTTTTAACCATTTGGGAACTGCTTGGATAAATGTATAACTCTAGTGCTTTTTGCTATTCATGCTAAAAATGTGCTTTTACTGGTATTTTTTAATGTGGCTACAGTGTTGATTTTCTCACTCTCTGATATAAATCAAATGTATCATTCCACAGATGGGGTTGAATTTTTTTCTCTTGACCAGATTTAGAAAATATATGGAAATAAGTATATATATAAATATTTATAAATTGTTTGGTTTTCAAAGGGTTCTTAAAAGTTAAGGATTCCCTCTGTAAACTATATTATGGTATGTGTTATATACCAAGAAAGTATAAAAAGTGAAGCTAACATGATAATTGTAATTAATAGAAAGCAGAAGATTAGTATGGTTTCACTACTAAAATCAAGTGGAATGCAGAAAGTAAATAAATAATAAAGTATAAAATGCCTAGCTTTTTAAAATACTTATCCATAAGCTCACCATTGTCATAATCACCACCAGCTATTGTTAGCACTAGAAATACTTGAATTTTTAAAGCAGGAAGAAGCTGTTAAGGCAAGTCTCTTTATAAAATAAGTTTATTTGAGCTTTATTTTCTTTAATGAAACTGTAGGCTGAAATTGAAACTCCGAAGTTCCCATGTCTGCAACATGTAAAGTTAATTCCATCCACATTCATCTCAGAAAAAGCATCTTTCTGTATCAGAGAGAATGCTTTCAGCTTGTACATAACAAAAGACTCAACTGAAAATGACTTCAAGTAATAAGTACATTTTATTATCTTATGTAACTAGAAGATCTGGTTTTATAGTTGTTTCATGTAACAGCTAACTGCTGTCATCAGACTCTGGTTTTTTGCCTTTCCATTATACAATTCTGGATGAGTTGCCTTTTGTCCTCAGACTTCTCCCTTCATGGTCTACAGATGGCAGCTTGAGCTCTTAAGAATTTCACCTTCATATCAAGATAATTTTGATTTTTTTTTTATGTTTTTTTAAGAGTAAAGTAGACTTTCTTAGAAACCTTCTAGAAGACTTGACCTCCCTAGCCAAAATTGTATCTCTTATGCCTCAATTGCATCTCAGGGGCCTAGTTAGCTGAGACTAGTTAAAATTCATGGCGCTTGCCAGTATGAACACAACCAGGATTCTGTTACTCTAATTCCTCCCAAGGCCAATTTATTTTTGCCTGGGCTCTTAATCCCTTTCAATCTCTTGGAGGATCCTACTCTGTTAATCATTTCTTCTTGCCTGTATTTTCAATTTCTCTCTTCTCACTCTTTTTTAATTCAAGTTTATTGGAAGAAGAATCTACAGAGCCATCTCCATTTTTTCCTCTTCTGTTTTTTCCCCTATATTCCCTGCAATTTGGATTCTGCTCTTCCCAATAAAAAGCCTCCTTTTCTGTCATTTTCAGTGATCATAGGATTGCCTAATCCTTTGCCATTTTCTTTACTTTTTCGTTGATTTTCTTTCACTTTAGTCTTTTTGTTCTGTATTTCACTTAGTTGTACTACACGCCTTATTCTTCCTTCTGATTGCTTAGGGTGAATTTGTTTTTCTAGGTTTTCCTCTTATTTAGACAGAAGATTAGGTTATTGATTTAAACCATTTTTAAAATAGCTGTTATTTACCCTCAATGCACTGTTTTATTTAGCTATAAACTATGAAATTTTGATGTGTTGTTTTGGTTTTCATTTTTTTCAAGATATTTTCCCACTTCCTTTATGAATTTCTTATTTAAAAAATTGGTTATTTAGGAATATGTATGTTTTAGAAGTCTAAATCTATAGATTGCCAATTCCATTCCTCAGGGCCTGAGGCAAGGCAGTACATCATGGTGGAAGAGTGTATTAGAGGAAAGTGACTCAGGACATTGCACTGAGAAGCAGAGAGAGAGCTCTGCTCAAAAAGGACAAAATATAAAGCCAAAGGCATGCCACCAGTGACCCACCTCCACCCACACTCTATCTGCTTACAGTTACCACCAAGTTAATCCCTACCAGGGGATTAATGTTAAACCTCTCATAACCCAATCATTTCACCTCTAAACTTTCTTTCTTTGTCTCACACATGAGCTTTTGGGGACACCTAATATCTAAACCATAACAGTGCATATATTTAAGATAAGGTAAAAATACTTCACAGGTTCTTATTGATAGTGCAATTTTGATTTGAGACTATACTGTGCTTACATCTTCCATTTATATCTCTTTTCCTCTGCACCAAGAATTCTGGTTTTCAAGGATGTGAGTATAGAATTAGAAAATCCAATTATTATTCATCCATTTTTATTCCACATTATACAGGTAACAGTACAAGATAGTAATAATATTAAGTGACAACACTAATACTATTGAAAATATTAAAATACATATTTTTGTATATACTCTCACCATCTTACTAGTATTTGGGGCTGGAGATATTTTCTGACCCTTTACTTCATTTGGCAACATTCTAGAGGACCTTCTGTCTTTGACTCCCTACTGGAAAGAGGGTACAAAGAGGAGTAAGACACATCTCTGTTCTCCAGAAGCGAAGGGTCAGCATTGTTGGTTTGTGTGATATCATTCTGGTATAGAAAGGTGTGACCATAGAATCTGGGATTCTGTTTTTCTTTAAAGTAATGTTAATGATTTCATTGCATGCTTCCTAAAATGAAACTCTTACTGTCTACTCCTATCAGGAATAGCTTCCTTTTGTTAGAGCTCCTCCATATATCTAGTCTCCCTTTCTACTATGTTAGTCAAGTTGGGTTCTTCAGAGAACCTGAACTAGTAAGGTGGGTGGATGAAATGATGGATGGATAGATGTGAGAGCAAGGTGGGGGGGAGGGAGTAGTTATTTTAAGGGATTGGCTCACACAATTGTAGAAATTGCCAAGTCTGAAATTTGTAGGACAGGCCAGCAGACTAGAAACTTAGGCAAGATTCGCATGTTAATAGTCCTGAGGCAGAATTTCTTCAGGAAACATCAGTCTTTTCTGATAAGGCCTCCCCTTGACTTAATAAGACCCACCATTTATGTGGAGGGTAATCTGCTTTATTTATAATCAGCTGAGTGTAAATGTTAATCACATCCACAGAGATGTCTCTTGCAATGCCTAAATTAGTGTTAGACTACACAGCTGGACACCATAACCTTAGCCAAGTTGACACATAAAATTAACCATCACACCTGGGTTGAATACTAAATTTGTTGCCTAAGTTGAGATTTGTTTTTTGAGAATAGGGAGTTATAAATAAATCTGTGTAATTATGTACATAGAATATTATATAGTTATATGATTTTATTGATTGACAAATTGTTTTTTTTTATCATTGGTGAACCTATAAAATAGTCCTATTAAGAAAATTATTCTAAAAATATTAACATTTATCTATGTTCATTAAAGCAAAACAAAAACGGTTCTTTTGAGTTTCTCAACATTAAAAAGAACAGTAAATGTTCACATATATTATTTTGTATCAGTCATAAAATTGGGTATTTATGTATTTCTGGAAAGTGTATTTTAAAAATTTGATTGTATTATTTTTAATTGCCTCAGAAAATTGTGTTTTTTTTTCAAAGTTGCCTTTTATGTTTGCTAATTTGGGGGGTGTGGTACCTGGTATTGAACTTAGGGGCACTCGACCACTTGAGCTACAGTCCCAGCCCTATTTTGTATTTGATTTAGAGACAGAGTCTCAGTGAGTTGCTTAGTGCCTCACTCTTCTGTCTCGGTCTCCAGAGCTGCTGGGATTACAGGTGTGCACAACTGCACCTGGCTTTTGAAAACATTGAAAAATATGAAAAATTCTGTTGAGTTTTTTTTAAACAGCTGCTATTCTCTGTGAATTATGATTTTAAAAAATTTAGACTAGGATCTCAAATTATAAATACTAAGGTATCTGTTAATTTCAAAGCAAATTCTACTAAATTGGGATTATTCTAAAATTTTGAAGTTTTGAAATAGTTTAACATGTAAATATTTCAGCCCATATTATTTCACAGATATTATCTTTTTTACTCTTATTTAGAATACCTCTAGTAAACAAAATTTTTAGAAGACAAAACATAAATTGTATCTATTTTATAGGTCTTGAATAATTTACTGAATTTACATACTGCTGGTTTTTAGGCATTCTTAGGTTTATTTCATATTGCCATATATTATAAATAAGTTATTTTTAAATACTACATATTGAATTAAAAGATTTTTGTCTTAATTTGGCCTGCTATTATAAAATACCATAAATTGGATCACTTAAATAACAAGCATTTATTTCTCATATTTCTTGAGGCTGAGAAGTCTAAGACCAAGGTGCTGGCAGATTCATTGTCTGACAAGGGCCTGCTTCCTGGTTGCAGAACTAGTTTGATCTTATGTCCTTACATGACCCTTCCTTTGTGTGTGCACTGAGCAAGAGGGAGGTAGGGAGAGACAGAGAAAGCTCTTGCCTTAATATCATCATGAGGGTCGCAATTACATGACCTAATCTAACCTTAATCACCTCTCAAATGCATACCTACAAATACTATCACATTAGGTATTAGAACTTCAGTGTAAGTGTTCTCAAATGCATACCTACAAATACTATCACATTAGGTATTAGGACTTCAGTGTTTTTTTTTTTTTTTTTTTTTGGGGGGGGGGTGTCATATTTTTAATCCATAGCTATTTCCAATTGACTTTGAACAAAATGAAACCAGATTTAGAAAGTGATTGAAAATCATCAGTGCTATTGGTTTTGCCAAGTGGATCTTAAAAGATTCAAAGAATTATAAGACAGATAACAAAAGGAAACATGTACTACTATGATGAAGTATTTTTTAAATTTGACATCATCTTTGTCACAAAAAAATATTTTGATTCACTTTCTTTATGTATCTATAAATTTTCATAAAAACTTGGTAGACTATCACAGCTTCTGTGGATGGCATTGTGAAATTGCTTCCATTGTTATTGGTAGTGGCATATTAGAGTTTATATGGGCACAGTTGTGAATTATATTTGAACCATAACCCAAGTGCAAGTTTGTTTCTATTCAGTAATTGTTTATTTTAGTGAAAGTAGTGAAAGTGTTGTTTTTAATATGATGCTATCTGTACGCTACCAAAATGTGTAGTTGTATTATCACTATAAAAATAGAGTTATAGAGTTGTTTTTTTTTTTTTTTTTTTTTTTTTTTTTTTTTTTTTTTTTTGTAGCAGGGATTGAACTCAGGGGCACTCGACCACTGGGCCATATCCCCAGCCCCTTTTTGCATTTTATTAGAGATAGGGTCTCACTGAGTTGCAAAGTGCCTCGCCATTGCTGAGGCTGGCTTTGAACTCGCGATCCTCTTGCCTCAGCCTCCCAAGTGCTGGGATTAAATACTCCTGCCTCAGCCTCCCAAGTGCTGGGATTATAGGCATGCACTACTGCGCCTGGCTAGAGTTGGTTCTTATTCACAGATTTTATTTTTGTGAATTTTTCTATTCTTGTAATTAATTATAACTTCAAAATCAATACTCATGGATCTTTTGTAGTTATTAAGTGGAATTAATGACTACAAACAACACAGAGTAGTGATAAAATTTGGATTGCTCAACACATATGTTTTTAGCTGAACACTTATGTTCTGCCTTCTTTCAGCTCTAATACTGTAAATAAGTGTCCTTTATGTGGTCTATGCAGTGTTTTGAGGTTTTGTTTTGTTTAGTGCTTTTTGCTAGTGATTTTGGTATTAAAATTTTTAACTATCAAATATAGAATGTAGGGGCTGGAGTTGTGCGAAGCGCTCGCCTAGCACGTGCGTGGCCCGGGTTTGATCCTCAGCACCACATACAAATAAATGCATCGTGTACAACTAAAACAAATAAATAAATATTAAAAAATATATATATAGAATGTAAGTGCTGTGTGGTTCCTAAATGCAAGAAGGCTACAGAAAAAAAAATGTGTTAGAAAGCTTCATTCAGACCTGTGTTACAGTGCTGTTAATTGTGAGTTACTAGTGAATCAACAATATGTTTTAATAAGATATCTTGAAACAGAAAGAAGGGTACATTTCATCAGTTGATGAAAATGTGACCAGAGAGTGTCAGCCTAACTGGATCTCTTAGGAACAATAGTTTGATATTCACTAATTAAGTGTTCATGGTAACATTATAAAACTTAACTATTCTGAATAATGAGAACCAACTGTAATTTTATCTTTATTGTTGAACTTTTTAACTGAATTGAAATAGCAATTACATCAATATCAGGTGTTTCATGTTCTGCAGGATGAACATCCAAAAGCTTGACTTTGATTTCACAAATTACATGGTGCAATCAAGTCATTATTGGAATTAATTGATTTTTCTATTTGACACTGATAGAAAGCTGAAATCATTAAACTGTGAATTTTCTTTTGCTAATGAAGCCAAGAAAGTTATATTTATAACTTTATCTTGACTTATGTAAAACAATTTTGAATCAGAACTGAGATTTTTTTTTAAAGTCATTTGATCTAGATGAAAAGTCATGCTTTATAAAGTAACATATAAAACACTTTCTCTGCCTGCTTTTATTTCATTGGTGTGTTTGGGAAGTCATAAGCTGGGGCAGCAGCATTGGGTATTTCTTCTGAGTACTGTCTTTGAGAGTCAGGTGTCAGTTACTGCTAGGTGTCTTTCAGATTCAACCACGTGTTAAATTGATAAATGGCTTCACTGCCTGTGCATCTCATACATGACTCTATGAATTCATGCCAGAGCCTGAGAAAAATTACAAATGTGTCCCAGTTTATTTTAGTGGTACCATAAAAAACAAATCATTGGAGAATGAAAAATCTAGGACATATGATAATTTGGTTGGGGCCCTGAGACAGTGGATATAAATTGGGATTTTCTTGGGGAAACTGACACACATGGACACTTTACCTTTCAAAAATCTCCTAATGCCAAAATCTTGATTACTGTTTTCCATCAGAAAGGCTATTCCCTCAATGTGATTCACTTGTTTGTGTCTGTTTAGTAATTTCCACAGCATTATGCACTTAGAAAAGAATGTGAAGCACTCTTCTTAGTTTTATTCATTGCGTCATTTCTCTTATTTCTGGAACGTTTTCTGTTCATCTTAAAACATTAAATTTTGCATGCTTTCACTTTTAAACTAAAGATCGTAATAGTAATAAACCATGCACTTATTTTCCTTGAAATGAGTTTTTTTGTTATCTTAATACAAATACACAGTAATTAAAAATGAAAGTTGAAAATGAAAGGAAAGTAATTTATATATATTTGATAAAACTGGATTATCTGAATATGATTATAATCTACTTTATATTCTATTACAGAATTAATTGAAAAATATCTACTCTATGTCTTATGACTACAAGAACCTTGGGAAATAGGTAAGTGACAAGGCTCTTTCGAAGAGCTGTTTCTGAAACATTAAGTCATTTGGTCTCATAGGTTTTTGGCAAAGGCAATGGACCACCTCTGAGTGATTTACTTCTTTTTCTCTTAATACAGTAGTAGAAATATCATGTTTACATGACTCTTCATGTAACTGTTCTCTAATACCCAATAATCAATCATATTTTCCAGGGAATTTCAGGTTTATTTTCTATAATAACCATAATAAGAATATCATTAATAAGACATTGAAGTGTAGTATGTACCAAAAGTTATTGCATTTAAAAAAAAAAATCATTAAGTGCAATGTACCTTGAATTGCACCTAGAAACTGAAAAAAGATGTTAATGGAAAAACAGATGAAATCTAGTTTAGTTTAAAATAATGAATCAATTTTATTTTCTTAGTTTTAACAAATATTGTCATGATTTTGTAAGATGTTAACTTTAGGGGAAACTGGGTGAAGGGTATACAGAAACTCTGTACTGTTTGTAAATCTATTTTGTAAATCTAAACTTATTTCAAAATAAGCTTACTCAGCAATAAGACAGAATAAAATCATGGCATTTGCAGGAAAATGGATGGAGTCAGAGAATATAATGCTAAGTGAAGTTAGCCAATCCCCAAAAGCCAAATGCCAAATGTTTTCTCTGATATAAGGAGGCCAATTCACAGTTGGGTTGGGATGGGGAGCATAGGAGGATTAGAGGAATACTAGAATGGCCAATGGGGAGGGAGGGGAAGAGAGGGGGCAAAAGGGTGGAGAAAAAAAAAAAGATGGTAGAATGAGATGGATATCATTACCCTAAGTGCATGTATGAAGTCACGAATGGTGTGAATATACTTTGCATACAACCAGAGATTTGTAAAAAAAAGTGCTCTATATGTGTAATATGAAATGTAATGCATTCTGCTGTCATTTATATCATCTTAGAATAAAAAATAATTAAAAAAAATAAATGGCATGTAGAAATAATAAAAAAAAAAAAAAAAGAAAGAAAGAAAGCTTAAGGCAAAAAAGCCCAAATTTGTTGATTTGAGAATTATAATTTGGAAGTAGATTTTCTGTGAAATAGCTTAGAAAAAATCGAAAGTATGCATTACCTTTAAAAATCCAGACTCCATGAAATAGAGATGCAGGGAAATAACGTAGTCATAGGAATTGTGGGATTTCATTTTTTGAACATTGGCATGCTGTTTGTGAACTTGTCCTAGTACTTAGTTATAGGCTTTCTCTTTGATTCCTTTAAGGCATTTGTGTATTCTTTGATCATTTTATATAGCACTTAACCTTTAATACAAGCAGGTCCTTTAAATGGTTCACAATGTGCAGCCCACCTCCATCTTTGTTAGTATACTAGAGACAAAATGTCAATGATATGATTCCGTGGTTTGGAATTAAGACCTTGTTAAGTATAGTTTTGTTCAGTTATACCTACTTGAACTTTTAGGTCAAGTTCTAGACTTGGTTGACCTATTGTTAATGAGTATGAATAAAGATGAATATAACTTAAATAGCCTTTCTGTAATTGAGCTAAAATAATTTAGAATTGATTGCTGCCAGATAATAGAAATTCTGTTTCCAAAATGGACTCTAGCATGATAATCCTTAAATTTCTATAAATATTAAAAGACTATAAGAAGAGAACTCTGTAGTTTGCTGAAACTGTTATGTAACTTCTCATTAATAAAATAACTATGCTAGTCTTATGAATGGTTTCCTGCTTCTGTTGCCAACTTTAGTAATTTTAGTTAAAATTCATAAAGGGAAATAGAAATATATTACAATTTAGGATATAGACATTTAAAACAATAGGCCCAGGTCTGAATGACTTTTTACAGGCTTGGGGATTTAGGTTTTGCTTAATAATCCTTATTCAGAATTGGTATTATTAATCTTATGTTAATAGAATTTGCAACTTTACTTCTTTGTTGTTCCATTATTGTTCCAACTTTCATAGGGAAGTTTGGAAAAAAGGATAATTTTTGATCATATAATATTATACACGAAATAAATAAATCAAATGAAACTTTTAGTATTCTGTACTTTAAGAGCTTTAAAAGTGTTGTTTTAAAGAACATGCTTACCATTTAGCTGGTTGTTATTTTGTGGTCATAGAAGTGAGAATAAGAGAGAATAGCTAATATATATTGCACACTTCTTATGAACCAGGCTTTTTACTTTTATTTAATCTTCACTAAACCTATGAGATAGATTGGAATTCCCTTTATAAATGAGGCTGGGAGAGAAACAGGTATCTGCAAGCTAGACCTGAAACTATGGGCCAGAAAGGACAAGAGCCTTTTGTATGCAGTATTCGCAACTTGGTTCACATTTTTAGCAGCTTCCAGAAAATGTGGACACATTTTCATAGACATATAGTAAACTTCAGATTACTTGTACTTTTTCTGGGAAAGAGCACTAGGTCACACTGGGTGACCTAGAGCAGATCGTCCTGGGGAGACCAGCCTGCATAAGTTCTCCTATTTCTTGTTCTAGCCTTGATATGGCATTCTATAGAACCCTAACATGCCAGCTGTTTTATATTACCTGATTAATCTGTTACCTGATAAATTATAGAACACTCGTTTTATTGTGTGTTTCATTGATTATATGCCAGGAACTTTTGGCAGCTCTGGGGAACATGCTCACAACATGCATTTGGTCAGTTGGGTAACTAGAAGTTCTTTGTTGGCATGGGAACTTGGATCCAGAAACCAGGACAATTGCCAGAGACCAGGGATGGGGTGATTGTGCATATGACAGGTGAAATTCAGCTTTTTAGACTCAGTTGGTCAGGAGTTAGAAATGGAATTGGCTTGTTAAACAGTTCTGTCAGTCCCCTTTTCAGATCACCTCAGTGGCTACTCACCACACTCAAGATAAAACCCCACGTCTCATGTTTCTCTTACTTCTGTCTTGCTTTCTGCTTTACCCTTACTTGCCTCCTTGCTACTCCCTTGATACTCCAAATCTATTTATAATTGTCACATTTCACCTCCTTCTCTATGCTAAACCCTCACTCCAGTCAGCTTAGCCTGTAACTTGGTTCCAATGGTGATAAACTTCTTTTTTTGGTACCATATTTGAATCCAGGGGCACTTAACCACTGAGCCACATCCCACTCCCTTTTTTTAATATTTTATTTAGAACTAGGGTCTTGCTTAGTGCTTAGGGCCTTGCTAAGTTGTTGAGGCTGGCTTTGAACTCACAATCCTCCTGCCTCAGCCTCCTGAGCCGCTGGGATTATAGGCATGTGCCACCGCGCTTGGCTAGTGGAGATAAGAGAGAAGAGCTCACATTTAGAATTGTCTAGCACATGCAGTAGTAGAGGTCTCACTAGAAATTTTATAGTTTCTGTCATTTTAATTGCTTTCAAGTATAACAGGGAGTAGAGTTTTAAAGCCATAGAAAGACAGCTAGAACCAAGGAGAAAATGTTACAGAGATTTAGACTTAGTTTAAGTAGCACTATAATGAATAACTTGGCAACAGTTACATCTACGTGAAAACAGCTTGAGCTACTTTATAAGAAGGTAAATTCTCCATCACTGACAGTGTATAATGGAGGCTGATCACCCTCTTGCAGAGATGTCACTGAGGAAATATGTGCTGAATAGAGTGGAGAAAGTTCATTTCTAAGGTCTTCCCAAATCACATTATATCTAGAATCCTCTTTTTTTTTTTTTTTTTTTTTTTCAGAAGCAGTTCTTCTCACAGTCCTCAAGATTCTTTCTCCCATATTTGTATTGGGAAACTTTCTCCACACAAATACACATCACTTTTAGGTTATAGTTGTCAGTAGTTGAAAGGAAGAAGAGCTGCTTTCAAGGTTGGTTTCTGGTCTGATTGGCCAAGTGCTCTTCCAAAAATTTTTCTTTGAGACTTTTTCACTATTTTGATTGACCTTTTGTCTAAATAAACAAACAAACATAAATTCTTAATAGATTTTAGCTATTAAACAAAAGTTTGCCAAGTCTGAGAATAAAAGAACGTGCTATTTGGAAATAGCCTTTGGTTATAGTTTATTAGAAGTGGAAAATGCACCTCATCCTTACCCTTATACCTGAAACTCCTTGAGAAGTAGCAACTGTGTTTTGAGTGTTTTATTTGAGGGTTAGGCAACCCCTTCCCTTCTCTTCAAAGAGGCAAAAATATGATTTAAGTAATGGAGAGCTTTAAGTTGCAGGTATTTTTAGTTAGACTGGCCTGCTATTCAAATTCAGATTTCTTACAACTGCTGGTCTTTGGTACTTGGAATTAATGATACAGGAAAGAATGATTTTCAGGGCCTTAAAGTACTTCATATTTGATCAATTCCGGAAGCTAGTACCTCAGTGATAGGATAACATTTAAAAATTGTCTCTGGCCTGGCACAACTTCCCAGCGTGTGCCTTGGCATACCATATGAAAATAGCGTTCTGATGAATACACAGTTTCTGACTTTCCAAGAAAGGCCTGAATGCCTTCATTTACTTGAATCTTTTCCTGTGTCTATATCTTCCCTGGGTTTCTGACTTTGTTGCCCCTTTTCCATTATTGCGTGTTCTCTCTCTGTCCTTTAGATTCAACCCTGCTTTCTTCCTAATAATTACCTTGACTTCACCCAAACAAAACTGTTATTTTGACTCAACACTTGTAGTTTGGATTATCTCCTGTATTGATATTTTTGTCTTGACTTGAGCCAGGATCCTACTAGGAGGAGAGAGAGATTATAAAGATAATATGAGTATTGAACATGTTTCATGGTTCTTGATCTCTTGCCCCGATGCAAATTGAGTTTAATTTTTCACTTGGCCATAGCAAAAGGCTAAAATATTCACCCATCTCTTAAAATCACTAATGAAACAATAAATGAAAAAAGAAGGAAGAAATTCTTAAATGCAGTACACATCTCTCTGTCATCTAGCTGCCTGGTACAGATCTAAGCAGGGATGAAATGAAAGAGGTTTTAAACTACATACACTTATGTTCATAAATTCAGTTTTTTTGTTTTTGGTACCAGGGATTGAACTCAGGGGCACTTGACCACTGAGCCAAATCTCTATCCCCATTTTGTATTTTATTTAGAGACGGGGTCTCACTGTGTTGCATAGTGCCTCGCTTTTGCTGAAGCTGGCTTTGAACTCACAATTCTCCTGCCTCAGCCCCCTGCTGGGATTACAGGCATGTGCCACCTCACCCAGCAATAAGTTCAGATCTTAAAATGGTATATTTGGTTCATATAGAGTCTATTTACTCATTTATTTTCCTCCTTAATGGTAATAGTAAACATATATGGCACTTAGGGTATTCTAAGTACTTTATATATTTTAGTTAATTCTCACAGCAATTCTGTCAGGTATATACTATTATGATCCCCAGTTAACAGATGAGGTAAATAAATCATGAACCACTTAAGTAATTTGCTCAAAGTTATACAGCGTGGTGTGCCAGAGATGGGATCCAAACCCAAGGTATAACCACTTGTTGCGTTGATCCTTGAATTCTTGAATTCATAATTTTAAGAAGCTGGTTTCTCAGTGAACACAAAGCTACATATGCAGGGGAGTTCTGTACAATGTTAACAGATTATGATAGCAAAATAATTGAAAATAATACAGATCAGTAACAGAAAAATGAGAGATGATGAAATTAATGGACAAATATATTAAAACAGCTATGGCAGATATGATCCTTATGAACATAATGAAGAATGAAATGGAAGATATAAAAAAGACAACGTTGGAACATTTAGAAATAAAAAATAAGTAATACAATTTTTACTAATGGGGATTCTCTTTTAAGAGATCAGAGTGAACTTAAGAACATATTGAAATTTTAGCTACCATGAAGCAAAGAAAAAAAAAAAAAACTTAAAAAAATAGAGACTCTGTCACCTGTAGAATAATAACCAAGTGTCTGATATATAGTCTATTATAATAAAATTGGAATGGTGAGGTTAATATTAAAGTAAGCATTAGAATAAGTATTTCCAGAGTTAAAGAGGGTCATTTTGTAATAATAAATGGGTAAATTCATCAAGAATAAATAATTATTAGTGTTAAATGCAACCAATATTATTTTGTCAAAATTCATGAAGCAGAAACTGATAGAACTGAAAGAAGAAATTGACAAATCCTCAATTATAGTTGTAGAATTGGTTCAACATTTTAAATACATTTTAACTTATGAATTCTATCAAACATTTGATGCAGAGAATAGAGGAAGTAGGAACACTTCTCACCTCATTTTAGTAGCCCTATATTATGCTAATCCTATAACCCATACAGTATGAAAAGAGAACAAAGAATACGGATGCAAAATTGGTTAATAAAATAAGCCAGCAGGAAATCAAATCCATCAATATATAGAAAGTGGGTTTATTACAGGAATGCAGGGTTGTTTTAACATTGAAATTTACCAACATAATTTTATTACTTTAACAGAAAAAAGAAAAAGAACATATGATTCTGTCAATAGTTAGAGAAAAATCATTGGAGTAAATTCAGTAGCCATTCATGATAAAAACTACCAGGAGACTAGAAATAGAAGGGAACTTTCTTAAGAAAGACATATACGCCAAATTTCTAGCCAAAATCTCATTTGATGGCCATTTAATTTAATTCCTTAAGGTGAGGAAAAATCCAAGTAGGCCTGCCTTTCCTGCATTCATCTACTTTTGAAATGGAGGCCCAAACTAGTTTAGTGAGGCAATATAGATTGATAAGAAGCAGGTGGCATATAGTTAATAAGGAATAAGTAAAATGTTCTTTATTTGCAGATGACATGGTCATGTACAAAGAAAATGCTAAGAAATCTCCAAAAGCCACTAGAACTTATTTTTGAATTTAACAAGATTTCAGGACACAATGTATATATACAAAATTAGGTGTACATATACTCCTAGCAATGAACAATTGGAAATTGAATTTATAATTTATATGAATATAAAAAGACTCTAGAGAAGTAAGCAAAAAGAAAAATTATAGTATCGCAGAACATTCACTGCCTAATTTGAAAATTTTCTTTGAAACTATAGTGATCAAGGCAGTATTGGCCTAAGGATAGACATAGGTCAGTGGAATAGAGATTCTAGAAACAGATCCAGGCATCTATGGTCCATTGATTTTCCAAAGTCATGCCAAGGAAATTCAGTGAGAAAAAGGTAGACTTTGGTAAATGGTACTGGAATGCCTGGATATCCATATGGAAATATTAACTCAGTCCTTACTTCTGTACACAGAAATAACTTGAAAGAAATCAGGGACCTAAATATAAAAGGTTAAAACTGTAAAAACTTGAAGAAGAAATCACAGAAGAAAATATTAAAGAACTTGGAGTAGGTAAAGATTTCTAAAGATAAAAAAGCATCAACCATAAGAGATTAAAAGCTGATAAATGTGACTCCCATCAAAATTTAAAACATATTTTTTGATGTATTTTTTTTTTTTTTTTTTAATATAAAGGCAGACTGGGGTTGTAGCTCAGTGGTAGAGCTCTTGCGTTATATGCGTGAGGCACTGGGTTCAATCCTCAGCACCACATAAAAATAGATAAATAAAAATAAAGATATAAAAAATATATAAAGGCAATACTTTGCATTTCACAATACATGTACTTGACAAATGCCCAGTGACCAGAACACATAAATAACTCATTAATGAGGCATTCTTATTTAAAGAATAGGCAGAAGAGGATTATAAATAGCCAATATAGTACAGGAAAGGGTGTTTAACATCATTAGATATCAGCAAAATACAAATCAGTACAATAATAACATAATATTGTATACTCACTAGAATAGCTAAAATTAAAACTTTAAAAAGAGCAGTACCAGTGGCTGAGATGTGGAACAATCAGAACTTTCACATATTGCCAATGGGAATATTAAATGTTAAAACCATTTTGGAAAACAGTAGTTTCTTATATTACCTTAAGACCCAACAATTCTGCTCTTAAGTATTTACCTAACAAAAATGAAAAGATATGTTCACATATACACTTGTACATGAATATAGGTAGAGTATCCATTACCAGAAATTCTTGGGACCAGAAGTGTTTCAGATTTTTTTTTAAAAGTTGGAGTATTTTCATAGACTTTACCAGTTAAGCATCACTAATCTAAAAATCCAGAATCTGAAATGCTCCAAAATCTGAGACTTTTGCGCATCATATTGGCATTCAACACATTTTGGATTTTGGAGCATTTCACATTTTAGAATTTTGGATTAGGGATGCTCAACCTGTAGCAGCTTTATTTAATAGCCCCAAACTGGAAACAGATGTCCATCAAGTAATGAATGAACAAACATTGTGGTATGGTTCATGTGCTGGAATACATTCAATAGAAAAGGGGTAAATAAAGTACTGACATTCACAAATAATATGTATGTATTCAGATACATGATACTAATAGGCCAAACACAAAAGAATACAAACTGTGTGGTTCCATTTACTGCTCAGATTAGTATATCAGAAATGCTAGAAAAGACATTTAATCTATGGTGACAAATATAGACAGGTTGCCTATAGCTTAGGGTGGTTTGTGATGAACCTGTATGCAGTAGAAGGGAACTGTTTGGGATGATATGTAATGATATGTAAGTTCTGTATCTTTATTATAGCAGTGATTATATGAGTGTATAAATTTGTCTAAAGCCATTGAAAAGTATACTTTGTGTGTTTGTGTATCTTACTATTTTTGAACGATACCCTAGTAACATTGTTTTTTAAAAAAAATTCCTGGTTCTCAGATTTCAAAAGTTATTTTACTAGCAAAAGATTAGCTTCTGTCTAATGTTAGAAAACATTATGTAAGGACTGAAACTTAGTTGACCTGAAAAATTCATTTGGATAGCTCAGTGTGAATATAAACAATACATTGAATTAAATATCCTAAAATATGGAGAAAGTTGACAAATTCTCCACATACCTTCTAGCCTACGTATTAAAATAGGACCCAGGCATCCTCAGAATGCATGGGTGTTCTTTTCTGTTTTCTTAGATTGATAGATGGTAGTACCATGGGCACTGAGAAACATCCAGCTAACATGAAATAATCTGTTCTTGGTTTTATTGTAATTTTCCTAATTAATGAGTTGAATTTTATTTCATTTTTAAGCTTGAAAGCACATGTGGAAGGTGCACCAGTGTTTCTTAGAATCTATTCTTTCTTTTACAAACAGAATCCCTAGATTTTAGCATATTGTATAGCTACCCATCTAGACTCTGTGCTTTTCAGCTTCTTTTAGAGCAAGGGTAGATGTGTGACCAATGAGAAGTGAATGGTAATGTGAGTAGGGTCACTTCCTTAAACACATGCCTTCTTTTTTTTTTTCCCCCCTTGACTGGGATGTTACACCAGTTATAACAGCCACCTTAGGTACAGAGTTGGAAACCATATGGAGGATGGCCACAAGCCAGCATGGATTCTTAAGTGATCTTGTGATGCACACCTTTCTCTGGCACCCTTTGTTGTTACACAAAAAGGAAAATTATCTGTCTACTTGAGCTATTGTACTTTTTATTCTTGTGTCTTGTGTGGCAGAAAGTTTCTACATTAATAAAAAATGGAAAGCATTTAAATTTTTCTCTATACAAAAATTTCTCTCTATACAAAAAATGTATATTTTTATTAAAATAATTTTTAATATAGAATGTGATTGTATACCAAGAATTTCTTCTTGATCCAATAGCCTGTTTCTCAGATTATTAAGTTACAATTAAACTTTTGATACTAGTTATTAATAAATTGATACTAATTTTCTCATAATTTTTATGGTTGTCTTTATGGACTATTTTATGATGAGTTTTGGTGAAGTTACACAGATATTTTTAAAGTTATATTTCTAAAAAGCTAAATATGTTGCTCAACTTTTCTATAATTATTTTTTTTGTCTGAGCAGAGGTTTAAAGTTATTTATCAGTGATTTCTTTCATTAATATTTTTTATATTTGTCAGCTTTTGATTTAATGTGTAATTTATTGCCAGTATCTCAATTGAGGATCATACCTTTTATCTGAATAAAATAACTTTCTTCCTGATTCGTAACTTGTGCTTTGTTTTTTCAGTTGATACTACCACCTTTGTTTATATTTCCCCTTAAATCTTTGTACTTCTGATTATATTTGCCTTTTCTTTTTCATTTCTCTTAGGTGTGTTTCCTAAAAGTGTAGCATAGCTGAATTTCACTTTTATAACCTGCTGCAAACCTTTGTCTTTTAACAGATATTAAATGTATTTGTTTGTCAAAATTCATCCCATTGGTTTTATTTTATTGATCTTGTTTTAATTCCTTCCTTGTTTCCATTGTATTTTGAATTTTTTGCTATTTGATATAAAGTTTTGTCTTTGTTTTGTTTAGTTTTGAGTTTTTAAATGTAATCTGCTTTAAAATATGCTAGGAATTATTTTAGATTTTTTTTAAACTTTGTGTAATATCTATAATTTGTGTTAGATCAAGAATCAGATACCTCTTGATGTTCCTGGGCTAATGAGCAAATTTAACTTTTACTTATCTGCTTCTCAGTTTTTATTAATATGATCTGAGATTTTATCTCAGATTATTACTAAATTGCTATTTAAATAATTTATAATATTTTTCATTAGCTTTTATATGGACATAAAGATTAGGAAAACCCTAAGATTGTCACAACCTTAAATAAATTGCCATTTTTTCCAGTTATATATCAAAATGAACCTTAAGAAAGTCATTAAAAATGTACTCTTTTTAGTATCCCTCATTATTTTCTTGATCTATTCCCATTTATCTTCAAAAGATAACTATTTTCCTTTCCCTATTGCCTACTTTCAGGCCATTTCTTTGCTCATTAAGGAAGAAGTAGAAAAAGTCAGATTTTAAATTAAAATTTTGCATTTGATATTTTTGCATTTGATACATTTGGAATTATTGTATTAATGGATTTTGTGATAGTGGATTTTACAGGAAACATTGCTGGTTAAATTTAGTCAACTTGTAAGCTTGTTTTCTAAGATATGCTTATCAGTTTCTGTATCAGGTTACAAGTGGTCTGACATTTAGATTCTTAATATTGTTCAAGATAGAAGCCCTCCTCCTGCTGCTTTGAGTCTCTGGTGTATAGACAGTTATGTGACCTCTACAAGTGGGTATCAGCTTCATTCTCTCTATATAATACAGGTGCTTGAGTGGGACTTTCCCAATTTTTTCAGAACTTGCTTGAGGAACATTTAGGGGAACACAGACAGGGTCTTAGTGGACATTCAGGCTTTTTTGTGAAATATTTAAGAATAAGTCAATAGCAGTTGCTAGGGGTAATATCTTTAAGAAAATAATGCTGTTGCTAAGTTATTTTTAGAGATGGAAGTCTGTCTTTCTTAAAAATTTTTAACAGTAATTATGTAGCTAAACTACCAAGATGAAGGGAGTGAGGCAAAGCAAAGAACAAACCTCTCCTGGTTTGCCAGTTTGGAGTGAGGTTTCTGGCCACAGATTCATTTTGGTTGTGGAATTTTGAAAAGCTATGACTACAGTGGTAGGAAGACCTTTATTCTAACTTTGGTTTTGATTTTCTTTGTGACCATGGCAAGCCATTCAACTTTTCTGGGTCTCAGGCTAGATCTATTAAATGAAGAATCTGACTCTCTGAGATTCTTTCTAGCTTAAAAA
Source organism: Tamias sibiricus (assembly GCA_025594165.1). NCBI lineage: Eukaryota > Metazoa > Chordata > Mammalia > Rodentia > Sciuridae > Tamias > Tamias sibiricus. Next base: position 69,184,605 of record CM046669.1, read on the forward strand.
TTCAGTGACTGACCAGGGAAACAGAGATAGCAAAGAGGTTTCCACTTGATAGCATTTTTATTTTTAATTTCCTTAAGCAAAGGAGTCAGCTTAATTTCATCTTATAAAGTCAAGAGGAATAAATCATTTCTCTCAATACTCTGAATAAGGAGAATTGGAAGGGATCATGTGTGACTCCTATGTTTATGTTCTGACCTAATATTAGGTAAGTGACACATGTTGATAGTCTCAATTGTAACACCTGGAAGTCATCTGGTACAAGAATGACTCAGAGGAATGTTAACTCGCCATTTTTTTCCCTGAGAAAACTGAGAAAGATATTTCTTTAGATTACCAGAAGGTTGTCACCTTTTCCAATGGGATATAGGTTTATCTCCAGATTGAGGATATTGAGAGGTGGGCTCCCTGTGTGGTTCACAGTCCAACATCAGACTGTAGTCACTCTGAACATTTTTCATTGACAAGCTCCTGAGTGGTGAAAAGCCTTCTCACATTGAAGTCGTGTTTCACAAGAATAGCAATGGGATGCTGCCTGAGCCTATTTCTTGTTGTAAGATGAACTGAGCATAGTCACATGCAGGGTAGGCAGAAAGAGTTCTCAAATAATGGACGTGTCACAGTTGTGAAAGAGCTGGGGAACAGTGCTGACTGAGAAAAATCTGTACAGCAGTCCAAGGGTGACTCTTTTTGAAAAAAGTCTTTGTTCTGACCAAATTCTGGAGGGAAAGCCACCAACAGAAGCCTGTCTAGAGAAGCACAGAAAAGGCTGCACAATTGGCATTGGTTGCTTCTCTTCTCCATAGTCATCACATTGAAGACTCAAAGGTGGTCAGAAAGTTTTATTTCTCTATCAAAAGCTTCTAGGGTAAAAAAAAAAAAAAAAAAAAAAAAAAAAATCAGAAATGTGTTTTGTTTTAGTAAATAAAGACAAGTCACAAATAAATTCAAAATAAATTAGAAACTTGGATAAAAACATATGATAGGCTTATAAGTGCCTGTATACATTTGGGAGGACCTGCTAGGAATGTAGTTATTAACATTCAGTAGCTTCTGTCTTCAGGAATTTAACTGATTGAAGGAGAATAGATATAGAGCAAGTATTTATTTTGTTTCATTCAGTTTTTGTAGAGCATCTACTTTACGTAAGACATAATACTAGATGAAGGGACTGCAAGGTAAGATAGAGAAAAGTTTGAATTTTCATGGCAGAGGGAGGTGAGTAAACAAACAGGTAACTGGAGCATCAGGGTACATGGAGGCATGCAGAAGAGAGTAAATTGAATGTGTGGAAAAGAATGATGCAGGTGACTTTAAATGTTTTTGTAGAACTCAATAGCCTTGAGGTTTCTATACCTTCAGACTTCCAGCATCCTTAAGATTTCTGAAGATTACTTTGTAGAACTATGGGAGTCAACAACTAGAGGAACCATTGTTATATGTTTTTGCAGATATAGCTGCTTAATATTCGTGTGTGTGTGTGTGTGTGTGTGTGTGTGTGTGTGTGCACGCGCACGTGCGCACGTGTGTGTGGTACTGGGGATTGAATCCAGGGCTTTGTGCATGTCAGGTAAGCATTCTTACCAACTGAGCTATACTCCCAGCCCATAGCTGCTTAATATTAATGGGTCTGTTGGAATGTAGCAGCTGGAAGAAAAAAATTGTTGATACAAGTGCTTTTCATTTTCTGGAAATAATGATAAAAAGGAAGAAGAAGATGATGGATTGAATCGTCCTGTACTAGCCACAAATTGTACTTTTACTTGAAATTATAGGAAGATACATTTTGATCAATTACAATTTCGTATTAATTTACAGAAAAGGTTTTTCTTGAATTTTAAGTTTATCTAAAAGAGATTGTACCACTTCCCACAAGCGCTGAATTTCCCACAGCTGTTTGAGTCATGGGGTTTCTATTCAAATCAGTGTCCTCTTGTTCAAGTGTGAGGCTGTGTTTTCTAGTTCTCCTCCATTGAAATCTTGATGTCTTTTTATAACACTAGAAGCCTTTAATTTGTAAGCTGAATTTGGGCTCTGGAGCGCATGGCTTACCTCCATGCCTGAGCCATAGGAAGCCCACTATTTGTTGCTCTTAGGGAGTTAATAAGAGCTCTTGTGACCTGGTTTGCCCGTGCTGTATGGCTAAAATCTAGATGAACTGAAGGGAAAAAAGGAATGAGATTTGAAAAAAAAAAAAAAAAAAAAAAAAAATGTCAGAAATGGCTGTGAACTAGAAGGAACATTAGAATTAAAAAAAAAAAAAAAAAAAAATCTTATGGTACAGACCAGAACAAGAAATTAGGACAAGCCTAGGAAGTGAAGTTTTTAATTACAGCAACTTTCAAGACATTTGATGATTTTTAATAGGCAACCCTTTGGCCTTTAAAATAATCAGGGATTCAACTTTTTGTGTGTGGTTTACTAAATGTATATACACAAAATTTAAGGGGAAAAGGTAATCTTTTTATGTAAAAATGTTTTGATTTATGGTTTCTTGGACTTTGAAAGCCTCTTTGTGCCTTGATTGAATACATTCAGTAGTTTTAAAACTTAATAGAATTATGAAGAAGGGGTCCTTTTTGGCACAAGCAGGTATTTTTAATACAGCAATTAGGAATGTCATTAGGAAAATTATTAAAAGCAATGTGATTGAATGAAATTACTAAATAAAGAAAATGAAGTATTAGAAATTTGGATACATTAACTGCAAATAAAAGTAGATCTTTTATGTAATATGAAATTAACAATAGAATTTAAACTTTAGATAATATTTTTATGTATATGTTTTCTTTTTTTTAAAACTTATTTACAAAGGGATATATGAAATTTTACCTTTTTTTGGAAAAAAAAAATCCTTGCAGATCAGACTAAAGTTTCCTTTAACCACCACACTCTCCCATCTTCCAAGGGATCATCATTTTGCCATTTATTCTCACAAATCATTAAGATATTTATGTGCTAACACACATATTCATATAACAAATTTTAGTTTTTGCAAAGATGTCTTAAAAACACCACAGGATATATTGATTGTTTAAATATGACTTTCCACTGTATGTTTTGTTTTTACTTCTTCTTCAGTATTACTAATAGTAGCTGATATTTTGTGCAAGGCAGGATACTTAGTATTTTTCATGTAATTTAGTCTCATAATCTTCCTAATAACCTTCAGAGGTGAGTAAAATATTGATTTTATATGAATAAAAGTCCATCTTCTTTGTGCCCTCCATTTACATTAAATTACTAATGCCAGTAGTTTGACATTCTTTGATAACACTTCATTTAGAATGATTTTTTAAATTGGTAAGAATATAACACTTAGTTCTGTTAATTTTGTTATTCTTGTGTAGCTGGCCTTTACCAAGTCTCTGGAGGCAGGTATTTCCTTGTTGGCCAGAAGGCTGGAGTATGAGGATGACTCCTGCTCACCTTTTACGAATGAAGAGGTAGCATGTGTCATATTTGACTCATTCTAAATGAGGAACAGACAACCCCAGACATTTCCTCACTTGTTAAAAGTTTTAAAAGCCCATGCTTGTGATGATGTCCTTATTTTGAGGACAGTAATAAGATATAAGACCTAATTTGATGGAGGTTTGACTTTGAAAGATGCCTTTTGCTGTGCCCTTAGTCATGCTGGTATGAAGAAATTTAGGCTGTTAAAATGGACACTATGAGAATTTTTATGAGAACTGGTGGGAAAGGGAGTTGTATTGGGTGTGTTGAGAGAAAAAAAAAAAATTGTGCTTATTATGTATACCCTGTTTTGAAGTTTGGATGAGGATAATTTCAACATTGCATGACAAAGTAAAAACTGCTAGTGAATGGAATAACTGTCAAAAGTTTAAATCTCAGCTCTGCTGCCTAAGTAGCAGTAAACCTTGAAAAAAACCTCTTTATACTGTTTTAATCAAATGATAATAATATCTGCTTCATATAGTCCTGGGATTTAAATTACATAAAGTATTTTATACGTTGCTAAGTACTGTACAAAAGTGCCAATATTAGCCGGTATCTCACTATTTTCATCATCAAGGGTTGTCAAGGTCTACTAGAGTTTGCGTCTTTTACTAATGCCTCTTTATTAAAAACTTAACCTGCTTGTTTTATTCTATATTACTTAAAAGAGGTTAACCATATTGGGGTTCTGTTATTTTCAGAATAAAGAGACCCTGTTGCTGAGTAATTTAACAGATGTATATTAATCAAGCATTTATTCTGGCGGAATACTAGAAAAGATCACTTACAGTAACTCTTCAAAAAAGTCACTTAAAAGTCACTCTTTTAAAAAGTATATGCTGAGCCGGGCGCGGTGGCGCACACCTGTAATCCCAGCACTTGGGAGGCTGAGGCAGGAGGATCTCAAGTTCAAAGCCAGCCTCAGCAATGGTGGGGCACTTAGCAACTCAGTGAGACCCTGTCTCTAATAAATACAAAAAAGGGCTGGGGATGTGGCCCAGTGGTCGAGTGCCCCTGAGTTCAATTCCTGGTACCAAAAAAATAGTATATGCTAAAGGTTCCAGTAAATAACATCTCATGATCAGCAATACATTGGTGTTCATAGGCACTTTTGGTCTTTTTTTGTCTTCAATATTTTAAAAAATATTAATGTCTATCCACTTATTAAAACATTTGTCAGTAAATTTTGCTGTAGATTTTGTTGGTTAAGTAGAACACTTAAAACCGATCAAGGGTGGGGGTTGTGGCTCAGCGACAGAGCACTCGCCTCGCACGTGCGAGGCCCGGGTTCCATCCTCAGCACCACGTAAACATAAATGCATTGCATTGTGTACAACTAAAGTAAATAAATAATATATTAAAAAAAACCGATCAAATTGGCTTTCGTTCCTTTTTGGTTATAATTCTTAATTTATTTTGAAATCTTGAGTAGCATTCAAGAAGGACATGAGGTTTTTATGTTTAATAGAACAGCACATGAGTTAAAAATAGTTAAGCTTCCATTTCCAGAGTATGTGCTCATTTCCAAATGAAAAGACTGAACTCCAAGGCATTTGCATTTGCTGTACTTTGTGGTTCATATTCTAATGGGGAAATTGAAGCCCAATCAGAAGTTTGGCATATTTGGGCTTGGTTATTGTTTTCCTCACTTTCATTCTGCTAATGTTTCCCCAATACAAGGGTTGTAGTAATTCAGAATATGTGGAAAGAATGACTACCTTTAGCTTGTTACAGTCCTGTCACTACATTCTCTCAGTCAGTATAGAGACACTAAATATCAGTTGTTTAAGGCAACGAACATGCCAACAATTTAAATCTCATTTACTGTTTTTAAGAATGTGCCATTTATTGTTTGTAGGCTATTCCTTGAAGAAGACTGCTTCAGAAGAAGTACTTTTCTGGGGGGAAAAATATTTTGGGATTTTTGTTCCTCCTTCTGGATAATTTTGAAATGCTGACCCTTTTGACATTTATTAGTGATTTGCATTGCCATTTCTGTATTCACTTTCTTTTTGTTGTTGTTTTAAACTACTCTTTGTGGCAAACTATCTCTATCCTAAAGTTATACCAATAGAAAAAATTAAAACTTGTTTCAAAGAGATCTATGAAAGTCCATTCCATATTTTAAACTTAATCCATTTGGAAACACCACTGTTTTTCTCCACTGTTTCTGTTTTCCCCACCTATGAGGATTCTGTGTGTGTGTGTGCGCGTGCACGCATGGGCGCACTCGAGCATGTACACATGCATTTTATTTAGTATATCTTAAATGCACCTGTTTATAGAAACTGAGCATTTCTCCTCTTTCCTAGACACAGATGTGGTTAGAATCAATCAATCAGTCTCTCTCTCTCTCTCTCTCTCCCTCCCCCCCCCCCCCTCTCTCTCTTTTAAATCCCAACCAGGGGTCTCTGAAGGTATTTAAGATCTATAGTTACATCAGCTTTTCCAAATTAGCAACTAGAAATATTTTAACTTGCATTGGCTATAGCTAAGCTACTTTTTAAAAATCATAATCATTTGAATTGTCTAAGTTTCTGACTTAGAATATTGGAAAAACTTTTTACGTTGACTAGATAATGGATATAATAAGAATTTCTGATTCTATTGCCTATTATTTACTGTGGAAAGAATGCTTTCCCTACAGACTAGGAACAAGATGTTTAAAAACATAAGCCAGGGTGGAGACCTGTATGTTTGGTCAGCTTTATTGAAGCCATGCTTCCCTACTTATGAATCTGCCAAATATTCCATCTACCCACCCCTGATTCTTCAAGTTTCCTTGGAGAGTATATTTAGGGCTGTGTTGAATAAGGCAGTGCATTTGTGGTGATTTAAAAAGCCATAGGTTGTTTCCTAGAGCAGCCCAATTTTATCATATTATTATGAATTTTTGCTTTGCACTCTGTGTGTGTGTGAAATGTCTTTTTTCCTTTGCCCAGTCCCTCTTTGCTCTTGTATGTTCATGAAACTAGAAGGCAGCAGGACTCCATTTGTCAGAGGCAGTAGGAAGAAATACAAAGATATGAAAGGGTTACTGTTCACATTTCCTGTGTAATTCCCTCTGATCTTACTGAGCTGTAATTCCTTTCTTGATGTTAAGCATTCCCAGGCTCCTTTAACCTTCTGGCCTGCTTGCACCCGCCAAGTTTGTCCCAGGTGATTATGCAGGCGAAAACTCCTGTTTTTTTTAAGAGTAGAAATGGCTACTTCTCCATGAGATAGGCTAAATTCCTTTGCAATATGCAAAGAATTCCCTTTCATTTAAAACAACAACAGAGCAGTAACATATTGGTTTTCAAACTGATATTTAGCAACCAAGTTTGTTGTTGGTTTGAGTAGATTTTTTTTTTAGTCTACTGATTCTTGGTTTAGTAAATTTCTGGTTGATTTAAACACATGATTTTTTTTCAGGATTTTCAGGAAGAATGCTTCCTTCTAAAAATATGCTTGAGAAATGGGTTTTGATTCTAAAACGGTGAATTTTGACACAAACATCTCACTTTAAGCCTACTTAATCAGTATATCATTTTAACTTACTTTAGATATAAAGCTGTTGTAGAAACTGCAACATTTCTGATTCTTTTGTAGTCAATTTAGAAGGTTATGATTGAGCATAGTGAAGATACTTATTTCTGACTTCTCTGGTTTTGAAAGTATATAGCAGTTCATTTTGATTCCACAATTTAAAATACATACATTTTTGTGGTTGGCAAATAGTTTCTATTTTTGCCTTTTCCACTTAAGTTTTAGAAGAAAATGTTATGCTGTGAAGCATCCGAATGTGTCAGCAGCTATTTATCAGTTGAGAAGGACAGGAAGTACCTATGCCAGCACCACCCTGATCTCAGGTAGTGAGCTTGTGTTTAAACCCAGCTCTAGATGTACATTTACTCGTGCTTATAACACTTCTTTGTCCTTAGCAACTTGGGAACCTAGAGTTGTGGGGGCAGAAATGAAACTCTCTCTTTCAAGGAGTTTCTAGGTTAATTGAAGTTTGCTGGTGCTTAGGAAAAATAAACTATTTAAATTGCTCTAAAAAATAGACAAAATATTTTTAATGTATTTTAACCAAATGTAATAGTTTAACGTGGAGGTACATAGATGAATTTTTAAATTTCTTCTGTTTGAATATTTAGAGTGCCAACATGACTAGTTGATAGTTCTCATTCATGTTTAGTTTTCCATTATATCATACAATATGTTCATACTGTAGGTGTTCAGTAAAGGTTTATTGAATGAATGAATGATAGTGCCAAATTTGTTTTGTAGATTTTTTGTTATTCCATATGTGCATGATTGGGTGGTGCATGTCTAAATATGTTACCTATACCCTTTCTATTAGCCTTTAATGATAGATACTGCTCCAAGTCCCTTTGTCATTAAACAGTTAATTTCTTCATAACCTGCTGTGCCCAAGTCCTAAGGTGTGGTCTACACCTCACTTTCTTGCTCTCTCATAGAAAAAAAAATTATGTGTACTCATCAGTTACTTTAGTCATAGATAATACATCAATATTTCCTAAAACTAATAAACAAATTTATTGTTTTCATAGTAGAAAAATACTTATATTTCTCCCAAGGCTTAACTGTTACTAGGTAGAGCACTTAAAAGCAATATCAGTCAGTCAACAAACACAGAATGCTAATGTAAGCAGAATTGTACCTGGATTTGTGGGCCCTCCATGGATGTGTACAATCTTATTTGTGCCATCTAACGTTTTCCAGACATCTCGCTGATCAGGATATGTATACTAATCACGTCAAACAGTAACTTAAAGTATACTAAATATGATTGTATGCTAAGTGAGAGGCATGAACCAGAAGCAGATAGTTTAGGGAAGGGAGGAATGATTTTGGATTGATTTAGAGAGTGGAGTATAATTAGTGGAGGAAACTTGATTAGGATGTTAAATAAATAGTTGGTATTTGGATCCAAAGAGTGAGGAGGCTGACACTTATAAATAAGGGGAACAGTTCTCACACCTCTTGTTCCCAGCAGCAATAGAAACAAAGGCAAAACCTTAAATGTGTGGTGGAAACTATACACTTATATTCTTCTGAAGTAGAGTTTTAACTTCCACTTAGAATCCACAACATTTCTTTTAGCTACCATAAGATCACTTCCACATGAAATGCCCCTGAATTTTCCTCCTAACTTAAATTTCTGTAGAAAGACAGAAATAAGAAAGTATGTTGAGAAGCTGTCATTCATGACCTCACAAAGGTTCATCTAATCTCATTGGCAAGTATTCACTGCTGAGTTATATCTTGATTTGAATTCAAACATACAAAAAGATGTTTCCAAATTCACTATTATTTTAACATATTTAGGCATCTGGAAGCACTATAGATAAAATAAATTTCACAGCAAGTTTTTATTAACCTCTTGAAGATTTTTTTATAATAAAGCAATTATTATACTAATATCACAGATTATTTTAATTTTATACTAATATCACAGATTATTTTAATTCTGTTCTGTGGTTTTATAGATAAAATTTTTATAGAATTTATAGAAACCCTTTAGTAGTATTTAATTTTAAAAAGCAAACACCTAGTGTTTAGAGTCAAATTTTGTCTCTCACTTTATTCTTTTATTGCACACCAAAGGAAAAATAATAATGTAGTACAGAAATGAAGCCAGTTTTTCTAACATTGGAAAGACAAGAATCTTGAGACAAACTACTGACTTTATTCTTTTAGTCTTTGTCAGTGTCAAATTTATGTGGCCCTGTGCATGTTTCTGAATCTCCATATGTAGTTAGCTGAATGAATTGAGGAGAAAGTATAACTAACTGGCTTCTCACAGAATATTTTTGTAAAGATCTATAGTTTTTAAAGACTACCTAATCAGTGATTGAAGGGCTTAGTAGGCAGTTACTTTTTGAAAAAATGGGAGCAGTCACAGTACATATTGATATTTTATTTAACCAAATATTTTCCAAATTTATTTGAACTTGGAAATAGTTCATCTTCTTTCAGACTTCCTTCCTTCCTTCCTCCCTTTCTTTCCTTTTCAAGCACACCTATTAAAATCCCCCTTAGAACAAATTTCAGGAATTGTCACTATGAAGTTTCATACTACATATGCATGTGCACATACACACACACAAACAACACACACAACATATTATTTTTGTTCTGTTACTTTAGGTTGTTCTAAATAATAAGGATTTAGACAAGCATAATGGAAGTTACTTTTGGGGGAAAGAAAAGGGTAGGTTAGAGATAAAATGAAACTTTCCCTTTTTACCATATGTACTTGTTTTGTATGCTTTTCCCCATTTGTCTAAATTCCTTTTGTAACCTTAAGAACAAAAGAACAAGTGAAAAGACTTAAAAAGTCATTAAGAGAAGCCCTACTTTATAAAAGGATTGCTTACTCCAAGATTTTGTATGGACTAGCCTCGGGTATTTTTAAACTTACTTTGTTTAGAAAATACCAAAATTTGTAAACTTTTCCAAAACAAGCTATGAAGGAAAGGAAGTTTGATTAGATAAAATTAATATCTCTTGCCTTTGTTACCATTGTATTCTTGTACATTCTGTTGTTGCTTTAGTATCGTCTGCCATCATTTTCTATTTATATGCTAAGTGAGGAGAAAGGTTTCTGTATTTTCAGTATCTAACCTTGCACACTGCCGGGTATATGGTAGGCTTCCAGTAAACGTTTGTTGATGTGGACATCAGAAGTGGGGAGATTTAAGTTCATAGTCATTCCTAGGGGCATACATTAATGGTTGTCATTTTCAAATCTTAAGATGACTGTGTTCTTTTGAATATATCTTGAACATATAGCTTATTTTATTTTTATATTTATGTCTGACTTGTCTAAGAAAAGATTTAAGGTGGTATCCATAAGTGCACATAACAAAATAGGATCAAATAAAATTTAAAATAAATGGATAGAACGAAATTGAAGGACTTATACTTCCCAATTTCAAGATTTTTAGTGAGAGTAATCAAGACAACATGGCATTGACTTAAGGGTAAGACATAAGGTAAGATCAGTGACATACAATTGAGAGACCAGAAATAAGCTCTTAGAATTTTGTTCACTGGATTTTTGAAAGAGCTGCCAATATGATTAAATACATAAAGGATTGTCCTTTCAACAAATGGTGGTGAGACAACTGAATATCCATGTATAAAAAAACTTCTTAATAAAAATCAACCATACATAAGAATTATAAACCTAAATCTGAGAGGTAAAACTGTAAAATTTCTAAAAGAAAGCATAGAAGGAATTTCACGGCTGTGGGCTAGACATGTTAGACATGACACTAAAATCATGATCCATAAAAGAAAAAATAATAAATTTGATTTCATTAAAATTGTTATTCTTCAGGAGACATTGAGAATCTAAAAATAAAGAAAGCTACAGAGTGGGAGAAAATATTGCAAGTTATGTATGATAAAAGACTTGTATCTACTGCATATAAAGAATCCCATAACTAAACAAAAAGAAAACATACAACTCAATAAGTGAGCAAAAGAACTTGATTAAATACTTCATCATAAAAGACTTAATAAGAATGACTATGACTGGGGTTGTGGCTCAGTGCCTAGAATGTGTGAGGCACTGGGTTCGATTCTCAGCACCACATATAAGCAAATAAATAAAGGTCCATCAATAACTAATAAAAATATTAAAAACAACAACAAAAGAATGACTAATATGCAAATGAAAATGTATTCAACATCATTAGTCATTAGGAACATACACAGTGAGATAGTTCTGTATACCCACTAAGATGGTTGTAATAAAAGAGATAAAAATACAGCATCTAAGATGTGGAGAAACAGGAACTCTTAATCATTATTAGTGGGAATGTAAAATAACACAATCACTTTGGAAAATAGTTTGACTGTTTCTTTGAAAGTTAAACCAATTTGCCATATGTTTTCGTTAGGGGTCTCCAGAAAAACAGAGCCAATAGGATGTTTATATGTATAGGAAGACATTTATTTTAAGGAATAGACTCAACCCAGATGTGGAGGCTTTTTTAATCTGGTTGAGGAGATCATCAAGCCAGAGTCTCAGGGAAGTCTCAGTTTGAGTCCAGAAGCTGTCTGATAAAAAAAAAAAAAAAAAAAAAAACAAAAACAGCAAAAACTGATGTTGCAAGTGAAGGCTGAAGACCACTTGGGAATCCCATTTTACTTGAGGAAGTCTATCTTTTGTTTCATTCAGGCCTTCAACTACTTGAATAAACCCACCCAAATAATGGCGCTTTCTTTCTGCTTTGCTGAAAGTCTGCAAATTTAAATATCTCATCAAAAAATGCTGTCATAGAAACATCCAGAATTATGTTTGACCAAATACTAGACACTGTGGCCCAGCCAAGTTGACACATGAAATGGATTATTACACCATCAAACCAGCATTTTCACTTAGAATCTATTTAAGAGAAATGAAATCACATGTTGATACAAAGACTTGACTGTTATAGCAATCGCAGCTTTTATTCATAATAATGGACAAAACAAGAAACAGTGTGAATACTCATCAAGTGGGATATCCATACAATGCAACACTACTCAGCAACGAAGAACATCATAGCGTGAAGGAAGCCTGACTCAAAATAATACATATATAATTTTACATACATAAAATGTGTGAAAAGGGAAACTGATGGGAATGGAAAGCAGTTCAGAGGGGTTCTATGAGTAGAAATAGGGACTGGACTAAACGAAATTTTTGGGGAAATGTTTTAATACTAGATTTATAGTGATGATGGTACACCTAAGTTGACTAAAACATGACTGAAAAATCCGTATATAACAGATGAGTTTTAGGGTATGTAAATTGTACATCAATACTGTAAAACATAGATGATAAAAATGGAATAGGTGACCGGGCACGGTGGTGCACACCTGTAATCCCAGCACTTGGGAGGCTGAGGCAGGAGGATCACGAGTTCAAAGCCAGCCTCAGCAATGGCGAGGCACTTAGCAACTCAGTGAGACCCTTTCTCTAATAAATACAAAAAAGGGCTGGGGATGTGGCCCAGTGGTCGAGTGTCCCTGAGTTCAATCCCCGGTACCAAAAAAAAAAAAAAAGGAATAGGTGGAATAAGGATAGGTCACACAATGCCACTTATAAAAGCTCCTCTATTTTACTTGCAGTGGATCACAAATTCTGCTCTAAGCTAAGGAAACCCCTCACAAGAAGAGATGCGTTTACTAGTATTTGCAAGATCAAAATTTATCAGTATTTTAGGAGACACCTAATAGCCATAACACAAAGAAAAATGTATCATTTTAGTCATAGTGCAATGTATGCAATGTTGTCCTCAACAGCATTGTTACAGTAAAGAACTAAAGACTCAATGCAGATAGTGGCACACACCTTTAAATCCCACTTATTGAGGAGGCCAAAGCAGGAGCATTGCCAGTTCAAGACCAGGCTTAACAATTTACTGAGACCCTATCTCAAAATAAAAAGTACTGGGGAGGTAGCTCAGTGGTAAAGTGCCCCTGGGTTGGTTCAATCCCTAGTACCAAGACATGTTTTTTTTTTTTTTTTTTAATTATTATTATTATTTTAAGAAAATAAGAACTGGAAACTCTCTTGTGCATATTTATTTTCTTAAGCCTTGCTTCAGTATAGTTAATGGCTTAGCATCAAAGACACTTTAGTAAATAACATCCTCCTGGGTTAATAGGAAGGAAAGCAGTAAGAGGGACAAGACAAGGAATGTTGGTCTTTGTTGGTATGACTTATTCCAGCTACAAGGTAGATGCAGAGCCATTTTTAATAACAAGGTTGAGGGTTACATGGTATCTCATTAGGAAAGTTGGAGAGCCTGAGTAGGAAAAGTATTTGAATAGAATATCTGCCATCTAAATGGAAGTATGTGTCGATGGGGTTAAGATTCTCCTTGGGAAATAATTTTGGCTATTTTCCAGCACATAGGTCAAGGGGTCATTCTGGCTTTAAAGTTGAAGAATGTGGTTAACGAACATGGAATCAACATGGGATGGTTCATTTTTCATTGTTTAACAATTTTCACAGGTATTGCATGCTTGTCTTAAAACATTTCTAAAAACTTAATTCATATATCAATTATAGAATATATGAAAAAACAAAGTATCCTTTATTTTCTGTAGTCCTTCTTTGCAAATAACTTATATTTAAGTTGTTTCTAGGTTGTAGTTATATAATGCTACAGTAAACATTGACACTGGGTACTTGTCAATTTAAAAAAAGAATATTGCATGCATGAGCTTGCACACATGCACAAACACACATACATTTATCACTTTAATGACAGATATTGCCTATTGTATACTTCATCATTTATCTTATACGTTAGTATTTTTAAAGTTGTGTTTAAAAGTTGCTGCTTTAGGCTACTATAAGTGGTCTTAATTTATGTTCATACTATGTTCCTATTTTAATTATGAGAAAGTGTCTAAATAACCACTTGTTAAATGAACTAAAGGATAGCCTGAACATGAATACTTTGCTTTAATTAAATATCTACAACAGTTTATTTAGTAAGAAGAAAATGGTTGTAATTGCAATTTAGTTGAATTTTATTATGTTTGTAAAGTTGTTTGTTTTATGATATCTTAGAGAAAATTGGCCTTTTGTTCCTCTAGAAATAATTTTACCTTATAACAAATTTCACAGATTACTTCTGCAAAACAGTTAAGCTTCTGCTTCCAGTTAGGTTATAGAAGGACATTGTAACCCCTGCAATAATTCAAAAAAAAAAAAAAAAAAAAAAAAAAAAAAAAAAAACACAAAATAAAACAGATAAATTACAAAAACCATTATTTCAATGATATGTTACTACAGAATATATTACCCAAAACTTAATAGTTTAAAACAACTATTTTACAAAACTCATGATTCTGTGGATTGGGTATTTAGATAGGTCTCAGTTGGATGACTTTTCTGTTCTGTATTTTATTTACTGAGATCATGGGGTAGTGTTCAGTTGATGGATGGATTGCTCTGGAGGACACAAGATACACACATATGTAGTTGTTGGGAAGCTATGGAAGATTTGGTTCATGTGAACATTCTGGCATAGTAGTTTGAGGGTAGTCAGGCTTCTAATTTGTAGTTTTATGTCTACTGCAGAAAATTTCTAGCAGATAGAAGTTTGGAAGTTGACCAATATCTTAAGGCCTAAAACTGCAATCTGGTACCACATCATTTCTAATGTATTCTAAAGCAGTCCCAGTACCCTCTCAGTTTCAATGAGAAACAGGCATGACCTCTTTTTTTTTTTTTAATATTTATTTATTTACTTTAGTTGTACACAATGCAGTGCATTTATGTTTACGTGGTGCTGAGGATTGAACCCGGGCCGTGCACGTACGAGGCGAGCACTCTGCCGCTGAGCCACAACCCCAGGCCAGGCGTGACCTCTTACTGGGAAAAGTATCATAGGATATGTGGTCATCTTTAATCAATCACAGTCTGCTTTCTGGCCACAAATTACTTAAATTTCTTCTGTGTTAACAAATATACCTGACCCATTTCCAAAAATTCCCAAATTTTTCTGCTCAGTATGATTTTAGCCTAAGACTTAAAGTCCAGGATTTTGCTGTTTGAAGCAGATTCAGCTTTAAAAGAAACTCCTCAGATGTAGTTTCTCTAAAGAGAGAAATTATCTGCCCAACGTATAGTGGAGGGGCAGGCATGGAAAAACTTCAGTAATCATTCTCATTCAAGAAGGGAGAAATAACATACATATTGTTTTCACTGGCCCATAGTAATTTTTAAATCCTGATAATGTCAGTTTCTTAATTAGTGTATTTCTTCTCCCTGAAATTGATTCTCTCTGACTCTAGGATTCACCATCTCAATTTTGAGCTATTTTTTTTTTTTTCTTTAAGAAATGGTCATTTTTTGCAAGCCGGGCGTGGTGGCGCACGCCTGTAATCCCAGCACTTGGGAGGCTGAGGCAGGAGGATCGCGAGTTCAAAGCCAGCCTCAGCAATGGCGAGGCACTTAGCAACTCAGTGAGACCCTGACTCTAATAAAATACAAAAAAGGGCTGGGATGTGGCCCAGTGGTCAAGTGCCCCTGAGTTCAATCCCTGGTACCACAAAAAAAAAAAAAAAAAAAAGAAATGGTCATTTTTGCATCTGGGTAACCTTTCCAACCTGCTTCCAGCCTGTAGAAGTTTGAGGGTCCAAAAATGTATTTTCAATTTGTACTTTTTTGTCCCTTTTAGTCCAGGCTAACATAATGACCTGTAAAACATTGTGGGCTTCCTGTGTATCAAATTATAACCCACTATATATTTTATTTACAAACCCACTCTATATTTTATTTATAAACCCACTCTATATTTTATTTAACCCACATTATATTTTATTTATTTATTTATTTAGATGTTAACTTACTTATACTTTTTAATACCATAACACAAAAGAATTCAACAGTACAGAATGCCAGAATGCCTAACATATAGTCTTTAAGGGAACAGTACAACTAAGACATAGAAGGAAGTTTGAAGGAAGACTAATGTGTAATGTAATTGTCCTGACTTTTGACCCACAAGATTGAATTGTACTAAAAGAAGCCCTCTTTGGAGCACCAAGGTTTTACGTTGTAAAGTTTTTAAATGGGGCTGTCACTACTGGTAGGCTCAGCCATGGAAATGCAGTTGACAGAGATAAGAATTAGAGGTTGGGAGAACTAGCCAAAAAATGGAAGCTAGGAGAAATCAAATCCTGCCAGGATGGAGAAAAACCATAGAACAAAAATTAACATAAAGAAACAAAAGGATTTATGAGACAAAAGGTAAGCATAGTACACAGCATGACAGAAGAAAAAAATGTAAGATAACTCATGATGTGGTGTGCAACTTTTTGCTGTATTCTGAAGGCACCCATTTCCATTGACTTCACTATGTGAAGAATACATTCTTTGGAGACTACATTTTAAAAAATTTCTTGGTTCTTTTTGGTTATACATGACACAGAATGCATTTTGATATTATTATACAAGCATGGAATATATTGAATATATCTTATTCTAGTTAGAGTTCCATTCTTATGGATTTACATGGTGGTGGGATTCACTGTGTTGTTTTTGTATATGTACTTGGGAAAATTATGTAAGATTCATTCCACTGTCTTTCTTTTGCTTATCCCTCTTCCCTTCCCTCCATTCCCCATTGTCTGATCTACTGCATTCTATTATTGTCCTCACTCGTTCTTGTCCTTCCCCTTTTATTGTGAGTTAGCTTCTACATATCAGAAAACATTTGACCTTTGGATTTGGGGGACTGGCTTACTTCACTTAGCATCATAGTCTCCAGATCTATCCATTTGCTGGCAAATGTCATAGTCATTCCTTATGGCTGAGTCATATTCCATTGTGTATTATACCACATTTTCTTCATCCATTCAGCTATTGAAGGGCACCTAGGTTGGTTCCATAGCTTAGCTAATGTGAATGGTGCTTCTATAAACGTTGATGTGGCTATGTCATTGTAGTATGCCAATTTTAAATCTTTTAGGTATATACCAAGGAGTGGGATAACTGGGTCAAATGGTGGTTCCATTCCAGGTTTTCTGGTGAATCTCCAATACTGCTTTCCAGAGTGGTTGTACCAATTTGCATTCCCACAAGCAATGTATGAGTGTACCTTTTTCCCCATATCCTCACCAACATTTATCATTACTTGTATTCTTGAAAATTGCCATTCTGACTAGAGTGAGATGAAATCTTAGAGTAATTTTGATTTGCATTTCCTCTAATTGCTAGAGATGTGAACTTTTTTTTATGGATTTGTCGATCAATTGTATTTCTTCTGTGAAGTGTCTGTTCAGTTCCTTTGCCCATTTATTGATTGGGTTATTTTATTTATTTTACTTTTTTGGTGTTTTCTGAGTTCTTTATATATCCTGGAGATTAATGCTTTAATTTGGTAAAGATTCTCCCCCATTCTCTAGGCTCTCTCCATGTTATTGATGTTTCTTTTGCTGAGAAGCAGCTCTTGAGTTTGAATTCATCCCATTTATTGATTCTTGATTGTACTTCTTGTACTTTAGGAGTCTTGTTAAAGGAACTCAGTTCCTAGGCCAACATGGTGAAGATTTGGGCCTACTTTTTCTTCTGTTAGATGCAGGGTCTCTGTTCCAGTGCCTAACTCTTTGATCCACTTTGAGTTGATTTTTGTGCAGGGTAAGAGATAGGGGTTTAATTTCATTTTGCTACATACGGATTTCCAGTTTTCCCAGCACCATTTGTTGAAAAGTCTATCTTTTCTCCAATGTATGGTATTGGCGCCTTTGTCTAGTGTGAGATAACTATTTATGTGGATTTGTCCCTGTGTCTTTTATTCTGTACCATTGGTATATGTGTCTGTTTTGGTGCCAGTGCCATGCCATTTTTGTTACTAGGGCTCTGTAGTATAATTTGAGGTCTTGCTTCACTCTTCTTTCTAAGGATTGCTTTGGCTATTCTGGGTCTCTTATTTTTCCAAATGAATTCCATGATTGCCTTTTCTATTTCTATGAAGAATGTCATTGGGATTTTAATAGGAATTGCATTAAATCTGTATAGTGCTTTTGGTAGTATGGCCATTTGGACAATGTTAATTCTGCCTATCCAAGAGCATAGGAGATCTTTCTGTCTTATAAGGTCTTCTTTAATTTCTTTCTTTAGTGTTCTGTGGTTTTCATTGTAGAGGTCATTTATCTCTTTTATTAGATTGATTCTCGAGTATTTAATTTTTTTTGAAGCTATTGTGAATGTGATAGTTTTTCTAATTTCTCTTTCAGTGGATTCATCACTGATGTATAGGAACGTATTTAATTCCATTCCTAGTGTTTTGAGGAATCTTCATACTGCTTTCCAGAGTGGTTGCACCAACTTGCAATCCCACCAACAATGTATGAGAGTACCTTTTTCCCCACATCCTTGCCAACATGTATTTTTGCTTGTATTCTTGATAATTGCCATTCTGATGAGATAGAATCTCAGTGTAGTTTTAATTTGCATTTCTCTAGTTGCTAGTGATATTCAACATTTTTTCATACATCTGTTGACCATTCATATTTCTTCTTCTGTGAAATGTCTATTCAGTATTTTTTTTTTTTGCCCATTTATTGGTTTGGTTATTTTTTTTTTTTTCAGTTAGGCTTTTTTTTTTTCCTATTTTATACGGAGAGTCAAAGTATTAGAAAGCAGTACTCATAAGATTCTTAGATGTCGTTCTGTCTTTTCAAAGGTCCAGAAAGCATACCATCTGGATTGTTAGTATTTATTTGTCTACAAGAGAAAATCTTAAGAATCTTAGAAATGAACTGCATACAATTTTAAAACATTTTGCAGTCTCAACAGTGTTTTACAACCATACTATAGAGCTTTTTACCCTAAAGAAACCATGCTTTTCTCTGAAAGACCCCTGGCCTAAATAATAGCTATGTAACTCTGAGACTATTTCTTACTTTTCTGTCTTTGTGAAATGGGGATAAGAAACTTATTTTTTTAAGAGCATTTTATTTTCGAAAAGAGTAAATAAATCCTAGCTCTTCTGAAGTTCCTCTAAATTCTGCTTGAAAATGAAAGTTCTGTAGTTAGTTTATCTTTCTCCATATATAACTTACACATGGCTAAAAGAAACCAAAACTTTTAACCTTTTGCCTAGAAATCTCCAGAGTCAAATCTACCATTTTATTGGGTATATTTTCTCTTTTTATTTTATGCAAGGAACAGTGTTGCAAACTGTCTACTGCTGCATATGAATTTGTCATTTCTCCAACTTCTTTTAATGTTTTCACTAATGTCATTCAAGCATTTACCAGCCATC
Source organism: Tamias sibiricus (assembly GCA_025594165.1). NCBI lineage: Eukaryota > Metazoa > Chordata > Mammalia > Rodentia > Sciuridae > Tamias > Tamias sibiricus. Next base: position 69,203,852 of record CM046669.1, read on the forward strand.
TTTAAGGCCCTTCTTCTTCTTATCACAAACCCAATGCCAAATGTTTTAAAATTTTATTATAGAATGTACCTAATTTGATGTAATAAATTACCTAAAATATACACTTAACACAGCAGCCATTTTATTGTACTTCACAGTTTGTGGGTCAGGGAGAATGGCAGGGTTATCTGGTATTGGTTCTTCATCTAGCATCAACTGAGTTTACTTGGTTGTAGTCAGCTGAAGGATGGACTGGATGTGGTTTGGATGATCCAAGACAGTTCTAATCACATTCATGGCACCTTGACAAGGATCACCCAAAGGCTAGTCTTAACCCAGGATTGTCAGCTAGAGTACCTACCAATAGCTTCTTTACTATGACAACCCTCCAATAATTAGATATGATGACAATAGAGCAAAGGACAGCAAAGAGAAAATAGATAAATTCTGTTACAAAGTTCTTATGTTGTATGGGAAATGGTATAATACTATTTATTATACCATTGTGATATTAAAGGTGTATGTTTTAAACACTGAAGCAACCCATGAAACTACAAAACATACAATTATGTTAAATAAGCTGGTAATGGAGATACAATGCTAAAAGAAAAATCAGTTCCAAATATGTCAAGGAAAAAGGAAAACAGATACAAGAAGAGATTGGGACACATAAAAAAAAAATGACAAGATGGTTAATTCAGACCTAACCATATAAATAATTCTATCAAGTTTAAATGATCTAAATACTCTAAAGGCAGAGATTATGAGGCTGAATATTTTAGTAAGACTTAACAACAGTAATCCCTCCATATCCACAGGGATACCTAAAATAGCAGATAGTACTGATTCTGTATATACTGTTTTTTTCCTATACATGTATAACTATGATAAAGTTTCATTTATATATTAGGCCTAGTAAGAGATAAATAACAATAATCAATAATAAAATAGAACATTATAGCAATATACTATAATAAAATTGCCAGCACTGCTCATGCACTTTGGGGTCATTATTAAATAAAATAATGGTTAAACACAAATGCTGCAATACCATGACAGTTAATCTGATAACCAAGACAGCTACTAAGTGACTGTTGGGCAGGTAGTATATGTAGCATAAAGAGAGTAAAAAAAGGAATGATCCATATTCCACATGGGATAGAATGGGACTGCAAGAGATTTCATCTTGCTACTTAGTAGAGTGTACTATTTAAAAGTTATGAATTGTTTACCTCTGGAATTTTCTGTTTGTATTTTCAGACGATGGTTAAACTCAGGTATCTGAAGACGTGCAAAATGAGAAAACAAATAAGTGGCACAACTATATATTCTACATGAAATACTTTTCAAATATAAGCACATAGGTTTCAAGTAAAAGAATATAAAAAGATATATCTTGCATACATTAATCATTAAGGAAACAGCAATAAGCTGTATTAATACCCAACAATGTAGGATTTAGAAGGGAGCATTACTAGCAATATTGAGAGATATTTCATAATGATAAAAGAAAAGAATCAGTTAATCAAAAAGACATTGATCCTAAATATCTGTGAACCCAATAACAGCTTTAAAATACTTGAAACAAAAGCTGACAGACTATGAAGGAGAAATTGATAAATCTGTCACGATAGTTACTTATTTCAACACTTGTAGCTCAGCAATTGATAGAATGAGTAGGCAGAACATCAGTTAAAAAAAAGAAATTTGGAACTATATTTTTAACTAATTGGATTTATTTGACAGTTATAGAACATTGCCCTCAGTAACAGCAGAATATATATTCTTTTCAAGTACATATGGACTGTTCATCAAAGTAGGTCATGCTAGATCATAAGACAAGTTTCAATAGATTTTAAAGGATTAAGAGTATACAGAGTATATGCTCTGACCATATCTAAATTGACTTAGTGATTAAAAGCAGTAGAATATCTAGAAGTCTCCTTCAAATGTTTGGAGATTAAACAACTTAATTTAAAATAAACCATGGGTAAGGGAGAAGTCAGTAGAAAAAATAGAAAATATGTGTAAACTGAATGAAATTAAACATATTTATGGAGTACAGCTGAAGAGAAGTTTAGAGGAAAACAGAAAAAGCTTTAAAATAGAAAAGGAGAAATCTAAAATAAATTTTCTAAGCTCTCATCTTAAGCTGGAAGAAATAAAAGTAAAACAAACCCAAAATAAGTAGTAAGAAACAAATCAATAAAATGGCAAATTGTAAAATGGACAATAAAAATATTGATGAACCCAAAAATATTTTCCAGCAGATCTAGTTAGTTTACCCTTTTCAATGGTAGTTCAGTGCTTTCAGTGTATTCCAGGGCATAAGAAGTTAAAGCTATTAGTGTCTTAAGGCCTAGGTCCAAAAACTGTTATCAGTTAATATCCATTATGTATGTTTGTGTGTGCTCGTGCACATGTACATATACGTGTGTGTGTGTGTGTGTGTGTGTGTGTGTGTGTGTATTGGTCAAAGAGGAACAGAGGTCACCAAAATTCAAGGAAAGGGAGGGACATATATATATACTTCTCAATGGGAAAAGTGGCATAATATTTGTGTCAGTCTTAAAATAGACCACAATCATATTGTTAACGCAGACAGTTATGAAAGCAAGGAGGAACAAACAAATTAAGATTTCAGAAAAAGAAGAGTCCATATCAGCTGTAGCAATCATCTTTTTCTTGAGAAATCTGCTCAGTGTGAGTACTGTTGGAGTGTCAAGCTTACTATGAAAGTGTGACTCTACAAAAGGAAAGAAAAACTATCGCGTTTTGATGATCACAAGTCTAGCAGGGTGACTGGAACTTAGAGAGTCATCAAACACACAGCTAGTTTTCCCGAAGGGATGTTTGCTGAGTCTTGGGGAAGTTCAGGAGGCTAGAATGTTGAAATATGCAGTCTTGTAGTCCTTAGGAGACAACCTTCATGGGGTGGGAGCAAAGTGCAGCTGCAATACACAATCATTTTTACCTTTTAGATATTTTATATTAGAGATAGACTAGTTGGATTGAGGTCATCAGCTCCTCACCTTACCTGTCTTGTAGACAGAAGCATAGGACTTCACTGGGAGAAAAAACCTCAGTCCTATAGTTGTTATGTACAAAATAAAATCAAGCACATAGATCAATGGAACAGAGATCTCAGAAATAAACCCATACAACTGCATCCAAGTGACTCAACAGAGGCTCCAAAAACATACATTGGAAAAGGGACATCCTCTTCAATAGATGATACTGAAAATATCCACATGCAGAAGATTGAAATCTGACCTCTGTCCCCTGACTACAGCAATCAACTCAAAATGAATTGAAGATCTAAATTTAATACCTGAAATCCTGAAGCAACTGAAAGAAAATATAGGGAAAACATTTCAAGATATTGGGATAGGCATTGATTTTTTGGATATGACCCCCAAAACACAGAAAACAAAAGTAAAAATAGGCAAATGGGATTAACGTGAAACTAAAAAACTTGTGCACAGAAAGGAGACAATCAGTACAGTGAAAAAATAATCTACATAATGGGATAAAATATTTGCCAAATATTGATCCGACAAAGGATTAATACCCAAAATATATGAGGAACTCAAGAACTTAACAACAAAAGGTCTGATTTAAAATATGGCAAATGATCTGAATAAACACTTCTCTAAAGAAGAAATACAAATGACCAACAAATACATGAAAAATACATGCTTAGTATCATTAGCCATCAGGCAAATGAAAAATGCTTAATATCATTAGCCATCAGGCAAATGGATTCAAAACTACAGTGAGATATTATCTCACCCTAGTTAGAATGCGGTTATCAAAAAAAAGCAAATGCCAGTAAGGATGTGGGAAAAAAGGAACTCTAATACACTATTGGTGGGAATGTAAATTAGTACAGACATTATGAAGAACAGTATGAAGTTTCCTCAAAAAAGTAAAAAATGATGTCATATGATCCGGCTATCCAACCTTTGGACGTATATCCAAAGGAAATGAAATCAGTATACCAAAGAGATATCTGCATACCCATGTCTGTTCACAGTGGCTAAGATAAGGTATCAAGCAAGGTGTCCATAAACAGATGAATGGATAAAGAAAATGTAGTATAAATATACAATGGAATATTATTCAGACATAAAAAGAATGTGACCCTGTCATTTGCAGAAAAATGGATGGAATTGCAGAATATTATGTTAAGTGAAATAAGTCAGACACTGAAAGATAAGTACTGCATGTTCTCTCTTGTGGAAATTTTTTTTTAAAGGCTAATTTGAATGTAGAATAATGATTACTAAAGTTTAGGGAAGTAGCAAGAGGATGCTTAAAGGGAGGCTGGATTTTATCAGTGCATGTTATAGGCATGTATGAAATATCACACTGAACCCCATTAATAAGTACAATGAATACATGTTAATCAAAATAAAAATTTTAAAAATTACCATGCTCTTACAAAAAATAATACATGCACCTTCATTAGCCCAGGTCTATACTGGGTCAGGATCATCAATTTTATTGTTCTGTACTTCCATGTCTTATCCCATTGAAAGGTCATCAGGGGCAGTTATACTCATGGAGTAATCATCTTCTGTGATAACTATGCCTTCTTCTGGAGGAAGAGGCTGTCTTATAGTGAGCTTTTTTAAAATTATTTAAAAATTATTATTAAGCTTATTTTATATAGAACCAGTATGTACACTAGCATCACCACAAAAAATATTATGCATTATACTATGACATCATGACAGCTATGATGTCACCAGGAATTTTTCAGCTCCATTATAATCTTATGGGACCACCATCATAAATGTAGTCTGTTATTGACCAATATGTCTTTAGGCAGCACATTGGCATTTAGATGTCAGTTATACACATTGATTTTTTTGAAAAGATAAACTGTATGATGTGTAAAGCTAGAGAAAAATGTGTCCAAAGAGGAGACAACAAAAACAGATCCATTGAGCTGGGTGTGGTGACGTACGCCTGTAATCCCAGCACTTGGGAGGCTGAGGCAGGAGGATCAAGAGTTCAAAGCCGGCCTCAGCAACAGTGATGCACTTAGCAACTCAGTGATACCCTGTCTCTAATAAAATACAAAAAAGGGCTGGGGATGTGGCCCAGTGGTCGAATGCCCCTGAGTTCAATCCCCCATACCAAACAAACAAACAAAAAAAACAGATCCATCAATGAAATGGATGGATTTAATTACCAAAATCTGTTAGCCTTATCAGATTTTTTAATTGTTATGAACACGTCAAAGAAAATAAAGGGGTTAACGAAATAGAAGCAAAGATGAAGGATTTCAACATAAAGTTGGGATCTGTAAAAAGAACATAAGTGGATATTCTGGTGCTAAAATGTATAGTATTTGAAAGTAAGATTTAATTCGGATTTAGTGGCAAAGTGAGCAGCAAAAATTAAATAGAACTACCGAACTCAAGGATGATTCATTAGAAACACATGCGAGCTAAAGCATACATCTAAAAATGATGGAAATAACAAAATAGTACCAAACCTATTCCATCTGAAAGTATAAAGTATATAATTACATGTAGTCAATTTGAGTCTTAGGATAAGAGAATGAAGCAAAAGCAATATTTGAAATGATCCCAACCAAAGATTTTCCAAACTGATGAAAGATATTCAGATATTCAAGAAGTTAAGTGAACTCCAAGATTAAGATGGGGAAAAAAAAAAAAAAAAAACTTCTAGAACTGAACAACAAAAAATCTGATTTTAAAAATGGCAAATGATCTGAATAAGCAATTCTCAAAAGAAATACAAATGACCTACAAATACAAGAAAAATGCTTAATATCATTAGCCATCAGGAAAATGCATTTCAAAACTACAGTGAGATATCATCTCACTTTAACTTTAATTAAGTTTCAACATAATGAAACTTGTGAAACCAGATAGAAAAAGAGAAAATCTTAAAACAACCAAAGGAAACAGTGCTTTCAAAGGACCTATGGTAAAATTGATAACTATTTATTGAAATGCTAGTATGAAATCCTTATATTTTAAATACATAATGGAAGAATACTGCCAACTTGAAACTTCTGTACTCAAAATATTTTTTAATGAAGGCAAATATGTTTTTAGACAGCAGGTGGGAGACTGTCACAAGGAGGGCCATAGTACAGTAATTTCAGCTGAAGAAAAATGATCCTGTGTGGAACTGTAGAATCTTAGGGGGAAAATGAAGGTATCAGAAAACATAAATATGTAAGTAAATGTAAAATTACTTATTCCCTCAAATAAAAATAATAAGTTCTTTATATGGAGTATAAGAAATATTAAAACAGTAGAACAAAGGCAGTAGGTACAAATGGCTAAAGTGATAATTTTATTTTGCTCCTGAAGTGGTAAAAATCATCTGTAATAAGTCACAGACATTTATTTGAAATCTTTCAGATAATAACTTAAATGTTACAGAAATGTTTTTAAAGTAACAAGAGAAAAAGCAGAATAATAAGTTGATTAATTAAAAAAGATTAAAATAAGGTAAAAGAACAGTTGAGATGAATAGAAGGCTAGTGACAGTAAATATCAGTGATTAAATTACATGTAAATACGCTAAGTGCCAATTTACAAAAATGTTCTCAGACTAAACTCAAAGACCAGCTATATATAGTTTACATAATATGTATATAACAGGATATGGAAAGACAAGAAAAGGTACACTGTGCAAACACTAAAAGAATCTGATATGTTAATATCAGAGTGTAGCCTTTAAGGCAAGATGTATAATATGAGAAATAAAAGTGGATTTTGTAATGATAAAAAGGTCAGTCCAATAGGAAAACAAAATACTAAATATTTTTGTTCCTAATAACATAACTTCAAAATGAAGAAAGCTAAATTTGACAACAAACAAGAGAAATGGACAAATTCATTGCCAATTTAACAAAATTTAATAACCTTTTTTCCACCATGTTTAAAATAAGCAATTTTTAAAAAATTAGTAAGGTTGCAGAATAATTAAATAATATTATTAACCAACTTGAACCATTGCTCTTATTTTTTTGGAAGGGGTGTGGGGTAACCAGGGATTGAACTCAGCCCTATTTTTTTAATTTTATTTAGAGTCAGGGTCTCACTGAGTTGCTTAGCACTTTGCTGTTGCTGAGGCTGGCTTTGAACTCAAGATCCTCCTGTCTCAGCCTCCCAAGCCACTGGGATTACAGGAGCACACCACGTAGACCATTGCTCTTTATAGAACATTACTCCCAACAACTGCATAATGTTCATTTTTCAGGTGGATGTTGAGATTTTTACCAAAATAAGCCAACATATGCTGGGCCAAAAAGCAAGACAATAAATTTCAAAGGGTGGAAATCATATTGTATATGTTCCATAGTGGAATTAAACTGAAAATGAATGACTGACAACTGGAAAATCCCCAATTTGCTTTGAAATAAGAAACACACTTTTCAACAATTCATGAATAACTACTTGTAACACAAATTACCAACATTTTTTTTTTAATATTTATTTATTTGCTTTAGTTGTACACAATGGGTTTATTTGTACATGGTGCTGAGGATCGAACCCGGGCCGCGCATGTGCTAGGTGAGCGCTCTACCGCTGAGCCACAATCCCAGCCCAATTACCAACATTTTGTACTGAGTCAGTAGCAAACCTTTGGGACATAGTTAATATAGTACTTAGAAATGCAGAGTTTTAAAGTGCTGTAGTGATCTAATCTTCCTTTTCAAAAAGCTAAAAAAGAGAGAGAGCAAATTAAATTCAAATAAACTGGAAAGAAGAAAATAATAATGTAGACATAACAGAGAAAAGCAGCAAAGATGGAAGTCGTTTCTTTGAGAAGATTAATAAAATTGATAAACCCCTATTAAAGAAAGAAAAAAGAGAAAGTTCAAATTAAGAAGGATAAAAAGGGAGCATTACTAGAGATCCAGGAAATATGTCAGTACAGTTGACAGCTTATATGAAATTAACAAATGCCTTAGAAAATACAACATACCAAAAAGACAAAAAAAAGATGTAAAAATTTGGATGATGCCATTTTATCTGTCGAAGGCATTGACTCCTTAATTAGAAATCTCCCCTCCTCCAGTGTTAGTTTTCAACTGGATTAGGGGTTAGGGTTAGGTTGTTGAATGTTTCAAGAAATTTAAAACCACTGTGTCTGGCAAGTTCTACACTCAACTCACTCCTCATATAGTTTACTTCCAACCACTTTCCAATTATTTACTTTATATCCCTGTTGTTGGAATTTGAAGGGACCTATTACTTATACATTTTATTTTTTCTAATTTCTGAACCCTTTGCAAAATAGACTTTAGTCCACATTGGAATAAAACTGTTAATTTCATATGTATGGAAACTAAGTAAAGAAGAATAAGCTTAGATTTGCATGATGTCTTCTTACCCCTTCAAATTGGATTTACTGAACTTGCCCTGTTGAAATTACTGTGTTGGTGAATAGAGGATGTATGTAGGTTTGGCAAGTTTTAAGAGTCACTGAGACATATAGTCAGTTTTTTACCCTACATTTCTAAGCACGTAAAAGAAAGGGGACATAGACAGACAGACAGATGACCCCAACAGAATCCACAGTAATCTTACCTTTCCTTTTGTCATCTGATTCTTTCATTTGTGAACAAGTTCTTCTAACTTTGATTTTTTCCACAATACTTCTCCGGAAATTTAACCCTAGCTTTCATAATCATTGCCAATTGTTTTTCACAACTATCTTAAGAAAAAACATGACATTTTTAAAATTCTAGATTTTATTTTTAACATTACAAAATAATTTTAATACTCAGCTCTGTTATAAATCTAAAAAATTAAACTCCAAAGGTTTTACAAATATTTCAAGGAAGAAATACTTTTTATAAAAATATTGCACTCAAGCATATTAAAATTTTTTCTAAGATAAGTAGTTTGAGATCCATTAGCCTATTTGTGTTTTGTTGATTAATTATAGTACATGAGACTGTACAAACAGGGAATTTTAAAAATTTCAAAACAAGAAGAGTGTAAGAAACAAACTTTTAGGAGCAAGAGGGAATGTGACGTCTACATTTTAGTGAGGTCATAACAAGAATTAGGGAAGAGCAGAGGGATGTGGAAAGTACTGGGGATTGAATTGGAACAGATTATGTGATATGCTTTTATAAATATGTTGAAATGAACCACACACAATGATGTATGACTATAATGCACTAATAAATAAAAGAATTAAAATAACCAGAACTTTTGGCATGATAGTCTCAGTTTTAGATAGCAAAAATCTCATTTAGTTAATTCATTATTACAAATATATTATTCATTAATCTGTTGATAGGCATCTAGGTTGGTTCCATAGCTTAGCTATTGTGAATTGAGCTGACATAAACAATGATGTGGCTGTGTCACTGTAATATGCTGCATTTTACTCCTTTAGATATATATACCGAGGTATATATATATATAGGATATATATAGGATAACTGGGTCAAAGGTGGTTCCATTCCTAGGTGTTTTTTTTTTTAATTTTTTATTTTCAGTTGTAGATAAACACAATATCTTTATATTTATTTATTTATTCTTATGTGGTGCTGAGGATCAAACACAAGGGCCTCATATGCGCAAGGCAAGTGCTCTATCACTGAGCTACAACCCAGCCCCCATTCCTAGTTTTTTGAGGAATCTCCATACTGGTTTCCAGAGTGGTTGCACTAATTTTCAGTCCCACCAACAATGTTTGAGTGTACCCTTTTCCCCACATCCTCGCCAACATTTAATTTTACTTGTATTCTTGATAGTTGCCATTCTGACTGGAGTGAGGTGGAATCTCAGTTTAGTTTTAATTTGCATTTCTCTAATTTCTAGAGATGTTGAACAGTTTTTCATATCTGTTGACTATTCATATTTCTTCTTTTGAAAAGTTCCTTTGCCCATTTATTGATTGAGTTATCTTTTTTTAATGTTACACTTTTTGAGTTTTTTGTATGTTCTGGAAATTAACGCCTTATCTGAGGTGTAGGTGACAAGGATTATCTCCCATTCTGTAGGCTCTCTGTTCTTGTTCTTGATTGTTCCCTTAGCTGTGAAGAAGTTTTTAGTTTAATAACATCCCACTTTACTTCTTGCATTTTAGGAGTCTTGTTGAGAAAGTTGGTGCCTAAGCCTACATGTTAGAGTGTTGGGCCTGCATTTTCTCTAGTATGTGCAGGGTTTCTCATTCTATTACCCAGGTCTTTGATTCACTTTGAGTTGAATGTCATGCAGGGTGAGAGATAAGGGTAAAATTTCATTCTACTATATATAGATTTCCAGTTTTCCCAGCACCATGTGTTGAAGAGGCTATCTTTTATCTAATGTATGATTTGGGCTCCTTTGTCTAGTAAGAGAAACTGTATTTATGTTGGTTTGTCTCTGTTCTTCTATTCCATTGGTCTTCATGATTGTTTTGGTGCCAATACCATGCTGGTTTGTTACTGTAGCTCTGTAGTATAATTTAAGTTCTGCTACTGTGATGCTTCCTGCTTCACTTTTCTTGTTAAGGATTGCTTTAGTTATTCTCGGTCTCTTATTTCTTCCAAATGAATTCAATTGCTTTTTCTGTTTCTATGAAGAACATCATTGGGATTTTAATAAAAATTGCATTAATTTTGTATAGTATTTTTGGTGGTATGACCATTTTCACATTATTAATTTTGCCTTTCCAAGAACATGGGAGAGCTTTCTATTTTCTAAAGTCTTCAGTTTCTTTCTTTAGTGTAATGTAGTTTTCATTGTAGAAGTCTTTCATCTCTTTCTTTCATTAGATTTATTCCCAAGTATTTTATTTTATTTTTTTTTTTAGGCAATTATGCATTGATAGTTTTCCTAATTTCTCTTTCAGCTAATTTATTATCTGTGTATGGGAATGCAATTGATTTATGGGTATTAATTTTGTGTTCTGCTACTTTGCTGAATTCATTTATGAGTTCTTGAAGTTTTCAGATGGAATTTTTTTTTGGTCTTTTAAATATAGAATAATGTCCATGGCAAACAGATAGTTTGAGCTCTTCTCTTCTTATTCATATGCCTTTAATTTCTTTCTATTGCCTAATTTCTCTGACTAGCGTTACAAGGACAGTGTTGAATAGAAGTGGTGAAAGAGTCTTGTTCCAGTGTTTAAAGGAATGTTTTCAGTATTTCTCCATTTAGAATGATGTTGGACTTGGATTTGTCATATATAGCTTTTGCAATGTTGAGGTATGTTCCTACTATCCCTAGTTTTAAACATGAATGGATGCTATATTTTGTCAAATGCTTTTTCTGCATCATTTGAGATAATTGTGTGATTCTTGTCTTTAAGTCTGTTTATGTGGTGAATTATATTTATTCATTACTGCATGTGGATCCCATCTTGCATTGCTTAGATGAAACCCACGTGATCATGGTGCACTGTGTTTTCAATATGTTTTTGTATATAATGTGCTTGTATTTTATTAAGAATTTTTGCATCTATATTAATCAGGGATTTTGGTCTCAAGTTTTTTTTTTTTTTTTTTTTTTTTTTTTCTCTCTTGATGTGTCTTTGTCTGGTTTGGGTACAGGATGTTACTAGCTTCATAGAATGAGTTTGGAAGGGTTCCCTCCTTTTCTATTTCATGGAATAATTTGAGAAGGTTTGGTGTTAGTTCTTCTCTAAAGGTCTGGTAGAACATGGCTGAGAATCCATCAGGTCCTGGACTTTTCTTTTCTTTTTTTTTTTTTTTTAAATATTTTATTTATTTGTTGTAGTTGTACACAATGCCCTTATTTTTACGTGGTGCAGAGGATCGAACCCGGGCCGCGCACGTGCAAGGCGAGCACTCCACCGCTGAGCCACAACCCCAGCCCTGGACTTTTCTTTTTTGGTAGGCTTTTGATAGGGTCTTCAATTTCATTACGTGAAATCAATCTGTTTAAAGTTTCTGTGTCCTACTGATTCAGGTTGGGTAGGTCATATGTTCTCTAGAAATTTGTCTATGTCTTCAAGATTTTCTAATTTACTGAAGTTTAAGTTTTCAAAGTAGTTTATGACTATCATGTGTATTTCAGTAGTGCCTGTGGTGATATTTCCTTTTTTATCACAAATTTTAATAATAATTTGAGTTTTTCCCTCTTGATTAGCTTAGCTAAGGGTTTATCAATTTTGTATATTTTTTCAAAGAATCAGCTTTTGTTTCGTTGATTTTTAAAAATTTTTTTTTCATTTCAACTTCATTGATTTTTGGCTCTGACTTTAATTATTTCCTGTATTGCACTTTTGGTGTTGATTTGTTTTTCTTTTTCTAGGGCCATGAAATTTAATATTAGTTTCTATTTTTTTATTTTATCATTGATTTCTCATTCCGTTCCATTATTATCTGATAGAATGCAAGGTATTATCTCTGTTTTTTCGCATTTGTTAAAGAGTTGCTTTGTGGCTTTAAATATGGTCTGTTTAAGAAAATGATACATGTGCTGCTGAGCAGAAAGTGTATTTGGTCATTCATGGATGAAATATTTATGTCCGATAAATCTAGATTGCTAATTGCATTTTTCAGTTCTATAGCTTCATTTAGTTTTTGTTTGGAAGATCTAGCCAGTGATTAGAGAGGTGTGTTACCCAGTATTATTGCGTTGCTGTCTACTTGATCCTTGACATACATGGTGCCACCTTAGATGCAGGTCTTAGTCCACAGTGGATCAGCTCCAGCTGCTGCCAGCACTGGTGGTGGCTTTTCTTCTTTTATTTTATTAGAGCTAAACTTCTGAGTCCCCAAGCTGTTCTGAGAGTCCAACATTAAATCCCAGTAAAGACCCTCTTTTGCTCACCTCACTGAGAAGTTGTTTATCTACTTTCTTTGTTTCATGCCATGGAGCAGCTTGGTCAGCATACTTCTCTACTCCACCATTTTCCTGTTCTCCACAAAATTCTAGATTTTAAAGGAGGGTTGATATGCTCCTTTGCTCCCCAGGGTCCATTCAGGAATCTGTGTGCCTCCTTTATTTATCAGTTTCTTGTCTTATAATTCTTCCATTACTGTCTCATCTTCCTAATTCTTTTTATTGGTTGACTTCCAGGACACAGCTCCAACTTCCTCAATAATGTCAGTATTAGGCTTGAGACAATCATCTACACTCCACACTATGTGATTAAAATATTTTTCCAAATTCATGAATTTGAGTTTCTAATAATAAAAACTCTTTTGTTGTTGTTGTTGGTACCAGGGATTGAGCCACATCCCCAGCCCTTTTTATTTTTATTTTGAGACAGGATTTTGCTAAGTTGCTTCAGGCCTCGGGTCAAACTTGTAGTCTTCCTGCCTCATCCTCCTGAGTTGCTGAGATTATAGGCATATGCCACCAGCAGAACTCATTTTTTAACTTCATTATCAACCAAAGTCATTGTAAAGTTTTAAATACTGAAGAACCCTGCTTTTCCTTTCTCCTTTTCTCTGACAACTGTTCTCTCAAATTCAAATATTCCTTTATTCATATAATATTTCTTAATTTGTCTTCCCTTCCATCCCCTTCCTCTCTCTGCCTCAGTAGATGGTTTTGCCATTGGATCTGAAATTCTTCCCTTATACACAAAATTTTTATCTTATCTTTTTTGCTTTCATTTTAATCATGAAGAACTTTTTTTTGTGTGTGGTGCCGGGGATTGAACTCAGGGGCATTTGACCACTGGGCCATATCCCCAGCCCTTTTTTGTATTTTAGTTAGAGACAGGGTCTCACTGAGTTGCTAAGTGCCTCTCCATGGCTTTGAACTCGTGATCCTCCTGCCTCAGCCTCCCAAGTGCTGGGATTATAGGCATGTGCCACTGTACCTGGCTCATAAAGAACTTTCTCCTCTGTTTTAACATGGACTTGCAGAGTAATCATTTTCTCTTGATTTTGCCCCATATATATCACTCTTCCTTTCCATTTTTTCCTTTTACTAGCATTAAAAATGAATAAAAAAATCCAATAATAACAACAAAAACTTTGAGTTCGCTGTCTTCAGTTTCATTTTCAGACTATACTGGACTTCTTAGAAGAGCAAACTTGATTAGTTATAATTCCACTTCTCTCCTCCCCACTTTTAAATCTCCCAATTAATAGAAATTTCTATTCTCCTTTATTGCCTTCCAGAAAAATCTTTCTAAGTTCACCAGTAATTGGTAAGTTCTTCTTGGTCCTTCTTCCCTAAAGAGACAGGACAGTATACTCCTTTCTTTTGTTTTTCTTCTGCTATGACTTCACTGACTGATATCAATCTTTTGTGGCAGGCCCCTCCTCAAATAAATAGGCCATGTAGGAGATGATCAAACTATTGCATTGAGTTAATGCAGTAAGAGATACCATACAGTTGATTCTGAAGTGGTACCTCAAAGAGAGGAAATGAGTATAGTATTTTTCCTTTTCTTTTTTTTTTAAGTTTTATTCAACTTTATTTAGGGGTGAATATACATGAAATGTGCTCTTAATGCATAAAAATCATAGGGAGTAACAACAAAGGAGTGTGGGGACATTACGGAGAATATGATAATTCACCTTGTGACTGTTCTACACATTAATGAAAGATAATTCACACTTCTAAAACCTCAAGACATTCCTTTTTAAAGAACCAAAACAAACCCAGATGCCTTATAGACACTTCCCCACCTCTAAACAAATCAATGATTCTTTCACACCTAAAATTAAAATAGATAACAGTAGCAAAAGATTTTGATGGCAAGGAAAGTTTTTTTTCTTTATTATAGGTTGGTCTCTGAAGTTCTAGGATAGGATATCAGAAATGAAATGAGTCATTGGATTGATTGATTTCTATCAACTATGGTTGATACAAACAATGCATGGTTCTGATTGAAAAGAAAGATCTATTACACTGAAGACATTCTATGTTCATAACAGTATAACTGCAGGTTGGTGATTGTTCCACTTCTTAGTTTTGCATAATTGATTGGATGGTTATTCTGGTTCTCATTTTGAAGCATATCTTCAATGAATTTTTAACAATTCCATTGCGACAGTTGCCCTTTTTAAAATTTTTTATGTTTTTATATTTTGTATTTTTTTTATTTTTTTTATCTTGACCATTGCAATAACAGAAGTTCTCACTGCATGTAGTTAAATAAATCAGCATCTGTGTGTACCTCATATGCAGTATGTAGTTTGGCATGTAGGCCTTGAATACACTGCCTGTTGAATCTTCTCACAAAGCCATGTGTTTAAAATACAAATTTGAATGTATTTTTAACTGAACGTGCTTTTTGTGTGCAGTACTGGGGATTGTACCCAGGGCCTTGTGCGTGCTGGGTAAGCAGGCACTTGCTTGTGGAGCTACGTCTCCAGCCCTCTACTGAAGCCACATGTGCTAAATCTAGTATTTAACCTTTGACAATATTACTTGACTTCAACTCAAAATTCTAGTCTTTATCTGTCTTTTAACAGTCTCCCTCTTGATATTCAGTCCAGAATACAAAGCCTTCCCACATTTTTCCTATAGTAATAAACTCTCTCCAAAGTTCGATAGTATCATTTGTAGCGCTAGGTCTGTCTTGATTTGGAGTTACTCATATTAGTCTTCTCTGGAGGTTTATGAGTTTCTTGAGAACAGGAACTGTCTCTCACTTAGTTTAGTATCTTCCTGCTTACCATAATACTGAGGAGGGCTCAAATGTTGGCTAAATTTTAAATAATTCAGTTTAAATCAGGTTTAAATATTTAATAGTATGTTTTCCCACATTTTTAGGAGATTGACATAAAATATATGAAGGGAAGTATTGTATCTTCTATTTTAGAAGTCTCTAAGCACAGCTCAAGGTTTTTATTTTAGGTTTTAAAATTATGCATAGTATAAGTAATATCAGTTTTATAGTACTTCATATAATTCTTTTATGGTCTTTCAGGTATAATCATCTAATTGGTTTCTATAAGCTACCTATAAATCCTTTTAATTTCATTACTTCCATTACATTTGTTTTCAGATAAAGATGAATGCTGTGTGTCATGTAATACTGAAGTTTTGAAGTTGGAAGACATTTGCCTAGTAAATCACTCAAGTAAGTTGGCTCACACCTATCAAGGGGTTGGGGTTGTAGCTCATTGGTAGAGCGTTTGCCTAGCATGTGTGACATACTGGGTTCTATCCTCAGCACCACATAAAAGTAAATAAACAAAATAAAGGTGTTGTGTCCATCTACAACTAAAAAATTTTAAGAAAAAAAGATTTAAAAACAAAGAATTAAGTCCACCACCTTTGACGCGTCCTTAATAATAAAATTTCATGGACTGTCTCACAGTGACCTTGTATATTGAATAACTGATCTTGGACAATAGTGGAATAACAATTTCATATTAAATTTCATATGCTTTTAAAAATATAATGTTTAAATACATTGTATTATTTTTAAAAGGTGACTACCACCTCAGAATCATCCTTGTATTTGTAGCAAGTCTAGTCATAAAGTCTTAACCATATGCTAAATAGTGCTTTTAAAATGGTTTTTCCTTTAAGTTAATATTTTGGTTTTTATTTTTTTAAGTTTTCATTCAACTTTTCTTAATGATTTCTACATTTTTAGAAAAAGGAGTAATTTATTAACCAGCTTAAATGTTTATTTGGACAAAATCCTTGCTTGAAAGATTATCTTAACCAACCTCAACTCTTAAAATCACCTCTTCATGGTCTTTCTGTATTCATTCTCTTCCTCCATCTTGTATTCTGCATAAGTCTGCATATAAAATCACTTAATAATTCAGTTCCTTTGCCTGGCATTCAAAGCCCCAACAATGCTCCCTGAAATATCCCCCAGTTGAGCCAACTGGACTGTCCTAGTCTCTGAACTCACATTGTCCTTCAATTGTACTATTTTTTCCTGCCTATGATTCTCTGCTCTCCTCTTGCTATTTCCTCTGCATCTTAAAATCTTCTACAAATCTTTCCATGAAGTCTTCCCCGGGTACACCATTTAGAAATATTAACTCTTTCCATCTCTCTGCTGACTGCATCTAATGTTTTGTTTTTGTCAACTGTTAACAGCAGCTTTATTGTTTGTGTCTGTCCTAGCTCCCATCCTAGGTTGTAAGGCTGTATAAATTAAAAGATCTTGTCTGATGAATTTTTGTCTCCCATAGTACTCAGGATATCCTTTAAATGGTGCTCAGTAAATATTTGCTTAAAAAATTAAAGATGTGCTTGGCCTTCTTCCCATTATCTATCCCCTATGTCTTTCATCCTATAGATATGTACTGTCCATATTAATACCAATTTTCATTCTTGTAATGCACTCCTGCCTACCCTTAATAAGATACAGTTATTCCCCAACCTAAGAATAAGCTGTATTCCAAAAGTTCATGACTACTTCTATTGTTTAGAATGCAGAAAGCATTTTTCCACAAAAATAATGCTATAAATAGTGGTTTGATTCTTAGCCAGCTCTCCCAAGACTGTTTTCATAAGTACCAGTGCTACTTCAACTACAGGTTGACCCCACATACAATGATGTTCTGTGACAGTCTGGATTTGGAAATATGTCTCCCATGCACTAGAAACAGTACATGGACCTGCTTGGGCTGAGCCAGAGCTCTAGTAGTAACTCATATTAGATACTCTTCCACCAGTAGCTTTTTAGTTTTTAGTATTTGCATGACAGACATTTACCTACAGGTTACTAATACATTTATGTCATCTAAATTGAGAGGAAAAGAACACTTGCTCTTCTGAACTTCCCCATGGTGAATTAGGATGGGGCTTCAGCTGGCCTTTCACATTGGTGGGTCTTTTGTAAGTCAGGTTTTGATAGATCAGTAGCTCTTTTACTACATACCACTTTCTGCTCTTCTGTAAACAGCAGATTGCATATACATGAAAAATATATAAACATAGAAATTATATAAATATGGAAAAATAACTTCTATCTATAGAGGAAAACACAGTTATAGGTATCATCCCTATATTTGACATCAAATCATTTTTTGTGAACAAGTGATTATCTTTTCTACATGGGCATAATGATGCCTCTAGTGACAAAACATGTCACTGTATGTATAAACAACCCTTGAGCTTGACACTTTAGGTTGTCAGGCTATAAGAAAAAAACACTTCATAAATTTCAGAGAATTTAATTATTCAGTCATCATAAGCATTGAGCCCATGAGTATCTGCTTTATGCTTAATACTGCTGCTAATGCTAGGGGCTACAGAGTGGGAACAAAAGATGTTGTGAAAAGTTTGCTTTCCCTCAGGGGCCTGAAATACAAGGAGAAAAATATTAAAGATATATTCACAGTGAAAACAATTGTTATTAATTGCCATAAAATACTTTATAGAGATAATAAATGCTCTGAGGATAATCAGAATTGCAACATCATTGAGATTCACTATGGTTCTAAAAATAGTGGTGAGATTTCGCTTAGTTTTAGAAGAATGGTGAAGATGTAAATAAAGAGCTAGAAAGGAAATGTTATTCTGTGTTGGATTAACAACATGCAGAGAGGATTGAAGACATAAACAAACAACAGTCAATACTGGCTACAGCATAAGAGTTAGTTCATGTTGGGTGAAATAATAGGTGGGAAAATTAGATCAGTGGTTCAGCCCTGGCAGAACCTAAGAGTCATCCATCTATTTTTAAAGCTACAAGTCCCTGGATCTTCCCCAGAACTATTAAATAGAATTTCTGGGGCATGGGGCATAAGCCTATTTATTTTTAAAGCTCCCCTAGTGGTTCTGATATTCAGCCAAGGTTGAAAACCCCTGAATTAGAAGGATGGGCCAAATTTAGGAGAGCTATGAATCCCCTGCTGAGGAGTTGGGCCTCTGTCCCTCAAGCAGTGGGAAGCCATCAGAGGTTTCTGAGGTGAGTGACATGATCAAATTGGTCTTTGCCAAGATAAATGATTCCTCAACTACATGTGAATGGAAGAGAAATAGGAAAAGCTTGAAGTAGAGCAATGGTTTGAGAAAAAAAGAGAAGAGTCACATTTTTAAGTATAGTTAGATGTGTGGGAGTTGGTGATGTCAGCCTTGACCTCAGCATGATTTGTTTTATAAACTGATTATACAACTTCACCCTCATTAATTTGATCTCTTTTCTCTCATGACCTGGCAACTTACACAGTAATTTCAGCCACTTTGCATTTAATGGAAAGAGACCCTTGTCTACTCATGTACATGTCTAATTCATAATAGTAAGTGAAGTTATGTGTATGAGGAATATGACCTTCACCATAATCATTATAAATCATTAACCTCCCACATATGCAATAACACAACCCCAGTCCTGCAGGATTGTGCCAAGAACCAAAGTCACATATATAAGGTAGTTGTTGGCTCACAGTTCCCTAGCATTAAGTTGAAATTTGAAGAAATGTACTCAATCATCCTATGCATTTTAATATTTTTAGTATTAAATTTGATAATTGCTTAGTTTTCTGCTGGCACATTAGATGAGGCTCCTGACTAAAACACCAGTCCATATTCTAAGCTTACAATTCTTTTTTTTTTTTTTAAAGACCCTTGGGTGAGTCTCTACTTTAAAAAAAAAAAATTTATTTATTTACTTTAGTTGTACACAATGCAATGCGTTTATGTTTACGTGGTGCTGAGGATCGAACCCGGGCTGCGCACATGCTAGGCAAGCGCTCTGCCGCTGAGCCACAACCCCAGCCCAGCTTACAATTCTTTCCCTGCCCATTTTTGTAAAGAGAGCAAGCAGCCCCTGGCCTCCCATTTAGTTTCAGCCCCTGCTGTTGTCTGTCCATAAGTGCCTCCAACTTATCCTCATCCAGAGGGATAACTGAATCAGCAGAGTGGAATCTTCAGTGGAGTCAGAATTTCAGTTCTTTTGCAGCTCTGACCAGCCAGATGATTCGGGCTACTCTTTTGCTTCTGACGCAAGTGCCACATGATAGCTCCTAAGGTATACAAACTCAAACCACACCATAGGTTGGAAACATTTCATATCTCTTTGATATGTTTGAATTTTTTTATTTGAAGATAATTAGCCATATTCATTAGACAGCAGAGAATAAGTTCAAAGCCTGAAGTTTTGACGTGACCCACCTCCCTCTAAAAAAGATTCAACATCATGAATTTTTTAAAAATAACTACTTTCGCAGTTATTCAATAATAACATATTCAGCAGTTTCTTTGATCTTTTTTTGCCTTAACAATGAATTTATCAATATCTTTCTACCCTTTGAGTTACTTTTTTAATAGATATGTAGTTTTCACTAATCACTCAAATGTATAAACAGAATGGATTTTTTCCTTAGAGTTGATAGATTTGGTAGGAGAGAGGAAAGAGAAGGCAGCTAACATTTAAAATAAAAATCAAGTGCTCACTCTATACCATATTCTTTACATATATTTTGTCATTCTAATTCCATCTTACAAATGAGGAAATTGGTATTTAGAGAAGTTTAGAAAACTTGTCTGAGCCCAGAAGTCAAGTCAGCAATAGAAATTGGCTTTTCTTACAGTTCTGGCTATCTGTAGAAAGAGCCTAGTCTTCTTAGTTTTCATGACTTTTATTTGTGGGAGAAATCATTAAATGCAGAATGAGGAGGTTTGAGTACAAATTATTTAATGCTTTAGAGCATCAGTTTCCTTCTCATGATGTGGGTTAACACTCACTTTACTGGCCATTTTGGCTTGTTGTGAGAAAAATAAGCTAGTGAGATTCAGTATGATTTTATACACATAAAACCCAGTGGAAGTGTGAGAAATTCTTAATTCAAGCAAATAAATAAACAGAACAAACATTAAATGAGATGACTTGGACCGAATTTGTGGTTCTTCATTTCTTAGTATTCCTGTAAATTTTCCAAAAATAATGCTCATCGGTTTTGCAAGTCCCAAACACTGTAGTATGCCAAACTGCATCACTGTCCATTTAATATCTCAGTGTAACAGAAAGTGTCCTGGCAGTGTATCCATTCCTCCTTTCACTTGCCAGGAGCAATCATTAGTTTTTATGCTATATCAACTAGGTTCAACCCCCAGTAGATGCTCATTGCCAATGAGGATTGTTAGGCAATGTGACTTATTGATGTTAACATTCTCAGAATATTTTGCCCCATATTTCTGAGGTTTTAGAACAAACCTGAAGGGAAAAAAATCACATTTTGTAAAACTGTTTTCACAAAACTGCTTTTCAAAAATGTTTCCATTGCCAAGCTTGGTGGTGTGTACCTGCAATCCCAGCTATTTGGGGGGCTTAGGCAGGAGGATTACATGTTTGAGACCAGGCTTGGCAATTTAGTGAGACCCTGCCTCAAAATCTTAAAAAGTTTTAAAATGAGCTGGGACTATGTTGCTCAGTGGTAGAACACCTGGATTCAATCCCAAATATTGCCAAACAAAAAAATATTTCCCCCCAGTTTCTGAAAACTTATACATTACAGATTGGTGCACGCTGAATGACAATTATGAGCTATCCACTTGCGACTCCTTCAAGTATATATGTAGGAGATGAGAATTTGGGAGAACCCATTAATTATAAGGATAGTCCTATGAATGATGTCATAAGAGTCTGAGAAGAACCAAGGTCATTTCTAGGCTTACATAAAACCCTTACCCCAGTTAAAACTCTTTGACATTGCCTATCAGCTGAGAGAATAGAGGAACAGTTTTAATAAAACTTCAGATGTGCATCCAGAAGAGTGTATCCACACAGTCTTAGGTTCTTAAGTTGTGACTCCTCTACATCAATACATCTTGGGATCAGTAAATTGCATAGACGGTTTTCTAGTCTTAAGGTATTGACTTCAACATGGTTTCCAATACCAGTGCTGTGCCTGCTTCCTAGATCCAGTAGATGGATGGCTCCAGTTTTAGGGCCAAGTGAAATAAAATGCAAGGGAAGTAGACATAGAAAGCAAAGAAAAGGGACAAAGTAGAGTTGTAAAAACCTGGACCAGTGACCAGATTTTGTCTGTAAATGTGTTTTGTTTGACCAGCACAATATTTTTTTCTTTTTAATACATCAGTTATTAAGTATTATTGTTATTTTTTAATTAGTAACTAATTTTGTCAATTTAATGCACAAAATCTATGCTACTGGATTCTTATGCAAACTGGAAGATCTGGCAACTTTGGTCCTGTATTTCCACGTGGTAGTCATCAGCTAGTGCTGAATAGAAGCTGCCTGTATTAGATGAAACATTGTACTTTTTGGTTATCACAGTCCCACCCCTCGTTATTGTTATTGTTTTTCTTTAAATAGAAATAAGAGCAGAGCTAAATCTTACTTAGACTGCCATCTGTGTTAAAATTGCAAATAGCAGGTTGAAGAGATGGCATATTTCAGTATAAGTGAGAGATGATATTAGTTTTCTAGAGCTGCCATAACTGAGTACCACAAGTGGAATGGCTTTAAACAACAGAAATTTTTCTTATAGTTTTGGAGGCTAGAAATCGGAAATCAATTGGCAAGGCCAACCTCACTCAGACGCCCATAGGAGAGAATCCTACCTCGTCTAGTTTCTGGAAGCCTCAGGCATTTCTTACTATATGGCAGCAAAAATTCAATCTCTGATCCTGTCTTCTCATGATTGTCTTCCATTCTGTCTGGCAATATCCATATTTTCTCCTTAGAAGGATACCAGTTATATTGGATGACCTCATCTTGATTAGATTCCATTTGCAAAGACTGTTTTCAAGTGAGGTCACATTCCACAGGTACCAGGGTTAGTACTTCAACATTGTCATTTAGGGGGACATAATTTAACCCATAATAGATAGCATATGTCTTTGTGGAAGGAGTAACAATTAAGAGCAGGGATCCTTTAATCAGAGTGCTCACATTCAAATTTAGAACTTATTTGCTTTGTGTTTTTAGACAAGTCGATTTCTCAGTGCCTCAGTGTCCTCATCTGTAAAATGGGGATAATGGCATATGCCTCATAGGTTTTCATTTAAGACAAAATAAGTTAATATTTATATCAAGCACTTAGAAGAGTGCCTGGTACATACTATATGCTCAGTAAACCAAATTTTTGTCATTATTATTAGCTTATTCATACATAAATGTGTACATAGAGTATCAGTGCCCAAAAAAGCTATTATTAGGATAGCATAATGAAAGAAGATATGGAGAAACTAAAGGTAGTAGGTATAATTAGTGCATGGAAACAAAACTTGAACCAGAGAGAGAGGGTGGCATTTTAATAAAATTTTATTTTTAATGCAAATAATTGTAACATGTCAAAAACATTTAGCTTGCTTCCTCTTTTAGATTACCTGCCTGGCCCCTATATGCACTTGAAGCTGACTGAAGTCCTAAGAAAGAACTTTAAACCAGAAGTGTAGTCGCTGACTATTGGGTTGGTAAGCACAAATGGCCTATAGATAATAATGAGGAAGTTCCTCTAGGGAGAATGCTATGGAACTGACATCTAAGCATTTCTACCTATCTCTTGGGAAGCATGATCTTACCCTCTATCTCCTTCCCCAAAATCTTTAGGTTTAAGTTATTCTGAAGTCTAATTTCAGCTCAGAGATTGAGGTTGAATAGTTTTTTAAATTTAAATCATACTTTTTTTATTTTGAGGTGTATTCTTTTATTCTTTGAAGTAGACTTGATATAAGAGAGTCATACAACATGAATTTTATTAAAAACTGAGAGCACTGATAAAATTTAAAGCAATTGCAAGAATGTTTGAAGTACCAGGAAGGAAGCTGTTCTGTAGGTGATTGGCTTTTGGGTTTGTAGTACTACAGAATATGTATACCTTATTCTCAAAGATATTGCTACCTTGGAAACATGCAAATATCAAATAAAGTCCAAGTATCTTACCCAAATGGTAGAAGGGATATATATGTTTTTGTTATTTCTGATTTGTGATTTTATTAGAATAAAATAAATTAAGCTATTTAATTTTTGGCAAATAAGTAGAGTTTTATAGTTTGAGTATTAATAGTTGGAACATTTAGATTCAGTGATCTATTCATCAGGACTCCTTCATCAGTGAAAGGAAGCCAGCTTAAACCAGCTTATGAAAATAAAGGGAACTTAATTGTTTATATAACTATGATTTCCAGAAGTACATCTGGCTTCGGGCATGGTTACAGCTAGGAACTCAAATGATCTCATCTGGACTCTCTTTCAGCTCGGCTGATTTCTTCGTCATTCTTCAGAGGCATATATGGTCAGTAAGCTGATCACTAGCAACTTAAGATTGTCATCCTTCTGGTTTAGTAATTCCAACCAAAAGAGAACTTGTCAGGCCAAATATCCAGGTATCTGCCTCAAAGAAGATGTGCATTGACTCTGTTTGACCACTTGTGTGGCCATTTGAAAAATCAGTGTGACCTAGGAATGGTTTATACTGGTGGGCCAGTCTGGTCTGTTTTTCCCTTGCTATAGTAGAGGGACACTGCCCAGTGACTGTAAGCCTCACTGGATCTTATGGAGTGGGAGAGTTTTCTCCAGAAGAATTAGGAAAAGGGAGATGAGAATGTGTTCTCAGTAGACCAAAACTGACATGACTTCAAATCATTAAAAATGGTATGTGAAATAATTCACAGAAACAACTTTCTGCTGCCTACTACAAAAGAAACGTATATTAAAACAAAGGGTATAGAAGCAAAAATTCCAGCTCTTTATTTGATGAGAGGTGGGTGACCTCCATAACCCTAATCCAATACTTTCAAGACAGAAAGATTTGATGCTCTGACTAGGTAGAACAAAGGAAAGTGAAATTCTAATCACTATAGAGACAATGACAATGTTACCAGGAGACTAGAGAAGAAGGTAAGGCTTGGTGTTAAAAGCAAATCATCAGCTGAAAGTCTGTCATAAGACTGGTTGGACTCTTAGGTCCTCACCTCACTCCAGCCAGAAAAAAATGCCTTCCCCATATCTTAGGAATTGGAAAGTTTCTTCTCTGGAAATGTTGAAACTACGAGAATCTATAGACAGTGACAGTGGACAGTAGATTCAAGGGAAAGTCTGCCCTGCTGGTAGAGTACCAGAAAAAAGAAATGTCACGAACAACATCTTAATATCAATACTCAAATGGAAACATCAAAATGAAAGCAGGATTTGCAAATGTCATTTTTTCCTTGTCCTGACCCAGGGTGATTTGACAAAGTTTGGATTGTATTCTCTTAAAATGATTAGTTTTTATTTTTCAACATGTATAAAGCTGGACAATTATGAACAACAAAGTATTAATGTATATTATTAGCTTTTGTCATATCTTTTACCAGTGATAAACAGAGAGTTCTGAAGGCTGTTTTCTTCTAAAAATTTGAGGAGGTATCAAAATTTGAAATTTAGCTGACATGTTTTTCAAATTTTAATTACTTTAAAATTTTTACTATTGTTAGGATTCAGTAAATACTATTCTTGTCTATGTAACTAATAAATGTTTTATATTAAAATTTTCAAATTGCAGTTTGGGTTTTTTGAACATTCTAAATTTTAGTCTGAAAATATCATAAAAGCGTTGAAATTCTGAAGCAGTGTCATTTTGTCTTCTTTTTGAATTATTTTCTAAAGCTTGATGAAATGTAAGTCTTTCCCTACTTTAAAAAAAAAGTTTTATTTTATTCTTTGTTGTACTATAATGAGAAAAAATAATGTGAAAAATTAAAAATGAAACTGCACCAGAATTTTATTTGCCAATATTAACTTTTAAAAATCGTGCCGAATTGCTTTTGCTAAAAAAACAGATCAACTAGTCTGTATGGATTCTCTAAATAGTGATATTTTTTTAGAGGATTTTTGTAGTTTTCTTTTGGCTTAGTGAGGTCAAGAATTTTAAATTAGAATTATAGAATTGGAAGGCATCCCTCTTATTCATTTTACAAATGAAGGAACCGAAGTCCTGAGAAGTCATAATTTATCCAGGGTCACAAGATCAGATGAGAATCAGCACCTCCTGGCCATCAGTTCAGTGATTTTTATAAAAGACTTCTTGGGCTTATTTTTACCACCATCACTTTATGTGCCGTATCCATAATTTATTGCATTAGGCTCAGTTAGCAAATTACAAGTTTGTGTTTAATATTCTAAAGCTGAGGGGAACTTCTGGGATTAGGAATACTGACAGTGACAGAAAGCATGGATAGCAGGAAGCATTTTTAAGACTGCTTGGCTTGGGTGGGGGATGTCCCTTGATGAGACTCTGATCCTGCTCTCTACCAGGAACTCTTGTGTTTATTGTTCTCTAGTACCTAGTTCTGCCTTCTGGAAGATTCTTCCTTGACCATTTTTTTTACCCATTGTCACACTCATGTGGACATTGGGAAATATGTCCTTTATTTCCTACTTTTTGCCCATGCACTTAAACATTATTTTAAGGGTCATTCATTCAAAGGCTTACATATAAGGCAACATTTGTGGGGCTTTTGGCAATGTTATTCCCCACAAAACTTAGCTATTTTTTATCTATCTTCCTGCAGTAAGTTCCATGTGCTAGTAATAGAGTGACTACATGTTCCAAACTGGCAGGGACAGTTCTTAGTTTGTGTCCCTTGTGTTGGCAGGTTAAGTAATAATGCCCTTTTCTACTTTCAGAGCTATCCCAATTTGGACAGTGAATTGTATAGTTAATCTAGGCAGTAAGCACACCAGAAAAAAAAAAAAAAAAAAAAAAAAAAAAACACCTGATTTGTTCCTTCACTTCCTTACTCCTATTTCTGTCTCTCTCTCAACCTACTGGGGGTTCTTATTGACCATTTGAAATGTGTTTTATCTGAAGTTAATATACTTAACCTAATCTGCAGCAAGGCTGAGTCCCTTTGTTTACCAGAGAAAGCATAAGGAATGATTTTTGTTCAAAGTTTTTTTTTTTAAGTCTTCTTTTTCATTGTGTGAAATCCAGAAGCAGTCAGCTTTTCTAACTCTGAGAGTCCCTCAGATTTCTAGATTCTCAGTTTCCTTTCATTACTACTCTCAAATATTTCAGTGCTTGTCTGTTCACATTTCTTTGTTATAAATCTTTGATAAAGGCAGCAAGTAGTACTTTGTAATTCAAGCATTCTGTTTTCCATTTCTTTTCTCAATAGACATGAGTTTGGTAGACAATTGCATTTGTAAAATTGAGGTATACAGTCATCCCTAGGAATCCTCATGGAATTGGGTGACTACATGTTCCAAACTGGCAGGGACAGTTCTTAGTTTGTGTCCCTTGTGTTGGCAGGTTAAGTAATAATGCCCTTTTCTACTTTCAGAGCTATCCCAATTTGGACAGTGAATTGTATAGTTAATCTAGGCAGTAAGCACACCAGAAAAAAAAAAAAAAAAAAAAAAAAAAAAAAACACCTGATTTGTTCCTTCACTTCCTTACTCCTATTTCTGTCTCTCTCTCAACCTACTGGGGGTTCTTATTGACCATTTGAAATGTGTTTTATCTGAAGTTAATATACTTAACCTAATCTGCAGCAAGGCTGAGTCCCTTTGTTTACCAGAGAAAGCATAAGGAATGATTTTTGTTCAAAGTTTTTTTTTTTTTAAGTCTTCTTTTTCATTGTGTGAAATCCAGAAGCAGTCAGCTTTTCTAACTCTGAGAGTCCCTCAGATTTCTAGATTCTCAGTTTCCTTTCATTACTACTCTCAAATATTTCAGTGCTTGTCTGTTCACATTTCTTTGTTATAAATCTTTGATAAAGGCAGCAAGTAGTACTTTGTAATTCAAGCATTCTGTTTTCCATTTCTTTTCTCAATAGACATGAGTTTGGTAGACAATTGCATTTGTAAAATTGAGGTATACAGTCATCCCTAGGAATCCTCATGGAATTGGTTTCAAGACACTCCCTCCCCCAAGATACCAAAATGCATATATATTCAAGTCCCTTATGTAAAATGGTGTAGTATTCACATATAACCTACCTATGTGTATAACCTTCCTATGTACTTTAAATCATCTCTAGATTATTTATAGTACTTACTACAATGTAAATGTTATGTAAATACGTATTAAAATATATTGTTTATGAATAATAAGACAAAGTCTTTACATATTCAGCATATACACAAATTTTTTTTTCAAATAGTTTGAATTTACGGTTATTTGAACCCAAAGATTGAAAACGCAAAAATACAAGAGCTGACTGTAATTTACAGGCAATACGTGCATAGCTTTTAAAGGCTCAGTTCAATGAGTTTTGACAACTGTAACCACTACCCAAAATAAGATATTTCCATCACTCCAGATGGATGACCCTTTCCAGTTAATTCCCTCTTTATACCTCTGGAGGCAACCACTTTTTCACTCCTGTCACCAAGGATTATTAGTTTGGCAAGCAGTCTTTTTATTAAATGCTTTGGGACTCTATGGCATAACTACTTTCCTACCTTTTACTCAGTTTCTTCATCTCCTGCTACCTAGCTACTGAGAATTACTCATATATTTTAGAGTTTTTCATCTGTGCCTTCCTTAAAAATATTGTAGTTGTTTTGCTTGTTTATTTTTTGTATTAATTGGGAAAAGCTAACTGCCTATTTACGCTATTTACACTATTAATATGTAAACCCAATTAAAGTGTATTTACTGCTAATGAAATAAGATACCGAAGGCATTTGCGATCAGTAGGTGACCTTCCATAACCTGGGCCTTTGAGCCCTTTAGCAACTGGGGAAAGAACATGAACACACCTCATCTGCTTCTGAAAAACTGCAATCCAGGAGTTGACACTCAGTCACTTCCACTGATGCTTTTCTGGAGAGTGCTATTCACAAAGCTACATCTGGTACAAAGGACAAAGACCTAGAAATGTAAACTCTGGCAGGGTAGACGTTTCCCAGTGACAGAGCTCCCACACTGGGCAAAGTGATGTCTGGATAGGTTAATGTCATAGCTTTTATTTTATTTTAATGATATAATACCACATTGCATTTCTTTCTTGTCTTTGTGTTTCTTCTTTTTTTTTTTTTTTTTGTATTATATGTTGTTTTATGTTTTCTACATTTCAGAATTTAAAATTAAAATAAAATGGTTTTCCTGTCTCTATGGTAAAAATTTTAAAGAACAAAACCAAGTTATTTTCCCTTGATTATTGTGATAAAATTAATTCTGGGCATCAACAGATATAATTTTAACTCTTAAAAGACATAAAAGCCTGATCTCACCATTTTTATTCAAAATTGTGCCAGAAAGCCCAGTCAGCAGAGTAAGTAAAAGGGAGGCAGAGAGGAGCCTAAGAGAAAAGGTGTAGGAATAGAAAGGAAGGAAAAAACAAGTCATTATTGGCGTAGATATAATTGTCCATGTGGGCAACTGTCAGAACACTACAACTAAATTATTAGAATTAATGAATTTAGCAAGGTTTTTCAAAATACAAACTCAACTTAGGAAAAACAGTTGCTTTGCTATTGAACAGCAACAAACAACAAAAAGAAAATAATGATAATCATTAATATCCTACATAGCCATGGATTATTTATCAAAATTGAGAAATTAACATTGATAGAGTAATGTTAACAAAACTACAATCTTTCATTCTGGTTTTCCCAGTTTTTCTTTTGATGCCTTTTTTATTTCAGGATCAATTCAGGATAACACTTGCATTCAGTAGCCATCTCTTCAGTCTACTCCCATTTATGCAGTTTATTGTTGATGCTGTTGTTTTCCTTGTCTTTTCCGGGCTTGATACTTTTGAAGAATAGTGGTCATGTCTTTTGTAGAATGGGACTCAATTTGATTTTGTCTGATGTTTTCTCATGATTATATCACTTCATATCAAGGGAGTAAATTATATCAACATGACTTATTGCTGGCGGTGTTAACTTTGTTCACTTGGTTAAGATGGTCTCTGCCAGAGTTTTCCACAGTGAAGTTACTATAGTGTCCCACTTTTATCCATCGGGAACATGTTCCAAGACCAATGGATGTTGAAACTGCAGAGAGTACCAAACCCTATAGATACTATGTTTTTTCCTATACATTATTTATGAGAAAGCTTAATTTATAAATTAGGCATGGAAAGAGATTAACAATAATAGCTATAATAAAATAGAATACTTACCACTGTAATTATATTTGTGTAATATAATGTCATTTTTTATTTATTTTTGAGAGTATATTTTATCATATGCCTTGCAGTATTGTCACATAGTACTAGGGTTAATCTGTTCTTCCCTATTTTGTGCCCTGGTGCTTCTTTAGCACTTTTATGAATATAGATCCTATTGGGCATCCTCTATCAGAAAAGCCTGGTTTAATCATAGTTGAGAACTTGCTTTGGATGATATCTTATTTCGTTAATCAACTTCCTCAACTGTTAGAAATGCAGCAGCAACTCCACAGGTGGATCTCTCCTGTAATTTTTATATTTTTCCAACTAAGACTACTCCTGAGTCTATATAACCATCCCTCACTTACAGTAAATGGCTTGGTATCACTCTTGTCACGGGATCCTTGTTTACATCTTCATGTGCTGTGAAACACATTGCAGTCAATCAGAAGACATTGGTTTATGTCGTCTTCCCCCAAATTTAATGCCTTTTCTTTAAAAAGCACTATCATGCACTGTGGCCAGAACTTTTGCAGTTTTAGATTTGACAGTGAAAGTAGCATGAATTTCATTTGAAGATTTGTTCATGCTGTGGATCTTAGCAACTTCAATAGACAGTGTTTTTTCTTAAGTTTAGAACCTTTTTCTTTTACTTAATGGGAGCATTTGACAGCTTCTTTTTGACAAATCCACATTGCCATCATCACTGCTTTTGGGCGTTAGGGTCATAATTAAACTAAGGGTTGCTCAAACATAAGTACTGTGATACCATAACAGTCAATCTTATAACCAAGATAGCTACTAAATGACTAACAGGCAGGTAGTATGTACACTGCATCTATACTGTGCATCAACTGTGTATTCACATCCACAGTGAGATTTCATCACACTATTCAGAACATTGTGTAATTTAAACTTATAAATTGTTTATTCCTGGAATTTTCCATTTAATATTTTCGGACTATGGTTGAACTCAGGTAACTGAAACCAAGGAAAGAAAAACCACAAATGGAGAGTGGAATCATTGTCTAGAAAATGTAATTTTTTAAATTTATAATTTACATAGCAACACAATATAAATAATTTTTAATAAGTCTAATACATAATGTCTTGGGCCTTTAATGATAGTTATGAACTTTTATTAAAAGACATTTAATATAATCTAATTAAATGTAGAGAAACACTACATTAATGAATTAGAACACTTAATGTTGAAAAAATGTTAATTATTTTTCAGTGCACATAGAATCAAATCCCTAACATTTGGGAAATTTTGTCATTACTATTAATGTCATTAATATAATAAAATGCATTGGTAACATTTTGATGAGACTTGACACTATAATTCTGAACTTATAGAGGGTAGTTATTCAAAAATTACAAGTGCACACCTAAAGAATAAGATGTTTGTCCTGCCCTATGTCAAGGAGGTTGTTTTCCTGCCTTTATATCATGACTTAACATAAAACCATAGTAACTATGCTAGTGTATAATGTAAGGATATACAAATTACTCAATGGAAAAAATAGAGAATTCAGAAACAGATACACCTGTATGTGGAAACTTTGCTTTATTACAAAACTGGTGTGAACTGGGCAGTGAAAAGAAGACACAGTTTTCAGTATAAGCTCCAGGCATTAGACTGTCCTTATGAAAGAGAATGAAATTGGATTCTCAAATACAAATGGGGAAAAAGTTAAAATGTTTTAAATTAACAATTATAATTAAATTTAATTATAAAACCAAAAATTATAAGAGGCAGAATTCAGGAAAGTAGTTGAAGAAAAACCAAAGCTGTCAAAGAAATGAAAACAAGAATTTGAAGGAATACAAGAGAAAAAAGATGGTGCAGAAAACAGAGGTCATAGAGATTATACTTGAGAGAAGTGAATAAACTCAAATATACATCTGAAGAAGTGACAAAATGTCTTAGTTTTAAAATATCAGTGTTTATAATATGTCAGGAACTGCATCATTAACTTTTCTCATGCCGCTGAGTTATATATCAGAAATCAAAAAGTTATCTGTAAATTATTTTAATGATGACTCTAATGACAACTTAATTGCCCTATCATCTGTAGGTTACTAAAGACAAGAAATTGCTTGACTTATAGAGGAATTTGCTATCACTTTCTCAGTTTGAGGAAGTTTTATCAAAAAGGCTTAACTAAGATTTATCAAATGACTGTTACACTTATTACTCTTTTATGTAGAAGCACCCTATTTAATCCAATTACTTAGAAAGGGTTGAAGAACTATTATTAATTGCAACATATATCTGTTAATATATAATTTTTAGAGAATTTTTTAAAGATATGTCTTGCTGGGTGCGGTGGCGCACGCCTGTAATCCCAGCACTTTGGGAGGCTGAGGCAGGAGGATCATGAGTTCAAAGCCAGCCTCAGCAATGGCGAGGCACTTAGCAACTCAGTGAGACCCTGTCTCTAAGTAAAATACAAAAAAGGGCTGGGGATGTGACCCAGTGGTCGAGTGCCCCTGAGTTTAATCCCCGGTACCACACACACACACACACAAAAAAGATATGTCTTAATTATATTTTTAGCAAAGCTTGTAGCTGTAAATAGAGATTACTTAGTTTAGGGGGGAAAGGCTGCCATTTAATCTAATTTACAAAACTAGTCTTCATTTTTAATTTATCTTTCAAATAAGACATCCTTCTTTCACTAAAAGTCCAACTTGATTTTTTAACTCATATAAATATGTTAATATATGCCGCCATGACAACCATCGCATGGCAGAATTCTAATTCTAATATAGATAAATAGGTAAGGCACAGAGCCCTGCCATGTGTTGCCTGGATACAGTAATGTGCTGCTGCCTTCAGTGTTTCTTTGCTTTGTGCTCCCTAAAGTCTCCTAGAGAGATGCTTCTTTAACAGTAATAAGGCTGTGGAAGAGGGGAAGCCTTTAGGTAAAACATCATCTCTACTGCTTTATTTTATCTGATTTATAATATTATAATATGGGCCCAAATACTTAATTTCTTAATAAAATATATATGAGATGGGAAAAGAACAAGACCTTACTGCAGTTCATTGATTAAAGGAGAATTCATACATAGCATTGTTTTAATTTGTCCCCTTTTTTTGGCAGCCTGGGGTTTTTACATCCCAGGAGATATATTTCTTTTATAAAGTAGAGGAAAGGTCATTGTGAAATGGGGAAGGGAGCCAGCATGATAACTTGGCTAGCAGCATATTCCCAGAAAGATCAGTATTAGGAAGGTTGAGGATCTAGAAATTGGTTGTCTTAACACTATCTTATCTTGCCTTAAAGAACTACACATTTCTTGGAAAGTTTTTGTAAAAACCCAGATGTACCTCAGTTTGACAGCTATTGACATATGGGACAGGTAAAATAGATTCATTATATGTATAATTGTTAATACCACAATAAAAAAAAACTAAATTAATGAAGCCAATGACTAGATATTAAACTTTTCTGAAATAAAAAGCAACTTGAATCTAAATATCAAAAGAGCACACTGTGTGCCTTGGTCTTATAAATTTTCTGGACCTCAGATAAAGAAAATTCCTCTGTGGAATCAAGCAATAGATTGAGATATTTATAAAAGGGAAAATGATTTTGGCCTTAGATTTCATTTGATGTAAGAAAATAGAGCATAATTTTAAGATTTGTTTTAGAAAAGAACAGGCAATTTTTTAGACTTTTGTATTTATCTAGTCTTTCAAGTATAAGTCAACAAATAGTTCTGAACTTAAAAAAATTTTTTTAAAGTATTCCTTTGAGACTTTATAAGGCAATACTAGAAGACAGACTCTTTTTAACCTGGTTTTGCAAGGTACAGATGTGAAGTAGCCAGAACATCTCTGCCAGTGCTGAAAGCTTTTTTTCATTTGTAGATGAACTGTGGGTTCTTACAATTCTACCTATGAGCAAACTGACTGATTTCTCAGGCCTTTGGGGTTCTGTAAAAGTAGGAAAGAGTCATTCAGCCGTCTCATCATTGATGGAAAGGACCTGAACAAGAGGCTTGAGGAGAGGATCAACCACATAGAGTGTTTGCTGAATTCAGGTTCAACTTCCTCAACACAAAGATGAAACACTAAGTTTTCATACCAATTTCTAAAGGTTGGTTTGTGATGAAGTTGACAGAATTTTGGGCATGGACTTTACTTAATACAACATGAGTGTTGTTTATCAAAAAATTTTCTAAAAAACATTAACTTTGCATTTTTCTAGGTAAAACAAGTTAAATCTGTAATAGATCTCATATGCTTGAGTTTGAAAACCCTTAAATATGTTTGGGTTGGTAGGAAAAGTGTAATATAACACACCTGCCACTTTGAAACAAAACTGCATAGTTGTGAGCCTTGGTAAAATATGTGTCCTTTATTCCTTTCTGAGAAGTTATTAAAGGAAGAGTATCATATCTTTTTTCTAGTTCTGAAGAGGTTCAGTATCTGAACCAAATTTTCTACTGGCTTTACCCCACTATTTCTGTTCTTGACCTCTATGGTTGATAGCAGCAGATGAGAAAAATGAAATCTGTATTTATCTGAGAGTGACCTGCAGTGCTCTTTGGTACTAACACTGCAGCCTGGGTGCTAGTTAATCCAGGCCATGAATTGTGTTCTTCAGTCTGATTGCCCAGAGAGCAGGGAGAACTGCCAAGTTAAAAAAGGATGGTGAAGCTTTTTTAATTTTGCTCCCCTCAGAAGAAAAAAAACAAAACAAAACAAACAAACAAAAAAAAAAAACGATGCAACGACTTTTTGAGATGAGAGAGTGCCCACAAAAGAAAGAAAGAAAATGATTCCAGAAACACATAGGAACATTCAGGGAAACAAAGCAAAACAAAACTGGAGTCATTTTAAGCCCCAAATCAACGATTAAAAGACCTCAAACATGCCCCCCCCCTTAGGTTTACCTATACTTTAATATGCTGTATCTCTTGATCTTGTTATAACACGTTGGATAAGATTTCTTTGGAAAATGTGGAAACAACTGACCAAAGAAATTGTAAATGAGCCTTGGGGTGTATCCCTCCTGAATGGCTGAGTAAAAGAATTTACGATCTATTTAGTATTGGTAATGAAGTGTGGATAGGGGAGAGGAAGATGAGGGTGAAAATGGAAGAAAAAGTGGTAAAATATAAAATCAGTCTACTCCTAATATTGACAAGGCACAGAAAATCAAGGAGGTTCATTTGAAGTTCATGAACAGAGGTGCAGATATATATTATATATATTTTTATACATTTTATATATGCATACATATGTGTGTGTATACACACTGTGTGCACACACACACATTACTGATGAAGAGGAGTAGGTTTGGC
Organism: Tamias sibiricus; assembly: GCA_025594165.1. Taxonomy (NCBI): domain Eukaryota; kingdom Metazoa; phylum Chordata; class Mammalia; order Rodentia; family Sciuridae; genus Tamias; species Tamias sibiricus. The sequence continues at coordinate 69,239,068 of CM046669.1, forward strand.
AATGGCCACCAATGCAGAAATCCATCATAAAGTATACTAAGGAAGAGAACTGTAGTGGAATAACTTCATAAAGCAAAAGAAAGACTTCAGAAAGAGAACAAATTTAATCAAGAAGAGTATGGAAGAGTAAGACAAAGCACATGAAGAGAAGACTTTTTAAAGGGAAGCCCAAAGAGAAGCCAGCAAGAGGCAAGCAAAGGCCAAAGATGAAAGGGATGCCTTTTAGAATTGGGATGATAGGGAGGAATTTGATCCATTCACTCTCAGATCCTCATAAAAACAGAAGTCTGAAGAACAGGGTAGTGAAGCTATGAAAATAAAAATTAATGACGCCAGGAAGAAACAGAATGAAGAAGAACAACAGTGAATGGAACATACCACGATAGAAAAGGCTTCAATGGAACAGAACAAGGCCAACCCAGAAACCGTAATATCTTTGGATACAGACCTATCTTTAGGAGAAAACAAAGAGCTTGTGTTACATCTGCTCAAAGTAAAAGTTAACTACTTCCTGCTTTTTTCTTCTCTTTGAAACCCCTGGTTGTGACTATGTGAGCCAGAAGTCGAAAGAATCGGCTTTGGAGCACTTAGGTAATGTGAGTCCCATGCCTAAAGGATCAATGAACCTGCAGACCAAAGTGATCATATATCTAACCCCCTTCTTGCCCCATCATAGAATACAGTTAAAGCAAGAGCAGATTTATAAAAGTCTCCTGATCTTATTTCTAGGATTTATGTTTTAGACTTTATCTATTTCTTTTATTTTGCTGCCAAGTTATAGAGTCCTTGTCCCGTTTTTAAAAATTCTTGACTTGTTTTCCATACAGAGTGTATTATGTATTATTAAACAAAATTTCTCAGAAGTTTGATGGATTTAGTATTTCTGAAGGGAGGGAATATGACAGAGCAGCCCTAAAAAATGAGTATTTTTGCATTGAGATGGTAAATTACATACCTTTTTCTTACTTTTAATAAAAGTAGGACATTTGGGGATATATTTAACAAAAGACATGCAGAATCTTTATGTTGAAAACAAACAGTACTGAGAAAAATTAAAGACTTAAATAAATGAAGAGAGATACTTTGTTCATGGATTGGAAGACTGAAATAGGTGACATCTTCCTATGTTGATCTATAAATTCAACATTAATCCCTGTCATTATCCCACAGTTTTTTTTTTTTCCTAAAAGTGACAAGCCAATTCTAAAAGCAACATAGAAATGTAAAAAACTGAGAATATCCTAAATAATCTTCTAAACATAGCTAGAAGACTTGATTTTTGTACCCTAGCTATAAAGCTACAATAACCAAGACAGTGTGTTACTGCCATAAAGATTAATAAATAGATTAATGCAACTGAATAGAGAGACCAGAATGTACCCACACTTATATATGTTCATTTGGTTTCTAACAAAGATCCAAAGCAACTCAGTGGGGAAAGAAAAATAATTTTTATAATGGTACTGTAGCAACTGGATATCCAAGCCAAAAAAATCTCGATTCCTATCTAGCACCATGTACAAAAATCAATGTGAGATGGATCATATTGCTAAATGTAAAAGCTAAAACCATAGGATTTGAGAAGAAAACATTGGAGGATATCTTTATGACCTGGGGGTAGGCAAAGATTTCTTAAGGTGTGAAAACAATCACTGTAAGAGGAAAGTTTTATAAGTTAGACTTTATCAAAATTTAAAAACCTTATATTCATCAAGAGAGCATTAATAAAAGGAAAAGCCATTTGTCAAACTATATAGATACAAATTTATACAGCTCCATAACAAGAAGACAATCAGAAACAAAAAGTGTTAAAGCAAATGATTTGAAAAGACACATTATAACTGGGGCAGACCCCGCACAGCAGAAGACATTCACATGGTAAGTAAGCAGGTGCTCTACAACATTAATCATCTGGGAAATGTGAATTAAAAGGATACTGAAATATCCATCATAATTGCTAAAATTAAGTAGATGGTTAGTAAATTTCTTATACAACTGGAATTCTTACACATTCTTATGCAGTTTAAATAAGAATCTTATACATTATAGGAAAAAGGGTCTGAAAGTTTCTTATAAAGTTAAACTTATGGTCTGGATATTAAATGTCCCCTAAAATTTACATTTTGAAGGCTTGACCCCCCAGTGCAGCAGTGTTTGGGAGGGGGAGGTAATCTTTGGAAGGTGATTAGATCATGAATGCTTATGCATCATAAATGAATTAATATACTGTGGATTCATGGCTTAATGGGCTTGGTGGGGAGGGGCTTTGCTATAAAAGCAACCTCTCTGCTTCCTGGCCAACATGAGATAATCAGCTTTGGTTCATCACATATTCCCCACCATGATGTTTTATCTTGTGATGGGGCCAAGTGACTGTGACTAAAACCTGAAACCATGAGCCAACTAAGTCTTTCCTGTTACGTTTTTTTTCTCAGGTATTTGTCACAGCAACAGAAAGCTGACTAATATACCTGATGACTCAGCAATCCTTGTAAGAGAAGTGAAAATATAAGTTCACCAAAACAAAAGATGTTTATGAGACTATAGTTTGTGTACCTAGTAGCTTTAGTAGCCAAAACTGAAGCACATCAGGTGTCCAGTGAGAATAAATATACTGTAGTATATTCATAAAATGGAATAGTACTAAGCAATAAAAGGAAACAAAATACTAATACTTGCTAAAACATGGGTGAATATCATTATTCTAACTACAGGCTTATATAAAAGATTACTTTAATTTATGGAGTTCTAGAGCAAACAAAATGTGTATGAGGGAAAAGGATCAGAAAAATGGCTAATACTAGGTTATAGGGCAAGGATTGAGAATCGAATCATTATGAAGGAACTTTCTTTGGGGCAGTAGCAATAGTTTGGATAAAATTCATGGAATGGTAGACTTAAGATTTGTGCACTTCATCTTATGTAAATTTTACCCTAAAAGAAATTTAAAAATGAGCTTTAAAAATATCACAAGGATATACTATTTTATATCTGTCAGACTGGCAAAAATGTTGGCAAGGAAGTAGAACATTCTGACCTCTCTTGCCCTTTAGTGGTTGTATAAATGGGGCATCCACATAAAACAGTTTGTCATTATCTAGTAAATTGTGTATATACTACCTCACCAGTTCTAGGCATAGAAACTTGCAAATGTATATGGAGAAATATGTGTAGGAATTTTTCAGAAAATTGAAAACGGTTAGGTATCCAACAAGAAAAGACATAAATTGTGCTTGCTGTATTCAAATAAATCATCAGGGATGAATTTCATAAATGTAATGCTGAGTGATAAAACCAAGTGACATAAGAATTCTTCCAGTATAATTCTATTTAAAATCTTGCCAAAATTAAACATCATAATGACCATATATATGTGTATGTATGTGTGTGTGTATAATACACACACACACACACATACATACATACATATATATATATATATATTAGAAAGTAAAGAAAAAATAAAAAATTCAGGGTAGTGGGGGAGAAGGCATGAGAAAAAAGATTAGAATGGGAAAGGCCATAAAGGGGACTTCAAAGTCATGAGTAATGTTCTGTTTCCTAAACTGGCTAGTGGGAAAACAGGTGTTCATTTTATTATTTTTCTTTATAACTTACACATATGTTGGAAGTATTATTTGGTATGTATTTAATTTTAATAGTTTCTTCAGAGACAAAAGTACATTTTAAAGTTAAATAATCTTTAAGGATACTTCATTAGCAATACATTAAAAATGTAAGAAACAGGCTTTGTGATCTCATTAATCCAGTCATTCATTCAAGTGTTTATCAAATGCTTGGACACAGACTGATATGGATATGACCTTGGTTAAGCCGTTATTTAAAGGTATCTATCTTAAAAATGAGTTAGAAAATAACTGAAACAAAAAAATGATTACAATTCATATTAGAAATAATATAAATCTTCTGGCACTGTTTGTCAGAAGTCATGCCATTATTCATTATTGCTTAAAGAAGGAAAGGAAAATTATGGATTTCCACTTAACGGGAAGGGTAAATGAAACCATCAGGAAAGACAAAAGTGATTTTTTTGGGGGGCGAGGGGGGCTCCTTGGATGAATCTCCTTCAAGTAGAATTCTTTTAAAATATGATGGGCTAGACAACTGGGAGGGCCCAGCTCCCACCTCCTTCCCCAAATACTGGTCCAGCTGGCTTCCAAAGGCATATTTTTTATGATTTGAACTGATTATTGATCTATCATTGAATTTAACTTACTATTAGGTCATGCAGATTGTATCCCATAATTTACTTTCTTGAAACTTAGCTATGATAATTCTCAGGATACTGTGGCTAACACCTAGATCTTAAAACTATTCTGTTCAATTCTGAACATACAAGGTATTTATAAATTTTTCATCTCAACATTTCATGCAAAAATCTGTGAGCAGTTTTCATTAAATCAACTTTCTAGAAAATAAAGGTTGAACTCTGTAGCTATAATATGGCCCTAAATTTGTAGCTTAAGGGTTTACCCCAATTCTTAACTCTATTAAGTATCCCAACATTCCTATGGATAGCAAATAATAAATTCATAGTGTTAGATATCTGGCAAGATGACAGTCTGATTCCTTATATGAACTATTTAAATATACACAATTGTAATTCCAAAGCCTTATTGCTTCATTTATCACAGAAAATGCCAGAGTTCTGTAATATTTTGTTAAAAAAGCTACTCAACTTGTATGAATTCTCATAGAAATGACCACAAATATTATGCCAATTTAATCCTAAGTATTGAAGTTAGGGTTCTAAATGACATTTAATACTATGATTTATTTTCTATCTTAAGTTTTATAGGGCACAAAACAAGATCCTATCCTTTCATATTGCTTTTTTTATTTTAGCCTGAGTGATGATAAAAATCTAAGCTTAAGAACCGTCAAATGATTTATGATATTTCATTTATTTTTCAAAGGATTGGAGTGTCACCAGTAAGCCTATTAGAATTGTAGGTTTAAAGTTCCATGATTTTAAAAAAGACCAGCTGCATAAACAAGTATGTGAGCTTTGTAATCTAATTCTACATGATTTTTTTAATACTTCAAAGTTCCAAAGGAGGCAATTTTTCTTAGGTCATAAATAGTTGTTTATGTCATTGTGATCTCAAACTTTCTAGTACATTTCAAGATCTACTTTTTAAAATATTAATACTTTTATTTCACATTTGTTACAACTTCAAGTAATTTTTTTTTTTTTCTCTTAAAATCTCACTTTCTCCAGGAACTAACACTAGTAAAGATGGAATATGGAGAAACTAGAGGAAGACTACTTTTGAAAAATTGTAGTCATAGATTGGCAATCTAATAACTATCTTTGAAAATGTATTGAAGGCACTTTAATGCTACTTTTATTGTTTTTTTGTTGCTAGGGATTGATCGAACCCAGGACCTTCTGTGTGCTAGATGAGTGCTCAACCACTGAGCTACACCTTCACTCATACTAACTTTTTTAATTTCACTTTTAAGTTTGGGGTGGGGCTGGGGTTGTGGCTCAGTGGTAGAGCACTTGCCTAGCATGTGCGCGGCCCGGGTTCGATCCTCAGCACCACATAAAAACGCATTGTATACAACTAAAAGCAAATAAATTAAAAAAAAAAAAAAAGTTTGGGGTAATTGTAAATCCACATGCAGTTATAAGAAATAATATACATACCATATACCCTGTACATGTTTCTCATCACTGGTAACATTCAGGATATTAGCATCAATACAATTTAGATATCATTTTGGATTTCATATCAATTTAGATATCATTCAGCTTTCCCTAGGTTTTTTTTTTAACTTATTTGTGTGTATATAGTTAATTCTCTGCAGTTTTTATCACATATGTAGCTTCTTGTAGCTGCTATAGTTAGTATGAACATTTCCATCATGAGGATTCCTTATATTGCCATTTTATAACTATATTAACCTACCTACCCTCTGACTTTCCCACCCCCATCCCTAACTCCTGGAAAACACTAATCTGTTTTCTGTTGTTGTTGTTCAATAATGTGTAAATGTAACATCTAACCTTTGGGGATTGACTTTTTCACTGAGTACAATTCATTAAGATTCATTCAAGTAGCCGGGCGCAGTGGCGCACGCCTGTAATCCCAGCACTTTGGGAGGCTGAGGCAGGAGGATCGCGAGTTCAGAGCCAGCCTCAGCAATGGCGAGGCACTTAGCAACTCAGTGAGACCCTGTCTCTAAATAAAAATACAAAAAAGGGCTGGGGATGTGACCCAGTGGACGAGTGCCCCTGAGTTCAATCCCTGGTACCACAAAAAAAAAAAAAAAAAAAAGATTCATTCAAGTCATTACATCTATCAATAGTTCATTCCTTTTCATTGTTGAGTAGTATTCCACCAAAAATCTATTTTGATTTTGTTTACATATACATACAAAATATGATGATGATGTAAAAATGTCATCATTTAATTGTTGAAATTAATCAATTAAAATTTTAAATATGTTTTGTCATTTTAGTAATTCAGATTGGATTTATCTATGCCTTTACATACTAAGATCAGATGAATTATTCATCTGTATAATGAAAATATATTTCCAGCATTGGGGGGATCATTTTATTCCCTAACTCATTCTGATAAAAACTGTAAGGTTGGAGATGCAATTCTGTGTTCTGATTCCTGAAGATTTGCTCTTTAGGTTTTTTTTTTTCCTCCTCTTTATACAGCCTGCAATAACTAACTCTCTTTATGTAGCCTATTGTTACCCAAGTAAATCTCCTTACCCTGTGCTTATGCTTGCTTTTTTGACTGAATAATTGTCTTCTTTAAATTCTGGGTAGTTGAAATACATCTTTCCTCCTCCCTTCTAAATATGCGCTTTCCCTTGCTCTGCCATGAAGGAAGGCATAGAGAATGAGTGTAAATAATAAAAGTATTTGGCCTCTTCTAAGAGGCCATGAAAAGCTTCTCTAAGTAGGGTACATTTAATCAAGTAATCTGAAGGTTGAATAGCAGTTAACTAAGAGAAGAGAAAGAGGAAAGAACATTTTAAACAGGAATGGACTTTTACAAAGACCCTATGGCAGTAAGGGGCAGGGCAAGCAGGAGGAATTGGAGTACTGCCAATGTTATATACATTTTGTAGTGAGGGACACAGAAATATGTTAAGAGACTTGCCCAAAGTCAGATAACAAGTGAAAGAGGATCTGAATGCAAGAAATCTACCTCCAGGGCCCATGCTCCCATATACTGCCTGTGGCAGGCAGACAGAGGTCTTCAGGTTTATAGGTCTGGAGTTCGGAGTTAGGTCTGGACTAGAGATTAAAAATACCAAAAAGATTGTTTTTAATCTGTATCAATGAGGTATGAAGAAAGCTATAGTTACGGGTGAGATATCTTAGGGAGTGAATATAAAGTGAGACAAGATTTTTACCTTAATGTGGTTTGGCATTCAATGGCCAAGTGTAGCCAGAAAGGCTGAAAGGAAAACAACGGTTTCTGGTTCATTTAGGTTAAGGAAAAAGAGTAGATTATGAACAGCATTTGTTTTTCTGTTAAAATATTCAGATGAGGTAAGTAACAAACAGCATCTATGAATGACTCCAATGAAAGTGATTTTGGAGGAGTGGTATGGTAGAGCTCAAGAGCATATGAAGAAGAGTAAGAACAGTTCAACAATTTTTTTTTTTTTTTTTTTTTTTTTTTTTTTTTTGTGGTACCGGGGATTGAACTCAGGGGCACTCTACCACTGGGCCACATCCCCAGCCCTTTTTTGTATTTTATTAGAGACAGGGTCTCACTGAGTTGCTAAGTGCCTCGCCATTGCTGAGGCTGGCTTTGAACTCGTGATCCTCCTGCCTCAGCCTCCCAAAGTGCTGGGATTACAGGCGTGCGCCACCGTGCCCGGCTCAACAATTTTTTAAAAATTTTTTTATTTTTAGTTGTAGATGGACACAATACTTTTGTTTTATTTGTTTATTTGATTATGGTGCTGAGTTTTGAACCCAGTGCCTTAAACATGATAAGCTAGCGCTCTTCTACTGAGCCACAACCCCAGCCCCATTTCAGCAATTTATAGAGAAGTTTATTTGAAACAGGGAATATCTAGATAGACCTGTGGGATGCAGCTGGGGAAGATGTGAGGCCAAATGGTTTTGTTTTGTTGTTTTAAACTTTAGTTTGTTTAAAAGCCAAGCAAGAGAATGAATAATGTTTTTATGTAAGAAAAAACAGGAGAAAATAGAATCTAAGGCACAGGCAGGGGCTTGATCTCAGGAACGAGAAGGGGCATCCCCTCTATTGGGTCAGATCAGAAGTTGGAGGGATCAGAGCCCCTTAGGTAGGTTGTGTGTGATACTGGGAAGGTGAGTGACTTTCTGTCTGACCACTTCAGTTTTCTCTGGCAAATAATGGTGAAATGGAGAGAGAAGTTGTAGTCCTGGAGGTTTGAGGAGTTAATGGAGAAGACTTAGTGTTCATCCAAGTGGTCTGCTCTTGTGTTTCCAAAAATAATCAGGGCAGTGGGTTTCTTAGTTGACCACAAACACCTCTTTCCCAGCACCTGCACGCCTTGAAGAGATGAAGATTTACAGAACACAGAGATTGGAGCTATGTTGATGCAGCTCTTCTTTGTATGTCCATTTCTTCTGGGAATAAGGTCAGTATTAAAGCTTAGAAAGAAATGAGAAGCTTACAAAGTGCTGTACTGTAGAAAATTCTAAGCACATTTTAGAAAAAAGCATTTGCTCTAATTGAAAGTTTTTTACTGAGAATTTTATGGTACTTAAGATTATGGACATGTTGTATTACATTTTGCCTCTTTTAAAAGACATGTTTTCTACCTACAAGACTCCTCAACCAGCTTTTTAAGGACAGGGCCTGTATTACTAAGCAAGCTGCTGAGTGTGTGCCCTTAAGTATTCCTACATAAATGGTGAGAAAAGTATGAAATATTGCAATTCAACTGGTATTGTGAGGTATATTTTATTTGTTGAGGAGACTTTCATTTACTGAAACATACTTTTTTGTAAAACTACTAAATAGATTTGAAATAACAGTGATTCCTACCCTATTTTGCTGAGAGACTTTCCTTTTCCCAATTAAAATATTTATTTATGTAACTGAGTGCCAGTTATAAATGTCATTTTTTCAATTATGAAAGTTTTTATTTGCTTGAACTACATTATCTTAAAATTTTGATACTTTTTATGGTGAGTGTCCTGGATGTTCTTCAGAATATGTGAAATTTTAGTCTTGATTTTTGAAAGAAAATTCTTTTTAAAATTTATTTATTTATTTTTATTCTAATTTGTTATACATGTTTGCAGAGTACATTTCATTTCATATTACATATAAAGAGCACAATTTTTCAAGTTGCTGGTTTTATATAAAGTGTTTTTACAACAATTGTGTCTTCATACATGTATTTAGGGTAATCATAGATAACTCAGTCTGCTATTATTCCTATCCCCTTGCCCCCCTCCTCCCCCCTCTTTGTTCTATTTAAAGCTCTTTCATTCCTCTCATCCCCACTCCCTTGTCTTTATAAGTTAGTATCTTAATATCAAAGAGGTCATTTGACCTTTGGTTTTTTGGGATTGGCTAACTTCACTTAGCATTATTTTCTTCAACTCCATCCATTTACCTGCAAATGCCATGATGTTATTATCTTTTAGTGCTGAGTAGTGTTCCATTGTGTATATATACCAAAGTTTCCCTGTCCATTCATCTGCTGATGGGCATCAGGGTTGGTCCCACAAACTAGCTTTTGTGAATTGTGCTGCTATAAACATTGATGTGGCTGTGTCCCTGTAGTAAGCTGTTTTTAAGTCCTTTGGGAATAGACGAAGGAGTGGGATAGCTGGGTCAAATGGTAGTTCCATGCTGAGTTTTCCTAGGAATCTCCATACTGCTTTCCAAATTGGCTTCACCAATTTGCAGTTCTCCCAGCAATGTAAGAATGTGCCTTTTTCCCCACATCCTCGCCCAGCATTTTTATTGTTGTTTGTTTTTTTGATAGCTGACATTCTGACTGGATTAAGATGAAATCTTAGAGTAGTTTTGATTTACATTTCTCTAATTGCTAGAGATGTTGAACATTTTTTCATATATTTGTTGATTGTTTGCATATTATCTTCTGAGAAGTGTCTGTTTAGTTCCTTGTTCCTTGGCCCATTTATCGATTGGGGTTATTTGTTTTTGTTTTTGTTTTTTCTGGTGTTAACGCTTTTGAGAGCTTTAGAAATCCTTGAGGTTAGTGTTCTATTTGATGTGCTTGTGGTAAAGATTTGCTCCCATTCTGTAGGTTCTCTATTCACTTCACTGATTGTTTCTTTTGCTGAGAAGAAGCTTTTTAGTTCGAATCCATCCCATTTATTGATTCTTGGTTTTAGTTCTTGCACTATAGGGGTCTTATTGAGGAAGTTGGGGCCTAAACCAACATGATGGAGATTTGGGCCTACTTTTTCTTCTATTAGGAGCAAGGTCTCCGGTTTAATTCCTAGGTCCTTGATCCACTTTGAGTTAAGTTTTGTACATGGTGAGAGAAAGAGATTTAATTTCATTTTATTGCATGAGGATTTCCAGTTTTCCCAACACCATTTGTTGAAGAGGGTGTCTTTGTTCCAGTGAACATTTTTGGCACCTTTGTCTAATATAAGATTACTGTGGGTGTGTGGGTTTGTCTCTGTGTCTTCTATTCTGTACCATTGGTCAACTGGTCTATTTTGGTGCCAATACCATGCTGTTTTTGTTACTATTGCTTTGTAGTACAATTTAAGGTCTGGAATAGTAATGCTACCAGTTTCATTCTTCCTGCTAAGAATCGCTTTGGCTATTCTGGGTCTCTTATTTTTCTAGATGAATTTCATGATTGCTTTTTCTATGTCTATGTGGGATGATATTGGGATTTTGATTGGTATTGCATTGAATCTATATAGTGCTTTTGGGAAAATGGTCATTTTGACAATGTTAGTTCTACCTATCCATCTCCTAAGGTCTTCATTAATTTCTTTCTTTAGTGTGCTGTAGTTTTCATTATAAAGGTCTTTCACTTCTTTTGTTAAGTTGACTCCCAAATATTTTATTTTATTTTTTGAGGCTATAGGTGATTTTAACACACCTCTTTCATCACTGGATAGATCTTCCAAACAAAAGTTAAACAAAGAAACTATAGAACTCAATAATACAATTTAATAACTTAGGCTTAACCGACATATATAGAGTATATCATCCATCAATGAGCCAATACACTTTCTTCTCAGCAGCACATAGATCCTTCTCTAAAATAGACCATATACTATGCCACAAAACAACTCTAAGCAAATATAAAAAAGTAGAGATAGTACCCTGCATTTTATCAGATCATAATGGAATGAAATTAGAAATCAATGATAATAAAAAGAAAGAAAAGCTACTCTAACACCTGGAGACTAAACAATATGCTATTGAATGATCAATGGGTTGCAGAAGACATCAACAAGGAGATTAAGAAATTCTTAGAAGTAAATGAGAACAATGATACAACATATCAAAATCTCTGGGACACTATGAAGGCAGTACTAAGAGGAAAGTTCATTGCATGGAGCTCATTTCTTCAAAAAAGAAAAAGTCAACAAAATAAATGAACTAACATTACATCTCAAAGCCCTAGAAAAAGAAGAACAAACCAACCCCAAAAGAAGTAGAAGACAGGAAATAATTAAAATCAGAGCTGAAATTAATGAAATTGAAACAAAAAAAGAAAAGAAAAAAAAATTGACAGAACAAAAAGTTGGTTCAAAAAAATAAATAAAATTGATAAACCATTACCTATGCTAATGAAGAAAAGAAGAAAGAAAACACAAATTACCAATATCTGTGATGAAAAAGGAAATATCACAACGGACACTATAGAAATACAGAAGATAACTAGAAATTATTTTGAAAATGTATACTCAAATAAAATAGAAAATAACGAAGGCATCAATAAATTTCTGGAGACATATGATATGCCCAAACTAAATCAGGATGATATACACAATTTAAATAGATCAATTTCAAACAAAGAAATAGAGGATGCTATAAAAAAACTTACCAACCAAGAAAAGCCCAGGACCAGATGGATACACAGGGGAGTTCTACAAGACCTTTAAAGAAGAATGAACACCAATAACTTCTCAAACTATTTCATGAAATAGAAAAAGAGGGAACACTCCCAGACTCATTCTATGAGACCAATATCACCCTGATTCCAAAACCAGACAGAAACAAATCAAAGAAAGAAAACTTCAGACCAATATCTCTAATGAATATAGATGCAAAAATTCTGGCAAATCGAATACAAAAACACATCAAAAAGATAGTACACCACGATCAAGTGGGCTTCATTCCAGGGATGCAAGGTTGGTTCAATATAAGGAAATCAGTAAATGTAATTCATCACATCAACAGGCTCAAAGATAAAAATCATATGATCATCTCAATAGACATAGAAAGCATTTGACAAAATACAACATCCCTTCATGTTCAAAATGCTGGAAAAAATAGGGATAACAGGAACATAACTGAACATCATAAAGACCATCTATGCTAACCCCCAGGCCAACATCATCCTAAATGCAGAAAAATTGAAAGCAATCCCTCTAAAAACTGGAACAAGACAGGGATGTCCACTTTCACCACTCCTATTTAACATAGTTCTTGAAGCCCTAGCCAGAGCAATTAGACAGACCAAAGAAATTAAAGGGATACGGATAGGAAAAGAAGAACTAAAATAATCACTATTTGCAGATGATATGATTCTATACATAGAACATCCAAAAAATTCCACCGGGAATCTTCTAGATCTAATAAATGAATTCAGCAAAGTAGCTGGATATAAGATCAATACCCGTAAATCAAAGGCATTTCTGTACATCAGCGACAAATCCTCAGAAAGAGAAACTAGGAAATCCACCCCATTTACTATAGCCTGAAAGAAAATTCTTTAATTTCAAATCTATTAACTTAGAATTGGTTTAGGAACAACAGAATGTTTACACAACAATGCTTTAAAAATACTAAAAGGTATTTTATTTTCACTGTATTTATCAGGAATACTGTAGGCAAAAGGATAATGTGTTTCTGTAGATGAAGTCATTTTCACCATTATAGAAATAAATACTTTGTTTAAACCAGTGGTTCTCAAAAGGGAGTGGTGTATCAGCTCCTGCTGAGTAGATTGTTTTGTTCCACTCAGATCTGGCAGTGCCACATCCTTCATCTATTATATCTTTGCCCACCTGTGAATATAGGGCGCTTGTTCTGGGAGTGGATAAAAAGATGTTCTATTCCACTTTTCTGAACATAGATTGGAGGACTGTAGGAATCTTAAGTATTTGCTGAAGCATAGTATTCTTGTCTCTTCCTAAGCACCCATCACTTCTTGCCTTCATTTTCCTTAATGTTCCCTATTTTCCTCTCAGAGAACCTGCTTCCTCCAATCTACCATCCTTTAAATATACCCTTTCCTCTTTCCTATGCCTGTTGCATTAGTTGAAACTTCTTCCGCACTCCCATGCATGCTAACATTGGGAAAGCCTTCAGTGTTTCTGCATCCAGCATGTCCCAAACATAGGTAGAATGCAGAGCTCTAGGACCTTCCTTCCCAAGAAGTGCTCAGTTTAATCTAAGGAGCTTCAGTCCTCAGGAACTACTGTGAAAGAAGATCTAGTCAGACAAACTGTGAAAATAAATTTACTTGACAGAGATAATTCAAAATTTTCTTTGCATCCCTATGTATGTCCTACTTGTGTGGATATATTGCAGTGTGGTCATCAAACTTGGAAGACATAGTTTGTCAGTTTGAAAGCATATTTATAATTTCAGGCCTGATCTCCATAGTGGTTACCATGACTGCATGAGCCAAAACTCCTCCTGAAGTACCTTTGCCATGTTTTAATTAGATCATATAGTTAAGTGTCATTAAATTTGGAACATTAATATTCCTTTTATCATTAATACTGACTTTTACAAGTGTGAAGACGATTCACCATGCAGTATCAAAAAGCAGAATGTTTTTTATTACTTCCAACAAGAGGTCATGTGATGTAAGAATTGCTGTTCAAGATGATGAAGAGTGAACAGGATTGAGGACTAGGAAAAGAAAGTTAAAGTAAAAAGTTTTCTGGGCCAGGCTCAGTGGTATACACATATAATCCCCAGCTGCTCTGAAAGCTGAAGCAGGAGGACTGTAAGCTCAAGACCAGCCTTGGCAACTTAGGAAGACCCTGTCCTAAAATAATTTTTTTTTAAAAAAGGGTAGACATGTAACTCAGTGGTAGAGTACTTTCCTAGCAAGCACAATCCTGGACTCAATTCCTAATTCCACCAAAAAACAACAAGAAAAAGAGCTATTTTCTGAGATTTATCATTTCAGGTATTATCTTCTATTTTTCAGGAATATAAAATTTCAACCCATAATAAGGAAAGTTAGAAGCTTTTGAAGGATTTGGAAACTGATGTAACTTTCCTGCTGCTCAAGTAATCATGACAATGATTTAGTAGCAGCTTCTGGAAATTATGTGTGAAGGTACTAACTGTTGACTTCATAAAAATCATAAACAATAGTTAGGCATTTCTTTTGATTTGTAACTTCATATAGTTCAATAATTAGTGTTTAAGTCATATCCATATATGTAGATTCTGAGAAATCTATACTAAAATGGTAAAGTTTGATGTTAATAATGGAAGAATAAGGCAAATGTCTGTATAGATTTTGCTTATGATCCCAAATACTGTGTCATTTTTTAAAAAAAGCATGTAGGTGTATAAAATTACAAACAAATAATATTGTTTGGTATTTTTCCTTTGAAAGTTCAAAAATCATTTTTTTCTAGGCGTGTTGAAGAAAACCTGTATACATTATCTTCTGTACATTTTGACAGAAGTAACCACAAATTTCATGCAAGAAGAATAGAGGGATTTTATTATTTATTAAATTTTTACGTTGATATGATTGTCTTAATTTCTAGATTTGCTTCATAAGGCCTATTTAAAAAATCAACTGCAGTGGATAATACTTTCCTGAGCATATTTTATAAGTGAAGTTTCTTAAATCATAAAATTTATTTTTTGTTGTATCCAGTGATACAATGGTTCTTGCAAAAAGTGCTTGGGCAGACTAAATTTCACTATTAGCTGTTTGAAAATTTTTTTTTCACTGTGTGTGTATATTTTTTATATTCATGATGTTTTGCAGTAATTTAAGATAAGCCAATGAAATTGATATGCAGTTAATCAGGGAATACAAGACAGCTACATTCATTTCTTACTTTGCTTTCCTTAGAGTTCTACAGAATAGATGCATTAAAGATCAACTCCAAAGTGGGGATATGATTGCACATACATCTTACGATTAGGATGATATAAGATGGCATATTGAGCACCCTCTTATCTACACCAGAATAGCTTGTTCTCCATTCCCAGATCCAACACTAAACCAACTAGACCCAACACTCATTCACAGTACACACTACCCGCAAAAGAGCAGAACACACATTCTTTTCAAGCATATATGGAACATTCTACAGAATAGACTATTAGGCTATAAAACTGTCCTCAATATGTATAAAAAGTATGGCAGTAATAAAAAGTATGTTATCTGCCCACCACAGAATACAATTAGGTATAAGTAACAGAAGGAGATTTGGGAAATGTACAAATATATGGAAATTAAATAATACTTCTAAGTAATCAATGGGTCAAAGAAACAAGGTAAATTAGAAAATACTTTTAAGATAAATTAACTTATAACACTATGTCCCAAAGCTTATGGGATGCAACTAAGAAAATGACATAGGGAGATTAATAGCTATACATACCTACATTTTTTAAATGATCTCAAATTGATAACCTAACCTGCCTTAAAACACCTTGAAAAAGAAGAACACCTAAACAAGCTGAAGGAAGAAAATAATAAAGAGTAAAACACATATAAATGATACACAGAGAATAAAATCAATGAAAGGAAAAGTTGGTTCTTTGAAAAAAAAAAAAAAATTGATGATTTTTAGCTAGACCATGAAAAAGGAGACTACTCAAGTTACTAAATCAGCAGCAACAGAAGAGACATTACTATTAACCTTAAAGAAATTTTTTTAAAGCGTTATAAAGAAATACTAGGAACAAGTGTATGCCACTGGGTGACTTAGACAAAATGGAGAATTCTTAAAGGAGAAAAATTTATCAAAACTGACTCAAGAAAAAAATAGGAAATCTGGACCTATGACAAATAAAGAAACTGAATTATAATACAAGAAACTCCCCACCATTAACACACACACACACCAAAAAAAAAAAAAAAAAAATCCAAGCCCAGATGATTTCACTGGTGAATTATATCAAAAATTTAAAGAGGAATTAACACCAATTTTTCACAGATTTTTCCAAAATATAGGGGGCATACTTCCTAACTCATTCTAAGAGGCTGGTATTACCCTGATGACAAAATCAAACCAAGAAAACTGTAAACCAACATCCCTTAGACATATAGATGCAAAAACCCTTAACAAAATAGAGAAAGCCAAACCTAGTAATATATAAAATGATTATAAATCAAGACCAAATTGGGTATATCTGAAGAATTAGTCCACAGACCTTGCACCTAATAGAGGGAAAAGTAGGCCCAAATCTTCATCATGTTGGATTAGACCCCCGACTTCTTTAACAAGACTCCTAAAATGTAAGAAATAAAATCAAGAACTAATAAATGGGATGGATTCAAACTAAAAAGCTTCTTCTCAGCAAAAGAAGCAATCAATGAGGTGAACAGAAAGCATACATTTTTCGAGCTAATTTTTGCCACACATGTCAGATAGAGCACTAATCTCCAGGTTTAAAGAACTCAAAAAACACCAAATAAAACAAACAACCCAATTAATGAGATAAGGAGCTGAACAGACACTTCTCAGAAGAAGATACACATTCAATCAATAAATATATGAAAAAATGTTCAGCTTCTCTAGTAATTAGAGAAATGCAAATCAAAACTAAGATTTTATCTCATGCCTTCAGAATGGCAGTTATTAAGAATACAGACAACAATGAGTGTTGGCGAGGATGTGGGGGAAAAGGCACACTCATACATTGCTGGTGGGACTGCAAATTGGTGCAACCAATCTGGAAAGCAGTATGTAGAATACATAGAAAACTTTGGAATGGAAACACCATTTGACCCAGCTATCCCACTCCTCAGTCTATACTCAAAGGACTTAAAATCAGCATACTACAGTGACGCAGCCACATCATGGTCATAGCAGTTCAATTCATAGTAGCTAAACTGTGGAAGCAACCTAGATCCCCTTCAATAGATGAATGGATAAAGAAACTGTAGTGTATATATACAATGGAATATTACTCAGCATTAAAAGAGAATAAAATTATGGCATTCGCAGGTAAATGGATAGAGTTGGAGAATATCATGCTAACTGAAGTAAGCCAACCCGCAAAATCCAAAGGCCAAACATTCTCTCTGATAAGTGGATGTTGATCTGTATCAGGGAGCGGGGAGGCATGGGAAAAATGGAAGAACTTTGGGCAAAGGGGAGAGAGGGTAGGGAGGATGCATGGGGGCAGAAAAGATGATAGAATGAGATGGACATCATTTCCCTAGGTACACGTATGACTGCACATATGGTGTGACGCTACATCATGTAAAACCAATAGAAATGTAAAGTTGTGCTGCAATTGTGTACATTGAATCAAAATGCATTCTGCTTTCATATAGACATAATTAAAATAAATAAATTAATTCTTTCTAAAAAAAAAAAAAAGAAAAGAAAGAATTCAAGATTGGTTCAACAAATAAAAATCAGTTAAGGAGCCGGGGTTGTGGTAGAGCACTCGCCTAGCACGTGCACGGCCCGATTTGATCCTCAGCACCACGTAAAACTAAAGGCATTGTGTACAACTAAAACAAATAAATATTTTTTTAAAAAATCAGTTAACACAAAACATCACATTAATAAAGAACAAAAAGCCACATGACATCTTCATAGGCATAGAGAAATTACTTGACAAAATCTAAGTTCCTTTTATCATAAAAACACTGAAAAAACTAGGAGTAAAAGGGAACTTCACCCCAATAATGAGAAACTATAAAAACCCTGTAGTTCAAGTTATGTTCTGTTTCTCCTTCTGTTCAGCATTGTATTGAAGGTTCTAACCAGGACAGTCAGGCAAGATAAAGAATAAAAGTCACTATTGGAAAGGAAGAAATAATTCTTTATTTGTGTAGGACATGATCTTATATATAAAAAGTCTTAAGGAATTCACTGAAAAACTGGTAGTACTAATAATAAATGAGTTTAGCAAGGTTGAAAGATATATATGGTCAGTATAAAGCCAGTTGCATTTATACACACTAACAGTGAATAATCAAATTAAGAAAACAATTACACTGACAGTTGCATCAAAAAAGAATACTGAGAATAAGTTTAACAAAAGAAGTGCAAGAGTTGCACACCAAAACTTTTCTGAAAAAACAAAAGAAAAAAATGTTTTGAGAGATTAAAGACGTAAGTGAATGGGAAGACTTCCCTGTGTTCTTTAATTGGGAAGCTTAACATTGTAAAGATGACAGTACTCCCCAAATTGATCTACATATTCAGTACAATCTGTATGGAAATCTGTAGTGCCCCTTTCTTTGCAGAAATTGATAGGCTGGTTCTAAAATTCATATGGAAATGCAGGGGACTTATAATAGCTGAAACAGTCTTAAAAAAGAAAAATGTGGAATACTCCTACTTCTCACTTTCATGACTTACTACAAAGCCACGATAAATAAGACATTGTGGTACTGGTATGAGGATAGACCTATAGATAATAGAATTAAGAGTCTAAAAATAAACCCTTATATTTATGGTACACTGATTTTCAACACATACAGTTCAATGGGAAAAGAATAGTGTTTTAACCAATGATCCTGGAACAACTGGATATTTACATGCAAAGAATTGACATATGCCTGTAATTCCAGCAACTTGTGAGGCTGAGTCAGGAGGATTGCAAATTTGTGAGCAGCCTCAGCTACTTAGCAAGTTCCTAAGTAACTTAGTGAAACCCTGTCTTAAAATTAAAAAAATTAAAAGTGCTGGGGATGTAGTTCAGTGGTAGTAAAGCACCTCTGAATTCAATCCCCAGTACCCAAAGAGAGAGGAAAAAAACTATTAAAAACTGGATAAAGGAATTGAATAAATAAATTAATTAATATATATGTATTATGTATATATAAGTTGCTTGTGAGCATATGAAAAATATTCAACATCATTAGACATTAAGGAATAACTATATCAAATACCAATAATCAAGAAATGGACAGGGCTGGGGTTGTGGCTCAGTGGTAGAGGGCTCACCTAGCACATGCGTGGCCCTGGGTTTGATCCTGAGCACCACATAAAAATAAATTAAGGTATTGCATCCATCCAACTACAACTAAAAAATAAAATATTAAAAAAAGAAATGGATGAAAACAAGTATTAATAAGAATATGTAGAAATTTGAACACATGTGTGTTTCTGGCACAGCTATAAATGGAAAGATTCTTTGGAAAATTTTTTTAAAGTTTAAATATAGAGTTTTCCTATGACTTAGCCTCATCTTATACCCATATGGAATATACCTATTCTATGCCTAGATATAAAAATGGGTATATTTTATGGTATGTGAATTATATCACAAGCATGAATTCTGAGTTCTTCCCAGGTTGTCTGTTACTGTGCCAGATACTTAGGGTACCATGTGAACACAAAGGCACGTGAACCCTTGCCCTTCTAGAGTTTCTTGTCTGTTAGGGGTTCAGAATTGCAGTTGTGATAAGTACTATAAGTGAAAAAGGGTTCGCTGAGACTATTAACAAGTATATCTGAACCAGAATAGGCCACGGGACAGTTCTCCTAAGGTAATGATTTTGCCTCGAGACCTCATTATAGTTTGAATCTTAAATATCTCCCAAAGGCCCATATGCAAAAGGCTTGGTTGTTGTCAATTTGTGGCACTACTGGGAAGTGGTGGAACCTTTGGGAGATGCCCTGCAGGGGAATATTGGAACCCTGATTCCTTCTCTCTTTTTGCCTCCTGGACACAATAAGGTGAGCAGTCTCCTCTGCCATGTGCTCCCACTACTGAGATATAGTGTCTCACTATAGGCCCCAAAACAACAGGTCTGAAACCTCAGAAACTGTGAACCAAAATAAATCTTTCTTCGTTTAAGTTGATTTTCTCATGTATTTTGTCACAGCAATGGAAAACTAATTAATAACAAATCTGAAAGATACATCCAGGATATCAAGGCATAAAGGGAAGAGGAAAGGAAACAATACAGGGAAGGGATCCAACATGTATAAAGACTGTTGGGAGAACCTTGGGTATGTTCATGAAACTGAGAGAAGGCTAATGTGTCTGGGATACCAAGTGAGAGGCAAAGAGTGCAGGATGAAGCAGGTCTAGGTTAGGTGGTACAAATCCCCGTAGACTGTTATGGTGTCTAAGGGGATGGTATGCTCTAATTTTGTTTTGAAAACATCACTGTGGTTGTGTTGGTTAGAGAAGGGGCAGGAATAGAAGCTAGGGAGACCAGTTAAAACTATTCAGTGGTCTAGGCAGGGCTCGAGATAGCAGTTTGCACCAGGTAGTTAGCAGTGGAGTTAAGGAGAAGTGGACATATCTGAGGAATTGTTTTTTGTACTGGGGATTTAACTCAGGGGCACTTTATCACTGAGCTCCATCCCCAGGCCCTTTTAGTTGTTTTATTTTAACACAGGGTCTCACTAAGTGGCTTAGGGTCTCACTCAGTAGCTGAAGCTGATTGATAACTTGTAATCCTCCTGCCTCAGCCTCCCAAGTTGCTCAGGTTATAGGTGTGAGCCACCATGCCCAGCTATCTGAGGACTTTTTAAGATATAAGATTGATGCAATTTTATAAAAATTGTGGAAGTAAAGGAGACAGGTGTAAGGCATGGCTGAAATGTTTTGAAAGTAAATGAGTTGAGGGCTATTTCTAAAGCAGAGAGTTCCTCTCAGTATACACATTGTTTTGAAAATTCCAAGTAACATGAATGATTTTTTTCTTCTGTTGAGAAATACCTCTTTTTTTTCCCCAAGGCAGTCACATATAATATAGAATTATGCAGTATACCGATAACAAACATTTTAGAAAAATATAAATTTGAGAAAATTAGATAGATTTTTAAATATTTGTCAGATGAATTTTTTTCTGAGTCTCTTGTCCTAGTCTGCAACCATAATGTCTTATTATGATGTACTTGGCCCAGGGCTGTAGAGATAATCTGTCATTTAAGTTTCCTCATATTGATGTAAGTCACGAAAATAGACTCTGAAATAATTTTCTGGCATATAGCTGCCTTCCAATGAGGAATATCTGGAATCAATTCGGTTTTAGTAATTTCTTATTTCCCTGGCCAGACAAAGTCCTAAAATGTCAAGTTCTTCAAGTGATATTTTATTCTGTAGTTACGTGAAACTTCTAAAAGCCACTTTGGCAATTGAACACTATATTGACATAAATTTTAATTTATACCTTAATTTATTTTTTCAAATGACCCCTGAAGAGTTAGTCATTGGGCATACAGTTTTGCACCAACATTTGTTCTCATGAGCCAGCACAAACTGGAAGGAGTCAGGTACTGTCCCTAATTTTTCCATGAGAATGCTGAAGTGTCCGTCCATTTGAATCAACTTTCCATTTTTGTTATTGTCAGTATAGGCACAATCCAAATAGCTCTACATTATTGATGAACTTTAGTTATCTTTAATGTTTTTCTATGTTCTTATTTTCTTGTGCATTTTAATTTCTGAGAATTGGTATTTAAATGGGAACTTTAAGAAGGAGAAATTTCAAGGTTAGAGAACAGAACCCAGTGCCTGTCTATAAGCCTTATCTATACATTAACTGGCAGTGTGAGCTTCAATAATTTACTTAACCTCTCTGTGCCTAAATTTCCTTATATATAAAATGGGATTCATTAAATACTGATCCTATTGCTATGAAGAGAATTAAATAAATTAGCACTCAGTAAAGTGCTTAGAATAGTTTGGAACACTATAATCTCAAAATAAAAGTTAGTTTCTGCTACTGTTTTGATACCAGTAGCACAGCTCTCTTAACTCCCAGTGGAAATTAAGAGCTTAATGTTGGTGGGGGTTTTTGTTGTTGTTTTGTTTTTGTTTTTTGTTTGTTTTTGTTTTGGTGAAGTAAGGACAAGGTTACGTGGCTAGTAAGTTGTATAAATCAGGTTTACTAAACTATTAGATTAGGATAAGGTTTAACAAACTATGGCTTGCAGACCAAATTGGGCCTGGTTTTATGTAACCTACAAGCAAAGAATGGTTTTTACATTTCTAAATTATTGAAAAAACAAAAGAAGTTTTTGTGATGCATGAAAATGGTATAAAATTCAATTTTGGTGTTCATAAGTAAACTTTATTGGAACTTTATAAATATCATTTACATTGTCTATTGCCACTTTCATGCCACAACAGCAGAATGGAGTAGTGACAGAGACCATAGGGTCTACAAAACTGAAAATATTTTCTATCTGATCCTTTATAAAAGGCGTTTTTCAGTTCCTGCTCTGTGGTGTTATTAGCCTGTTGATTAATGAATAAGTTCATGCCTTTTACCCTTCCTGTTTTGTTAAAGTGTATGCTTGCATATAAAAGCATATGACTTTAATTAGCCATCTTTATAGCCAGAAAACTTTTGATTTGATTTAGAAAAAATATAACTTTTCACTTTGGTTAAAATTCTCTTGAAACTGCAATACAAGTTTATGAGTAGATTTAATTCAATGTTTGTGGATTGGTTAAGTATAGAAATGCCCAAAACTATACATATTCACTAAAGGGTATTGTGATTTGGATTCCTCTTGAGAGTTGTCATGACCATGTGTATGTGTTGTTTAAGGATATTAGCTATCCCATGGTTCCTTTTTAAAAGTTTTTTTTTTAATGTAATGAATTCTGAAATAGTCACTTAATAAGAACTTTTCAATGATAACATACCTTAAGACTGTAGTAGCATGCTCCCATTTCAAGAGTTACTTGTTATGTTTTTTAAGCTTGACTTTATGACTCAGAGGCTAATATTTATAAGGTAGCCAAAACTCTAGGGGCTTTGGCATTTGTGCTTAGAGAACATATGCTTTAATTTTATCACACTGATCATTTAGACAAATAACCTTTTCTTCCATCTTTAGGCTATTTTTAACTACAATGGGGGTATTTTTGTTTGTTGAGTTACATAATCATTATTAGTAACATAATTATAGTAACAATAATATTATAACATAATTAGTAATATAATAATAGTTACATAATCATTATTAGTCCTTGAATATCTGCAAAATCTTGTGTCTTCTTTTGCTCAGGTTTATATCTTTGAAAGAGGATAGGTTTGAAAGATTCTTCTTCAAGGTCCTTAGACTTATGGGAACATGACATATGGACCTTACCCTTATAGAGCTGTAAGTCTGGGGAAGTCAGATATTTAATGTTAAGTATGATTACAGTTGGGAAAGAACTAAATTATGCAAAGGGAACATAGATAAACATAGAATAAATAATCTGAGTAAGTTGAGTTTGTGCTGATTTTTTAGTCTGTTAAGTTGAAATCATTTGTGATTCAGAAAAAGTATTGAAACAATTTTAAGAAATTATATATAATGCCCCTCTTACTCATACAGGCACAATCTACTCAATTCCTGTGTTAAATAGTTGATGGATAGACTTTGTGTGTTTGATTTTGCCAAAAATTTATTTGAGTCTAATGATCACTGAGAAATTGGAAGGAGGAAGATAGAAAAAGTGAGAAAAGGCTTCCATTTAGTTTAATTACTACTTGAAAATCAAAATAACTATTTATCCTTCTTGAACAAAAATGTTTTATTTAAAGTAGATTCTTGCTAAAGGTTCTCCCCTTTTGAACAGTTACTTATTGTTTTGAGTATAAAACAGATAATTGTGTAGTTACATACATATACTTGCTTAACAACAGGGATACTTTCCGAGAAATATGTCATGAGGCAATGTTGTTGTAGAACATCATAGTATTCTTACACAAACTTAGATGGTATGGCCTACCATACACCTAGCTATATGGTATGGCCTGTTGCTCCTAAGCCACAAACCAGTACAGCATGTTATTGTACTGAATACTGTAGGCATTGTAACACAGTGGTATTTGTGTATTTAAATATACAAATTATTCAGGGATACATGGTGTCCCCCAAAAGCTTATGATTAGATTATGAGAGATCTGATCAGTGGATTAATCCATTTGCTGGATTAATAATTTGAAAGGACTACTGTACTGGGTGATAACTAGGAAGGTAGAGTTTGGCTGGAGGAAATAGGTCACTGGGAGAGTGCCTTTGGAGTTTATATTTTTGCCTTGATGCTTAACTCTCTCTCTGCTTCCTGGCCATGAGGTGAACAGCTTTCCTCTACCACACCCTTCCACCATGATGTTCAGCCTCACCTCTGGCCCAGCAGTAGTTAACTGACCATGGACTGAACCTCTGAAACTATGAGCCCAAATAAAATTTTTCTCTTCTAAATTGTTCTTGTTGGGTATTTTGATCATAGCAACAAAAAACTTAGAAAGGAAACAGTGAAAATGAAATGGTCCACTTATACCATGAATGAAGTTGCAAAGCTAGAAGTTGCTCTGGGTGAGTGAGTGAGTGAGTTGAAGGAGCCCTAATTAGGAAGGGCTGTTGTAGCTAGCTGGAAGCCATAAGTTCCACCTGATATGTATGTGACGCACCTGTAGGCACCCGCAAACCTGAAGGTATATAACCGGGTGAAAGCGGTCCGAGTTAGGAGAACGGAGAATTCAGTCAGCCTGGCAGTCACTCGGTCGGTCAGAAGAATCAGAGCGGCCAGAACGTAGGCAGAGCGGTTACAGAAGAGAAACCAGATAGAAGAAGTAATGACTGGCCAGAGTCAGGCCGAGGCTCCAGAGGACTGGTCAGAGTAAGGCCGAGGCTCCCGAGGAAGACAGAAGACAGAAGACAGAAGAAGGAAGAAAGAAGAGAGAAGAAAGAAGCTCTAGTCTTTCTCTAAGCTAAGCTCTATCTTTCTTTACTCTAAGCTACTCTACTCTAAGCTAAGAAGAAAAATCTTTCTTTCCCTCTCTAAGCTCTAAGAAAGTAGAAGTAAAAGTAGTAAAAGCTATACTCTGCCTCCGAGAATTTTCCTCCCGTGGCGGCGCCGTGGCTGGCCGTGACAGGCAGCTTACAGTGAGTGAGTTGAGTGGTGAGTGAATGTGAAGACCTGTGCTCTTACTATACACTATAGTAGACTTTAGAAACACTGTACACTTGGGCTACACTGAAATTGTTTTTTGTGTGTGTGTGTGTGTCGTACCGGAGATTGAACTCAGGGGCACTCGACCACTGGGCCACATCCCCAGCCCTTTTTTTTTTGTATTTTATTTAGAGACAGGGTCTCACTGAGTTGCTGAGTGCCTCACCATTGCTGAGGCTGGCTTTGAACTCGCGATCCTCCTGTCTCAGCCTCCCAAAGTGCTGGGATTACAGGCGGCTGTTTTTTTTTTTGTTTGTTTTTTTAAGTTTCATTTCTTCAATAATAAATTACCCTGAACTTACTGTATTTTTTTTTTTTTTACTTTGTGAACTTGGTAATTATTTTTAACTTTTCAACTCATTTGTAATAACTCAGTTTAAAATACAAATACATTGTAGAGCCAAACAAAAATGTATTCTATTTTTACATCCTTATTCTATGAGTCTTTTTCTCTTATTGATATTTTTATTTTTATTTTTGTAGTTAAACTTTTTTGTTGAAACTAAGGCACAAACACACACATTAGCCTAGGCCCACACAGGGTCAGGATCATCAGTATTTCTGTCTTACACCTCTACTCCATCTTGTCCCACTGATGGGTTTTCAAGGGGAATAATAATAATAATGCCTTCTGCTTTTTAATAAGTAGCAAGATTATACTCTAAAATAACCATTAAAAGTATAGTATAGTAAATACAGAAATCAGTAACATTGTTATTTGTCGTTATCAAGCATTTGAACAATATATAATTATGTGTGCTGTATTTTTATATGGAGCACAGTAGGTTTGATTATACCAGCAGCACTCAGCTCTCTACGAACACATTGAGTAATGCATGTTAGCATGACTGTGATGTCACTAGGCAATGGGAATTTTTCAGCTCCATCACAATCATGTAACCACTGTCATGTATGTAGTTTGTTGACCAAAGTGTCATTATGCAGTGAATGACTCTATATATTATCTAATTACATTTATATGATAGTTACACATATATGTTGTATACACACATACATATATGGATATTTTGCAAAGAAAAATGGGAAGTCCCATCAACCCAAGCCCCAAAAGTAATCACTGTTGACAGTTTGACATTTCTCTATGTGAACATACCTTTTTTTTTTTCTTTTCAAGAAACATTGGATTAGAACATCCTCTTCTACAGCTCTTTTTTTTTTTTTTAGTTGTTGATAGACCTTTTTTATTTATTTATATGCAGTGCTGAGAATTGAACCCCATGCCTCACACATGCCAGGCAAGTGCAATACTGCTGAGCCCCAGCCCCAGCCCCTCTACAGCTTTTTTTACTTAAGATTATTTTATGGACATCTCTCTCTACAAGTATTTATTGAGAACCACCTATATTTCTAGATCTACTTTATTCTTCCTGTTCTTTTTATGTTGATAATCTGAAGTTTTACATCTGCAAGGTAGAACATTTGAAAGGTTTACAAAAGAGTACAGTGGAAAATCCCTCCCAAATATACCTCCCAGTTTTCCCCTTTCCAGAAGCTACCACCTTAATGAGTTTTTTATGTTTTGAAATCATTTGTCTGTTTATCTGTTTATTCAGGACTAGGGATTGGATCTATCACAAGCCTTTTTTATTTTGAGACAGGGTCTTGCTAAGCTATCCAGGCTGGCCTCAAACTTGTGGTCCTCCTACCTCAGCCCCCTAAGTTTCTGAAATTACAGGGCATATGCCACCACACCTAGTTATCCTTTTATTTTTATATGCTGTTACTTATTTAGGCTAAATTGCCCTCCTCACCCATTCATTCATAGAAAAGCCTAATGCTGAGTGAACGTACACCAGCAGCCAGTTTTGTAATATTGGTACTTAAGATTGCATGACAGAATGAAAATGAGATTTCTTATTAGTTGAATTTCAATTTCAGGTTTCATGTTATATTATTGTAAGATAATACAATCTGTGGGTGAAAAGTCTTTGTCAGCATTTTAAATCCTTAAAGTGTAACAAATGTTCTAGAAGCAATCCCACAAGTTCCTGGGTGCCCCAGAGGACTGCCTACCATACCCTTCATCCATGTCTGCTTGTCTCACTGTTGGTATTATGCATATAACCAGGTCTTAGAGAATACAGGAATAAATGGACTTGTTACTTTAATCTCAAAGCTAATTTAAAGATTTATGGGTGATTTCTTTGATGCTATTTTTTAATTGGATTGTTTCAATCTGAAATTATATGGATTAACTTGATTTTTCCAACTTAATTCTGATAGTGCCAGAGTGTAGGGATTTTGGGTTACCCAGGATGGTATTAGAATGAAAGAGGGTGAGAACCTGCCAGAACCAGCCTGGAACTGAGATGTTATTTATTGAAGCTCTTTTCTATAACACTGGGTTTTTTTGTTAGCTGCTAATATTTAGGTAGCCCTATAAAAAAAAAAGATTACCTGACAAATTCCTGACTTTCTAATAAGCTAACCAGAGAACATGGGGTGATAGTTGTTTGAGGGATATAGAAAGAAATGAACCAGATCCAGTTTTGAGAGTGATAGTGTTCATAGCTTAAGACCTGAGAGCCCTAGGCTTGTACTTCCCATTAATAATACTTAATTTTGTACAAAATACGTTTCTCAAAAAATATATGTGTGATAGTTTGGATATGAGGTGTCCTCAAAAAGCTCCTGTGTTAATTCAGGAATATTCAGAGGTGAAATAATTATAAGAGCTGTAACTTAATCATTCCATCCCAGTTTGAATGGACTGACTAGGTGGTAATTGTAGGCAGGTGGGGCGTGACTAGAGAAAGTGGGTCACTGGGGATGTGCCCTGGTGAATTCACCTGCCCTCAGGCCCCTTGCCCTTGCTTTTTGTGTTTCCCAGTTGCCATGAGGTGAGCAGCTTTCTTTCCTCTGCTGCAGCCCTTCCACCCTGGTGTTCTGCCTCACCCTGGTGTTCTGCCTCACTTGGGCCCAAAGCAATGGGAGTCAGCCTACTATGGATTGAATCTCTGAAACCACGAGCCAAAATAAACTTCACAGGAACATAAAGCTAACAACATGAAAGTGCAGTGCAAAAAAGTAAAAAATAGACCTATGCTATAGAAGATACCCTCTTACCCAAAAATATTATGTAATTCATTATTTTTGATATAATGTCTCATGTAAATGTTATTTATTTTATAAATAGTCTTTAATTATTTTATTTTTCTTTGTGATTGGACACATATAACACCTGACTTAAATCCAGTGTGCTTCCAGGAACAGTTTAATAAAAATCCTCAAAGATTGCCACTTTTGTTTAATTGTATGTTGTTTATGAGACTCATGCATAATTACATTTACTCTTTTTATTTCAGTAAAAAAAAAATGTAAAATTTACCATCTTGACCATTCTTAATTGTACCCCTCAGTAGTGTTAAGTGTATTCACATTGTTGTGAAACCAAATTTTTAACAACTTTTCATCACATAAAACTCAAATTCTCTACCCATTGAACAGCAACTTCCTATTTCTCCTGTCCCCAGCCCATAGCAACCACTATTCTACTTTCTGTTTCTATGAATTTAACTATTCTCAATACCTCAGATGAGTAGAATCATACAATGTTTGTTGTTACTGGCTTCATTTAGCATAATGACCTCAAGGTTCATCTGTGTCATAGCCTGTGTCTTCCTTCCTTTGTAAGGCTGAATATTTTTCTGTTGTATGTGTATTTTGTTTATCCATACATCTGTTGTTAGACCCCTGGATTGATTCACCTCCAGGCTATTGTGAATAATGCTGCCATGAACATGGATGTGCTTATATCTCTTTGAGGTCTTGCTTTCAACTTTTTGGACATAACCCGAAAAGTCAAATTGCTGGATCATATGGTAATTCTAACTTTAATTTTAAACCATTGCCATACTGTTCTCCCTAGTGGTTGACAATTTTACATTTCCATCAGCAGTGGACAAGAATTCCACCTTTTCCATATCCTCACCAACACTCATTTTCTGGTTTTTTTTTTTGTTGTTGTTGTTTGCTTTTGTTTTAAGAATAGCCATCCTAATGAGTTTCAATAAAGTGATTGTTGTGACTGTGGTTTTGATTCGTATTTTCCTAGTGATTGGTAATGTTGGACATCTTTTTAATATATTTGCTGACCACATCCATGCCATCTTTGGAGAAATGACTATTCAGATCCTTTGCTCATTTTTAAATTGGATTGTTTGTTGTTGTGGAGTCATGGGATTTCTTTTTAAATTCTGGATATTAACATCTGATATGATTATTATAATTTGCAAATATTTTTTCCATTCTATAGGTTGCCTTTTCAGTCTCCTGATTGTGCCCTTTGATGCACAGAAATTTTATGTTATTATTTTGTATAGGTTGTTGGTATCATACTACATTTATATTAAACTATTGATCCCAACTAATTTTTCTAAAATAATAAGAACAAAATGTAATGAAATATTTAGATAATTATAAAGCCACTAGCTGAAAATGTTGCTACATCATCCAACATGCAAATGTACACATTTGGACTACAAATTGTAGTTTGAGATGTGGATTTATGAAGAAATTGATTATGGGAACATTGTCAAATATATGAAGATAAAGGAGCAGGAAAGTGTTCCTAATTATGTGCAAGTTGGAATCCCTGATAATCCACCATGAATTGTTATAGAAATCCTTGCAAGAAAAAAGTGGTGCCCTGTTGCCTTGTGCATTTTTCCCCCTCATCTTTCCTATATAGTAATGCTTCATATTCAGTTAACACCTCTAAACAATTCAAAATTCTTATTCCAAGATTAACTTTCAAATTTAGAGAAATCAAAGATGTTCTTGAAGTATTTGACTTTATCGCAACTTAAATTTTAATATATGTTTGCTTTGGGGATTTTTTTTGTTGTTATTAGTTATACATGACAGTAGAATGTATTTTGACATATTATATATATATGGAGTATAACTTCTCATTCTTCTGGTTGTACATGATGTGGAATTACACTGGTCGTGTATTCATATATTCACATAGGAAAGTAATGTCCAATTCATTCTACTGTCTTTCCTATTCTCATTCCCCCTCCCTTCCCTTCATTCCACTTTGATATGATTGCTTTCGATCAGCAACATTTACACTAATTAGGACCATTTACACTGATTAGTAGATATTGATTATCAAGGCTTTTAGCAATGCAAAAGAAGTACTGTATATATATCTTTTTTCACTTCATCAGGGACCTCAAGGACTAGTTCTTGACTGATTTTCTATGTCTTCTAAAATATTTAAGCTAGAATTTAAAGGATTTTTTTTCTTCACATGCTATTCCTCCTTTTAAAGTAATGTTGCCATTGTTCCTTTTTCCTCCCACTTCCTTTTTCTTTCCTTCCTGACTGCTACTTTTTTCAATTTTTCCCCTGCTCATTAGTCTTAAACAATATGTTAACAGACCTCCTTGACTAATGTTCCTTCCTCCCCTGCCCACTCAACTCATTATTCCTGGCTTTGGCTCACATCTCAATTGTCCAGTGTTTGTAAGGGTTAAAGTGAGCCCTTCAGAATCTGTGTGGAAATAGCATAGCTTTCCTAGCATTAGAGAACTACACAGTGAATACTAGTCACCTGCCAATCAGATGGTTATCCATCCCACCTCATGCTCAGGCTAGACTTTATAAGGTGGTTGGAATCTGAACGAGCAGGAAATCACTAAGCATAAATGTTGCTACTGGACCATCTTGTCTTCCAAATACATAAAGCAGTTTGATTCTTAAAAGCTTAAGCACAGAAGGAAGCTAAGGTTTAAATAGTAATGTTTATAAACAAATCCTCAGTTGACAAAACAGGAGAAGCATATGATAACAGAAAATAAGTGAAATCTCTTCTTAAGTATGCAGTGAACCATGGCAGATATGACTCTTGTTCAGTAGTCTACCCATTTGATATTAGAAGTTTTTCCTTCTTAAATAAAATCTTGTAACAACATAGCATTTTCTGCAAAAACAGTCCAGGTATGCTAAGTTTATTACATTAAACTTTCCAGCTAAGCTTTAGGTGATTGAAAATTCAGGTTTTTGAGTGGTTACTTTATTCTGCTAGTCCTCTGGTGAATCATTTTGCTCTACATAAGACTGTAGTAATCTTATTTGAGAAGTTGTATTCATTAGCAAAAGGTACAAAATATGTTTATCTAGGGTCATGGTGTTTAATTGTAATAGTATTACTATGGTAACTACTGTAATTAGTTTCAGATTTACCCTCCTTCCCACAGGACAAGTTTCTTTTAGTTTTTGATGCCTACTCAAGGCATGAAAATGACAGCAAAATTAATGTCATGACCTTTTTAGCCTGTTTATGGTTTTTCCATGTAAGTACCCTACAGGACGTAGGGAGCAGTGTACATCTAAAATAAACCACTTAGTAGGGACAAGTTAAAAATTGGGTTAATTGGGTTCACCTGATCCTCAGCTGGTAGCACCTTAGTGAAGAAAACATTTCATATTAGACAAAGGAACAAATGTTTATAGTATAAAATTATCTCTAAAATATCTGTATGCTCTATAATGTCTTTTAAAAAAATTTAAAAGGCTATTTATCCAAATATGTAGGAGCTTTTTCTTTTTTGTTGTTTATCTTATTTGTTTTTTTTAAATTGGAGGAAATCACTGTCTTTTCGTATTCCTAGCAAAAAATGTGCTAATACCAACTAAGGGATCATGCACCAGGAACACTAACACCTTCCTTTTGGTAGTGTTGGGTAGCAGCACTCTTTTACAACTGACACTTTTTCCCTTTTCCGATGTCTCAAGTAAGACTTTCCATAACAAGTATCCTTCTAAATCCTTGAGATGTGAACTCTGGTTTTCATTTTATTGTCAGGGTTTGTGTATTTCAACAAAGTACAGTGTTTGCATGTGCAACTAAAGTTGAGAAAAACATGTCAGTATGTTAGAATCTCTTTAAAGGTCTTGTAATTTTTTTTCCCCCTGGCTTTTGGATAATTGACTGAAAAGTGCTAGTGGCAGTTTTTGCAAATAGTGTTTTTGAAGCATTTTTCATATGTTGTTGGATAAAGTGGTACAACTTCTTTGAATGACAATTTGCCAATATCCATAAAAATTTTAAATTGACCTGGCCCAGAAATTTTCTTGCTTTGACTTTATCCTACAATTAGACTTGTGCATGTAGGCAAAGATGTATGTGTAAGAATGCACACTACGGCTTTCTAAGAGCAAAAGCCTGAGAACAATCTAATTGTCAATCAGTGGGTTAAGAAATAGTGGTCCTATATTTATTACTCAGCCTTAAAGAAGAATGAAATTATGGCATTTGCTAGTAAATGCGTGGAACTGGAGAATGTGATGCTAGCAAAATAAGCCAACTGAATATTTACTCTGATATGCCTTTTATAATTCACAGTGGTTGGGGGATAGCTAGGGTAGAGTAGAGGTACTTTGGATTAGACAAAGGGGAGTGAAAGGAGGGGAATGGGTACAGGAGTAGGAAGGACAGTGGACTGAATTAGACATTATTACCCTACGTGCATATATGATTACAGGACTGATGTAATTCTACATCATGTACAACCAGAAGAATTGAGAAGTTATGCTTCATTTATCTATGATATATCAAAATGCATTCTACTGTCATGTATAACTAATTAGAACAAATTTTTTAAAAAACTAAAGATGTACCCCAGGGTTGAGGTTGTAGCTCAGAGGAAGAGCAATTGCCTATCATGTGTGACGCCCTGGGTTTAATCCTCAGCACCACATAAAAATAAATAAATAGCTCAGCACAGTGGCACATACCCGTAATCCCAGCAGCTCAGGAGGCTGAGACAGGAGGATTGCGAGTTCAAAACCAGCCTCTGCAACTGTGAGGTGCTAGACATCTCAGTGAGACCCTGTCTCTTAAAAAAAATACGAAAGAGGGCTGGGATGTGGCTCAGAGGCCAAGGGCCACTGAGTTCAATTCCTGGTACCCAAAAAATAATAAAAATAAATAAATAAATAAAGTAAGTAAGTAAGTAAGTAAGTAAGTACAGGTATTATATCCATTAACTAAAAAAAAAAAAAAAAAATTATGTTCTATGTTCTTTCTTGAATAAGGAGAAAATATGGTGAGATATAGGAAGGAAAAAAAAGTACCTCTTCCGTGATACAAAAAAGAAAAGGAAAAGAGAGGAGAGGGGAGGGAAGAGAAGGAGAGAAGGAAGGAAGAAAGGAAGGATTAGAAGAGTGGTTCCATGCCATGAATCACTATTTAGCCTTTAAATGAAAAAAAAAAAAAAAATCTGTAAGTCTGATATGGAAAGATCTCAAAAATAGGGCTGGGGTTGTGGCTCAGTAGTATAGCACTTGCCTAGCAGTGTGAGGCACTGGGTTCGATTCTCAACACCACATTAAAAAATAAATAAATAAAGGCATTGCATCCATCGACAATTAAAATTTTTTTTAAGATCTAAAAAATGTATTAAGGAAAAGAAGAGCATCATGTATAATTTGCTTCAATTTGGGGAGGTGGAGGAAGGGATGGGACATATTTCTACACATTAACTTACATACACACAGATTATTCCTTAAGGGATACCCAAAAAGGTACAGAGTTGTTACTCTAAGGGGGTAAATTAGGAGAACAGAATGAGGGGCAAGCTTAAATTTTTAGTATATTCCTACTTTTACTATTTGAACTATTGCCCTGTACTTATTTTTTTTAATTGAAATACAAACACAATGTTAAAAATAGATTGTGAAGCCTTAGCAATGCAAGAAATGTTTATTTATTTATTTTTGGTGCTTGGATTGAACCCATTGAACCATGTACTTTGTGCATACCAAGCACATACTCTACCACTTGGCCATACACCCACCCTATAAATACATGCTTAGAGCAGAATAAAAATTATATATACACTATGATTACATGTATTACAAAACCAAAACAAATGAAAAAAGCATAGGGAAGAAACTAGGAATATACCAAAACATTAATAGTATTTTTATGTTAGACTATTGAAATTATGAATTTTTTTTCTTTGTTTCACATTTAGTAATGAGGTAATATTTTATTAATGGAAATGTAAAAAGTATTAGTTTTAAAATGCCATGCTATATATGTGTTTTAAGTAATATATAGATTAGTTATCTGAATATTGCTACAGTTTTTCAAAATAATTTTTCACATTATCTTAATGTGTACTAATAGAAGTTTTTGATAAATGAAAAAATAAGATTATAGAATGCTTTATTTTAACCTGAAAACTTTTTTGACCCCAGTTCTGTTTCAAAGCTTGTTAATTTTTATTTAGCTTTTTCCATGTTGGAAATAATCACTTTATGATAAAGTAAATATTAGATAAAAGCCCTTGGGGGCAGGGAATAAAAAATATTTAGGTGATACTGAAAAGGTAAATCTGTGACTAGAGTGCTCCAAGTATAAGATGTAAGTTTGAATTATTTTCGGAAGAAGAAAAATCACCAGAGTGTGTATTAAGCAGGAATTCACACAGCCACAGAACGTGAGAAAAAATATAGAGCATGGATGAAATTAGGAAATGAAGCAGGGAAGTGTTTGTTTGCTTAGGTTTGTTTGTTTTTGGATTAAGATAGGGTCTTCCTTTGTTGCTCAGGCTAGCTTCAAATTCATCTTCCTGCCTCAGCCTTCCACATAGCTTGGCTTATAGGCTCTGCCACTGAGCCCAGCTAGTTTTGTTTTTGTTTTTATTTTTTAATTAAATAGTCATTGTGAAACTAATGGATGGGATTTTAATTTAATGCAGAAATTATAGAGAAGGAAAAAGCTAGAGGTGGCAACAGGACTGAGAGAGAAATGGACTAAACTGGGAATGTCATAAATCATTTAGAAGGGAAGAGAGTCAAGAGGTAGAAATAGCATCAGTTGAAAGTATACATACCCATTGGTCTGTGGTGTTGAAACCAAAATGTGTGTAGTACTTGGAAGCAGGTAAGACTTAAGAGAAAAAATAAATATGAGGAATCCAAAATGATCTTAAAGTTATATCAATTTTCTATAACCTGCTTAGTTTAAAGATGATTTTGTCACAGCATGTAGATAAGAGTAAAAAATGGTAGAAATAGGATCATTTCTAAAGTAATGAATAAAAACCAAACTGACTGAAGTGCTGACAGCCAGACTGATTGAAAAGAACAAAATAATAAAGAGTTTCACAATATGTATCAATATCATGGAAAGATAAATGACAGCGTCTTTATTTTGTGGTATTTATTTTGTTGCTGAGTGTCATTTATTACCAAATAATGCAATTCTTTTTTGAAATGCTTCCATCTTCATCAGGATGGTAACCTCACTGGCCTTGGTGACCTCTTCATTCTGTTAGACTTGGAAGCCAGGCTGGAAATTCTAAGCGTGTTCTGTTTGTTGGAAAAAGAGCCAAATATTTTACTTACAACTACATCTTAGACATTTGTACAAATAAAAAAAAAAAAAAAAAATGGAAGAATGGCTATGTGTTAAAACTAAAACTGTTCCTGAAAGCTTCAGTCTTTTTAGACTTAGATGAAATGTATAAAAGCATCATTGTCAACATAATGCATTGATAAATAGTGTTGAAAATTATTATTTTCTAGGGGCTTATCTGTAGTCGATGAAACTTGAAACAATGTTGAAATATCTGAAAAGCCTCTGATCCTGATACTTGAGAAATTCAAGAGATGGGCATTTTTTTTTTTTTACTTTTACATAAAATATTTTAAATGCCATTTTAGGAATAGTATAGTCCTCCCCAAAACACAACCAGGCAATCTTTACAAATCATAGGAAATTTATACTTAGTCAATTATCTGTCACTTTTAGTTATGGAAACATGTGTAAGTGGCAAAATCAATAAAGATTGCTTCAAACTTTAAAATTCAGTTACTAAACTCATTGAGTTGAGGACTTTTTCCAAAAAGTACAAAAGAGAAATGGAAAAGGAAAAAATAAAGTATAATCATCCTAGAAGGATTGACATCTGAATAATAGGAGTTCAAGGGCAGAGAGAAAGAACAGAGAAAATAAATGAGGAAATCCAAGAAAAATAGTTGAAGGAAATGTCCCAAGAAGTGAAATGCACAAAACTCCAGGTTGATAGGGCCCACCAAACACTTGGGAAATGGATCAAAATAGACTAAGACATTTTGTTGTAAAATTTCTAACCATTGTTTCCAAAAAGAAAAAAAAAAAAAAATTACAAAGGAAGAACCACACCAACATTGGAAACCAGAGACTCAGCGGAGCAGTGCCTTCAAATTTCAACCTGGAATTCTACACTTAGAAAAATTGGAGGAAAAGTAAGGAGGTATAAATACTGGACTAATCAGCTATAAAAATTTAAAGTGCTTATCTCTGAGGAAAAGGATGTAGTGGCTGCATTTTTAAAATAAAGTGTAGGGAAATAGTTAATGTAACTTTGATTTAAATTAAAAAGAAAAAAGGGAAAGATTATTCTAGCAGCACAGAGTAGATTGGAAAGATAAAGGACAAGAGGCAGGAAGTTATGAAGACCTGACTTAAAGCAGGAAGGCTAGGATGGAACAGAAGTGATGGCTTTGAAAAAAACTTCAAAAGAGGAGCAGGGAGGGGATAGATACCTAGCATGCTTGAAGCCCTGGATTCCATCTGCAGCACCACGAAGAAAGAGAGAGAGAGAGAAAGAGGCACATTTGAAGGCAGGAGCTACATTTAGTTTAGAAGTTAGAGGTAGTCAGTTGGAGTATGTAGTAGGCAGAGAACATTTAGCTGGGAATACAAATTTAAAGTTGTAGTTAGAACCACAGAAGTTGTCCTTTGTAGAAAACCTATAAAGAGAAAAGAAATAGGGTTTAGGCTAGAACATGTTTTCCTAAACAGATGTTTTTTTGTGTGTGATGACAAAAAATAAAATATAAGGCCTTCTAAAACATTATTTTATTGTATTGCATTGTATATTGTGGTTTTTTTTTTTTTTTGTAACAGGGATTGAACCCAAGGTCACTTGAGCCACATCCCTAGCCATTTTTATTTTGAGACAGTCTGACTAAGTTGCTTAGGGCCTCACTATGTTGCTATGGCTGGCCTTAAACTTGAGATCCTCCTTCCTCATTACAGGCATGCACCAACATGTTCAACTTCCTGCTAAACCTTATTAACCTATCAGTTCAGTTATATACACAGCATATACTAAGGAACATTATATATGCACTCATTTTTATAAGGGTAAATGATTCGTTCTTATGCTTGAAAATGTTGTACATTCTAGTATACTTCTTTTTCTTTTATGAAAGAATCCTAGAGCATTTATTAACATATAGTACTTTTTTTTAGAAAATATTTTCAACATATATCCAGTTGAATCCTTTCATCAGCTGAGTTAAGTATTATTTTCTTTCCCTTTCTAAATTGCAGAAACTGAAACAGGAGATGAAATGACTTGACTAGAATCACACAGTAAGAAATTTCAGTTAAAAATGGACATCTCCCCCAGTCAGTTCATGAGCGTTCCAGTGATTTCTTTTTTAACTTATTGCACACTTGAAATTAGGCTAGACCATTATCTTGAAAATTAGTGGTCTAGTCTTCTAGCATTTTTGATTTGGTGAATAGTCATGTGCCTTTGGGAACATCATCTTTAATAAGTATAAAAATTCAGGGATAATAGGACTACTTCCAAAATTTCTGCAATTCCAAGTAATAGAACAGGAATTTCCTTGAAAGATCTTTAACTAGTTTCCTGGAATGACTCTGTGAACCATTTCACTCTATCAATAACTGATATTTTTCCATGACTACCCTAAATACATAAATGAAGACACAATTGTTGTAAAAATACTTTGTATAAAACCAGCAACTTGAGAAATTGTGCTTTTTATATGTAATATGAAATGAAATGTAAGCTTCTTCTCAGCAAAAGAAACAATCAGTGAGGTGAATAGAGAGCCAACTAATTGGGAACAAATATTTAATACATGCACATCAGATAGAGCACTAATTTCTAGAATATATAAAGAACTAAAAAAACTTAACACCAAAAAAGCAAATAACCCAATCAATAAATGGGCTAAGGAATTGAAAAGACACTTCTCAGAAGAAGATACACATTTAATCAACAAATACATGAAAAAAATGCTCAACATCGCTGGCAATTAGAGAAATGCAAATCAAAACTACTCTAAGATTTCATTTCATTCCAGTCAGAATGGCAGCTATCAAGAACACAAGCAACAATAAATGTTGGAGAGGATGTGGGGAAAAAGGCACACTCATACATTGCTGGTGGGACTGCAAAATGGTGCAACCGCTATGGAAAGCAGTATGGAGATTTCTTGGGAAAATGGGAATGGAACCACCCTATGACCCAGCCATCCCACTCCTGGGTCTATTCCCAAAGGACTTAAAAAGAGCATATTACAGTGACACAGCCACTTCAATGTTTATAGCAGCACAATTCACAATAGCTAGGTTGTGGAACCAACCTAGATGTCCCTCAGTAAATGAGTGGATAAAGAAAATGTGGTATATATACAAAATGGAATTTTACTCAGCAATAAGAGAGAATAAAATAATGGCATTTGCAGGTAAATGGATGAAGTTGGAGAATATAATGCTAAGTGAAATTAGTCAATCTCAAAAATCCAAATACCGATTGTTTTCTCTGATATAAGGAGGCTAGTTCACAGTGTTGTTGGAAAGGGGGTACATAGGATCAGAGGAACACTAGAATGGTCATTGGAAAGGGAGGGGAAGGGAGGGAGCAAGGGGGGAGGGAGGGGAGAAGGAAAAGAAATTGGTGATTTAATGAGATGGATATCATTATCCAAAATGCATGATTGAAGATCTGAATGATACTTATATACTTTGTATACAAGCAGTTATATGTAAAAAGATACTATACTTGTGCATTATGAATAAGTAAATAAATATTTTTTTTAAAAAAGCACTGGGTTAGATTCTCAGCACCACATATAAATAAATAAAAATAAAGGTCCATCTACAACTAAAAAATATAAATAAATTAAAGGAGATATATTTAAAAAAAAAGAAATGTACTCTGTAAACATGTATAACAAATTAGAATAAAAAAATGGAAAAAAATAACTAATATTTTAAAATATCTGAATTTGAAGAAGCACGTTTTTATTGAAACCATTAGCCATGTGCAGCTATTTAAGAAAGGAAGGAGTTTGTATTTACATTGTATTAATATAAATATCAATATAAATCAATATAAGCATTAAGAATTTACTAAGTGGATCAAAATTTATTCTGTAGATAAAGCTTTAGCTTCTCTAATTCTTTAGTATCAAATTGGGAATTTCATTTTTATTCATTTCTTGAATAGGATAGATTAAAATAAGAATAAGCATTTGTTATAATTCAGCAAATGATTAATACTATTATTGTCAGGATTTATATACTATAAACTTATGCTATTTTAACAAAATGAGCTTTAAAGTATTGGAGCCTTCTTGATCTTGAGAAACATGAATTCCATCATTGCTTAGAAGTAGGTTTTTTTTTTTTCTTTTAATCAGTGAAATATACCACAACCACTGTGGAAAATAGGTAGTTGTTTATAAAGTTGTATACCACCCAGCAATTCCACTCCCACATTTTTGTTTTGTTTTGTTTTTTGGTACTGGGGATTAAACCAAGGGGCCTTTAACCACTGAGCCACATCTCTAGCCCCTTTTTTATATTTTATTTAGAGACAGGGTCTCGCTGAGTTGCTTAGCCTCACTAAATTGCTAAAGCTGGTTTTAAATTCGTGATCCTCTTGCCTCAGCCTCCGGAGCAGTGGGATAATAGGCATGCGCCACCGTGCCTGGTTCTACTCCTAAATTTATCTACACAAAAAAATGGGCACAAGTATTTATATTTATTTATGATAACCAAAAATTGGCAACAACTCAAATGCCTATCAGTGGATAAATGGATAAATACATTGCATTACAGTCATATGGTGGTGTGCTATTACTAAACTAAGCCCATTTTACAAAAGAGCTGTAGTATAGAATAGTCATCCATGGACTTGCTGGCTCTGATTCTAACTTCAAACCTAAAATCTTGTGGGATTATCACCATGCTATGCTTTAGAATCCAGAGGCACAAGATTATAGTAGGATCAATACTGGAAAATGGCCTGTCAAAGGAACAGCCACCCAAATGTGGTAGGTTAATAGTAGTATCTCAGTGAATAAAGCAGAGCCTGTTTAAGACACCAAAAGACTTATTACTGTTTTCATATATTTCCATTTCTCTATTTTCACATTTCAAGTTTTCCTGGCCAAATTTATTATATTATTATAGTTATCTGAATGACAGTATGTCTGTCTGGTGATGTATGACATGTTTATTCCCTTGGAAATCGCTTCCTGGAAATAATCATCTAGACTGACATCTACATTGTAATTCCGTGATTGGTACCCACATATACAAGAGCATGCACTTATCACACTAACTCACAACATGGGCTAATGTTAATAAGCTTATTGAGCATGGAACAAATGATTATCTTTTATTCTCTAAGGTCTTTATCTAAATTTATTTTTAGGAGTCTTAGCAAGGCAGCATAACAAAGACAAGGCAGTGTCTGCCTTAGGCTTCCTGAACAAGGAGTAAATGGAAAATTTCCATTTCTAGCACCATCAAGCTGTCACTTTCCCAAGTAACCAACTCACCTAATTTTCATTTTTAATCAACTCTGTTTAAATATAATATATTAACTAAAATTAAAAGTAATCATATGAGTGATTTATAAAGCTCATTATATTAAATCTTGCCATAATTGATGGCATTCACTGTGTGCATTCTTTAATTTTTGCCCCTTTCTGATAGATTTTTCTGTTAATATACTTTTTAGCAATTCAAGAAAGAAAAGTCAGGTTGTAATTTTACAGATTGTTATATACTATGAAGGACACAGCGACTGCTACTACTGTACCATGGTAAAAATGCACAATGACTTTTCTTGTGTGAAGTTGGAAAAATACTGTTAGATTTTATGTGACTAGTTAATGCATCTTTTCCTCTAACATATTTATATAATGAATTATCATCCAAGCTAGTCAGAAAATGCACTATTGTGATTATTCAAGATGTTTTCTTTAATAAGTGTTTGGTTATTAATTACAAAATGTTTCATTTTTCATAATTACAGTAGAATGAAACTATGCCAGTGCTAGACTTGACAGCAAAAGATAGTATGGCTCCTGTAGTGGTATATGCATGCATTGGAATTATATTCAGCCATAAAGAAGAATGAAATTGGGCTGGGGTTATGGCTTAGTAGAGTGCTTGCCTAGCACGTGCACAGCCCTGGGTTCGATCCTCAGCACCACGTAAAAATAAATAAATAAAATAAAGGTATTGTGTCCAACTACAACTAAAAAATAAATATTAAGAAAAAAAAAATGAATGGCCAGGCGTGGTGGCGCACACCTGTAATCCCAGCACTTGGGAGGCTGAGGCAGGAGGATCGCGAGTTCAAAGCCAGCCTCGGCACTGGCGAGGCACTTAGCAACTCAGTGAGACCCTGTCTCTAATAAAATACAAAAAAGGGCTAGGGATGTGGCCCAGTGGTCGAGTGCCCCTGAGTTCAATCCCAGGTACCAAAAAAAAAAAAAAAAAAAAAAAAAGGAATGAAATTATGTCATTGTGGGAAAATGACTAGAACTTGAGAACACCATTAAGTGAAATAAGCCAAAATCAAAAAGTCAAAGGTCATATGTTTTCTCATATATGTGGAAGCTAGAGAGGAAAAGGGAAAAAAAAAGTGTGGGGGTGTCTCATGAAAATCTAAGAGAGATTAATAGAGTAGAGGAAAGGGAGCAGGGGAGGAAGGGAAAGGAAAGGAGAAATACTGAGGAATGATAGTGGCCAAATTATATTGTTATATAATGTACAAATATGTAACAATGGATTCCATAATTATGTATAATTATAATATACCAATAAAAATATGGAAAACCAAAGGATGGTATGACTTTTGAGTGAGTTTTCTACCTTAGATACCATGATGTTGGGCATACAGTTAAAATTATTTTGAAACCCAAATAGCCAAAGCACCCTTGAGCAAAAAGAAAAAAGATGAAGGTATTTTATTATATTACCTGACTTCAAAATACTCTACAATCCTGTAGTAACCAAAACAGCATTGTGTTGGCATTCAAACAGACACAGAGAAATGGAACATAATTGAGTGCCTAGAAATAACCCCAAGCATGTATAGCCAACTGATTTTCAACAGGGTGCTAACAACACTGGAGAATGGAAAGACTTCAATAAATGGTACTAAGGATAAGTTAAGAATAAACCAGACCCTTACCTCTGACCATTTACAAAAATCAACTCAAAATGGATTGAAAATTTAAGGTGTAAAACAGTGAAACTACTAGAAGAAAATATAGTGGAGAAGAGGCTTCAGGAAATTAGAAAAGGCAAAGAGTTTGGGGTCAAGAGCCCAAAAAACACTGGAAACAAAAGCAAAAACAGACAAATGATCACACTAAAAAGCTTCTGTACAGCAAAAGAAACAATCAGAATAAAGATACAACCTGCAGAATAGGAAAAAATATTTGCAAACTATACATCTGATAAGGTATTGCTATCCAAAAAAAATCAATAAATAACCCAATTAAAAAATGGGCAGTGTACTTAAATAGATATATCTCAAAAGAAGACATACAAATGACAAACTGGTATATGAAAAAATGCTCAATATCACTAATCATCAGGGAAATGGCAAATAAAAACCACAGTAAGATATCATCTCCCCCCAGTAAGAATGGCTTTATCAAAAAGACAAAAAGATAAGTTCTGGTGAACATGTGGAGAAAAGGGAATCCTTGCACGACTGCTGGTAATATAAATTAGTAGAGCTATTATGGAAACCAGTATGAAGGTTCCTCAAGAAGTTATAAATAGAACTTACCTTATAATCCAACAATTCTGCTACTACATATATATCCAAAAGAAATGAAATCGGTATGTTGAACAGACATCTGCATTCACATGCAGTGCTGTAGCACTATTGACAGTAGCCAAGATACTGAATCAATGGAAGTCTGTCAACTAATGAATGGCTAAAGAAAAGATGCAGATATACATGATGGAATACTGGTCAGCCATAAAAAGAATGAAATCCTATTATTTGTGACAACTTGTATGGTAATGAAGATCCTTTTGTTCAGTG
Organism: Tamias sibiricus; assembly: GCA_025594165.1. NCBI lineage: Eukaryota > Metazoa > Chordata > Mammalia > Rodentia > Sciuridae > Tamias > Tamias sibiricus. Next base: position 69,282,527 of record CM046669.1, read on the forward strand.
AAATAAGCCAGGCACATTAGGTATTTGTCTTTTTGTTTTTCAAAAAGACAAATACCTAATGATCTCCTATGTCGAATAGAAAAAAGTTAATTTCTTAGAGGTTGAGAAGTGTAATGGTGGTTACTAAAGGATGGAATGTAGGGGAGAGGGAGGAATAGGGAAATGTTGATCAATGAGTACTAAGTTAAAGTTGGACGGGAATAAGAAGCTGTTGCCTAGTAGGATGACTATAGGTAACAGTTATGTACTGTATATCTCAAAAAGCTAGAAGAAAACATTGAATGTTTCCACCTTGAAGAAATGATAGATGATCAAGGAGATAAATATGTTTAACCTAATTTAAGCATTACAGAGTGCATACATCTATTGAAATACCACATGGGACCCCATTAATATGTACAATTTTAAGTTATATATCAGTTTATAAAATAAAAATAATTATGATTACATTCCTTTTCTAATACATGATAGTTTTTCAAAATAATTTTAAAATTGGATTTTTTTCTGATTGCAAAAGTAGTATTTATTCATTGGGAAAATTTTGTAATATTTCAATAAGCATAAAATGGAAATTAAATAACAATTTAATGCCTGACTCAGAGATAACCAATTTTAATATTTGCTAGTTGTTCTCATGAATATATGAAAAAAATTGACCCATACTACTTGATGACCAATGCTTTTATATAAGAACATATCATAAGCATTTTTCACATTTAAAAATTTTAAGAAACATTTTAAAAACAACTTCTTCATAAAGGTATGCCCTGCTTTATTTAAGATTTTTAAATTAATTTTATTTACTTCTTGACAGTTTATAACCACAATCAAGATAATGGAATGCATCTTTTGCCTCAGAAGATATTTCTTGTGCCTACTTGATTTTTCCTTCCTTTCTCTTCTGACCCCAGACAACTATCACTCTGTTGCTATAGTTTGTATTTTTTTGAAATCTTATATTAGTAGTATCGTACAGTATAAACTCTTTTTTGTCTAGCTTCTTTCAAATAACAGTGCTTTTGCAGATTCATTGCATTGTAATGTGGATTAATGGTCTGTTTCTTTAAATTGTTTAGCAGTGTTCCTTTCCTGTTCAAATTTCCACCTGTTGGTGAACATTTGGGGTTGTTTCTGATTGGAGGCTACTACAAATAAAGCTGTTGTGAGCATTCTCTGTACAAGTCTTTATATGGATATGAGGTTTCTTTTCTTGTGGGCAAGTATGAAGGGATTAGCTGCATCCCATGATAAATATATCTTTAGCTTTTGGAAAAATTATCAAACTAACCTTAAAGTAACTACCATTTTACATTATTACTAGCAGCATATAAGATTTCCATTTCTTCCACTTTCTTTTTTTTTTTAATTTTTATTTATAGTAGTATGTATTACAGTTCATACTATACATATATAGCATCTTTTTACATAAAACAATTTGTATACAAAGTATATTTGCAGCATTCAAGTCTTCAATCATGCATTTAGAATAATGATATCCATCTTATTCAACCACTTTTTCCCCCTTCCCGCCTTGCTCCCTCCCTTCCCCTCTCTTCTCTTTGACCATTATAGTGTTTCTCTAATCCTCCTATGTACCCTGACCCATCAATACTGTGAACCGGCTTCCTTATATCAGAGGAAACATTCGGTATTTGGATTTCTGAGATTGACTGATTCCACATAGCATTATATTCTCCAACTTCATCCATTTACCTGTGAATGTCATTATTTTATTCTCTTTTATTGCTGAGTAAAATTCCATTGTGTATATATACCACATTTTCTTTATCCATTCATCTACTGAGGGACATCTAGGTTGGTTCCACAACCTAGCTATTGTGAATTGTGCTGCTATAAACATTGAGGTAGCTGTGTCACTGTAATATGCTGTTTTTAAGTCCTTTGGGAATAGACCCAGGAGTGGGATGGCTGGGTCATAGGGTGGTTCCATTCCTATTTTCCCAAGAAATCTCCAAACTGCTTTCCATAATGGTTGTACCATTTTGCAGTCCCACCAGCAATGTATGAGTGTGCCTTTTTCCCCACATCCTCTCCAACATTTATTGTTGTTTGTGTTCTTGATAGCTGCCATTCTGACTGGAGTGAAATGAAATCTTAGAGTAGTTTTGATTTGCATTTCTCTAATTGCCAGCGATGTTGAGCATTTTTTCATGTATTTGTTGATTAAATGTGTATCTTCTTCGGAGAAGTGTCTTTTCAATTCCTTAGCCCATTTATCGATTGGATTATTTGTTTGTTTGGTGTCAAGTTTTTTTAGTTCTTTATATATTCTAGAAATTAGTGCTCTATCCAATGTGCATGTATTAAATATTTGTTCCCAGTTAGTTGGTTCTCTATTAACCTCACTGATTGTTTCTTTTGCTGAGAAGAAGCTTTTTAGCTTAAATCTATCCCATTCATTAATTCTTGGTAATAATTCTTGCGCTACAGGATTCTTGTTAAGGAACTTGGGGCCTAATCTGACATGTTGGAAATTGTAGCTTACTTTTTCTTCTATTAGGTGTATTGTCTCTGGTCTAATTCCTAAGTCCTTGATCCACTTTGAATTGAATTTTGTGCATGGTGAGAGATACAGGTTTAATTTCATTTTGTTGCATATGGCTTTCCAGTTTTCCCAGCACCATTTGTTGAAGAGGCTATCCTTTCTCCACTGTACATTTTTGGCGCCTTTGTCTAATATAAGATAGCTGAAATTATATGTATTAGTCTCTGTGTACTCAATTCTGTACCATTGGTCTACTGGTCTGTTTTGGTGCCAGTACCATGCTGTTTTTGTTACTATTGCTCTATAGTATATTTTAAAGTCTGGTATGGTGATGCCGCCTGCTTCACTTTTCCTGCTCAGGATTGCTTTAGCTATTCTGGGTCTCTTATTTTTCCAGATGAATTTCATGACTGCTTTTTCTATTTCTTTGAGAAATGTCATTGGGATTTTGATTGGAATTGCATTAAATCTGTATAATGCTTCTGGTAGTATGGACATTTTGACAATATTAATTCTACCTATCCAAGAACAAGGTAGGTCTTTCCATCTTCTGAGGTCTTCTACGATTTCTTTCTTTAGTGTTCTATAGTTTTCGTTATAGAGGTCCTTCACCTCTTTCATTAAGTTGATTCCCAGCTTTTTTTTTTTTTTTTTTTTTTTTTTTTTTTTTTTTTTTTGATGCTATTGTAAGTGGAGTAGTTTTCATCAGTTCCCTTTCAGAGGCTTTGTCACTGATGTACAAAAATGCCTTTGACTTATGGGTATTGATTTTGTAACCTGCTACTTTGCCGAATTCATTTACTAGTTGTAAAAGTTTTCTGGTAGAGTTTTTTGGGTCTTCTAGGTATATTATCATGTCATCAGCAAATAGTGCTAATTTGAGCTCTTCTTTTCCTATCTGGATCCCTTTAATTTCTTTCATCTGTCTAATTGCTCTGGCCAGAGTTTCAAGTAATATGTTAAATAGCAGTGGTGAGAGGGGGCATCCCTGTCTTGTTCCAGTTTTTAGAGGGAATGCTTTCTTCTCCATTTAAGATAATGTTAGCTTGAGGTTTTGCATAGATAGCTTTTATAATGTTGAGATATGTTCCTGTTATTCCTAATTTTTCTAGAGCTTTGAACATAAAGGAGTGTTGTATTTTGTCAAATGCTTTTTCTGCGTCTATTGAGATGATCATATGGTTTTTATCTTTAAGTCTATTGATGTGATGTATTATGTTTATTGATTTCCGAATGTTGAACCAGCCTTGCATCCCTGGGATAAACCCCACTTGATCATGGTGCACTATCTTTTTGATATGTTTTTGAATCCGATTTGCCAGAATTTTATTGAGGATTTTTGCATCTATGTTCATTAAAGATATTGGCCTGAAGTTTTCTTTTTTGGCTGTGTCTGTGCCTGGCTTTGGAATTAATGTGATATTGGCCTCATAGAAAGAGTCTGGAAGAGCTCCCTCTTTTTCTATTTCTTGAAATAATTTGAAGAGCATCGGTATTAGTTCTTCTTTGAAGGTCTTGTAGAACTCGGCTATAAACCCATCAGGACCTGGACTTTTTCTTGTTGGAAGTTTTTTGATAGCGTCTTCTATTTCTTCACTTGAAATTGATTTATTTAAATTGTGTATAGCTTCCTGTTCCAGTTTGGGGAATTCATACAACTCTAGAAATCTGTCTATGCTTTCAGTATTTTCTATTTTATTAGAGTACAATTTTTCGAAGTAATTTCTAATTATCTCCTGTATATCTGAGGTGTTTGTTGTGATATTTCCTTTTTCATCACGGATGCTAGTAATTTGAGTTTTTTCTCTTCTTCTTTTTGTTAGCATTGCTAGGGGTCTGTCAATTTTATTTATTTTTTCAAAGAACCAACTTTTGGTTTTGTCAATTCTTTGAATTGTTTCTTTAGTCTCAATTTCATTAATTTCAGCTCGGATTTTAATTATTTCCTGTCTTCTACTGCTCTTAGTGTTGATCTGTTCCTCTTTTTCTAGTGCTTTGAGATGTGATGTTAAATCCTTTATTTGTTGTTGTTTTTTTCTTTTAATGAAGGAATTCAGTGCAATGAATTTTCCTCTTACTACTGCATTCATAGTGTCCCAGAGATTTCTATATGATGTATCTGTGTTCCCATTTACCTCTAGGAATTTTTTAATCTCCTCCTTGATGTCTTCTTCCACCCCTTGTTCATTCAGTAGCATGTTGTTTAGCTTCCAGCTGTTGGAGTAGTTTTTTTTAATTTCTTGTAATTATCATTGATTTCCAATTTCATCCCATTATGGTCTGATAGAATGCAAGGTAGGATTTCTATTTTTTTATATTTGCTGAGAGTTGCCTTGTGACATAATATATGGTCAATTTTGGAGAAGGAGCCATGCATGTGCTGCTGAGAAGAAAGTGTATTCGCTTACTGAGGGATGAAATATTCTATATATGTCCGTTAGGTCTAAGTTATTAATTGTTTTAATGAGGCCTAATGTTTCTTTATTTAGCTTTTGTTTGGATGATCTATCCATTGGTGAGAGAGGTGTGTTGAAGTCCCCTAGAATAACTGTGTTGTGGTCTATTTTACTCTTGAACTTGAGAAGGGTTTGTTTGACGAATGTAGGTGCTCCATTATTTGGGGCATATAGATTTATAATTGTTATATCTTGTTGATGAATGGTTCCCTTAAGTAGTAAGAGATATCCATCTTTGTCTCTTTTGATTAGCTTTGGCTTGAAGTCTACTTTATTTGATATGAGAATGGAAACCCCTGCCTGCTTCCGCAGCCCATGTGCGTGATAAGACTTTTCCCAGACTTTCACCTTCAATCGCTTGATGTCTTTTTCTATGAGGTGTGTTTCTTGTAAGCAACAAATTGTTGGGTTGTTTCTTTTAATCCAACCTGACAATCTGTGTCTTTTAAATGGTGAGTTTAGACCATTAACATTCAAGGTTATTATTGAGATGTGATTCTTATTTCCATCCATTTTTAAATGTATTATGGTATTTAGCTTGATTTGGGTTCTCCTCTGGTTGGTAATTCCTTTAGTTTACTATCTCCCTTTGTTGGTTTTCATTGTTATTTTTCTCTTCTTCTTCATGGAAAATTTTGCTCAAGATGTTCAGAAGTGCTGGCTTTCGAGTTGTGAAATCAAAATTTTAACTTTTGTTTGTCGTGGAAGGTTTTTATTTCATCTTCGAATCTAAAGCTCAGTTTTGCTGGATATAAGATTCTTGGTTGACATCCCTTTTCTTTCAGAGCTTGAAATATGCTATTCCAGAATCTTCTAGCTTTTAAGGTCTGGGTTGAAAAATCTGAGCATAATCTGATCAGTTTCCCCCTATATGTAATCTGCTTCCTTTCTCTTGTGGCTTTTAGTATTCTCTCCTTGCCTAGTATATTAGGCAATTTCATTATAATGTGCCTTGGTGTGGATCTGTTGTGGTTTTGTATGTTTGATGTTCGGTAAGCCTCTTGAACTTGATTTTGCCGTTGGTTCCTCATGTGTGGAAAATTTTCTGCTATTATTTCATTGAATAAATTACTCATTCCTTTGGTTTGAAACTCTGCACCTTCTTCAACACCAATCACTCTTAAGTTTGGTCTTTTTATGCTGTCCCATAATTCCTGAATGCTCTGTTCTTGTTTTCTTACTTCTTTTGCCGTGTCCTCTAGATTTTTCTCCAGGATAAATATTTTGTCTCATTATCTGAGGTCCTTTCTTCCAGGTGATCTAATCTGTTGGTGATGCTTTCAATTGAGCATTTAGTTTGGTTTATTTCTTCTTTCATTTCCAGAATTTCTGTTTGGTTTTTCTTTAGAATCTCTATCTCCCTATTGAAGTAATCTTTTGCTTCTTGTATTTGTTTTTGAAGTTCTTTGTCAAAATGCTCTTTTACCACCTCTACTTGCTCTCTCATCTCATTTTTAATTTCAGTCTTAAGATCCATAAACATTTGGAATATGTAATTTCTAAATTGCATCTCTGGCATTTGACCAACTGTGCTTGCCATGGAATCAATTGAGGGGGCCTGTTGGTTGGTTTCAGCCACTTTCTTCCCTTGCTTCTTCATAATGCTTGTGTGTCTATTCTCCTAGCACTGTGGGACCTTGCCTATTTCAATTTCACCTTATAGCCTTATGTTTCTCCTGTGGTACAATGCTGTCAGGTCCCCTTATAAATACCTTACAATTTAAGCTCTAACACTTCTTTACAGCAAATCCCAGTTTGATCACAATGTACAGATTTAGTTAACCCAGATATTGTTTCCAATTTACTCTGTATGCTTGCATTTGGGTTTACAGTTTCAGTATTGGATACAGAGATGATATGTTTAGGAAGAAGCAAGTGAGATTACTGAGATGTTCTTTCTTAGGAAATATAACAGTAGAATTCTATAGAAGTGGTTTAATATCAGCAGACAGGAGAGAAGAGAGAATGGAGTGAGTGATTTAGAGGAAAGACGATTTGTATGTAAACCAAACTTATTTAGCCTTTGAGAGAAGAAATATAAAGAAAGATGGAAAAGAAAAAATAAAAAGGAACAATGAGAGATAACAAAGAATTAAGAATTATTGTAAGAGAGAGGAGAGAGAAACTGAGTCAAGAAAAATAGAGATTAAACTATATATAACACCGCTTTTCTGTATATTTCAATTGCCCCAGGCCTAGAAGTCCCAATTTCTGCGTATACCTTGTTTTCACCTCTGATGAGTACACAATGACAGGGTGTAAGTAGATAAGATGAGGGCAGAAGAGACTAAAGTGAGACGGGAAGAAAGGAAAGAGGAACACAGACACACAAATAATCCCACTATCAAACAGAACAAAAGCAAAAACAAAAACAAACAAACAAAAACAAAAACAAAAAAACAAGAGTCGGAGTTTAAGTCAGTTGTCCTGGATCATGCCCAGACTGTCACAGTGGAGTCTAGTCTGCAGCTTTGGCCAGCGGCAGATTGGCACAGACGAATAATGGCTGGGGTTTGGGGGGGGGGGGGGGGGGGCGGTGTCAGTATGTTAATAGCATCAAGAAAGCGTTCATTAAAAATGCATGCATTCCCCATGCCTGCCCCCGGTTATAGCTCTTATGGTTGCTGCGCTGGCCTCAGGCAGGCCCTTTCCTGAGGGCTGCCTGTGCCCGTCTCACCCAGGTGTTTGCTGTTCTCCAGGCCCTGGACCGGTCCTTGGATGCCTGTAGCTGTTTTTCTTCTCCGTTTCTTTGTCCTAGTCAGCCGCAGCCCTCCTCCAAAATGGCGGCGCCTTCCCTGGTCCCGACAGCAGTATCCTGGTCCTGTGTGTCACTCTGAGGCTTGCAGGTCCCGTTTGCCGATTTACGCAAAAGAAGTCTGTGAGGCCGCTGCTCGCTTCTGGCTCTCTTTTTATTCTGCGCTGTTGGAGGCCGTGGTCTGCACTTCCCGTACTGCAATGCTACCATGGAAGCTGCGCCGCTAATGCTGGTTTGGCCTGTGGGCCGCTGGCACTGGACTCCGTGTGTCCGGGGTCTGGAGTTCCTTGTATTTTCACCATCTAGACGTGCGTGGATGTCTCAGCTCCCTTCCAGTTGCAGGAGTGTTGCTAAGAACGCATTCAGTCTTCCCAATAAGCCTCTTTTATTGCTTCTCTGCTGTCCGCCATCTTTTTTCCTCCCTCTTCTACTTTCTTGTCAATACTTAATGTAGTCACTGGGTTTTGTGTTTTACTTTCAAACGTATTTTCCACCATGTGGAAAAGCCCTTTGTTTTTTTCTGTAGTTATAATGTTCTGTGTGTCATTAAATATGTTTAATCAATGCACTATATCGACATTTTCTATGTGCTACGTAATCTATATAATCATGTTTTTAATGACTGAATTATAGTTTATTAAATGAATATATTGCAATTATATTACCTTTACCTATATTGTTAAGCATTTTAGTTATTTCTTCCTAAAAAGAATATATGAAACATAATTATCAGGGAGGGTATTTTCAGGGACTCTTAACCTAGACACATCTGGACCATAAGAGTAGAGATTCAGGTAGGGCCCGTGACTCAATGCGTTATTGCATCCCTCTGCAAGTCCAGTCTGGTACATTCAGTAAAATCCTGCCTGTAGAAAAGTAAGAAAAGAATTAAAACATCAATTCTTACTATCTCAGTTCATTTCTTATTACTCATCTAATTATAAATAGAATGACTTATAAAAACAGATTATAATTTACATTTTAGCATGTATTTAATATGACATCTCAATTATTTTCTAATTATTATTTGTGCTCGGTTATATTTAGGAAAGTTACCATTCAAGTCAAATTCATCATAATGCAGAATCCTCTATCAGTACCACCCAAAGATCAAGGTAAGATAAGCCATGCTGAGGAAGATGGTAATATGTATGCTAAAATAAAATAATTTTAATTAATATATTTAATGTCACTACCTTCTAATCATAAGGTGACTCATTTCCTAGAATTAAAAGCAAACCTTTTAATTATACATGAAATTCATGTCCCTTGGTAAGTTGAGTGCTGTGGATTCCTGAGTTATAAGCACCTATATTTCCTTTATTAGGCTCTTAGCTTCTTGAGAGCAGGGCCATGTCATTCCATGCAAAACTCCCAGAACCCAGCACTGATAGATGTAATTGAACTGATAGTATGTTGGCTTTATTGAAGCAGAACAACACGAGTTTTAGTGAATAGAAAACACACACACACACACACACACACACACACACACACACACATTAATATACATATGGGGACACACGTGTAGAAAGAGAATATTTGCTTGTACATTTCTTTGACCTGTTTATTCCCATTCACATTTAAAAATGAACAGATAATAAAAAACTATTTCCCCTCCATAAAATTGAAAGAAATAATGAATTTAACAGAAGCCCCTGGAGCTTTCAGAAAAACAGTTTACAGGTAGAAGTAGAGTCCTTTCTTTTTTTTTTTTAATATTTATATTTATTTGCTTTAGTTGTACACAATGCGTTTTATTCAATACATTTTATTTGTACATGGTGCTGAGGATCGAACCCGGGTTGCCCACGCGCTAGGCGAGCGCTCCACCACTGAGCCACAATCCCAGCCCCTAGAGTCCTTTCTTAATAAAGAATAATTAAATTGTCCTCCCACTAAAGGGCACACTCTAACCTATAGGAGAAACGCAAATCTTTCCCTTGCCCCTACCTAATCTCTTCTGTTTATAGAACAGAAGTTTTGACATGGGCTTAAGTGAAAAATGTTATCATTAAGGATGCAAAATTGGACCACCTTAGTAGAAGATGTAACTTTTAGTTGAAAGGAGGGAATTTGCTACAAAGAATCCTTAAATGGAGCAAATACTTTTTGATCTCTCTACCAAAGGAAAGGTAGTAGTATCATAGCTCTTAAAAGTATGGAATCTGTGTTTATCATTTAATTCTATCACTTAATTATATATCAGTTGATATCAGTTTCCTTATCTATAAATTTCAAAAATGAAGACAACTAATCCCACCTTATAGGATATGGAGACTAAAAGAAATAATTTATGTAAACCATCAGCATATTATTGATTATAGAATAGCCACTTATAAGATGATAGTAACTATTACACTCTATAATTGTTACTGGTATATGGGCTTTCTCCCTCATTGGAGGCTTGTCAGTGCCTCCTGCTAAGAATGTCTAATGACCTTAGAAGGACAAACATGATTCAAGGGAAGCTATGGAAAGTAAGCAGGGAAAAACCCCTTGACTTGGATTTCATCCAGGCATTGGGCCAAAGGGAGGGCCAGTGTCCTTAAGACTCACACAAAACCCAGTCCTGAACACTAGGGCAAGAAAGGAAATGGGAGTGGGACACCAAAGAGAAAACCTAAGTAGAAATCAAGAGCATGAATTTTCTGAGTTTTCTCTGGTATATATCCTTTAGAAGATTAGTGCAATGGTCAGTAGCTGATGGAGGGTTTGGAAATTTGGTGTCCCAACTGGTGTTAACTTTCTCTACCTGAGCAGCAAACATAGGCACAATTGCTTAAAAGAAAGAATAATGGATCAAGTATCAGGAAAGCTGGGCTCCTTTCCCAGAACCCTTTCCCATCTGCTATGGAAAGTCAGACAAATTATTTTGACCCTAATCCTCAATTTCTATATCATAAAGACTAGGAGCTGGGTGTGGTGGCACATGCCTATAATCCCAGTAACTCAGGAGGCTGAGACAGGATGATCATGGGTTCAAAGCTAGCCTTAGCAATTTAGCAAGGCCCTAAGCAACTTAGCTAGACCCTGTCTCAAAATAAAATATAAAAAAGACTGGGAACTAAGGACTGGTTTAATGTTTGAGTGCCCCTGGACTCACATATCAGTACCCAAAAAAAAAAAAAAAAAAAAAAAGGACTAGAATTAGTAGACATCCCTTTCTGGCTCTAAGATGTTATAAGTCTGCATAGTGAGTAACTAAGCAATGAGCTGCTTATCTATTAGCTATAAAGGGAAATAAAGCATGTCACCCCTCTCATCTCTTGCCTGCATTGCTTCCACCAGGGTTGTTTGTTTTGTTTTTGTGTGTCTGCCTCTCTGGATTATTGTATAATCTTAGTTATTTCCATTGACACAGCCAGAAAATAAGACTCCTTAAGCCTACTAGGCAGAAGTTCAGTAGTCTTATTAACTTTCTCATCAGTCTTTCCTAGGACCATATATGCTTAAGCCCCAAACCTGGAATTTGACAGAGAAAAGAAATAAAACCAAAAAGAACTCAATTAGCCACGTGCCTCCAATGTGATAGTCATTCAGCCTACAACTTTCCATCCCTTATTTTATTTAGTCCTCACATTAAGTTGGATATTAATCTTTTTTAATTTGTTCTAATTAGTTGTACATGACAGTAGAATGCATTTTGACACACGTCACATATCTTCTGGTTGTACATGATATGAAGTTACACAAGTCATGTAATCATACATGTACATAAGTTAGTAATGTCCAATTCATTATACTATCATTCCTAGCCCATACCCCCTCCCCTCCCTTTACTCCCCTCTGTCTAATCCAAAGTACCTCTATTCTTCTCTACCCAACCCCCTTATTATGAATTAACATCTGTATATCAGAGAAAACATTCAACCTTTGGTTCTTTGGGATTGGCTTATTTCGCTTAGCATGATATTCTCCAGTTCCATCCATTTACTGGCAAATGCCACAATTTCATTCTTCTTTAAGGCTGAGTAATATTCCATTGTGTATATATACCATTATTTCTTTTGTTGTGTTGTTTTGGTACTGGGAATTGAACTCAGGGGCACTTGGCTATTCAGTCACATTTCCAGCCCTGTTTTGTATTTTATTTAGAGACAGGGTTTCACTGAGTTGCTTAGTGCCTTACTTTTGCTGAGGCTGCCTTTGAATTTGTGATCCTCCTGGCTCAGCCTCCCAAGCTGCTGGGATTACAGGCATGCACCACTGAGCCTGGCCCACAATTTCTTTATCCATTCATCTACCGAAGGGCACCTTCATAGTTTAGCTATTGTGAATTGAGCTGCTATAAACATTGATGTGGCTGCGTCACTGTAGTATGCTAATAAATCTTTATTTTAAACACTTAGGGAGATTATTTACTTTTGCCAAAATCATCAACCAGTAAGTCACTGGATCCAAGATTTGAATCCAGAACTATCAAAAAGTAAAGCTATTGGTCTCCAATGTCACATTATAAATTTATAAAGTTTTCTAATAATTTTTGATCAGCCTTCTTTTTCTTCTTTGATTAATGCTTAATTAGATATATAAATGCTTAAGGTGATCTTAAAGTAGGCAGAAATTATGACATACCATGATGAATCACTTCATTAAAGAAAAGCAATAGTCGGGCGCGGTGGCACACGCCTGTAATCCTAGCACTTGGGAGGCTGAGGCAGGAGGATCGCAAGTTCAAAGCCAGCCTCAACAATGGCGAGGCACTTAGCAACTCAGTGAGACCCTGTCTCTAAATAAAATACAAAAAAAAGGGCTGGGGATGTGGCCCAGTGGTTGAGTGTCCCTGAGTTCAATCTCTGGTAGGAAGGAAGGAAGGAAGGAAGGAAGGAAGGAGGAGGGAGGGAGGGAGGGAGGGAAGGAAGGAAGGAAGGAAGGAAGGAAGGAAGGAAGGAAGGAAGGAAGGAAGGAAGGAAGGAAAGCAATATATATGAGTTAGGCAAATTGTCCAGTTATTCATCAATTTCCTTATTAATTCATTCAAGTACTTTCTACATGTCCTGGATAATACTAATATTGTTTAGGAAAAAATAATATCAGATTTATTCATTATGATTGTTTATGTTTCTGTCAGAAAATATAATCTTTTACATGACATAAGAAGTTTGCTGGGCTCATGCTATTAAATGCTGATTTATTTACTTAAAAAACTATTGATAAGTTGTTTATGAATGTGGGACTTTTGAATTTCTGACTTGTAGAAGTATATATAGATGTGTATATATGCTTATACACATCTAAGTATGAAATTCAAGTAGGACATCATCAACAGAGGTTAGGGCTTAAGGGAAATGCATTCCACCAGCGTATTATCCCTTACCAGACATTCATATGGTGGAAACTGGTTTAGGGTTGATCAAGGTTATCCTTACCAAAAATTATATCAGATGTTATGAGGTATTCAAAGATAAATCTTAAAGAGTCTGGACTTTCAGACAACACAGAATCCTACTGAAATGTCAGACATATATATAATTAACTAGATTAAAGCTACATTAGAAGTGAGTATGACATATTTTGGAAACCTGGGTGAAGACAGTTGGTTAAGCCAGAGATTTTGAGGCTGGTAAAGAGATGACATTTGCTCAGGACATTATATATAGAAGTCAACCAGGTGTAATTTAGTGACCAGAGATTATTAATACAGAAAACTAATGAGAAATTCTAGTTCCTTCTATTTAAATGGGGGGAAGAGAATATTCTTTGAGAATATGTTTTCACCAGGTCTTAACGGCCCCCTCTACAACCACATTTAGCGAAAGAACTTTGAGAGAAAGAACATTCAGAGAAAGAACTTTAACAATGTAATATCATTCTAATGATGAATTTATACATTTACAATTTTTCATTATAACTTAATGTTGTCATTGTTCCTTTCTGTGTGAGATTATTATTTATCTTAAACATTTAGGAGATTAAAGTAGTCTCCAAAAATTTGTAAGACTTCTCTTGTTTCGGTTTTCTCTCTCTTACCTTCAGGATTTGGAACAAGATTTCCTATAACTTTCCTATAGCTTTCTTCTTTTCCTTGATAGTTTCAAATGATGGCCTAATAGAAATGTAAGAATGAGTATTTTGTGTTGGAAAAGAGTAAATGTAGTCAGTGATAAACTGCATTTTTTAAAAAAGGCATGAAAATAACATAATAAGACCAACAATAGTTAAACTTCTACTTTAAATTTGTTGAAACTGAAAAAAAGATAATCACCAGTGATTGAAAATACAAGTGAATTTATTTACTGGCCTGATAAGAAAACTCACCCAGGTGAGCAATATCACCAAATGGTTCTCAGAGACAATTTATAATTTGTGATTATGCCAATTGAGGACCAAAGTTTGCAGCTTAGATAGGGCAGGATGAATTTTAATTCCCTGCTGTTTATTGATCTGAAAAGAGTCTTTATTTAAGTCCAGTTGAGGAAATGGTCTATAGAAGTCACTCAAAATTCTTAGTCATTTGCTGGTTTTAAAATTCAGTTTTGCAGCTTCTGAGGCAAGGTCTGTTGCAGGTGAGAAGGGCCTTCTTAAATAGGTCTTCTACAATTTTTCTCAACTCTATCATAACATTTATATTGCTTAAATGTAGTTTTCACATCATGAGCATTATTTATTATTATTATTAGTGTTCTAATGAGAACACTAAGAAGTGGGTGGGAAAGGAGCAGATGCTTTGAGGTGTCAACACAGTGGGTCTTAATGCCCACCCCCCGAAACACTGCATTGAGCTAATCTTGCTCTCCAACTACTACTAATTTTCAAAATTTGTTCATTATTTGGCTGTAAAGCTACAATCATTACTATAATTCCAATTCATTTTAGAAGTTATTTTAAAAGCCTGAATTTTCTTATTTGCTCAAATATTTTAAAATAAATAGGACACACCCAAAATATTTATTCTTATGTCTTATAGACTTAAAAGTATATACTTAGGTTGTACAGCCTTAAATAATTTGGCATTAGTGAAGATAGTATTTTAAATCTCAAGAAACATTTGGGATACCTAGTGAATATTTATGTTTTTATGTTTTTTTAAAAAGATTTGTGGGGAAAGATCTTACTTACCTTGGACACTTAGTATCAATTAGGTCTTTTCTAAAGCTCTTGATGAATTTTCTATCTTAGCAGAATTTTAAGCACCCTGGCATGTAATAGGTTCTCAAATGAATATTAAATTATGTTGTAGAAGCAACACCAAGCAGGAGTTCTGAGGTCAATGAAATCAAATGTTCTTTAACCAATAGTTATTGCCTTTGAAGAGGCAACAAGAAAGGAGCAAAGGGGGGAAAGTAAATAACACTGGGCTGCCTATACTAGGAGTTTATACTGTATGAGGACTTACCCTAAAAGTAGTTTATCTTGTTGTCTAACCACAGTTTCACTTTTTTTAAACCTGATATGAAAACAATTTTCTTAAGCCTCCTACCTAAGTTTTCTTTTCTTCCTCCCCATCTCTGTTCTCTCCTCTCAGTCTGGTTAAAGAAAATTAAGCTGGGCAACTGAACACTGGTCATTCTTCTGCTCTTCTTAGGCTCTGTGATCTTGAATAAATCAGTAAACCTTAGTCCCTTCACCTGTCCCATGGGGATAATAATTCTTGTTCTGTGATAGTTAAGTGAGGTAAGGTACAACCAGTTCTCATTATTTGCAATAGTTATATTCTATAAAGTCTCTGAGAACAAAGAATTTAACAAATTCTGAACCATCCCTCCTGGGGCATATACAAGGTTAGGTTTCTATGGGCCTCTGGTTACAACATTTTTGACAACCATCAATGCATAATCTTATTTTATGTGTGTGTCTGTTTGCAGATACCTTACTTAATATATACTGTTGATTTATTAACATTGAACTTACAAACACAGCACTGTAACTCATGCCTCAGCAAAGCTTATCTTTTTCCATAAGGCACACTGTAGATTTCTTGTGCTTATGAACACTAGATAGAACTTCAACACTAAGATTAAGGAGCATTCTAAATAGTGAAACTGAAAGAAATGGCATGAAAATGCAAAAACATGGCACTAAATAGACCATTGAAAAAGACCCTTGTTTACAGTATAAGAGTTAAAACAACAAAGGAGAGCACCACCTAGTTTGACCTCACCTAGTTTGACCTCACCTCGGAACTGTACATGTCACGTGGCTCAGATTTTTCCCTGTTCTACATATGTCCATAAGTGACCGTGAAATTCCATCAGTAGAAAATTGAGGATAATTTGCAGAATAATAAAATACTTGGGAATAAACTTAAGGAAAGAGGTGAAAGACTTCTACAATGAAAACTACAGAACATTAAAGAAAAAAAATAATGAAGACCTTAGAAGAGGGAAAGAACTCTCTTGTTCTTGGATAGGCAGAATTAATATTGTCGAGATGACCATACTATCAAAAGCACTATACAGATTTAATGCAACTCCAATCAAAATCCCAATGACATGCCTCATAGAAATAGAAAGAGCTGTCATGAAATTCATCTGGAAAATAAGAGACCCAGGATATCCAAAGCAGTCCTTAGCAAGAAGAGTGAAGCAGGTGGCATCACTATACCAGAACTTAAATTATACTACAGAGCAATAGTAATAAAAACGGCATGGAATTGCCACAAAAATAGACTTGTAGACCAGTGGTACAGAATAGAGGACATAGAGACAAACCCACATAATACAGTTATCTTATATTACACAAAGGTGCCAAAAACATACATTGGAGAAAAGGGACTCTTAAACAAATGGTGCTGCAAAAACTGGAAATCCATATGCAGCAAAATAAAAGTAACCCCCTATCTCTTACCATGCACAAAACTCAACTCAAAGTGGATCAAGGACCTAGGAATTAAACCAGAGACCCTGCATCTAATAGAAGAAAGAGTAGGCTCAAATCTTCATCTCGTAGGATTAGGCCCCGACTTCCTTAGTAAAACTCTTGTAGCACAAGAAGTAAAATAAAGAATCAGTAAATGGGATAGATTCAAACTAAAAAGCTTCTTCTCAGCAAAAGAAACAATCAGTGAGGTGAATAAAAAGCCTATAGAATAGGAGCAAATTTTTACCACACATACATCAGATAGAACACTAATCTCTAGGATATATAAAGAAAGAACTCAAAAATCTTAACACCAGAAAAACAAATAACCCAATACATAAATGGGCCAAGGAACTGAACAGACACTCCTCAGAAGATGATATACAATCAGCCAACAAGTATATGAAAAAATGTTCAACATCTCTAGCAATTAGAGGAATGCAAATCAAAAATTACTCTTTAAGATTTCATCTCACTCCAGCCAGAATGGCAGCTACTAAGAATACAAACAACAATAAGTGTTGGGGAGGTTGTGGAGGGAAAGCACACTCATACACTGCTGGTGGGCCTGCAAATTCGTACAACCAATATGGAAAGCAGTATGGAGATTCCTTGGAAAACTTGGAATGGAACCACAATTTGACCCGGCTATCCCACTCCTTGGTTTATATCCAAAGGACTTAAAAACAGCATGCTACAGTGATGCAGCCACATCAATGTTTATAGCAGCACAATTCACAATAGCTAAATTGTGGAACCAACCTAGATGCCCTTTAGTAGATGAATGGATTAAAAAAAAAAGTGTGGTATATATACACAATGGAATACTACTCAGCATTAAAAGAGAATAAAATCATGGCATTTGCAGGTAAATGGATGGAGTTGGGGAATATTATGCGAAGTGAAGTAAGCCAATCCCAAAAAACCAAAGGCCAAATGTTCTCTCATATGAGGATGCTGATCCATAATGGGGATGGGGTGGGGGAGCATGGGCAGAATGAAAGAACTTTAGATAGGACCAAGGGGAGGGAGGGAAAGGGGAAGAGAGCATGAGGATAAGAAAGGCGGTGGAATGAAAAGGACATTTTTACCCTAAGTACATGTATGAAGTCACAAATGATGTGACTCTACTTTGTGTACAACCAGAGACATGAAAAATTGTGCTTTATATGTGTACTATGAATTGAAATGCATTCTGCTGTCATGTATAACAAATTAGAATAAATAAATAGCTTGTTTAAAAGAGATTTTGGATAATATTTATCTCAGATAAAATGTCTTTGAGTGCAATTGATATTATAAATTTCAAATTAATAAAAGTAGTAATGTATTATTTGAAATTGACCACAACCTTTTAGCTTAGTAAAGCTGTAAAGAAAAATACTATTGTAACTTATTTGACTCTCCAGCATGTAAATGCATAGTAGTAGCAAGGAGAACTGCTATAGTTTAGTGCTTTGCATTTAGTGGTTGGCATTGCTTTGTGACTTCATTACTAAAGGAAAAAAAAAAAATCATTCTCTATGTATTACCAAAATATTATGTTTCCAAATATGTGAAATACATATGGAAACATTTTGATCTTAACAAGTGCTGTAAATGCTGTTCTTGGACTTTTGGTACCATTTTATGCTGCAGACCAAGTACAAATTGACATTTTCAAGCTGGTTTTGGTTAACTCCTTAATGTTAGAAATTGGAACTTTCTGATGTAATAACTTCTGCAAAATACCATTGTGCATTATTAGCATGTTATGTGTTGACAGAAGAACAAATGGAAAACAAACACATACATATCTATAGACATATCCTTGGAAATGGCCTGGGTGGCCTAAAACCTATCAAGTAGACCATGTGTATTTTATTTTGGTATAAAGTATTAAAGTTTAAAATATTCTTATTAGTAGATTCAGATAGATAATGAGTTATTTTGTTGTTTTGAAATAACCATATTTCCATTACTTAAAAAGCATGCTGGTAATCAGACAATTTACTCAAGCATGTATCAATGTCAGTGTGGCCGTTTGGCAGCATAGTCTCAGAAATTCCAATTAACCATGTAAATATATTTCATAGCATCACATCTCACTTTGTCAGAACCCCTGCTGCCTTTATATCATTAACATAAATGCAGGTGCAAATAGCATTTATGTACTTTGATAGAAAGCAGTTGGAGACATTTCACTGTGGGACACAACACTTTCAGATTGTGTACATCTGTTCAAATAATGTATCCAGCCCCAGTGACATGAACACAAGGATAGAAACATCTGCCCCTGAGACCATTTGCCATATAGCAGATGCTTGCATCTTTATTTATGCAGATGGTTGGTATGATGAGTTGTGCAGGGATAAAAGCCAAGTAGTTTGACAGGGGTATTTAGGATGTTCTGCAGGCCAAAAATACAAGGTAAGCATTTTGTCTTAAAAGTGTAATATTGATAGGAGTAGAAATTCATAAATCACTAGTAATGCTTTTAATAGTCAACATAATGTTCTTGTCTCTAAATTAATTGGCATCAAAATTCTGAAAATATTTACAGAAATTCCAGCATCCAGATTATACTAGAATGAGCACCTTATGATAATTTTGGATTTGATAAAATAATTTGTAATGATTTTGAATGCATCTTTTTTAAAACATCCTTTTAAAAACAGCAGTCTTTAAAATATATATATATGTGTGTGTATATATATATATATATATATATATATATATATATATATATATATATATATATAGTATACTACCAAAGAATCTGGTGATATTTTTAAAATTGGGAAAAATATCAGTGTCATCAGTTTGAACATGATTTATGACATATTATATGAATATCAATTCAAATTAAGTAAGATAAGTTTCTGAAGCATTATATGTTTGGAAGATTTTTGTCAAGAATTTTATTATTTAACCTGTGTTCTAATGTCAACTAGTAATATTTTAATAATAAATGTTTTATCAGGACAAATTACATTTTAATACTTTATTACCAAAACTCTCTTATTGAGCTGCCATATTATATAGTCTCAAGGAAACAAATGTGAAGGGAATAAAAACTTACAGAAAAAGCAAACATCTCCAGACTTGATATCCCCACCACCACCACCACACACACACACACACACACACACACACACACACAATCATAGACTCTCAAAAGAGATTAAATGTCAGATTTTCATCTAATGCAGCAGCTCAAGCTTCCTAGTTTGAGAACAACTTTGCATTCTTAAAAATGATTGAGGACTTTAAAGACGACGTGTGTAGGTTTTATCTATCTATATTTACCATAATAGTGATTATAAGCAGAAACTGCGTATGTATGAGTTCATTTTAAAATAACAATGAACTCATTACATCTTAGCATAAATAACCTAGTTTAACAAAATTAACTATTTTCTGAAACAAAAACTTTAGAACACAGACATTAACTTGTGTTTTTTGCAAATATTTTTGACGTCTGGCTTATTGAAGATAGTTTTTTGAGTCTCATATTTGGTTCTGCTTTCAATCTGTTGTGATGTTGTTTATGTTGAAATATTAAAGGAAAAATCCAACAATCCAACATTACAGTAGCTAGAAAGGGAGGAACTATTTTAATAGACTTTTCAGATCACTGTTTTTTATATGTAAAATACACCAAAACTTGTCAGATTGTAACTTCTTAAAGTTTAGTTATCATGTGAAATTTGAAATCATGTCAGTGTAGTTTTTATATTCTGTTTTGTTTGTCTATCTTGCATGAATGAGTCTTTTTAATGTCTCAGTAACATACTTTGGTCATTTAGAAAACATTAGTTTACTGGCTAGGGATGTAGCTCAGTGATAGAGTGCTTGCCTAGTATGCACAAGGTCCTGGGTTTGATCCCAACATATCAAAAGAAAAAAGAGAGAGAAAGAGATAACAAATTAGTTCACTGACTTTTGAAGATCTTCCATATACTTCATTACAAAATGTTTTTTTTAGAATATTCACTAATGTAACCACCAGTCTCATCTGGAAAGATCTGAAGTATGCTCCCCAACTTTACTTTTTTTTTTTTAACTTTATCCTAGTAAGAAAGGGTAAAGCAGTATACATGTGTATTGTGAAAGCAATACACATTCAGTATAAACCATACTTTAAATTTCACATTTTGATCTTTTCTTAGGCTAGCAATATGTGGTATGACACTCTCATGAGAAACTCTCCTGACACTTTCTCATGAAACAAGTCACAGTTTCCAATCAGCCATGAGATCCCAAGGATAAATATCCAACAGTCCACAGTACATGGTTGCCAAGCTATGTTTGGTAAGTTAGGTGTATAAAATGCATTTTCCACTTACAATCTCTTCATCTTAACAATGGGTTTATTAGTATTTGGCCTCCTTGTAAGTGGAAGAGTACCGGTATTAGGAAGCTTCAAGTTCTGGTGGTGAATTTCTAGTTTTCCAATTGCCTCTCAAAAGATTATTTTCATCATTGACAACAAATATTGCCATTTTTTTTCTGATAACGAAAGCTCCACTTGTTTACTTTTGAGAACATGTCTGCCAGGTACCCAAATCTGTGTTCTTTCGATATATTTCAACACACATCTGTCAGATGTTCTTTCAAATAGGAATGCTTTTCCATGGGGAAAAAGCAGCTAGTTTAGTATCACAGATGAATGGAGTGCTTTTCCTCAAGGCAGCCATCATGCTTCTGTGTACAGCAGAAGTGTGCTGAGAACCATTTTATTACAGAAAACAATGAAAAGGCGTGTGCTCAAGGATCAAGATTTAACGTAACTAAAAGTTCATACTGCTTGTTTATTGTTCTACTATGAGTGTGACTGTGGAGAATATGACTGCTTAGTTTGCTGTCAGTGCCTCAATTCAGACTGAAATGATAGAGCAATTTTACCCAGTATCTCTTTTGCCCTATCAGTGCAGCCACATGTAGACATCAACACAGCAGAAAAGGCAAATGGTATCTCAGTGCTAGTATAAAAAATAAAGTGTTGGAACCCTCTCCAAATTCTGCACACCACTTTTTAAGAAATGCCATGCTAGTCTAATCCTCTCTTGCAAAGAAGAGAACCAAGGCCAATAAAAAATAAGCATTATTATCTCACTGAGATTTATTCTAGCAGTAAGTGCAAGAACCAAATCAGGCCCCTGTTCTGTAACTTACATGTAATATGTAATTTGTCTTCTTGTTTCTGTGGAACTCTTCCCCAACCCCAGAAGGAAAATTCCCCAGATGAGGTCACACATCATAGCACTGGTGTTTTATCATGTTTACTTAAAAGAGCAGGACTTGCCACATGAGGAATTTAGAAATTTTTAAAACATTTTTAGACCTTTTTTTCAGTGTTAAAGCATTGGCTTTTAAGTGTTAAAGCATTGAAAATTGCTCTATATAAATTTCATTAACTACCTGCCCAGCACCTATGCTATAGAGTCCTGTTAAAACAAGGAAGCTTCCACCCGCCCCACCCCAGTAGTTACACTCCTGATCAAAAAAAGGTTTGTCAAAAAGATTTTTATTTTCTCCACATTGAGATGGATTGTGTGGCACTCATCAGCCTTTGGAGGAGACTAATATGTAAACAGATAAATTGCAAAACACCTTAGTTGTGTTTGGTTGGAGGAAAGAACAGCTGTAGGGCCAGACAGATCTGAGTTCAAATCTATCACTCATCAGTTTTGTGACCTTCAAAGAAATTTTCAACTTTCCACATCCATTAACTGGGGATGTTAATACCAAAAAATAGTGGAGAATTAAGTGAGATAATAGTTTGAGCACTTAGTCTGACTCCTGAGTGGCATTTTAGTACTTCATATGGAATTTAAGGATTCTAGGGAGTTGAGGGAAGAATAGAAAATGATCAGTAAAGACAGGGAATATATACTTGCAATATATTTTCTCATGAAGGAAGGAGATGTAACTGTAGCTAGAACAGAAGATAGAACCCAATGACCCTTTACTGCTATTTTTTTATTTTTTTGTGTGTGTGTTTAGCAAAAGTAAAGGAGAAAGCAAGATAATACAATTGAGAATTAATAGTTCATTCATTCAGTAAATAAATACTGTATTGTGCAACTGCCAGACATTGATCAAGCAACAGGTCCTGCTTTTGTTACACTTATATTCTTATGGGAGGAGACTAGACTATAATATAATATCATGATATTATTATACCATGAAAGACAAGACAATTAAAGTTGAAAAAGAAAACTGCAAGTGATCCCATGGGACTGAGCAGCTACTTGTAGATAGATTGGTCATGAAGGTTCTCCCTGAGTGCTGGAGAGGTCACTGGTGGTACAGGAGCCCTGTGGCAGCACTAGGAGCACTAGGGTTGGTAAGCCTCCATCTCTCTGTTCTAATGTGCATATTTTTAAAATTCTAATATTTCACAGCTTGAGGCAGAGGAGTTGTATATGTAGAGTGAAAGTATCTCACCTTCCTTTCTCCCATCCCAGAAAAGTTATTATTTGTGTGATTTAATCAAAGACAGAAGGGAAGTTTAGAAGTAGGAAAAAGGGTCAGGGAATGTTTCCCTCCTACTGGCCTCTCTTTTCATTGAAGTCAATGTTAAAAACCCATAGCTAGGGCCAGGGTTGTGGCTCAGCGGTAGAGCGCTCGCCTAGCACGTGCACGGCCCAGGTTCAATCCTCAGCGCCACGTAAAAATAAAAATGCATTGTGTACAACTAAAGCAAACAAATAAATATTAAAAAAAAAAAAAAAAAACATAGCTAGAGAGACAACAGCCCTACGTGTCGGAGAGTAGAATTGAAAGTGCCTTGGAGAAATCTGGGCAAGCCCCAGTGAGAAACCAAAGGGAGTCTGTTAGGGACAAGTAAATGGATTGTGGAAAAGGATTGTGGAACAGGATTGTGGAACTGATTTTGAGACTAGAAAGCTTATGATGCTGTCTAGTGTCACATGGTTATATTCTGCAGCACTAATTAACAAGCAGTAGGAGTGGAGTATACAAGGTAGGGCCTGTTGGGGAAGGTGCCATAGGAAGACAGCAGTGGGATGAACCTGTGATCTGTTGGGAGTTCCCATGGATGATTAGCCATGAAACCAGTACTGGAAAACTAGAATATTACCTAAGCATACACATAAGCATGGCCCAGGACAAGAGAACACAGGCAGACAGATAATCACTCCATCTCTTAGGGAAAATTAATAATTAACTCATACATAACTCTTAACTAGCAGATGAGATTAAATGTTCCCTTCAACCATGTCTTATAGTTATCACCAAAGGAAAATAAAGAAATTGATAGAGGAGAAACCAAGCAGAATTCAAAGAAAAGAAATCCAAATTAGTCACCAAAGATTTCAAACTTTGATGACTCTTGCCTTTGATGCTGGCTCAGGTCAGAATCTGATTATATGAGGTCTACCTTGGAGTCATATTCAGCTGATCTGATTAGCTCCACCCAGGTAACTACTGTACCTACAGTTATCTGAGTATCAATCAGTACCTAGTACTTCATTTTCTTTTTATTTATTTTCTTCAAAATATTAGTATTGTAGGTGGTCTTTCTATGTTAAAGAAAGGTGTGTCTTGATTGAAGAAGAAACAGTCAAGACTTACCAGCAGCAGTGTTAAGAAATGATTATCAATGAAGCCATACAAGGGAATACTTTACCTCCAAAAGATCCATGGCTGGCCAACCTCTTGCATTGGTAACTCAAAATCATGAGCTATTGATGTAAAAGTTGAAGTATAGAGAAACTTACAGCAAAAATGTTATAAATCACTGTAAGTTGAAGATGAATCAAATGTGGAGACAAGGCATCTATAAAACTACAAAACAGTGGGACTTTTTTTTTTTTTTTTTCAGTTCTGGTAATAAAACCCAGGATCTGGTGCATGCTGGGCAAACCCTCTACCACTGAGCTACACCCTCACCCCTTGTTTTGTAAGTGCAGTTTGCATACTCCTCAAAAGTATCTATTCTATATAAAGTAAACCTACTTTTGAAATTACAGTATAAAAATAATAATCGTTGTGATTCTTAGTCCCGTGCTTTTTAGTATTACTGAAATACTGTGATCTTAACCACTTTAGTTTCATAATCATGGTGTTTTGACCAAAAGCAAGAAACTTCCAACCTTCTGCATGTGTCCTAGTTTAATTGTTCCAGCTGAGTACATATTCTGATATTCAAACCTTGTCTGTTTATCCCACAAAAGAAAAAGTTTTCTTCATCAACTGCTATCTCTCTGGTCATACCCGATGTATAACTATTGCAATTACTATATAAATGTAAGATTAAAAAAGAAAGGGCCCTTTCATCTCACTCCAGTAAGAATGGCAATTATCAGTAACAATAAATGTTGGCAAGGATGTGGGGAAAAAGGTACACTCATGCATTGCTGGTGGTAGTGCAAATTGGTGCAACCACTCTGGAAAGCAGAGTGGAGATTCCTCAGAAAACTTGGAATGGAACTACCATTTGACCCAGCTATCCCGCTCCTTGTTATATACCTAAAGGACTTAAAATCAGCATAGTACAGTGATGCAGCCACCACAATGTTTATAGCAGCTGGATTCACATAGCTAAGCTATGGAAGAAACCAACCTAGGTGACCTTCAACAGATAAATGGATAAAGAAAATGTGGTATATAAATGCTGTGGAATATTAGCCATAAAGAAGAATGAAATTATGGCATTTACTGGTAAATGGATGGATAGAACTGGAGAGTATCATGCTAAGTGAAATAAGCCAATCCCAAAAAAAACCAAAGGCCAAATTTCCTCTCTGATTTGTGGGCGCTAACACATAATAAGAAGGGAGAATAGAAGTTAATCAGATTAGACAAAGGGGAATGAAAGGAAGGGAGGGAGAGGGGATGGGAATAGTAGAGACAGTAGAATGAATTGGACATAATTTTCCTATGTTTATATATGAATACATGACCAGTGTAACTCCACAACATGTACAACCACAAAAATGGGAAGTTATACTCCATGAATATATAATATGTCAAAATACATTCTACTGTCTTGTATAACTAAAAAGAACAATTAAATTTTTTAAAAAAATCATCTGAAGGAAAATTTTTAAAAGGGCCATTTTCATTGGTAGGTGAAGATTTTTTGCAATGAGAAATTTGTTCCATTTACCAATTTTTTTTCTACAGGAGATGTTTCCATGTCCACCAGTCCTGTTGAGAAACACCTAACTCCACAAATGCAGGACTCTCCTGGAAAGACAGTCTGCACAGGTATTTTTTGTGAGTGGTAGGATGTCAGATTAAATGATCTGCTGCTTTGACCATGTGACATGTATTTATCAAGGTCTAAATTTCAACTGGGACTCAACTGAATATTAGAAATCGTAGCAATATTAACAACAAAAAGAATCATGAGAAAATGGGGTTAAAGCATTTCAGAAGTTTCCATCTGTTTTGCTGAGTGTCCTTGGAAAGTCATTAACTCTTCACTAAACTTTATGCTATTCATTTATTACCAGATTTGGGTAAAGATACTTACTTGACTGCTGTATAATAATGAATAAAATTTTGTGCATGCTACAAATTATTTTTCCAAAAAGATAAACAACTTCTTTCTACATGTATTAAAAATAAGTCTCTCATCCAGTTTTCAGCTGTTTTTTATCAGAAGTACTTGAAATCAAAATAAGTCCTCCCAGGAATAGGAACTAATAATAAAAAGGGCTTAATTAAGATGAAGAAGATACTTGTTGAAACTGAGAAATATTAAAATATATTTTAAATGGTAAATCTTTTTAAATTTACTTTTCATTTGGTTCATTAATTATGTGTCCTCAAAAAGACAGTTTCTTGAATTTAACAAACCACAGTGTATAATTTTTTCTTTTATTATCACTAATATTTGAAGTAATTGTTTTTAAATTCCATAAGGAATGCTTGTTTTCTCTTCCTGATATATTTATGTATCAGATTTATTCAGTTAGCAGACTATATTTCCCTTTGGTGCCCAACTTTTCTTTCTAAATTCAAGCTATCTTTACATTTCTTAATGCTTTACTCAGCAAAATACTAAATATATAACTAAATACCGGTTTCCCTGTCCCTACCCACTTGGAGAACTCACATATTTTCACTCCTGAATTGAGAAGTCATGGCCGTTGTTCTCACTGTCCTCCAGAGAAGTGTCCAGTATACCAAAGGCCACTCCAGGTGCCTTCCCTCACAGGGCCACTGAGATCCGGCCTTACACACTCTCACTGAACTGAATGCCTGTTAGTTTCTTTCTTTCCTGCTAGGTTTAAGAGCACCAATTGGAATAGGAAAGACATTAGAATGAATCTAACTATATGAAATGAATCTAACTATATGAAAATACCTAAGTGAATCCCACCATCATGTATACCCACAACAATTGAGGTCCTAATTAGAATAAGATATATTCCATGCTTGTTTAATTATATCATAATGGATTCTATGGTCATGTATAACTAAAAAGAACCAATAAAAATTTTTTAAAAGAGCAACAATTGGCTTCACTATTCTGTGTAAACAAAAGGAAGGAGTGTCCCCACAAAACAGCTCTTTGAAATGCACATGTTAACTCCTGTTCACACTGAATTGTTAATCCAATTAACAGTTTGTCAACTGACATACAAGGGGTGGGGAGGAGAGAGGGAGTAAGTGCTACTGACAAGATGAATCAGATGTTAGGGATGGCTGAGCTGCCAAAGTGGGTGTCATCAGAGAGGCTGCAGAGAAAAAAATATAGTTTTATGGAAATCCTCATTAGTGAAATATAGCTATTTTGTCTCCCTTTCCTTCATTTACCTCTCAAAAAGGAAACATTAGTTTAAAGGTTCAGAACTCAAGTTCTGTGCTTATTTCCTCACATTAAATAAACATCAGAAATGTAATCCTTCCTGGCAAGAGAAAATGGGAAATTATCTGCTAAATATATAACATGTGATAAGAACCACCCTGGTGGTACCTTCATGGATATTTTTCTCATTTAATCCCAATAGCTGGATGCTGTTATGCCCATTTCATGGATGACAATATTTAGGCACAACAGAGTGACTGGCCAAAGTCACAAGTACATAACAAAGCCAGGCATTGAAACCAAAGCTGACTGAACCCCAAAATTCAGAGACTATAATGGTAGCCATAACTGTGCACAGTTGTTTACAGTCTATACAAGGAGGAGTAGGGAAAGCCTGTGCAGACAAGTGGGCCAGGATTTGGGTTCCAGCACTGCTGTTTACCAGCTTGGAAATCTTTACTAGAAAATGGCTCAACAGGAATTCCTCACTCAGGTTATCGTGGAGATCAAATGAGATAATGCATGTAAAGTATTTTCTTTACAATACCTGGCACAAAAATATGACTTATCATTGGAATAATGTTTAAGAAACAGTCATCAACAAAGAAACTCAGCTGCTCAGAAAATAAGAATTCCCTTTCTTGCTAAGGGAGGTGACAATTCACTGTTTAACAAACAACTGTCGCAGGGCTGTGCTGAGTGGAAGGTGCCTGCTAGGTACTGGCATTAGGAGGGGAAGGGAAGGAGTTAGCCAAGAGCATAGTTCAGCAGAGCACAACAGATGTGCCAAGGGGAACTGACAATTAGACGCAGGACACAAGATGTCCAGTTGGAAAAGTGCTTATCTCAATTGCCTGATACTTGGTTGGGTTCGAAATAATGATGACTTCAGGTCTTAGTGCTGTAGATGCAAGGACTAGAAATGATATTTGGCATCTTGAGTGCTTTGAAACAAAAGCACACTTGTGCCTATTGCCAGCACATTTTACAGTGCACACTGCACAGTCAACACTCAGTAAATTCTTACTGACTCTGCCTGTTGCTGCAGATCCTGGACAGCACTAGAGGATTGGGTAGGCAATGGCTAAATGTGTTTATAGTTTTTTGACAAAATTAAGTTGAGCTCCCTTGTGTTATGAGACATTATTTTTTTATTCAGAACTTATCCAGGATTTTACCACATTTATTTTAACCAGAGAACATCTTGGGAAACAGTTTGAACCCCAACTGGAATTTATTATTTGAATGCCAAGTGGGAGGGAAAACAGAGATGCCAACAAATAAAATTGAAAATAGGGTTTTCAGTTTAATAAAATTAAAAACCTAAATAGCACCTAAAAACGTTGGCTCCTTAGTGGTGGATTTGGCAGCACTTTCATTCTGAGCTTGGATCCAAGGGGCCTGTTTCAAGAGCAGGGACACTCCCCTCTCTGCTTGTTCCATCCTAACATGCTTAGCAGTAGGCCCATGGGCCCCAACAGATGGAGTAATGGAACTCTGCCCAAACCCAGAGTGAGATGAGCGGGAACAACTTTGTTTGGAAGCAACAAAGCAGGCCTCAGTTCTGCCAGTGGAAATCAGGAAGTGAGTTGTTTGTAGTTATCTAGAGAATTGCCCCATGCACTTGTCTCTTAATTATGCCAGCTGCGTTTGGAAAGAGTATGATAAAGCTGGGTTAGACATTGGCACCTAGTGCTACTGAGCTCTCAATTCTTCTCCTGCTGCCTCTAACATGCAAACAATATCTATCAGATCCAATCCTCTGGTGATGGAAGAGGAGGAGAACACACTTTGCACATTCTCCAAACAAATGTCTGGTAGTCCTTCTGCATTTGTTAGAATCCTATGGGTAGTGTGTGGCAAATGTGACTCTAAAAATTGGCTTGTACTTTCAGATGACTTAATTTTCCATTAGTTCTCTCTTTCATGGGCTTTCCAGAAGTATCAATTTAATGGTAATAGGAATTTTTGAATATGACAAGCCAGTTCTATTTCAAATGTTTTTTTTTCTCCTTAAAATTCAGAAATTATATTATATTTTGGAATTAATTAGGATGACTTTGTATATAATTTTCCCCCTCTGAGGAAAGAATAAAGGAAAGTCATTGCTTCAAATTGGAATAGGGCAGATTATGTCGTGTGGACATTACTTGTTTCTTAACTTCCTCAAACTTCATTTTTCATAATCTTTAAAAAAGAGGGAATGGAATCTGGGTGAGAGTTCAATTAAAAGACCTAGCCTAGGTTCTAGACCATGGTAAGAACTCAAGTCAGCATCTCCCAGTTCCCTTTCAATCCAGTTAGATCAATTTCTCAACAACCGTAAATGTCACTTTTCAAAATAGTTACTTTAATATGTTTAACATATTAAAAATAGCCCACATTTAAAATCCGAATATGAAGTATTCTCATTGAATAATTGTGCAAAATTAATTTTACTAAGTAAGCCTTTTATGTTTTCAGTTAATAAAAGCCCATGTTTAGTACCTGAGAGTCCTGTGAGTCTCTTTAACTCTATTATGGGTGATTTCATAGGATTTCCAGAAATTATGAATGTCAGTGGAAATTTCTACTGCTCATTATTTAGTGCAGAGTTCTATAAGATTTGTAATTTAGTAGGTGCAGGTGAGGATTTTTAGATCACGCCATCTGTGAAAGGCCTTGTAACTGTGTGGTGGAATAAACCACTGTTGTAGCTACATTGCCAAGAAAGACTTTCTACAATCATACTTTCTTAATATTTTAGAGTTTTAAAAATTTAATGGCATTTTCATCTTCTCTAAGGACTCCCATTGTTTAAACTACTTTTTTAAAAAACTGAAGTCAGTCTAGCATAACTGACCTTTATTGCAAATTGCCTTCTTTCATCCTAAAGAAGAAATTGTTTGGAGGAACAATTCTCAGGACTCCACTTGTCCTTGGGAGGTAATGAGCTCTCATGCTTCTCAATGCTTAACCTCAGGAGGTAGTATGCACTGCCTGTCAGATTACTGGATTACTTCTCCATCATTAGCAATTCTTGTCATTAAGTAGTCAAGGAAAATAAAAGACATGAACCATTCCTGTGTGCTTATCTAGATGCAGTCATTTAGGCATAGACACACACTCATCATGAATATCCCAAAAGGTAGTGCTTTTAGAAACCACTTCAAATAAGTAAACTTTCATTTTTCCTTTCATTCATTCAACAAATATTTATGAGCACCTCCTGTGTGCAGGCAGTGGGTGTTCAGTGAAAATAAATGCCTGTCCTGGTCCAGACATCCCCCAGTTCCCCACCCCACAAAGTTCGCCACTAATTGTAGTCTCTTCTATTTCCTTTCAGAACTGCTCTGTACATACACAGGAATGTGTATATATGTGTATCCCCCCAGCTTTTTAATCCAGACAATAGAATATTGTGAATCTCACATCTTGGAGAGTATTTCACATCAATCTAATTCATTCTTTTTTTTTGACTGCTGCAAAGTATTACATCATATGGTTGTATGATTATTTTATTAGCACCCTGTTGATGGACATGTAAGGAATTCCTGGAGTTTGGGGTATTTTTCATACATTTTTTGTGGTCTTTCCCTCTTTCATTATTGGAGTCCTAAGCCAGAGGCCTGATTCAATAGATCCCAACAAACCAGGTTCAACTGCAAAGCAAAGGCAGCCTAAGTCCCTGTTATACTTCTGCCTTGCATTTCTTCTAATGCACCAATTTCATTCCCTTTCCCTAATGATTCTATGGGAAATGGGACATCGGGGGGACCCTCATCTTTTTGTGTACTTCCTGATAGATCCAGGCAGGCAAAAGCAAGTAAAATTTACCCTATAAAACCTTATCTTTCACAGTCTTCACAGATTGTGATTAGCTTGTCATTATTGAAAAATGAGCCAGCTGACAAGCTTTTCTACCCCAGCCTCCATGCCTTTAAATTCAGGGCGCTTGGGGACTGACTCATTTGGCAGGTGCTAGACCTATCATCCAGGCTCTGTCAGTTCAGGCTGCCCACCCTGCTCACACTGAGCTGTGTTCTCCCTTGCTGGAGCAGACCTAGTTACCCTCAGGAGTGTCCTTTGTTCCTAACCAGACAGCCATCATAATGTGGGGACTTTTGAATATCTGTCATAGCACATTAACTTTAAATGCATCATGATCAGCTCATTCTCTTTTGGCATGACTTCATAAAGTACATCTAGTTTCATTTCTGAAACTCTTAACTCTTAGAAGGTTGCTTTCTTTTACTTGGTTATTAAAAAAGAAAGAAATAGGAAGTGCCTTCCCAACTGAAGCCTTTAGAGATCTTGAAATGACCTTGACAGTGGTTGACACTGGTTGTTGCTTTAGCTGCATCTTCTGTTCTCTGTCACTTCTGCTCTTCTTCATGTTGACATTACCATGCTGTGCCTCTGAGGTTCAGCTTGTCCATGTCTAGCTGTTCCTCTCTTTGCTCTAATCTCCTACTCCTCTCTCTGTGTATGTCTGTTTTCTTTAGAGCAATTTCTTCTTCAGAGACCTCTTGTTACTGTGACTACATCAGTTTACACCCCAATAGCATAATTTACTGTTCTCTTTTATTATTTCCTCTGATAGTCAACTGGCCTCACCATCTCCTTTGTTTTAAAGAATTTGATCATGATACTGGCCTATTTCCTTATTCTGGCAGTTAATGAAGTTAAATTAGAAAAAAAAAAATAGTTCCAGAGATATATCCTCTCTTTCTTTTGTTAATTCTCAAAATCGTGAAATGTTAAAGGTTATTTTTAAATTGTTTCCTTCTTTTTCCACTTAAAAAAATTGCTTGGGCATAATCTATCAATTCTTTTATTTTTCTCTTTGGTCACTTTATCATCACTTAACAAATTCAACAAACATTTATTAATTCCTACCACTTGCTGGAACACTGTACCAGGTCCTTGAAGACACAGGCAAACCCCCTGCCCTCAAGGAATTCATTTAGTGAGGAAAGGTAGACCATAAGCTTAGTACAATAGATGGAGCAAGTGTTCCAGAGAAAATTAAAGCAATAAAAGGGAATGGGGAGTTGCATTGGTCTGTTTTTTATTATTATAATGAAATACTGGGGAAGGCTACTTATGAAGAAAAAGAGGTTTATTTAGCTCCAAGTTTAGAGGTTAGAAGTCCAAGCAGCAAGGATAGATGGGGTCAGGCTCAGGCTTTTGTTAACATCCCTCTCATGAGAACTAACCAGATTCCCAGGAGAATATCCTCAGTCCCTTCAGAGGGCATGACCTTCCCACCCTGACTCAAGGACCTCCCACTAGGCCCCACCTCTTAAAAGTTCCACAACCTTCCAATATAGCACCCTGGGAACCAAAGCTTCCAACACATGGACCCTTGGGAGACAAACTACATCCTAACTGTGGCAGAAATTCAGAATGGTGATACAATCTTAAATAAAGCCATCAGAGAAGAGCTCACAGGGAAGAGGTCATTTGAGCAAAACCTTGAAGGAAATGATGCAGCAGGTACTAGGAATTTATGTTCTGGACAGTGGGAACTTCAAGTACAAAGGCACTGAGGAGGTGCCTGTCTGGCACATTTAAAGAACAGCAAAGAGGCCATCATGGCTGGAGGGAAGCAAGTAAAGGAAATGGCAGAGACCTTGGACCCCAATAGCATGAGGCTCTTAATGCCATTGCAAGGACTTTGGCTTTCACTCTGAGATGAAGAGCCATTGGTCAGTCATCTGTGAGCAGGCAAGTGAGCTGTTATGTCTTTTGCTAGTATGCTTTATTGTCATGTTTTGAGAGTATTTATGACTGAGTAAGACAAAATAGCTCTTCTTGCCATAAATATTTTCTGCTTAATCATTTAGGAGTAAGAATTGGATATAAAAATAACCCAATGTAGTCTCTTCTCTCCTTTTCCTACCCCAGATTTGTTGTGTAGATGCAAAGACCATTATTAATTGTTAAGGTTCTATAATTACTTAATGAACCTTATCTCAGGTAACCAAAAGCTATCAATAGTTGTAGGCTTTCTGCAAATTCTGTGCCTCCTGATTTAATATATTTATTTACAACTTCAGTACTTTTCTCAAAAAGATGAGAAGATGAGGCTTAAAATGAAAATGGAATTTTAAAATTAAAATTATGAATAATGAAGAAGTAAATATAGCAATGCATTTAGGTGCCTATTATGAAATGATTGACTAATCAATTTGCCATGAATCTCATGGTGACAAAACTAAGAAAGAAAACAACAGACAACATGATTATCCTTGTCCCACTTTTCCAGACCACAGCACTAGTCCTTTTACTTCTTACTCTATTGTGAAATGTTCCACAGCATCCTTTTCCTTTTTCACCACTGATTGCTTTCTAAAATGTTAGTTTGCTTCCCAACTGATTCCTACTATGCTACTTATGTATTTGAAGCATGTCAATTTCACTAAAACAGTCAACTTCCTGATTGAATAATTAGTACACTAACTAGGTATGCAAATTGAGCTTGATTTTAAATTTTTAATTCTGTTTCATGAGATGGTCAGCTTCGTACCTACCTCCACATCCCTGGCATCCTGGAAGAAATTGTTCTTTGATCCTTTATGCACAATTCTAAAAATCTAAAAAGCTCTGAAAACAGAAAAAAATATCAAAACATTGATAAAACTCATTCATAGGCAAAAACCTGAACAATTTAAAGATTTTCATGTGTCTGACTTGTGAATACTCACATATTTTTCTAAGAGAAGTGGCAATAAGTTTAACCTCTGAGTATTATGTAACATTTGATATATGCTTCTTATTACTTTTCTAAAATTTGAAAGTGTAAATTGCAAAACACATGTGGCCCCAATGAGTTTCAAAAAGGGTTTTTAGACTTGCAATAGCCAGTTCCTAGAGTAGCATAGGTGCCTAGTAAATGTGAGTTGAAGTGAAGTTTGATTAATATGAAGTACTTAGAAACGAGAAACTTTTCCACAGCCAGCCTTGTGACCTTGCAGCCTCAGGGAATAAAATAGATGATTCAGTTCTTAGAAGCAGGGCCCCTTAATTGTTCTCTTAAGTTTGTAGAAATTGGTCTTTGGTCAGACTAATAAATCGAGGGAGAATAAAATGTTATTCTATCAGTTAAAATATATCATTATCCTAAATGCATGATTAAAGATCTGAATGGTACTTATATACTTCGTATACAAACAGTTGTATGTAAAAAGATGCTATATATGTGCATTATGAATTGTAATACATACTACTATTATAAATAAAAAAAAGAAAAAAAAATTGTTCCTATTAGTATCCTAGAAGGTGCTTTTTTGGGTGATTCATGTGTTTTTGTTTTTGTTTTTGTTTTTTAATTTCATCTCTATGTCTTTATCACTTTGTATCTTATTGTTTTTGTTCAACATTTTTTAAAGGTGTCACATCAGCTTTTTTAATACTGGTGATTTAATTGCAAAAGCGCACATAAACAGTTTGAAAGGTGTGAGAAGAAATTCACAAGTCACATGGGGAGACAGCAACAAAGCTAGCATTCAGTCTGGAATTCATCCACAGTGCAAAACAAATTACACTTCCAGTGGGTCAAATGGTGTATCCTGAAATTGAATGAAAAATGAGTTTGATATAAGAAACATTTATTTCATACCATAGAGACAGTGGGTAAATCAAGATTTAGGCTTTACCTTCATAAAGCTTAAGTATAATAGGGAAAGCAGGGCATGTATATAAAATAAATAAAATATACAACCGAATATACTAGAGGAAACTTTGCAGCTCTGGATATCAGGAAAAGAGGTGGGGTTGCCCTGGCTTGTGAAAATGAGTCAGAATTGAGCAAATGGAGAGGATAGACTTGCAGAATACAAGGAGGAGGACAGCATCCCACCTCTCTAGAAGCTCTATATTTAGTGGTAGAGACACACATAAACACATGAATCATTATGGGAAATGGTCTGTATTATAGTAGGGGCTATGGAACCATAGAAGAGAATAATAATCCTTGGTGAAGCTGGCCAGGAGTTCACCTTCAAGTTGGGTCTTAAAGGACATGGGCATTTGCTCAGAGGGGTAGGAGGTACATCAAGAAATCTGTTCTAAGTAGAATAAGACGATCATGTGAACTCTCAATAACAGGACAGTTACACTACAATAACTTTTCATGTTGTATTATCATTTCAGGCGAATCAAACAACCCTTCTGGAACAATACAGAGTGGGAAAAGTTTGCAGAATAAGAGTCATTTTAGGACCATTGCACCAAAAATTGTGCCCAAAGTCCTAGCATCCAGAGTGCTGCCATGTCATTCACCATCACTCTCGGATCAGGGGAATCTGGGGCCTGCCATCAAGCCACTGGGGATGCCCACCCAGAACTATGCCCTGATGCAGGTTGCTGGCCAGGAGGGAACATTTTCTCTTGTTGCTTTGCCACATGTTGCCTCACCTCAACCAGTTCAGAAACCTAGAATGCCTGAAAATCTTAAACTGCCTATTCCCCGATATCAACCCCCAAGAAGTAACAAAGGATCAAGAAAGAAACCCATCCTGAGCTCTCCTGAGAGTGACTGTAGCAAATCTCCTGCCCAAACCCAGATGTGTCCTCAGATGTCTCCTCCTGCACCTGCCCAGCCTGAACTTCCACATAAACCCAGTCCATGCAAGCAGCTGCCATCACTAGACAAAGCCCCAGCCAGCATCAACACAGCTATGCTGACCAGTGGTGTTGGCCATGGAGACTCAAGATATCCAGTGACCAACAACCATGGAGATGTGACCCCTCCTACCACCCCAGCATTCTCTACACCAGGGGAGCCCTCTGCCAAGCAGAGCTTCCCAAAGATTTCAGAGAGAGTAAACTTTACAAGCAAGAAAATATCCAGTAAACCTTCTCCTGTTGCCAGTGAAAAACTTAAAGAACAAGTTGATTATGCAAAAGCCATAACCAGTTTATCACCAGCCATTTTGGGCAGTACAGTTCAGTTGATCTCTTCGGTCCCTAGAGGCAAGCTGCCAATCTTACCCTACTCTAGAATGAAAACAGCAGAAGTTTGCAAAATTGAATCCGATGCCAATACTGCAGATTTTTCTTTACCTGGGCATACAACAGACTGTAATAAGAGACTCTCCATCATGGAAGGCTTTAATGCAGCCAGCAAAATGGCCAGTAAGACACCTGTTCCACAGGTTTCAAAGCAGAGTCTTTGTGAAAGTGCCTTTTGTCCAGTCACCAAACTAGATCTCAACCACAAAACAAAATTGAATGGTGGGGCAGCAAAGAGAAGAGGAAGAAAACGAAAGATACCAGATGAAATTTTGACATTTCAAGGAAAAAGGAGGAAATGCATTCTTAATAAATGTAAAGATAGTAAAGAAAGAGCAAAAACTGATCCCCAAGAATCCAGAGACCAAAACCCTGGGGTCCTGAAAAAATACCGTAGCATTATGCCTAAACCTGTAATTGTTGTGTCTGCTTTGGCTCCCCTAGCTACTCCTGCAGCTGTGCTACCATCCCAAACACCCAGCAGCCTGGGACAGGACATTTTGTTAAATAATTCACTCACTTCTAAACATCTCAGCTGTAAACAGAATGACAGCTCTTCCTCTAAGCCCAGCTCTGTGTTCAGAAATGGATTCTCTGGCATTAAGAAGCCTTGGCACAGATGTCACGTTTGTAACCACCACTTTCAGTTCAAACAGCACCTTCGAGACCACATGAATACACACACCAACAAACGGCCGTACAGTTGTCGGATTTGTCGCAAGGCCTATGTACGTTCCGGCAGCCTAAGCACACACATGAGACTTCATCACAGTGAAAACCGTCTGAAGAAACTCGTGTGTTGTGAGTTTTGTGCAAAAGTGTTTGGTCACATCCGAGTCTATTTTGGCCATCTGAAAGAAGTGCATAGGGTCGTGATCAGCACTGAGCCTTCTTCCAGTGAACCACAGCCAGGGGCCATGCCAAAGAACAGAGACAGAGAGGCTAGTGTGCAAGGAATGGAAGGACCCCTGGAGAGGTGAGTGCTAATGGAGTAGAAGTCTGGCATAAAAGCCTGTTTTTATTTGGGGAAGAGAGGAAGATTTCATATTCAAAAAAGACTTTATAAAAACATCTCTTAGATTAAGATTTCATAAGGTTTCTGTTCCCCTAGTTCTGTAAAGAATTATCTCATTTTACTTTGGTGTCTGGTCAGTCATAATTTTTAATTACTCTAACCTGTATATGCCAAGGCAGGAATGCTAGTTTGAGGTATGCTCAGGACAATTGGGTGATAGAGGTTATTCTTGCATCTTAAAATGAGATAGTACATTATATATAGTTCCTGATAGTCTTTACAAATAATTTTCCGCAAGTTTATGTGCATAGAATTCCTATCTAAACAGCAGCATTTGCCCATAACACAGGGGGACTCTTGATGGGGTCTCCAGGAGTCTGCTGCATCAACCACACCGTAAGGCACCCAGACCTAACATGCCCCATTTTTTCCCACCAGGCCAGATTAATCTGTCATTCCTTTTTGCAAGCACTGCTTCCTCACATTATAAACAAATAAGCTATGTAATTTGGAAGCCTGGCAGGCAGACCTTAGAGCAGTAATGAACCAGGGAAATGCCCACAGTGTGAGCTGTGTGTCGTCTTTCCACCAAGGTGACAGGAGTTTCACTAGAATTAATTCTTATCAGTGTCATGAAAAGAAAACTTTTTCCAGCACTTTAAATTCTCTGCCTCTTCTTTTTCATTGTTCAGTTTGCTCAAAATATCTTCTATTCAATTTTGGCTTACTCTGTCATATTCAATAAATAAGGGGTGCCTATCCTACTCCTTCCTTGCCTTTATGTAGTTTCTCTTCTACTCTCATGCTTTTCACTTGTATACAAAGAAACCTTCCTTCTTGTTTTCCTGTTGTCAGATTTTGATGTTTGAGTAAAATGTCTAAACTGCCTTTTGTGCTCAAGGATAGGGAGGGCAAAGGTGAGTGGTGGGGGACAGTTACCTTCAATAGCAGCAAGTAACCCTGCAGCACCTGACTTGATACTCCCTGATTCTTCTGTGTTGAGTACCCCTGTTCCCATAGGAACCAAAGAAGAGGTGGCTTGCCCAAGAGAAGCAGAAAGGCATAGACTCTTCCTAAATGAACCCTGGTGTCCTGAGAAACATGTGACAGTTAGCTTTCACTGTGCCCTCTGCTAGAGTCCTTCCCAGGCTCTGGCTTTCTAGGTTCTTTCTGTTTGCCCCATTCTTTGTAATTCTCTTTGTAGGTGTGTTTTAGATCCCTGAGGGCTTAGAACTGAAAGAAAAGTTCCAATTGTGTTTTTCCATTAAATCTTATAGACTTTTTCCCCCTTTTCAGGGAAAACAAGTCAAGCTTGGAAGAAGACTTCCTCCTAAACCAGGCAGATGAAGTCAAATTACAAATCAAATGTGGCCGTTGTCAGATCACTGCTCAGTCTTTTGCTGAAATAAAGTTCCATCTGCTTTATGTTCATGGAGAGGAAATTCAGGGCAGGCTGCAAGAAGGAATCTTACCAGGCACCAAAGGAGCTCAGGAGGCGCTGGTCAAACATGCTGCTCCTGACTGGAAACAGCATCCTGAGAGAAGAAGGCAGGTGAAGGCTTGTACCTCTGAAGAGGAGTTCCGTGCATTTCCTAAATTGAAAAGGCCACTCTACCTTCACCACCAGAATGGTGTGGAAATACTCATGGAAAATGAAAGAGGCCAACCAGGAGTAAATGAGCCAGGCGAACAACCCCAGGGCCCTGAATGTCCCAGCCCCCACACCATTCTCCTCTGGTCCCATTCAGGCTTTAACTGCCTCCTTTGTGCCCAGACACTGGGAAGGAAGGAGGATCTCTTCCTGCACTGGGAACACAGACATAACTGTGAGGACCCTTCCAAACTTTGGGCTATTTTAAGTACTTTCTCCAACCAGGGAGTGATTGAACTTTCCAGTAAAACTGGAAAGTGAAACCCTGAGGCAAATTGGGGTTAAAGAGAGTTTTGCTAGCACCTTTATATCAAAGCTTTGTGTTTTATGGTGGTACTTAATTTTATGAATCAAACAAATTAGAATCAACATTAATGAACAAAAGTAATTTTTGTACATAGTTTTATTTTCTTATGAAATAAAATATATGCCCTGGATGCATATTTTTCTAACCACATGCATTCTGATTTTAAAATTCTATAAACTGGCTTTATTTTATCTTAGACTTTATTTCAGAATAAATAAAAATATCAAAATTTGGAGATTGAAATGTAGAGGATTATAGGTTGTTCTTGAAATAATTTTCAGTAAAAATGTGTGTGTGTGTGTGTGTGTGTGTGTGTGTGTCCTTTTATTCAGATATTTTCTGAATAAAATAGACCAACAATGTGAAGAATTTACATGTGACAATTCCATTTCAATTCAAACCATGGTATCAAATTAGATGATAAATGTTGATATTTATTAAATTCCCTGGTTTATTTGAATATGCTGCCAAGTGGTCTTTTAATAAGGTTGTCTTCTACCATAATTTGAAGTATGTTTTTAAGATTTAGTTTTTTGTGTGATTTTACTATCTTCTTAAATGCATATTGTCTTGAGGATAACTTGGCAAGTCTCACAGCTATAGTGTTCCATATCAAAATAATAATAAAGAATTTTTAGTACTTCAGCTAATAAAGAAATCCGCTTTCTTGGTAAAAAGTTGTTTTCAAATAGTCTTTGGGGCCAGAAAATTTACAACCTGGAAAGTGAGCTAGATGGTCCCGTCCAGATGTATAGGTGTCTCAACTGCTCTCTCTCACTCCCAAATAACTTCAGAGGGTTGTCGCTAGCTGATCAATTTTAGATACAACTGTGCCTTTCAAGCCCGGCTCTCTTTGAAAGTCAGGAGTAAATGATTGCCTCTTAAATTCCTGGGAAATTACCTTGAATCAGAAAAGTTGCCATTTGAAGTTTCTGGCCATCCTGGCTGCAAAATCATTTGCTGAGACAGGGGAGTCAGAGTATTCATCCCATTAGAATCGCCAGTTTTGCACGGTTTTGCATGAAAGTACTATGCGTGTGGCCAGCCCTGTTTGCTGAAGGTTGGCCCAGGCATGGTCGTAACATTTTTCTGTGATACAAGAAGTTAACCAACAGAGGAAGCACTAAATTCTGATAAGCTAGTGGGTCTTAAGTCATCTTTTTAAATGTCTAGTTCTAAAAGAAAGTGGTCATAGGCACCATATGGCTAAAATAGTGCAAAAAGACAAAATTCCCTCCCTGCCTTTTTTGCAAATAGTTTTATAAATTTGAGAGAAAAAGTGTTAAGTTTAGAATTATCTGAAGGATTTTGCCATGGTTTACTGATTGATCAGACTCTACCAATTTTCAAAGAGATCATATCAGACCTCCACTCTTTCATAGATTTAGAACCCCTGGGTCAATAATGAAATAGCTGGACCACTCAGTACAGTTGCCAGTTTGTCTCATGGAAGATTGGTCTTGAAGACACTACAAAATGAGATCTATGCAAGAATATTACTTGAACCTAAACTAAATTCAAAGTATGAAATAATTTTCAGACTGCTCAGTCCTAAGATACTAAGTACAATTTCAGAAATACCAGTTGGTCAAAGGCAGAGTAGTGAGTGTGGATATGTATGGAGGCCAAGGTCGCATCACCCAGCGGGTAATGGGAAGTCTGATGTCCCCTTGGTCATGGAGACACCTCCCTATGGCCTCCATTTAACCACATATTCCCAGAGCAAGAGCATAGATAATCTCTGGAAGGAAGCAAGGAGGTGTGAATGGGGAAAAGAATAAAGGTAGACAGAAGATATGATTGGTTCAGAATGAAGGTCTCTGGCAGGATCTCCTTCTAGAACACATTTCAGAGCAGTGGCCCTAGAGTCCTAACTGATTTAAGCAAGTCATCAGGCATGGTCCACAGGGGACAGGGGAATAGGCAGGAAAGACTGGAGAGGTCGACACTCATTTTTAAGAAAATTCATTTTAAGAGAAGAGAACTTGGAATCCATATGCCATTAGATTTATTCAGAATACAATGTTTATTACAATTCTCAGCCTCTGAAAACACTCCTCTGCAAACACTCCTCTGCATTACAGCGTGAACAGCCACAATTCTACTCAAAGTAAGGAGTTTCTGGCCCTTAAAGCAGTTCTTCCTCAGAATGGTGGGAAGAAGGGCTGTTACTAAGGAGGTAGGAAGATGAGGGAGGAATTTAGCTAAAGTAATTCTGGAAATGGTTCAGGGCCTCCCTTGGGTGTAGAAGTGTTAACTGGCGCAGTCCTAACCTGTACACTTAACCTAAAGGTCATGCAGTGTAGAATAAAGCTCTCTAACACTTACCTTGTAACCTTAAGGGTTTCCCTGTCTGAGGCCCCATTCGTTCTTTAAAATGCCAGCAATAGTCCTACCTCAAGGCATTGTTGTGGAGAGTCCATGAGACTCAGATAAAATGCTGGGCACGTCTGGGTTACATAGTAACAGGTGACTGGTATTTATTACACTTTTGGCCAGATTTAAAAGAAAAGATATGTTATATAAAGATAATTTAAAACAGCTCAGGTTGACCTTAAGTAGAGACTTCAAGGATGAAAAGCTACTGAGAACCACAGAATTTTGATTCTTTGCATAAAAAAGGACATTTTAATTTGGGGGAGAGGGTGGGTACCGGGCATTAAACTCAGGGGCACTCAGCCACTGAGCCACATCCCAGCCCTATTTTGTATTTTTTTAGAGACAGGGTCTCACTGAGTTGCTTAGCACCTCGCTTTTTCTGAGGCTGGCTTTGAACTCACAATCCTCCCGAGCCTCTGGGATTGTAGGTGTGCACCACCATGCCAAGCTTACATTTTAATTTTTAAATAACTAATAAAACAGGCTTGGATCACATGGAGGTTTGGTAAATGTCTATTCAATCAGTATAGAAAGCAAAATTCACTAATTTTTTTTTCCAGATTCCATTTGGGGACTCACATTTCTCAGGTCTCAGCCAGGATGGCACCACCTTCCTTTGGCTGCCCCTCTGCCCTCTCCTGGTCCCGATCTAACTGTTGTCATAGTTCTCCCCACCCCACCCTCACCCCATCCAGAAGCTGGCAGTGGGCTTGTTCTGCTTCCCATGCTAGACCATAATAAGCCTCTTGAGGGCAGGGACTGTGCCTTTGTTTACCATAGAGCCCTAGAGGATCCAGTACCCTATATGGAATAGTAAGCAGTAGATAGTTGTTGGGGGAAGGGGAATAGGTGCATCAATATCAGGTAAATCTAAAATTGCCACTTTGCTTTTTACAAATAAATCAGCATTAGAAGCAACCAAACTTGTATAGCTAGGAACGCATCAAGGAAAATTTGATCTTCAACTCAGCACATTCATTTTGCTTAATGTCTTTTGCTTCTTGGAAAATTGGCCCAAAGCCAGCCAAACCAGATTTTTTTTTTCTTTTCTTTTCTTTTGGCCCAAAATTATTTCTGAAAGTTACAGCATTTTAGATTTGTATTGTTTTATTACCTGTCATTTTTATTCATGTCCCCTTTTGTTGCTCTCTCTCTCTCTCTCTCTCTCTCTTGCTGGCCCTCTTCCTAGTTCAGCTTGACTGTTCCTCTGTTAAGCTGCACCTCATATGGAAAGCTCTCTCTTCATCAGCACACCATAAATAATCAAACCTGGGTGCGTTCCATTGCCTTCTCTGGCTACAGACTCCTCCCCTCCCCAGCTGTGCGGCTCCAGTTTTCTGTGGCCCCAGTGACATGATTGTTGGCAATAAATGCTCAACTTCATTTATTTATTAGAATTCTTAGATCTGTCCTGGTTTACTCCATTCAAGCTGTTGACATGCTTTGTTAGGTACATATTTTATAGAGTCTCCCTTTTCTCCTGAGCTCCTGAGAAAAAGTGCCCTGGCAAGGATGAACTGGGATTTAGCAGAACAGGTTTTTAACTTCAATATGTTTTTTACTGACCTTGGACAATGAGCATGCAATCTGATATATATTTTAAGTATATATACCTCTTCAGGAATGTTGCTTTTGCAGGTGAAATGTTCATTCTATCTCCTATTTGGCCATAATCATGGTTATCTCCATAATAAAACTATAACCACCATTTCTCAGGCATACTTTAAATTTGTGTTTAGTATGCAGACGTTGGCTTGGAAGTACATCACATTTTTCATACTATGAAGAGTGAAAATATTTCAATGTGTTGCTTAATCCTAGGAAAAATGCTCTCCATTGAAGAAAGCCAAACATGACAGCTAGAAGTGATGTAAAGATTACTTGTTCTAATTTTGATATGAAGCTAAACAGGTGGCTTTTTTCTTAATTAAATTTGCTCCCATCTTCAGAATTATCCCACTCCCAGTTAACAGTAAAGAATTCATTTGTAATAGGATGGCAATATTTGCCTTTTTGTAGCATGTTTCAAAAATATTGCAAGTTATTAGCATTATGACAGGTCATGTTTAATAAGCCAAATACCCACTAAGTACTACTCAAAAGATTTCTTCTTCTTTCATTAACTCAGTCTACACCTCGGAGTTGCAAGAAAAGACACTATGTCTTCTATAAGTATTTGCAGAGACAGCAAAGAAAACGATCTGGTTACTATCTGAGTTGTAATGTGTATCTTACTACAGAAACTTGGCCATGGAAGAGATCCAGCTGACTCAATCAAACAAACTGCATAACCCAAAGCTCTGGGTAGATAGTAATATTTAAGGGTACATTCTTAGAAAACTAACACACCCCCTTTTCCCACT
Source organism: Tamias sibiricus (assembly GCA_025594165.1). Taxonomy (NCBI): domain Eukaryota; kingdom Metazoa; phylum Chordata; class Mammalia; order Rodentia; family Sciuridae; genus Tamias; species Tamias sibiricus. The sequence continues at coordinate 69,326,526 of CM046669.1, forward strand.
CTAATCTGTATTAAAGCACAGTTGAATTTTTCATAGGACATTCATTGAACCAACCTTTTGACAATAATTACCCAAGAAAAATTGTCCTAAAAAATCCCCAAGAAGACTGTCTCTCAAAAGACTTGTTTATTCTACAAATTAGAATAAATAAAAAGACTTATTTATTCTTTCCTGAAGTAAAAAGAGGAAAGGAAGAAAAGGACAGGAGTCCTGTTTCAAGACGTGGTCAGAGTTGCTTTTTGGTTATGGAAGGTTCAATGGAGCACTACAAGGGTAGGAAAAACCTGGTTCCAGTGTCCAAGCAGTAAAAAGGTCGTTAATATTTTGGTCCACCTTCAACAGAGAGAAATTGGACAGTGTCTATCAAAATCCAAAAAATGTGCAGACCTCCACTTCTAGGGATTTGCCCTATGGATAATTACTGCATAAGTGCATAGATGAGAGAGGATGTTCACTGCAGCATTGTTTATAATAAGTGAAAGACTACAACAACTGTCATCCAAGCTGGTCAAAAATATTAGAGTCCTCCATAATGGACTACTATGCTGTAGTACAAAAGACTGAATGAAGTAGCACTTTATGTGCTGAAGTGTGTATTATGTGTAGAAAGCAAGGTGCAGAACAATGTACAGTGTGCTTCCATCTGCTTTTAAAAAGGAAGGAAGGGGGGGGCAAGAAGAAATGTAGTGTGCTTGAATTTGCATAGAGAATTTATGAAAAGCAACTTCATTTGGGAAAGGGTTCTTTTGTACTCAATGTTTTTTGCTGCTTTTTTTGTTTGTTTGTTTTGTTTTGGGTACCAGGGATTGAACTCAGGGGCACTCAACCACTGGGCCACATCCCCAGCCCTTTTTTTTTGGTACTGAGGATTGAACTCAGGGGCACTTGACCCACTGGGTTACATCACCAGCCCTTTTTTTGTATTTTATTTAGAGACAGGGTCTTACTAAGTTGCTAAGTGCCTCGCCGTTGCTGAGGCTGGCTTTGAACTCGCGATCCTCCTGCCTCAGCCTCCCAAAGTGCTGGGATTACAGGTGTGCGCCACCGCGCCCGGCTCCCAGCCCTTTTTTGTATTTTGTTAGAGACAGGGTCTCACTGAGTTGCTAAGTGCCTTACCATTGCTGAGGCTGGCTTTGAACTCGCGATCCTCCTGCCTCAGCCTCCCAAGTGCTGGGATTACAGGCGTGTGCCACTGCGCTCAGCTGCATTTTATTTTTCAGTTGGAAAAAAAAAAAAGTTTTACCATATTAAGGGGTAGTTGTGCTGTTATCAGTAGGGCAGTCCTCAATAAAACTGTGAAGGAAGGAAAATTTGTCTTACCCACCCCTCAGCTTTAGTGCCCCTGTGCATCTTCCCCAACCCCCCAGCCCCTGCTGCCTTATAGTCTTGAAAAGACAATGATCCACAACAAGAAAGACATGTTTTCAACCCAACACACACAGAGACATCTACAAGTGAGACAAAAGTTCAATTTCATAAAAATAATACTGTGTCTGGGCACGGTGGTGCACGCCTGTAATCCCAGCACTTGGGAGGCTGAGGCAGGAGGATCGTGAGTTCAAAGCCAGCCTCAGCAATGGTGACGCACTTAGCAACTCAGTGAGACCCTGTCTCTAAATAAAATACAAAAAAGGGCTGGGGATGTGGCCCAGTGGTCGAGTGCCCCTGAGTTCAATCCCTGATACAAAAAAAAAAAAAAAAAAAAAAAAAAAAATACTGTGTCCACAATAAGACACATTGCTTGGCTGCTCTGATTTTTGGGGGGTGGGGGGGGCGGTACTAGGGATTGAACCCTGGGGGCACTTAACTGGGTTCACATCCCCAGTTCTTTTTTATATTTTATTTAGAGATAGGCTCTCACTAAGTTGCTGAGGCTGGCTTTGAACTCGAGATCCTCCTGCCTCAGCCTCCTGACTCACCAAGATTACAGGCATGTGCCACTGCGCCCAACTCTAACTGATCTTTTAAAAGCTGGCTACCTGTTCTGAATTGATTTCATGACCCACTAATGAGCAAATATTCTTCAAAATAAAGAGCTGTAGTCTTTAATTAGGGTATTGTGGCCTTTCTGTGCTGCCGCCCAGTCCCTCAGTTCTCTGCTATCAGGGGCTGGATGAGTGACTAGTCCACAAATTTGCATGTTATAGGCCTTTGGAAGGGTGGCCTCAAGTCAAGGGATAACCAATGCTGAGAATTTCAGGCATCCTGTGACCAATAGACAGTCCTTTGTATAGCCTCAAGATCATCACTTAGGGACCAAGTGAAACTCTTTTTTAGTTGTACTTGACAAGAGTTGCCAGCTCTGCATTTCGGTTGGGTTTGAAATTGTCTCACATTTCTTACCTTAATTCATGCAAAATGATGTGGCAGAAATCGAGTCCTCTGAAGAGGATGCAAATTCTGGCAGTAATGGAGCCAGTGGCTTTTCCCTGTCTTCCACCGGTCCTTTTTCAACTCTAATAACTCTAATTCACTAAGAAATACACCTCGGGTGACTTTTTCTAAGTCAAAGAGTATGGCCCCTTCCTTTTCCTCTTCTAGCCTCACCTTCCTGCTGCCATTTGCCAGGCATAGGTCACAAACATAGAACATGGTCACAAAAGACATCTCTTGAACTTCAAAGTGATCTCTATCTTTCCATCTTCTCTCCTTTGTTGAGGTATCCAAACACCCCTGCCTCCTTGTCTATGAGATGCTCAGCACCTTGTGAAAAGAAAATTCTACTCTTCACCTAGCTGTTACTTGGCCCCAACTATTCCAAGGTAACACCTAGTTAATTCACATACTTCTGTGTGTATTCCTCAGAGGTCCTTCTTTTTCAGTTTTAGTGTGTTGGCTTAAAGAAAAGAGGTCTGGTTTCCCTTTTTATAGCAGTTTAAGTCTCTCCCAAATTGCCAAATAGGTATTTATGGAACGACTCACAGGTCCTCCAGGACCTTCCCAAATCAACACAGCTTGGGAGTCTCATGCTCAGGTGGAGAACCACACGCCCAGTGTGCCCTCCTGGGGGTCACCAGCCTCCTGAACCCAGCCTGGTACAGAGCAGCACTGATCTGGGAGAGCCTTCCAGACTTCTAGCCCAGTGGGTTTACCTGGGAGTTGCTGCCCTAAGCTGTACTTTTCCATTTGCACAGACCGGAGAATAAAATTTAGCTCTTGCAAAGATAATGGATAGAAGGCCCTGGGGGGAAAAGGAAATTGGCAGGTATTAACTAACAATTTGATGTTTTCATTTTGCTTTGATTTTCCTCAGTATGCTGAAAGACTAACTCAAACATGCTCATGTCTTATATGGGAAATAATAATTATGGTAATAATAATTGTTGTAAGTATGAGCACTTTTATTGTTGAAGAGGGCAGGCTTATGCAATTACCACAAAAAACTCGAATGCTTTTCCAGGTCCTGTGGGATTAATTGGGGATTTCAGTCCAGTTTCAATTGGGGAAATTTCCACATCACAAAATCCTTTGCTATAATGGACACTAATTGGCTTCCTTGTTGACAGTCCCAGAAGAGAAATCCCAGTGCCCAAAAATTGAGCGATTTGGTAGAGTTGAGAGAGTAGATAGGAAATCATGGGGTTACAGCCCAAGATTTGTTTTCTACCAGGGATAAGGAGAGTACATCAGGCTGCAGGTTTTGAAGGTTACAGTTAACTCAGAAATAGCACAAGGACTTCGGTATTACAAGGAATTTAAAATGTGTTTGGCAAGACCCTGAGCACACTCCAGTATTAATAGTCTTTTAACTTAGCAAAGAGACCACTGAATTTCAATCCGCAGCAAAACTGATAGAGGGGTAGGTAAAAGAGCCAGTTCCGATACGAGAATTTTTTAGCATATTCCTGGAAAACAGGCTGACTGGCCTCTGCCTCCCCCTCCCTCCCTCCCTCTCCCTCTTTCCCTCTCCTTTTCCCTCTTCCTCTCCACATTGTGACTGTGAGGTATGATTTGCAAGGATCACACTAGTCTTACATAAAGTGTGCAGGCCCTGCTACATTATGAAGTTTGAATCAAACCTTTCACACTCGATCTCTGCAGCCTGAATCACATCCAATCATTAGCTATGCCTGCCAATTCCTTACTAAGTGTAATCTGACATCATTGCCCATACAGTCAGCAGCAACCTCTTAGATCATCCCAATACTTTCCATCAGATTCATCAACATCTTTGGGAAAATATCTTAAATGAACAATTCTTCTAGAAGACAGTGAAAATAAGACAGAAAAGACATCTATTGACTGAAAAGTCCAGTGATTCTGAAGCACACTGTCTTTCCCCCTTCCATACTCCTCTAATTTCCCCCCTTTAAGCCAGTATTTATCATGTAACTGTGGTTTTACAGGCTATGCCTCCTGATCATGTACCACCCAGTCATTTCTCCCGGCTGAGGTTCAACCTTGGAACGGACCTTCTTTCTCCCCAACTGTTAGGCCGTTGCTAATGATGAAGCCATGCTGTAGTAGGCCCAAAGCCCTGGGAGGCCCCAGCTGTTCTCCACTCCAACCACATGGGGCTAAACCCTCCCCCTCCAACAGGGACAGTTTTTTTTAGTAGGCCCCAAACTTGGAGGTAGCCCTCAATTTCTTACAAATGACCTTTTATTCCTTGTTTATCCTCTTTCTTTGCAAACTTCAGTCCCACCCCATGGGAGCCCAGTGGGAAGGCGCTGTGAGCTGGACAAAACTCATTGCTCCCTGCAGCTTGCAAGCTCTGTGCCCAACCTGAACGCTTCAGGGTGAGCTTTCTGCATCTGCAGCTCCATCCTGGGACTGATCCCTCCATACAGAGCCAGTTTTTTCTTCGGTCCTGCTCTTGTTCCCTACAGTAACCCCTACCCTACCTCCTGATAGCGAGGATGTATGCAAAGTATCTAGTATCATCTCTAAGTACATGATCAAACTGAAAGTTTACAACATTTTTCATGGAGAGGGGTCTAAGCTGAGCACTAAAATGCACTTGTAGTCCCAGCTACTCAGGATGCTAAGACAGGAGGATCACTTGAGCCCAGTAGTTTGAGACCAGCCTGGGCAATATAGCAAGAGCTCATCTTTAAAAAAAAAAAAAAAAAAAAAAAGATAGGGCTGAGGACTAAATTTTAAAAATGAAAATGTTGAACGTACACATCCCCAGAAGGAAAGGCAGAAGGACCTCCCTGACAGGGAAGAGCAGATTCATCTCTCCAGTCCCCCACTTTTTGTCTGAGTGTTATGGTTTGAATGTGAAAAAAGCTCATGTTAGACAATGTAGAATGAGATTAGATGTATCTCTAAATCATTTCAGAGATGAAATGATTAGATTATGAGAGCTGTGACCTAATCAGTGTATTAATCCATTTGTTGAATTAATGATTCAAATAGATTATTGTGTGGTAACCGTGTAGCTGGTACAGTGTAGCTGGAGGAAGTAAGTCAGTGGGGGCATGCCCTTGGAGATTATATTTTGTTCTGGCTCCTCTGTCACACTCTCTTTGCCTGCTTCCTGGCTACCATGAGCTCACAGGCTTCCCTCAGCCCTTCCCTTCTGCCATGATGTTTTTGCCTCATCTCAGGCCTAGAGCAATGGAGTCTGCCAACCATGGACTGAACCTCTGAAACCATAAGTCAAAATAAACTTTACCCCTCTAAGTTGTTCTTTATTCTGGTCACAGCAATGAAAAAATGACTAACACACTGGTCATGATTTTTTGCACAGGATGGGACTGAGGCCTAACCAGAGTTATGTAAATGTGGTGCCCACTCCCTCGCTTTCTGAGTATATATAGTTTAATTCTCATGAATTACATGCAGGCACAGTGCCACCACTGAATGTCTTTGTTGGAATCTTCCCACTGTCAAAGTTGAGGAAACCCACTAAGGGTTTTGATTTCCTAAGCAAAATTTTCTCCTCAACCTGCAGAACCAACCTGTACTGTTTCCTTCACAAAACATGATTACCAACTACTTAAAACAAAGAAAAGCATGGGTGTGTAGCACGGGTGACCATGCAGTCCCTGCTCAGGTCAGTTTCCTATTCTTCCTACCAAACCTGTCAAAGCAATTAAATGTGTGAACCACACTACTTATGTGTTTCCAGGGCTGTCAAAGTCATGGCCAGGCTAAGGGATTGAAACACATCCCTTGAACACCACAGCAAAGGCAAACAGATATTCCCTTCTCCGAAGTCAAAACCATCACCAACTCCAAAAGTGAGCCCAAGCAAGGTGCCCCATAGGGACTGACTCTTCAGGTGGGAAGCAGTGCACGGGCCCCCACTGACAACTGCTGATTGTGATTTATTAGTGGGGGGAAATTTGGAATTGAAATTTTACCGTTGGGATTTACTTGCATTTGAAAGCAATGCAGTTAGTAGCCCATCTTTCAACACTGAATGTATTTTCTCCACTTTTATATCTTTCTGATGAATTAAGCACTTATGTAAGGTGAGGGATTGAAAACATTAGCAGCTGAATCTCTCAGTGCTTCTGCTTGCCAGATATGGCTGGATGGAAAAGCACAGGAACCGGTTTCACATTGTTCTTCCACCAAGCGGTTCCATCGTGAACCACGATGGTTTCCTTAGTCTCTTAATGGATGGGTAACTCGAGTTCCTCGCCCAGCATTTCCCCAAGCCATTTTGAACAAGTCTGCTAATTGAATCCAGTTGTTTGCCATTTCAAATATTCCTGCTTTCCACAGAGCAATAATATAGTAAATTCATTTCATCTGTCATCCAAGAATTGGAGCGTGCATTTTTATTACCAGCTGACTTGTGTTCACCTTTATCCCAGATTTTTTTTTTTTAAATGTTTACAATGTGATTAAAAACAATCTAGTCAAATTATCTATTTGAATTGTACCCTTCGGGGGGAGATAAAGGAGGAGAAGAGGTGCCTACGATTGCTTCCTTTCTGCTAAGCATGTCTGCCTTCTCTCGAAGAAATACACCATGTTTCTGCTCACTAAGAGCATTTTGTAATGTCACTGGTGATTTAACAATTACAAAATATTGTAATTAAATGTTCAAATGCTCCCTTCTCTTTTCCCATTACAAATGATCATGGAACTTGATTAATTTCTGCCTTTTAGAAAGGACCTGGCTTTGGTAATATTGTTTCCTGGGATGCACACCTCCAGGGAAAATGATGATCTGAATGCTGAAGTCAGAACCAATTAAACTCGGCCGTTTTCCCCCACTGCAGCGAGAAGATGAGCCACATTTTTCAGGCAGAGCTCAAGCAGGCTCATCAGGTCTCCAGGGCTCAGTGCCTCTGGGCACGACATGCCTGCTGCCAACTGCACAAAACATTCTCTAGGTACAGGAAGGAACATGCTAAATCCACAGAGGAAGGGACTGGGTTGGGTGGCTCTGGGGTACCATGCTTACTCAGCATCGGGGCAGCCTAGATCTGGGCTGTAAGCCCTGCCTCCTGGAATGAGTTTGATACTCTGATGGTCAGAAAGAGGTGGATAGCTGAGAAGCTGTGGAGTGGAGAAATGAAATCTCTGGATTCTTAATCAGAAAGGGAACAATCTTCCACCCAAATTTGCCTTTGGGGTGATTAAATGTAAAAGCAAATTCGAAATAAGCTGTCAAATCAGAAATTAGCAAGCAGGAGCCATTGATTGAGGCTCCTAATTTTTAAAGGTAGTTTTAATGATTCCCCAGGTGGCGCACACAAACAACTAGAATGTCCTGAGTTTCTAATCTCAGGAGAGTTGAATGTTGTGTAATTCTGTTTCTTCCGACTTTTCCCCTGACTTTGGTATTAAATAAGCAAACAATGACAACAACCCAAACCTACAGTATAATTAGGATCTAGCAAATGAGTTGTCAAAAGAAAACTGCCTATTCTTCCCAGGAGGCTTGGTGCCAGTCTGTTTGCTTTGGAGGATTTAAACAGCTCTTCCCTGCAGAGCAATAAATGCAAACCCCAAATTTGCTACACAGATGTGGGTTTTACTAAGGAGATTTTTTTTTTCTTTTTCCTTTTCAACCTAAAATAGGAGCTCTTTGACATGTAATACAGAGGCCAACATCTTTTATCATCCTTAATTTACAGAGCAATCAGACACAGGTTTGTGGTGTCAGAGCCATTGTAATGAGGTCTCCAGGAGCCTCATTCCCCCACTGGTTTTCTGACATCCAGGCCTCCACCCTGCTAGGAGGCTTGTTTACCAGGGTCAGCTCTGCATACTCTACTCCTTCCCTTCTCTCCTTTTGCTCCTCATATCAATATTTGTCAGTGTATTAATAAATCTTGAAGATAAACCCAAATCCTAGGTATTTCCCAAAGTTCAGTAAATAGCGGGGAATTTTTTATTAATGTGATTTGAGCGATAATTAGCTAATGCTTTCTCGTTACTGCTGTCTCATCAGTAGCCAAGCAGAGCATTGCAGCACATCCTTTGTGTTTATTAAAGGGGCAGTACCTTGATGTCATGAAGTTCCTTGTGGTAACAGTCTTCCAGCTGTGCACCAGCAACACACCTGGGCCAGAAGGAAAGTGCCACCTGTGGTGCTCAGAGTACCTCCAGATGCTGGCCATTCTGGGATCTGGACAAGTTGAGCTGTCCTCGCACCATCTCTAAGCTATGGTATAGGAACTTTTCTAAGTGTTCATCAGCCCCAGCCACGTTCCCTCCTGATCAGATGTTTGAACAGAGACTGCAGTACCATCTAAAAGATGGGTCAGGAGACAGACAGATGATCCTTTACCCACTCAATCAAGAAGCAAATGTTCAATGATGGGGGAGGGAAGTGAGGGAAGCCAAGCAGAGCTGCCCCAGGCACATGGAGGCACTTGGTCGAGCTCTGGCTCAGTGTTTCCAGATCAGAGCATCTCAAAACATGGAGTGGCTCAGGCCTCTTTCAGCCTGGAGAGTTCAGGCTGCCCTAAGACCTGAGGCTCTTTTTAAACCAGCTCCAATCTGCTCCAAATTTGCCAGCTACGGGCAATGTGGCCCAAGCAGAGGAACAACTGGGCCAAGGCCTTGAGGCCTGAGCGCATCAACAGGAACAAATTAAAGCATACAGACTACCAAGAGCAGGTGCGAGTCTGATGGAAGGCATTAGAGGAGGTGAAAGAGAAACCTGGGTGGATAGGATAAGGGTCTCTGGGATGGGAGAGCTCTATGGCGGCCTGAAAGGAAAAAATCCATTTCATCAGACTGGTCCTGAGGGGCTAGATCAGGCAGAAGCCCCCACGAACAGAACCAGAGGCCGCTGGGCCAGTGAACACCGCCCTCCTGCCACTGCCTAGCCCACGAGAAATAACAAAGGCAACTCTGCTGGACTCAGCACTGTTTTCTAAAATGAGGGATGCCTGACCTACACAGGCTTCTCCATCTTGGTGCTTCAGGAAAAAATCCCATTATAACTTCCGAAGCCCGTCGGATTTATGACTGGAGAGGGCTGCATGCGTGGGAATTGAGTTGTTTTTTATGCCGGCCCAGCCTCACTCCCCCAGCCATTACCCAGCAACCACAGGTTTATTCTTAAAAACCCTGAGCTGGTCGAAATGCACCTTGCTCCAGACGGAGGAGATAAAACAGGATTTAAAGGCAATGCATTTTCTACTGGGCAGTCTTATCTGGATTGACTGCTCCGGGTTTTCAGCTAAGTGTGAATACGCAGGATAATTACCATCGTGTGTTACCTGAGATTACAGGGTTGTGTTCCAGCTAATGACACCATGAGAACCAAGCAGTTGTTAATATTTAATCAGTCTCTTGGCTTAACAATTGGATAAATGAGGTGTGTAATTACACAATTACAAAAGACATTTCAGATAGGAATGGTAGTGTTTTTAATACTGAAGGTGAAAGCTGGTGGAAATATACCACTAGGTCATTTCATAGATTTTACCAAAGAAGACCCTTTGGGGCAGGGGGAGTTTTCCCTTGTGAAATTTTAAGCACAGATCTCAAATGCTTTTCCAGGGTAGATTTTCTCTCTTCTTTCTGGGCTCCTCCATATCGAACATCAGACCAGATGTTTTGTTGATATCGCAGATTTCACTGGGGTCTTTAAATGGAACAGCCTCCAGAATTTTCTTCATTACATTCTAAAGATGGCTCCTGTTTAGTAGCTATATGCACTGGTAGATTTTTGCTTCTTTATTGTATTTATTTATTTATTTAGGGACTGGGGATTGAACCAGGGGTAATTAACCACTGAGCCACATTCCCAGCACTTTTCAATTTTGAGACAGGGTCTTACTAAGTTGCTGAGGCTGGCTTTGAACTCATGATCCTCCTGTCTCAGCCTCCCGAGCCAATGGGATTACTCGTGTGCCACTAAGATTTTTGCTTTTTTATTATTTTTATTTTGGGTGGAGATTTGAGAGAGATGGAGTTGAAGTCCAGGATAATGAATGACAGTGCCATTTTCTTGGGGCTGTTGCTTTCCCTGTTTCTCCCAGAGCCACCCAATCTGTACCACTGCCCCACATTTGTTAATCAAAGGAGGAGCCCATATTGTCCCTACTGCAGTATGTAATTGGCAGTTGCCCTGTGATCTCCAAGGCATGCCATTTCCCCTCAGGTATGCATAACTCCTCAGCAGAAAATGCAGTTTTCTAATTGAGGGGCCCAGCAACCAATTAGCTAAGTGCTACTCCATGGCCTGTGCCTGGAAAACACAATCAAGAGCCCATTAAAAGCACCTGGCACATTTTAGTACCCAAACTAGAGATGTTATCGGCTAGGATGGTGGCAATTCTCTGATACGGATCAGAGTGATGTGTGGAATGGTTAGATCCATCTCCCTCATTTGTCAAAGCTGCAAAGAAGCCCTTTGCTCCTTTTGTTGATCAATTAAAGAACTGTCTGAGCTGATGTGTGCCCAGTACCCAGAAGATCACTATTAGCTGCTGGTAAGGTCTGTCTCCATGTTGCCTAGCCTGCAACCCAGCTACCGTCCTCCTCCTGCAGGGCTTGGTCCTCTGGGCTTCGTGGCCTTTCCTTTCATTCTGGGCTGGAAGGATTATTTACAGTCTCTCCTGATCTCACCTGTCCAGCAGCATATCTCCAAAGCCAAGGCCAGGCTGTTGAGATATGCTACAATGTGGCAGGAGGAGGGGCCCTCCTCACACCTGGGCTTTTCCCCGGGGCCATCAGGACCCTAGGAGATGAGTGATGGAAGGAAAGAAATCTGGAAACAGGAAGTCTTGGTTCACTTCACAGTCAAACATCACCCTCTCTCTGCAGCTTTCCCCAACTTCCCTAGGTAGTGTCCCTCCCCTTGCTCTGGGAACTCTATCCTGGTTGAACCCATGGGAGAATAATGCTCCAAGAGGCAATCAGATCTGGGGTTGAGTTCCAGCTCTGCCACTCATCAACAGTGTGACCTGGAAGGGGATTTGCCTCCTTAGCCTCCCCCTTAGCCATAGGATGGGACCAATTCTGCTCCCATACAAGGGCTGGTAGGAGGGGAGATGAGAAGCCCGACCCCGTGGCAGGCACTCTGCAGATATTGCACCTATTCTCCTCATTCTGCCCGGGATTATTTATGGGTGCAACAGACTACCAGTTTCTTGCAGACAAAGAATTTAGGTTACTTCATCTTTGGGTTTCCAGCTTTTTTTCTTGGTGGGGGGGCAGGTACCAGGGACTGAACTCAGGGTCACTTGGCCACTGAGCCACATCCCCAGCCCTATTTTATATTTTATTTAGAGACAGGATCTCCCTGTGTTGCTAAGCACCTCGCTTTTGCTGAGGCTGGCTTTTAACTTATGATCCTCCTGCTTCAGCTTCCCAAGTGCTGGGATTACAGGCATGTGCCACCACATCCAGAGGTTTCCAGCTCTTAATGCTGTTCAAGCCCACAGAATGTCCTCAAAGAACGCCAGTGATAATTCTAAGCTTATTTCAGTTTTTTATGGTGGCTCCTATGTTTCTCCTAAAAATCCAAGGTTCAGACTCTCTTCTTAAAAATGGAGAGGAAGTAGAACTTGAACTCCCACACCTAATAGGTTAGTGGTTGAACAAACTGAACCTAATGCCATGCCCCACCCCCTTCAATGCCATCAAGGTTGCCCTTTGGGAACACTCTTCAGGCCTGTGCCATCTGCCATCTGCCGGGGTTCCTAAGGTATGTGAATGAGCCTGTCCCATGATAAGCACCCCTGGACCAGCTCGCAGCAGAGACACACATCACAAGCAAGTCCATCCAACCAGAGTGGGCACCTCATCAAAAGCTTGCTGTTAGCATCATCCAGTTCCGCACCGTTTGGCTTCGTGTTTGAAAAGCAGTACATTAAGCTTCTTTAGCAACTCAGGGGTTTGGCACCAGAACATTTCTTAACACATTTGCACTTAAATTGTTGGGGACCTAGAGAAGTATTTAAATCATAATAATCACTATTAACTACTTGGGAAAAGTAAGCAGGCGAAAGCTACTGCTACCTGCTGGCTTATAATAAGCCTGATTATGGAGTCCTTTCTTAAATACGAAAGTGAACCCCCAGTCTCTCCCTGCCTCAATTAGAGGGCTGGCAGAGTAAGAAACATAGAGAACAGGAGCCAGTGTCTTTGTAATACATCCCCACTGTCCCTTCTCCCCCATCACACCTCCCCAGTGCTCAGCCTGGTCTTTCTCACCAGGCTGGTGTTGAAAGGCAGTTCTCAGCTAAGTAAATAATGTTGGTACCCAGCCAAGGCACTTGGAAGTGAGTTAATCCTTTCTCCATCAAATCCCCAACAACAATCTGGGTTTGTTTAACCATTTGGTATTGGTATTTCAGTGCTTTTTCATAAACACTAAGGGAATCACCCTCTTTGGCCAGCATTCAGAGTGGCTGTCACAGCCAGGCACGTAGTTGCTCTTGTCAACAGAAGGCCTCATCGTGCCCATCGTATTAGAAGAAGGTGATTGTTACTCTGCATGGTCCAACAGAGTCATGGAGGTAATTACAGCAAACTTGGATAGCACCTAATGTGTGTGGAGCTCTGGGTAATGCTCTTTGCAAATAGCACCTCCTTTAACTCACTGCGTCCCTCAGAGGTTGGTATTTCTATTAAGCCCACTTAACAGATGAGGAAACTTGTTATCAAATACTTAGAGCTAGATTCAAACCCAAGACCCTACTGTACAGATATGCCTGATATAATCAGGCTCCTGCAACAAAATGCCCTTTCTCGAAGCCACACACCCACTGGTCTGCAGGTGTTTCCAGAGTGTGGGTCTCCTAACAGGCAGAGTCCCAGAAAGGGGATCATGGGAATGAAGACCTAACCAGGATCTGAGAGGCTTCAATCACACTGCTCTTGCCCCTGGAGGGCCTCCCTGTCCACCCAGTCCCACTGTCACTTTATCTGAGGTAGCCCATATCTCAGATATGCAACTCTAGATTGACCTTCACCTCCTCATCCCAGGTATTCACCCATCCATCCACCATCCTGCAGGAGACTTCAGTCTAGGCTCTGTACCCTGCCATGACTAGAGGAGGGGAGGGAAGCAGGTAGGAAGCCCACCTGTGAGCTATCAGTTATGATCTGTATTGGTATATGTAAGATAACACACCCCAGCCTAGAAATGGCTTGTCTTTCAGCTCTTGGAGCTTGGTAATGTTTTTTTCCTTCCAATTTTGGAAAATAGACTTCCTGAGTTCTATGTGTGTTGCTGAGCTTTCCTATGTAATTTTCTACAGCAATTTGTGTTTTTGATGATGACACTTTGAAGTTTCTGTGTTTTCTCTATGCTTTTATTTAAACATTCAGTGTGCTTAGTTGGGGTCATTTGTCATTGTTGCTATTTATATGTCCATCTCTTCTAGAAGACCACGAGCTCTTTGTGGAATGCAACTTTTGCATCTCTGTGGCCCAGTGTTGAGCTTGGCACTAACAGCAAAAAGTGCCTGTTACCCAGATGATTGGATTTATGTGAAGTACCAGATTAATGTGACAGATGGAAGGGGAGAGAAAAGGGGACACAGCAGATATTTTGAAGAGGAACTTCCTCTGCTGGACTCAGCCCCAGAACTAAGCCATCAATCCCAGAAACCATCATTTAACAAGTCAGAGAAGTGCCTCCCCCCCACTTCTCCCCCACCCGCAACCCAGTGTTCCCTTCTCCTGCCTACTCCTTCACTCCTCACTTCCATTAGATACTCTTCCTCCTTCTGAGTTTAGCCATCTGGTCTCTGATTCTAACCCTAGCATCTCCCCCATTCAGCCCTGACTGAAGTGATTATAGTTGTTTATCTCAACTCTTCCCAGTTGCCTGTTTGGTATCTTTTAAGGGATTGGCATCATTTACATGTGGTGAGAAATAAAGGTGGAGTTATTTTGTTTTTTGTTTTTTGCCATAAATTTCCTGAGAACAGTGTATTAGTCAGTGCAAGTTTCTAGTGACAGGGCCTCAAAACCCCTCAAGCCAAGAATAAGGTGGGGCTGGGCAAGGTTTTGTTTCACCCAATGGAAAAATTCAGGCAGCAGCCTTCGGATGCCCAAACACTGTTATCGAGTCTTCATCTTTTGTTTCAAAGAGAATTTAGGAATGAAATTTGGGCTTTGTAGAGTTTATTTTCCAAACAGACTGTGTGCAGAGATGAGATGGACACTGATTGCCCTGACCTGTCCCAGACAGATACCTCACAACTGCTCAGAAGAGAAATAGGCTTCCTCAGTGGGCCAGCAGTGTCCTGGGAGGTCCTGGGGGACCATGGGTTTGTGTCATGGCCCAAGTCCAGGTCACATACCTATCCTGGGTCTGGGAAGGGGTAAGGTGAGTAAAGAGACCCCATTCAAGCAAATAGGAACATATACTCCATCAGGGAGGGCTTGCATTCTAAACAAACAAAGTCAGAGGTACTTCCAACAACCCTGCCCTCTAAGCTTCCTCTTGCCACCATGGATCTAGGTCAGATCTCCTATGAGAGGAGAACACTTTTCCCGTCTCTGCACAACCAGGTCTGAAAGCCAGGTTTCCTGACTCCCACTTGCAGGACTTGTCCCACGCTACCCTTCATACATCAAGACATAAATGGACAGTGCACACTCACCAAGGACCCGTGGCAGCAGCCAAACACTTAAGTGTAGGGGCTTGGCAAGAAGCAGGCTCTGCTTACTGCCCACAGAAGCTCCCAATTCCCGGTCCCAACCCCAGAGCCTCAGTTGTAATTGGCCCGCAGGACTGTGATGTTTTAAGTTTTCCCGGGAACTCCAAGATGCACCCAGAGGTGATTACCACTACCTTGGGAGGAGTTGACTGGCCTATAGAAATGAGACCGTGAGTTCAGGAGGACTCGGCATCCTCCATCTGCTCTTCCGTGCTCAGCCTCATGCAAATGCAAACCATAAGTGGCAGTTCTTAAAACTTTCCACGTGTCCGACAAGGAGTTCACATCCTGGAAGGTTAAGGACAGACAGATAGGATTCTCTGGATCTTGAATGCCATGCTGTGGGAGAAAAAAATGGGGAAAAAAAGTTAACTCTTCCTGGAAGACTTGGGGTGTCCCAGGAGAAGTGATATTGACACGGACACATGGAGCTAGTGCTTAGATGTGCAGTGTGGTAGGGTGTATGTGCTGAGGGAGGGCAATTATACTGGGTCCCTCTAAATCCCTGGGGTCATGGGAAGATTGGAGATTTTTTAAAAGTAACATATCAGAATATGTTTGGTGGTGGCAGTTGGTTTTTCTCCTTTGTGTTTTTTTTTTTTTTTTTTTTTTTTTTTTTTTTTTTTTAGACCCTTGCCAGTGTTAAGAATGGGTAGTCAAAGGTAGTAAAAGCTTTTAGGAAGCAACTACATCAGTCCAGGCCAGGAACAACAGAGGCTTGAACTGAGAGAGTGAGACTGAATTAGAAATGTTCACTTCCTTGACCAATAAATCCTATATTACCCCTAGGTGTGGGCCACAGGTGGCTAGTGGCTACCTTATTGGACTGCCCAGGTTGCAAAGGTGTCAGGTGGATTCCAAAGAGCTTGGTGACAGACTAGATATGAAGTATGAAAGAAGTGGAAACATGGAAGACAACTTCCCTGCATCCAGCTGTAGGGGAGCTATGTGGATGACAACCTTATTAAAGAGATACGTAATCCCAGAGACTGTGGGCTGCAGAGAAAGGGGACCTCCTTGACTTAAGGAGGTGAAGAGGCCTGGGTCATCCAGGTGAAGAGAGATCATCTTTTTGCTTTGCTTTTTTCCCCTTCCTGTACCCATCCTCAGCCTCCAGTCAATGACAACCTTGGAGAAATGGAAAAAGTGAGTATTGGGGTTCAGAGTGAAGGAGATGCTGCATGATCAATAAAGCTCCTCCCTCTCCTCCCCATCACCTTTCCCAATCATGCTCCTGGGAAGCCCTGTTGTCCAAACTGGGCAGGAATGGAATCAACTACTGGGAGCTGAACAGAGAAAATGAGTGGTAGGGGAAATCCTGATGTGCATCTGCACAGCCTCAACTCAGCTCTGGTCCTCCCTGGGAGATGATTGCCAGAGGAAGCCACATCAGTTGACCATAGTAGCGTCATCAAACTTGTATACAGTTAAAAACGTGTTGGGGGACTGAGGGTGTCACTCAGTGGTAGGGATCATGCCTAGTGTGCACAAGGCCCCAGGTTCCATCCTCAGTATCACTTAAAAAAATGAATTGTTCCACAGATGTGGCTTTATATATTTATGTATACTTATATTTATTTTTGGGCTTCCAGGTGGATAGTGCATGGGCCGCCTCCCTGTGCACGGCCATTTATTTCCCTTAGTGTTCCATTGAAATGCACCACAGCACCCCTGCACTTTTCCTGCTCCTCTGGAGGGAGAACTCTTCCAGAGAAAACTTGACTTGTCGTGGGTTAGGAACAAGGGGTGAGCTTAGGAAGGGGAGGAACAGGAAGGACCTGGAATGACCACATTGCCCCACTGACTGAAGAGGGCAGGAATGTCACTGGAGAAGAGATGTCTCTAAAGAACAGTCTGAGAAGTTCCCAGAGAGAAGGAGCAGCTCAGCTCAGGACCAGTGGGGTTCTTGGCTTATGTGATGGAAAAGAAATTCAGCTTGCGTCAGTCAGAGGCATAGACAGAGGTTTATTTAGAAAAGTAAATATAAATTCAAGAGAGAATGCAGGTCATTTTGAGAGTGAGAAATACATTTGGGGGATTCCCAGTCCTTCTTTTTAAAGGAAACTTGGTGAGGGGTGGGTATGGGAAGATATGTAGGAATGAAATCAGTCCAGTAATCTCAACAGGTTCTAGTGATCTTGGTCCTTCTCAGGATCCTCAGGCTGATATGGCCTTCATTGTCTGATCAATAGATAGTGCTGGAAAGTCCCCTAAATTATCAGTTCCTCAAGATATTATATCTGTCTGCTAATTGACTTATTGCTGGGGGATTAAGAGTGCACAGGTAGATAGATCTATATAGATAATAGATTTCCCAGGGATTTCCCAGGTTTGGAACGGACACAGGTTCACGGGGTGACAAACCTGAAAAAGTATGCAGAACTTCTGATTTAAAGCCTCTTTTCCTGTCCTTCCTTTAAGTCTTCTTCCTACTATTCCTATTTCTCTTATCCTACCTCAGGAGCAGCCCCTTGCTTCTTTCCCAGTTAACCAGGAAGACACTGGATTCCACAGTGGAGGCCCCTCCCGAGCTTGTTTCTTTTTCTTTTCCCCATATACTCTTTCGTTTTTTGGGGTGCATACCACCAGAAATCTAAGACCTCCCATTAGGCTCCACCTCCTAAAGTTTTCTTTACCTTCCAATAGAACCAGGCACTGAGAACCAAGAATGAATCCCCCTTTTCTTCTTTCTTGTATTGTCACCCCTGTGTTTTCTTTCCATCTTTTTAGGGAATTGTAAACACTAACTCTTGTTGGGGTGATACCTTTTATGCACACCCTTACTGAAGGCCTTGGTTTCTTCATCTTAAAAGGAAGTCTTTGGACAAGATCACCTCTAAATTCCTCCCCATTCTGTCTTCCAACCTCACTATGGGAGCCCCCACTCCATCACTAGTCCTTAGCTCTAAAGTCATGTTTTATAGATTTTAAATCTTTCATAAGAATTCCATAATAATAGTAAATTCCAGTTCCTAGGTACTTCCCATCCAAAAATCTGGAAAATCTTCTTTGATTTTTTTGGTAGAAAAACATTTCACCAAGATAGTCACATAATCGATTTGCTTGTCTTTTTTCTCCCCATGCTAGATTGTAAGTGCCAGTCCCTGGAAACTAGAAAGCACTGGGCAGGAAATAGCACTTCCTACCAACTACCAATGAATGGATACTATACTTGCTTTTTTTTATATTTATTTTTTCAGTGCTGGAAATTGAACCCAGGGCCTTGCACATTTTAGACAAGCTCTCTACCCCTGAGCTACACCCAGCCCTATAGTTTTAGATCTTAAATGTCCTCCAGGGGCCTATGTATTGAAGCCTGGTCCTGGCTGGAGGTAGAGCTCTTGCCTAGCATGTGCAACCCCAGTACTGGAGGAAAAAAAAAGTCTTGGTTCTCAGTGCATGGTTCTATTGGGAGGTAAAGGAAACTTTAGGAGGTAGAGCCTAATGGGAGGTCTTAGATCTTTGGTGGTACGCACCCCTAGGATAGTGGGACTCCAGTCTCTTCTTCCTCTTCCTCCCTTTGATTCTGATCATGAAGTGCATGGCTTTTGCTACCCACTCCTCAGTATAATGAGCTTCCTTGCCACAGGTCCAAAAACAATGGGTTCACCTACCATCATCTGAAACCTCCAAAACTGTGAGCCAAAATAAACCTTTCTTCTTTGTAAGTTGTGATCTCGAGTATTCTGTTACAGCAAAGGAAATATGACTGAGACAATAGAAGAAACTTATCTTGGTGGGGATCAAGTTCTTCCACCTCACCAGTATCTCTGGCCACACAGCTGAGATGTGGCCCTTGAACTTGAGAGAATCAGAGGGAAGCTGTCCCCCTAATCTCTTGTCACAAGCAAAAGGATTTTGCTGGTTGATTCTGGTCATTCATCATGGTATTACTGTCCCAGTTCTCCAGGGGAAGATGTACCAGGCAGAAAGGGATGAGTATCTGGACAGAATTCTGGAAGATGTCAAGAGCCACACTAACAAAGCTAGTCCTGTGCCTGTTGCTTTAAAAGTTTCATCAAACATTCAGCATAGAAGATCTCTTCAAAGAGGAAGTGAAGACTAATATGAGGAGTTCTTTTGAAATTCTCCAGGAGTTGATTAATGATAAACACAGCTACAGCAAGGGATCACGAAGGGATGCTTTATTAGTCACATATGCTATTGAATTGAGCATTTCTTCTCTAGCCTGTTGGAGTTTGTTCCTAAAAAAAAAAAAAAAAAAAAAAAAAAAACACTCAAAATATATTTATAGAGGCATGTCTCTGAATATAAAGGTCAATCCTAAATTGCATTTAATCAAACACAGTCCCTTCCTAGGCTGGAGATTGAGGGCATACCCAAGGCAGAGGGAAATGGGAAAAGTGAACTAAGTTGGCAGGAACAAGCCATTTCTAAATCCATTTCATTTCAGTAAAAACAGGCATGAGAGCAAAAGCAAGTTTTAAAACCAAATTCTCCCAGCATGACTCAGGGGTCGTCTTTCTCATGCCATTTTCCAATTTGTTTTTATAGATGGGTGGACAGGAGCTCATGACACCAGTCTAATCTCAAAATGAAGAATGAGCACATGTGACATATCAGATGAGCACGAAGCTTAACAGGGGACTCTTCTTCAAAACCAAGCCTAACATTTCAATGCACTTTCTGGAAAGGGAGAGAGTGTCCAATTGGTCTGTTTTATAATGCATTTGCATAGAGGAGAAGGGGAGGAAATGGGATTTAAAAATAAAACCGTTTACTTATGAGACTTGGGTTATAAAAGCATAGGTTTCCCTTTCAGGACTCTCTGAAGTTGGAAAGTATGAATTACATATACTCATTAAAACTTTTTATGTTAAATTCAAAGAGTAAAATTAGAAGCCTTGTTAATGATCCAACCATGCAACAACTGGCCAACAGATGTGGGAGCCTTATGGTTAAGAGATTACATGGTTGGAGATGACAATTTACTGTATGTCCCTGGCAGAGACGAGGTGTAACAAACATATTATCAGATACAGAAAATATGCAGCCCCGGAAAGAGGGAACGTGCAAACCGGACTGCCTGCGACACTTCCCACATTTTTCCACTAAACCGCTATTTCAGAGTGTTGGGTTTATTTATTTATTTTTTTCTTTTTCCTTAAGAATGAAGAGTTAATCTCATCCAAGTTCACAGAGCCAGAAACCTGTCATCTTAAATCCCAGTGAAGACCGACATTCTTTCCAACCTCCTTACTCACCATGTAGCTGTGTTTTCCAGTGATCCCTAAACTAACTAGCTGTCCTGCAAAATGGAGCCCTTCAACTCCACCAGGGGTCTCTGGGATTCCAAGCTGGGGACAGCTCTCCTTGTGCATTGTTCTCCCTTTGGAGGAAGAGTCTGGGAGCAGGAGGAAAGGAAACTGGAAGGACAGGCCAGAAGAGACTTCAGGGGCTGGGCTGAGCTGCATGTGCCCCTCACACAAACCCCAAAGGATACAATTTTGGTTCCCAGTGAAGGCGCCAAGTCTAGTGCTTCAGTGGAAAGTGGCGCTGGCTTTGAGCCTCAGGATTGGATTCCTACCCCCTGACAGCTGCAAGCCAGCAGAAACAGGGAGAAATGCAAGCAAGTCATGAAGGGCAGGGGGTTTCCTTGGGCAGGAGAGAAGACGGGGATCCCCTCTGAGGGATGAGTGTTGAGAAATGACGCAAATCCAACCTTTTCATCAGGTTCCCTGAGACAGCAGAAGGGGGGCCACTCAGAGAGGATTCTGCTTGCTCTGAGTTTCCAAGCTCCTCTTTTCCAAATGGCTTGCTGCAATTTAGTTCTTTCTTTGGGGACAGGCGGGGTTCCCTGTTTTTTTTTTTTTTTTTTTTTTTTTTTTTTTTTTGGTTTCCAGGGTGTGCCCTGTGGGTTACTCAGGGTGGGTGGAGCAGGCCTGTGGAATAGCCTGTGGCAGCTGCCTTCCCACACGTGGAATGGGCAGATCCCAAGAAACCAGCTCCGAGGCAAAATCTGGGGGGTCCACAGCCTCCACTCAGGTACCCCCACAGATTTTTGCTCAAATATTGGAAATGTGCCCAGATGCTACTGCTCAGGCAAGCAAGTGTCTAATGTGTACTCACTGTTCTGAGCTGTGTACCCATCCAGGTTCTGAGCTGCACATTGGCAGAGGAGACAAGTGGTTAGGACAGGCCCAGGCCCTACCCTCAAGGAGCTCACAGTCCTGTGGCAAGGTCCCACAACACCAGGATGTCTTCCTGCTCTGTGCTGTGGGGGAGGCAGAGCTGTCCCTGTTGCCTTGGTTTCCCAACTTTTTATCTGCTAGTTTGTGATTGGCCAATTCCCAACTGCCCCTCTTCCTTGTCTGCCATGGGGAAAGAGTCCCCTTTCTGGGGTTGCTCCTGGCTCTTCAGGGTTTCCTAAGATTCCAGTGAGAGGAAATGAAAGTTCCTCAGACTTCCCCAGCTGACAAATCTTCATGCTGAGATCTACAGAGTGGAGACTCCCTGTAGCTATGCATATGGGGAAGTCTGGAATACTTCAGACTTTGGGTGGAGAGAATAGGGCAGGTATAGGAAGGTCTTTCACTTAAGAATTGTTGGGGGAAAGGGCTGGGGATATAGCTCAGTTGGTAGAGTGCTTGCCTCGCATGCACAAGGCCCTGGGTTCAATCCCCAGCACCCCCCCAAAAAAAAATTGTTGGGGAAAACAGAAATTAAGAAGGAAAGGAAATATCATGGGGTGGGAGTGTGATCATGCAATTGTTTAATTGCATACCTCCAATTAAAACAGGAATTTGGTGGTGAGAAAGCAAGCTATTTAGGCAACCAAGGGAGTCCATATTCTCAGAAGAGATGCAGAGACCCTGGAGTGGGAGCATTCTGGGCCTAGGGGGCTCGTGGGAGTGAGAGGTGAGCAACAGCTGAAGTTGTGGAGTAGCTGGGTCAGTTCGGGGCCTTTTGTTCTTGGCCGGCCCTTGGAGTCAGTGTGGAGGGTCATGGTAAAGGGGTCCTTTGTGGCCCAGCAGTGGGGAAGCAAGCAGAGTAGCATCAGATGTGAGGAGGCCCCAGTGACTGTCCAGGCTGAAAGCCTTGGGCATGGCCTAGATACTAGCCATGGAGCAAAGAGCAGGTTTTCAGTGGGAAACTTTCAGAATTTGCTTCTAGACTAGATATGAGGTGTGAAAGAAAAAAAAAAAAAAACTCAATTCAAGGGTGTTGGCATCAGCTGAGATGGGGAATAGGCGAGGTGAGCAGGCCTGGCATAGGGCCATCAGGGTTCAGACACGTGAAGGTTGTAGACACCAGGCAAGCAGGAAAGATTCTGTCTGGGAATTTTGAGGAGAGGTGCTACTGAGCAGAGAAACTTGGACTTACCATCAGGTACAGCAGATCCATGAAAGAGAAAGAGGCTGGAAGAGCCAGGCTGAGCGCAGGGCAGGCTTCGGAAGCCTCTTGCTCAGGCTGCAGGAGCTGGTCCTTGCTTGGCCCCTCACCAGCTCCCATGACTTCAGTCAGGCCCCAGCCCCCTCACCACGTCTCAGGGCATGTTGTAGGCCGGTAGTGGCAGTGATGGCTTGCAGAAAGAATGCCACATGGGCCCTGGGGTGGGTGGCAGGAGGCTGCACTCTGACCCATATAAGCACCCAGCGCTGTCACCCAGGCACTAGAGCTTCCAGCATGGACCCCAAGGCCTGCCTGGATTCCAGGTTCCAGGGAACAGTTAGTCCATGCAGGGCATTTACAATGCAACACACAATGTGTCCCTCTTATGCACTGACAAGGATAAATAGTAAGTCACAGAAGTGTCCCACCAAACCCCCAGTACCCACACTTGGGGTTCCCTGGGTGTTCCCCTTCAGGGCTCTGAGCTGGCGTTCTCTTTCCTGCAGCTGACCTTAGACAAAGATTCGAGAAGGCTTCCCATCTTCCCACCTACCTCTTGCCCTCTCTCCTATTCCTTCTCCCCCAGCTTCCTAGATCTCCTTTCCTTGGGCATGCAAATACCTAAAACCCTCTCACCAGAAGAGTCGTCCAGAATCTCATGCTATTCTAGAGGATACCTTTGGTTACCTGAATTCATACTAAAAATTACTGACTATAGAAATCCATACATTTTGTGTTTTTCTTTTCTTCCTTCCTTCCTTTATTTCTTCTTCTTCTTCTCCTCCTCCTCCTCCTCCTCTTCTTCCTCCTCCTCCTCCTCCTTCATCTTCTTCTTCTTTTTTATTTTTGAATGCATGACCAGAAAGGATCCTTGGGGAGGCAATGTAATGGTTAAGGGTTTGATTCCCAGCTTTGTGACTTTGAGTGAAATTTAACCTCTCTGTGCCTTACTCTCCCCACCTGCAAAATGGGTATAACAGTCCCTACCCTACAGGATTCAATGAGTTAATAAATGTCGAGTTCTTAGAATAATGCTTGACATCTAATGAATCCCAGGGACTGTTATTATTCCCTGCAGGAGAGTGATAAATGGGCAGAGCTCTCCTTTCTAAACCAGGTTGGAGCCGTAGTCAGAAAATAGAAAGCTTTACATTATTTAAGCCCAGCCACTTGCGTATGCAGTCTTGTGTCACGTTAATCTGCAGCATTAAGGGGTCAAACAGAGACCTATTTTGAGTTAACCGAAGGAGTTTTCTCCTACATTTTAGTTTAAATACAGCTTCTTCCAAAAGTGTGCTTGTGAGTAATACGAATTAAGATAATCTCATCCAGTGAATTAAATGCAATTCTTGAAATCCAAGGGGACAGAAATCAGATCAGAAGGCCATTGGGTGAGCAGGAAACTGCACATCTTCTGTTATTTTCTTTTTGTCCCCAGACTTTCTTACATGTCTTCATTAGGTCACTGCAGGGGACAGTAGGCTGCACCTCCCTAGCCCAAGGCCTGCTCCAGAAGGCAAACTTCCCAAGCACACTGAATTTCCCTGTGAGTCTTTACTGTGGTTTTACTTTACCTGCTCCCATCATTGCTACTTCTGTCCCCACCTGTGGAGAGTGGGGAGCTGGCAGGGGCAGCCCTTGGGTCTCTCAGCTTGAGCCTCTATCAGAGAAAGAATGTCTGGGAGAGCAGGGACTTGAAGTCCTCATTCGTAAATGGTCAAGCAAATACAAAATGATTAAATTAAAATGTGTGTCTGAGTACCACCTCCCCCAGCTCGCTTCAAATGGAACAGCATCCTACTGAGGACCAGGTAGCACCAGCGGTGCAAAGTAGGGCCTCGCCTTGTCTGAGTGGAACATCATGCACTGCCCTTCCCAGCAAACCTTCCTTCCTTGCTTGCTTTCTCCTGCTAAGCAGAGGGCTCACTCTGCCTCTCCTTGGTCTCCTGGGAGCTCTGCACATCTTCTACTGGGGTATCCTCCTATCTATCCCTTTACATTCAGGTGAACCCACATTTTACAGATGTCCCCCGAGAAGCCACCCTCTAGACACAAGGGAATGAAGCCTAGTCCCCGCCCTACACATGCAGGACTGTGGGGAAGATTCCTCAGCACCTGGCCACTGAGGTGGCCCTCTAGCTCAGCCTCTGCACCAAACTCACAGGGCTGGCCCAAAGTCTTAACCAGGAACTTTCTGGAATGCTAATTCCAGAGCTGTAAGCTCTTAGTAACTGATCATTGGGTGGAACCGGCCCATAAAGAACATTACTTTCTTGGGTTAGGGGCTGAATAAAGTGCTCGAATAGGGTTTAATCAGTTAGCTGCTCCCAGAAGTTGGAGTCCATGGAGTCCTTCCTTGAAACGTCCAATGACAAGTAGGCTCTGTGTGACATCAGGGAAAACTGGAAAGCACTACTGACTATACTTGCCTTTTGGGGAGTTACAACCACAGTACCTTATAACAGACTGTAAGAAATCCCTCAGGAGAGAGACTTGTTTAACACAGCATTTCCAAACATGTCTGATCACAAAATTCTTTTCTTCCAGAACACTGGGTTTATATTCAGGTCCTTCCAGCCCAGTGCCCCGATATCTTGCCTCCTCTGGTCTGGTGGTGAGTGCTCACTCAACATTTGGGACAAACACACTGATTTTTCTGAGAAGGTAACAATTTCACCATTAAGATCTTGGAAGTTTTCCTTTCTCCTCCCTCCCATAAGAAATTCAAACATGGTGGGGGGAGGGGGCATACAGTTCTGTCCTCAAATGGAAGTAAACAGTTGGAGCTGAAGAATTCCAGAAGCGAGTATCCTTTTCTCCTATAAGCATCAGAGAGAGAGAGAGAGAGAGAGAGAGAGAGAGAGAGAGAGAGAGAGAACAGAGGCTATGTAAATATAATTATTTCTAAGTAGAGTACCTTCAACACTTTCCATTAGGTAGCAGGGAGGTCAATGTGAGGCCAGCTGTCCAAATATGGCTGTTGATTCCCCTGAGTCAGCAAAGTATATAAAAACATTCCTCTTTGGGGACAGAAATTTCTTGTTACACATACAAGTAAATATCTCCAAATGTATGAGGCATTTTATTTAGGGATGTGGTTTTCAAACTTTTTTTTTTCAAGGCAGGAAAAAAACCTTTTTTTCCAGGGGAAATTTTTACAGGAACCCCCTTTGCACAGCCTCCAGTCCTGCCTTTGAGGCATCTTCAAGAACCCCCTGGAATCTAGCCTGGAAACCTGTGGTTTAGGGCCTTGATACTCAAAAGTGTGGGCCACAGACCAGACACTTACACATCATCCTGGAGCTTGTTGGAAATGCTGAATCTCAGCCCAGCCAGACCTACAGAACCTGAATCTGCATCTCCACGCTATCTCCAGGGGATTTGTGTGCACATTAAAATTTAAGAGGCAGGCCTAGGGGTTTTAGTCCTGAATATCTTTTCTCCTTTTGGCTTATCTTAAATACCTGAATGCAGCTTCTTAAAAATTAGTCTGGAAATGTAAGCCTCCCAACTCAGCTACAGCTGTCAGTAGGGTAATCCAGGATGGTGATGTGATAGGTTTGGTGCTTTGCATCTATAAAATTGAATCCTTAACTCTCCTCTCACAGACACATTAGCAGGAGTAGTAAGGGCTGAGACAGAAAGAAGAGGCAGTAGAGCCCAGTGGTTAAAGAAGAGATGGTGAAACAGAACCCCTGTGTTTGAACCCCCATACTCTCCTCAAGGTGACCTTGCATAGGTTGAGCTCTCTGTGCCCATTTATCCCCAGGGGTCTGCAGGGGTAGGAGGTGATAATGGTGATGCTGGTAATAGAGGCATCATCAGAAGAGCTGAGAATCTCAGGTCTTTGATAAAGGATTGAATTCCTGTATCAGTAGGAGCTAGCTCCACCCAGGGGGCCTCACTTTAAGGAATGGACAAAAGAAAATCTGGGTCTATCAAGCAGATAAATAGAAGGAACTTAAGACTCCCTATGGGCTTCTTTTAAATTGTCCTACCACTTATAGTAAGATTGAAAGAACTAATATCACTAAAACTTTTTGATTTACATGTAACTTTTTTTAGACTGAGTCAGAAAAATCTGTTTGGGCTTCTCTACTTATTATCTCCATGATCTTGGGCAAATCCCTCATAGAACTTATCTCATTTTCCTCATGCAGTGTCGGGGTAGTGATCTCACCCCTTCCAGCTCCCAGGAATCCTGGAGGGTCTGGGCTAGAGAGAACACCAGAGGCCTGTCCTGGACCGCATCAGTGGCAGATGGAAATGCTGCCCAGACCCTAACTTCTAGGCCTCTGATTCATCATCCACAGAACTGAAGAGTGAGAGCACACCAGGGTCCTCCTGCCTGTGAGGGTCCAGGCTGTGGCAGGGAAGACAGACCTCACAGGAGGAAGTGCTGTGCCCTGCAGAAGAAAGAATCCCGTGGGTAGGGATTCTTTATTCTGTCGGAGCATCACTCTTTGTTCTATAGAATGCCAGGTGAGGCTACCTGGACCCCCAGCCTTCCTCCCTTACCTGAGATGAAAATAAGCCTCCTCCCCCTCACTAGAGCCATGGCTGAGGAAGCCACCAAGAGCCGTGTCTGGGAAAGCTACCAGACCAAGCCAGGGAGGGGTCCCCTGAGCAGCAGTTCTTATTCACCTTTGAGCTGTGAGCCCTGTGGGCCTGGGCGCATGTGCAGGATCACCCTGATTGACCCCAGGGATCACATGTACCTGCTCCAAGGGCAGCTCCTTCAGCCAGGTAGTGCTGGCAGCCAGGAAACTTTGATCCATGGTGCTCCGAGCCTCTGCAGCCTCTCTGGTTTCTTGGCACCATGAACTGCTTGATCTTGGTCCAGTGATTTGCTCTCATAAACAACAGAGGAAAAAAAATTAAAAAGTTGTGAAAAACAGATACAGGGAATTAGGTCACCCTAGACATTCTAAAACATCAGCAAAGCTCTTGTTTAGCATGATTAATTCAGTGACTTCGGGCCACAGCCAGACCTTGAGCGTGGAGGCAGAGCAGAGTCAAGACTAAGTGGGGCAGGCGGAAGAAGGTCATGGGCAGCTGGGGAAGTGCTCCTGTCACCTTTGTTCTGGTGCACGGACAAGCAGCAAGGCGCGCTGGACTGGGGAGTGTGTTGGATGCTATTTTGAATCTGGGAGCTTTTGATCCTGATGTATTAAGGAAGCAGGCTGGACCCCTTTATAGTATTCAGCATCACCGAGCTCTGCAAACACTCTGCCAAGAAGTTTGAATGGGAAGGCAGCCCTCCCCCATCTCTGTGAACTTCATCACTGGACTTCCGTTTCCTTGATCTTGATGCCAACATGCTATTTACGGAGGAAAGAGCAATTCCCCAGATTTGCCCTGCAGAAACAAGGCTACAGATGGAAGATAGTCTTTCACTCTGCTGCCATCTCTAAGCCACTTAGTAGACCATTTTTACTCTCAATGCATCTTTCTGTAGGCAACTGTGAGCCGCGGGGAACAACACATTTACACCTTGGAGCAATGAACTCATTTTAATTGAGTTAATAAGGGTTAGAGCAGGAGTAAGGACAAAAGGCTCATTCTGTACCAAATTGTTTCTTTGCTCAAAATCCTGTGTGGACAAGAGCTCAGGAGGGCAGCAAATGAAAGATCTGAGAGATAACATAGCTGCCTGGTGGCTGCTGAGGGTCTGGGGGTGAGGGGTTTGCAGGAGTGGCTAGATTTAACTAAAAGGGAAAATGTGTGGTGATGTTGTGAAATGCTCACTGGGCTTGAGATCAGCTTTGAGGTAAGTTATTTAAGCTCTCATATTCTTCACCTCTAAAATGGGTATAATGATGTTTATTGACTAATATGAGATGAATTGAAAGGAGGGATAGAATGTGTTTTAGATCCATTAAATTCACTCATGCACCATACGACAATGTTTCTGTCAACAATGGGTCACATAAACGATGGTGGTCCCAGGATGTGACAATGGAGCTGTAAAGTTCCTATCACCTACTGACACAGCTGTCACAATGCACAAGGTGTTCCTTCTGTGTTCGTGCTGGTGTAAACAGATCTACCTCCCTGCCAATCATTTACAAGTACAGCATATGCAAACACACTTGATGAGGGTAATAAATGACCGTGTGACTTTTCTATGTATTTACTATACTATATCTTTTATCATTATTTTGGAGTGTATCCATTCTATTTAGAAAAAAAAATGTTTACCGTATCTGTGGTACGCCAGCAGCAGCCTCATACAGCTCGTGTTTATCTCATCTCTTCCTTGCATCAAGAGGCCACGTGGAGTGATGGACACACACACCACCCAGGTTTGTGTCAGTACATTCTAGAATGTTTGCATGATGAAATCAACTAACAACATATTTCTCCAGCCATCCCCTTTGTGAACTGACACGTGACTGTACTATGTACACGCGATACTCTTTGTCCCAATCTTTCATGGATCCTGCACTCACCATGAGATGCGCACTGGGCTGCATGGACAAATACTGTCCCTTTTCATGTTTGCAGTAACACTGAAAGGAAGACAGTGACTGCCACCCCGTTTTACAGATGAGCA
Organism: Tamias sibiricus; assembly: GCA_025594165.1. NCBI lineage: Eukaryota > Metazoa > Chordata > Mammalia > Rodentia > Sciuridae > Tamias > Tamias sibiricus. The sequence continues at coordinate 69,355,476 of CM046669.1, forward strand.
AAACAGGCAGGTAAATTAGCTGTCCTGGCATCACTTGGCTGGTCCGTGATGGAGCTGAGCTTTGAATGTGGGGCTGCCTGATTGGTATTTCACCTTGGGAAGGGCATGTTCATACTGTGCTTTTCCAGTGACTTCAGAGGGGCCTATGTGCCATGGAACCAGTCTATGTAGTAGCCACCTGCCCTGCCTCTGCCCCCACTTCCGGTGCCCACCACCAGGGTGTGGTGAGGAGCTCTGCTGTTGCTCCCTGTGCCAGCCCCCAGCCAGGGCCACGACAAGCTTGACTCATAGAAGCCCATTCTCTTCCAGAACCATTTTTAGACTTGGTTAGACTTCACATGGAACTAGAAGTCTCCAGTCCCTCCCTGATCTCCCCTGGTGCACACTGACTCTCTGGTGAGTCTACATTTCCAGGAAGGAGACTGAAAACCATCTCATATCTATGCTGGGCAAAATGACAACCCTGGTCACGGTGATGTTTCTTTTTTCCAAAATGCCAACTGAAATCTACTTCTTTCAAAGGTACTCAGCATCAAAAGATTCTTGTCCCCATTTTCCAAGAAAGGACATCAGGAAGCCACCCACACCCAGTCTCCTATCCTGTAAGCAAAACCTCACTTTCACCTTCATTTGTGGAGCTTACGGACCCAAGTTCTCAGAATAGGCTCTGCCAGGTAATGTGAGGCCACTTCCTGCCTCCAGGGCTCCTCTCCTGGTCCTCTTCACCAGCAGGTTCGACCTCCATCCTCACCAGCCGCATGACCTGGTGAAATTACCTTACCTGGTGAAGCCTCTGCTGCCTCATCTGTGACTTGAGGACACTCACCTGAGGCAGGAAGGTTTGAAAGGACCAGGAAGCTGCAGGCAGAGTTCCATACCCCAGGATGAAGATGGGTCTTCTGGGAATCATCTGTGTAATAATGCTGATTCTTCTTCTGCATTTGTGGAAGCCCCCCTCCCTCCCTCATCCACAATTTCTGGAAAGTTTGGAAATTCTGGACACCTGATCTGGAAAACTGCCAGTCCTTCCTCTTTCAGAGCCTCTGACAACAAAGAACAAAGTTGCCAGCTGGACCCCTAGCCCTGAACTCCATGGCTATCTGTGAGTGAAGGGGGACTTCAGATTTACTGCGGACCTTCTGTGTGGGGGCATCATGGAGAGAGAGAGAGATAGATAGATAGAGAGAGAGAGAGAGAGAGAGAGAGATTTTCCCACCAGCAAATGAATGTGCTGGAAATCAAATCCAGACAGACTCCAAATCCCATGCCTTTTAATCACTATAGCTCCTCTGGGATGTGCAATTTGTTCATTTAATGAGAGGCAAGTCATATCGGGGGACTAAGTCACACTGGGGGGGTAGATGGCTGTCCGTGTCTCTCAAGCCAACTGAAGTGGAACAGGTCTCTTTTTCCCTTCGCTTCCTCCAATGTTTATTTAAGTACAACTACAGAATTAAAAGACAGTGAACTACAAGTGCTCAGTTTTGACCTGGGTGGCACCCAAGGGCCCTCTCCTGGTGTGTTGAGTGGCAGACTTGGTCCCGCCTGGCCTTGCCCTTAAGGAGCTTACTCACTATGCTGGGAGGGACTGAGGAGGACCAGAGACTGGCCAGGACTCTTGGGAACCAGACTTGGAGAACACTCCAGAAGCAACCATATATTTGCTGGCTTAATTCCCAAAGTGAAGCCTTAAAGGAAGAAGTAAGAAGAGAAGAAAGCAGAAACCAAAAGAAGAAATGCATAATGTGAATTCAATTAAACTAGAGTTCCAGTTGTGGTCAAATTGTAAGATAATTCCTGTCTCCTAGAATATTTAATTAAAGGCAAATCCCACAAGCCACCTGTTGTTTTAACCAGGGTCCCCCCCCACCACCCCGCCTCTGGCAGAGACAACTGGGACACTTTGCAATAGGGAACATCAGGCAATACGCAATGCTTGGCTTCTCTTGGGGGAAATGAGGGATGAAATGAATGACAGACATCTTGTCTTAGAACATGTTACATTTTTCAATCCCAGACCCAAAACGCATTAGGTTTTCATCCTTAATTTGAATGCAAACTAACTTAGATTTCCCACATGTGTGTTTTATTTTCTTTAGGGGGTGAAGAAAGAACAAAGAAGACAGACCTATCCCTCATTCTGTTTGTGTCTGCATAGTGTTACTGTCAGCTAGTTTTCTTTGATTAAATCATTATCTCCTCTCACTTTGTTTTTCCACACAAGGGAGGAACATGGATCCGTTTTGTATGCTTATAGACATACCCTAACAACAAAGATTTACATTTCTCATCTGTTTTTCGTTTCACCACCCTGAGTCCCAGAAGAGAATTCCCCAAACCAGGACATCCACGTGTGGCCCAGGGGCTGAAGTTCCCAGCTAGAAGGTGGCCATCCTGATGGACACTCTGGGGACCAAGGGGCCAGGACGAGTGTTCACGTTCCTTTATTTCATATTGTCAATATTATCCTATTGTCAATAAGCAGCTACCCCAAACACAATCGCTAGTATGAATTCGGATTTTAATGGCAAAGGTTGAACACCCCATTCAACTGGCTCTCCTGCCACATGGTTTTGCAAAGCAGAATTTAGTTCTTACAACAAGCTTTGAGGGTCAGAGAAATGAGGCCTCCTGCAGTGGCCTCTCAGAAGGAAGCCACCCCAGGCCTTGTGCCTCAGGTCCAGCATCGTCCTCTGCCAGAGCCTCAGCCGAACTTCACTCCTTCTGCTCCACCACACACTGTCTTCATAATTTTTGCTACAGTATTCTGATAGTCACTCCATCTATTTTTTTAATATTTATTTTTTAGTTGTAGTTGGACACAATGCTTTTATTTTATTTTTATCTTTAAATTGACTCACGTTTTACTTAAGTAAATTGTTTTCTAAGGAAATTTCCTGCTACTACACTAAGTGGGAGAAGTAGTTTTTTTCAGAAAACATACACAAAAAAATACAAGATGGATAAATTCTGGAGGTTCACAGTATAATGTAGTGCTTATGGTTAATATTGTATCATGCACTTAAATTTGTTCAGAGGGTGGCTCTCCTGTTAAGTGTTCTTACCATAAAAACAGGCAAACATCAACAGCAAAATAAACCCCAAACTCAACTAAGTCTAGCGATCAAATGAACAGCATGGGAACAGTTAAGAATATCCTATTGTTTATTGGAATTTTGCTAATAGAGATTTTAGGTGTTCTTTACCACACATGCAAAAGATGTGTACATGAGATGATTGAAATGTTAATTGACTCAATTGTAGAAATAATTTGATTAAATATACATATAGCAAAATATCATGTTGTTTACCTTAAGTATACATAACGAAAGTTTAAAGAAATCAGGAGGGGCATGAGGAAACTTTGGGAAGTGATGGGTGTTTGTTACCTTGATTGTGGTGATGGGTTTAAGGCTGTTTAAGTCCAAACTCATCAAATCGTATACATTAAATCAGTGCAGTTTTTTGTATATACATCAGACCAAATAAAGCTTTTTAAAAAGTGCAGTGGTGGGCTGGGTGCAACTCAGCAGTAGAGCACTTGCCTTGCACGCGTGAGGCCCTGGGTTTGGTCCCCAGCACTCCCACACCAAGTGTACGGCTACTTCTAGAAGACTCAGGCCTGAGGCCTGCTCTCTGCTGGTCATAAAGACAATTGGCCAGTAAGGAAGGCGTCCTGGGGGCACTCTCGCCTGAGCAGAAGACTTCTGATGTCACCGGGGGACTGGAGGAGAACTGGGAAGAGAGCTATTTCTCACCAGGGCCTCAGTGTTCCTCGAGGTGAGCTCTGTACTAATGCTGGGGACGCGTTCCACCCCCAGCATCCTGGCTTTTCTCTCCTCCTCAGATGACTGCAGTGTGACTTTGGCCCGACAGGCATCAGCCACTTCCTGGCCATCCAGTTTCATGCCTTCTTCATAATCTCATCATACTCCAGCTCCTTGCAGTGTTCAACTCTCCTCCCTTCCTGAACCTCCTTTCCCTAGGGTTTAGCACGCTCACCCTCCTTTCCAGATTGTTCCTCCTGTTGACCCCATGTGTGCAATTCCTCCCCCTCTCCCAATTGGTTGCATGCGGTGGAGCCAGTTGCTCAGAGCAGATCAGTCTTCTTTTATCACAAGGACCATGAGACTCATGACCTCTCGCTGCCTCTCATGATCATTCCCCGTAGGGCTGTGTTCTGGGTGCACGAAGGTCTGTGGGTCCCCAGAGTCTCAGCCAACTGATTCTGCAGTTGACCAGTATGGTTTGTGTTGGCCACAGAGCCTGTCGACGTTCAGGCACTGCCTCATGGCTTCCACCCAAAGGGTGGTCACTCCTGACAGGGCTGCCACTGACCACCAGACTGCCTGTCCACAGCATCAAAAGCAGAAACCCCTGCTTTTGGCTTCTCTGTGCCAGACTTGTGTTCAGCCTGGGTACAGGAGCTGCTTGTCCACCTGCAGGGCCTCCTTCCCAAGTGAGCATTCATACTTTCAGAGTGTGGCTGGAACTGAACCCTTCTGGCAGGTCCAGTCCCCTATGGAGGTCTTCCCTGGGAAGACTAAGGGGTCATCTCCTTTCCTGCCCTCTCCCAGGGTTCATATTCTGCAGGGAAATATACCTGCTTAGATTGAGCTTGGGGACTAGCTCCCTGTCCCCTGCATGCCCAGCATTTGTCCAACCCACTGACAGAGGCATGTCTGCCGGAGTGGATGGGGCATTGTCTATCCCTTGCGCGCTCCCTGTATGAGGAGGGCCACTGGCCAATACTTCTTTCCAGTGCCTCACAGGCTTCCTATTGGGTCATGGACAATGGAAGTGGTGTCTCTTCAAATGTCCTCACTGGTCTGTTTTTTTCTCAGAGGGCTGGGAAGGCCCAGACCTGGTGATGTGAGATGAACAGAAATAAACCTTGCAGAGGTCAGCGCTGGGGACTGTAAAACCTCAGGTGGAGGCTTCCGTGGTGCTTTACAGTGACCGCTCCTTCTCACACACCTGCCTCGCAACTCCTCTGTGAGCCTGTTTTAAGAACAAGATGACTCACCCCAGCTGACAGGGCTTAACCAGGGGCATCTGATCCCAAAGCCCTAGCTCTCTCACCATGACGGGTACAAATTAGCTCAATGTGAATTTCATGTTTTGACACTATCGAAATGTTAATGCTGTGCCACTAGATTGAGATGCTAGGTAATTGTATTAACTCCATTTTCCTTTGCCTAGCTGGTCCTTTGGGTAGGCTGTCCTTGCCCATGGACAAGAAAGGGAAGGGAAGAAAGGGAAAAAGTCCAGGGCAGAACTCACAATTCTTTTAGGTCTGCAATTGAGACGTTGGAGGGAAATAAATATATTTTCCTATCATATGGGTTACTTGCATGCTGAGAGCTTGGGGGGAAGGGCCGGTGTCAGGAAGTCTATGTGCAGAGCTTCAGGGTGCTGTAGAATGCTCACCTCGGTCTCTATCTATTGTCACAATTACTCTTTAGTTGGTGCTGCTCACCCCCCACCCCCTTGTAAACTGCTCTGATCTTCCAGGTCTCCAGCTTGTGACAATGGAGCCTGAGGGCTTAGTTAGCTGCAGGCAAGATGCTGGGCTGACACAGTGCAGCCTCCAGGACCCTTGGAATGGATTGTGTCGAGCTGGGACATGGAGATGGCAAGAAAAACACAGCATTCAGCTGGCCTGATTTATAGACGTAAGACTTTAATAAAGCAGTTCTTTGACACAAAACATAGTAATGGTTACTTGGATCCATTTCAGTATATCATGTCACCCTTTGCTTTTGGAGATGTTACAAAGCTGTAATGGACATGGTCCAGAGCCTGGTTTTACAAGTTTGTTGCTTAGAAGTGCAACTGTGTGTTGGCTCAGCTGATACCCAAATCTTTGGGGGAGTACAGGGGGAAAAAAAGATTAAAGTAACTATAAAACCACAAAGTATGTACAAAATGTATTATGAACTTTAATTTAAAAGCTGATCTTTTTTTTTTTTCCCCCTGCTTCATACAGCTGGAGGCAGCGGCTTGCAAAGAGTCTGGTTTACATTTAAAACTGCTCTTTAGAAATGCTCCATTTTCAAAGGTTCTGTGGGTTCTAAAACAGTTGGTCTGAGTCCTGGCTGGGTCCCCAGAGGTGGTTCTCTGTAATTCAGGCGTGTGTTGAGGCTGCACTATGTGTTCCAAGAGCCCTTCCACAGAGGAATCCTCCCCACCCGGGGAGGCTGCCTGGGTGGGGACAGGTCATGTTGGGGACAGTGCAGAACCTGAAAACCACTGCATTCTAGCTCTACGCACATCCTTCATCTGCCTCCCTGAATTCAAACTGAAGAAATTGAGTCCTAGAGTTTTGTCATTTGGTTGGTTTCATTATAAAAAGTTAGGATTCCATAAACCTTGCAAACTACTCTGACCTTTCAGGTCTCCAGTTGCTTAGAAGGTGATTGTGAGCATGGAGCATAATGTGATGGGGACAGACGGGGCAGGAAACCTTAGCTTTCTATTGATGGTGCCCAGACCTTACACTTCTGGACTTTTCCTCCTCTCTGTTTCGTGGGAGGAGAGTCCCGTAGATGACTACATGGCTGTTGATTATCCCCCTGGGAGTATGTCTTGTTTTATACACCGAAAGTAAACTTTATCACGTGGACATCATTTCTTACATCTCCTTGCTTTGCCCTAAATAGTAAAAGAACTCAAAGCACCATCTGGAGTGAATTGAAAGTCCAGGACCCAGCATTCCTGTCTCAAGACATCTGGGCCTGGAGAAGGAATTCAAACAGAGTCCAAATGCTGGTCACATACTTGCATTTTCGTCTTCACTAGACAACTCTACATTCAAGGGCAACATGGATTCTTTAAGCCTGCACTGTGCAGTTCACCCTTGTGGAACTCATGCTCAGGTTAGAGAATTTTTAGCACCTGTTTTCACCTATAGATATAACCTGGCAATTGAAGCCCCTTCAATTCCAGTCCAGGTTTCCATCTCAATTTGGCTGGAAATCCAGAGTAAGTTGTGTCCTGAACATGAAAATCACACAAATCTCTATTCAGAGAGGGTCCAAAAATTTATTTACCTGAAACCTCTCTTAGACACCTGCTGGAGGCTCGAGGGCCTCAGCGCTGGGCTGAGAGTCAGCGTGCCTGGTTTCTAGGCTCAGCTTCCCTCCTGTATTCATCCATTGGCAGGACAACTGTGACAAAGCACCACAAGCTGGGACCACAAATAAGGGAGCTTAACCAACAGAACTTTGGATTCCATTCTGGAGGCCAGAAGTCCAAGAACAAGTGGTCAGCAATGTTGGTTCTTGGAGGGCTGGGGGGGATCTCTTCTGTGTGTCTCTCCTAGCCCCAGGTGTTTGCTGGCTATCTTTGGCATTCCTTGGCTTGTGAATCCATTGCCCCAATCTCTGACTTCATGTTCTAGTGGCATTCTCCCTGGGTGCATGTCTGTGCCCAAATTTCCCCTTCTTATAAGGATACTGGTCGTACTCAGCCAGTCGACAATTGGATTAGCGCCCATCCTAATGACCTCTTCTTAACTAATTATATCTACAGTGACAATTTCCAAATAAGGTTATGTTCTGAGGAACTGAAGGTTAGGACTTCCATGCATGAATTTTGAGGGACACAATTCAACCCTTTTCACCACCGACCTCTTAGACCTGAGTAAGTGGGTAAATAACGTTGGAGCCTTATTTCTCCTTTTGTGGCATTTCTGATCTTTAAGATTCTTTCTAGTGATTTCAAAAGTCATTAGAGTAAGTTAGTCTATTTTATTTCCTTTGTTAACAGTCTCTAAGCAATTCTATTCATTAAATGTCATTTTTGAAAACACTTTATCCAGGCTTTAAGAAACTTATTCTCTCCCTATGACTGTATGACTCTTTGCATGGGTGATTTTAAATATGTCTATTAACTAGTATGTCAGGGCCCCAACCCATCAAAGGACCAATGGCCACATGGCTACACAGGGACATGATGGAAGATACAGTTGTATACTGACTGAATAACACCACTGGTCCTTTGTATATATGCCTTGGCTTTCCATTTGACTTAATATTCTTCTTCCAAAAAAATTTAAATATTTTTTCTAATTTTCTTTCCTTGGAGTTCTGGGAATAAAACCCAGGGCCTTGTATAAGTTAGGGTGTGTGCTCTACCACTGAGCTACACCCCCAGTGTGTTTTACTGATTTTAAAATAGAAATGTAATCATAATGAAATTTTTTAAGGGATAACATAAAAACAACCTAAAATACCACTTCTCAGTGATATATTTTGGAATCAAAGCAGATTTTTGTGTGCATTCTACTTTTTCTGAACTTTATCCCAGATTTTTTTTGTGTGCTATTAAGTATTTTGAAATAAGATATTTTTTATTTCTGCAAAAGATTCTCTTCAATGGATGTTCCATTTCTATTTTTTTGATATTACAAATCACTCCAACATCATTGTACTTGATCTTTGTGCACATCTCTGATTACTTCCTTAGGTGAAGCTCCTGAGTGATAAATTGCTGGATGAGAATCCAGAACATATTTTAATGTATATTATTTAATGTATATTTCTGCCCTCCAAAAAAGTAGAGACAATGAATACCCTTGCTAGAGTACCTGAAATTACTTTTGTTTTCTACAGGGATATTTGCTCTTTTCTTATTGATTTGTAAGAGCTCTTGTTATATTTAGGGTATTAAATCTCTTTCTATCATCCATATTGAAAATATGGACTTCAAACTTCTTAAAGTAAGGATCTGTGCCTCATTAAGTATGTTTCCCACAATATCAAGTTCTTGTGACGTGTGAGCAGTAACACCTAATAAATGTTCTTTGGATGGAAAAGAATAACTCCTGCTGTTAGAAGGCATGTATTTTAGTCAAAGGAATATGAACAAATACCAAAATGCAAAATAAAATAAATGCTGTAATAGAGGCACCAAACACTGTGGCTTGAATCAAGTGCTGCTAGGAGAACTGGGGTCACTGTCATGGAAAGTTAATTTCATTTATGTCTCAGATGTGATATTTTTTTAACCAGAGAAGACATTCTAGGCCAAGAGGTGAGCATAAATATAGCCCATGGCACAAAAATGCCTGCAACATTTGGGAAAGTGGGCAGTTCACAGCCACCCGTTGCTAAGAGGGCCTTAAAGGCTACAGGGCTCTAAATAGACGAAGGGGACAGGTGAAGGGCACCCTGCTTTGTCCTTGAAGATAGTGCTGGCAGCTATGTGAAGGAGAGATAGAAGAATGAGACTGTTCATTTGCTTCAGAAGAAACTTTTTAACATCCACAGCCTGATCACCCACACTACCTCCCAACTGCAGTCCCTTTAAGCCCTGCTTCTCTGGATGGGAGAAGGCTGTGGCCTCTAGCATAACTGCTTCTCAGCTTGCACCTGAAGATGGATTTCACATGAAAAGAACCAACAGGTCCGCTGTGGAACTGCAACCCAGTCTCCATAGCCCACCTTAAACACTTTTTTTTTTTTTTTTTTGTCTCTGTCTCTCTCTACTTAAAAATAGTTTTGTTGAGATATAAATCACACACTGTTCAATTCATTTGGTTAAAGTATTTGGCATATTTCCAGATATGTGCAATCATCATCACACTTAATTCTAGATCACTTTTACTACCCCCAAAAGAAATCTCTCATTACACCTCCCCAGTCACCTCATCTCCCCTGATCCTAGGCCACCATGATTCTGCTTTCTATCTCTGTAGAATTGTCTATTCTGAACACTTCATATAAATGGAATCACACAACATGTGGTCTTTTTTTCATTTCCACAATGTTTCCAAGCTTCTTTCACATTGTAATATGTATCAGTACTTGATTCTTATTTGTGGATGAGTAACATTCTATTGTAAGAATATGCCACATTTTGGCTATTGGTTGATGGATATTTGGGTTGTTTCCACTTTGGGGTTATTATGAATAATGCTGCTACAAATATTTGAAACACAATCTCCTAATTTTCTTTTCTTTTTTAAGCCCACTGGGTATAGTGGCACCCACCTGTAATTCCAGCTACTGAGGAGACTCCCATGTTTGAGGTCGGCCTCCAACAATTTAGTGAGACCCTATCTCAATATAAAAATACAAAGGGTTAGGAATGTAGCTCAGTGACAGAACCACTCTACGTTCAATTCCCAGTAGCACAAGAAAAAAACTCTATCAAATATATAGGTTCACCAATTGTGATTCTCTATTATATGATTGACAGTGCTCAGTCCTCTCCCATGATGCTTAGCAGCAACTGACCTACTCTATAGTCATCCAGATATCCCCCTGACATTATGCACAGCCTGTAAGAGTGTGTCTTATTCCTTTTTGTGTTTGGGCAACTTTCCACAATAGCTTGGAGATCCTTTTTAAGAGGGCAGAGTTGTCCCTCTAAAATGTCAAAAATGTGTCTCTTTGAGACAGTTGAAATGTCTATATGAGAAAAACCAAAGCAAGCCTTGTTGCAAGTTATTCTGTTTGTTTTTTTTTCAAGTTTTCTCCCCATTCAAGAAAGATACTCATTCACACTGAAACCATTGCCATATTATATAAAATAACCACAATAGTAAAAGAATGGTTTTACCTGGTTCCCTAATGAAATGGGTCAACATACTATGGACTTGAAAGTAGTTGTTCTGTTATTAGTGATACAGTCCATAACACTGTGAAAATGCTGTTTTCACAAATAATAAAAATTTTAACAAAAACTTCTATGTTTAGGTGCAGGAGCCCTGTTTGGGGAGATGGCTAAGATTGTGGTTGACTACGGGCCATGGAGATGTTTGGGCATTGTCACCTTCCGTAGTCTCACGGGACTTGGCCCGGGATCTCGCGGGACTTGAGCGAGATTGCTGATCGGGTCTGCGCCATTTGGTGTGTTGGTTGTTTGGTGGTGTGCGTGGTGTGTGTTAAAGTCGTTGTTAGAGCCAGAGAGAAAAGTTATCAAAAGAAAAAGGCTGTTTGTTTCCAGTTCGCCTCTAAACTTCTTCCCACGGCTTTGTTGCTCCAAGCGGCCATCCCTTCAGGCAGCAACATTTAGGCTCTAAAGAAAATTCTATTTTGGCCATATGATTAAAATGACTAAATTGTGAATAATGAATTTTAAACAAGGGTACATCTGTTGTGGCCTCTGATAAACACTTTAGAATATCCTTAGATCCAGAAAAAAATATGTCTTTATGGATTTCTGTAGATTTTTCTTTAGGTGCATTTCCCTGCAGACCCTCCATGACACTTGCCCTAAACTGTCTCTTGTGACTTGGTTTCCCCTTCAGCTCTTCAAAAAGACTGAGAAACACAACGGTGATAAGATGTAAATGATATTCAGGATGCTGACATTTTTGCAGGATTTGCACCCCTTTTCAGAAGGAAGTCCCTGCCACTGCAGTTTTTCAGGGTCTTGCATCTTATCTTACTCCTTCCTTATGTTGTATCTCTGTCTTAAAACAGTCTTCTTCCTCCATCACCCTCCAGAGAATGATGACAAGGAACAGGGAAGAAGATATAGGGTCAAGGGTTGGATTTGAATCTGCCATTTTCCATTAGTGTGACCCTGAGCAAATTATTTGATCTCTCTGTGTTTCTAAACCCTATGCTGCAAAATGGAATAATAATGGTGGCCTTATCAGATCATGGCTAAATCTGTTGATAGGTACACTGGTAGGTACAAAGAGGCAGGTAAGCTGTGTGCATCTCTGCCTCTCTTTATTTCTAAGAAACAGGTAATTAATTACCCTGTCATCTGAATTTCTAGGGGACATGACATTTATACTCTTGCATTATTGACTATTGCCCCTGTGGTCAGAAACCTTTTGTCCTGATTTCTCCAAGCTCCCAGATCCCAGCTCAGGCCTGCACACCCTGAGGATACACAGGCAAGTCCTGCCAGCCAGGTGACAGATCACTCTCTTCTCCCCTGTCCCAGGGAGGGAGATCACTGCTTAATGTCACCAAGCATGGAGAGTACTCAGATGTATGACCAAAGCCACTGCCTGAATCAATTATTTTAACAGGATTCCAGTGTCTACACATTTTCCCTTCCCCTCCTTTTCTAGCCAGGAGGGTGAAAAATCCCCCCAGATTCATCTGTGTGCCGTTCCCCGCTGTTCGAGGAGAGCAAAAATGACGAGCAGGCTGCGGTTCTTGTGAAATAAATAGTTCTTATAAAGCCGAACTAAGTAAGGTGATTTGCAATATGGATTTTTCCCTCCAAGTTATTAGAATATGTTCAGTCAGCACATTCGGCCTCATTCTCTAGAGATCCATTAAATAACAGCACTCACCTCCAGGCTTTGGATGGGGCCCTGCGTTTGTCTTGGCCTGTGGGGCTCAGGGAAGCAGAACGTGGAAGGGGGAGGGGGAGGAGCTCCCTGGCTCCCTGCTCTCCTGAACAGCACAGCCCGGCCCCAGCCGGGAGCAAGCAAGGAGGAGCTGGAACAAGCCCTGCTGTGTCCCTGCCTGGCCTGCACCTCACTCACCAAGCCCTGCACATAGTAGGTGTGATTCATCCAGCCTTCTGCCCAGCAGGCCTGCCTGGGGTCCACAGAGTGAACCCTCCAGAGACATCACCCAGGTCATTGGCCTGGGCCTCTGAGAGTGTTGTGGGAGAGGAAGGAGGGCAAGGCATCAAGCTGGGTTGCAAATTCTTTTTCTGTTCTCAGTGCTGGGGCTGGAACCGGGGCTTTGCATATTCTAGGCAAGTGCTCTACTTCTGAGCTATATCCCCAGTCCAGTGTGCAAATTCTTAAACCAGAAAACCTGATACAAAATGGTTCAGATTGTCCTCTATAGCTCATATGGAATCCAAACATATAAAGAACCAATAATAATAAAAATAAAACAAAAATAAATAAAGAGCCAAGTACTACATGGGGCTGAGCTGGAGGGCGTGGCTGCTGCCTCTCTCTGGGCTGATCACCCACCTGGTTTCCATCCCTGTGTCTTATCAGTGGGGTGTGTTTGAATTCTCAGCACACTGTGTTGATTGGCTTAGCCTTCTCTACCTTCTGGCATTACTGGATTCTGTGACCTTTTTTTTTCTTCCATTGGCCTGAGTAGCATGTGCTTTCCTTTGCTTTCATTGAAATCAGTGTTATATGCACAGGCATCTTTTATCATACTGGAAAAGCCAGTTGTGACTTGAAGGGTTCGAGTTTGAGATATCTTATTTAATAAGCAATTTAGGAGGTTCTCCTTGCACTTACCAGGGACATATAGGTTTTGTTATACCCTTATCCTAGAATCCCAGGACATGAGGGCACCCTACAAGCAATGATTGTGTGTGTGTGTGTGTGTGTGTGTGTGTGTGTGTGGTGCTGGGGATTGAACCAGGGCCTTGTGCATGCAAAGCAAGCACTTTACCAACTGAGCTATATCCCCAAACCACAAACAAGGATATTTTTTATGTCTTTGGGTGAAATGCCAGAGTATGCTTGTACTGCATCCTGTGCTGTCACAGACTTCTTGGTCAGCAGTAGCCACTAAATTGACCCTCTGATCCTCAGAGCCATATCAGAGACACCAGGTATACCAGGGTCTCAGCAGAGCTCTGGACTTGCCCCATAGAGCAAAGACCAGGTTTGTGGTGTATATTTTCTTCCCTGAGAATACAGCCCAGCAGTTTGAAGTAAGGTTGGAATGGTGAGTTCTGGTGGGAGTGGGTGAGTGGGATGGTGGGTCCTGGGAGTGAAATAAGTAATGACTGGTGAGAATAAGGTGAAGTCTGACTTTGCTTCAGGACCCTAGGAGAGTGTGCTGAACTTTTCTGCTGGAGCTCATCTGAGATTCTAAACAGCATCCTTACTTACCCTAGTTACCTTCAATAGCATCAGATCTGCTGGATCCAAATCTGGAAGTGGCAGGAGATATTTGCAATGAAACTTAGATCTGCTACTGAACTTCTTTACTTCTCAGCCCTACTTGGAAGCCTTCCAAGGTACCCAATAAGTGGAGAATAACAGGATTCCCAAATGCAATAATATATTACCTCTAACATCCAAAGTGGCTCACCAACTGGTTCACCAAGCATGGTGTTCCCTTCCTAGTGGCAAAAGGCATGATGTACTGCAATTTGTCTATCAACTTATGGGAGATATTCTAGAATATCCCACACCGATGGACCATAAAAACTTCAGCACTGTGACAGTATCCTGTGCATTCTTGAGCACACCCCTGTTTGACTAGGGCTTTTCACTTTCTGCTCACCAGGTCCAATTAGCAGGATGTCAATATGGCAAATCAGCAGGTGGTTTGTGGAATGTCAAGATATTCAAGGACCCTTTGGCTTATGTCATGTCAGAAAGATGGAGAGTTAACATAGCTCTGATTTTGATTTTTCTTACTGGTAATGACTGAAAATAACACAATTTGCCAAGTGCCAGAGGCTATGTTAATATGCTCCAGTAAACACACAGCTTTGTTGGGACTGCCACTTGGTCAGCACTTGTAATAGTTTGTTGTCATCCAACCACGATCCATCTGGTTTTTACATGGGCCAAAGAGATGAGTGGAATGGGAAAATGAGAGGGACAAATGCCCATGCATCTTTTAAATCTCTCTTTCTCCCTCCCTCCCTCCCTCCCTCCCTCCCTCCTCTCTCTTCCTCTCCCCCTCTCCCCCTCCCCCCCCCCCCCCGTGTTATTCTTTTGTGGTGTTGGACCCAGGGCCTTATGCTTGCTAGGCAAGTGTTCTACCACTGAGCTATATTCCCAGTCAGTCCTCTTTTAAATCTTCAGCTTTAATTACAGTAACCATTAAAGCTTCTCCTAAGATGCTTCTGACTTGCACAAGGTCAGAGACTTCCATGTAGCCCTTCTATCCATGTGAGGAGTCTGCTAGCTATTGAGATTATCTATTCCAATATATCATCAGGACTGGGAAAATAATCAAGGGGTGAATAAATACACTGGATATATTACAGGTCAGTCTGAGACCAGGACTAGATTTATCACCTGTAAAACTTCCCTACCTAGCTGGAGCTGACTTCCCTGGTGTCAGTATTAACCTAGTTCTCATACCCAATTGTCAGTTGTCTTTGAAAAGACTGAGCATCTCCCTTTCCTCAGTGCATAGCTACACTGGTAAAGTCCTTTTGGAGAAGGATTAAGGGAGTATTTATTGTATATACTTGTGGTCATGGTACAATGATCTATCTCAAAAGTACCTCTCCCATTTTTATTATTGGGCTTTGGGACTGAACCAACTCAGACCTATAGACTGTGAGGGGTTGTGATTTTCCACAGTGGTACCTAATCACATCTCAAGTGACCCCCCCTGGTCAGCTATACATGTGGCTGGCCTCTCAGAACACCAAGGTCTATTGGCTTGTAGGTCAAGATACTCTGCCTACCACTCTGGCCTCATTGACCATTACTGAATTTACATTCACCTCCCTTTTGCCTTTCCAGAATTCTATCATGTCTGATAATAGTGTGAAATACAATTTCATGGGAGTTTCTAGCTCTCCGAGTAGATCCACCACCAAGCTTCTCAAAAATGTCACTGCCTTCACCCTGCTATCTTCACCTGACAACCAATATAGCCGCTTTTGTTTTCATGAAGGAAGTGTCCTCTGTGTCTTCTCAGATAATAGAGAATCAAGTGAAGAATTAACTAGTTTTTCCTAATAAGTCCATTCTAATATTCCTACATCACTGACCTTCCTGTCACTTTCTCAGTATTATGCATGGACAACTTCAGCCTCTCTACCTCAACCATTAACATCCACTGTTACTCCTAAACTTCAAGAAGCCTTCCTGGCAATATGAAGACTGGCTCCAGGTATCCTTACTGGGACCTGAAAACCAAGTCATGAATGATACCCCCAATCCAATTCAGTAAAGTTGTCTCCCTTTTTTAGACATTTATTATGTCCACTCAGTTGAGCACTTTCAAGAGTTCCTCCCATACCTATTCCTTCAGTTCTTGCCAGTTTTAAATTATTTTCTCCTGAAGCAGAAACTTCTTCCTCACTTGGCCATAATTATCCTCTTGAATTAAAAGAAAGATGATGAGGTGAATCTTGAAAAGGAAATATGTGTCATCTTGCAAGTTATTTGCCTCAAGTGAGGTCCTTGCAAGGTCTCCAGGCAAGCAGAGACTGCTGTCCTCTAGCTCTTGGAAATTTGGAACATTCAGGGAATTAGGGTTCAAGATTTTTGGGTTTAACTACATAAACGTCCTTATTTCAGACTTTTGGGCCCTACCCTTTTCCTATAAGTGGTCTGAATTTGAAATGGGAAGATCTGTCAAAGCTGGGAATTCAATTTCCTTTGTGGTTTGGCCAATCTTACAATTAGACCATGGGTCTAGTTTTCAGTACATTCTGCCCTGAGAAGTGCAGGCGATAATTGTCACATTAAATGTTTCCACACAGGCCCTTTGATTTCTACTCTGTTTCTTGAGTTGATAACTGACGGTCTAAGACCTACATGGTAACAACACTTGGCCAATTCCACAATCCTTATGATTACCATTGTCTCAATATGTATCATATGTGATGACCACCACATAACCCAATACTTCACCTTCCACCTGCACTACATCTCAGAACACCTGAATAGATATGATGCTATTACATATCAGTTGTTATCCTCACCCACTTACTACTTACCACTTGGCCACCACTACAAGCAACTGGTATTCTTTTCTGATGGACTTTTGAGAAATTTATAAGAGGCATCTTGAAACTGTTGGCCAGGACAAAAATAGAAGCTTTTAGTCATCAGTTTCTGTCCCCATTTGTTGAGGATAAACCCACAGTCTCTCATATTTCTAAGTTGCACACATGTAAAGTCAAGCAGTTTCCTGCTGTGGGCACAGTAGTGGCTATAAATCAGGAATGGAGAGGTTCACTGCAAGGGCCTGAGGTGATGTTGTCAGGTTGCACCTGTGGAAGCCAGTCAGTGTCTGCATAGAGCTGGCCACTGCATCAGGGACCAGTGGGTGAGAGAATTGGAAGTGACACCCAAAAGATATCTGATACAACTGGCATGCTAATGGATGACAAGATCATCACAAGTAGTATATGTATTATATTTAATTTGAGGGTTATCTTTAGCATTTGTTTTCTATTACTCTTGCCTTTTCAATTGTTTTGTTCAGATTGTTATTGAATGAGATTGCATTCCCTATGCATAACCAGCAGCCAGGATGGGGATTGAGGGGACATCCAACCGGCGTTGTGAAATGCTCAAAGAAATCCATATATGATTCATTTTTTCAACAAGTAAGCACTGTTCTAAGCATTAAGATTACAATAGTGATGGAAACAGAAAAAAAAAGATCTTCTCTTACAATATAGGGAGTAGAGATGATGAAAGCATAAATAACTACATTAAGTAGAACACTAGAAAGTGAGAAATGCTAAGGAGAAATATTAAGGCAGGAAGAGGGCAGGAAGTGCAGGTGAGAGGGGCTGTCATGTTAAACAGATACTCAGGGAGGGCCTCCTGGGAAGGTGACATTAAGAAGACACTTGGAGGAAAGACATACCCATACATGGAGACAGTTGTTCCAGACTGGAGGCACGGCAAGGACAAAGGCCATGGCTGGGAGCCCGCCTGCCTGGTGGAGAAGTGCAGTGTGGTCGGTGGCCAGAGTGGATCAGGAGAGAGAGCCAGAGCGTTGGCGAGAGCTACTCCATGTGGAAGTGATACCCAAAGGACATCTGATACAACTGGCATGCTAACGGATGACGAGGTCATCACAAGTAGTATATGTATTATACTTAACTTGAGGGTATATGTATTATACTTAATTTGAGCCATAGAAACACCTCTGCTTTTAATAGCAGTGAGGGAGGCAGGAGACCACTGGAGGGTTTTGAGCAGAGGTGAAGGTGAAGCTCTGATCTTATCTGAATCGTACACAACTCACACACCAGTGTGAACACGCCTGGGTCCCAACACAGTTCAGTCCACAGGCCTGCTGCAGGTGCTGCAACTAGGGTCATTATCTGGGCGTCCAGACTGTGGGGGCACTTTGGTCATAAATGAGACAGGGCTGGTGACGAAGAATCCAAGACTCTGACAAACTTTCAAAGTGCAGAGATGGTCCATGTGGAAGGACCCAGGTGTGGAGATGGACACTCAGGGAAGCCCTAGCCACCCCTAGCACTGGGCTCACGCATTAAATCTCTCGGCCTTTCTGTGGCTTCCCTGTCCCCAGCAGGAGGTGCCTCTGCCCTCCAATGTCCTGTAGCATGTTGAGCACAGAATTGTAACTTGTAAACTCCCTGCCATTGACAAGCATGGCCATAAAACTTCATTGTTCCTGATGGCAGTAGTCTGTTTCTTTAACCTTTGGCTTCCTTCTTTCCTAGTGCTTTTTATACATCTGGTTCTGGTAAAATGAAAAGATTCACTCCATTTACAACTGTGCTTTTTGTCCAGGGCTGAGTTTTTCACTCTCAAACTCTCCTCAGCTGAGGTAGAAGGGACAGAACCCCTTCCTGCAGAGAACCTCCCCCAGACAAGACAGGACAGTGCCCTGCCCCCACCAACCCCTGGTGTCCAGAGAGGCTATCAGACACAACCCCTCCCTGGGCTGGGCCAGCAAGCCCTGTGGAAGTCACCATTTAGGACGGGACACTCCAGGAGGCCAAGGTGGTACACAGGGCCCCTCCCCATCTTTACTGGGACCCCAGGCAGCAATTCCATGGTACCATGATGCCTCCTGAGAATGTGGCTTCTTGGCCCTGTGCAGTTTCTACTACCTAGTATTGTGAATACTTTGCTGTGTTTGCCTATGTTTGCACAAAATGCAAAGTCTTCAGTGGGGGAAGCCTCTCGCCTGCAAGTGTCCCTTAAAGACTGTAGCCAAAGAGGAAGAGAGCTGCCAAGAGAGTGAGAACTTCCTTCGAGGCCCCAGCGACTACAGCTCTATGGGGAGCGGAAGCCGGGAGAGAGGTGGAACAAAACCTCCTGTCTCTTGATGAGGAGCTGCAGATCAGGCCCTTTAATTGTGAGTGAGCTCACCTTCCTCTTTTGACCCTCTAAAGAGGGTCTGGCAAGGTTAAGCAAGCCACCTGGCCAGGGCTTGGGTTGTCCTTCGAGTGTCGCTGTGCTGGTGGGAAATTTCACAGACACCCAGGCTGACTGTGGGAGAAGCAGTTCTCCAGCAGGATGCCACAAGCCAATCGCACCTCGCCACAGCAAGCCCCGCCAGGTGCCAGAGTTCTGGGCATGCGTCTCACACACCTTGTCAAACTAAGACCAAAAGACAGGCAGATACCCATCTCCCCATTTTATAGAGGAAAAGACTACCTGAGACATAAAGTTTCCACCAATCCACATGACCCCAGAGTGTGTGGTCCTACCACAAGAGTGTGGGCATAAATGCCCCCAGTGGCCACCTCCTTCAGCCATGCCCCACCTGCCTATAATTACCAGCCAGTCAGTTCAGTCAGATGAGGGTGGACTGATTAGGCTACAGCTCTCATAATCTAATCACTTTACCTCTGAATATTTCTGCATCAATAGGAGCTTTGGGGGGATACTTCATATCCAAACCATAACGCATACCAAGTGGTCCAGCAATTTTTCCAGAGGACATAAACAGAGAAGTACTCACAGTATTATAATCATCATCATCATCATCATCATCATCATCATCATCATCATCATAAGGGTCCTGGGGATTGAATTCAGGGGCACTCAACCACTGAACCACATCCCCAGCCCTATTTTGTATTTTATTTAGAGACAGGGTCTCACTGAGTTGCTTAGCGTCTTGCTGTTGCTGAGACTGGCTTTGAATTTACAATCCTTTTGCCTCAGCTTCCTGAGCTGCTGGGATTACAGGCATGCGCCACCATGTCTGGCACTCACAGCATTTTTTTTTTTTTTGGGGGGGGGGGTACCGGGGATTGAACTCAGGGGCACTCGGCCACTGGGCCACATCCCCAGCCCTTTTTTGTATTTTATTGGAGACAGGGTCTCACTGAGTTGCTAAGTGCCTCTCCATTGCTGAGGCTGGCTTTAAACTCACAATCCTCCTGCCTCAGCCTCCCAAGAGCTGGGATTACAGGCGTGTGGACCACGCCCAGCTCACAGCATTATTAGTAGCAAAAAAAGAAAAACAAAGAAACAAGTTCCTACACCTAGAGCTGGGTTACAAGCCATCCGCCTGGCTGCTCAGACAGGAAACCTTGAAGACATTCTTTGTTTTTCCCTGACATTCAGTTAACAATCAAGTCCTGTTGTTTCTACCTCCTCTCTCAGGAATCTGACCACATTCTGCATTTATTCCTCAGGGTTCTGCTTGGCCATGGCTTCCTCAGTGATGCTGTGCCACCCACTGTCGGCCACCGACCTCACTGTGTTGGGTCTCTGTTGTGGCTGGTGTGAGGCTCCATCCTTCTCTCACACTTGTCCCCTTTGTAATGACCGTGCCCCACCTCTGCTTCTCCCACCAGATTACAAGTCCCACGAGGACTGGGATGCCAGCTGTCTTGTTCGTTACTATGTCCCCCAAACCTGTGACAGCCTGGCACACATATGATTCCCTGACTGAGGAATGTGAAAGAAGGGATGGGTCCATTCTCCAACCATACTGTCCAAGAATCCATATGGCAAAATGCTCCCAACACAATTTTAAATGAGAAAAAAGTCTGCACAGTGATATACACAGCATGACATTCACATTCTTATACATAAATATGTGTGTAAAAATCCAGATGAGAGGCACTAAATTGTTCGCAGTGGTTAGTCCTGGTCAATTTCATTTTTTTTCATGTATGAATATATTTTCCAGATATTTTAAAATAACCATACATCTCCTTTATAATCGTGAAAACAGTGAATAAGATAGATAAAGTGAAGGATCCGGGACTTTTGGAGTGAACCATAGTTGGAGCTACATGTCGGAGCAGTTGAAGCATCTTGTGAAGTCTCCACATTTGAACTTGGCCATGATGGACAGCTGCTGAAGCCACTGTTTCCAGGCAGGCTCTGCAGGATGGCCAGTGACCCTGCTCACAGGCGCCTTCCTTCCTTGTGGGGACCCAGTAGGCTGAGTGCAGTGAGGTGACAGGGAGTGATTTCAGAAAAAGAACATAAATCTCCTTTTTCTTAACCAAAAAATCAGGGTAACCCAGTGTTGTTCCCCCACTTTCCCTCAGTCGAGACACGCACACACTCAGTGTAACATCTCAGAAGCTCTCATAGGAGGCTTGTTTCCACAACCCCGCTTCAGTGTCTCTTGCTGTTTGCAACAACAGTGGAAAGATGCTAATGTGACAGCGAGTAGGCCAGAGCTCCCTGGGCTTGGGAACTGTGTGGCTCTGGAGTTAGCACAGATTGGGAATCCCCTGGGTGGGTTCAAGATTGGGCCCAGTAGAAGTAGCACCTATAAGAAGTTGGAGGGTGTCCATGGTTTCACATCTTTGATCCAGACCCCAATTTCTTCTATTTCCTTGACTGCCTGGTGTCTCAGTTTTCCCATATGTCTGGCTGGAATTTATATACCTCTCTGAGCTATTTTTCAAGAGCAGTGAAATTTTAGCACTACCATTTGGGGATATGCTATAGAATGGATTTTGAGTCACCCAAAGGCCCATATGTTAAAGATTGGTCCCCTGCTTAGCACTATTGGAGGTGGTGAAAGCTTTAAGAGATGGATCCTAGTGGGAGGAAGTTAGGACACTGGGGGTTTGCCCTTGAAAGGAATATTGGGACGTTGGCCCCTTCCTGACTCTCTTTGCTTTCTGCCATGAGGTGAGTAGGTTGCTGTACCACATGTTCCCGCTATAATTATGCTGCCCCACCGGAGGTCCAAACAAACAGAGCCAATTATCACAGACTGGAACCTCTGAAAACATGAACCAAAAGGAACCTTTCCTGATCTAAAGTTGATTAGCTCAGGTATTTTGTTACAGTAACAGAAAGTGGACTAACAGGATACCTCCTTCTGCTCTTCTGCCTGCAGGTTTCTCTTAAGCAGATCAACATATGAGAAACAGAGTAAAAAGGATGTTCATCCTAGAGAAGAAGAAAAACAGGACAGGGTGGTGGAACACAAAAAATATTTTATACGCATGAAGGGCAAATTTGTTCCATGTGGATTCCCAGGGAAACTCGGGCTGCTGGCAGGAGAAAGCCAGGTGAGTGGTTAACCAAAAAAGGGGGAAAAAAAAAAAATGGAAAGGAAAGAAATGAAACTTTAAAGAAAGAAAGTGATACAAAATCCTGACTTGAAAGGCAGGTCTGGGTCATATAACCCTATGAATATTTTCCGGGGGACTAATCTGAACACAGGGCAGCTTTGGCAGAGGGGATTCCTGTATTAAGTTGGAGATTTAAACAAAAAACTTTAACTTCCTCCCAACTCCAAGGAGCTGTTTCTGCCACTTGGCCATTTCACTTTTGGAATTTGTCAGAACATCATATATAATTCATCCTCAACATCATTTTATCTAGGTCCTGTCAGAGCTGAAGTTGCCAGGGGGCTCCTTCCCTGATCACCTGCTGAAGTGGACATTTGTCTTGTTCATGGCTGTCTTCTCATTACAGAAAAAGCTTATAGTGTGAGTTCTGCCTTCCTGGAATAAAAGTCAGAACTCAAATTCCCATCCTCCTGAGCAGGAAGAATGAGGTCTCGTGGCTAAGCCCATGCTTCAAATGTTCCTGTGCAAAACTTGAACTTGGAAGTGAATAACCCTGTGTTAGCCAGCTTTTCATTGCTGTGACAAAAGAACCAACAACAACAATTAGAGGAGAAAAAAATTATTCTGGGCTCAATGGTTTCAGAGGTCTCTTGTCTGTGGTGGGCCGGTTTCCTTGCTGCAGGCCCGAGGTGAGGCAGAACATCATGGTGGAAGGGTGAGGCAGAGGGAAGCTGCTCACCTCCTGGCAGCCAGGAAGCAGAGACTGGGGGAAAGGGGCTGAAGGAAGAGGAACCTTCCAGAGTATGTCCCCAGTGACCCATCTCCTCCAGTCATGCCCCACCTGCCCACAGTTAGCACACAGTACAGTTGTCCTCTGAAATTACTGATCCATCAAATGGATTAGTTTACCAATTAGATCACAACTCTAACAATGTACTCATTTCACTTTTGAACATTCCTGCATCAAAACAGGATCTTTTAGGGGACACCTTATACCTGAACCATAATAAACCCAAAGGGAAAAAAATAGGGCAGGGAAGGGCGTCATCCTGGAGCATCAGCATGTTTGGGGTGACGGTAATAACACTGTCTTTCAGAAGTGGTAGTAGTTGCTATCTTGCAGACATTGCAAGGTCAAGTTCTGGGACTGGATGTATCTTGAACTCTAGCAGAGGGAGCATTTGCCATAAAGCTGGTTTCCATTGTCTAGTGCTTGCCAATGGCAGAGGCTACTGTAACTGCTTCATCAAGGTCTGGGGTGGGGTTTGGCAGCACTCCTGGAAGTTTAGCCTCAATGTCAGCTCTCACCTGCCTGTGACTCTGAGGTGTGCTTCCTAATGTCACCCAAGAGCATTGTCATCAGATATATTTTCTCTTATATTTAGGCACACAGAGCCAGGCTGCCGTTCCCAGCCTTCTGGCTCCTAGGTGTGGCCACATGGCTGTGTTCTGACTAACAGCATGTGGGGAGAAGTAATGGACTCCTATGCCTGGTCCTTAAACCCCTCGGCAGTCCTCCATGCTTTGATCTCCTAGCAGGGTGTAGAGGACCCAGTGGGACCAGATCCCTAGAAGATGGTGAAGCCATTAGAAGGAAGAAGCCTGGGCCCTTAAATCAACAAAGTGGATGTGAACAGGAAGTTAATCCCTTGCTGTTTTAAACCACTTTGATTTTGTCATTGTTAAAGGGTTGGTCCATCTTGACTAGTTCAGGATGAATTCATTTTCTGGCAGACTGGCCAAAGTAGGCTTCATTTCCCAGGATTCAGAACTCTGAGTTTGATGTGCCATGGAGAGGTCTACAGTGCAGATTTGATAGTCACATTTGTACACAGGTCCAGCTTCTCTCAGAATTGGAGGCATTGGGCTCATCTTAGATACTCCTTGTAATGCAGAATGGAGGGGAGAGACCTTCCTGTCCTTCCTCATGCCCAAGTCACAGTAGCTTCCCTGAGGGAAAGTCAGCTCTCCACTGCGTCTCTGCTCAGGTCATGGTGGGGACCTCTGTTCTCACTCCTGGCTCCCTGCTAGAAGCTGAGGGAAATCAGCCTCGTACTCTTAGTGACTCTGAACTCCACGTAGGAATTCCTCTTTATTATAAGATGAAGCCAACTCAGGATCAGGAGCCCAGAGAGCTGGTTTAAAAGAAACACTTGGTACCTAGCTGAAATCCCTTGGCCCTGTCTGGCCAGCTCACCCTTTGATTCCCTACCCACCCATAGGGGCAGGCCTGTGGCACCAGTTGATTGGACCAGGGCTGAGCATATGATCTAAGCCGGGCCAATCCAATATTTTATGCCTCAACTCTGGAAGTGCAGTTTTAGGCGGACTCCCCTATTGAATAGAGCAAATGTAAATGGATATGTGGGGGTGGGGGTGTGGACTGAAACACAGGCCTAGAGGAAGCCAGTCTGCAAACAAAAATAAAGCAGCAGGAATGGAGAACAGAAGGTGAGAAAAAGGAGAAAGGCTGGCTGCATCAAAGCCCCACGGGTCCATGAGCAATCCCTCTATCTGTAAAACAAATTTGCTCTAGTTTGCTTAAGCTAATTCAAATTAGTTTGTAAAGTGTAAAATGTAAGGACCTTAACCCATACAGAAAGAAGTAGAAAATGTTCCCCCACACTTTGTCACCTCCTGGGAGCCTCAGCACCTTCAGGGCTGTCAGGAGCTAAAAATTATTCAAACAAAGCTGGGGAAAATAGGTGGTTGGAGACATCTCTACGGATGTGTCTGTAAGCAGAAAGGACGTGGCCATTTCCCTTGTCCAACAGCCTCACGTCATAGCAGAGCAAACACAGAGAGCCCAAAGAGGTGGAGTGACTTCCCCAGGACCCCATAGTCAGTGGTGCTGGGGGCTGGAACTCTGGTCCCCGCCTCCCAGCTGCAGACTAAGCAAAACCCCAAGCCTAGAAGCCCGTTTTGAATTAACATCCCTTTCCCACATTCGGCCCGGGGCGCAGGGGCCAGGCTAAGTAAGCACATGTTGCTAGGCTGGCGACAAATGACGCGGCTAATTCTCTTCGCCCGGATGGTCCCCGCGCCCCAGGGACGCCCTGTCCCTGTGCACAGGAGCAGACGTGGGCCTGGTCCCCGGAGCAGCTGCAGAGGCCGGGCCGCTCTGGAAGACGCTGGGGGTGGGGGGCGAGGGGCCAGGGGCTCGGTGTCCCCACCCACCCCTGTGCCTCGCAGACAGCGGCGCTCGGCCGCCAGGTGAGGGCCAACCCCTCCGGGCCTTTCAGAGTTAATTAGCCTTCATGAATATGGATGCCACCGCCGATTTAATACGGTAGAGAGGTCATAACCTGACCTCAGCGAGGCGTGCATAAAGAAAAGGCTACTTTTCTCAGCTCGGTTC
Organism: Tamias sibiricus; assembly: GCA_025594165.1. Taxonomy (NCBI): domain Eukaryota; kingdom Metazoa; phylum Chordata; class Mammalia; order Rodentia; family Sciuridae; genus Tamias; species Tamias sibiricus. The sequence continues at coordinate 69,380,920 of CM046669.1, forward strand.
CTAATTGAAAGGCCGAGTTGTCAGACGAAGCGCAGTGGGTGTGATCGTGCCGCCACCCGGGTTTTCTGCGCACAGGGGACAGTGACCAGGGCCCACCAGGGGCAGTGGCCCTAATTACCTACAGGTATATGCAGGCCGTTCGCTGTTCCCAGTGAAATGTTGCTGTAATGGGATCTGAACTGGGAATTGATTCTGGAGTTTTCCTTTTCCATGATGGTTTTCATTTCCTGTAATTTAGAGCTGGAAGCATTTATGGAATATCACATGGTTTTCGTTTACACAGGAAATCAGCTGCAGTTGTGAGAAGATACTGACTTACTTTTTTTTGTTTGTTTTTTAAATCCAAAGAGAGAGGGAGGGAGGGAAGGAGAGAAAGAAGACTAGCTTGCAGCATTTGGTTTTGAAATAGTTTTCCTTTTTGATCCAAAGTCACTGTTTTCCAAAGTGAGCTGTGATTACAAGGAGAGCAGCAGTTTATTTCTGACACGTGGTAATCACTTTCTGTGAAGCAAGCCCAGCGCCAATAGATATTTTGCTTTTTTTTTTTTTTTTTTTTCTTTTCTTTTTCAGAGCAAAGGAGTGAGCCAAGAGGGGGCGGGGCGCGCGCAGCTGCCGGCAGCTTCCCTTCTGGGACGGGAACGATTTCCAAAGGAACGCAGGGGACAGAGGCAGAGAAACCAAACCAGATTAAGCCGAGAACCAGGCCGCCTGTGGGGTTTACTTTACACCCTCCCAGAGAAAGATAGCACTCACTGCCCAAGTTAGCCTATCATGATCACTGTTTAAAACCTGAAAATAGCAAATGTCGCCACCGGTCCAGTTCCAAGAACCACACTATAAAAGTCTCTTCTTAATCCAGTTTCAACCAGTCTCCCCAGAAATCATCAGCGAACTGAAGAACTCCATAACACGGATTGAGAATGATGCGGAAGAATTCGCGATGTGTTTTTTAATCAGTGCCCTAAGGCCGCCACTGCTAGAAGCACCCCACAAAGCCAGCACACTCTATTTACCTCCGTCTCTCCTCAGGCTTGTTTGGAGCTATTTCTCATTCTCCACCCCCAGCTCTGAGGGCAATTAGCCCGCCCTGGGCAATAGCACCACCCTGTGGCCAGCATCCCTCCCCTAGCACTTCATCGTATTCCTTTTTCAGGGTCCTGGACAATCCGAGTGGGCGAGTGGGCGGAAGGAAACTGCTTTTAAAGTTCAGAGTGCCCCGCCTGGCTTTAGGGTGGCAGAAGCCCCCCTTTTTTTCTTTCTGTTCCTGGAATGCGTTGAAACACAGAAGATCAGTGGCTCTCCTTTCATGTCTTCTACTAACATTCCACAATTACACATCCGTTTCTTTGATTTAAGGTTTAGCTCCCAATTAAACGAAAAGGGCTCTTGAAGAGATATAATCCAGGCAACTATTTTAGGGTGAACCAGCTCATTATAAGTGGGCTTCTAGAGAAGGGAGAGAACAAAGACATCCAGTGGGGGCAGGAGGCAGACCTGGGTCATCTTTCAAGGGCAGGGGATTGTTCATTCTATGGGAATAGGAGGTGGTGATGTGGTAGGTGTAGGAGTCTGGGTAAGGACAGAGTGTTGCCTACATATTAGATATGCGGAGGGAGCCCTCAGAGAATGTCCGGTTCTTATTGGACCTTGATGGTTGCTGTGTCCTTGAGCAGCTGCCACCTATTTCTTGTGACTTTTAGGCAGCCTCACCATGACCATCTTCTTCCGCCCTTCTCCCCCAGCCCATAAAACCAACAGCCATCTGTGTGAACATGAGCCCCACATTTTTATGGGCTGTCTAGTGGCGGCTGCAGACAAGTGGGGGGTGAAGGCTTATTGCTGCAGCTCTTCCAGTCTCCAAATATTAAACTGTGTAACATGATCCATTCTCTGAAACTAAATATTTGCAAGGACACCCAGCAACCACCTGGCTACCAAATCTCTTGATCAAGAAGGTTAGTTATTTGTGCTGTGAAAATTCCATGTGGGGATTTTTCTCAGCTTCTGAGGGGTCAGAAAGCAATGCTCCCTTCCATTAAGTGGGGGAGCCCACCCTGGCTTCTCCTGCTTCTGCAGGCAGGCTCCTGATTGGGGTGCACAGAAGAAATCTCAGTTGGGCCTGTGAGCCGAATGAAAGAAACCCTGTTCCTTTTTGAAGGTCTGGCTCTGGTCCCTGTCTGGGATGCAGTTTTCCTTCCAGGAAACTGCATTGACCTCTTGTTGCTTATTACCTAATTGATGAAGTATTTACATCAGCATGATGCGACTTTGAGCTTTTGTTCAGGAGCTCAGGGAATGAGGAGTTCCTGTACAGCAGCATCTTCTATGCCCTGTGCACTCTCCTAGTACCTTTGAGAAGCATCCTCTTCCTCTCTCTGTTTTGATTTGAGGGCAGTTCCCAGTGAGTTGCAGGCACATCTTCTCTCTGTTCTGTACCCTTCCAGGTCCCCTTGGCTGGACCATCTGAAAAATGGAAGGATTTTCTGAGGGAGAGAGAAGTTTTGAGAAGAAAATTAGATGCTGCAGAACCTCTCTCCCTCCCAGCCCCACAGACATTTGAGCAGCCCCATGTTCCTGGCCAAGTGTGGGACTGTCCCTAAGGACCAGGACAGGCACAGGCCTGAGGTCTCACCCAGATGGCCACTCTCTGTCCTAGAGAAAGTCTTCTGTGGAAGGGTGAGTGAGGGGCCAGAGGCTCCTGCACCTATGGCTTCACATCCTGGGCTCAATTTTGCATGAATCAACGTTTCAGTATGTATTTATTGCTGTTGCATTCACCGAAAAAGAGGGGGGAAAGCCTTGCTGGAAATATGCCAGAATGAGATATGTAATGATGTTGTTTAGCAGCAACTGTGTCATTCCATGTTGTTGACAGTAAAATAAATTAACATAATAAACATAATTTGCTCAAAAAACGGCTAAGGGAAAGCAGATGGTTAGCACATTCCGGCAGGACCTGTTGGTCCAAGTTTGCACGGATGTTTAGACGTTTGTGCTGCCTGCGACAGATGCGCTCTCAGGTTCCAGGCGCTCCCACGTGATGGGCACGGGCGGGCCGGGGTTGATGGTCTGGGAGCCGGCGCCTCCCAGCTGGGGGATCTGGTTCCTGGAAAGGGGGGCGCACGGCTGCCGCGCGCATAGCGGTGCGGGACTACAGCCAGTGCAGCGCCAGGCGCCCGGCTGGCTTCCCCGTGGCGCGGAGCCGGGGCCTCCAAGCGCCAGGGCCATTAGCATTCACGGCCTGTCGCCTGCCCAGTGCCCATCCTTTGTGCGCCTGGAACAAGGGAGCTTTCTTCCGGGGAGGAGGAGGATGGCGCTGAAGCTCTCCCCCTCCTGCCGGCAAGCATCCATCGGCTTCCGGAGCCAGTAGGCTTCTATTCTGCCCTCAGTTCCTGTGCCCGTAGCACCGGAAGGAGGAGAAAAAAGTTATTTTTGCAGAAGGCTACGTGATGCCTGTTGGGTTCTGGGTTCCTTCCAGTTTGAAGGGGCTGGGACCTACTAGTCACTGCCATCCTGAGTCCTGGTGGTCCTTGCTCTGCTAGGCACATAGACTTGATATGTGGGTAGTCTCTCAGAGGTGCATTTTTCTTCAGGGCAGAAGTAAAAGCCTGGCTTCCAGAAGGTTGAGTTCAAGCAAGGAACCATTAGAAAGGTTTCTGGGAGCTCTGTTCAGAAAACCACCTCACTACCCCCAGGCAGCAGGAGGGACCAGGGGCTCCCTGCCAGCCGGTGCTGGGGATGGCAGACCCACCATTGAAAAGGAGACCTGTTCCCATCTCCTGGGAATTAATTCCCTTAGTGCCTGGGCACTTCTGTATGTAATGCCCCCAGATACTGGAGAGTTGAGAGATGGGAAAGATGTGGTTTCTGGTAGAAAAGAGTGTACCATAAGAGACCCAACTGGTTATAGAGTAACCAGAAAGAGGTACACCCTATTGTAGGATGGTTTGTATGTCCCCACTGCTCCTCAGCTTAGCTGTCAACATTGCATGGTTGACCTGAGTTCAGAAGCCTCAACATAGGTGACTTGGCACTGGGCTAGCATGTGCTATATTCACTATACGGCAGCCATTGTTAATGCTGACTGCAAAATCAGGTGGTAATGTTGGGAAGGACAGCATTTCCTCTGGGTGAAAGGATAATTAGGACCTTATCCAAGTGTCTAATGGGCCCCTCAGAGATAGCATGGCCAAGACTTGAAGATCTGTCCCCAGATTTGTTTCTTACTGGATTTTCCCCACTGCAATAAAATATATCCATCTACCATGTTTAGCAAAAATTTGGAAGTTGTATTTTGATTCCTTCTTTTACCATCCTCACATCATATTCAAGGTCCTGACAACTCTGCATCCCCATGCCATGCCATCGTCCCCTCCTTCTGCAGCCACCTTCCTCTCCCCAGGTTCCTGAGCAGCTCCTAAAAGATTGATCTGCTTCATCCTGCAGCCAATTGGAACATATCTCTCATCTGCTTAAAATCTGCTCTATCAGGCCAGATTCTCTGGGTAGTAGAAGGCAAGATGGAGTCAGAAATGAAAGAGGTTTGCTAAGGGAAACCTGTGGAGGATAAAGGGAAAGGAAATAGGAGAAGGCAGGGAGAGCCTTCAGACCAGAATGCAGATCCGATCCCTAAGAAGGGACAGCTGAAGGAGGGAAGATCATGAGGGAAGAGGTTTGGCTCACAGTGCAGATCAAGAAAGCCTGACCAGCCCAGAAGGGACTTCCACAGTGTGGTCCCAGCTCTTGTAACCCCGTAGGGGTCTGGTCTTGGTAGGGTGTGGCCTCAGGTCAAATGCTATGAATGGAGCCTGGTGACACTGCAGCTGGAGGCCTTTGGCTGACTGCTCTGTTCCCAGCAGGTTCTCTCCTGAGTGGTGCACCCCCTGGCTGCCACACTCACCAGTGGGTTGCCCTTGCACTTGGAGTGATACACCATGGCTCACCAAGCTTTCCTACTTTATTGTGCTCCCCTCCCAGCCATGGTACCAACCCCAAGATCCTCAAGCAAGCCAAGATTCTCCCAATGTTACTGCTTTTATGTCAGTGTAGGGCACTCACCTCATCTTCCAGTGGCAGTTTCCATCTCAAGTCAAATGTCAGCAAGGCCTTCTCTGGAAATTTCCACTTTAAAGCAGCACCCACACCCCATCACTTTTCAATATCATCTTATTTTGGTCTTGTGCGGTCCTTATCATGGTCTCACCTTTGTTTCTCCTCCTCTTCTTCTTTCTTTGTGTTTACATATGTATATGTATATGTGTTTACATATGTGTTCAGTGTCACTTTTTAAGATCAGGGGACTTCTCTCACTTGTTTACCATTGTGTTCCTAGCACAGGGTTGGCACACAGTAGGCACAATCACACATGCTGCAGGCTTGCCATGCAAGATCTGGAAGAGCTCTGAGCACTAGGATTTGGTGGTTAAATATTCTGGAAGATACTCTGGGCACTTTTCAGAACATAAAGAGTTAGGAACTGAGAGTTTATAGGCTTCAACTCAGCTCCTCTCATCCCTTAAGAAGGGCTGATAGGAAAATTGATCAAAGAAAGTGCTTTAAAAATTCAGGGTGCTGGCTGGGGTTGTGGCTCAGTGGTAGAGCACTCACCTAGCACGTGTGGGGCACTGGGTTCAATCCTCAGCATCACATAAAAATAAATAAATAAAATAAAGATATTGTGTCCAACTACAACTAAATACACACACACACACATAAAACAAAAAAACTCAGGGTGCTACACACTGAACATATTTATTCTGGCTCTGAGCTATTCAGGATTTTAAGCATAACAAGTAGCATGATTTGCTAACAAGCTAATGAAGGATAGATTAAAACCTCTTCTCCAAGTAGCTTTTGAAAAATTCTTTAGCATAAAAGGAACTGGTTTTGATATTTAGCACAGAGGCCAGGCTTACCCATTGTTAATTTAGTCACTATCAGCAGACTTGGTTCTAGAACATTCCAGCACTACTGTAGTCTGAAGATTAATATTTTGGAACCCAATATGATAGTATTAAAAGATGAGGCCTTTGGGAAAGTGATTAAGTCATGAAGGATCCATCCTCAAATGGGATTAGGGCCCTTATAAAAGGCTGAGGGGAGCTGCCTTGTACCTTCTGCTTCGAGAGGACACATAGGAAGACATCTTTGAAGCAGAGAGCAAGCTCTCATCAGTCATTGAATCTGCTGGTGCCTTGGTCTTGAAATTACTTCCCTCCAGAACTGTGAGTAATACATTTTTGTTGTTTATAAATTACTCAGTCCAAGGTATTTTGTAATAGCAGCCCAGATGAATTAAGACAAACAGTCTGCTCTGTGGCCTTGGGCAAATTACTGAATCTCCCTGAGCTTGTTTCTCCAGCATTGAACTATAGGGGTTTTTGTTTCATTTTATTCTATGTCCATAGGGGAAAAGGGAAGATGTGTGGAAATGTTAAGAGATGCTACCTAAGGAGAGTAGAATCATATTCTCCCTGCCTCATGGTCCCAGAGAGGTCGCTGCCATCTGCTTCTACTTCTAGGCTTCCCCAGGGCCAGAGTGGTAATGGGGTGGGAGGCAGATGGCAGAGATGGAGAAGAGCAAGCCCCCTGCAATGCCTAACTTAAGATGCCACAGAGTATACTTCTGTAGAAAAATTCTTAGATGATTCTGTGGGGGAAGTGGGAAGGTATATCTATGTGAAGTTCTTTCTGACATTTACAAATGTTTCCAATTGATCCTTATGTACCTCCAAATAAGCAAAACTTCCTTGCTGGAACCACACCCAACAACAGCCTTAAAACCCCTGAAATTTCCAATTATCCTAAATCCTCCTGACTAGCAGAACATGGTCCTTCCAGTACTGTATGTACTGTGCTAGCGAATCATCCCAAAACTATTACAAAAATCTCGGCCCGAGTGCAGCAGCTGTGGCACAGATGTTCTGCACAGCGGCTGGAGCATGTTTAGCATCAATAAACACCATCTCTGAGAAATAAAACCTGAGAGTCGAGCTGGAAATGGTGATAACAAGAGCCACGAAGGCCATTTGCAGGGAGGTGGAATGAGACGTGGGACTGAGGGTGGACGCTGCCTTCCCACGTGCAATGCCCACGTCCAGAGCACGCTGCGATGGAGGTGCTGAGGCTCGCCGGTGCCAGGCTCAGCTCTTGGTGCCACATGGCCAGCTTACTCTTAGGGACGGAGGTGCAGAGCTGTGTGCTAAGCATGAACACCCCAATTTGTGCTTCTCAAGCCCTGAGTCCAGCCTTGGCATTTTGTCTGTCAGATGTCGCTGAAGATTTAACTCTGTGTGTGCCGATCTCAAAAACAACTCAGGCTGGACTCAGCTCCAGATGTTGTGGACTGGCCACAGTAAATTTGAAAGCAGAACTCTGCAGGACACCCTGTTAATATCTGATTTCATTTTTTTTTTTTTGTGGTACCGGGGATTGAACTCAGGGGCACTCGACCATTGGGCCACATCCCCAGACCTTTTTTTGTATTTTTTATTAGAGACAGGGTCTCACTGAGTTGCTAAGTGCCTCGCCATTGCTGAGGCTGGCTTTGAACTCGCGATCCTCCTGCCTCAGCCTCCCAAGTGCTGGGATTACAGGCGTGCGCCACCGCGCCCGGCCTGATTTCATTTTTGCCAGAGCACCCTTTATAGAGAATAAACTGCTATGTTGAACCTCAAAGATGTTGAACCTCAGCTGTTATTGGCAAGATGATCAAGCAGTTCACATGCCAGCCAGCAGGGGGTATGGAAGCCAGAGCTTTGTCTCAGAGAGTCACGGGACTTGAGCCTGGAAGGGACCTAAGGGATGGGCCCAGTCTAGTCCTCATTTAGCAGATGTGGAAACCAGGACCGGAGCAGTGACATGACTGTCCAAGGTCACACGGCCAGGCAGAAGAAGCTAGGATTGGACCCCAGGCCTGATATCGATGACAAAATCCATTTCCCTTCAGTCCTTCCGTGTTTGTGCCCCATCTTTTAAGTATAAATCATTGTGAGGTGATTAGTACATCATCAATAAAAGGAAAATTCTTCAACCACTATCCTGACATTAAAACGAATAAACAAGAGTAAACAAAAAGTGGGACACCAGCCCTGAGGCCTTGAGTTAAAATATTCTCCAATTCTGTGACGTTGGAAGAATGCAGGAAGACAGAATGAGATCTGGTGACAAACTCCAAGGACATGTGTCCCTAGGAAGTAGCAACCTAGGGGCCTACAAACTGCTCTAACAGGTTTAAGATTCCAGAAGGTCTTTCTTGGATCTATTTCAGTCTATGCCAAGGTGAGTCAAGGCCCCATATTAGAATATCATGCACTGCTCTGAATGTTGGAGGCAGGTCAAAGGAAGACACCTTCCAAAGGATGGTCTCCTCAACGCCCCCTGAGAAAGGCCTCTTGAGCCTATTTTCAGGAACACAAGGAGACAATTTGTGCTTTCTGATCTGTTATCCTATGGTTGTCTTGCCTGTCTTCTGGTACCACTTGGAGAACTGCCTCTAGCCTTGAGAGATGTCCTTGCCCTACCCTGTCCCAGACTCTGGTTGGAAACCCCTTTCAAAGGCCATTATGCACATTTCACTTGCATCAGACTTCTTTCAGGTAATATGCCATGTCAGTCCTAAAGAGGGCAGAATTTATGACTTCTCCTAGTAACCAACAGGAGGCCCCAGCTGCACTCCAGCCTAACGACACCAGGGACTCAAAAATTCTGTGTCTCTTAAGGTCCCAGCAATATCGAGGCAGCAGCATCTGGTTTATTTTGCTATTTATTCAACCCTAGTTTGCCTAATAACTCTCAGCCTTTTAGGAGTCACCAGCAAGAAGCATCTTTCACAGGACTCTGAAGCTACAAGTTTGCAGAAATGTTGATGTGAAATTTCCAGGAAAAGGGAGAGGAATTATAATCTACAAAGCAGCTGGTAAGAAGTGAGGGTGCAAAGGACAATTGCACAGGACAGCTTCTGTACTTTTATCTTCTCAATGATGACATAATGAGGTAAGGAGTGGGGCTGATGACTCAGAACACTGTGGCCTGTGATGCTGAGGCTCATGGAAGGCAGGGCTTGGACCCTCCATCTTCAACATTTGTAGAGCATCTACTAAGTCTTATGCATTGTGCTGGTGTTGCGGCCACAAGAACTGGAAAACAAGCTTCAGGTCCTGCCTGTATTAATCAACTCTCTGTTACTGTGATAAAGAACCTGAGAAAATCAACTTAAAGGAAGAAAGATTTATTTGGGCTCTCAGTTTCAGAGGTTTCAGTCCATAGTTGCTTTGCTCCATCTTGTGGGCTTGTGGTGAGGCAGAACATCATGGCAGAGAGCATGTGGTGGAACAAAATTTCTCACCTCATGGGAACCAGAATGCAGAGAGGAAAAAATGAGGAAGGGGCCAGGGATAGGAGATACTCCTCCAGGGAAGGCCCTGAGGACCTACTTCCTCCAACTACCCCTCCTCCTACGGTTTCCACCACCTCCCAATAGTCCTTTCAGTTAGAACCTGTCAGTTGGTTAATCCATAGATGAAACCAGAGCCCTTATAATCCAATCATTTCCCCAAATCTCTGCCTCTGACTATTGCTGCATTGAGGGCCAAGCTTTCAACACATGAGCTTTTGGGGAATATTCTAGATCCAAATCATAACGTTGCCCTTGGTAGATGCAGGTTCCTATTAGAACCACGGCTCATCAGAAAATGTTCCTATGCAGAAGAGGAATGTATACTTTATAAAGAACATCTTGGAAAGCTGGGGCTGGGGCTCAGTGGCAGAGCACTTGTCTAGCATGTGTGAAGCACTGGATTCAATCCTCAGCCCCACAAAAAAAAAATAAATGAATAAAATAAAGGCATTCTGTCCATCTACAACTACAACATTTTTTCATTCTTTCTTTCTTTTTTTATTTTTTTAAAAGAACATCTTGGAAAGAGGAAGCAACTCAACTAAGTTGAGCAAGGGCAGTAGGGGAGGCACTGGGCTGTCAAAGCTGGTTCTCCTCTGGACCACTGGGGTAAGTCTGGGGACAGGCATGCTGACCGGGGGTCATCATCACACTGATGTTTGACCAGATTTCCATGTGTATGTATGCCCGTCTTTTCTCCTTGCACTAACTTCAATGTTTGCAGTCGAGAGAGTTCCCAGAGGGTCTCCACCTGAGTTCTTGGAAGGCAGGACAGCACTCAAAAGCCCTCCCTGCCCACTTTCTCTGAGCGGGTACGCTAGGGCAGGTGGTTGAGTCCCCTCCATAGCACCCATCCTTCCTTACAGAGCAGCTTCTCTTGGCTGGTTGTGCAGAGGATGGGCCAGGAACACCTCTGCACAGGTGAGACATATATTTGGGGTGCCATATTTGCAGATTTATTGGATTAAATGAAACTATATTATTAGTGAGACCAAAGGCCAAGGCTGGCTAGGCCTGAGGGGAGGTCTGGGGTTTGATGCCAGGCATAGATTAGGTCAGGCCAGAATCTTCCCCTCCTGGCTCCTGCTTACTGCTCTTGGAAGACCAGCAGGCACTGGGGACGTCCACCTGGACCTGGTCTTTACCACGGGCAGGAGCTGCAGGGCCCCCTTCTTTGTCTCTTGCCAAACCCCAGCCAGCCTTGGTTAGGGTCCTTCTGCCTCTCAGCATGGGTCTGGGATGCAGCTGAGGGAACGTTCCCCAACACGAGCATTTCCCCAAGCCTTGTGGATTAATAACTGCCATTTAAAAATAATTAGAAGTGATGGAGAATTAATTTCAGAAATAACCCTTGCCAAATAACTCATTAAATGGAATCTCCCTGGGTGTCACTTCTGCTCAACGTCAGACTTTCAGCACTCATGAAAAGAAATGCTAAGTTTGACAAAGTTTCCAGTCAGAATCTTTGCCTTCTTTGGCTGCTTTCCTTATCCCTGGGCTGTTGGATGTCCAGGCCGAGTCCTCTGCAGGCTGGGATTGCAGGGGGTCTCACAAGGAGTTGGGTAGAGGGTACCTTGGGTTTTTCCCTCAGGGACCAGAAGCAAGTGAGAAATTCTCATTCCTACATTCTTGTTCTCCCTGGTATTTTCTCCCAATTGTTGGGCAGAATGTCAATGTGGAAACAAAAAAATCCAAGCAACCAGGACATCTTTGTGACCCTTCAGCATTAGTCCACAGGTAAAGTGGAAGCTGAAGTTCTTCAGGGCTTTGAACGGCCCTCTGGCCTTCTGTCCTCTGGAAATATACGTTGGAGCAGTAGTTCTCTGAGGGTGAACGTCTATTGAGTGACAGGGTGAACTTGGGACAGAGGCTAACCTGCCACGGAGGTGGACAAGAGCCAGAGGAGGTGGCTTGGAGGGCTACTGTGTCTTCTTCCCTTTCTATTATGGCCAGCAGTTGGCTGTGCTGGTGCCAGATGTGTGGCCTCTTGGAAACAAGCCGGCCCTGACACCAGAGACCCCAAGAGCTGTGACCTAGTCCCCTGCCCTTTGGTGGCTCCTACCCTACTTGGAGAATAGGATGTGAGCACCACAGGGGAATACAAACAACAAAATCCCTCCACTGACAGAGGATTGTGATGTCCAAGAATAGTTTGGATAATCATTTGGGTGAAAGTTCAAAAGAGGGAGAAAGTCCTTATTTTGTGATCCTGGAAATTCTTCACAGCAAAAATGAGATTCAAGCTTTGTCCTAAAAACATGGTACAATTTGATAGAGAAAGAGAGAGAGAGAGATAAAAAGTGTGTGTGTGTGTGTGTGTGTGTGTGTCTGTGGGTGTGTATGAGTAGGGGTTGGGGTGGGGCTGCGAGAATAAATACCCCTGGGGATAGCACAGGGCATGTCAGGCCTGTGGGTGCACCTGAGAGTGGGTGTAGAAGAGGAGAAGGAAGGAATCAGGCTAGGAGGTGCATCAGGGCCAAACCTTGAAGGGCCTTGAAGACTAATTTAATCTGACAGAAACTTTGTTCTGACAGAGGTGATGAGGTCAGAGTGTGGGTCCAGGGCTCTTATGATGGAAGGGCCACAGGAGACTGTCTACTACTCCTGTGTTGACAGTGTGGGGTGGGAACTCTGGTTATGGGGTATGGGTGGGTTGTGGAGGTGCAGAGGATATATTATACCCTCAAAAGTTACTGTTAGGTATTGGATTGTAAGTGATAGCAGTGCTCTGAATAGCAGTGACTTACAAAGGTTTATTTTCTGTCATGTTTTAAAATTTCAGGGATTATATTGTATTCTGAGATTCAGATTGCTACTCACTTGTTCATCTGAAGTGAATGCCTTTTATTCCCAGCAGCTCCTCATGGTATAGGATGGCTGCTGCAACTCCAGCTTTCACATTGTCATTCAAGTCAATAGGAAGGAGGAAGGGAAGATGAAGAAGTGTGGAAGACTAGAGATGACTATAGATTCCCTCATTAACAAGTGTGGTTTACACTTTGGGCCATTCATTACACCAAAGTTTTTTAATTCTCATTTTTCAGTTGCATAATAAACATGTCTCCTTAGGAACCACTAATTCTGTGACAAGTTCAGTAAATTCCAACTGTCCATCTGAAAACTCATTTACCTCTGGTGTCTTTAAAGTGAACATTATACTATCAATGTATGTTTTCCAGTCTGGAAAATTTTCTCCTCTACTCCCCCAAGTGACTCCCAGTCATTGCAATCCTTTAAGCAAATGAGGTGTTTTAAATCAATTAATCTTAGATAATTTTCAAATGATGTATATAATAAAAATGTCCAGATCTTCATTGTGCTACTGAATGACAGTGACAATCGCATTCATAACCACTCCAATGTAGACATAGGACATACCTATCACCTCAGAAAGATCCAGTCCACTATCAGAATATCACCAGTAGCCTCAGTGGAATAATAATAAAAAAAGACCCCCCATATCACACAGTTGAGCTCTCTCTATATTTTTCATCAATAAAATAATGAAAAACAATAGAAATGAGTATTGTTTTGGAAATTTAAACACTAAGTCATGCAGAAAAAAAAGGTAACCAGAACAGAATTTGGTACTTGGAGGTGGGTTGCTGCCATAACAAACTTGCATGTGTCTATGACTTTGAGATGAAGCACTGGGCAAAAAAGCTGAGGACCTCAAGAAGATTGTTCATAAGCCTATTGATGAGAGCTTGGAGAAAAGGAAGGAATGTTACTGAAGGATGGAGAGAAATTTTGGTCATGTTGTCACCCAATGAACTGGTGATCTGGTCGAGGAGACTCTAGGCAGAAGATAGAAGTTACCACTGGCTTCTTCTAGCTGCTGTAAGCTATAATGAGATGAACTCAAAAGGGAACCATTATGGTGCAAAGCAGAGTTCAGAGAAAATATAAAGGAGCCAGGGTTTTCTAGCTGTAGTAACAAATGTATTTCTCATCCTCATTGTCATTCACCATAAGTATCACAGTAAGAAATGGACAAAGATCGAATCTTGGTACCACCTGGCCTCAGGCTGATGGTCTCATTCATGTGGTTGTAAGCCTTTTAAAAAGATCTCTAGGTGGAGAAAGAGCTGACTTAAGAAAGAGATGGTACTTTTGCCTAATGGAATTGACCATCAATGGATTCATATGTAACCCACAGAACTTTTAAAGGAATTGTATCAGCTTGAACTGAAAAGGCAAATACAATGTAAAAAGAAAAGAGGCCTTTGAACCCCAGGATTCTAGAGTGGGAAAACAGTCTGAGGAGGCTACTCGTCTGCAAGATGTTATATTTCCTACCAAGAAACAGAGTCCAGAGCCCCCTGGGGTCACTCCTAGAGGGCAGGACTTTGCTTTCATTAGGGAACTGGGGACATATTCTTGATTGAATTTCCAGATTGCTATGAACCAATCAATACGAATGCTGCCTCTCTCTTCCTCAATTTTGCACTGAGTGTATAAACTGGAGTCTTTCTATTCTGATAATGCCATCATTGGTTGATCAGGGGTTTGGGGAGGGGCAGCAGTTTCTCTGGTTTGTAGTCGTCTGAAGCGATGGCCGCTTGGAGCAAAGAAGCCGCGGGAAGAAGTTTTGAGACGAACTGGAAACAAACAGCTCTTTATTCTGGCAACTTTTCTCCCTGGCTCTAACTACACCCCGACACGCCGTCCACGCTCCTCTAACCTCCAAAATGGCGCAGACCTCCTCCGCAATCTCCTCAAGTCCCTCGAGATCTCCGGCCAAGTCTCGCAAGATCCCGGGCCAAGTACGGAAGGCGCCAATGCCCAAACATGTCCAAAGCCAAAGCCCGTAGTCCACCGCAATTTAAGCCATCTCCCCAAACAGGGCTCCTGCATTTCCCCCCTTTTGTTTTAAAAGAGGTAATGCTCTAGGACGTCTATGTGCAACCAACATTCTTACCCGTCATCGGATAATCAAGGCTGTGCCCTTGACTCCTGTCTTAGGTTGATATGTCGGCCACATGAGACTGTCCCGTGCGACTGTGCCTGTCTTAGGTTGTCCCCCTCTGGGGATCTTACCCGTCATTGGCTAACCAGCCATCCAATGGAGCCCTTTAAGATCGACTGTGTATGATGACTAACAGCCGTCCAATTGTGAGGAGATGTTGCGGCTTTAAGGCAACAAGCCTTTTGGTGACGAGCCAAATTGTATAGCATATCAAATTGTTTAAACAAATTAGTTGCCCTAAGTTTCATCAAGTAACACACTGAATTCTCTGGGACAAATGTCCGCAAGGCATTGTCCCGTAAAGTCCCAAACAATGAAAGATCAAAATGTCCATTTGTTATAACACGTTGATGTAGGAGGTCCCATGTATGTAGAGCAGAGGCCACACTGTTGGTGAGGTTGTTTGATGCTTGAGCAGCAGGGATGCTTGTGGTGACCGCGTTCCCTGCAGCTGTAGCAGCAACCGTCTTTTTTATATCTAGATAATGCCACCGGCAAATCTTCAGGGCCCGCTACCTAGAAACTCAAGCATCAATTATTAAAGGAAAGGCAGTGTTATTTCAGCACTGAGTGAAGAGTCGAGTTGTCAAACTAAAAAACAGAATTATTAGATTAGAAAATTAAAGTTGATTTCTGCTCATACACATTGTTGTTTGAGCTCACACAAACATAAGTTGTCAAAATATCATATTGAGAACAAAAGAAAGAAATCTGAGGGTATTTACTGTATTAAAGATAGATTAAAGAAAAGCTAAAGGCACTTTGGAGAAATAATTTGTCAGCTGGAACCCTCAAGTCTCTGTATACACAGCAATTTTTTACCTGTTGAGATAATTGAAATTAATCAGCTATTAAACAAATGAAGTTAATAACAAATGAACAATCTTATGTCAAAAACACCAAAATATTAGGTTATATAGCACTAGTCATATTGTTTGCTAAAGAGAAGTCCAGGGATACCTATAATCAAAATTGAAGGTACCTTCACTTATTAAATTATTTACCCAATTTGAATACTCTTTAAACTTAAATGAATTAGAGTTATTTGGATCCATATATATATATATATATATATATATATATATATATATTCACAAGCGCTTTGTTATTTTTGATGTCACACTGGACAGACAGACGCACATACAAACATATATTTGTGACGTCACATTAACATGAAATTTAGACAAATACACAGACATAAACACATATATATATAAAAAAAAATACAATTGTGTGCACACTAAAGAGAGATCTCTTCGTCCCAGCTGGGAGGAATGACACTTAAGTTGTGATGTATTTTGAAGGACTCTTTTAAGGGAATCATTCCATATCTTCATCATGGTTCTCTTGATTTTGTACCTTTTTTATTAATCTTGATTCCTCAACAACTTCATCTTGATCCTTTTGATTTGGTACTTGCTTTATTAATCTAGATGGTATCCATATTGGAGAGGATTCATGCTTTGGAAAAACATAAACAGATCCTCTCCCCCAAATTAATACTGGATCTGGACCCTTCCATGTACCTGAAAGAACATCCTTCCAGTAAACCAAGGGTTTATGTTGTTGGTGTGGATTCCAATGTCTGTCTCCAGCAGAATAACCATTAGAGTCTAAAGTTAAAAAATTTAAGGTAAACAGGGCAACTGCCAATCTGTCTTTAGGACTTTTCCAATTTCCTTCTTTTTGTTTTAATAACATAATTTTCAGTGTGCGGTTTGCTCTTTCAATAATGCCCTGACCCTGAGGATTGTATGGGATGCCTGTTTTATGGGATATGTTGAATTTTGCGCAAAACTGTTTGAAAGATGAGGACGTATATGCGGGGCCATTATCTGTTTTAAGCATTTTGGGGATGCCCAATGCAGCAAAAGCTTGTAAACAATGAGATGTGACATCTTTAACTTTTTCTCCAGAATGTAAGGAAGCAAAAATCATGCCTGAGCATGTATCTATGGTTACATGAATAAATCGCAATTTTCCAAAGCTTGGCTCATGAGTAACATCCATCTGCCACAAATGATTGGGCATTAATCCTCTAGGGTTAACACCAAAATGAGGATTGGGCAAATGTGTCATACAAGATTTACAATCTTTTACAATTGTTCTGGCTTGCTCTTTTGTAATTTTAAACCTACGTTGCAAGGTGGTGCTGTTGACGTGAAACTGGGAATGAAATGAAGTGGCTTGTTGTAGCACTGAAAGTATAAATATTGTTTTTGTAAGTTCATCAGCCTTTTGATTACTTTCATGGTGGGGGCCAGGCAAATTAGTATGTGCTCTAATATGGCCTATGAATAGAGGTTCTTTTCTTGCCCACAAAAGTTTTTGTATTTGATAAAACAATTTAAAGGCTGGAGTATGAGGTGCTATTGGTCCTGCTAACTCTAATTTTGGGACGGCTTGTACAATATAGTGGCTATCTGAAAAAATGTTTATGGGCTGGTCTCTAAAATGTTCCAGAGCTCTTTACCACAGCTTCCAATTCCACAAGTTGAGCTGATTTGTGTGCAGTTATGTAAGTCATACTTTCCTTTGTAGTGACTACTGCAGCAGTACCATTTGAGGACCCATCTGTAAATACATTAAATGCCTTAGGAATAGGTTGATTTTTTATTACCTGTGGAAATATAATAGGATGATTAATACAAAAAGATAATATAGGAGACTTAGGAAGGTGATTATCAAAATTTGCAGAGGTAGAGCATCTAGCTATAGCCCAGTCATTATCGTTGAAGCATAAATATTCAATCTGTGACGATGAATAGGGAGTAATAATAGTAGCAGGGTGAATGCCAAATATTTTAGTAGAAGTTTTAAGTCCTTGAAGAATAAGTTTAGCCACCATGGAGGTATAAGACTCAATTATGCTTTTAGGAGAGACAGGCAAATGTATCCATAATAAAGGCCCTTGTTGCCAAAATACTCCTGTGGGTGTATATTGTGAAGAAATAATAATCAATATCAGCGGTTGAGTTAAATCAAATCTGTCACAATGAGCTCCTTCGATGGCTTTTTCTACTACCTTTAAAGCTTTCCTAGCATCAGGAGTCAATGTTCGCGGTGAGGATGGATCAGGGTCCCTTCGAAGGATATCAAATAAAGGTTTTAATTGGCCAGTAGTGAGGTTTAGTGTAGGGCGAAGCCAATTAATGTTTCCCAGTAGTTTTTGGAAATCATTGAGGGTGGTTAAATGTTCTTTATTTATTAAAATTTTTTTGGGTCTAACAAAAGTATCCATGATTTTAAATCCTAAATATAATATGGGAGATCTGGTTTGAACTTTTTCTTCTGCTATATATAATCCGTATTTTTTTAAATTTTCTACCACATCACTGAATATATTAAATAAGATTTTTTGATTAGGGTGGGCCAGTAAAATATCATCCATGTAATGTAGACACATGAGGTTTGGATATTTATTTTTAATGGATTGGATGGCCTTGTCCACATATATTTGGCATATGGTGGGGCTATTAGCCATTCCCTGTGGCAAAACCTTCCATTGATATCTCTGATCAGGGCCATTATTGTTAATAGAAGGAACTGAAAAGGCAAACCTGGGGGCATCCAGAGGATGTAGGGGAATAGAAAAGAAGCAATCCTTTATATCAAGACTAATAACATGGAAATTTTTTGGAATAGCTATAGGATTCGGAAGTCCAGGTTGAGTAGGGGCCCATGACTTGCATGGTTTTATTAATTTGTCTAAGATCATGTAATAATCGCCATTTTCCTGATTTTTTCTTGATCACAAATATGGGGGAATTCCAGGGAGAGGTGGAAGGTTCTATATGTCCTGCTTCTAATTGTTCCTGAACTAGTAGGTGGGCCGCTTGTAATTTCTCTTTAGATAGGGGCCACTGAGGGACCCACACTGGCTTATCAGAAAGCCATGGTATTTTTAAAATTATTTTCTCAGTGGCCCCGAAGAAAAATGCCTTTTTCCTATATGATAATGATTTCTTTTAGGGTTACGCTTACCCTGTACTTTTTGATAATGATTTCTTTCAGGGTTAAGACTACCCTGTATATTTTCACATTTAACACCTGCAGGTTTGGTTGCAAGGTGTACTCCCATTTGTTGTAAAATATCTCTTCCCATAAAGTAACTGGTAGGTTAGGTAAAACATAAGGCTGAAACGTTCCTTTATGTCCTTCATCATCCTCCCATTTTAAAATTACTGCACTTTTTTCTGGGAGGTTATTATATCCCAAGCCTCTTAAACTGGTTGAAGCTTTTTGCAGAGGCCAGTGTTTGGGCCATTGTCGTAAATTAATGATGGAGGAATCAGTTCCAGTATCTATAAGTCCCTCCATTTCTATTCCTTGGATTCTTATTTTACACATAGGCCTCCTAGTACAGTCTCGAACCCAGCAAGCCATGGGACTCGAATCAGTGGAACAAAATCTTGTATTGTTCCCTTTTTGAGGCATACTCATTTTAAATGAATTATGTAAATTTGGAAGGAGAAGCAGCTGAGCAATTTTATCTCCTTGATTAACAGAACTTATACTTTGGGGTGAGCTAAGCATTATTTTTATTTCCCCTTTGTAGTCTGAGTTTATTACACCTGGGGTCACTTGCAAACCTAATAAGCTTTGAGGACTTCGCCCGATAATAAGTCCTACAGTCCCTGAGGGAAGAGGTCCCCTGACTCCTGTGGGAATCAGTTGAACCCCCCATTTCAGGTGTTAACACTATTCGGGCGGTGGAACAGAGGTCTAATCCTGCATTTCTTCCTGTTCCTCTGGTGAGGGAGTGGATGGGTAATAGGGGTTGTGTCGGGGAAGCATCTGAATGGATGCTTGAGGATACTCCTCTTCCAATGCCTCGTACATTTGTGGGCCCCGGGGCATTGGGCCCCGTGCCCCGTTTTTTGAATTCCTGAACAAAGGATTTCCATGGATGTCAAATTTTGAATAACATTTATTGGCCCAATGATTTCCCTTTTTACACCTGGGGCAGCAACCTGGAGCACGGTATGAATTTGGTCTTATTTCTCTTTTGGGATTTTGCCTAGAATAGCCTGATTGATTATGATAATTTTTCCTGGAATATCCTGATTGATTATAGTGTCTAGGTTGAGTCCTTGTGAAATTCTGAGGGGCAGCATCTCTAACAGCTGCTGCAATCATATTCCCTGTGACAAAGGCATCATTTATATCTTTACATAGTTGTATATATATGGAAAGATCCTTTTTATTTCTCCATGGCCTGATGGCTTCCTGGCAATATTTATTAGCGTTTTCATATGCTAATTGAACAACTAATGGCATAACTTGATCAACGTCTCCAAAAACTCTACCTGCAGTTCTCAAAAGTCGATCAGCAAATTCAGCATATGGTTCATTAGGTCCTTGAATTACTTTGGACAAGCTACCTTGTAGATCCCCAGGTCCTTGTACAGTTTTCCATGCCTTTAAGGCAGCTGCGTTTATCTGAGCATATACTCCTGGGGTATAATATTTTTGAACCTGTACGTCTGCGAATGGCCCTTCTCCTGTGAGCATTTCTATGTTATGGTCTCCAAACCCTGCATCTGCATTTATTTTAGCTGTTTCTATACAAAGTTCTTGAAATTGTGATCGCCAAACCAAGTATTGTCCCCCACTTAATGTTGCTTTACATAGACGTTTCCAGTCTGAGGGGGTTAAGCTAAAGGTGTTAAGGGACTCTAGTATACTCAACGTGAAAGGAGCTTGGGGTCCATATGTCATTACTGCCTCTTTGAGAATTTTTATTGTTTTGAAATCTACTGACTGGTGGCCCCTCTCTCCATTTTCATATTCAAATACTGGCAGTTCCCAACGTATCTGTGAGTTACCCTCGAGAGCACATAAGCGCTCAGAAAGACTTTTTATTTCTATTTCTAGGGTATGCAAACGCCTAGTGATACCCTTCATATTTTCTGTAATAGATTCCACCCATGGGGGAGTGGAGGACATAGGTTCCTCCACTTGATGGTCCCTTATCTTGGTCTTCCTTAATTTCCTTTTGTTCATTTTTTCAGAATCACTTTTACTTAATTCCTCCTCACTACTACTACTCTCATTGGTCCTAACTGACTCAGTAACATCCTGAGTCCCGGATTCAATTGAGAGCATGTTATCCTTGAACTATCTCTAATAAATCTTGAATAGCTTTAGCAGCTCGGATCTTTGTCATTTTTGAGCCCGCACTGATACTATCCTTACTGGCCCTAACTGACTCAGCCGAGGCCAAGCTTTCATGATCACTTTCACTTTTTTTTTCCAAATTTCTCCTCACTAATAACTGACTCAGCTATATCAAAGAATCCATCAAGAGCCTTGTACACTTGGGTCTTAGTTATTTTCGAACCCATTTTAACCGCTCTGACTAGAGACTCCTGCGAGGTTCCTCAGTTCTTACCTGCCGTGTCGATTCCCGTCCGGGCCACCACCTGTAGTCGTCTGAAGCGATGGCCGCTTGGAGCAAAGAAGCCGCGGGAAGAAGTTTTGAGACGAACTGGAAACAAACAGCTCTTTATTCTGGCAACTTTTCTCCCTGGCTCTAACTACACCCCGACACGCCGTCCACGCTCCTCTAACCTCCAAAATGGCGCAGACCTCCTCCGCAATCTCCTCAAGTCCCTCGAGATCTCCGGCCAAGTCTCGCAAGATCCCGGGCCAAGTACGGAAGGCGCCAATGCCCAAACATGTCCAAAGCCAAAGCCCGTAGTCCACCGCAATTTAAGCCATCTCCCCAAACAGGGCTCCTGCACTGGTTCACAGTTCTTTAGCACGAGAACAAGATTTGATGAGCTAGTCCCTGAAGAACCTGCTACAGGAGATAAGATCCTGACCCTTCAGCCTGAGTCTGGAGCTGTGATGGGAAGAGACATTGTAGGGGAAGGTCTTTGTATTTCATATGTGGAAATAATGTAAATAAATTACGCCTGAGGGTGATCTGATCTGCAGTGGATTGTGTATAGTAATTTCCCCGACACTCACTGGGTTCTGGGGTGCAGACCACTAACTAGCTGGATTTGAGGGGGTTTTCATTTGAGGTGATTTATAGCCCAGTTTAAATGCAAATGAAAGCATTCTGGGTTAATCCTTGGGGTCCATGGATAACCTAGCAGCACTTCAGTTCTAGAAAACCCAAGCAGGGCTCTGAGGGTTAATAAACCAGCACCACTGCATGGGAGAGCATGGCCAGTGCCCAGGTCTGTGCGTGCCATCCCAGCGGGCTGGCTGCCTCTCCTTCTTCTTTGGTACCAGGAACGGAGCCCAGGTCCTTGTGCATGCTATGCAAGTGCTCTCCCATTGAGCTATGCCTCCAGCCCAATCTCAGTTGGGGCAACAGAGGATGTAGAAGGGGACACAGTCCCACGGACCCTGCAGTGACCCTCCAGGAAGGCAATGCATGAAAGTTTGGTGGCAGCAGCTTAAGAACTGTGCACAAGCTTGCAGAGAGCAGGGGAGCATGTAGCTGGATTTCTAAGAAACAGAAAAACGGGCATTTCCAGCTCCAGTGGGCTTGTTCCTGAGCTCTCTGCCATGAGACTCCAAACATCCATTCGTGGGAAGAGGAAGTACCATGTGAAGGTGACCCCAGGACCAGGGAGGGCCTACCCCCATGAGACAGTTTGTATTGCTCTGTAGTCCCACCTTACGTTTTCCCCCCCGCAGCTCTCTGACTGCATCTGGTCCTATCTGCTCATCTATTTTTCTAAAGACACATTGACCTCTGTCCCCAAGGAGCAGTTTAGAAGCAACAACTAACTCAGGATGCTCAGGTCAGGCCTTTGTGATTTCCACTGAGGAGCAAGATGTGCACATGCAGGAGAGAGTCCCTGAATTCTGTTTCCCTTGCCTTCCAGAAATCACTGCTCCTGTTCTCCATCTGCCAGAAACTTGGTATTTGTTTTTTAAGCCCTTCTTTAAGTCTCTGAACTAAATGGATTATGTTGCACACAATCATAACTGCCTCGAGTTAAACTGCAAAACAGTTTTCCTCCTTGTACGCAGTTTAGTTATTATAAAGAAAATAAAGCAAAGTGAGCCAACTTAAGAGCCCAGAACGAAGGTATCCCTGGAGGACAAAAGATGGAGCTGCCAAATACCCAGTTGCTGGTCATGGCTGGGTGTCTCTCTTTTAGAAACGTGACAGCAGAGAACTGCAGTGACAGAAAGAGGACAAGGAGACTGGAGCACTGCCCCTGGTCGAGGACAGCAGGCATGAAAGAACTGGCTCAGGAGTCGAGTCCTCATTTTCTCTTCGTCATTTTTTCCTAAATGAGCAAATGTGCTGCTATAGAAATGTCGAGCATTTTCCGAATGACGTTCCAGGGAGTCAGTCAACCGCATTTCTGAGAAAGCACTTAAAACTAGGCTTCAGGAGCAGACGCCAGCATCTTGGACCCTCCTGATGTTATTAAAGGTGCAGGTGACAGCTGGCGCTGGGAAGGGGACGGACCGTTTCTGGCACAACCACAGGGCGACAAGGCTCATCGTCCCCCTAAAACTACCATTGGTTAATGAAGGAAGCTGGGGAAAGGCTGGCTATAAATTTGAAAACACATATTTTTACTCAAAATTAGGTGTGAATGCCCATTAGAAGAGGGAAATGGGTCATCCCAGATGGCTGCTGCTCGGGACCCCCCTGGTGACGGAGCACAGGCTGCCTCTTCCTGTCTTGGTCTCACAAACCTGGACGCTCAGGGACCCCAGCCTGGCCCATTCTCCCTGGGCCTCTGGGTCTCAGACAGAACGTGGCTGAAGGGAGCGGCCAAGCCGTGTCTGTCACCTCGGGTTGGAGCACAGCGAGGGTCTCAGCTCTGAGCCCTGTGCACACACGGGAACCCTGGGTCCCTCCAGGGGCTCTCTTCCTGCTCCATAAGGACGCTCCGGGCAGAAAGTGCATCCTGCCTGGAACGAGGGGCCGAACTGCAGGTCTTGTTTCAGGAAGAAACACAGCCTCCCCCCTAATTGTAGGGGTGGGAACACAAAAGCAACCACAGTCCTTGTGTTTGCCAACAAAAAAGGCTGCAGTTTGGACCTCTGTGGTTTCATTTCAAAGAAAGCTAAAAAAAAAAAAAAAAAAAAAAAAAGGAAAAGGAAAAAAAGCACCCAAAAAAACCCTCATTTTACTTAAGTGCCGCCTTCACAAAGTGAAATGCAGACTTTTATTTGTCTCCGTTGCTTTTCCACCCCACCTGCTTCTGAGGTGGTCTAATGGGTAAATTACTCATGTCCTGCTAATCAGTTCCAGGGACAAGGACAGGAAAGTGAACAAGGCCAGTGACCGCAGGGCCGGCAGGCACGTCATTATACACTCCTTTCCCTGCGGCCCTGAACGGGGCGCAGCCCTCTGCCCTGGGCTCCCTCTGAGCACCTTCTGGAGACCTCTGATTCTGGGTGAATGAGAGCGCCTAGGAGCACTGTGTTACTCAGCCCCTAGAACTGGTGTCCGGGTCGGAGCTGATGTAGGAAGCAGCAGTTTCTGGACACCCTCAGCAGCTCCCGATGGGCATGGGCAGGACTACAGGGCAATGTGTGACTGGGCTAGACTCTATTTTCAAAGGCGTATTTGATTTATTAAAGTCAGAAAATGTGAGAACCTAGTCTTATGCACTTAAGCTCAACTTACAACAAATCTAGCAGGGAACAGCATTCGTTTTCCACTTAAAATGTGTGATCCCATTCTGAGCTGTCCTCTTTCCCAGCTGGTCCATTTACAAGCTTGGAGACCATCATGGACCCACTGTAATATTCTTAGCCTTCTCTGCAGTTCCATCCAGGCAGTTGTCCTCTCTGCCTCCTTCTCTGCCCAAATGTCCATGATCTCAGAGGAACTGATATGGCTTAGGAAGTATGCAGTGTTCAAAGGTGACATTTCCACAAATGGAAATATTGAGACTTGGTTCTCGGTGTAATCCACTTGCTGAATGTGCTTTGATTACGTAGCAAATGTGTCCAGAGCAAGCCACCTCATTCCCTACACCATTTGGAACACCTTACAGGGGACTCCTCTTTCTGTGTCCCCCCCATCTGGAAGGCAGGTTCAAGGTGGTCTATGGGGATTGCACAGCTCAGAAACACAGTGACCCACCCAAGAGGCCCACTTTATCCACACCAAAGCTGATTGGAGGGACAGACTGTGTCCTCAGCTGCTCCAGTCTCATCCCAGGTCTGGGACTAAAGTGAGATGACTTGCTCATCTTGGGGTATCCTCCCACCCTACCCAGCCATAGTCTTTCGAGCGTCACCTCTGGACCCTAACTCAGCTGTTATGTAATATCTTAGTTTCATCAGCACATGGATGGTCTTTTAGAAATTTTCCAATGGCATATGCTTTGTAAAATTATCTTTTCCCTGAGAAGTGATTTTTCAAGTCTGATTTGGAGGAAACAATTCATTTCTGGAACGTTAGGAAATCTTCAAACTTTAAACACACACGCCATGAACTTTTACAATAATAGATTATTAAGGAGGACTTTGGAGGGTTTTTCATGAGTCCCCTTCCCACGTAGCCCCTGGACTATGAGCAATAATCATTAAAAGCCATCGGGGGAATTGAGTTACAAGTTAAAGGTACGCAGGGTGTACCCCACTGTTTACAGACTGAACCATAATAACAATATGGGGTTGGTGTTGAGCGGCCTTGCTGGGGCTTGTTGAAAACCAGTAGTTGTGTAACACTCCAACTAGTGAATTTGAAAGCTGCCCATTGGGATCTATATATTTAATTTCAAGACCTTAATTCATGGGAAAGTTTATTCAATGAGGAACAGGCCTGGGGAATCGAGCAGAGCTGCGGCAAATGTCCACCAGGCCCATTACACCAGCTCTCTGTCGTTAACAGCTCTGTACTGGGCGTGTCCGGCTGCCAGAAAGTGCGTGGTCACTCCTCCATATGTCTGTGTGCGTGTGTCAGGGAACGGGATTTCTGCTTTCACTCAGGTTGATTTATTTTGCTTTTCCTTGGTAATTGTAAAAAACAAAGTAAAATCCCCTGTGAGCTTTTGGGAACTTGTGGAAAAATCTCTCTGCTGAGTATGGCTGAATCTGAGAAGAGTTCTGAACCCAGCTAGAAACCACTTTTCCACAACCCTTTCTTTCCCGGGGTGCATCCAGAGGCTTACAGTTGCCTCTAGATGCTATGAGCAAGCAGGAGACCATTGCTGGGCAGTCAGAAAAATAAGCCAAAACAGATTGAGTTTGTATTGGCAGGAGGCACAAGAAAACCTTGCTGATGGCATGAAAGACAGCTATGCCACAATGGGAACGAAATTCTCCTCCTCACCTCTAATTACAAAGAAGAAAAAGTCACTGGAAAAAAAAAAAAAAAAAGGTTGAAAATGTCTTAATATAACCCAAAGCCACCACCTTAAGCTTTGAAGGCAAAGTACTTGTGGGAGGCATTTCCTAATCACAGACCACTTTCAGAGATTTGAAATGGTCACCGTGGGAACTCCATCCCAGATAAATGTTCTGTGGCTCCTGGGTGGGAGCTTGTGCTCTCTTGGGTGGGGACCTCTTAAAAAACAAGGGAGAAGTTTGATCCAGGTAGAAATACTGCCACTGTGTTCTTTGCTCTGAGTCCATCAGTGACATTCAACAGTGACCACCAAAGATACCCAGACACCTTCTGGGGCTCACATGCCAGCACTTGACTGATGTCCTCAGGGCTGGAGGGATGTGTAGATTCAGTCTCTCCCTCTTCCTTCTGGGTCTGTTTGGGTCACTGAAGACTTGAAAAGACCTCGAGATGTGAGGACTATCGTGGCCTCAAAAATGTGGGGCTCTGTGTGGCTCCCAAGAGTCAGAAATTTTCCATCTCTTCAGAATCCCTGGATTTTGTTTTTCTACACTGATGCAGATCCATAACCCTCAGTGAGACCTTGAAAAGGCAGCAGGTGACTGGATAAAGTGCTTCCATGCTGATCGTGTACACCCATGGGAGGACCTCGGGTCAATAAGGGTCATCTGACATCAGCATTAGCATCTTAGGCAAATAGGAGGTCTTTAAGTGGTCCCTTGTGCATCTCATTTCAATATCTATGACATCCTCTTGATTCCCCCCACCCCGCCCCCCGCCCCGCAGTGCTTGCATCTTCTGAAGTCTTACCTGCTTTGTTGGCATAACTGCCTGATTTAGTCTGTTAAGACTGCCATAACAAAATGCCAGAGACTGGATGGCTTATAAACAACAGAAATTTATTTCTCACTGTTATCTGGGAAGTCCAGATAAAGGTGCTAACAGATTTAGTGTCTCATTGAGGGCTAACTCCCTGGGTCATAGATGGCCACCATCTTCTCACTGTGTCCTTAATGGTGGAAAGGATGAACAATCTGTCTGGGGTCTCTCTTCTGAGGTCATGCATCCCATCTTTAGGAGGTGACTTAATCACCCCTGTATTGGTCAGTTTTCCCTTACTATAACAAATACCTGAGCTAACCACCTTTTAAGGAGAAAAGGTTTATTTTGACTCACAGTTCTGGAGATTCCAGTCCATGATCCTTTGGGCCAAATTCTTTGGGTCTGTGGTGAGGCAGCACACGGGGTAGAGCAAAGCCCATCACCTCATGGCTAGGAATCACAAAAATAAAGAGGAAGAAGCTAGAGAACTGCTTATGTCCATGACCTACAGGCCTCCCACAAAGCCTCACCTCCTAAATGCCCCACAACCTCCCAATAATGGCACTTCAAGTACCTTTGGGGGACATTTGAGATGGAAATTATAGCATTTTCTAAAAGCCCCACCTGCTAATACCAAACCTTTCGGGGGCTAGAATTTCAACATATGGATTCTGAAGGAACACAGACATTCAGACCACAGCACCACCTGTGGGACATTTTCTCATGGGACCTGGCTTGTTGGAAGACTGTGTCACATCTCTCTAGGAAATGAAGTCCTGCTCATTTTTGCCATCCTCCTGCCTCTGTTAACCTCCCAACTACATAAGATTGGGTATGGTCCTCTGTAATCTGAGAGTAAACAACAAATATTACTGAATCATTTACTCTTTTTAAAAATTTATTTGTACCCACCTTCTTTGAGAAGGCATTCGAAGTGATCCATAAGATTTATAAAATGTAGCCAGATGGGATAGATTATTTTCTGACTGGATTAATTCTAGTGCTTTGCAGATCTGAGAACCTGAAGAGTTGACACAGGAGAGACCCCTGCTACATAAGAACAAAGACGGCGTGCTGAGAATGGTTCTCCTGAGTCTGAAAAGAAGAGTCACATTCCGGCATCTCATGTTTGGTTATGTAGAGACTCACACTTTTCTCTCGTTTCCTATACGTAAATCTTTTTTTACTCCCTATAATATATGGCACCTCGAGAGAGCTACATTTTTATTCACCAAAGGGCATATGGAACTCAAATGTGGGCCCACAGAAGGTGTGTTCACCAAACTTTGGCCTGATTTGAGCCTAGCTCTGGAGATAGAAGTTGCTCATAAAGACTACAGCAAATGATATGACATTTTCATTGCTTGTTCCCATGATGGGGGCCAGTTGTTACATGTCCCTAAGTCCTTTTAAATGTTTATAGTATTTAATGGAATATCCAATTTCTGTGCCAGTTAGGAATCTGGATTTCAAGAACAGAAACTAAGTCTTGTTAGTTTATACAGAAAAGGAATTTCGTGGAAAGATTTGTGGTAGCTCACAGAATCTGTGGGAAACTTTGAAATCAGACTCTAGAAATTGAGCAGAAAGAAGTGGGTGGGTTTGGTAGCAGGGCCACACTGCAGGGACATAGTCTCATTGCTGCTTCTGATTTACCACCGGGGGTTCCTTGCCAGTGCCTCCCTAGAGTCACACAACTGACATTGCTACAGTACTTTCCCAACCGTCTCAGGACCACAGCTTTCTCCCTCAAGAGTTAAGCCCTGAGGTTTCTGTCACGTCTGGAGAAGCAGAATTAGTGATTTGATTTTGCCTCTCACATAAGCTCCCCCATCCCATCATAATCAGCCTCCTCACCCTATAAGCCTGAGTCCTTCATGCCTTTCACAGCTTCTGTGGCAGACCCCAACCCCTGTCCTCAAAAAGTATTTCATTTCAGATGACTCATGTAATAATTCAGCCAGCTAGTTCCCATTGTGATTCTGAAGCTCACCTCTGAGCAATGGAATTTTTCTATCCTCAACTAGATAACGACCCGACATCTCCCCAATTCCCCAGGAGTTGGTAAGTGACAACCCACACACAGTTTGCAATGCCTCCCCTGCTAGATTGCAAACTTCATGGAGGAAGAATTTATTTCTGTTAATTAGTGTGGTGCCATTGGTTAGACTGCTGTCAGATTAAAAAAACAGGTGTTTGATACATATGTTTGAGAAATGAATGTATGGTTTCAACAGCATCACAGAGCTCTGTTTGGAAATTATTTACTGGAATTCTGAAATTCCCTATGTATAGTCAAGGTCAGCCATCAAAGAGCATGTATATGGCTCTAGGAGGAAACAGAAACATTGAAAGTAGGAAGGACTGTTAGTTCTCTCTTAAAGGTCAGCAAGTAACCATGTCTGTTTATAATCCCCAAGTCCACCACTATTTCAAACCAGACCCAGAGTATGGGGTAGTGGGTTTGATAATCTGGATGCCTCTGCTAACCAAGTTGGAGGCTATTTGCTTACCTACACCAATGAAGTAGATTCAGGCATGGCCTGGGCCTATGTGTTCAGGTGGAAGCTCCTAGACCTTCATGCCGAGTTATGATAGCTAAGTGATTGACTGAGACCTCCAAGAGATTCAGATCTGTATTTGTAATAGCAATTATTTTCAGAGCATTGCTTAGAAATTTCTGTAGATAAATGATGGACTTGAGTGTTTTGTTGAGTCTCTGCTGAGTGATTGTAAGGCATTACTTAGAAATTATCCAAACAAAATTCCATCAGTTCTGCACATACATTTGTTTATCCAAATATCAACAGCACAAATGGTGTTCAAAGTAGTCTAATCATTGGTATCTGACTTCTCCATTTCTGGGGAAAGAGTGAGTCAAGTACAACCCAGGGGAAATTTATTCTGTGTTAATGCAAATCCATGAATCACAGTCAAATTTGGAGTCTTAGGAAGACTTAGAAAGTGACCACACAGATAATCCACTCCAACTTTTTAATTTAAGAGGACACTGAGGATCAGAGGAGGGTGATTCTATTTAAAGGCCTACACTGAACTGAAACTCAGATTTACCTCTTAGAATTCTAAGACTGGTGCTGCTTTTGGCCAGTGGGACTGTGTTAGTCAGCTTTCTGTCTCTGTGACAAAATACCTGAGAAAAACAACTCCAATAAGGAAAGATTTATTCTGGTTCTTGGTTTCAGAGGTTTCAGTCACTGGTCAGCCAGCTGCCCCATTGCCTGGGGATTGAGGTGAGGCAGAACATCACAGTGGAAGGGTCTGGTGCAACACAGCTGTTCACTTCATGGCAGGCGGGAAGCACAGAGAAAGAGAAAGCCAGGGGCCAGGGACAAGATAGTACCTCCATAGGCACCAATGATAGCACCTGCCTCTGATAACTAGGCCCCACATCCTAAAGTTTCCACCACTTCCTGTATTGCTACCAGCTGGGAACAAGCCTGCCATACATGGACCTTCCGGGAACATTCCAGATACAAACTCTGACAAGGACTGAGAAATTGATGACAGGAACACCCTCCTTTAAGCCTAAAGTCTAAGCAGTTCTCAAGCACCTCCTAATAGTTTCAGGGGTCCTTTTCTTTTGACCGAATGTTTGCTTTTACCGATTGCTCTCTCCCTTGATGCGCTGATGCTGCCTTTGTCTCGAGGAGCCCCACGGGGCTCTCTACAGTTGGCCGGGCCCTCCTGGCGTGCAGTCAGATTCTCGCATCTGGCCGTGACCCACCTGTTCTCTGTGCCTGTTTCCCAAATGCCCCGGCATTAGGGAGGGAGGAGCTCTCCTCTCAGAGTGGGCGGAAGGCCGTCAGTGGGCCAGAGGCTGCACAGCTGGGATTCATTCGGTGTGGGCCTGGGGTGGGCAGGTCCATCCCTAAGTGGAAACTTGTTCTCTGTCAAACATGAGCCAAGTCCATCTGCCCCACACCTTCTTTACACGAATGTTCTCTCGGCTTCTTGGGAAAGTAACTTTATACTAGTCCACCCAAGCTGAGGCCAAGAATTGAAATGTTAGCAGAGGCTCATTGGGAAACAGGAACAAAAATTAAACAGCTCGAGATGTTATCCTTCTTGCCCATTCCAACCCGGATGGCGCGACCTCCAGCTGGAATGTGGAGCGCGAACCTCGTGCCCACACTCACACAGCTGGGATTGATCCGTGGATCCCACATTAACCCGTTGGTACCAGGGGTTAATTAGTGCTCTTGAACCCAGAGCACTAATTTTTGTAATTTTTCTTTCTTTCTGTTTTAACGGTTCCTTTCTAACTTTTAAGGAAGTGGGGGAATGTGTGTGGGCAGAGGCCTATTTGGTTAGCAGCAGATTTCTTCTCCATTTGCTTCGTGCAGTGAATTTAGGAGCTCAGCGAAAAAGGAAAACACAATTAGAATAGCCCACTCGTTTATTGTTCCTGGCAGGTACGCTGAGGCCTCTGTGTTCCTGTCTAACACAGTACCTTCGCCTCTAGCCTTGGGAAAACAAAACCCTGAATAACATTGACCTCATCACCCCTCCCTGAACGGATGAAATAAACAAGGGAGTCTTGGCCTGGAGAGATGAAATTCTCCATCTCCCAGGAGGGGCAACGGCAGGTCCCCTGAGAGCAAAGCTCCCCCTGCAGCTGGACCTAGCGCAACCCAAGGCGGAGGAACGGGTCAGTGGGTGCACGAACTGGTTGTGGTCTGTGGGTGTGGGGTGTCCAAAGATGCCAGAATGTAACAGGCACACCTCTTGTGCTCTTTGGCCACTGGTTTAATGTTTCTCTTGTTTCCTTTTCAGAGAGCTGCGTGGAGCTCACCCGGGAGCTGGCTAATGATGAGACCATAAAAGGAAACTAAACTATGGCAGGTTTGGGAAGGCAAATTCCCACCCTAACCAGGTAATCTGTTTCCACATCTTCAAAACAGCCACAGACCTCCCCCGTTCTGGGGCCACAGTGAGGGATAACCTCCTACTCCAGGGTGGCACACATCCACTGTGGGCCACCAATGGCAGCTCCCATCGCCTACGAAGAAGTTTCCGCACCTTGAGTGGAAACTTCCCCACTGAAGGTCAGCATGAGGTACAGACGTGTTGGTCCATGGTCCAACTGGTGAGTAAATATCGCTGGTATTTTCCAGTAGGCTGCAAATGCTCGGCACTCAGAGGTGAGCTCTGCCCATGTTTTGCCCTCTTTTACCTCTGCTGCCTCTTTCTTAGCCAACCCAACTCTCCTTTGTGGGTCCCTGGAGGCAGAAGGTGAGGCACCAGGAATTTGTGAGACAGCAGAGGCCATGCTGTTGGCCTTGCAGAGTGGGAGATGGGGAGCAGTACTCACACTGAGCATGGGGCCTTTTCCAGACTTGTTTTCTGGGGCCTCAGGGATTCCGTGCACATGTGCATGAAAGGCAGCTGTCTGGAGATAAGACAGGTGAACACAGTGGCCCCATGTTCTGGTTACAGGCTGGGGATGATAGAGGAGAAGGTGGAGCTCAGTGTTTGCACCACCACTGGAGGGACAGAAGAAAAGAACTGGGGAGGGTGTAGGGGACAGTGGCACTGCCCCTGGGTCCAGAGCAGGGAAGCCTCTGGGCAACGTTCCATATGCTATGACATAAGGGACCCAGGAAACAACCAATGGCTGATTGCTGTCCTCCATTCCAGAAATGGCAGTGTTTGTGCAGAGCTGGGTGTTCTGCCCTCCGAGAAGGGCACATTCTCCAGGAAGGAGGCGCTGTCGGGACCAGCGGGCTTATAGGCCATTTTCCTCTAGGACAAGAGTCCTGGGGTGTTGATGGGGAAGGGAAAAGAGAGAAGAAAGGAGAATTTGCTGCCATATTTTATTTCCTTTACAATTATGCCCTGAGCAGTCTAGAGTCAAGTGGTCTTGAAGACAAAAGAGAAGGAAGCGAGAAAAACTAATACTTTTTTGCTCAGACCTGGCTTTCATTTGCCTGTAAGCACCCTAATGACAACCAAGATTTATGCATTAGACCAGGATGATGTATAAAGAATTAGAGAAGCAGACAGGAAAACAGCAGCCTGGCAGGCTTGTAAATGAGATGGGGGGAAACGTGAGCCTCACGCAGCTGCTGGAGACTTTGCTTCGGGCCGGAGGGATGGGCTCGATTTCTCTGTGGGGGTTGGGGACAATAGAAGAGACACCAGGAAGCCAGAGGCTGGCCACACCGATGCCCAAATGCCCACAGATTAGACACCAAACCCACAGCCTCATTACCAGGTTCAGCACCAGGCTGGTGGTAAAATCTGTGAACTTGATGCTAGTGCTGCTTGGAGATCTGCTCTGATCATTAATAGAAAAGAAAGGTGGAGAGTATTGAATTTCTGATTAGGCCTGCTGCCTGATGTTCATCAGCCTGGCTCTGATTCCTCAGGTGCCATTTATCATTTTTATTACTAGTAAATAAATTATTATTATCTACATAATGTTGCTTTTGCAAAACAGGCTGGGCTCGCAGGAAGTCTAGCCTCATAATGTGGTGGGTGGGAGGTGGGACATGCGGGGTACAGCAGCTATTTTTGTGCTCTCTGGTGCCTTCATGACTGCCCAGCAAAGTCTGACCTGGGACGGTTGTGAGTGCCAGCAGCCAGGGCCTAGCCAGGGAGGGATGGGTTTGGAAGTGGGGAGCGAGGGCCAAGGTGCTGCCCTGTGTGGCCTTGGACCATCAATGAGCAGCTCTGCCTGTGTTCCCCCTATGCACCAAGAAGGATTCAGGCTCCCACCCTGTCCTGGGAGGAAGGACCAGAAAACCACAGAATCACCTATTTCTCCTACAGAAGCCAGGCTCTCTTCCTAGGAGGCATCCCATCAATCTCCAGGGCCGCCTGTAGGCTCAGAGGTGGGAACTCATTTGAGTTTGGAGTGAGTGACAAGGGGCTGCTTTTCCGTTTGATAAGCAGATGGACATTTAGGTTTGATAACTTAAATGGACATCTGTCACAGCTTGTTCTTGTCCTGCTGTCCCTCCAGGTATTGTCACTGTAGACCCCAGAGCAATAGAAACCCCTAAGCTTCCTGCTGAGGCCAGAGGACGCCCGCTCTGTGCAACAGTTACATTGGTTTTTTATTTTATTTATTTTTTTGGTAATTATAATACCGTCTATTTATTCATTCAGCTTTTTCAAGAGTCATCAGTCAAGTGCCTACTCTGTCAGACATGGTGCAAAGCACCAGAGTCTGAAGAGTTAATGTGAAGATTTTTGACATTAATTAGTTTAAAGTATAACTATAATGAATTTTAAAAAATAATAACAATATTAATAGCAGTACATTAGGTATTTACTAGCTTTTTTGTGTGATCTTGGTTATATTTATTAACTACTTGGTTATATTTATTAACTACTGCATTAAAAAAAATTTGTTTTTACATTTCATATTATACCTATAGAGCACACTTATACATATCTCTGGTTGTATGCAAAGTATATTCACACCATTCGTGACTTCATACATGCACTTAGGGTAATAATATCCATCTCATTCTACCATCTTTTTTTTTCCTTCTTCACCCTTTTCCCCCCTCTTTTCCCCCCCACCCCACTGGCCATTCTAGTATTCCTCTAATCCCCCCATGCTTCCCATCCCAACCCCACTGTGAATTGTCCTCCTTATAGCAGAGAAAACATTTGGCATTTGGCTTTTGGGATTGGCTAACTTCACTTAGCATTATGTTCTCCAACTTCATCCATTTACCTGCGAATGCCATTATTTTATTCTCTTTTATTGCTGAGTAATACTCCATTGTGTATATATACCACATTTTCTTTATCCATTCATCTACTGAAGGGCATCTTGGTTGGTTCCACAATTTAGCTATTGTGAATTGTGCTGCTATAAACATTGATGTGGCTATGTCCCTGTCAAAATTATTCTAAGATTTCATCTCACTCCTGTCAGAATGGCAGCTATTAAGAACACAAACAACAATAAATGTTGGCGAGGATGTGGGGGGAAAGGCACACTCATCCATTGCTGGTGGGACTGCAAAATGGTGCAGCCAATATGGAAAGCAGTATGGAGATTCCTTGGAAAACTAGGAATGGAACCACCTTATGATCCAGCTATCCCACTCCTCGGTCTATACCCACAGGACTTAAAAACACTGGATTTTTTTTAAGCTGTCACATCTCACAGGCCCTCAGACCCTTCGGAAGACTGCTCCCTGGAGAGCTCTGCTTTGCCTTCACCATCCGTCTTCCCAGTGCAAATGACTCCAGCTCCTGACATCCTGGGTGGAGCTGTCCACTAGCAGAGCACAGTCAGAGAATGGACCGCAGGCCCTGCTGGCTGTTCTGGGGTTCTCCACCCTCTGTTCCTTGATATACA
Organism: Tamias sibiricus; assembly: GCA_025594165.1. Taxonomy (NCBI): domain Eukaryota; kingdom Metazoa; phylum Chordata; class Mammalia; order Rodentia; family Sciuridae; genus Tamias; species Tamias sibiricus. The sequence continues at coordinate 69,415,736 of CM046669.1, forward strand.
ATTTCACCTTTGCAATTACCGATACGCAAGTGAAATAAGCCAGACTCAGAAAGACAAGTGTGTTATGTTTTCTCTCACATGCAAAAGCTAGAGAGGGAAAAAAGGGATCTCACGAAAGTAGAAGGGAGATCTTTAGAGTAGAGGAAGAGGATCAAGGGAAGGAAGGAGGGAGGGGCAGCAGAGGTATTGGGGAATGAAGTCAAATCATGTTTTATGTATGTACGAATATACCACAACGAAACCCACTCTTCTGAGCTGGGGATATAGCTCAGTTTGTAGAGTGCTTGCCTTGCATGCACAAGGCCATGGGTTCAATCCCCAGCACCACACACACAGAAAAAAGAGAGAAAGAAACCCACTCTTCTGTATAATTAATAAGAACCAATTAAAAAGAAAAAAGAAAGAAAAACAAAGAAAAGAATGACCAATGTGTAACTGGTAACACAAATAAAATATCTGGGGGGCAGGGGGTGGCTTCCAAAGGCCAGCACACATTCCACAGACCTTAGCATTGTCTGTGACACCACCGGCTCTAAGGAGAAGCAGAACTTCCTGCTCCCTGTTCTGCCTTCCCCTCCTGCAGTTTTCTTTCTCTGGTTTTGTAATCTCTGTTAATTCCCAGGCACTTTCCGTTGTTGGTGACTTCATCGTAGACAGGAGGCTCCATCAGTTCAGCAAGTGAAGATCAAGCCAAATAGTTTTCTGATCAGCTTTATCCTCCAGTGTGCTGGGGCCTGGCTCTCTCAAACAGGCCTTTCTTTCCCAGCACTGGCCCTTGCTCCCTGGCCAAGTCTGAGGCCCCCTCTGCTGGTGGCCCGCCTGCATGGCACTCAGGGAAAGGCCTCATGCAATGCAGGTGGGTGGGGCGAGGTGTCTGATGTAAACTCAGAAGTTTTAATGGAGCTTAATTTTTTTTTGGGGGGGGGGCATTGGAAAATGAATGACAATGGGAGATAATGACAGAGACTTTGTCCAGCTGAGCCTATTTAACTTGGGCTTTGCTTTCCCAAGTTGAAATACCAACCTTCTAGTCGCTTGGGTTTGGGCTCCTCAGCTAGGTACACATTTTTGATGCTTCCTTAGCCAAGAAAGGCCCCTAAATGGGCTTTGTCCTTTTAGGGCAATTTTCTGTGTTGCTTTCACTCTTCATGACTTCTGAGATCCAGCATGGAGCATAGAGCCTGGCACACAGCAACTGCAGAGTGTTTCTTTAAATATGTACAAACAATTCAGTGATCAGTTTGCAGCCACAAAGGAGAAAGATCTGGCTTACTGACATGCAGCAAAACAAAAAGGGATGTTACCTTACAACCCACTGGGATAATTGTCAATTGCTCTCAAAAGTTATGCAAACTGGTACTGCACCCACAGAACACCTATTACCAAGGTCTGACCCCTGCTAACACCCCACCAGAGTTTCCGAGATGGAAATGATTAGAAAATCTTCCTACACACACTGCTAAAATGTTCACAGGTAGACAGAGGGATGGATATGAAGCATAAATCAGGCCTCTAAAAATAGACCAATGACCTCATGCTGCTTGTTCATCTATCATCTATCCACCACCTATCTACCTACCTACTGGTTGTCTCTGGACTGGATTTCCTGAAGGACAGTAGTATGAAAACCCTGAGCATATGCCACTTGTGTTGGGCAATCCTGACCTTCACCTCCCAACCCAGTGGTGGTTACAGTCATCACGCCTTCATCCATAACCAGGAAGAGGCCTCATCAAAAGCCCTTTTGCTTAGCATCCAGAATGGGCAGATAGAGACAGAAAGTAGATCATTTAGAGTGAGGGGTCTAGGTGGAAAGGATGGGGAGTGGAACAGAGACTAATGGATATGGATTTTTTTTTTCCTTTGGATGATGAAAATGCTGTAAAATTGATTGTAGTGATGGCTACACAACTTTGTGAGCAAAGTGAAAACCACTGGATTGTACACTTTAAATGGGCAAAGTGTATGTTATGTGAATTATCTCTCAACAGAGCTATTTGAAAAATAAAGAAAATTCACCTGATGAAAAAACAAGTTCTTTTCTTGTTGTCTTAGAAGACTGGTGGGACAAGAGCCATGATTCTGTGTTACTCAGCTGGTCTTGGCCTTGGGAGAATCGTTGCCACTCCTGAGCAGAGGGAGATTTAGAGCCGCTCAGCTGGGCCCGGGCCTGCGCTGGGCCGGCCAGCTGCCCCTCTGCTGCGCTAGTCCTCGCAGAGCACCGTGTCCTCAGCACCTTTCTTTTGTGTCCTGGCTTTTGTGGTCGGCTGTGCTCAGGCCAGCTGTCAGGACTGCAGGTGGGAGACAGGCAGGTGCCTGCCTCTGGTCGTGGGGACCCTGTTGTTCCAGGTGAATCTCCCGTACCAGCTGGCTGCGCGCTCCTGCCACCCATCACCCCTGGTGAGTGAGGACCAGCCCTGCCCAGCCTGTGGAGCCTCATGCTTTCTGCATCGGACCCAAACCTCCAGGCAGTTCCTGGGGGCCTGTGCCCTCTCTCCCCAGGCCTTATCCAGCTTACCCCTTACTTCTTCTCCCTCCTATCCACAGTGGACTTCTCTGTCCTCATTGAACCCACAGAGGTCCCTTCTGGGCCTTCACCTTTTGTTCCCTCAGCGACTACACCTCACACATTCTCCCTTCTGTCCTGCCTCCTCTCTAGCATGGAGCACAGAGGCCACATTCAACTGTTTGGGTCCAGCCTGGAATGCATCACAGGTGTCCCCCTTGTTGAACTCCTATGCCATTTATGTATCAGGCAGAACACTCCAGAGGCTCCTGCGGCTTGGTGATAGATCCTTTAAGGAGGGGCACAGTGTTGGTGAGAGGACCAGTCACTTGCAGGCATGGTGTTCTTGGGCTCTGGTCCTGGCCTCCTTGCTCTTCATTAGCCCAGGAACAAATTACCTCTACTTCAGGGTTCCTCAACTAGAGGGCAGTTTGGCCCCTAGAAGACCAGAGAACTGTCAGTTTTCACAATGGGGACAGTGTGCTGCTCTTCCACAGGGCCAGGGACAATGCTCAACACCCTGCTGTGCACAGGGTAGCCCCAACCACCCAACAAAGGATTTTCCAGCCCCAATGTCAGCTGCCCTGTCTCCTGAGTTTATCTCCTCACCCGTAAAGAGGATGGTTGTAAAAAACTCAGCCAGGTTAAAATGTGTGAAAGCAGAGGAAGATGTAGATACTGCAGCCGCCGAAGCCCTCTCTAGCATCCCTCTGCCTGCTACACTCTGCATACGGCATACGTTCATCTGGGAAGCAGGGTAGGGGTGAGGATGGCAGGGAACATGGAATGAAGGCTTTGCCATTCCTTTGATGCTCAGAGAAGCCCACCTGCACCACCATGGTCCCTGCTTTGTAGAAGAGGACTGGGCTTCACTGTGGAGGTAGCACCCAGGGCACACACTCGGTGGACATGGGCTGCTTAGGCCACTCTAACCACTACTCACTGGGCCTTGCAGCTGGCAAATGGACTCAGACAGCCAGGACCCATGGACACTTCCCTTCTGGTGGGTTCAGTGAGGACAGAGAAGCAGCTGGGTGCACAGGCAGCGGTGCCCACACTCAAGGTGGGGCACTGGCAGCCTACCACACGACTGTTCCCTGCAGCAATACCATGTTCTCTGTGGAGACAGATGTCAATGTTCAGGAGAGGTCACCGCACCCCCATCAGGACACACAGCCACCAGGATGGAAAGCCCAGGCCTAGCCATATTCCATCTGCCAAACCACGGTTTGCCACTGTCTTTTAGTATTCAAAGGGAAGATGAAGCTGCTGTGGCCTGCCTATCCTGACCCGGCCAGCCTTGGGGAACAGAGTCACTCATGGCTGTTCATCATTCCTATTTGTTTTTTTCCATTTAGGAAATAGGAGGTTGAATGGCATCTGAAGGGAAATCTCTTTTCAAGGTTCTCCTCTGAAAATCATTCTGGTCCTGGAAAGGGTGATTCCTATGCCCTGGGCATTAAAGCTTTTAAGACTAATAACATTGGCATAATTCTGTGAGTGATGTGCAGCGGGGATCATAACCCTTCTGGTGGAAGAAACTTGGTAGGAAAAACATCCGTCCAATGAGAAGATAACACATTGCCCATTCCCCGGTAAATAAAACAGGCCACATCAATTTCTCTTCCGCCTGTGAACGATGACCAATTTATCAAGTACACACTGAATAATGACTTTCCTCGGGGACAGCAGCTCTTATGATAAAGTGTTACTGCTCTAGCTACATTATTATAAACAACATCCAATTTATGAAGTTAGGAAGCAGATGCGTTTCTCAGTAATGTGTCACCATTATCTAGAACGAGCCATAAAATCGAGGCTGTCATGTATTCTCTGGCTGCAAACTTCAGACAATTAATGTTCCAATGAAGCGGTCCTGATCACAAGCCCAATTTTGAAATTAGTTGTTCAATATGATGATTAAATTCCAGAGCTGGACCTTGCTGTGGCCAAATGTGAAGTGGCCAAATGTGACAAATCCTAATGCAACTTTTTAGATGGAAGGAACTGTTGGAGACATTGGAGGGTTTTTTTTTTTTTTTTTTTTTTGGTGAATTTCAAATGAGGCATCTTCACCTCAAGCGAGTGCTGCTATCTCAGCTAGATGTCCAGAAGAGAGAATGACGTCATCAATATTTCCCTGCAACCAAATACCATGGCTGTTCCCCATCCCTGAGTCGGTGTACAGAGGTGGTCTCATGGCGGATGGACCCACTACCTTGATGGATGGCTCTCCTCTAAAGGTCATGGATGGCAACCCCTGCTTCCCCACCAACGCCCCCCTGGGGGTGTGTAGAAAGCTGCAAGTCTGCAGGATCTTAGATGAGAATTAGGAGACAGGAGATGGTGGGAGAATTAAGTTTGGAGTGATATTTGAAAACGTGACCCTCTGTGGTGCAATGGATGCCTCTGGAAACAGCACGTTCAGCACTAGAGACATTGTCCCTGTCTAATAGCTTACTTTAAATATCTGAGCAGGGTCATGCTAGACATTTTCATTCATAATATGTCAGCAAAGACAGTTTTGTTCTGTCAGTTAGTTTGTAAAACCTATTTCAGTATTCAGTTTGCATTGAAACCTGCCTATTTATTTCCTTTGTCATTTCACAAGTGCTGTCCTTTGTGCCTCTGTGGGCTCCTCGAGATGGTGATAGATTCTGAAGATGGATTTCACTGTGCTGAACATAAACCGTTGTGTTTAAAATTGAAGAACTAGGAAAGAAAAAAAGAAAAAAACAGGCCGAGTGCAGTGGCACACACCTGTAATTCCAGCAGCTCGGGAGGCTGAGACAGGAGGATTGTGAGTTCAAAGCCAGCCTCACCACAGCAAAAAGAGAGGCATTAAGCAACTCGGTGAGACCCTGTCTCTAAATAAAATACAAAACAGGGATGGGGATGTGGCTCAGTGGTCAAGTGCCCTGAGTTCAAACCCCAGTAACCCCCCCCCCAAAAAAAAAAGAACAGTACTCACTGATTGTAAGTGTCTGAGGAAATGAACACGCTAGGATATCAAAGAACATGACACCAGCACCTGGTGAGGGTCTTAGTTCTGTGTCATTATGAAGTAGATCAAGCAAGCACGTGACAAACAGAGAGGAGATGGGGGAACTCAGCTTTTTGGTCAAGAACTTGCTCCCATGATAATGAACCCACTCCTGCAGTCAGGGCATGGGACTCTGCCCTTGTGACCTAATCGCCTCTTTAAGGTACCACTTCTTAGTACTGCAGGGAAATGGCAATTAAATTTCAACATGAGTTTCAGAGGGGACATTCAAACCATAGCACTCGGGAAAGACAATTTGGCACAAGAATCAAAATCCATATCCATTGACTCAACCATTTCACTTCCAGAAATTTTTCCTAAGGAAAGAAGTTAGTGGGGAGTTGCTGAGTAAATTACCACTTGCATTTCTAAAAACTGTATGGAAATACATGTCTAGCATAAAAGGATTTGTTAAGGAAGCACTGGGACACCCATGAAATGTAATGATACACAGCCGTAAAGTCATACTAAGGAGCATGTTATGAATCTATTATTCAGTGCAAAAATTCAAATGATTTTAAATGTAAAAAGCAAATGTATCTTGTGATCTTGATTTTATATATGAAAGGATATATAATGTCTGCTTGGGGAAAAAGAATACAGACTATTTCTGTATGGTGAAATAGGGAGTGAATTTCAATTTTTCTTATTTGTGTTTTTCTGAATATTCTGTAATAAACATGCTAGTATGCTTGTTATCAGAGAAAAAGAAATACTGTGATTATTAAAGAATGTTGACTAGTGATGTTAGCAGAATTCTTATAAAGGATTCATATGATATACTATGCTATAAGTTTCTATAGTCAGGGGGGAATGGGCAGGGGGACTTCTTTTTATTTTTAATTTTTATTTTTGGTGTTGTTAGGAATCAAAAACAGGGTCTCACATATGCTAGTCAAGTGCTCTATCATGGTGCTGCATCTCCAGTCCTTTAGAAATTCTATTTATGATTAGGTGATCTTGGAGAAGCAAGGAAAGGGAAACTAGGATCATTCGAGCACAGGAAATTCTCTAAAGAACAAGTATATGATTATCTCACCTTGCAAAGAAGATGGGAGAAGTGTACAGGATATGTTTTGGATTAGAAGTTATCACAAATTAGAGAGAAAGTGGTCAAGTTAGCTCATAAAATGGCTTAGAATTCTGGTATCATTAGTTATCTATCCCTGCAAGGTGAAGCAGTGAAGCCAGTGGTAATTATACCCCTATCATGCAGAGTGGGTCTTGTGCACAAAAACCCAGTATGAGAAGAACCCAGCCTGGGGAGTTCTACCCATCTGGTTGATGGCTCTATGCATTAGTCAACTTTCTGTTATATAATAAAATACCAGAGAACATCAACTTATAATGAAGAAAGGTTGAATTTGGCTCACAGTTTTTGAGGTTTTAGTCAATGACAATTGGCCCTATGAGAAAGTGTTGCAGAGAAAGTCTAGCCACTTCATCATGGAATATAAGAAAAGAAAGAGGAGGGGCCAGGGTCCCATAGTCCCCTTCAATGGCACATCTCCAATAATCAGAAGGCCTCCCTTTAAGCCCCACCTTTTAAAAGTTCCAACACTTCCCCATAGCTCATGGGCTGGAGCCAAAGCTCGAACACGTGTGCCTTTGGGGAGTACTTATCCAAACCACAGCACTCCATGAGAGCAAGCTCTAGCCCTCCCAGTGTCCCCAGTTGAAAACGACAGGGAGGGTGGGAATGTCCTTGTTCAGGAGTTCCCATAAACACTGCCTCCTTTGCCATCCACATGTGTGTATGTGTGTGTGCGTTTGTGCCTGCATGCATGTGCACAGGTGCCAGCCACACCCACCTACCTACGTGTAGCTGTGTGTGCTTGTGCCAGCTACAGTCAATCCTGTGTGTACGTGTGTGTATGCGAGCCAGGGTCCGTCTGTGTGTGTGTGTGTGTGTGTGTGTGTGTGTGTGTGTGCCTGCCACACCAAACAATGAGGGTCCTGCTGTCCGAGCTGGTGAACCAGGATGGGACACTGTTAGTATCACTGCCTCCTGTCCCCTGTCCCTTAACACACAGCTATGTCCTCTCTTCATGGTGCTGAGTGCTCCGTTCCTTAGGATCCTATGGGTTGCAATCGCTTTAAGCCTAACACAAATTCTTAACAGAGGTGGGACTGCCTTAGAGCAGGAACATGATATTGGCCCGACATGAAGCACTTTTTGTTTCCTTGAGCCTCCAAATGAAAACCAGGAGGGCTCTGATCCTGTGATAACCAAAAAAGTCCCTGTGATTCTTCCAAAGCCCCTGCAGCAGCCATGCTGTAATAAAGGTTCAATAACCAAATTGAATTGGATGGATTCTTGACAGCTTTGGACCCAACTCCTCTTTCAGCCTGTGACCTCTCATCTAGGTGCCAGAGAGTGACTTTGAATGCCCAGGCCTTTGTAGGCTTTTCCATTCGTCATTCCTAGCTTTACAACACTCCATCCCTCTGATAACTTATGCCAGTTGTATATTTGGAACTTGGAACCTTGACCAGTTTTTGTGATGTCATAAATTCTAGCATATCAAAAGTTGAGTTCAAGGCCCCATTATTTTAACCTACTCATTTATTCGTTCATTCATGAAAATCAATATTTGTTAAGAAAGTACAACTAATTAGGCATGGCCTTGGATGTCAGGACATAGTAATGGGCAGAAAAATCAATCAAGCAATCACATTAATAAAACAAAATAGCAAACTGGGATGCAAGTTCTGGGGAAGGAGAATAACAGGTTAAAGGAGGATTGTTATAAAGGAGCTGGCAAGTTGGAGCAGAGATGGCCTTAGTGAAACAAGGCTGGAGCAGCATCCGGAGGCCAGGCAGGGCTAGCTGGCCACAGGAGTGGTGGTGATGGTATTTGATTGCTCTAGACAGAAGGAACAGCGTGTGCAAAGGCCTATTTGAGAAAGCCACTAGGGTGTGGGAGGAATTGAAAGAAGCCAGTGTGGCAGAACACAGAGAACAAGGGACGTTTGAATAGAGCCCTTGTAGGCTTGTTAGAGAATTGGTATTTATTTTAAGAGCAATAGAAAGCCTTAGGAGGCCTTTAAACTGAGGTTTAAAAATCCGATATGCATTTTGGAATGATGATTAGAGATGCAGTCTGGGGATCCGATTGGAAGGGAATTCAACTGAATGCAAAGAGAAGGCCACCACAGTCGTCCAGGTGATAGACGAAAGCAGCCTGAACTAAGATGGTAGCGGCGGAGGCGCTGAGCACTGGGTGGACTTTAGGGCTCTTTAGGAGGTAACATGGTCGTCGCTTGGAGATGGGTTGTTTTGTGTCGTGAGAATAAAGGAGATGATAGGGAAGGGTCTCAGTTTTCCTGCTTGGGTGACCTCAAACATGGATGGTGATGCCGTTCACGCATGTGGAGCCTCAGAAGGGTTCCCCGGGGATGGCCATGAGGGCTGGGAGACACCTTGAGTTTCTTTTTGGATTATTTAGATTTGAAGTATTTTGAGACAATTTGAAGAGAAGTCAAGTAGGGAATCACCTTGGTGAGGAGTGGGAAGAGGGAAGAGACTCGAGGAGGTATTGCAATCTTGGGCTTGCAGGTCTTTGAGAACATCTGTGTCTGTGATGTTTTCCTCTTCCTGATGGTTCTGCCACATGCTGGGGTGGCCACCCAGTGTGACAAGTGGCCAGAGAGGCTCAGAATCCTGCTGACACGAGAAGAAGAAACTAAAACTTCTCTTTAAAGATATATTCGAGACAGGGTTAGAAGTGATATGTGTTCTTTGGGGGCCTGAAATAAGAGCATAATCTAGGATCTTTTAATGACTCTGCAATATTGATGAATTAGGAATCAAAACCTTAGGAAACAATGTTTGGAAGCATCTGAGCATTCAGACTCCTGAAAGTGTGATAATTACCCAGCTAGATGGAAAGATGGGCTCTGGCTTTCATGAGATGGAGGCCTGTGTAAGTTTTCAGGAAGGTTCTCTGAGGACCTGTCCCTGATCACTTTTCAGCCCTTGCCAGTGACCATGCATGATTGTGCTAGTGATGGCTCCTTGGCTTCTGGTAGGCGGGTGTCTTGGTCAATTTGAATATTTAGGTGGTGGGATGTTTTCTGACATCAACTACCAATTCTTTGATTCTCTGTCACTACCTGTGTTTTCAACCAAACAACTCAATCCTGATACTACCTGGATTTAGCACAGACCCCACAGATTTGAGATGCCCCCTCTTCAGATGCCAGTCACAAGTCCTGAGCTTCCTGTTTTCTAAATGGCTGGTTGTCAATTGAGAGTTCCCACAATCATTTGCTAGAATAGCTCCCAGAACTCAAGAACACACTTGATCGATGTTTACTGGTTTACAGATGAACAGCCAGATGAAGAGGCATGTAGGGTTAGGCTCAGAAGGGTCCTGAGCATAGGAGCTTCTGTTCCCATGGAGTTAAAGTGTACCCTCCTGGTACGTGGATAGATTCACCCTTCCAGAAACTCTCTGAACCCTGTCACATAAGACATTTTATGGAGCTTTTGCCACATAGGCACGATCTATTACTAACTCCATCTCCAGCCCCTCACCTCTCCCCAGAGGTTGGAGGGTGGGACTTGAAGTTTCAGGCTCCTAATCAAGGCTTGGTCTTTCTGGCAACAACTCCCCATCTTGAAGCTATTTACAGGCCCCCACGAGAGTCACCTCATTAGAACAAAGACGCTCTATCCCTCCCATAACTCAGGAAATTCCAAGAGTTTTAGGAGTTCTGTGTCAGGAACTGGGGACAAAGACCAAATACATATTTCTTATTATGCCTCAGGGGCCATTGCACTCTGGCATGCTCCCTGGGTCGGGGTGCTCCCGTGGGAACCCTGGAAGTGATTTAGAGCTGCCTTCAGCAGCAGCATCCTTCTATCCCCCTGAGCAGTGCTTCCCACCAGGGCCCTCATTGCCAGCAGAGGGAGCTAGGCACAGCTGCACCTATGCTTGGTACCTGTGTCTGGCCTTCCACAGATGGGTCAGAAAGCCCCAAATCTGGGCAACTCAGGACATGAAGCAGAGGATCATGTGGGATAGGGAGGAGTTGGGTTTGTGTCTCTGGAGAATGGCTGTCTCACAGCAGTGGGAACTCTTCTATCTTAGTCACGATTTCAGCAGGAAGAATAAGAACAGTGCTCACCACTCACTGAGCTTCTGCTCTGAGCCAAGCATCTGCACTTTCCTGCTAATCCTCAAACCCTGGAGGGAGGCATAAGGCATAAAGATCCCTCCCCCACTTTGTAGAGGTTCCAAGAGCTTTGAAAATTTTCTCAAGGTCTTAGAGGCAGAATTCAAACTATTATCTATTAGTTAGATCAATGTCAGTGTCCCCACCGTTTTTTTGTGCAAAGCTGGTCATTGAGCCCAGGGTCTTGTACACACGAGGCAAGTGCTCCACCACTGAGCTACATTGCCAGCCTGTGTCCCTTCTTGATACCTCCAGATTCACAATAGAAGGACAGAAGCCAGACCCAAGAGGTGCCTTGTGGAGGCTGGCCATATTTAAGCAATATCTGGTTGACTTACCCCATCAACTAAATCGGAAAAAAAAATGATAACCTAAGAACACCCAAGAGCTTTAGTTCACAGCTTGCAGTGATCCAAGGTGCAGCCAGCAATCTTCATTGGTCCGACAGGTGGAGGTGAATGCCCTCCACCATCTGAGTTCATATTCTGGTGTCTAGAGGACCCTGTTTGTGTATGTTCATAAATGCAAACTGTCCAGTGGAGAGGACACTGGCATGGCTTCTCTTCTCCCAAAAGCACAGCCAATCAGGATTCTGGCCTGCATCAGGACCCTGAGTCTTCATCACAAGGAGCTATCTGGGCAGGCCTCCAGGCAAGAACTTGGTATTCAGTCAAGCCCTGATGCCCAGTATGCAAATAGCTTTACCTCAACTGTCCTTAGCCTCCAAGGAGAAGCCTGAGCCACCCAGTTCTCTCCTACACTCACCTCTCCCACTGCAGTCAACAGCACTTAACTCAATTTCTTTAGCTAAAAAGACTGGTAGGGGAGAGGAGCACAAATGGCCCCATGGAGACAGCTCTGTTCCCTTCATTCAAATCCACAAATGCTTTCACATTTGCTCAAAACACCATTATCCCTGCGAAGCCTCCCTCAGCCCTCCACCCTATACATACCTTACTCCCTTTTCCAAACTTCTCTTAAGGTATCCAAGTTGTACTATTATCTTTTCTGAACACAGATGCTTAAGCAACTTGTCAGGGGGTAGAAAACAGATGTGCATTCAATTTTCAACTACTTCCATGCCTCCAAGTTCTTTTTGGACCTTTGTGGGAGACTTTACATATATTTATACATCTTGAGAAAGTATGCACATACCATTTTGTGATCTCCTTTTAAAAACATGCATTTCCAAGGCACCTTTCCATGTATGGACATCAGCCGCGGGTCCGCCTTTTCCAACGGCTCTGCAGTGGTCTGGCATGTAACGGTTCAGGGTTTGCTTAGTCATTACAGGATTGCTGGGCATTTGGGTTCCTTCCAGCACATTGCTATTATAAATAGCATTGCTGCCTCCTCCCAGTCGCTTTTGCATTTAATCACCCACTGCTGCTTAGCTGTTTAACTCTTTCTTGGGGATAGCCCTGCCTCACCAAAGGTGGGGACGGGGCTGAACTTATGTATTCCCCTCACTGCTCACGAGAGTGCTGAACTCAAAGAAGAGCTCTGTAACAAAAATACAAGCCATTCACTGAGCTCTTCTATGCGCCAGACAGGGGGCGGTAAGCACTTTGCGTGTATTATGTCATGTAAGCCACACAGCAGCCCTGTGCTATAGGTGCCACTATAATTCTCATTTTATAAGTAGGGAAACTGGTATTTTAATTCATTGAGTGTTTTTCCCAGACTCACAGAGCCAGGAAAAGGTGGGATGTGATGCTGCCCAGGCTGCCGGACCCTCTGCACAGCTGCTTAGCCCATCTCCTTGAATTCAGTGGGGCAGTGCAGATGGACTCCTGTGGTCTTTGCCATGGGACTCCTGCTCCTCTCAGGCTGAGGCTGGGCAGTATTTTCTGACATGCAGCTTGGTAAGGACATTTTTCAAGATCAGACCCATGTGGGATCACATGACGGAAAGGTCCCTGTGTACCTGTGCAGCTAATTGCAGGTAAGGGGCCACCTCTGGGTGCCTGCACCTGTTTGTTCCTGAGCCCTGTGACAGCCTGTCTGTTGCCAAGTGGAGTCTGCATTTCATTTTCATTCCAGCTCCCAGAGTCCCAGATGGAACATTCAGAACAGAAGATGTGGCCTTCCTCTGATTCACAGCCAGTGAAGGGAGAAGGGAGGCAGGAAGGACGTGGAATTCCGCTCATGGGGCCCATTGCACTTCAAATATTTTAGAGGAAGAGAACTGCAGATGTGCCCCCTGCCAAAGAAGCTTTGAGGGCCAGTGTCAAATGGCCTGGAGTGAGCAAGAGCTGGCAGGGTGACAACCCAGGAAGAATAAAGGACAGAGCTCCGGGCCCCTTCTCTTTCCGAAACTCCTGCTGAGGCAGCCAGCTCAGCGGGCCTGGGGGGTTCAGGGCAGCTGCAGCGACTGAATTGGTGCTCTGTCGTCACCTGCTCAGTGCCCCGACGTGGAAAGCACACAGCCTCCAGCCAGCCCCCTCCTAATCGTGGATTTCCATACTCAAGAGAAGCAGCCCCACAAAAGGGTCTCCAGGCGCCAGAAATGGAAAAGCCTTTCACATGGCACCTAATTTGAGCACCTGCCTTCAGACAGGTGCAGATTAGTGGGGATTAGTCCACATTTCACAGGTGAAGCCACTGAGGTCCAGAGAAGCAAAGGGACAGGCTCATTGTTGAGCTCAAGGTCACATATTTCAGAAACCACTAACTGGGCATCACCAAACACATAACACTGGGTGAGCGCTGCAGTAGCCACCTGCCAATTACCAACCATCCTCTAAAATAGCCTGATTTTTCTTTCTGAAAAGTAGTACATTCTCTGCATTTTCATTTTATACACAAGTAAAAGGACCAGAGAAAGAACAAAAAGGAAGGAAAATAAAAATGGTCTGTTATCTCCCATCTGGAGAGAATCCAGAATCAACACTTGGGTTTATTATACAATCTTCATACATATACTTTTTACTTAATTATGTTCATTTTTTTGTAGCTTACTTTTCTCACTTCGCACTATAAGCCATTTCCTCTCATCATTAAGAGATGGTTGTAAATATGTGTTTGCATATAACTACCTACATTTTTTGTACATCATGCCACAGTTTTCTTAACTATTTCCTTAGCTGATCAATTCTAATTTTCTGCTATTGTAAGTAACACTGGGATTAACCTTTGGGAAGTGAAACTTCTCATGTATTTTTGTAAACTTCCATAATACAGGTTTCTTAGAAGAGGAGTTACTGGGGCAACTGATGTAAATGTTTCAAAGGTTTGTGGCAAATGTTGACCAATTGCTCTTTGAAGGAATGGAATCCTTTCACACACATACCAAGAGTCCTTGCTCTTCTTCTCCCTCTCTAGTTTGGCTGTTATCTTTAAAGATTTTAAAAATACCTAATAAAATTATCAAAGTCATCAGTATCTTCAGTCATGAGTCTCTGTATGGCTTCCAACTCTTAGTCACTTGACAGATAATGACTAATTTATAGTTTCTTATATGCCTGGCTCCAGCGCCAAGAATCCTGCATGTATATCTCATTTAATCTCCCAGCATCCCTGGGCCAGTCTAATGATTGCCTTTGCTTTGCAGATATGAAAACCAAGGCAGACTCAGACAGATTAAGCAAATTGCCCACAGCTAGTAGGTGATGAGAGTTGGAAATAAGAGTCATACTTGAATCTCATCACAAGTGCAGGATGCCAGGGATAACTTGAGGGCAGGCCTGGGCCACTCTGAGCTATACAAATTCCACTCCTGGTTTTAAGTGAGGGGCCCATGAGTTGCTTTCTACTTAGTGCATGATGGTGAAGTCTAGGGGTGAACCTGCCAGGGTCAAATCAACAAAACCAGCAGGCTGCCTTCTATTCTGCCTAACATATTCAACTCTCCAAAGAGTTGAGCTATTCTACCAGGTCAACTTACCTGCAGGAGACTTAGAGATCAGAAAAGCATCATTCTTTTCCTCAATAGCTTACAAAGGTAAATACACAGTTTGTTTTGCAAGGTGAACTATAGTGAGGGCCACAGGAGAGGTAAGACTGGAGGGCTTTGGGCATTCAGAGAAGGGAATGACAGCTGGCCGGAGGACTGCATTGAGAAGGTGCCATTAAAATTCTTAAAGGGTGAGAAGAAGTTTAGTTGGCGAAGAGGACAGGAGAGAATCCCAGGAAGAAGTTCAGGGTGAGCCACAGGATGGAAGGGTGTTGAGGAAATGGAATGGGAAGTTGACTTGAAGGTTGGTGTTTGCCAAGCTCAGGGGCCTTGCCCTTGATGTAGGCTGCAGGGCCAGATGTGTTCACTGCCCAGGGGACAATGACTAATGCACAGGGAGTTGATGACAAATGCCAGTGGAGAAAAAGAGGAGATCTTGAATTCAAGTGAGACATGAAGAGGCTTGAACAAGGGAAATGAATGTGGGGATGAAACTGGATGCTTGGTGTTGGGGACCATACAAGATTGCTTGACTCCCCAACTCCTCTCTTTCTTTTACCCCCACATAAATTCATTGTGGTCCTGCTGGTTCTTCCTCTATGACACATCCCTAGGGCATCAGTCCCTTCCAGCTCCATGGCCACTGCCCCATCTGGGTCCCCATCATGACTTGTCCTCTGTACAACATTCACCTCCCACTGACCTCCCTGCTCCCTCCATGGTGCCCCCTGCATCTTCTCCTGTGGCCAGTCAGGGGGATCATGCAATTTGTGGTTCAAACCAGGACACTTATAAAAAATGAAATGGATTACCACAAATAATTACAACAGACAAAAGATAAATCAGGACAGTCCTGAGTAAACCCAGACATATGGACTCCTACAGAAGGATCATTTGCAAACACAAGTGATATCACATCACTGCCCTGTTACATAGCTTCTCTTCGCAATTAGAATAAAACTGTGTATGTCCTCACGCCAGACCTTTTTCCCTACCTCACCTCCCTCTCACCTCCATTGTCTCCATGTTCCAGCCACACATGCCTTCCGTCAGTTCCAAGAAATTATACCTGCAGATCCTGCCTTCTGCACACCCTGCCTCAGGTCTCCACGAGCTGGCTCGTCCTCCTGTTCGTGTCTCCTCCACATGCCATCTCCCTCCCCATTATCATGCCTTTCCTCCACAACATCTGTCTCATTCATCTTTGCATCTGTGGAGGGTAGAAAGGGCCCAGCACATAGTAGATGCTTAGTATACATATACTCTGAGATGGGGTCTTTTTATTCTTCCCAGGCTAGCTGTGAACCTACACCTCAAGCCTGAGTGCCTTCTCATGGGGTGATCCCTGTTGTAGTGCTCAGCACACAGTATTTCGTATGGTTACTTCCTTATGCCTCTGCCCCCCTAGAATGTCAGCTCCCCAGGAGAAGTGTTAATTATCCAAAACTTGGAATTGAGACACTTGCCTCCTACCAGAGCATTATCCAACTCTCTAGGGACTAAGGCCTTGTCTGACTTACAGTTTGCCCTAGATTAGGCCTGAACTCTATAGTTACATAGAAAATGGATAGACACATTGAGAACTGTGGGTATAGCTCAGTGATAGAGCACTTATCTAGCATGTGTGAGGCACGGGGTTCAATCCTCAGCACCACATAAAAATAAATACATAAAATAAAAGTATTGTGTTCATCTACAACCAAAAAAAAAGATAAGAAAAGAAAATGGATAAATTGAAAATGATTTATGACTGATAGGAAAGGATAACCATAAAGGTTACAGTTTCATGATCTTGCAGAATGTTAACTAGTTCTGAATATAATATTGAAGTTTTATTCCATCATTACTTTTTCCACTCTTCCTGTCTCCATATACATAAACATATATGTGTATGTGTGTGTGCATATTTGTATATATACATACACACACACGTGTGTGTGTGTGTGTGTGTGTGTGTATGTGTGTATGTTCCTTCTGTATCCCTGTTATCCATCATTAGCAACTTAATGGTTTAAGTAAGTCCTTGTCCCTAGGTGGTGGTGGAAGTATGCTGCTCAGCAATCTTCTAGCAAGCACCTGTGTAGGGACTGTGGTCAGCTAGCAGCTAGGTGCAATGCCTTCTGGACCTATTTACAGCTTTCCTGCCAAGGTCAGACCCTGATGGTGACAGAGCCCAGCTGGTCCTGGGGACTGATAATTTATGCCCATTTCCTCTAAGGTGCAGCCTCTGCTCTGGAACTTCCTGCAGGGTGGCAGACTTTTCTCAGAGCTGTGCCTCTGTGTGAGGTTCTTTCTTCCTCACCCCACCTTCTTCCCCTCTCATTCTGGGGAGTCAGATCTCTGAAATATCTCCCTGCCTCCTTCTCTCCCTTTCTTCTTAACCCCAATAATTGCACCCCCTAATGATTGTCTTGTATCCCTAGCACTGTCTTGATGCCTGCTTCCTGGAGGCAAAATGACACATGTGCTCACCAGCTATCTGTATGATAGTTTTGCTTTTTAACTTTTTGGAAATTATATTTTACCAAAAAGTCAAAGACAGTCATCCATCCCTGTTGAACATGCATATCTAGTATAACATTTATACCAACGGCAGGTGCTCAATAAATATTTGCTGAATGAATGAATGAGAACAAACCTATTTTGGTTTGGGAGGCTTGTGTGCACAACATAGTACCAAGGTCTTGATGGGGTCAGAGCCCTGATCAGAAGGTTGATGGGGCCATATTTGCTGACTGTGTGTTAGAGCAAATGGAAATGTGTCCGAATCAGCTTCAGGTTGGTGGGTGTCTTTGATGTGAGAATGCCCAAGTCTCCCACATAACCAAATTTCTCCTCACTGAGTCCCTGCCAGGGAAGAAAAAAACAGGAGTGTGGCAGACAGGAAGTGAGGAAACTGACTGCAGAAGAAATGATGTGGCAGCCCAGGGCTGAGGGAGCCAGGCAGGGGCTGGGAAGTGTGGACTTGTCCTCCCTGTGAGCAGACTTCCTGGAGGCTTCTGCTGCCACCTGCAGGCAGGTTAATCTCTGGGCCAGGTGTGAGGGGTCAGAGTCAAAGGGCTGAGTGGGAAGGAAGCCAGTTTTTCGGGGGCCCTCTGCAACAGGGGAGGAATTGGAATGCTAATTCAGAAATTTTCTCATAGTCTTGACAGGTACAAAAATCAATGAAAATCTGTATTTAAAATTATGTTTCTGATCATGCTATTTTCTCTGCTTGGTTATTCAGCAAGTTGAATAGATGATTATGAGTCATTCCCAAGTGTGCCTAATTAAATATTTGATAAATAGAATTTAGCACTTTTCATCTGTAGAGAGCCTACCTGACATTATCTAATCGAGCCTAACAAAAGTATCACCTTCATTCTATGGATGGCAAAACCGGCAAAGGGAAACCATTTAAAAAAGCCAAAAGGAAAAAACAATTAAAAAATAAAAGTTCGTGTGCCTACAGGATGGAGGAATCCCGAGAGCAAGATGAACCGTGGCTCGCAGATTCCTTAATCTTTGGACAGTTTCATTAATTGCCTGAGTTATCACGGCTTCCATCGCAGCACTGGGAGCCTCTGTGGGTCAGTTTCTGGGCACATTCCCCGGAGCCTGGGACAGATCAAAGGGGAGGCAGCTGCATTGTTTCGCCTCTGGCAAAGTCAGCCCACAATGGAATTCAAGTTCTCCGTGCTGGAGACAAATTAACGGAGGCGCTGGGGTCAGTGACTAGGGTCTTGGAGGGAAGGTCGCATCCCACCCCAATTGCCTAAGAGCTGGCGCTTGCTTAGGAAACCGTGACTCGGTGAAAAGCTCGGAGCCCAAGCCTGGCTCTTGCTGATGAGCCACAGCGCCACCTGCTGGTCCTTCCCTTAACGCCGCGGACCCGAGGCCTAATGAAAGGTTTTCCTTCTGGGATTCCGTATTCCTCCCTGTCCAATCTCACCCCTGAGTGTTGGGTTCTGATTGGATATCTCAAATATACTATAAATAGGTTAGAGGGCCTTTTCTATATTAACAGCAAACACCTCATCTTTTCTGGATTAAAATTAGTGTTAATGAAGATATTTAAGAGGTATTACCTATATCAGTGGAAGTAGAGGAATGTCCATCCCAGAGGGGTTGTGGGCTCTCTCTGACTGGGGGTGGATGGCAGGGGACATGTCTAGGAGCTGTTTTTGCTCAGCAGGCACTCTATCCTTTCTTAGATTATGTGCTTTTTTGGGGGGGATGTCTGGGGAAGGGAGAGGGGTAGTGGTGATCTTTCAACTGGTACAGCCACTAAGTATAGCTTTGTGAAGACCCCACATAATAGGCGTTTGGTCATCTTGCCATCCCTCTCACCCAGGGCCTCAAGGGGGGCTTCAAGGGTGGGTGGGTTCCACATTAGCTTTCTGTAGTTGTGATGAAGTACCTGAGATAATCAACTTAAAAGGAGGAAAGGTTTATTTTGGCTCACAGTTTCAGAGGTATCAGTCCATGGTTGTTTGGCCCTATTGATTTAGCTCAGTACATTATGACCGGAACACAAAGCAGAGGAGGCCTGTTTACCTCATGGCAGCTGGAAAACAAAAAAGAAAGGAACAGGAGGGCGAGGGTCCCAAAATCCCTTTGAGGGCATGTTCCCAGTGACCTAACTTCCATCCACTAGGCTCACCTCCTAAAGTTTCCGCCACCTCCCAGTAGTACCACAGGCCGAGAAACAAACCTTCAAGCAAAACCTTTGTGCAGCCTGGCATCAGTAGAGAGAGAAGGTACCAATCTCTCTCCCACCTACTAGGAACCAGCAGAGTTCCGGCCAAGGGGACTGGAGGAGGAGCTTCCGTTGCTCCCTCCAGGACCTAGAGAGGACTGGTTCTCAGGACAGCACTCTGAGGCTGCTGTGGCCCTTCACAGAGGATTCCACCAGGAATGGAAGGATCCACCTGAATGCTTATCTCCCTTCACCTTGCACATGATGGGGTCATCCTGAAGACAGAGTTGAAGCTGTCAGTGATGTAGTAGTTTTGATTTCAAAGAAGTTCTGGGAGTAAGTTCTTCAAACGAGGTCAGTGTTAGACATTGGCTGAAATACAAAATGCCAGGTCTCCTGCTGAGTTCCTATCAGGACAATTGTCCCCTGATTCCTGCTGGTGGAGACCTGGTCCCCCAACCTAAGTCCCTAGGCAGCCTGAAATCTGAGGTTTTGGAAACTTTGGTGGGTTCTCTATCTTATTTAGTGTCCTGTGCCACCAAATGATCTGGCTTAAGTGGGCAAAGGATTTCCAATATTGTACCCTCCATATGTTATTGAGCAACTACTATATATGCAAGCACAGGGCTTTCCACACATTGTCTTATCTGATATTATCAACTCATTGTTATAGACATTAATGAGGCTGAAGCACAGAGAGGCTAAATAACTTGCTCAAGCTCAAGTGATAGGGCAGGAGTTGGAAGCCAAGCTGGCTGCTGGTGCAGGCCTCTTTCCCACGTTCCTTTCTTTCAGTATTAGGAAGAGATGATAATCGGTCTAAGTTTATCTGGATTACTCAATCAATAAGTCTTTTTTTTTTTTTTTTTTTTGGAGGGGAAAGCACAACAATTCAACTCATAACAGAGTTCTTGTGCATCTTTATTTATAGTTCTTGGTAAATTATCATTATGCTCTCCTCCCCTGGAATGCAGGCTTTTTGGGATCGGGCCTAGATAGAAATCATATTTGTGATCTGTTGAGCCTTATCCTCAGCACACACCCAATACATACTTGTATGAACAAGTAGTATATCCATGAGCTCATGGATGAGCGTGGACCATCGAAAGTAATGATGGTCTGGAATGTGCGCTATGAGGCTAGAAACACATTTCAGCAGATGATGTGCCTGTCACAGTGGTTAGCTTTGAATGTATGGGGAGACCCTCCATAACAACCAAAAGGAAAGTCCCCCTGGGACCTCAATGTCATCACTGACAAAGCGGGCTCCATGTCAGCTCTTTGTGATTCCTTATTTAAAAAACGGAATGGCCTTCTCCAGGAACCACTGAAGGGGACCAGTGGAAGAGGGAAGGGAAGATTCAAGGAGGGCGGAGGCTACTTAATCATCTCTTCCTAGGATGGGCACCAACGCTACCCGAGACCTCAGCTCCCAAACTCATTCTTTAGCTGCATTTTCCATATGCAGAAACCACTCTTGTACTTATCATACTTGTCTCTCATTTTTGTCCTATTTTATTTTTCTTTGCTTCTGTATAGTTGCAAGTTGCCTAGTCCAGTTGTTGATTCAATATTTCTTTCATTTTATAGACCTAGCAAATCTGGTTACAACCATTTGAGGCTGAATGCTAAAATGGTGTTTGGATGGCAATAATTCAAATAAGGTTTAATAACAATTTATGTCAATGTCCAGATAATAGAAGTCAGTTCCAGCATCGCCCTTAAGAGACTTCCAGAAGCCTATGGTGTCTCATGACTGATGAGACTGTGATGGAATGTTAAGGCTGAGGTGTCTCTGACACTCCTTTCTTGACTTTAGCTTGCATTCATTCTGGGTCTTGCAACTTTCTTTTCAATCTCAGCAGCATGATAGAAAAGCTCAGTAGAGGACTAGTTCATTATTAGACATGAGGGAAGCTGGTTGCTAATCTCTCTTCTCTATTAATCCTTAAGGATCAGCATTATACACTGTGAAACCAGTGGGATATTTCCATACAAGCTCAACAGGCACAGCAGATCCATGGTACTGATTATAGGAGCAGAAAGCCTCCAGCCTTCTCCCTTGCAAATCCATCTTTCTGATCTAATCCTTGGGTACATCTATAGTAGGTAGCCTGGAGCAGCCCTGATAGCATTCCTCTGGTGGGGAAAAAGCAAGTGTGTGAGATGCAGTGTATTTACTTTTTAAAAGCAGGAAGTTTTCTTTGGGCCAGATGCCATAATAATAAACAGTTGGCCCCCATCCACAGATTCAACTAGAGATTGAAAATATTCAAAGAAGAAATTGCATCTGAACTGAACATGTACAGATGGTTTTATTTATTTATTTATTTATTTTTTGGATCTTTATTCTCCAAACAGTATACTATAACAACTTTTTACATAGCATTTGTATGGCTTAGGTATTATAAGTAATCTAAAGATGATTTTAAGTATACAGAAGGATGTGGGCAGGTTATATGCAAACATTATGCCATTTTCTTCAAGGGACTTGAACATCTGCAGACTATGGTATCACAGGGGGTCCTGGAACTAGGAACAACTGTAGTCAGTTTTCAAATGTTTGCATCTGTAGTACTTAAACTTTGGGTCCTTCCTCTGGCTCTGAGATCAAGAAAGGCCTGTGAAAGCTAATCCCCACATTCTGTCTCTTGGCCTTTGCTTGATGTTGCTCACTGCCAGCAGGGAATGAAGAATGTGTGGAGAGGATGAGGGTTTGTTGGTGAGGATGGGGTCCTGCACAGTTGCTGATTTAGGTCTTCACTTTGTGTCCCATGTGACCTCAGAATCAAATATGAACACAAAAACATCCAAGGCTCAGTGTCCAAGAACAACAAATATAATTTTTCTTTTAAAATGTATATGGACATACACATCTATGTTAATAGATGTAAAGAAAATTCTCAAAGAATATAAATTGTTAAAGTATGTGTGTTTGTGAAGTGGGATTATCCATGATTTTCAATTGCTCAGTTATATATCCCTGATATGTTGACAGTTTACACATAGATCAAGAGTTATTAAGAACTGTATATACCTTTCTTGAGGTATATGGCATAAAGTATGCTCATCTAAGTGAACAGTTCCATAACTTTTTGTATCTTTGTAGAGTTGTGCCTCCACCAGTACAATTCAGTTTTAGAACATTTTCATCATTCCCCCCAAATCCTTTGTCCCCATTTGTAATCCTGGCCACTCTGGGCACACGTTCTAAGTAGATTTACCTTTTTCAGAAGTTTCATGTACACAGAATCACACAGCATGTACTTGGCTTCTTTCTCTGCTGTGTGGCATAGACCAGTGTGTTCATCGTGGGTATACACTAATAGCTGTCCCTTCCTTTGTAGGATAGTAGTCAATTGCATGCAAGCACCACATGTTGTGTATTCATTTCTCAGTGGATGGTCAGGTGATCTGCTTATAGATTTGGACTTTTATGAATGTTGCTGCCCTGAATGTGCCTGTACCAGTCTCTGTGTAGACATGAAGCACACCAGTTATAATTAGAAAAATCAACAAAACTGGAGACCTAAATTGATTCTCAAACTTTCTGGACTACATTTCCTTTACTCAAATGGAAATTCTGAAGAGTGGGGCAGAAATTGTAAAATAAGAGAAAGGTGGGCCTAGGAGGAAGTCCCCTGAAAAACTTAAAGGGCCAAGTCTCATTAGGATTTAGCAGTTTGAATTTCTAGGATGGGTCCTGTCCAGGGATGCAAAGGTGAAAGGCAGCAGCTGAGGCTTCCCAGTGCATCTGAAAACCTTTAGGGAAGACTCTGGTTTGGGAAGCAGGAAAGAGATGCAGGAGACAATTCAGAGGAGAAGAGGTAAAAAGTGAACTGGTGACAGAGGATGGGGTGACTTGTTTACAAAGAGGCCGGAGGCAGACTGACAGCTCGTCACTGGGAGGCAGCGTTTAATATACAAGTGGAGACAAGATTTCAAGCACTTTTGGGGTGATCTGGCCATAATGGATCTTGCAGATAAGGCCTGTCTTATTTATTAATTACAGGAGACACTCCACTGGAGGTTCCTATAGCAACTTGTTACTTGCTGTGAGGTTCAGTTTAGGTGTCAACCTGACAGGGTGAAGGAATACTAGGAAACTAGCAAAGCATTATTTTGGTGTAGCTATGAAGGTTACACTCTCCAGAGGAGACTGGTGTGTGAATGTGAATGAACTGAAAGGGGAAGATCTATTCTAAGTAAAAGCAGTTACCATCCCACCTGGTTGGTTAACCCCAAAACAGAGAAAAGTGAATTGTCTTTCTCCTGAGCAAGAATACACTTTTCTTGTATTGTGGTGGAGATCAAAACTCTAGGTTCTCCAGTCCTTGGGCTCTAGGACTTGTACCAGCAGCTCCCTGGGCTGTCCCTGGTTCTGACGCCTTCATTCTTGGATGGCCATGTACCGGCTTTCCAGGGTCTCCAGCCAGCAGACAGCCTAAACTCCCTATCATCTATCTGTCATTTCTATCTATCTATTGATCTTCATTATCATTGTCATCTATTTATCTACCATCTATATCTATCATGTATTTATCATCTATCATCATCTATTCACCCATCATCTGTCAATTACCTATCTCCAATTGTCTGTCTCTCTGGAGAACCCTAATACACTTTCTGTGTGTCTAAGAATGTAGGTGAATTCCGAGTCTGCTGCAGATGCTGGCAGCTCCATCTCCCTCTTTGTGATACTCCTCAGGTTCTCCCACCAACACCACTTGGTTTTATTTAATCTATAATTTCTAGGTACACAAGGTCCTCCCTTTACTTTAATGTTCATGCTTTCCTCTTTCAGCTATGATCACAATAATATTAATAACAGCAGGTATCTAGCACTTAACAATTTCCTAAGAGCTCCTACTTTGTCCTTGCCAAGAATCCTGTGATGCAGGCAGGAGAGCTAGTTATCGTCTCCTTTCTTAAGGAAGCCACAGTGGAAAAGTTCAGTGCCTGCCCAATATCACGCAATCATAATGTAGTGGGACCAGGAGTGGTTCAAAGACCCCTGACCCCAGAATAGTCCTAGGATGGGACACATACATCATAAAGTTTAAGGCAAATGTGTGATTATAAAATATGTTAAACTGGGCTGGGGTTGTGGCTCAGCGGTAGAGCGCTCACCTAGCACGTGCGCAGCCCGGGTTCGATCCTCAGCACCACGTAAA
Organism: Tamias sibiricus; assembly: GCA_025594165.1. Classification (NCBI taxonomy): domain Eukaryota; kingdom Metazoa; phylum Chordata; class Mammalia; order Rodentia; family Sciuridae; genus Tamias; species Tamias sibiricus. Next base: position 69,440,213 of record CM046669.1, read on the forward strand.
AATAAAGGCATTGTGTACAACTAAAACAAATAAATAAATATTAAAAAATATGTTAAACTTAGATTAAAAAGGATAGGGAAAGGACTGTAATGATTCATGGTACAATCTGTTCAAAACCATGAATTTGTTCCCTTCCTTTCCTTCCTTTTCTCTCTCTCTCTCTCTCTCTCTTTCTTGTTGTATGTGGTGCTGGTGATGAAATCCAGGGCCTTGAGCATGGTAAGAAAGTGCTCTACCACAACTGAGCTACATCCCCAGCCCTGGATTTGGTATTTTAAGAACATAGGAACTTGCAAAGGAGTTTCCAAACTCATTTTGTTTTTCATGTATCTTACACATCCACTCTTTTTTGCAAGGCACTGAGGTCCTGAAATTGAAATGTATGTATATAGTTGTAGAGTTAAAAGCTAGTACTCTGAATTAATTTTATGAATCGTATGTAGACATATGACCTTGTATAAAATATCGCCTTAAACTAAACTCAAAGTTACAACAGCTAATATTTAATGGCAAAATATTGGTACTAGGCTGACAATTATAAAAACAAAACCTGTTTTTCCCCCCATAAAAGAACATGCTTGGAATTCAACATGAATCAATCAGTTAATTGTTGTGAATATCCTGAAGTCTTTATTTGGGAGTCCTGTCACAAAATGACATGTGTAATGTTTACAATGGTATTAGAAACTGAGATGTTTTTATTTCTACTATTTGAAAGTAAAACTGTAAATAATGTTCCAAATCATCATCAAAAAAAAAAAATGCAGAGCAAACATTTCTGTATATAAACTGTACATAAAAACAAGGCACTATACATTTGGGGGCAGATATTAAGGTAGAAAGGTTGGTTTCACATAGACTCGCCAGAGTCCATGCTATTAAGTACAAATGCTTTGTTCATTTTAGCACCGGAAGCAGTACTCAGAACAAGTCAAACCTAACGCCAAAGGAAGGAAGCGCTTCTGATCGCATGTGAGCGTACAGATTGCTGGCAGACCTAATTCAACAGAAGCAACTCCATCTACCTTTTAATATTATTTTGACACCAAAACAACAACAAAAAAGTGAATGAATACATATTGCTTTGTTAAATACATATTGATTTATACGGTGTTTATATAAATATATATATATTTTAGAATCCACAAACTATCAAAATAACACTTTATAAAGAGAACTGCTTCAAAAAAAACAAAAACAAAAACAAAAACAAAAAACAAAAAACAAAAAACAAACCAAAAAAAGGCAATGCTTTTGCTGGACCAAGAGGGCAGTGCTGTAGCCGCTGCTGGGGAATCGCCATCTAAGTGCACATAACAGATGCTTTAATTGACATCACCCCTGAACTGTGGAAAGGTAGTTTCCAAAGAGTTCTCTTAAACATTTACAAAATGCACAACTCTGAGACGCGGAGAATAGTTAATAAGGTCAGGTTCTGAAAAACTCTGATTTAAAAATACCATTCTTTAAAAAAAAAAAAATACCAGTCCAAAAAAATATCCATTTTTTCTGGTCCAGTGGTATTGAAAGTAACCACCACAGTTCCTCTCCCACTCAGAACAGGCCTTTTGCTTTCTTGAGGTTCACCTGCTTCCACATGGGCAGCGCATTGTATTCGTCTCTCGTCATGTCCAGTGCAAACTAGTGGAAGCAAAAGAAAAGCCAGCGGCTGAGTGAAAGGCTGCTTGGCCTACAGGTGCTCTTCCATTCCCATCCCACCTGAAGAAATACTGACCTCAAAGTCTTCATCCGTGAGATAGATCTCAAGCTTTAGAGGATCCACTCCTTCCGGGAGTGGCCTGGCGAGGAGATCAGCCAGTGGATAAATGGTTTTACAGAGCTTGGCCAAGACCTCTTCCACAAGGATAATCTGATTCGAAACTTCCATGTCCTGAAGAGGAGGGAGCAGAAGGAAGTCAGCGTGTCCCATATTTATCAAGTGCTTGCAAATACACAGCCCTGCCCCTGTCTGTGCCTCAGCCTGGAGGGGTGGGGACGCACAGCTTTACTGGCAGTGAAGAGGGCTGTTGAACGTAGGGAAAAAGCCCAGGGACCCGTGGTCCTCCTGACTTCTAGATGATTTTTTGCCCTACATGAAGTTTCAAATAAATCGTGTGTCAGGGCTTCCTTCAAAAAATGTGTTGAGAAGGTTGGGGTATGACTCAGTGGCAGAGTGCTTGCCCGCATACGCAAGGTCCTAGGTTTGATCTCCAGCACTGCAAAGAAAAAATAAATGTGAAGGGACTCTCCCAAGAGTGAATTGTGGAATAGGATTATTGAATTTGAAGTCTAAACATCAGAAGCTTCCAAATAATGTAACAAAATAAAAATATCTTAAATATTTTTAAATGAGATAAAATAAAAATATTTAAAAATCATTAACCTTAAAAGAAATCACACTTTCCCCAGTCCTCATTTCTTAATCCACAATAGAAAAAAGAGGTAAGGAAGGGAAGGGTGGGGATGCATCTCAGCAGCAGAGCACTTGCTTAGCACCCAAAGGGCTCTGGATTCATCTCCTTGCAACACACACGTACCTGGAACATTCTGGGAATAGATCAAGTTTTTTTTTTCTTTTGTTCTTAAACAAGTGTGTGCATTTAATCTGAACAGTTTTTCTGGATAAATTATCTTCCTCCATTAAGCTTAGATCCCAGATGGGCTGCCTTCCCTTTGGGCAGGTGGATGGGGGAAATGAATGACTATGAGCTGTTGCCAAATTCAGACCACTGGTCAAGAGGGATCTTAGAAATGAGCCTGCCTGTGCCTTTTACTGACTCTGAGATGTGGGGCAAGTGACTTCATGCTTTCTGCTCCTACACTGGCACAACAGGGATAAAAATAAGACGAATCTTAATGGACTGTCCTGATAATTAAATGAGAAAAGTAAATGTAAAGTAGTTGGAGCAGTGCCTAGCACAGAGTGAGCACTCAGTGAATCTTAATTACTGGTCCAGTCTGCTGGTGTGGGAAGCCTGGTCCTTCACTGGCTGAGATCCCACAGGCCTGCATGGCCCATCTCTGACCCCCAAGGACCTGTAGAGAATACACAACTATGATGGCAATGTACATCCTTCAGCTTAGACTGTAGGAGGCAGCCGTGGTGCTGGTAATCCTTGTAGCTTTTGGGTTTTTGAGCCCATATTTACTATTTATGTATTATTGTTTATTATTTATAACAGAACCATCTTGTTCTGTGTCAGATATTGGGCTTCAATCAGCTCTTTCCTATGTGGATCAAATCCATCTGGTTAATGAAAGACAGGGTAAAGGGTCCAGGGATGTAGCTAAATGGGCTTGCCTGGCATGTGTGAGGCCCTGGGTTCCATCCCCAGCACCAAAAAAAGAGAGAAGTTGGATTGAGCAGCAACATTTGCAGTACTACATTGGCTCGCTCTATTGCTATGCTACTGCAGATTCTTTTTGTTTGTCTAAAATTACTCAAGATTTCCTATACAATTCAGTCAGGTTCTTTCTCCCAGAAAAGCAGTTTTCTCCTGCATAGCAACAAAATAAAAATGGAATGAAACTCTGCCATCAAACCAAAGAAAACCTGGGAATTGCTATAGCTAGAGAATTTATCTCATAAATTAAATTCTACATAGCTTTGCTAAGCTTCTTTTCTCTGTGGTTGGAAAATAAAATGCTCTGGATAAGAATATCTTTCGAAGCCGGGAGTGGTGGCTCACGCCTGTAATCCTAGCACTTTGGGAGGCTGAGGCAAGAGGATCACGAGTTCAAAGCCAGCCTCAGCAATGGCGAGGCACTTAGCAACTCAGTGAGACCCTGTGATAAACCAGCCTAATTCCATCTTAAGACTGGGAGCCATCCTGTCAAAAAGTTATGAAAAGCCCACTTCAGTTTTCTATGAAATGCTAGGATTCTTATTTGGCTTGAGCTTATTGTCTGGCATTCATGCCCAGGCCTTGAGCTCACTCAGGCCTGGCTTTCCTTGACCAGATAACTACTCTCTCTCTCTCAAACTAACGGTGGCTCATAAACTTTAGATATGGGGTTTGACTATTACTCCCCTTTTTCCTTGAAATGCAATGCCATATAGATATTAGTTTGCTACTTGCTTTGAATTACACATGTCTGACCTTGTTAGCTGTAAGTTCCCAAGATTTTTTATAACTCTTTAAACTATAAAAACCTTGTCTTCCCGGAGAGCGGGGCTGACCCCAAGCCCAGTGTTTGGGAGGGGCAGCCCTGGCCAGCTCTCTTTGTGTGTATACAATATAAGCTTGCTTTAGTTTAAAATTGGAGTTGGTGGTCTTTTCTTTGCGTCTTGGATCAACATTTTTGGAGGCCCCAGCGAGATTCAGACCACTACAAATTCTGAAGCCGGACCTTCGCTCTGGGACTTGGGAGCGAAGTGCTACCCTAGGGGGTGCGCACCTTGAGATGTTCCAAGGCCCCAGGGTGTGCCTTCAGTCCTTCGGACTACTGGAGTGAACTGCCGCATCAAAAATTAGCAAGCATCCAGTGGAAAAAAACCTCCACAGGTAAGTGGCGCCCTAGTAACATCTGATATCTGGTTTTGAGATCTCTTCTGGGGACAGTGAGGTGCCTGGCGAGGCACATACACTCCTGTCCAGGGCAGTAGCAAAAGGTTGCACTGCTTTCTGGTTCTGGTCGGGAATTCCCACTGGGGACAGAGAGGTGCCTGACGAGGCACATATGCACTCCTGTCCGGAGCATTAGCAAGACGTTGCACTGCTCCCTGGTTGGTTTGGCGCCTGGTTCTTGTTCTTTTGTGTATTGTCCTGTGTTCTGTTGTTTGTTTTGTTTTGTTTTGTTTTCTGCTTTCTCATTGTGTGTCTTCTCTGTTGTAAATGTAAAAATTGAACAACATGGGTAATAAGACAAGTAAGCCTGATACTCCTTTGAACTGTGTTTTAAGGAATTTTGACAAACTTTATCCCCATTTTGTTAAGCAGGATTATGATTATCCCATCACCAAGAAACGCCTCCGAACATTCTGTGAGGTAGAATGGCCCACCTTCGGAGTCAGCTGGCCCCCTGAGGGCACCTTTGACCCCAAGTGGCATGGGCTATATCTAACATCACTCTTGGTAATCCTGGCCACCCAGATCAAATAAGATATATTCTACCCTGGGCGGAAGCAACAACTAATTCCCCCGCCTGGATGAAGGTTTGGATGGTCCAGAACGGACAGGGAGGGCCAGCCCTGGTTATGGCTGGGAGAACTCCCCAGGGTCCCTCAAAAACCAACCATAAATCCACTAAGAGCCCTGTCTTACAGGACTCTCCGGAGGATTCCCTCCTTCCCCCAGATGCTTCGGCTCCTCTTTATCCTCCTGCCGCAGGTGCAGTCGCAGCTGCTCCACTAACTACTCCACCATCTCCCTCTCCCTCCCCTCAACCTCTTCCTCAATCGCCCCACTCAACCACTCCTCCAACTCTAGTTTTCCCAAAGGAGCCAGCCCCTGTTCTTTCTCCTCCCCATACCCGACAGGGCCACCCTTATGGAAGGCCTGACTCAGTTGCTTCCCCTGGCCAGCCTGCCAGCTCCATTTCTATTAATATTCCTGAAGTGGAGCCGACTCCGGCCCCCGTTCTTCCTCTCCGCCAGATTCCAGAAGGTCGCTATATGTATGTTCCATTTTCCACAACAGACCTTTATAACTGGAAAAACCAGAATTCCCCTTTTAGCACGGATCCTAGTTCCTTGATTTCTCTGGTTGATTCCGTTTTCTTTAATCACCTCCCCACCTGGGATGACTGTCAACAGATTCTCCATACTCTCTTCACCATGGAGGAAAGGGAGCGAATCCTGGCAGAAGCGGCTAAAGTGCTGCCTGGGATAAGTGCTCTTACAAGGGACGAAAAAACAGAAGTGATTGAACGAGCTTTACCTAGGAGAAGACCAAGCTGGGACTATGGGACAACTGAAGGTAGGAGAGCACTCGGTGAGTACCACCAGACTCTGTTAGAGGGCCTTAAGAGGGCAGCTCGAAAACCCACAAATCTTTCTAAGGTAGCAGATGTAAAACAGGGGCCAGATGAGTCGCCTTCAGCGTTTCTTGAGCGCCTCCTGGAGACATACCGTCTATATACTCCTATACACCCTGAGGACCCGACAAGCCTCAAGGCGATTAATCTGGCTTTTGTGACTCAGTCAGCCCCAGACATCCATAAAAAGATTCAAAAGATAGATGGCTTTGCAGGAAAAACCAGGTCAGAATTATTAGAAATAGCCCAAAAGGTGTTTGAAAATAGAGATAGCCGAGATGATCTACTGATAAGAAAAGTAAACAGGGCCACAGTGGCCGCATTACAGGCTTGTGAAACCTCAAATCCTAGACAAAGGCAGACCACGTACAACAGAGACAAAAAGCGGTCTTCCCTGCTACAAAACCAGTGTGCTTATTGCAAAGAAATTGGACATGGAAAAATGAATGCCCCCAACGTAATCCGAAGAGCTTGCCCTGATCACAGGCCAGAGCTCCTCTGCCAAAACCAGTTTTAACTTTAGAAGAATAGGGGGGCCATGGCTCTTTCAAACTAGGCTCCCGAGAGCCCATGGTAACTTTCTCACTTGGGGGCCAACCTGTAAATTTCCTAGTGGATAGGAAATTCACATTCGGTGTTACAGAAGCCCATAGGACCCCTCACTAATGAAACCATGGAAGTGCAAGGGGCAACAGGAAAAATTAAAAAGTATAAATGGACTACAGACCGGACTGTTAACATAGGACGAGGAACTGTAACTCACTCTTTCATTGTTATCCCTGAATGCCCTTTCCCATTGCTGGGACGGGACCTTTTAAGCAAACTTCAGGCAACTATTTAATTTTCTGGAGATATGCCTACATTAGAATTGGGGAATCCTGCAAAGGCCCTAACTATAACCTGCCCGTTAAGTGAGGAGTATCTGCTTTTTCAAAATCCTATTCAAACTTCAGAAGGAAAATGGGAGAAATTATTAATTCAAGAAATTCCTACAGTTTGGGCTGAGGATAACCCTCCAGGGCTAGCTGAGCATGTGCCACCAGTTGTAATACAACTAACATCTGGGGCTATGTCCATCCGGGTTAAACAATACCCCATCAGTTTTGAAGCCAAAGAAGAAATTAAAACCCACATCAGGCATCTCCTAGAAGTGGGGATACTAATTAGATGTCAATCGCCTTGGAACACCCCCTTGTTGCCTGTCCAAAAGCCTGGGACTCAAGATTACAGACCAGTATAGGACTTAAGGGAAGTGAACAAATGGGTAGAAACTATACACCCAACTGTCCCTAACCCCTACACTTTGCTCAGTTTGTTGCCACCAGAACATACAGTTTATACTGTATTGGATTTGAAAGACGCATTTTTCTCCATCCCTTTGTCAAAACTGAGTCAGCCTATCTTCGCTTTCGAATGGACGGATTTGGAGATGGGGATATTGGGACAACTGACCTGGACTCGACTACCTCAGGGATTTAAAAATTCCCCCACTATCTTTGATGAAACTCTCAATCAAGATCTGAGACTGTTTCGCAGTAAGTACCCTGAGGTAACCTTGCTCCAATATGTGGATGATCTCCTGTTAGCAGCAAAAGACAAAGAGGACTGTTTAAGGGCCACTCGGGGTTTGCTAGGAACCTTGGCTCAATTGGGGTACCGAGTCTCCAAGAAAAAGGCAAAAATCTGTTCCTCTCAGGTTACTTATTTGGGATATGAGCTGAGGGAAGGGAAAAGACTGTTATCCCAATCCCAAATAGAAGCCATAATGAAGATCCCAACCCCAACCACTAAAAAGCAGGTTAGAAAATTTCTAGGGGCAGTTGGATACTGCCGCCTTTAGATACCTGGATTTGCTGAAATTGCCAAGCCATTATATGCTGCAACTGCAGGAGGCAAGTCACCTTTAATTTGCACTGAGGAAAATGAATTGGCCTTCAAAAATTTAAAGGAGGCTTTGGTTCAGGCCCCGGCCTTAACCCTCCCTGATACATCTAAGCCTTTCCATCTTTATGTTCATGAGAGAAAGGGCATTGCTAAAAGAGTTCTTACCCAAAATTTAGGGCCATGGAAAAGACCAATTGCCTACATTTCAAAAAGGCTGGAACCTGTAGCATCAGGATGGCCCCCTTGTTTACGAGCCATAGCAGCTACTGCAATACTGGTTAAGGAAGCAGACAAACTTTATCTGGGGCAGACTCTCACTGTGACTACCCCTCACACAGTGGAAACCCTATTGAGGGATGCCACCAGTCGATGGATGTCAAATGCCCGTCTCACTCAGTACCAGGCTCTCCTCCTAGACAAGGACAGATTGACCTTCAGTAAATCCCTGGCAATCAATCCTGCAACCCTGCTGCCTGATGATAACCCACAGGAGCCAATTCATGACTGCTCAGAGATGCTGGATGTCATCCAAGGTACCCGACCAGACCTGACTGACATTCCTCTCACCAACAGAGACGCAGACCTTTACACCGATGGTAGCAGTTATGTCCGGGATGGAATAAGGTATGCGGGAGCGGCAGTAGTTACGGGCCAAAAAGAAATTATCTGGACACAGGCTTTGCCCAGAGGCTCATCAGCCCAAAAAGCAGAAATCATTGCAGTAACACAGGCATTGAGATGGGCAGAAGGAAAACGGGTAAACATTTACACGGACAGCCATTATGCTTTTGCTACAGTACATGTGCATGGACAGATATACAAACAAAGGGGATTTTTAACTTCAGATGGAAAGACTATCAAAAATAAACAAGAAATCCTTCAATTACTGGAGGCTATTTGGTTGCCAGACAAACTGGCTATTATCCACTGGCCTGGACACCGTAAAGACAATAGCCCCCAGACCCAAGGTAATAACTTGGCCGATCAAACAGCCAGGGAAATAGCCCTTGGGGAGTCAAAATGCCAAACTATTCTTGAACTCTCAAATTGCCCAAAACTCCCAGTTAAAATTGAGGAAGAAACTCCTTCATATACTACTGAAGAGATAAACTTATACTCCTCTATGGGAGCCCAACAAAACTGTCACGGCTGGTGGACTCTCCCAGATGGGAAAATTTGCATGCCTAAGCTTTTAGGAAGAAAATGGTTAACTGATCTTCATCAGGCGATGCATTTGTCCCCCAAGAAGACTTCAGAACTAATTTCACCCCACGTTTGGTTCCCGGGACACCGAGGGATACTCCAGAACATCTCAAATTGCTGCATGACATGTGCACAGATAAATGCTACAAAGAACCATCTTCCACAGGGAAACAGAAGTCAAGGTACTGTACCTGGTAAATTTTGGAAATTGGACTTTACTGAAATTAAACCAGGACTATATGGATATAAATACTTGTTAGTCTTTGTTGAAACTGTCTCAGGCTGGGTAGAAGCCTTTCCAACTCGAACAGAGACAGCACAAATAGTAGTTAAAAAACTAATAACTGAGATTGTTCCTAGATTTGGCCTTCCTCTAACTTTGGGGTCTGACAATGGCTCGGCCTTCATGGCCAAATTATCTCAATTAATTTCAAGAGCCCTTAATACATTGTATGTACCATCCTCAAAGTTCAAGAAAGGTAGAAAGGATAAATAGAACATTAAAGGAAACTTTGACTAAATTAATACTTGAGACTGGTGGTAACTGGGTTGATCTCCTGCCTTTTGCTCTCTTAAGGGCCCGTTGCACTCCTTACCGGGAAAAATTTACCCCTTATGAAATAATTTATGGGCGGCCACCGCCTTTGGTTCCGAGAGTACACCAAGATCTGGTGGGAGACATTCCAATCTCAGAAACACTCAAAGAGCTACAACTAATCATAGATAAGATCTTTCCCCAGGTCCAGGCTGCTCAGCCCGTTGGTCACAGACTGCCCGATCATTCATTCCCACCAGGCGATGCTGTGCTGATATGACGTTTGAGAACTAACAGCCTTGAGCCAGGTGGAAGGGCCCTTACATCGTGATTCTCCGCACTCCTACTGCCGTCAAAGTTGCTGGTATTCCTGCCTGGATCCATCACTCACAGCTAAAGAAGGCACCTACAGAAACCACGGGAGAAAGAACCCACTGGAAGAGAATCCAGCAGCCAGAGGTGGAAAGTGACTGAGCGTGGGCCTTTTAAAGTTAAAATTACTAAGGTTTAATATTTTGTCACTAGATTCTTATTGCTTTCCCTGTTATTATAAGCATTATGCTAATAATTTTTGCCTGTTGGAGTATACATGTATCCTTGGGTTTTAGGTATGCTGGCCTCAACAGACCTTGTACCCCATCTTAGCCCAAGAAGGACCTGCTATTGCAGGATCTCCACTAATACTAAATTGTACTTACTCTTGTCAAGATCCAGTAATTGGTCCTATCAAATGGTATAAAGATAACCAAGAAATTTTTAGTCAGGTATTCAGAGAGGGAAATTTTTAGTCAGGTATTGGTCTGTATTCAGGTATACAGACCAATCTCGAAGAGATAATATAAATTTTGAAATCTATAAATACTCTGCTCACCCTCAAGATTCAGGACAGTATTCCTGTACTAAGCTAAAAAAAGGGGCCCCAATAGATACTGTTTATTCAAAAGCTACTTTAAAAGTAGATGTTTCTGTGAGTCCCCTAAATTCTGTAACTACTCAAAACTTTTGGTTACAATTGGCTGTTTACACTATGGACAAAAGTTCCTTCTGTGTACAAGAAGGAAACTCCATCCATCAATTGCTAGCTAACAATCTTATGGGTCTATCTGTAAAATATACTATGTTAAAGTCACTGGTGATAGAGCAACGCAGCAAGACTAGCCAGTATACCATGTAGAGCCAGCTTTGCCAGCTTCACTGGTTATTCAAAAGCATTGTTTATGCATAGATTGCATCCTTCCCCGATCCCCCCCCAATTGTTCTATTGAGCAAAATAATCTCCCTACCCTATGGCAAACGACTGCCAACAGGATGGGTTTTTCTCTGTAATAAAGCAACCTTCCAGGCTTTGCCTACAAACTTTTCTGGGATCTGTTCTATTGGACGGATCTTTCCTTTACTGCCATCTCTGACAGCTCCCCACCAAATTGCCCGAAGTCTGCCCTCCAACTGCGATGACAATTTAATCCTCCTAGACCCACTAGACACTGCAATCGCAGCAGCCTTTCTTTTGCCACTTCCGGGTCTAGTTGTAGGAATACAAAGAGAAATCACAAAATTAGCCTGTAGTTTTAGCAAAACAGCTAACCTTACTGCACAAGTTTTGGCAAAAATTAATCAAGAGATGAAAAAACTTAGAACCTCAATGTTACAAAATAGAGTGGCTATTGATTTTCTTTTATTGAAACATCACTTGGGTTGCCAACAATTCCCAGACATGTGCTGTTTTAATATTACAGATTATTCTAACGTTATCCAACAACAGGTAGATGAGATAAGACAGGAGATTAACAAAATTAAAATGAGTAATTATTGGTTAGGCCTGGGAGATTGGTTTCCATGGTTAACTTCTCTCTTAGGTCCTATAATTTGTATCCGTCTCTTACTAGTTATTGTCCCATGTGTTATTAACTATATGCTCCGGTTTATTGGGCTGCAATTTAATTCTATTATGTACCATCGATAAAATTAGCCTATATGATTACTCCCTTTCAAAGATTTGAAAAGAAAAAAAAAAAAGGGGGGGTGATGATAAACCAGCCTAATTCCATCTTATGACTGGGAGCCATCCTGTCAAAAAGTTATGAAAAGCCCACTTCAGTTTTCTATGAAATGCTAAGATTCTTATTTGGCTTGAGCTTATTGTCTGGCATTCATGCCCAGGCCTTGAGCTCACTCAGGCCTGGCTTTCCTTGACCAGATAACAACTCTCTCTCTCTAAAACTAACAGTGCCTCATAAACTTTTGATATGGGGTTTGACTATTACTCCCTTTTTCCTTGAAATGCAATGCCATATAGATATTAGTTTGCTACTTGCTTTGAATTACACATATCTGACCTTGTTAGCTGTAAGTTCCCAAGATTTTTTATAACACTTTAAACTATAAAAACCTTGTCTTCCCGGAGAGTGGGGCTGACCCCAAGCCCAGTGTTTGAGACGGGCAGCCCTGGCCAGCTCTCTTTATGTGTATACAATATAAACTTGCTTTAATTTAAAATTGGAGTTGGTGGTCTTTTCTTTGTGTCTTGGATCAACACCTGTCTCTAAATAAAATACAAAAAAGGGCTGGGGATGTGACCCAGTGGTCGAGTGCCCCTGAGTTCAATCCCCGGTACCACAAAAAAAAAAAAAAAAAAAGAATATCTTTCGATAGGTAAAAGGTGCCATGAATATCTCATGTATACCAGGCAGTTGCATTAAAGACAATTATTTACAAGATACTGAGCGATACCTTCTCATGAAAGTTACAACACATTCATCCAGAGTTATGTGAACGTACCCATTCTTCATTTTATTCTGGGTCTCTTCTACACAAGGCTAACATCTGAAATGTCCTGACTTGGCCCACATCACATGGTCCTTGAGAAGCAATAGGGTTCTAGCTAACAGAATGAAGAGGTAGCAGCTTTTATTTACAGATAGTCTTCAAACTAATTAATTTCATCTTTGCTTGTATATATTTAAAATCTGAGTACTTGTGTGGAAAATAACCAAAAGAGTTCAAATGAGGGGCTGGGATTGTGGCTCAGTGGTAGAGCGCTCGCCTAGCACGTGTGCGGCCCGGGTTCGATCCTCAGCACCACGTACAAGTAAATGCATTGTGTACAACTAAAGCAAATAAATAAATATTAAAAAAAAAAAAAGAGTTCAAATGATTTCCCACTAGGATTCTTCATTTCCTAAGCTAATTCTATGTAGATGGGGTTAGCATGTTGCAAAAGACAAAAAATGTTCCCACTCTAAAAGTGCGATTGGATGCTTCTTCCCCAGGTGACATCCACCAGTGGTCTAGAGGGCAGGGACAGGGAGTGTGCTCACCATTTCTGTGATCTCAGCAATGTCCTCCCTGTGCTCCCAGCTGGGAAACATGTTGGTGAACGTCAGGGGTTCCAGACCAGCATGGATAAGGTAAGACTTGGGGGGTGGCTTCTTGAGATTCTTTCCTGTAGTTACACAGAATGCAAATATTGGCAGACCCAAGGGCCTTGTCTTCCTCTGGAATCTCTTCTTCTTTGTTCAGAACTCATGCTCAAAATGTGGGTTATGAATAGTTCATAACAACACAGGGATGAAGTTTATCTAAAATGTTAATTTTATGCCTATGGCTATACCAGCAACATGGAATCAACCTGTCCTTTCCGAACCCAACAAAAATGCTTCTGAGTCCCTGGAAGGGCTGAAGCCTCTACCTGGAGCTTCCTGATGGGACATTTGCTTCCTCCTTATTCACCTATGGAGGGTTTCCTTTGATTTCCCAACATAGGACAAAGTTCTAATAGCATTAAGCTGCTAATGACAGCATTTTATACATCCACTGTAGCTTTAACATTTGGTGCAAAGTTTAAAAAGCTATTAATTATGAAAGAACTTTTCAAGAAGAGAATCAACTGTACATACTCAGTGATATCAAGCTAATCGATAAAGCCATAAACATTCAGATAAGAAATTAATTATTGGCATCTTTATAAAAGACCACACATTTCAGGAGGATGAACTGTGAGTCTTTCTTTTTGGATGTGATACTAAAAATAATAACAAATGGCAAAAATACCCCAAAAAAACAAAAAAAACCAAATGACAAAAAAAAAAAAAAAAAAAAAAGTTTGACATCGCCTTTTCAGCCAGTTTGGGGGAGATTTCTCTTCAATGTCTGCCTGTAGATAATGTGCATGGCAGAGGTCGGCTAGTCTCATGGCATGATTAATCCCCAGGGCAATAGGGATCAGTCAGTGTGGAGTGTTCCACAATACACCTTTAGGGTGGATGATGATACAAGTTGGATGAGCTCATAATATGAAAGATAAAAATGAATTCTCATTCCTGCTGGCAGCCAAGAATGTACTGCTCATAAAATTCATAAGCCTCAAAAAGTGAAAGGGGAAAAACTGGTTTTGCAGCCATCTGCCTGGCTTTATCAAGGCTGGTGGGGCATGTGCAGAAGGGCAAGAGAGTCCTGGGCCTCTGTAGGGACCCCATCCCATCCCTGCCAACAGCCCTCACCTCTGGAGTACTGGAGGACCGTCTCCATCGCGCTCTTCCGGTCAGAGGCCCAGCGGATGCGGGCAGACCCAGTGATCTTGTTCTCGATGGGCCACCAGCCTTGCCAGAGGTATACCTCATGGTGATTGTCAACGAGGAAAAGTGCTGGGAGTGTGAGAACAGAACCACATAATCAGGAGCTGCTGCATGGCACTTCCCCTCCTCTGCCCTAAATGTAAGGGGTCCTGCCCTGTCAGAGGTCGACATCTCCCTGAAGCTCAGAGGCAAAGGCACACATGCAAGGCCCTAGCACATCTCAGCCCTTTGGTAGTTAACCTGGGAAAACCTTTTACGCAGAGAGTAGAGGTGACAACCATGTGGTGTCTTTCTTTCCTTCTCCTGAGTCTTCATCCCTCACCCCAGCTCAACCACAGGCCTGCCCAAGGCCCTTGTGGATATATAGCTAAGCCCTCAAGGGGCTGTTAGCCTCCAGGTATCTCCAAAGAGCATAATAAAAGCTGGAGAGCACATCTTCCTTGCCCTCTGGCATCCATGCTCTTGTCTGCCTGCTTAGCAATAATATTAAGCCTATGGTTTTCTTAGAGAGGAATGGGCTTTAAAAATCATAATTGTTCTGCCTCTTCCTCTTCATTTTCTCCTCCACAAGTTTTGGCCTGAATGATATTCTACATGGCTAAAGGGATCTCCAACTTCCTAGCTCATTGCATCCTGAGTTCATTCCTGACATGCATTTTGGAATTCTGGGGACATAATCTGCTTTAAAATAAAAGCCCAGTGGAGGCTGATAACTCATCCTGAGCCCCAGGATGAAGAGGGCAGGCTGCAGTTCCTTTCAGACACTTGGTAATGTCTCTCACAACATGACATGTATGCTGGCCAAACTTTCCATGGTGACTTGGATGACCAGTGATAAGGTGAGGTGCCTGGCTGCAGCTTCAGGCTCTTGTAACACAAGAGGGGACAAACCATGAGCTCAGGGGCTGCTGGCTTCAGACAACAAGATTGAGAGCCCTAAAGTGGTGGGCTGGTAGAAACAGCTCTGACCTTGAGATCAGGGAGCTGGGTTAGTCTCAGCTTTACTGTGAATCTTGCTGTAGCAGACACTGTTTTCTGGCTAACTCAGCAGATGCTTGCTTTCCCAGGCTCTCTTGCAGCTGGGGTGGCCACGTGGCAAGCTCTGGCCAACAGAATGTGAGTAGATGTCTGCTGAGGGATCAAGGAAAATGTTTTTGCTTTATCTGTTAAAAAGGAGAGAGACATGGCACACTGCCCTTCCCTTCCCTTTTCTTTCTGTTTTGAATGCAAACATGATGGCTGGAGCAAGGGCAGTCCACTTACAGACCATGAAGCAATAAATCTGAGAAGAAGGCTAGGAGAATAGCAGGGACAGCAAACTGATATCTGAACCCAGCTTCTTAACTGGTGCCTTTGGGTGATGAAGCAACTGAGCTTTAGTTCTTTATGCTATAATATGTGGTTGATATCATTCTCCTTCCTTTCAGGGTAGGCGTGAGAACTAAATCAGACAACAAAAGCAAACATTCTGGCAGTGTACTTGGCAAACAGAAACTGCCTGATAAATGCTAATGTAAAATAAAAAGGCTTTTAGGAAGATACTCAGCAAGAGCTGTGCCTGCGCAGGCCTCACCTGGTTGCGGTGCACTGTACAGATCTTCCTGTAGGAAGGGCATGGAGCTGATCACAGTGGGGGCACTGGCGGGGTACACAAACTCTGTGGCTGAGAAGTCTCCAGAGGAGCTGCTGAGGATGAACAGGCGGGGAGTGAAGTTAAAGCTTCCAGGATCTTTGAAAGAAAAGAGAACAAAGCACCATATGTATATCAAAGTAAATTCCAGATGGATTCAAGAATTAAGGCAAAACATGACATAATTCAAGGAATTAGTGGAAACGTAGGTAGGATTCATCTGCGCTTGGAAATGGTGAAGGCCTTTCTTTTCTTTTTTTTGTGGGGCTAGGGATCAAACCCAGGGCCTTGCACATGCTAGGCAAGTACTCAATCACGGAGCTATATCCCCCTAGCCCAGGAAAACCCTGTTTAACTGCAAAACTAAAAGAAATAATCCAAGGGGAAGACACTTACACATTAATTATATAAAAATTAAAAAATTACTGCATAAAAATTTTAATAATGAAATAGCACATAGCAAAATGGGAAATATTTATAATATAGCAACTAGTTAATATCCTTAATATGTGAAGGTACATAAATGAAGAAAAGATAAGCCAGGCACAGTGTGGCACGTATCTGTAATTTTAGCTACTTGGGAGATTGAGGCAGGAGGATCTCAAGTTCAAGGCCAGTCTCAGAAATCTAGCAAGACCCTCAGCAACTTAGTGAGATCCTGTCTCAAATTAAAAAATACAAAGGACTGGCTATATAGCTCAGTGGTAAAGAGCTCCTGGGTTCAATCCCCAGTACCAAAAAAAATTTTTTTTTAAAGGAAAAGATAAATAGCACAATAAAAAGTGCAAGAGGCATAAATGAACATTTGCCAAAGTAGAAATACAAATGGCTAAAAATGTGCATTGGTAAAGGGCACTTTGTCACAAAGAGGATTCTGGCAATTCAAGGGAGTTTTCTGGAAAAGACTACTAATTACCCAGAACTAAGTGTGCACACTTAGTTGAAGATGCTCATGCAAACTGGGAAAGGTAATGGGAATAAACCTGTTCTTCTTTTAAGTTGTCTGTCAGGTATTTTGTCAGCAATGGAAAACTGACTAAGGAAGCCTTGATTCTGTAGCAGCAGAAAGTAATAAAGGGGTATGGTAGGGTAGCTCATGATATTCCCCCTAGGAGAATGAGTGTCCTCCTAAGTGCTGCTTCCCCACTCCACCCGTGGGTCATCTACATTTATCATCTCTAGTTAACAATGGGCATTTTCACAGGCTCAATTCATAACATTCATCATAAAGTTGGACACAAAGAAGATGTTCAATAAGCAACAAAGATGTCATCTTTTTTTAAGGTGAATTTCCCTCATCCCCTTGATTCCTGCCACTCATGAACTCCTCCTTTAGTCATCCATTTCTACATCCATTTCTAAATTTCGACCCCCTTAATTGGATTCTTCTGCTCCATCCTGAATTGGTACCAAGGACAGGTAACACATTAGTCTAGTGCTTAAAAATCTTCCTTTTGATTCTGATATCCCTCCCACTACAAGTTGAACATCCCTAATCTGAAATACTCCAAAATCCAAAACTTTTTGGGCATTGACATGATGCAACATGCAGGAAATTCACACTTGATCTCATGTGATGAGTTGCAGTAAAAACGCAGGCACACCAAAACTATCCCATGAAATTACTTTCAGGTTGTGTGTGTTTGAAGTACATATAAAACAAAAATGAATTTTGCATTTAAACTTGGGTCCCATCCCCATGATATGTTTGGGCAAATATTTCAAAATCTGAAAAAAAAATCCAAACTGCAAAACACTTCTGGACCCAAGCATTTTGGATAAGGGATACTCAACTTGTGTGGTTTTCCCTTTCTTTTATTATTCAATGTTTCCAACTTCACACTGGCTTCCTCCTCCCTTCAGAGCAGCCACTCTGATCTCCATTGGGCTGATTTGGCATTGATTGGAAAAGACCTCTGATGAGCAACTTATCAGCAATCCAACAAAGAAATGTCCTAATCCCTGAACTCTGTGCCATCAGCAGCAGTGACTGTCCCCTCTTTGATTACATGTTCTCCCCTCTTGACATCTATGACATTCTTCTGACCTCATTCTCTCACTTCTTATGTGTTCCATCTTTGTCTAAATGATGAGTTTTAGCTGATGGGCCTTTAATGTAAAAGCCCTGACTAACACAGTCCACATATATCTTCTTCTTTTTTTTTTTTTTTTTGTGGTACCAGGGATTGAACTCAGGGGCACTTGACCACTGGGCCACATCCCCAGCCCTTTTTTGTGTTTTTATTAGAGACAGGGTCTCGCTGAGTTGCTAAGTGCCTCACCATTACTGAGGCTGGCTTTGAACTCACGATCCTCCTGCCTCAGCCTCCCAAAGTGCTGGGATTACAGGCGTGTGCCACCGCGCGCCCGGCTTCCACATATATCTTATGATGCCCTTTTCAAAAGACTGTGTCCCTTACTTTCTCATGGGGATCTACCAGTGCCTGAAAGGTTAAGAGCTATTGCATGATGTACAAGGGCCCCATAACTGCTTCCTTCTCCTGTCTGCCTCTTTTTGGCAGACCATGGACATATCCTCAGTGATTGCCTCTCAAGTTCACAGGTTGCTGGCAATTTTCACATGATCGCTTATTTATTAAACATCTACCAAGTATGCATTCATTATTCATTAAGTGTCTAATAAGTATAATTGACACTGCCCTCCAAACCTTCCCTTCCTCCTGTGACTTCTGTGAATAGCAGAGTCCTCTCTCTGGGTGGCTCAGGATGTCTGGTCTCTTGTTCAAGTTTAGGATCCTTCCTGATCTGGTTCAGGTGTACTCTTTCACTGAACTCCCACCTCCTCCCTGCATCCCGGCTGCCGGCCAAGCCCAGCAGCATCTTGTTCTACTGGTTTACATCATGTTCTTGCTCATATGCTTTCCTGGAATTTTCTTTTCTTCTTTACAGATCATACCAACCTCTAAGGCACTGTGCAAATCCCATCTTTTCCATGGAGCTGTGTGTGATTTTTCCTTGTAGAAGAAATCTTTTTTCTTTTCCATGCTCAGCCTCCTTCACCTGTACCTCCTTCATGACATGTAACAACTTCCATTTTGTATTTTAATTGGTCACATATGGCATAGTCCTTAGCCTCCTCACTGGTTGCAGGCTGGGGGGACATCCCCTAGGCTGCTTCATTGTGTTACATATAGCCCATTTTTCATAAATGTTTATTGAATAAATTAGTGAGTGAATCTTAACAAGTGATGGAAGTTTGTGGCGGTACTTTACCTTGAAGCATGCAGTCGTAGGCTTTTCTATCTCTCCTTCCTAATGCGTCCCAGAATCCCAGTGGCTCAGATCCTTCGTCACACTCATGTATTGTCACATTGCTGCTACTGTGCAATCCTGCCTCCAGGGGACATCTGCACAGGAGAAACGTCAATATCATTTTGCAAGTCCAGAAAGTGTTGACAGCACAAAATTATTCAAGACTAAATCTACAGATCAGCTCGCTATCTTTTACTTTCTAATCAAAAGCAATTCTTACTAATGAATGAAAAAAGCCTGCTCCTGGGGAGGAATGTATAATTACATATAATATGCAATGAAAATTATATTATTTTTTTTATAAATAACACTTTTTTTTTTTTTTTTTTTTTTTTTTACTATTTTCTTGTCCTCTTCTGCTATAACACAAACTTCAAGAGGAGAAAGACAGGTGTATTGACTGCCAAGTCCCCAGTCCCTAAATCTGTGCTTTGTACCATGTGGGCGCTCAATAAATATTTGTTGAATGAATAAATATGAGTTCTTTATTATTTTATTTTTGTTTTTTCCAAGTAAAAAACTTGACGAGGCATAAATGTCCCTGGATACCTCACTGAGTATCATTTACCATCCCTCCCTGCTCCATGGCCCAGAGTGATGTTCTGAGATTCTGCTTCTCTATCTCTGCCTGGTAGAAGCCCATGCCCTCCCTTCTCCTCTCTGCCCTCTCCATGCAGTACTAAGTTTTAAAGCAGTCGCTGTTCTGGAGCCCAGACAATGATCTAAACCAAACTGCACTTTGGTGGCCTAAGAAACTCTTCCTCTCCACTTGTTCTCTAAATATCAAAGGATTCCAGGCTTCTCATTCACAAGCTTGCTGGGTCATTTCCCTTGTTGTTCCCAACGTTGTATTCTTACCTCTCTCCCTTCCTCCTGTCCTTCCTTTTTTGGAGACAGGGTCTCACTATATAGCCCAGGCTGGCCTTGAACAACTGGACTCAAGTGATCTTCCTGCCTCAGCCTCCCAAGTAGCTAGCTATGACTCCTACTGGCAGATGCCACCACACCTGGCTCAATGCAACCTTGTACTGAGGTAGGTAAATACTCAGAAAGTGGGGGCAGCCCTCAGATTGGAGTCTTGGTTGTGAAGTGTGTCTTATCTACCTACTTGGGATGTCAGAGGTCCTTGATGATGTTCATTAACCATCCCTCGCTGAATTTGCTCTAAGCAAACTGGACATCCATGGGGTGTCTTGGGAACCCTCTGCACCTTAGCCTGCCTGTGTCCCCCAGGAAGCCCCTTTTGTGGCGAGCTCGGCGCACACACACACTCACTGTTCTTTGATTTTGTTTGCTGCAGTCCTTCCAACCTCCTTCGTGTGGGCTTGAGCTTTGCACCCGTGCCACAGGTAAATGAGGGCCTTATTTACATTAAGAACAACCATGGAAGTTCTGGACCTCAGGCTGCTACAGTGACAGGCCACTTCCAGCAAATTCCCTTCCATGGGCACTTCTCCACGCACACAGTACAGCCTCCACTCACCTGTAGGGGGCGACAGCAGTACAGAGTTATGACTGAGCTGGGGACAGGAAAAGCTGCCACATTGCAGGGACCTAAGGAACTAGGGAGACTGAGGCCCCTGCAGCCTGAAGTCAGGCTGAATAATGAATGACAGCATGTGGTCTTCCCAGAAAACAAAACTTTTGGAATTAGAAGCAGGTTGCTAAAAGTCCATAATGCAGAAAAACCATTTTTCCAAAATGTATAAAATAAGTCATAAGGCTCTAAAACTAACATTCTCTTTCTTTTTCTTTCTTTCTTTCTTTCTTGATATTGACTAACAAAAAGATTCTAATTTATAATAGAAGATCTACTGATTTTTTAAATTCTCCTAAATCCACAGTGGATAGGAGCCACCATGAGAATTCAGTTCAAGGTGAAGTAATCTTCAGCCTCCTGCATACAAAGGTGGTTCCCGGAAGAACTTCCACGGGGTTAATAGGGGGGTTTATGAGTTCCCCATAAAGCTGATTTATCAGGCAAACATTAGGAGACTTTAATGGTAAAGGCACAACTATAATGAAGACAGATTAACTTTATTTAGATCCCCTTGCTTATAAAAATACCTTCTGGGAGAAAAAAAAAAAATCAAATTTCAGCAGTAAAAGTGACTTACTTTGTGCATTTTCTTCCTCCTCTTCCCGTCTCCCTGAGTGTACCACCATCCCCCCCTGGAAACACTGTAGAAAACAGGGGGGCTCCTTTCCCTGTAGAACCTGGACCTTCAAATTTAAACACAAAGAAAACAGATAACAGAGATGGGGCCTTCAAAGTCACAAAAAACAATACCTGCCTATGGTAGAAAATCTGAAAAATAAAGACATACACACAAAAGTCAGTGATACTTCTATCATCTAAAGTTTTCTCCTAAACAAAACCAGGAGTGATATTTCCTATTGCCTTATAACCTCATCTTCATCACTAGTTTTTTAACACTGAATATTCTTTTGAAACATGAATTTTGATGCTTTAATTTGTGGTATGGATATAACATGATATAACATGACTAAACACATTTTTAAGAAAGTACACTTCTCAGGAATGGGAATGACTAATCGTTGACTTAGTAATGCTGGGGGAAAATGTATTCTTTGCAACCATCTGCTATACTTTGGATCTTTACTCTTCTCCAAAGGTCCATGTGTTAAGGGCTTGGTCCTCAGACTGGAGCTGTTGAGAGGTGGTGGAACCTTTAAGAGGTGGACTGGAGTGGGAGGTCTTTAGGCAGTGTGTGTGGGGGGTGTGTGCTCTTGGAGGGGACAGTGGGACCCCAGCCCCTCTCTTTCTCTCTTTTATTTCCTTGCCATGAGGTAAGAGGTGTTGCTTCACCAAATGCCCGTGCCACGTTGTGTTGCCTCACCTCAGCCAAAAACCAACAAGGCCACCTGATTATAAACTGAAACCTTTGAAACCATGAACCAAAATAAACCTTTTCTCTTCTTAAGCTGATTATCTCAGTTATTTGTTATAGTAGTGTCCCAGCAGTGTCTCACAGAGCCATGTGCCTCGCCCACAGCCTGCCCTGCCTGTTCATGCACTGTCTCATCAGGTGTGAGCTGCACCATAAATAATGTTAGGGTAGAATCGACTCACTCTCACTTTGGCAAGACATTTTCCCTGAAAGAGGAAATATTTTGTCAGGCTGGCATTTGGGGGGGCTTGAAAGGTAGGAGCAATTCACTCCATGAGTTGTCAACCTCAGAGCCTGTTTTGTGCAGTCAGGTGCTGATTTTGGGCAGCATTTCATCAGTGCAAAATGAATTTCCACTTGTTGGACTGACAAAAAATGAGATGCTCCAACTAGAGAGATTAAGACTCAAAGCTTTTAAGAATGCTTTTGAAGGCATGATTAAAATATAGTCATGCTTGGCCTTTATATAAAAAATGCGGTTGAAATGACCAACTATTAGGAATACATTAAAATACAACCATTGCTAATCACTATTTCTAAAATGTGATCCATACTAGAAAATATTCATTATAATTTTTTTTAGGGAATACGACTGGTTCCAAGGGCTGTGGAAGGCTGAATACATGTGGCTCTATTTCTGGAGAAAATTTCTCCGCTCTCTTCTCATGTTATTGTTAATCATACACCCAAGATGGAAAAAAACATTCACACAAGGAATAAAGTTTTCCAAAGTCCCCAAGTCAACGCTTAATTACTGGTATTCAAGGATGAGATGTGTGGCGTAGATCGTTCAAACACTGAAAAGAAATGTTCATAAAACCTTGGATTTAGGCTGTAGTAACCAATAGGCATTATGCAGGTTCTAGGGCTAGAAGACCAGGACAGACACAGTCTTTTTAATAAATAGATAAAGAATGACAAGGTGGCTGTGGCTGTGGCTCAGTGGTAGTGTACTTGCCTGGCATGTGTGAGGCACTGGGTTTGATTCTCAGCACCACATATAAATAAATTAATTAATTAAATAAAGGTCTACCAACAACTAAAAACATATATATATATATATACACACACATATATATACACATATATATATATACATATATATATATATAAATAAAAGAATGACTATGTAGTTTTAATGTGGTAAAAACACACCAAACAGGGAGATATGGATAAAATAAGGGTGATGCGAGCTGACACCTGCATCATGGGAGGTGTATAGTTATGCACATCTGCACATGGTCCAGAGGTGGGGAAAAGCATACGGGGCCTGAGGTGAAGGGAAGAGGGCTCCTGGATCAGCAAGCAGGCCTGGGTGGGGGATGGGAGGAACAGGAAGTGGGGGAGAAGGGTGGGGACACTCACAAAGGTGCTGAAAACCACTGGGAGCTCACGGAGACTGTAGTCTATGTGGTAAAGATGTGCTCTGATGTGTTCTAGAAAAATCACCTGGGTGATTTTCCCCATGGGAATACCCCAAGCTCTGCAGAAGTCTCTGACATTTCCTTCAGGTGAATGGTGTGAAGGTGGAATAACTTAATTTTTAAGGCTCTTGAGCCAACACTGCTCTGCAGGATGGTGGTTCTTTGGGAAATCCTTTTCAATTTTAGAAGTGGATAATGGCAACCATTGCATTTGCAACACCTCCTTCATTATCAATTAGGTGGAAACCTTTCAGAAACACTCACTGGCCATTCACACTTGCTTTGTGGATCTGCCATTCGTAGACACAGTGTTTTCTATCCTTCTGCTCACATTACAATGCGTGGGAAGATGAAATGTGAGGCAGAGTCTAAAATCTGCAGAAAAAGGCCCTGGATTAGAAGTGCCCTAGATGATGCTGTCTTTGTTCATTAGAATCAGGTCTTCAGGGACTGGACCAAGTATCATCTGGAGTCCCCGAGCAGCAGCTCCTTGGGACTTACCTGGGCCCCCCTTTCCTCGTCCAGCTCCACTGTCATCAGAGCTGATGTTCCCTTCTCACTCACAGTTGAATGCCGGCCTTGCCAGAAGAAATACACACATTTCTCTTTGCCAGCCACTCTTGCTGAATGCTCTCCCTTTTGTCGACTTCCCACTGCAAACACACAGAATGGCAGAGGGCGAGGTAAGCAGCTGAGTCACAAAGGAGAACACCTTGCTTAATTCTCCAGGGTCTGCAAGGAGGTAAGCCTGAGGGCACCAGGCTGAGAAGAAATCACTCACAACTGGAGTCATGTCAATCATACTGCAGGAGAGGGAAGCCACCTTCCTCCCAGCTCATGAACCAGAGCCTCCAAGTATGAGAATGATGCTCCAAAGGGCCCTCTTGATTCCCAAAGAGAAACATGTGTCATCCTAGAGGGAGGCGGCAGATCCCTCCAAGTGTGTGACAGGGAGAAGTAGTGACTGCCAAAGTGGCACCAATGGCTCACACAGACGCACACGTGTTTTCCAAATTACGCCACTCTTTGGCAAAGGATTAGCTGGTGGAAAAGTGATATGGAAAACAACAGCTGGACCAGCTTTCAGGGCAAAGGAAAAGAATTAGACTGTTAAAACTTTCTAGTTTTTTTTTTTTTTTCCTTAATTTTAAAGACAACTCTGAATTTTCCAAGTTCGTCAGAAATGGAAGAGATGCATTGCTGATCTATGCTCTCACAAAATAATCAAGGATTTCCTATCTGTCATCAGGGCTTGGCCAGAATGCAGGGCTCACTGACCGTCCTGCCTGCCTGGAACTTAGTGAGAGTCAGCAGCAGAGAAGACAGATGTAGCTCCCTGCCCTCAAGAACAGTCAGAGGTCAGCTGGTTGAATGTCATTTTTAAATAGCATTCAAACCACAAATCTCTACCTTTAGGAATGTATCTCACTCCACATTCTATTTATTTAGCATCTACTGGGTCCCAGGACCTCTTTAAGATACTCAGCCTATAATGATGAGCTAAACACTTCCTTGTTTTCATTCTAATAAGCAAGCGAATGAGCAAAGCAACTTTAGACAGTGAGAAATGGTATGAGAAAAATAGGGGGATGTGATACCCAGCAGCCTGGATGACAGTAGGATTGCCTGTTGGGAGAAAGTGCATAAGCAGAGGCTGGAGGGACAGTGATCAGGATGCAGAATTTTTTTTTTTTTTTTTTGTACCAGGGATTAACTCAGGGGCACTCAACCACTGAGCCACATCCCCAGCCCTATTTTGTATTTTATTTAGAGACAGGGTCTCACTGAGTTGTTTAATGCCTCACTTTTGCTGAGGCTGGCTTTGAACTCCCCATTCTCCTTTCTCAGCCTCTAGGGGATCACAAATTCAAAGCCAGCCTCAGAAACTTAGCAAGGCCCTACACAACTTAGTGAGACCCTGTCTCAAAATAAACAATAAAAAGGGGTAGGGATGTGGCTCAGTAGTTAAGTACTCCTGGGTTTAATTCCTGTACCCCCCCCCCAAAAAAAAGCATTGATATATTACATCATCAAAGCACTTTCAAGGACAATTTTGTTGCTAGTCGTTGTGTTTAGGAATCACAGAAAACTGAGGTGTGAAGAATTGCTCATGCTCAAGTAGTCTTGCACCAGAATCCCATTTATTGACCACTAACTGACAAACTCATCTATATCACTCTCTGGGGCAGCCCGACCCTGTGTTTCTGGGCTCCTCGAGCAGAGTCTCCTGATTCTGCAGGGACATGAACCATTCTCTATAGCCTACTCTGCAGGTGGTCACTGGGGCCACACAGACTGGCCAACATCCACCAAGAAGACAACTGTGCTGCCTTTACATCTGCTGTTTTCTGCTCATCCTGTCCTGGGAGAACACCCAAACTCCAAGTTCAGTCTAGTTCGCAGGTGCAACCCTGGTGGGGTATGAATGATGGGGGTGCTGGAATAGCAGTCACCCAGAGGCCAGTGCCTCTGTGATGGCTACAGAGCCACTGTAAAAACCATTGGACTGTGCTTCTCTGCTCCCAGTGGGAAGCTCAGGAGTCTGGATGCTCCTTGCTCTAACTTCATTCTCTGTAGCAGGAGGTTTTCAAAGTTGCAACTGTGCTCATAAACATGCTGCTGGAGCTGGTTGTGAGACATACATTATGTTTACTGGAAAGAAATACAGAAAGGGATGGCCTGGGTCAAATTGTTCTGGGTCAAATTGTTATTTCGTAGGGGCTTCCAAGTAA
This sequence comes from Tamias sibiricus, assembly GCA_025594165.1. NCBI lineage: Eukaryota > Metazoa > Chordata > Mammalia > Rodentia > Sciuridae > Tamias > Tamias sibiricus. The sequence goes on from CM046669.1 coordinate 69,466,356, forward strand.
ATTATCTATGAAGGTCTTGGAAACGTTAGATTGATTTCTTTTTAATTAATTCACTTCAGTATAGCTGTCTGCATTCATTCTCTTTCTAGTACTTCTTGCTCATAACTAACAGCTAAGGTAAGAAAAGGACAAACATCAGCTTGTGTTTTCCCTTTGTTGCACATTATCAAACTTGCAGTTTCCTTCCTGCATTTTGGTAACTACAGGTGCCTTTAAAGTTTATTTCTTAAAGGCCCTAGTCCCACAGTTCCACAGGTTAGCAGACCTCACCCCTCCAACACACACTAAAGTCCCTGCTATTGTCTTCATGCCACCAGCAGCACATATTTGTATTTCAGTCTGCCACCTCTTCACTACATTGAGGAGCTTATGTCTACTTTAGTGACTCCTTGGGAACTGCTATTGTTTGGGTAGCTGCATGTTATCTCGTGTTTAAATGGAACTCAGTGATGAGTATTCTCTGTACCTACAGTATGAGCATGTGTCAGGCACTGTGCTAAACATCACAGATATCAGACTTTAATGTTCTGTGAGTCAAGTTCCATATTTCCTATTTCCCAGGTAAGAAAATCAAGACTCAATACAGGTTCCCTCATTTTACCTATCATGATGTACAGCTGGAAACAAGGGCTAGAGCTTCTGATTCTCAGGCCTTATGATTCTGGAGCCTGTAGACTCTCCTCCAATGAAGCAGCCTCGTCAGGAAAGAGACAGGAGCAGTTCAGACTGCTCTAAGGAATGAGGTAGATGAGGAGTGCCTCTCCCACTGGGGTCCTTGCCTACATCCCACTACTGCCTGGAAGGATAGGCCAGAGCTGCCTGGACAGGGCTGTTTAGGAAGCCCCCGAAGTCTAAGAAAAGGACTAAATGGCAAATAGTGTTTGATGTTTAGTTCTGTGTTTGAATGGCAAGGACTAAACATAAAACACAATTGGGTGTTGAGTCAGCCCTGCTGCTAGGTCAACCCTGGCCTTCTCAGGGGTCTGGTGACTAGGTCTGTTGGTTCTTCCTTATGGCCAAACTCCTGTCTCCTTACATCTGTGCCAAGGCCCAAACTCTGACTCCCTCCTGCAGGGTGAGCAGGGGCACACCACACTTGGCTTTGAAAAGAGCCCAGCCTGGACTTTAGTGTCCAGCTCTGCTTTCTACTGGTGGTGCTGTCCTGTTCCTCACCTGAGAAATCAGCTGTGAGGTCAGGGTAGGCCCCCAGCATCATGCCTAGGGCATGAGGGGAACTCTAGGTCCACAGCCTGCTCTGCCCTGCCTAATGCTCACTGCCACCAGCCAGTGATGCCCACTGTGGACTGCCCAGGTCTTGGTCTGCTGGGTTTTCCCCTCCACCAGCAGATCAATGATCAAGCAGTCCGCTCTCGGCTCTCCTCATACACCATGAAGTACTGTTTCCTCTTCTTGCTTTATTGTCATTTATAACATATATTCTCAGAGTCAGGGTCTGAAATATTTCATTAGTCCTTCAAAAGGGTGTTTTGCACAGAGTAGGTGCTCAGTAAATACTGTCCATTGATCAACACACTTATCTTGCATAAATCAGGACAGAAATCAAAGGGTTCTCACTCTGCAGGTGTCCCATCTTCAAACAACCCCTGTGCTTCTGTGTGGCCCCTGTGGGCAGCCATACATGGACATAAGGTGGCTATAAGTTCAATAAACTTTCTTGGGAAGCGAATCTCAAAACCACAGAGTTGGGGCATGTGATCTCCTGATTGGGTAGGGATTAGGAACACTGGGGACGATGCCTACCTCTTGGTAAGGAAAAGGAATTAAATTTCCCTAGTTCACAGGACCCTCATGGGATCCCCATGGACACAAGATACGGGTCCCCCGACCCCCACCCCATCCATGCCCTCTGAGAACAGCATCCAACTGAGTGTTTTGCTACAGAGTGCTTCTCTGACAGGAACCATGAGGAGATCTGACTGCCTTTATATTTTAGCAGACCCATATGGCACTCTTAGGGCTCTGAACCCCAGAGGAAAAGAAACTTATCATTGTATTGGTGGTGCTGGGGATGGGAACCCAGAACCTCATGCCTGTGAGGCAAGTGACCTACCACTGAGCTACAACCTCAGTGTTCCCACCACTTCAAAAAATAAATCTTTTTTGTGTGTGCATTTACCAGCAATGTCACATCACCATTTGGTTCTGGTTTAAATCACCCAGATGTGATCTATTTAATGTTGTATTTAAGCAGCACACAGCCACATGGCAAACACCATCTGGAAGCAAGTCATGACTTTCCTAGAAAACCTCTGGGGACGGGGGCAGGGGAAGGAGCGAGGGTGGTGGAGAAGAGTGACACATGCTTGCTTTCTGGAAATGAACAGTCAGAGACATCAGCAGTGCAGGGCTGTCAGGACTTCGCCTTACTTCTTTTTATTTACTAAGGAGTCTTTAACGTGGATCAGTGGAGCCCCGTGTGCCCTGAAGCAGCTGAAGACACCAGGTGTGTGCAGGGCGCCTGCTCTGCACAGCTGCCACTCCTGCTTCTCTGAGTGAAGGGAACGGAGGTGCTCACTAACCTGCGGTGCTCACCATGTACTTCCACTTGACCACATAGGCGTCTCCCTCGTGGAACTGCCCGATGCTCTGCCTGGGGAGCCTGCTGTAGTCGAATTCTAGGATATGCCAGACATCCACGGAAATGCTGGCAATCTCAAAGTGCCTCCTGTCGTCCCCTTCCACCAGGCCATAGCCACGGCCAATGTTCACCCCATCCAGGACGGTGCTGACTGTCATCTGGGGCACTGGCACCATCCGTGTGACATCGTATGGCCTGATGTCGGCCCTAGGGTCTTCCTACATGGGGATATAAAAATGTTTGTCCAGTTTCTTCTGATCCTATAGTCATACTCAATGATGTTTTAACTACTCCCCCCCCACCCCCCCTTTTTTTTTTTTTACAGTGCTGTGATGAAACCCAAGGCCTTGCAAATGCTAGGCAAGAGTTCCACCTCTGGGGTAGGTCTGTGGCCCTACTTCAACTACTAATGGGACAATGTGAAAGGGCAGCTTTCACAAGATTTTCAGGATGTATGGCTGCATTTAGGGGAAGAATTCTGGGAGGCCAGAACCCATCACAACAGTAAAGGCAGACTTTAACTAGAAATCATTTTGCTGTTCTCTTAGTGCACCCTGCAAAGTCTTTTGGTGTCAAGGCTACCTTTGTGAGGACCCAAGTTAAGCTGGGTGAGGACTGATCTCTGGAATACCTTCTGCTGGCCAAGATCCCCGGCGCTCTTCTCAGTAGGTCTCTTCAGTTCAGTCCAATCGAGAAATTTCTCTTTGAACAAAATAGTTTCATTGTGTTCAGTAAGTCTCCCAAATATTGCCCAATCAGGCCGCCCCTGTCCTTTTCTGCAGGGTGGAGTGGACAAAAAAAGAACCCAGATTCAGCCATGACAACAAAGGAAAGCAAACATAGCTACTGAAACAAAAATCAAAATACATGAGTGGTAGATAGAACAAATGGTTTATTTTTACTTATTTTACCAAAGAGGTGATCTGGTATTATTTTAGCCTGGTGCCTGGCAAGGCTTTGTGTCTGTGGGGCTGATGTGCCTCAAGGTGAACCAGGTCAGGACTGGGCTTTTCTTGCAAGTTCTTCTAGCAAGTTCTTGTGACGGACACCCCTGGGGCTGGTGCACTACACTGGGAGCTCTACAAAGGCACATCCACACATGTACCTTGCTCACCCACTGTCACCCAGTTATATGCAGGTGGGCACCAAATTCTCCCAGTTAACCAGCAGACATGAGGAAGAGGATATAACCCTGAATTCTCTGTGAATTTATGCCATGTTACAAAAAACCTCTCCAGGGTATGGAGATTGTCTTGTTACTAAAATGAACAGACTGTATTTTCATCTATCATAAATTAAAAATTTGCACATTTATTTCTAGGCTACTGGACACAGTGGCAGACAGGAAAGGCACAATGAAAAGAAAGAGCACAGCTCATTGTGGAGGGTTTATGTACTTTCAGGATTTTAGAATTTGATGCTGCACCAGAGAACAGAGGTAATTTAGAAAAAGGCAGAGCTGAGCAAATACATGCTATCTAGGGTACAGCAAGGAGAAGAATGGGTGGGTGTTTCTTCTTCCTCCAAACCAATTTTTGGCTGTGAATTGAGACCAAGATGCTATTATCCCATCAAACCAATCAGCTCTATTTTCTGTGTCCTACTGTGCCCTGTTTCCATCATTTCCCATTTTGTCCCTTAATTTTTCCTTTGGTGCATTGTAATCATACATGATAGTGGGATTCATTGTGGCACACTCACGCATGCACATAACATAATTTGGTCAATTTTATTCCCCAGTACACTTCTCCTTTCTTCTCTGCCCCACCCATTTCCCTTCCCTTAATTTTCAAGAGACCTCTTTTTTCTTTCTTTCTTTCTTTTTTCTCTCTAGCTACCACATATGAGATTAAACATATGACCCTTGACTTTCTGAGACTGGCTTATTTCACTTAACAGCCCTGGGCAAACATGGGAGCAGGGGCTAGTGGGTTTCTCCTTACTGACTTACACTTACTTTACCCACGGCCGAGACATCACGCTCGGAGGGTTTCAGCCTCCTTGTTTGTGGAGAAGGGCTGGGTTTGCCATCTTGCCTGTATCTCAAAATCCCTGGGGAGATTTTAAGCCATACTGACACAGAAGCCCCATCCCTCAGGAGTTGCAGGCACCTCTCTGGGCCTGGCATATGCATTTTTTTTTTTTTTCTTTTCTTAAAGTTCCTCTAGCGATTCTGTTGCAGAGATGCTGGAAACCAGTGAATTAGGTGCTAAGTCACTCATGTTCAGATTTGTGAACATGTCACTTTTAAATATAAATTGACCATCATGTAGATTCTATGTTTCAAAATTATTTTTTTTCTTTAAACTAGAATAAAATTAGATTAAATAATATAGGCTTCATTTGAGTTCTTAAAACACTGGTTGGCACAGTTAATGTTAAATGGCAATTTGCTAAAGAAGGACTTAAAAAATTTTTACCACATTCACATAATTTAAAAAGTGTTTAATTATAGAAAGAAATTGATAACAAATCAATAATTTTAAAGCATGAAACAAGGCAGGGAAGTTGAAATTATACACTATTTTATGCTGTTTGGTGGCATATCTATTTCTAATTTATTATTGTGTAGCACAAATGTTTTAAATCATTTTCTGGGGTTCTGGTAGTTTAAAATAAACCAATCTTTTCCATGTAAGAATTCTTATTTTTCGTGATGATATTTCTTAGAGTTTGTGCATACTCTGAATTTGCCAAAATAACTTTAAAAGGTCTAACGCACTACAGGGAATATTAAAATTACAATTATTATTTCAGTACCATAATCTTGTCCTTCCCTTCGCCCCAAAGGACAAAAGGCACAAACATATATTGCCAAATGCCAAATAAATCTTGGGACTCAAAGGTCATGCTCCGAAGGTAAGGAATCAGAAGGAAACAAGTGGCTTTGCACCTTCAGATCTATGGCAGAACTGCAGATCCTGGGAAGCTTTTGAGATCAGCAGGAAATTTGTTTAAACAATTGCTACTCATCTGCTGCAACAGCACCTGGAATGCTACAGGGGAGAACTGTTTATCTACGTCAAAAAATTAAACACAACACAAACATCTTCCTGAGGACTACAAAATCCACATTTCTCTATTAGTTAGGTAAAAGTTAAAGAAATGTTTGTTTTGTGAATCTTCACAGTCCAGGGCATGCAATCAGTCATGAGAACTGAAACCTTTATGAAAGGAGTGACAGTGACGGTGAACTGATCCTACACAAGGATTCTCCTCACTCTACGAGCTGCACACGGACCGCGGGAATACCTGGGAATAAGTGAATTGCATTCTCCAGGATCTAGTGGATTGATGTCACAATTCTCATAGTCGAAGGTTCCGTTCCATAAGTGCTTTGCCAGCTGAAAAGCTATTTTGCGCTGTGCTAAGGTGACTTCTTTCCCATGCCACACATAAACTTCACTACCAAAGTCAAACACCAGGACCTGGGGAAATGGCACAAAAGAATTTGCTCACTTCAAGGATATGTTCCAGCTGAGTCAGGTCTCCAAAGACAGTGAGTCAAATGGGTGATGATAAAGGTTAATGGGGAAACCCATACAAACTCAAGAAGGCCACAGGATTTGTCCAGCTGGCATTGCCCTGCCAAGCCAGCCTCTAGTCCTGGGGTTGGGGTGTGTGTATGTGATTTTCTCCTTGTTGTTCTAAATGCCCAAGTTAATGATTCCTCCTATGAACTCTCAAACCACTTAGAACGTCTGATTCATAAAGGAGTTATTTAAGTACATCATCTTATTTTCTTCACTTCCTCCCTCTCCCTCTTATTTCTCACTCCCTCACTTGTTCATTCATTCACATCATAGATGCCAGATACTGATGATCCAATGAAGTCTTCTCTCTTATGTACAATTCTAAGATCCTTCAGGGCAGAGATCGTATCATAGTTATGGTATGGGCTTACTACTGAGTGTTTGCTGAATGAATACACGAATGTAATGCTATTTCTCATTTTTCCACACCTGTAACTGTGTACAACTTTATCTTCTGAGAAGTTTCTCCCTTTATTTCCAGCAATCCAAGTTCTACTTAACTCTAAACTAGGCTCAGTTTCTTTAAAATGTTATTCCTCATTATTTATTTTTCCATGACCTTTTTTCCTCCCACTTTAATGTCCATACATATCATATACCCAATTCGGCTTTGGATTTATATAATCTTTCTAATGTGCTTCAGAAACCCAATAAAATTAAAGGTCCTTTTGTATCTTCTGCTTTTTTCTCAACACCTAAGACTATTTATTGGTTTTAGAAATGTATGTAATGAATAAATGTTTACTGGTGTGAGTGGGAAAAAAAATCATATTACCTGGCAAATCCATAAATTAAATATATATCAATATATTATTCCTGTAACGTAAGGACTAAAAAATGTTTTATTTAATCTTTATACAAAATTAAAGAGACAGGGCTGAGTAATGTTTCCATTTTGCCTAAAATATAAAAGCCTTCAATGATCCATGCCATTTTTGCACAATATTCTGAATTCTGTATTAGTATTTCAGATGGCAGTAATGGTTTTGAAATTCCAAATAAATATCCTCTTAATATTTGTGTTTAACAACTGGCGCTAACTCCAGCTAACATTTCCTGGGCACTTCCTGTCTATTTTGTGGGGTGGCCCTGTGCAGAGTGCCCTAAGTGTACTCTTACTGAAGCACTGTACCTCTTTTTGTTGCAAAAGGGAGCACTTTGGAATTTTCCCCAGTAGTTATCATCAGGAACAAGTTTGTCATCCATCAAACGGTAAATACAGTTTGTTTCTATTATGGCTGTCTCATACAGCTCATCTTCTTTAGGGTCTCCAGCACCTTTAGGGTGGGAACAATAGAAGAGCATCTTATTTTACGTCAAACAGTTGTTTCTTTAGAAGAATAAATCAGGAATAAAAAGGAAGTTCAAGTTTTATCAATCTCTGAAATACAGTCAGCTCTTACACTGGTAACTGGCTTGGCCACCCAGGAGCTTCCAGAAGTCTTTGGCTGCGTGAGTGTGTGTATTAATTCCTTCTTCTAAGGTTTGGATGTATGTGGCTCTACAACCAAGTTCCCTCTTTGTCTGAATTAAAGTTGCAAGTTCTGAAGCCTAAACAAAGAAAGAAGCACAATTACCTGGCTAGAAAAGTCTGTGGCTGGATGGAGAGGCACACAGCAGTAGTTCTCAATCTTTAACACTCAACAGATCACATCTGATGCTTTTGAAAGCTACCTGTTCCTTGGGCTTAACTGTTTTTGAGATTCTCATTCAAAAAGCCTGTGGCAGAACTTCCTAGGGGTCTGGGATAAAGGGCTTTAAAGTGGTACTAGTTCCTTTTAAACACAGGAATAGGAATAAATCCAGGACTGGAGGCATAGGTCACAGTCCTTCTGGAAAATCCCACCTCAGCCCTCAGGAAAGCTCCTTTGAGAGACACTCAAGAGGACATACTACCTGTCCCTTCTCACCTAAATGAAACACCCACCATTTGGCTCTGGCATCTGGGAGAACATTTCATCCACGCGAAAGGAGGCGTTAACTAAAGCATTTTATCATGCAGACACCCACCTTTGCCTTCTCAATGACATTTGCGAACTCTCCCACCCACAGGAAGCAGAACTGGGGAGAGAGTAGAAGGAAGCAGTCCCCACTGTTGAGTGACGAGGCGCGAGGTTCCACCAGCCTCGTCTGTACGTGTCTTCTTCCTGAACAGGAGACCTAGAGTCACCGTTTGACCACGCTAGACTGGGGCTAGGACACAACCAGGGCTGAAGTATCACTGCTACAGACTACCAAGTGTAAGAACTCTTGTCTACTAAACGACCTCCCCTAACCTTGGGTAGCATGGAGAGGAATTTAAAGGGGGCAACAGGAAGATAGCATTCAGTGAATTCCCCTAGCTTGCCCAAATGTCACCAGGCTTCCTAGGACATTTGTCAGTGTCTTTGTATAGTATGTGCATGGATGCATTAAGGTTTCCTCCTCCAGGGAAATAGGCAAACGTGCTCCTTTTTCTCTCCTTTATTCTCCTAGAGCTTCTACCCAGCCCACCTCATACCCTTAATATCTCTGGCTGTGTTCCAGGGAAAGGCAGACTTTTCTATAGGATCTCTTTCCTGTGGAGTTTTCAACACCTTTTCCTAAATGAGTTATTGATTTCAAGCTATCCACAATCACACACATGGCATGGTCTCTAGGTTAGACCATGGGAATGAAGATTGGCTATTGGAGCTTGTCACCAGTTTTTTTTTTTTTTTTTTTTTTTTTTTGGTACTGGGGATTGAACCCAGGGGCACTCGACCACTGGGCCACATCCCCAGCCTCTTTTTGTATTTTATTAGAGACAGGGTCTCACTGAGTTGCTAAGTGCCTCGCCATTGCTGAGGCTGGCTTTGAACTCAGGATCCTCCTGCCTCAGCCTCCCAAGTACTGAGATTACAGGCGTGCGCCACCACACCCGGCTTGTCACCAGTTTTTTAAACACACTAGAAAGGATGGTGGTTTTGCAGAAGCACATAGGAAACCCAGGCAGAGGTGGAGGATGGTTCATCCACCCTTCTCACAATAATCCATCTACAGGGGTTGCCATGAGGAGGCAGAGAAGCCTCTCTCCTCCCAGCCCTGGGCTTCCCTGTGGTCGTCTGAGTCTCTCTCTGGCTATGGATAAAAAAGGCAGGAGGGTGTCATCAGCTCTGCCTCATTTGCTTCTGCTTTCACTTCATTCCTTCCCCAGTAATGTGCTCTCCTCCTTCTGGCCTGAAGAAGTAAGAGAGAACTGAACAGTAAGTAAGGAGAAGTGAACAGAGGGTGGACTTAGGGCACATCTGGTGACTGCATGGCATTATTAGGGCATGGGCCATGGTGCCATGGTGCCAGAGAAAGCAGACGCAAAAGCAAAGAGATTCTGGAAGGGGAAGAGACCTGATTCCACTCCAGCTCTGCCACTCAGTAGCTGCTGTGACCTTTGGCATGTTACCAGCCTCTCAAAGTCCCCATGGGCAGAGAATGCCTGCATTATGGGATTTTGTGACACTGAAGTGAGAGGAGGTAGCAAAATACTTGGTTCATGGCAGAGTCTCAGAACACATGCAGGCCCTTCCTCTCACAGGGGACAAAGGAGCAGTCAGGACCAGACAGAAACCACTGGTCAGTGTGTCATTCCTTTATGCGGCTTAGAGGTACCTTTGATCTGCAGCAACATCAGCTTCTTGTAGGGCACTGCACTGTTGTTAGAATTCTGCTCCGTCAGGTTGACACTCCGCAGTATGACGCTGCTGAAGTTCTCCTTACTGGCTAACCCTGCCAGAGTAGCTTCAGTGAAGTTGGAGTTGGAGGACACTGGGGCCGGTCGAAGAGGGAAGCAAGACGTTCAGATAAGGTGACAGTGTTCCCAATCAGAAATTATTCCTGACTTGCTACTTTTGTCTTTGAAAATTGATCTGACAGGTACACATGATCTAGTTTGATTATCTATGCAATTCAATGTTCAATCACTATGTAAAGAACTAAATATGGGCCGGGGCGCGGTAGCGCACGCCTGTAATCCCAGCACTTTGGGAGGCTGAGACAGGAGGATCGCGAGTTCAAAGCCAGCCTCAGCAATGGCGAGGCACTTAGCAATTCAGTGAGACCCTGTCTCTAAATAAAATACAAAAAAGGTCTGGTGATGTGGCCCAGTGGTACCGAGTGCCCCTGAGTTCAATCCCCGGTACCAAAAAAAAAAGTGTACAAGAATAAACTGTTTATTGACAAGCGTCACAACTCACCATGCAGAAGGACAAATGAGTGGCAACAAGGACAGCCACTTTGTTATAAAAGTAGGTATTGAACTCATTTGTTCCAGTTCCACTGAAAGCTATTATTATTCCTAATAACTGGTAGATGCTGGATATATTCCCAAGGAAGACTGTTGATGGCTTTCACCAAAAGTCTTGATATGCAGAAAAGTCAACATTCTGTAAGAAAGCATTCAGTTCTAACCCTTTTCTGGAGGCAGTGATCAACTAGATGATATCTTGAGGTCCTCCGCTCTTAGACCTGAGACTGTAATTATAAGATGCTAGACCAACAAGTATCTGTGAACCAAATTGTCTTCATAAAACCATCCTTGGAGCCCCATAAAAAGTGGAGGTAGTAGAAAAAGTATGTAAAACACATGAAAATAAATCTTGATTTCTCCAATTCATTGCTTAAAAAAATGTATTATGTTGAGCTGGGTCTGTAATTCCAGCAGCTTGGCAGGCTGAGGCAGGAGGAAAGTGAGTTCAAAGCCAGCCTCAGTGATTTAGCAAGGCCCTAAGCAACTCAGCAAGACCCTGTCTCTAAATAAAATATTTAAAAAAGGAGTGGGGATGTTGCTCAGTGGTTAAGCATCCCTGAGTTTAATCCTCAGTACAAAAAAAAAAAAAAAAAAAAAAAACAACCCACAAAACTATATGTTGAAGCAAAATTTAGAGAATTATTTCACTGGGATTATGATTTAATGCTAAAGAAATATAATTGATACTTCACAATTCCTTAGTGTTATAATAAAAAAATTCACCCACTTCATCTAAATACTATATTTCTAAGAAAAACTTGAGGAAATTGGTTTATGAATGCTACAGGGAAATAAAAAATATTGAGAATATTCAAAATATCAAGATTATGCCTGCCATTACCTTCACCATGAAAAATCACTGTTTCAGAGCAATGAAATCCCACATTATAAGGAAGATAAAAGCAGAGACGCTTGGTCAGAAGTAGAGGCAGCTCCCACCAGCTCACTCCCCACTGGTGACTCTGTCTCCACTCCTCCCCCCCACCCAACCCCCATCTCAAATAGGGCAGCCTGAGGGGCCTCTATCAAGGACAGATGGAAAGCACTACTTTGTGAATTAATTAATAATATACAAATCTTGGATTAGGAAAACCAGCAGCTTGGGATGTTTTCCCATAAGAGATCAAATCAATAGTGTGCCCTTAAAAGTGGAGAATTCTTGCGTTTAGACTGTCTCTATTGGACTGAAAATGGGCTGAATTACAAAATTTAGAAAACCTTTTTTCTCCAACTTCTTGAGACAAAACTAAAGGATACTTTAAATTTCCCATACTTAAGTGTTGTCCTTTGAGCACCTTTAAACAGGAAATGATTAAATGATACCCAGGTCCCAAGAGCAGAGCGGGGTGGTGGTGCGAGTACCCACTTTTTTCTACTTTCATCCGCTTTGACTCCATGAAGGCGACGTTTAGCCTCTGCTCAGTGTACTCCTGAAGGAGATCATCTCTTGCTGCCAGCATTTTCAGGGGGTTCTTGGAAGACTGGACTCGGCGTTTGGGTCTAACAGCACGCTTGTGCTCAGCCACGGCAGACGTCAACCTGTGGAGGAAGCACAGCTGCTTCTTATCTGTAATATCAGCCACACCGGGTTTGGGTTTGTTTTATCTACAGCAATGGGCTCACAATATAAACCTTTCATTATAATCTTACAGCTCCGCCCACTACCACTCCCCTGGCGTGTATTCACAGAACCTTGGAGGTGGGAGGGAGGGTCCAGCCTGAGTTCAAGATCCTGGAAAATCCCAGAAGCCCCGCCCATTCCATGTGCCCTGGCTTCTGCCTGCAGGGTCGCCCTGTGCTTCACCTGGCAGCTCACTCTATGGCTTAGACAGCTCTGAAGTTAGGGTGCCCTTCTCCTTCCCATGCCCATGTCCTAATTCTCTCTTCGGAATTATACACCCTTGTCTACCTTTGCATTACCAGCAGACAAACATTGCCCCACCATTCAATCCTCTTTGCTCCAGACTGAAGTTTCTCTTTACAAAATAGCTTTTCAGTTCACTCACCATCCCTCTGTGGCTAGCTTCTGTGGGAGCCACTGGCCCCTTGAGAAAAACAGCCACAATTTTGAAAAGTGTATTGAAATAAAATAGGTCTGCAAAATCATCTGTGACATGTCCCGACACTTTCACAAGCCTGTGGGCTAATGCCCAGCCTGGGAGGTGGTGGTCTAGTTACATGATGTTCCAACAGAGTCTCACCACTACACTCAACTTCCAAGTGCCTAAAAATCTTCCTTATGTATAATATCGCTGCCTCTCTGTGTATAAATATTCACGTAAGTATTTCAATTATTATTTATAAGAATTTAAAAATGACAATTGGGTGAAGTTGAGAAATGGCTAGATAACCATGTATGCAAATACCCCTGATACTATTTTAATGTGGGAAATGGCAAACTGCTTGTTTTTTAAGGTAGGAAATATAAATGTGCAAATAGAAACAAATTGAAATATGCAAAAAAATGCACCAGGAGTGGCATACAGAAAAAACTTAGTTACTAAACAGTTTTCCAGATGTGATGGGTTGCTGTAGCCCAGCCGTCATGGGCTTCCCTGCTTCTGCTAACAGCATCTACATTTTCCCTTGGAGCAGTCCCCCACCCCCAGCTCTGTGGGGATCTAAAACCGGCTCTGACCAGTCAGCATCTCTTTGGATGTGATGAAGGCCTTAGGGATGGACTTAGGATCCAAGTCAGAGCAATGAAAACTAAACCTGGAACTTCTGCTGGAACAACTGGGCAAAAAAGCTGCCTGTGTTGGGTTGGCTGAAGAAGTGACCTGTAAATCCAGAGCTTGGGGTGGCCACCTTCCATCCCCTGGTTATAGCTCTGCCAAGAGTGAAACAGCTCAAGGGAAAACAGCTATGAGAGGGACTGTGTTCTGATGAGCCTCCTAAGTTGAGGTCACACCTGCACTTTTCAGCATGTGAACCTGTAAATCTCTCCATGCCTTTCTTTTGCTGAAAGGTCTTTGTACAAAACCTTAAGATCTATTGATTTTATACATTATTGGAAGATAGGTAATATTCTTCCTCTGATATTCTAGTTAGTTGTACTAATCTAAGCTCATATCATCCAAATATTTCTTCAGTGATGAATGGGTATTCAGTAAGTCAAAGGAAACAGGTATAGAAATATCTGCTAAAATAATATTCAAGTGATGTGAAAAAGTCCAGTAACACCACTATTATGGAATAGGGCAAACATCTGTAGTACACATGGTCTGTCCACACACACATCTGGTCCAGAGCATGCCTATTTTACTGCCTGGCAGCACTATGCACCTGGCTCTAGAGAAACATTGTGGCTGTAAAGACTTCAGAGATTATAACACAGTGACAAAGTTCCCTGTGAAAGGACTGTGTGGACACAGGAGAAGGACGCTCTTCACAGTGGAGGAAAAATGGAGACCGAAATAACTCACTTGGGTGCAAAAGGATCAAAAATAGCATCAAAGTCCTCCTGCAGCTCTACAGGACTTTTTGGTGTATTAGAATCCACGCCGCGGTAAAATTTGGCAAAGGTTTCATCATCATCCAACTTCATCACCTCCTTAACAGATTTACGCGTGACTGTGAGAACCGTTTCTTGCATCCCACCAACTATCAATAAATAAGCAAATAAAAAAATATGAGTTTGGTCAAAACAGCTGTTTTGACAAAAACTTGGAGTATTTCAAAAAGTATCTTCCTCCCCCAAGTTCCAGGAGTAGAGAAAACAGAATAGTGATGCCTGTGATCCTGAGGGTGCTTGCTGGGCCCGTACCTGACTTCTCCCGTAAGGACTTCCCACCTGCACACACCTGGCACAGTGCAATGATGGGAGGATGGAGGCAGAACTTGTGGCACACAAGCCCACTGAGCATTTTTTATCTTGACCTCTTTCTGTTGGTGGGACAACTAACCTCAGCCTCATTCCATATTAGGGATCAGCAAACTTTCTGCAAAGGACCAGCGGTAAATATTTTAGCCTTTGCATGTGGACTCACATGGCCTATGTTACATCTACTCAGTTCTGCTGTGACAGTGCCAAAGGGATTCCTGAAAATAGGGTAACAAATGGACACAGATGTGTTCCAATACAACTTTATTTACAAAAAGAGGTGGAGAGCTCGATAATTGTTGGCTGATCCATGGGCTGCATCACTGTTACCTGTATTCAATAAACATTTCACTGTCAGGATTCCTTGCTTAGCCAATTTAGTTAGTGTATTAAACTTTTATATCTTTGGTTTATAATGGTTGTTTGTGATATTTTCAAGCTTTAAGAGGCATTGTCAAAAGTAGGGACTCCCAGTGTCTGGTTTTGATAAGCTGCAAGTACTAGACCTGTTTTGTCAAGAGATAAAAGGCTATTTCTGTATATTATTCTTTTTGGACTTTCAATGACTTTTGTATTTAAATACTTATTTAAATATCTATTCACTAGGGTTTTCTTTTAGAAATCCCTTGTGATTATAGGAAAGAATATGAGCTTTTAACCAATTAGTAATTAATATATGCAATGTGAAGTTCACCCATGATCATGTTGATTTTGCATATGTATATCAATATGAGTTCAGGGTTAGAAGCAAAATTACTGAATTCACAATTCTGACTGGATGACATCCCAAGGTTTAGATTCAGAAAAAATATGTTATTGGGAGTCCCCAATTTAGTGCATGATCAAGGGTATCACAGCTTGATAATCTAATTGGTCTTGATCAAGTTTCAATTTCTGAATGATAACAACAAGGATAATGCTTACAATATGAATTAGTAAAGCTATAATAGA
This sequence comes from Tamias sibiricus, assembly GCA_025594165.1. Taxonomy (NCBI): domain Eukaryota; kingdom Metazoa; phylum Chordata; class Mammalia; order Rodentia; family Sciuridae; genus Tamias; species Tamias sibiricus. Next base: position 69,481,523 of record CM046669.1, read on the forward strand.
AGACAATTTATTTGAGGTGAAAAAGCAAACAATTAAGATTTGAAGATTTTGGGCTGGAGTTGTGGCTCAGCGGTAGTGCGCTTGCCTAGCATGTGTGTGGCCCAGGTTCGATCCTCAGCACCATGTAAAAATAAAGGCTTTGTGTACAACTAAAACAAATAAATAAATATTAAAAAAAAGAAAAAAGAAAAAAAAGATTTGGAGATTTTAAGAGAGAAGTAGGTTTTTTAGGTTTTCTTAGTAACTCATTAAAAATACAAATCTTGATGTGCTATAAGGATTTAAGCCAAAGCCTCCCTCCTGGCTTCTGGTATGTACCTTTGTTATTCAGCCTTCTTAGAAAGGTTTCCAGCCTGTCCAACTTCAGGTCCGATTCCAATTGCATATCTGGCCTGGCTTCGATATCTAAGCACACAGAAACCATAGTGAGAAAGTGTCACGAGGACTCTTCTGATCAGAAACTCAAGACATATTGGGTACCTTGGTGACTTACCTTCCTGGGGTTTGGAAACTGGAGTAGTACCCCTTGATTTATTGCAAAGAGGGGATGCTACTGGAGTTATGGCGGTGGGTGATGCTAAACCTGCAGAACAAATGATGGAGCGATTTAGCATCTTAAAATTACTTCTCTAAATTCCGTGACCCTGATGCATCTCCATGAGTCCCAGCATAGATTGTACAACTTATAATAATCCACATCTATGCATCCATGTGTACATACATGCGTGTACATGGGGCAGGTACCATGACCATGCAGGATAAATGCAACTGTAGAGAGGATTTTATTACTTCTAATAATTAAGTAGCCAGCAAGCTGAGATTCCAAAATGAACAATGCAGATGTGGAAAACATGTTGATGCTCTAAAAATGGAATAAAAGGTGTATATAAAACAGAATATGCTTGAACAAATGGAATTATGGGTTCTGAAGGCCTTTTGGGAGTGACAGGGGCCACTGAGGAGAAAGCATATTTGCATTATCTTCACAGAGGAAATTGAGAATAAGTTGTGTCACACTAGCCAGCAAGTGGTTCCAGCACTTGAGTTTTCCTCCAGGCTGAGGGGAGGCAGGGACAGTCTAGCCTTGTGGGCATTCCATAGTCACCCACCCAGAGTGCTGACTAGTCAGAAGAAAGACATGGAGAATATGTGTCTACACTGATGTTGGAGGGTCATGCCCAGCTCAGGTGTGGCTGGAAACTGGAAACAGGCTTTCTCATATTATTTATTGAGAAGCAGGTGGGTAATCTTAAAAGAGCATATTTCAGCATCAAGAAGGCTGGGGTTGTGGCTCAGCAGTAGAGCGCTAGCCTGGTACATGTGCGGCCCGGGTTCGATCCTCAGTACCACATAAAAAAAAATAAAGGCAACGTGTACAACTAAAACAAATAAATATTAAAAAAAAAAAAAAGAAGAAGAAGAAGATATCTTGCTGGAACCAGACAACTTGATAAAGGGAAAATAGGTATTTTTTTCTAAGTAGAACTGAGAAAGGAAGTAATTAGTGCATTTATAAGGAACAAAATGAGATGTTAATGTTCTTTGTATTCTTTTGTAACACATGTGAAATCTTTGGATGACATTACCCCTTTATGCATCCCCTGAAAACATCCAGAGGATACTGTAAATCACTATCACTTACAAGCAAAATGAGTGACTCTGCTCCTTCCTCCTGTCAGCTGGAAAAGTACTATAGCATAAAAACATTTAAGGCAAAATACCAAGAAGTGGCTTACAACTTAAGTTTTAGGTAATATTCTGAAAACACTTCTCAATATATACATATATTTGCATATATATTTGTGAATATATGCACATATATTTAAAAATTTGTTTCAATTGCCAGACCTGCAAAGGGTTTATATCAGTGAGAAAGTAGACTTTCTTGAAAATTTCTGCCAGAATGCGGCAGAAAATCATTAACTACTGAAAGGATGCTTAAAAGACGTTAGAAGAGTTCATTAGCACAAAGGTCATTAATTCTAAAGCTAATAAACAGGACTGACTTGGAAGCCTGTAATTCCAAAGTAGCCTGCAAAATCTTCCCTTTCTACTGTCTGGGCACTGGGCAAATTCCTCTGCTATGGCGCCCCCTGCTGCCCTTTTTGCTCTAGTGCACAAAAGGGCTACCAGAAAACAGGACATTGCTTTCCTAGCTAGGGATAAGGATTTTGCCCTAAGGAAGCAAGGTATACATATTTAAATGACAAAATGATAAAACAAACTGAAGCTCTCCCTCATGATTCTTTTTGTTAATTCTAGATGCAATAAGCAAGTGACCTTTGGAAACGTTTTTCAAATCTCTTATTCAAAGGCATGCATTAAGTATCCTTCCAGGAGGATCCTAGACTACTACAGAAACCTTGTGGGAAGCTGATCATTACATGGAACCTAGGGCTATCTACAGGGAGAAGGGTCCCCCCCCCCATTTTTTGTTGGTTCATTATAGTTGTACATAATGATGGGATTTGCTCTTACATGTTTGTACATGCACACAATATCACTGGCCATTTGGCCAATATCACTCCTCAGCCATTAAATAATTTTTCCCTTTCTTTCTTTCTCACTCTCTTTCATCTTTACTACAAGATGGAAGGTTCTAATGAGGTAAGGGGTACATGGAGCTTCCCAAGGGAGATAATGAAAATCAGGGTCCAGCATGCCTTGCTGATAGGTGGTAACTCCTGGTTGGTTGCTGCAGGTACCATTAGAACTTGTGAGATGGGAAGTCTCTGTGGTTGTCTTATAGGGGGCTATTTTATTCTGTAGTGAATGTAAATTGGATGCCATATTACTGTAAATCAAAGAGTGCTAATGGTTATAATGGTTGAGGGCTGGAGACATAGCTTAGAGATCTTGCCTTGCATATGCAAGGCCCTGGGTTCAGTGCCACTCAAAAAAAAGCTAACGGTTCACATAAAACCAGTAGATTGTAACTAATGTTAGAAAAAATAGGATACAGTTTGTTTTTTTTTCATTTTATTAGGTTAAAAATATAAGAAAAGTATTTATTGAATAAATCATATATATGTATATATATATATATACACATATATAATTCCTGATTTATTCAAACTCATCTACTGAGGAATAGGAACTATTCATTATTAAAACCTGCATAAGACAGCCGGGCGCGGTGGCGCACGCCTGTAATCCCAGCACTTTGGGAGGCTGAGACAGGAGGATCGCGAGTTCAAAGCCAGTCTCAGCAATGGCGAGGCACTTAGCAACTCAGTGAGACCCTGTCTCTAAATAAAATACAAAAAAGGGCTGGGGATGTGGCCCAGTGGTCGAGTGCCCCTGAGTTCAATCCCCGGTACCAAAAAAAAAAAAAAAAAAAAAAACAAAAAAAAAAAAAAAAAAACAAACAAACAAACAAAAAAAAAAACACACACACACACACACACAAAAAAAAAAAAACCTGCATAAGAGTAAATCTATTTCCTTTGACATCAATGTGAACAAGGACATGGGGACAAAGTTATTTGGTAAGAAGAACCCACTTTAAAATGTGATTCTTAAATGGGAGAGGGAAAAAGAAATCAAAGAAAAAAGCCGTTGGGATAAATCTGGAACTAGAAGTTGGAAGACTTGAGTTCTGTTTCAAGTTCTCAGCTCCAGTTACATTTAATCCATGTGCACCCAAGGATTCGCTTTCGTCACCCAAGGGTCTGCTTTTATTAATGAAGGGATGGGGCTCATACTAAAGTAGTTTAAACATGATTATACAGTTCTGTGATTTGATGATAATAATAGTCAAATACTACCTCATTCTGCAAGAGTGAATTATCTTCTGCTGCCCTTTGACAATTCTAGGATTAAGAAAGAACAGATTTGCTAGAAAGGATTCTTTCACTAAGATTTAGTTAATCACGACTACAACTCAGGGGTTACTGCTCCCTTTTCTTCTGCAAACATTTATTATGTGCCTACAGTGAGTCAGGATTTCTAGTCATCAGAGTGAGGATCTCTAAAACGAAACCTACAAAGTTGACAACAACATACTGATGTTAAGACTAAGTGAATGTTAAAACTTTTACCATCAACTCAGGTAATTTTAGAAAATAGTTTTTAGAAAATAGCTTGGAAATTGCTGGGCATTGTCGTGCACACAACAGCGAGGCACTAAGCAACCCAGTGAGATCCTGTCTCTAAATAAAATACAAAATAGGGCTGGGGATGTGGCTCAGTGTTTGAGTGCCCCTGAGTTCAATCCCTTGTGTAACCCCACACACATACCCAAGAAAGAGAAAATAGCTTGCAAATTGATGGTATCTACATACAGGTGACAAAGGGAAAACAAAATTTAACCAAGTCCCTCTAGATATAAAATAAAGCCCCAAACATTCCCATGGGGTCTCAAAGCTCTCTAGCAACTCTACTAACCACATGACAAGTCAATTTCATGTCTTTGGATACAGGTTGCAAAGCAGTTGTAACTCCTCTGCTGCAGAGAAATGACTGACTGCGAGGAATCCCCATCCCACAACCCCTTTCCTTGGAAGTGAAGACATCTTTTAGACATCTATTAAGCATATTTGGAAACTGACTTTGTAAGCCAGAGAAGCCTGGTTTGATGGAAAGGAACACCCAGGAATCAGCCTAAAAGGGAGAGGAGATAGACTCCTTTACTGCTAAAGACCTACTTGTGGTAACCAGATGCCAGGTCATAAGAAAGCAGAAACAATTTAAAAGTACTTATGGGAATGGGCCAAGATTTGTTAGAAGATTTACAATTGCTTTTGAAACCTACAATTGCACTCAAATTCCATGTGGGTAAATTTTGAAATAGTGAAAAACTGAATTGTACTTCTTTGATTGGAGTTGACACAAACTATGAAGAAAAGGCCATCGGTGGCAGTAATCCACAAAACCTACCCAGAAAACATTTTCACAATGCTAGTAAGGTTAAGAATTTAAAAAGATCACGGCTTGTTTTGTTTTTTATTTTTTTTACTGAGCTGTCACATATCACATCACCTTCATGGGTGAGCGTGCCCACATGTGTGCACGCACACACACACACACACACACACTCTGGCTCTGACCTTTCTTCACCATTTTGCCTGCCACGGTGAACTGGGTGGAGTCGTTGGCGGCCCCCCTGCCCTTTGTCTTCCAGGCCTCCTCCCGCACAGCGATGAGGTGCTTCCTCTCCTCAATCGTCATCTGGCTCTCCGGACTTTCTGTGACCCACTGTCCATAAAACACATAGAAGGGAAAATAAGAGAGAGAAACAATAGAGGCATGAACTTGAGCCTGTATCATTTCCTGAGTGAAAAGGTGGGCCAAAAATTTGATAAAGTTGCTCTGTTCTGCCCAGCTAGTTAAACCTTGGGTTAACTGATAGATTTTATCCCTCTGTGCTCACAAAAGACATGATCTGGAAAACTTGATCCATGTAAGCTCACAAGGATCCAGGTCAGTTATAAAGCAGGGGAAGCTGATTAGCAAGAAGGTGTGCTACAAGGCTTCCCGGGACTCGCATGCTTTCTTCTGCAGCAATGATGTTGAATGGGCAGGAGGCATCCAGGCAGCCCATGGAAGTGGCTATACGTCATAATATATCTGACATTGAGGATAAACTGTCCTGTAGACATAAACTAGACATATAACACTTCTACTTTAAAACTGTTTTTAAAAATTTGGGCAGCTTGGGAGGCTGAGGCAGGAGGATTGTGGGTTCAAAGCCAACCTCAACAAAAGGGAGGTGCTAGAGCAACTCAGTGAGACCCTGTCTCTAAATAAAATACAAAAAAATAGGGCTGGGGATGTGGCTTAGTGGTTGAGTGACCCTGAGTTCAATGCCTGGTACTCAAAAAAGGAAAAAAAAAAGGGGTGGTTTCTGAAGACACATGCCTCTTACATTTCTAAATACATGCCTCTTACATTTCAGAGCCCCTAGAACAGAAAGCTGGCAATGGTCTCCTGGGTTTGCCTGTTTGCTTTCAACCTTCTTAGACCTGAGGGCTGCCATTTCTGCTAGGGCATTTGCTTTCATATTGCAACTGAGCACTGCTTAACTTCTGCCAGTTTCCCCAGCTTCTCTTCCTTCCCAAGTAGCTTTCCTTGGATAAGAAGTCACCATAGACCAAATCTCATAGGGCCTCTCCCTGATAACCACTGGGAGCGCTATACCAGAGAGCCCTGAGGGAAATGCACCCCAGGGGCTCAGGGACTTTCTTCCTGCTTAACTTTCCACCTATGAGGGAACTTAGCATCCTTAATGTCCCAACAAAAATAACTTCCAGATTCATGAAGGAGAGGGCGAAAATAGAGATGGGCAGGTCATTTTCTTAATGGCCTGGCAGGATGGAGAGTAACAGAGAAAAGGGGCCATTCTTCCTTTCCAGCAGCAGTGAATCAGTCTGTAGTGCGACTGGTCTGGGTCATGAACGTGGACTTCTCCATTATCTAGTTTATGAATCTCCCTTTTACAGGATCCTTCTATAGACATCTAGCCAGAAGAGATTTTGAGATCTTTGGTAATTTAAGGTTATTTACTTAAACAACTTTTCCTAGGGGGTTGAAATATGACAATTAAATGCAATGCAAGATCCTGGCTTGGATCCTACATGGGGTGTGGCTAAAAAGGATATTATTGGTGGGGGGAATTGACACAACTTGAACATAGATGTGGATTAGATAAACATCATATAAATGTTAAATTCCTCTTCTTGACCATGGTGTCACTATATTGTGGTTATGGGAGAAAATATCTTTGACTTTGGGAAATACATACTGAAGTAGCAGGAGGAGCATGGTATCTCTAGACTACTCACACATGGTTTGGGAAGGGGAAAACACACACACACACACACACACACACACACACACGTATGAGATGGGGGAAGGGAGAACTAGAGGGAAGAAAGGACAGGGAGGAATGGCGAGAGGGAGAGAATGTCAACATTTGGTGGATCTAGTACTATAGAATCTAGTTACTATAGAAACTTCTCTTTAGGTTTAAAATTTTACCAGTATAAAAAGTCACCACAAACAAAAAACCTCTTTTCCTTAACTTTCCACACATGATTGACAAGAAGGCCCTAATCCCAAAAAAATACTTTGAATCACATACCCTCATTAAATAAACTATGAGGTTGACTTGCCAGGGTGACCTCATACAATTCAAGAAAAAATTTTTCTTTGAAAATGAAATTTCAGGAGTTAAGTCTAATCAAACCAATACAGCACTTGGCTGAAAATATTTTCAAAAAACATATAAAGTGCCAAGAAAGTCAGCTCTTCCAGAGGCCCCAACATCACTAGATGGTGAACTCACTAAAACATCTCCAAAATCCAGGGTGAGGTGGTGGGTGTGATTAATGACTCAGAAAAGAGGGATCTCCCACCCAGCAGTTTCATTCCCCAAGAACTCCTCCATGGACACCAGGGACATGAGCCCTGGGATGATACAACTACAGTAGAATTTGAAGCTTCCATTTGTTTGCCAGAGCTAAGTCAAGAAGGGATATTTTTCACTCCTTCTAAATGATAATAATACACATAGAAGCTTTTATTTCCCTAGAAGTTTTCACTTAACTTTATTACTTAGTGGGATTGGTTTGGGGTTCCCCCTAACTTCTATCTGATTTGACATGGCTCTATACAGAGGTAATGAATTCAGTTTGTGTATTAACTGAAGAATCTAATAAAATTTGTTATAAGTTGCTATTAAATTAAATTATAAAATGTGAAAACATAAGATGAATCTTTGTCCATTTACTTTTTATATTTTTAGCATATAAGTTTATTATTATCTTGTTTTTCCATTTTAAGTTTCTTTTCCTTGTTTGGATAAGTATTATGTCATGTCCTGGGGTTAGATGATAAATGTTTAGGATTGCCTAGATGAGTAAGAGAGAAGATGAGAGAAGATGGAGATGCCTGTCCCATCTATCCTCCATCCTTCCCAATATTGTTCCATAAATTTAGTGGGAAGAGGCAGAGAGAGAAGATGGGAGAGGTAGGCATGCATAGAGACTCAGGATACAGCTTGATATTATGTAAAGGATCAATCAGTAAGAATACTTTCAGGTTACTACATTGTTGCTGATGGGTTAGCTTTTGTCTCTGACCTACTGATAAATTACAGAAATTCTCACTTAATACATTTTACACAGGGACGTGACACAGTGAGAGAGTGGAACTACATTTATAGTATTGATGCTGGGGAGATTTAAGGGTCAAATGCTTTCACAATTGGAAAGCTTTGTGAAAATAAAATGTTGGGATCTGACTTTAAAATTTTTGTCTTACATCTAGGTAAACTCAACTATTGGAAGCAACTGTAAGAGCAGATGTTTAGCAACAGAAATAAGGTCAACTGACAAAATTCTGCGCACTGTTAAAAGAAATTTAGCTTTGCCTCCTCAAGAGAGATTGCAGGCCATTGTCACTTCATGAAGCTTCAAGTGGCCTGAATGAAAGATGAAGAAAGAATCAAAGTCCTATGCTCAGACCTGGAAGGAATCACAATGCTATCTAGTCACCATCTACCATCTCTTAAAACAAAAGGACTGAAAGAAAGCAAAATCTTATTCTGGTACAGCCTTGAGACATTTGAGGAAGGAGAGAATGCATGTTGATGCCTGCCACAGAGATAAATAAACAGTGCTTTTAGATAGAAGTTGTGTAGTGTTTAATGCTCTACTTTCTTCTTTGAATTCCTGTATCATTAAATATGAAGACACCAGCATGGCTGGAGGAAAGAAAAGGAGAGATCTGAATTCTGATAATACTGATGAACTAGTGCTCCAAAACTGTTATAAAAATATTTATACTTATCTAGGAAAATTGCTAATATAATACACATATAAGTTTTTATATAGAAATAATTTTAAAAAATTTGAATTAATAAAACCTAAATTGCCTGTGGCAAATATTATTTTTCTTTAAAAATTAAAAATATATGATGGGTATTCCATGTTCATAACAGGAAGGCTATTTTTTTCAAGATGTCAGTTCTTCCCTACTCTATAAATTCACTGTATTCCTAATCAAAATCCCAGCAAGACATTTTGTAAATATTGACAAACTTATCCTAAAGTTTATATGGAGAGGGAAAAAAAAAGATGGTTACTTTTCTGTTTCACAGGTGAGATCCCGAGCCTCTCGTCCCACAGCTGCTGGCCCTGAAGCAGCAGTGAAGTCAGGCCACTGCTACTTAGAGGCAACCTGGGAGGTAATAAAGTCCCAGTCCTGATGAGGGGACTGAGGTCTAGAGGGAAGGCCCCAGGGCAGCTCACATGATGGAGGAGATGAGAACCTGGGAGTCATGGAAACATGGATGTGGCCACTTAACACAGCCATCATGACACCAGGGATGTTCCAAGGGGAATAACAAACAAGTGTGAACATTTTTAGCTTTAAAAATGATCACACATCACTTAACCTGGCCAGGTCTCCCTTTTGGAGTGGGGTTCAGACAAGATATGGTAAGGATGGAGGGAAGGAGGCAGGGAGGTCTATAGTTTCTCATTTTAACAGGACCAATGTAAGCAGCTCACATCAGACAGCCTCTTCCTTGCTGTATCTTTCTCCCTGTTCCACACATGAATGGCCTCAACCACATCCACATATACTTGTAAGCTAAGCAAGACAGCATCCTAGCCTAGCTGGGGCAATGAGGACCCTGGTCAGGCCATGGGCTCCTCACTTGAATTAGGATTTACAGCTTGGAAATTTAAAGGGGAATTTTCTCCTTAAACCACTTTCATGAGAGTGAGGTTAATTCATACTGTCAGCTCTACCTAAAAATCAGAGCTAAAGGTGTTGAGTATGTGTGTTAGGGGACAGACAGATGTGAATGGTGGGAGCACAAGGTTAAGAGAATAATTCTTTAGAATGGGCCCACTGTGCTGACCTCCACGTGCTTTCTTTTCTAAGAAGCAATTCACCTGCAGCTCTGCCTGGCCTAAGTGAACAGGATATGTCACATTCCTCAGCAAACCACCTGTAATCTGCAGGAAAAATGCAGGCCTGGAATAATGTTGATAAGAGGAATTCAAGTTACCCTGAAGGGAAAGACTTTTGTGATCCTTTTTGACAGACCAGATACTGAAACCCTGGGAGATAAGGGCAATTCCTCCTAACCATAAAATCTGTTAGAACCAGAATCTGGTTCTGAAGAATCCAATTAGAACCAGTCGTCATGGGCCATGGTGACCTAGAGTTGTCATGGCAGTGGGGACTTAACAGTCTGATGTTATCCTGCTGCCAGTCCAGAGGTGGACCTGGGTGGGACTCTCTGGAAACTTCTCTGGTATCTCCAATAAAACTGGAGTACAGGAGAGGCACATTGTCTCTCATCTCTAAAAGGACCCATTCTCTCCCTTGAGAGTGTCCCCTTTCCCTTTTCCAATCCCTTCAATAAACTTATTCCTGTTACTCTGAGCAACATGTCTGAAATATTTCTGACTTGATCACAAGGATCAAGGTTTGAAGGGGAAATCTTTTGCACTGCCTCAGTATCTCTGAAGTCCTCAGCTCTGTAACATGTTGATTAACCCTAAATATAGGAACTGATCAAACTCACACTATCAGACATACGAACATAGACTGAACGCAATCACAGGACTCCCTTATACACACACACACACACACACACACACACACACACACACAGCCAATGAGTTACTTCCCCAACTGAAACCAAAAAGTCCTTCCCTACTGCTCAGAAATTGCAATGAGGCTTAACATGAGTAGGGTTTCCTCACCTGATTAATAGATACAAAAGACAGGTATTTATGGGCAGCAGGTATAGCAGGAGAATAAGTAGAAGCATATACAGGTTCCTATAGAGCAAAGCAAGAGGATTAGAGGTGAAAAGAGAAGATTTATCAGAGCAGGGAAGGGAGGGGAAGGTTGGGGGAGAGACAAAAACAATGAATTTTCTCACAGAAAGTTCATTTACTCATTGCAATTTCAGTTCTCTTTTCAAGAGGGTCCCTTCTCAAATGGGAATGCTAAAATAAATCTTCACAAGCACAGGGTGCAAATACCTGGGTCAGTTTGGTGCAGTAATTGAAGGAGTTAATGAGAGGATTACCTGCAATTTATATAAGCAACAGGACTATGATTGATGGTTTTAACACTTAACAAAAAAAAAAAAAAAAAAAAAAAAAAAAAAAAAAAAAAAAAAAAAAAAAAAAAAAAAAAAAAAAAAAAAAAAAAAAAAAAAAAAAAATCACCTTCTTTGAGGTATTTTTATTACGTGATTAAAAAATAATTTAAGAACAAAGGATCACCTTTCCATGCTGGATAAAGGCTGCATCTTGCCTGGAGATATGAAAAAAACAAAACAAAACAAAACACCAGGGAGGGCAGGAAGGTATGCAGGGAGGTGTAACCCTGGCCGCCATCTAGAGGAGGTATTAGGCATCGGGCAGGTAATTTTTAGGAGCAATTCCTAAGCTTACAAGGGCCTGTAGAAGCCCCTTGAAATTACACTTAATGCTCCTTTCAAAGTTGTTTGATTTTGTTTAGAGATAAGGCCCTCCAGAGAAACTAATAAGAAACCAAAGTGGCTGAGTCACTCTGACTCCCTCTTTTTTGATGACCTAGAGTAAACTTTGCTCATTATATTCCCTGCCCAGAGGCATCCTTGTTCACCTTTTTTTTGAACACACGATGATGTAGGACTTTAAATTGAGCATGCTCAGGAATGTGCCCATCTCTCTACATGGGATAACCAGCCCTTCTTACATGAATATGTGTGTGTTTCCCCAGCAAGAGCCCCTTGGTTTCTCTGTTGGGAGAGGCACTGCTTTGAGAATTCTCTCCAGTACCCTTCTTACTGGCTGTGAGTAATACACCTTTCCTCTCTTTTATATCCTGGTTGTGCTTATTGGCTTTGCACTCACCAAGGGAGGAACCCATTGAGTTCAGTTACAGAAGGACACCTGTGTTAGAGTCAGGCTTACCCAAAGCAGATTAGAAATGTCATTATCATCTGTAAATCCTCCTTCTTCCTACAGGTTAAAACAAACAGGAGACATTGCAGAGGATTGGAAGAGAAGAATCTAGTTAGGGTCTCACCATCATTTTCAAGTATTCGGTGTCCTGGTTCAATTAGAAGCATGCACGTGCTCACAATCCAGTGGCATAAACATCAAGTGAACTCATTCCCCAAAGGCAGGGCAGGAGGACCGCCTTTAATTTAGGGCCTTGCTCTCTCTCTCAGCCTTGGTCTTTGAACTGACAATTGTGGTTTGGAATTTTGAAGACAGCAGGCAATTAGAATATCAATGTAGTAGATTTACCTCCCTTGAATTTTCAAGGGCTTGTTTTAGAGATATCATAGTAGGAGATATCCAGGGATATCCAGTCCTCATCTGGGGCTCAGAAATAGATACAGGTTTTTCAACGTCCAATTCTGTAAAGGTTTTTTAAATTCCTGGAAAAGGTCTTATACACTGGATGATTTTTTTTTTTATGATTATCTTAACAAGAAGACACGGGAATCATATGTATGTTATTACACTGAATAGACCGAAATGGGTTTGGAAGTTAAAATAATTATTGGGTGAAAACAAAGAACTGTAATTTAGTTGTAATAGACTCCTGCCACATCACTTCTTTACAACTTTGTCTCTCTCTCTCTTTTTTTTTTTATTTCTCTCTCTCTGATGGAATGAGTTACTCTGGAGGAAACTGGACACAATCCATGCTCAAGTTCACACATTCCATTCAGGGTGGACCTGGCCAAATCTACAAACCAAATGGCTTTACTATCATTAGAACTAATTATATGCTACAAGAAGTAAAAATGTTTAAGTCAGGTTAGCACTGACCTAGACTCAACAAAGTGTAGGAGAAAGAAAAAGAAGGGTGGCAAGAGAGTGAGGTAGAGAAATCAGGAACCTAAATGATTTTTCATAGGAAATGACAGAGCTGGCTAGGTAAATAATTAGTGCTCTTAACCTCCAAGTCATGAATCCTGATTTAGGGGGGAATAAAAGTGGAAAGCAAGGAACTGTTTCTTAGTTCCATGTTCTCTGAGATGACTGAAATTTCAGAACAGAAAGGAAAACTCCTAGTTCTTCCAAAGCTATTTATGAACCAAAACATTACTATATAGGACCTCAAATTGAGATGCCTCAATTTCTTTTGGGACAACCCCCTTGGCAGAAACAAAACAATTACAGATTGTCTGGGCGTCCTTTTCTATTTTGTCTTTTAAACATTTACATTAGCTGTGTGGCTCCCAGGATATTTTCCTTGGACCTCTATGTGTCATGGATTTTCACAGGAGCAATGGAGTGACTTACAGAGTCCTCTAGGTCCTGCCCCTTCTGCATTCCCACAGCTGCAGCTCATGGGTCTACACTCATTGCACACAGAAGGATGACAAGCTATAAAATGTTTGGTAATCATGATATGTGCTGTTTGATGAATTCAGAAATTGGGAAGTAAGTGATGAGCTGACTATAAGACCAGCTCCTTTCTACCTGGGTGGTAAAGATGGAAACTTCCCATACCAGTTCTGCTGAGCAGCTGTCCATGGTGAGCCTAGATCTACCCCCTGCAGCAAACCCCCATCTTCATGTGCGTGTTATCCATGTCTTTGTTTCTCCAAGGACACATTTAGACAAGCAAGCAGTGGTACTTCTCAAGCTCTCCTCAGCTGTGTGTGGGGCATCTCATGACAGCCCAGGTCTAAGGCTCCTGATCTACTACATCTGTGTGCTGTAAAAGTGTCCCTGAAATGCATAGCCAGCCCCCAGGATGGAATGAACCAGGGGGTTGTCAGAGGCCACCCGAAAACAACCTGACCTCAACGGAACTTGAGATTTCCCAATGAGAGTAGCAAAGGCCTAAAATAGATTGACTTAGTTTAACCTCAAAGAGCTTATTGTCTGGGGCCAAAGTGAAGTAGGCCATCAAGAAGGAGTAGGAATAGTAAATTCACTGTGGCTTAGAAAATCAGTGGCACCTATGAGCCTGGGCAGCATGTCACACCCAAGCCCATGTCCCAGTGCTTTGTGTCACTGGGTTTTCCACTCCCAGGACAACCTGGCATCTCTTGCCTCCTTGCAATCTTAACTATATGTCGGGTCAGTTCAGGCTCATCCTCTCCCCACACCCTTTTGGTGCTTACTGCCTATGGTCACCCTCACTCTCCTAAGTGTGTAGTAGCACACTTAAGCATCCACAGGGGATCTACCTCACCTTTTGCTTCTTAGCTTCATCTTAATATTCACCTGGCTATAGGGGACATCAGCTAGTGAAGGGTTGGGGACTCTTTGCATGTTTTAAAATGATGAACAAGCCGGGCGCGGTGGCGCATGCCTGTAATCCCAGCACTTGGGAGGCTGAGGCAGGGGGATCACGAGTTCAAAGCCAGCCTCAGCAATGGTGAGGCACTTAGCAACTCACTGAGACCCTGTCTCTAATAAAATACAAAAAAGGGCTGGGGATATGGCCCAGTGGTCGAGTGCCCCTGAGTTCAATCCCTGGTACTAAAAAAAAAAAAAAAAAAAAAAAAAAAGATGAACAAGATATTTGACACTGATTGGTGCTATCACATATTAGTTGACAGCTTTTCTAATGAGGTCCATCTTAAAGTTTTTTTTTATTTTTTGTGGTACTAGGTATTAAGCTCAGAGTCTTGTATGAGATAGGCAAGCACTCTATCACCGAGTTACAACACCAGCTCTTTAAAAACTTTTTTTTTAAATTTTGAGATGGGATTTCACTAAGTGGCCCAGGCTAACCTCAAACTTGCAATCCTCCCTGCCTCAGCCTCTTAAGTAGCTGGAATTATAGGTGTATGCCACAGCACCCAGGTTGTTTTGTTTTATTTTGGTACTGGCAATTGAACCCGGAGTGCTTTCCCACTGAGCTACATCCCCTTTCCTTTTTTTCATTTTTTATTTTGAGGGTCTTTCAAAGTTGCTTGAGGGTCTCACCAACTTGCTAAGTCTGCTCTCCAACTTGCCATCCTCCTGCCTCAGCCTCCTAAGTTGCTGGGATTATAGGTGTGTGTTATTTTTAAAGCAATGATTTCAAGGTTTTTTGAGAATTGAACTCAGGGCCTCCTGCATGGTAGGCAAGTGCTCTATCACTGAGCTACACCCCCGGCCCCAAGATTTTTTAAAAAATAAAACTTGTAGGCCCTGGGGATACATTATTTGAGGGATCAAGTTTTCTTTTACCTTGAAATCTACATTTCACATGTATGCTTTTAAATATCTAGTAAGTTAGAGTGAGAACATTACAAATGGCTGAGAATTAAATGTCTTTGGTTATTATCTTTAACACCATGTATGTCTCCAGCTAGAAAACTCAAATACTTTTTAGCGTCCAGTTATACTTGAGAACTTCACACATGGCTGAGAATTAAACATCTTGAGACATTATCTTTAACACCATGTGTTAAAAAAAGAATTCAAGTTTCCACTCTAGTGTCACCTATGTAGACACAGAGGTTCTGTATATAACCCAGGTTCAGTGGTGCATGCCTAAAACCCCAATTGGAGGCCAGTCTTGGCAACTTAGCACAGACACTGTCTCAGAGTAAAAAATAAAAAGGGATAGGGATGTAGTCCAGTAGTAGAGCACTCCTGAATTCAATCCTCAGTACAAAAGAACAAAACAAAACCAAAAAATAACAGCCAACAAAGAAAAAAGAAGTACCATATTTTTATAGTGTCAGAGCTCCTGACTCAATGTTCTGGGTATTCTCATTTTTATGTAAGTTTCTTAATGCATAAAGGTCAAGTCATACTTTCTCTTTTCCAAAGATGCATAGTTTTATTTTTGAGATGGGATATTTGTTGCCCAGGCTGGCCTCGAATTCCTGGACTAGTGATCTTCTGACCTTTGCCTCCAGAGTGGCTTGGGACTAAAGGCCATTGCACCCAGCTTCAGATGCTTGTTTTAGAGCTGGAAGGGGTTCAAATGATTGACTAAGTGGAACATTTTTTTTTTTTTTTTTCCTTTTCTTTCCTATTTGAAGTCTTTAAATCTTGGAAATTGGCCAGTGGGCGTGACTCAGCTGCATCATGTTCCCTGGAGCCATCAAGTGCACGGCAATGGTAGGGTCAGCCAGCAGGGAAGTCACCATCAGCTTTGAAAGCCTGAGGTCAAAGGCTGGTCATCATTACGTTTCTAATTTAACAATCCAGCAATATTCTCACATATGAACTGCTTCTAGTATGGATTACCAGGCATGACTTGATTTTATTTAAACTCGTAACATACATTGCTGTATATTCTCAATAAAAGGCATACCTCCCTATCATGAATCAGGCTTAAAATTATGAAGAATGTACTTGCAGGCCACAAGTATGTCCTTATTTTTTATACTTAGGTCTTAAATCTCTGCATGGGAAATTTAAGTCTGCGTTTTTATATGTAACTTACAAGCTGTTAGTGGTGAATTAAAGTTTTTCATTGGAAAGCCTTAATCACATTCTAAAGCCAGACTTCATTTCTTAAATGAAGGTTTTGAACTATGTACACATTTTAAAACTCTGGCACTTGCTTGCTGACGTATTATGTGTGGCGCTGTTACTGATTCAATAACATCTCAAGGCTTGACCTTTTGATCAATTTAAGCAGCTTTGTGACAGATGGAGCATGCACCCTAAAGGCAAGAAAGTGCTCACGTTCCACAGAGCAGGAATCAGTGCAGCTGCACATGCTGTTCCACCTGACGCACTTGCAAGCGTGATGTTAGAGAAGACACTTTCTCCTAACTTGGAAGCCTTACCTTCTTCTTAAACGACTGTTCCACTTCCTGGATGTGCAGGCTGTCACTAGCAGATGCTTTGCCATACTCTTGCTTTCTGTTAATTCTGCTCTTCCAGTCTTCCTCGCCACTCTTCTTCAACAGTGCCAGTCTAGGAGGAAAATGTGCCAAGAATTCAGCACCAAACTCTTAAAACTTAGGAAAGTCCCTTTTCCAAGATGGTCCCAAAGATGCACCATCATTTCAGCAAAGGAATATCTCTGCTTTTTCCTTGCCCTTGGGCTGAAAGCAAGAAAGAAATTTAAAAAAAAAAAAAAAAAATCACCATCCCCAGAGAAAAATGTCTTCTAATGGCCCATTCTGGTCACATGATGAAATAACACTACATCAGGAAAACTAGTTCTTTGTAAAAAAATATTACAGAAATGTGTTTAAAAACATAAAGATATAAAACACTGACAATATCTTAATATCATGCATTTCAAAGACAAATTATGATGTTTTTAATTGTTTCTCTTCCTGTATTCTAAGCCCTATTCTTTTCCTCCAAGTGAACTTGTTTTTTTTCCAATGCATCTTAGTACAGAAAACTATTTTCTATAAACCCATTAAAAAATTATTATTGCAGCTTTACTCAAGGGAAAGATATATACAAAAAAAGAATCTAATTAACTGAGATTGTTATCTGACCTACTTTAGCTCAACTACGATGTGACTTGCCATAAAGCAGCTTAGATATTGTGATGTCGGAAAAGTTACATTCATGAACATGAGACTGTTTCAGCTAACAGTATTAAAATAAGTGAATTAGTCTTAGACATCTAAGTTGCACAAACACGGGACAGATAAAAGGCAAAAAGGCAGTGATCATTAAATTTATTGGAGCTGATGCTCAAACAATTTAAAATTAAGGAAAAAAAAAAAAAAAGACTAGACCTCTGTTTCTCTGGGCCCAGCCTAATGAGCACGATGCATAAACAGCACCTAGCTCTAGTCTATTATCTCCATTCAAGGATGTTGGTTCCTATCCTGATCTGTCTTATCAGAAACTGGACAAGAAAATCTCTAAGGGCCCTTCTGCTGCTAACTTTCTTGATTTTGTAAAATATCCGAGTTGGAGATGGGATGAAATATATTCTGTGATAGTTTTGTTAACAAATGAAAAAACAAATTCAGTGTTACTTAAACAAAAATTCACGGCTGGGGACGTAGCTCCATGATGGAGTGTGTGATGCTAGCATGTATGAAGCCTTGGGTTCAATTTCCAGGACCAAAAAATAAAATCCCAATTATATCTAAAAATCTGTCCATATCACATTTTATACTTTCTAGTCATTCAGTCAAATAATGGAAAGTGAGACATGAAGAAAAGAACTGCCTAAAAGAGGAAGAAGTTCAAACTTTGGACCTATCCCAGTGCCCCAATCTCTTCCTTTGTTTTCCTTTTCTTCCCTTTTATTTTCTTTGTTTCTACTATGTGGCAACAGATAAGATCTCAAGTGCTCATTCTATAAAACAGTTATAATGCTGCCTCATCAAAGGCAGATCCCACATAGCTCAAGATCCCATTTAATCTTAAATTCTATAATGTTGGGAGCACTCTGCAACTGGCAAGAGCAAGTTCATGAACTTGGACACAATATCTAAATTTCATTAAATGTTTTCATCTGCATTTCCTACTAAATGATGACTAAAATTTATCTCTCTTCCAATTATTTTGAATGAGTCAGTTTTATTCTAGTATGTAAATGGAACCTCACAAACTCAAGTCACTGAAAGAAATAATTAGTATCTGGAATTCTGCACTGGAGCTTTCAAAGGTCTCAAAGCATCAATAAATGAGACTTTCAAAAAATAAGAATGTCAGTACTTTAATAACCAAATTAAGAAGGAAACACTCTCTTATGAAGGAAACACTCATGTCATTGATGTTCTTTAAACGGGTCTCAGAATCAGCTTCTGTCTCCTACCTCACCTTTGACTCAGACCAGTAATTATTCATCTTGACTATCCACCTTGTTAACCATGTTAGATTCCAAATGATTTAAGAGAATTAAAAATCATCAAAATTCATCCTCACAAATTGAGGTTCTTACAATTTTCAAGGACCTTCTCGAAACAAAGTTGCCAAATATTTGGAGCAATGACAATATTACCTAAATAACTGTGTTGTTTCCCGGGTGGTTAGTTTGAGGAGTATGGAGCTGATTCAGAGAAAAACAATTTGTGGAATCTGGAATGACTTTATAGTCCACCTTATACTTTGCTGATATGTGCAAGACTCTCTAAGAAGTTGGATACTGTTATTGCTGTCTCGACAGGGCACATTTGCACACATGGGACAAGGGCTTTGTGGAATGAGGTCCTACCGTATCTTAGTGCGACAGGAGTGTGATTCCAAACCCTGTCTCCCAATAGACAGCTTGCTTCACTCTGTTAGTCATCAGCTGATCATAGACAGTTTGCTTTACTCTTTCAGGACCAGCACAGTATTCTGGCTTTCTTATAATATTCTCCCCACCCTTCCCATGATGGCCTTGAAAGAATTCCTCCATTCCAAAACCCTGAAATTTTGCTTCTAGATGTGCTGGCAAGGTCATCATCGGGGACTTCCAAAGACTACAGAGTAACCAAAATAATATGGAAGAAACTGTGCTTCAATTGAGCCCACATGGTACTTGGACTCAGCCCCAGCGTACAGAGTACAAAATGATGAATAACTTCAAAATGACACATTGTAAGTTAAACGCATGATTCCTGTCCCTTTAGATTTCCTACTTGGTGTTCAACAAGATGAGGAGGGGGGGGAGATCTTTCCAAATGTGTTCTCTCCCCCTGCAATCTCCCGGCCCTCCAACTCACTGCAGACCGCCATGTACTAGAGAGGGCTGAACGTCTGGGCCTACACATGACATAAATTCCTGCCTGTGCAATTCAAAAACTGTCAGTGCTTTTAACATCTGCCAAGTCCAAGTGCTATTTGCAAGGCTGCGATGTTGAGAGCCTGGGTATCTGCTTAGTCTGAGGCTGTGGAGCCAGTGAGTGGCACTGCATTAGCCTATTAACCCCAAGGCCTGGCCCAGGGCCAACATGACATGTGGTTGCCAGGCTGCCCAGGGAAATGTCTACTCCTCTTGCTGCAGCCCACACTTTTTTCAGCAGGGAATTCTGGCCTGTGAGCCCTGCTTGGTTAGAACAAGTTTTTCAGGCTCATAACAGTAAGGACTGGGTCAGATATAGGACAAGCAAACATGTGCCCCTAATATGGTGTTGTTTTTGTTTTTTTTCTCTTTAGAAATTTCCCCTAATTTCAGAGAAATAGAGGCACCCAACAGATGTTAGATAGAGCTCAAAAGCACTGATTAGTTACTTATACTAGATCTTGATCTTGGCTAGTATGCAGGTCGGCAGAGTTAACAAATAATGTCTTTTATTTATTATTTATTTACTTGATGCTGGGACTGAACCCAGAGCTGTAGGAATGTTAAGCGTTGAGTTCTACTACTGAGCTGCACTCCCAGTCCCTAATATATCTTTTTTAAAAAAATTGCTGTGGTTTGGAGATAGCACATCCCCTCTGGAACTCTGTAATTTGGTTGCCATTGTGGCAGTATTGGGAGGTGGGGCCTTTAAGGGGAAATTAGGTTTTAAGAGGAATAAATGTCTTTCTCCTCAGAATGAGTGCATCCTGTCTTGGGACTGGATTAGTTACCCTAAGAGTGGCTGCCCCTAGTGCTTTGCCTCTTCCACACAGCCCTGGCTCCCCTTCTGACTTCCGCCATGTTATGTGAGGCCCTTGCCAGATGCAGCCAGGTCTTGGACATTCAGCCTCCACAACCTCTTTCCTTTATATAACTACAGAAAATAGACTAAAAAAAGGACAAATTAAAGATGAGAGCCGGGCGCGGTGGCTCACGCCTGTAATCCCAGCGCTTTGGGAGGCTGAGGCAGGAGGATCGTGAGTTCAAAGCCAGCCTCAGCAGTGGCGAGGCACTTAGCAACTCAGTGAGACCCTGTCTCTAAATAAAATACAAAAAAGGGCTGGGGATGTGACCCAGTGGACGAGTGCCCCTGAGTTCAATCCCCGGTACCACAAAAAAAAAAAAAAAAAAAAAAAAAGATGAGAACAGGAGGGGGACAGAGGCAAATCACACCTCTATCTGTCCTTATTCTCACATCAATCTGGGAGGCCTCTGGTGGTCAGAACCTGGAGTTTGCTGGGGAGACGCAGATACACCTCTGGCTGAGTGGGTACAGAAGGTGGTGGAGAAGCATGCAGAGAACTCAGGGGACCCCAGATGGCCCTCTGAGGCTGGGGATAGGCATGGGCAGCTCCTTCAACATTCTAGGGAGTTCACTAAGTCCTTATGCTCTAACGATTTCCCCAGGTGACAGGATGGCTCTTTCCCCCCTTTTCAGTTATCTCCCCTGACTCAACAACCCTCAGTATGAGAGCTCAGATGCAGTAGTTTCAGAAATTGTGAAAATAAGATTTCTAAAGGCACAATGTGCATTTTAACAGATGCCAAAGGTTTTATCCCTAAGAAATGGAATTATGTGGCTCACAGTACTTTCCAAAGAAGTTCCCAAACATGGACAATTTTAACTCAAATCATTTGGACAGTTATAAATTGGTGGTTTTTATTGACCCAATGGAAAAAATGTAGATTGCATTCTAAATTTTATGCTGATTATGGTTCAAGCTTGGCATTCTAGATGTCAGAAAAGGTAAAGGAAAGGAACTTGGAGATATATTTCTGTGAGCATCAAAACATTCTAAAATGGTAGCATATGGAGGATTTTCTATATTTCTTAGTTTCTACACTTTTAATCTACAAGATAGGGATAATGTTGTTTCCTTTCTAGCACTAAATGAGATTCTTCAAGTGAAATGCCAAGGGAAGCACAGGATATTTGGTGACACTCCTGTGGACATCTCCACAGAGTCAAGTCCCCAACAGGAAGGAGGCCATTGCCAGGAGGTTTAGGAAGACAGAACTGCACACCTGAGGGTATAGTAAGTTAGAAGATATGGTCATGGAACTCTGCAGATTCCAGGCTCTATTACATAGAATTTCAAATTTGAAAATAAAAGTGAAATTTTTAACAAGACATGTAAAGAACACATGAATTGAGAAAATTAATACAGAGGGAGGGTGAAGTCTTTCTGGCTAGAATTTCCATTCTCTTGTCATATATTCTCCTAGTTAGAACAAACATAGCTGCTAAAACACCTAACTGAACAGGAGGCAAGCTTTCTACAGGTACCAGGGGGTGAGACCAGCCCCTAGGGTCAGTCCGAGAGGCTGCTGGGTCTAATGAGCATAATTAGGTATAATGAGGCAGTTGGGAGTGAAGGACCCCTAATTAGGAAGGGCTGTTGTAGCTAGCTGGAAGCCATAAGTTCCACCTGATATGTATGTGACGCACCTGTAGGCACCCGCAAACCTGATATAACCGGGTGAAAGCGGTCCGAGTTAGGAGAACGGAGAATTCAGTCAGCCGGGCAGTCACTCGGTCGGTCAGAAGAATCAGAGCGGCCAGAACGTAGGCAGAGCGGTTACAGAAGAGAAACCAGATAGAAGAAGTAATGACTGGCCAGAGTTAGGCCGAGGCTCCAGAGGACTGGTCAGAGTAAGGCCGAGGCTCCGAGGAAGACAGAAGACAGAAGACAGAAGACAGAAGAAGGAAGAAAGAAGAGAGAAGAAAGAAGCTCTAGTCTTTCTCTAAGCTAAGCTCTATCTTTCTTTATCTTTCTTTAAGAAGCTCTATCTTTCTTTACTCTACTCTAAGCTAAGAAGAAAAGCTAAGCTCTATCTTTCTTTACTCTAAAAATCTTTCTTTCCCTCTCTAAAAGACAGAAGAAGGAAGAAAGAAGAGAGAAGAAAGAAGCTCTAGTCTTTCTCTAAGCTAAGCTCTATCTTTCTTTATCTTTCTTTAAGAAGCTCTATCTTTCTTTACTCTACTCTAAGCTAAGAAGAAAAGCTAAGCTCTATCTTTCTTTACTCTAAAAATCTTTCTTTCCCTCTCTAAGCTCTAAGAAAGTAGAAGTAAAAGTAGCAAAAAGCTATACTCTGCCTCCGAGAATTTTCCTCCCGTGGCGGCGCCGTGGCTGGCCGTGACAAATGGTGGTCCGTCCGGGGCTCGGCAGGCAGAGAAGAAAAGCTAAGAAATAAGAGCAATGAAAAAGCATAGCCTCAGACTCAGTTGAGACCAGCAAAAAGAGTAGAAACAAGAGAGCATAGCCTCTGACTCAGTTGAGGCCAGTTAAGAATTAAGCCGAAGCAGAGTAGCCGGCCAAAAGCCGAAAAAAAGCCGAAGCGAGCCGGCCAAAAGCCGAAGCAGAGTAGCCGGCCAAAAGCCATAAAAAATATAGAGAAAAAGCCTTGAGCTTTAGTATAAAGAAAAAAAGCCATGAGCTTAAAAGAAAATAGAGAATTAAATAGCATGGTAAAAACCATGCAGAAAAAAAAAAAAAAAGCCATTGAGCTTTGGCAAGAAAGCCAACCCTTTCAAAAATAAAAGGTGAAAAGCTAGGTAGGGACAAGAAAGAAAATAGAATTAAAGCACCTTTTAAACTAAAGGGAAGAATATGAAGGACCCCTAATTAGGAAGCTGTTGTAGCTAGCTGGAAGCCATAAGTTCCACCTGATATGTATGTGACGCACCTGTAGGCACCCGCAAACCTGATATAACCGGGTGAAAGCGGTCCGAGTTAGGAGAACGGAGAATTCAGTCAGCCGGGCAGTCACTCGGTCGGTCAGAAGAATCAGAGCGGCCAGAACGTAGGCAGAGCGGTTACAGAAGAGAAACCAGATAGAAGAAGTAATGACTGGCCAGAGTTAGGCCGAGGCTCCAGAGGACTGGTCAGAGTAAGGCCGAGGCTCCCGAGGAAGACAGAAGACAAGACAGAAGACAGAAGAAGGAAGAAAGAAGAGAGAAGAAAGAAGCTCTAGTCTTTCTCTAAGCTAAGCTCTATCTTTCTTTATCTTTCTTTAAGAAGCTCTATCTTTCTTTACTCTACTCTAAGCTAAGAAGAAAAGCTAAGCTCTATCTTTCTTTACTCTAAAAATCTTTCTTTCCCTCTCTAAAAGACAGAAGGAAGAAAGAAGAGAGAAGAAAGAAGCTCTAGTCTTTCTCTAAGCTAAGCTCTATCTTTCTTTATCTTTCTTTAAGAAGCTCTATCTTTCTTTACTCTACTCTAAGCTAAGAAGAAAAGCTAAGCTCTATCTTTCTTTACTCTAAAAATCTTTCTTTCCCTCTCTAAGCTCTAAGAAAGTAGAAGTAAAAGTAGCAAAAGCTATACTCTGCCTCCGAGAATTTTCCTCCCGTGGCGGCGCCGTGGCTGGCCGTGACAAATGGTGGTCCGTCCGGGGCTCGGCAGGCAGAGAAGAAAAGCTAAGAAATAAGAGCAATGAAAAAGCATAGCCTCAGACTCAGTTGAGACCAGCAAAAAGAGTAGAAACAAGAGAGCATAGCCTCTGACTCAGTTGAGGCCAGTTAAGAATTAAGCCGAAGCAGAGTAGCCGGCCAAAAGCCGAAAAAAAGCCGAAGCGAGCCGGCCAAAAGCCGAAGCAGAGTAGCCGGCCAAAAGCCATAAAAAATATAGAGAAAAAGCCTTGAGCTTTAGTATAAAGAAAAAAAGCCATGAGCTTAAAAGAAAATAGAGAATTAAATAGCATGGTAAAAACCATGCAGAAAAAAAAAAAAAAAAAAGCCATTGAGCTTTGGCAAGAAAGCCATAAAGAAAAATAAAGAAGAGGAGGAAAAAAAAAAAAAAAAAGTCAAAGCCGCTTATGCAATTGTGCTTAACTAGGTGCGTTAGCTGCTCCTCAGCATTAGGCTTCCTTAAAGCCACAGCACCTTCTCAAAAAGGGCTCAAATATCCACCCTTTCAAAAATAAAAGGTGAAAAGCTAGGTAGGGACAAGAAAGAAAATAGAATTAAAGCACCTTTTTAAACTAAAGGGAAGGAATATGAAGGACCCCTAATTAGGAAGGGCTGTTGTAGCTAGCTGGAAGCCATAAGTTCCACCTGATATGTATGTGACGCACCTGTAGGCACCCGCAAACCTGAGGTATATAACCGGGTGAAAGCGGTCCGAGTTAGGAGAACGGAGAATTCAGTCAGCCGGGCAGTCACTCGGTCGGTCAGAAGAATCAGAGCGGCCAGAACGTAGGCAGAGCGGTTACAGAAGAGAAACCAGATAGAAGAAGTAATGACTGGCCAGAGTTAGGCCGAGGCTCCAGAGGACTGGTCAGAGTTAAGGCCGAGGCTCCCGAGGAAGACAGAAGACAGAAGACAGAAGAAGGAAGAAGAAAAAGAAGAGATCTTTCTTTAAGCTCTACTCTAAGCTCTAGTCTTTACTCTAAGCTAAGCTCTAATATTTCTCTATCTTTCTTTCTCTACTCTAAGCTAAGAAGACAAGAAGAAATCTTTCTCTATCTTTCTTTCTAAGACTCTAAGCTCTCTCTAAGAAAGTAGAAGTAAAAGTAGTAAAAGCTTAACTCTGCCTCCGAGAATTTTCCCGCGGCACCGTGGCTGGCCACAATAGGCAGCTTACATGGGAGGAGCTGGAATAAGGTTTGAAAGTCCTGTGAATTCATATGTCACCCCAAGGAAAAAAATAGTAAAGCCCCAATAGACACATGAATGACATTCTTATTGCTTTAACAAAAGGGAAGAATTGGAGCCCGACCCTTAAAGATATGTTGCTTGGTTATTTCCAACAAAGAAAGAATAAAAGTACTGTCAAGGTAAGGGGGAAAATGATCCCTGGCAATATGTTTTGCTTTAGCATAATCCACTACAAACATAGCTGCTAAATAAGGTGGTCTTCATTTTTTTTTTTTTTTTTATTGGGGTCTTGGGGATTGAATTCAGGGCCTCGCTCATACTAGGGAGGTGCTCTACCACCGATCCTAGTATGATCCTGATCCTCTTCATCCTTTTTAAAAAATATATATTTTTTAACCATTAAACTGAATAGCTGAATATTTTTAAAGCATTCCTAACTATCAGGATTCTGAACTGACTGGGGTCAGGAAACTCTTCAGGACTGTGGTAAATTAGTCAGCAGATACACAGCACGTATATTCACAGAAATCTTATAGTTACCCTTGAACTTCTCAGATGTCCACAAAGCCAGGGCTCAGAAGCTGCACATCACAGCTTTAAAAATGAGAATTTTACATTAGGATCAAAACTGCATTTAGAAAAATACAGATTAACTCAAATTTGCTTAAAAAAAGGAAGGCAAGTAAATCAAGAAATATTATTGCATAGTGGATAGACACAAAATTCCTTCATCAAAAACACTTCATCCCAACAGAGAGAAGATACTAGCAGAGGAGTAGTTCGCCTTTAAAAGCCTTTGAAAGAAGAGGGCATGATATTAGTATTTGCTACTGGAATTTTACCCAACAAATATTTTCTGATCTATAAAACTCATCACTATTTCTCTTGAATGATATCTCTTCCTCTTCACCTGACTAGTCCTTAATTCTTGAATCTCTGGGATCAAATGTGTGGCTTGCTTTTTTTATTGGAAGGGGGATTGAACCCAGGGGCATTTAACCACTGAGA
This sequence comes from Tamias sibiricus, assembly GCA_025594165.1. NCBI lineage: Eukaryota > Metazoa > Chordata > Mammalia > Rodentia > Sciuridae > Tamias > Tamias sibiricus. The sequence continues at coordinate 69,507,807 of CM046669.1, forward strand.
AACATCCCAGACCTTTTAAATATTTTATTTAGTGACAAGGTCTCGCTAAGTTGCTAGAGTCTTGCTAAGTGGCTGAGGCTGGCTATAAAATTGCAATCCTCCTGCCTCAGCCTCCTGACTCACTGGGATTATAGACATGTGCTACTGTGCCCAGCTAGCCTGGTTTTTATAAAGATGCCAAGATGAGCCAAACTCTGTCCCTCATTCAAGACATCACTCTTCCTATTAACTAACCCCCTCAGCGTCTTCCCCTGTGCTCCTTCAGCCTACCAGGGCTTGATTATTGAGGATTTTTAAATAAGTAAGGGTGAAAACCAAGATTTAAAGTCTTCTTTAAAATCATAAAAGGCTCCATCCATTTAAACTTTGATGACTAATGTTCGAAAAGCTTATCTTGAAAAATAGAATTTTCATTGTGGTTAGACATATAATCTTAGGCATCTTGAGATATATCTAGAAAAATAAGAGTGACCAGTGCATGACAAAGCCAGAGAACTTCTGTGTAGTGGAGGTGCCAAGGAATGGTCCAGGTGGACAGAACCACAGGAACAGACAGTGGAGACAGCTCTGCTAGTTATACCAGGAAGTTGATGGAGATTTTCCTAATCCAGTTTTCCTATCACTATTGCATTTTTTTTCTTTTTTTAATACCTTAATTCAACTGTGGCTAAAGGCTAACAAGGAAAAATACATCCTAAAAATAATTTAGTTTCTACTCTTTGTGTATGTTCTGTTTAAATATATTTTCTTAATCCTACATCAGTCCTTTGGACGAAATGAGGCTATAGTGTTATTCGATACTCAAATGTAATCTGTTCATAGCTATTACCTGATATAAAATTTCTAGGGCTGGGGGTGTAGCTGAGTGGTAGAACATTTGCAGACCTTGCACAAGACTCTCGATTTGCTCCTGAGCTTGGGAGTTGTTAGGGGATATGGATTCTAAATAAATGCTGTTAAGAAAAGTCATTCATCTTACTTTCTACAAATTTAAAAAAAAAGATTCTAATTCCAAAGCTGTAGATTCTATGCACTAATTTATCTTCATTCCCTCTGTAATTATTTTACAATCAGAAGTGGTTTGTGCATTTGGTTCAAACCATGTGTCTCTGAAAGAGAAAGAGCCAAGAACTCAACGCCCATCACTAGATAATCCAAGAATTTAACATAATAAAAGAAATGGGTACTGCAAATAAATAAAGCAATGAAAACTCTTTTCTGTTTGTTTTTTCATTGGAGTCTGGAACTGGGACCCTTTCAGCATTGCTAAACCAGGTGCTAGGGCAAAGGCAATTCACTCTCAAATATCTTGATTTTCCAGAATTATTCTAATATCACAGCACATTCTCAAGTGTAGTTGAATTCTTGACTTCATCTTTGTCCATTACCCAGATCTTTTTCTACCACCAGTTGTCAGCTCCTCCCCCACAGAATTATTTCCAATCATTAGCTCTTATTACCTTTCTTTAATTGACATGGTTTTGCTAGGTGAATCAAGGATGCCCTCCTCCACTGGCGCTTTAGTCTCTCCCACAGCAAACATGGTGCATGGATTCTTACAGTACTTCTCCTGTAGTTGTTCTGAAGAATCCTCCTGCTTCCAGGACCCTGGGGTTGCTATTTGAGCAACAGTTTTCTCAGCAGCTATCTCTGTCTGCTCAGAAGCGGGCTCCCCGAACTCTGAGGCTGGGAGAAAAGGAGCAACATCAGCATTACTCCTCCAGCTAACATTCTTCCAGCTATTCACCTCCCAACAGTGCAGCCCTGGAGTTTAATCCGTGGGCACATGGAGAGTCACCCAGTGCACTTGGATTTATGCAAATCTGCAGCTATACTCTGTGAGGAAACCAGACTTCCTGGTGGATTGCTCCACACAGCAAATCGCTTTGTGACAATCCATCTGTCTCCTAGGCACAAGACCCAGGATGTTAGTTTTCATTATACACCATGGAATGTTTCTAACTTCTCCCAAACAATACTTTTACATTTTAAATGTGCTGTACTCAAAAGCCCAAACCCTTACTTACACAGTATCATTGTATGCAAACATAGAAAGAGGATTAAAGTCCCATGCAGCAGAGTTTACTAGCCTGCAAAACAGGTATGTAGAAAGAAAGAGCCTAGAAATGAGAGACTAGTTCAAAGTCCTGTTCCCTGTGCTTACCCAGCCCTGGACCTTTTAGACCATCAACTTACAACAGGGGTCAAGAGAGCTAAGCACCTCAGAAGACTGTTGTGTGAGTCAATGATACCAGTTACCAGGTAAGTCAAGGTGTGTGAAAGGGTTTTAGTCATTTTTATTGATGAAACAAAAATTGATCACTCCATTGACCATGCTGGATTCAAGGGGAAGAGAGGTCTGAGGGGAGAATAGGATTCACACTGTACTTTTGACACATACTAGTTACAAACTGCCTTTATAATTTAGTTAAAAGGAATCACAAATACATGCAACAAATCAAGCAGAAACTAAAAACCCTGTTGTCATAGAATACTGGAGGAGCAGTAGTAATTTACCTCTGAGTGAAAACTTCCTTTTTGTGACATTCTCCATGTCCACCTTCTCTTCAAAGGGCAGCCTGTCTTTCAAGTCCAGGTTTCTTTGTGCACTGCTTTTAGCAGTGGAAAATTCCTTTGGTTCTTCACCAAGATGAGCGACGTGGGGGTTAGCTAGTTCCAGGCTTCCTTTCCTTGGAACAGCGTATTTGGATTCCTTATGGCCATCCCCTTCCCCGACTCTGCCAGTAACGGGGTAGGACAGTTCCGCTTCCTCATAGGACCTGTACTTCTTAACACCACTGTCTCCAGCCAAAGCTCTCTTGCTTTCTGTCTCTCCAAATTCTCTCATCACTCCTTTGCTCCCACTACCCTCTGCCAAAGGCTGCCAGGTTGGTGATTTCAGAATGCCTTTAACTGGAGAGTCTGAATTTTCCACTGGAGAAGGAAACTTATAGTCAGCGGCATCTGAACTGTCATCAACAGGTGGCTTTGTCCGAAGATCCCCTGCATACATGGGAGTGGCAGTAGAGGTCATGGTGGACACAGATGTGTTCACAGTAGGTGAGAAAGGAATGAGTTTCCCATTTTGCACCTGGGAGGACATAGTTAAAAAGGAAAAACTGGTGGAAAAGCAACATCTACATAAATTTTGGTTTTTGGATCAACACAAACTGAAATACTACATTTGGTACTTTTTACTGCTTATCTTAGTGATAAACCATAATACATCTCAAACAAAGCCTTTGGGTGGGGGAGGAAAAAAAGCTGGTCTTAATATTTGTTTATTTATTTTTGATCTCCAAAATGGATTCAGATAGTTTGTAAGCAAATTACAAAAACAAGAGAAATGTAATTCTTAGGGATGAAATGATTACCAAATTACCTGTCTATAACACAGTTTGCCAGCAGACTGTCTTAATTTATATCAGTAACCTAAGAGTACACTGTGCTACATTTTAAGAACATATGCACACACCAGAATGAAATAACAGTGTACTCACCTGCTCCACCTCTTCAAGTGTGACGGGCTGGGTTTGATAGCGGGCATTCATTCTTCTCTGTCTCATGTCTATTCTGTTTTGGGTAGAAATAGTTTTTGAGACCGGCTGGGACAATTTGTTAAACAAGGCCAACTTCTCTGCTAAGCTCAGAGTGGAGGAATCAGGTTCTCCTGGTTCAGCAGAATCTTTGCCCTCATTTGCCTCATCCCTGGCTAAAGCCTTTTGGTGAACAGATGCCTGCAATCTGAAAGGGAAGGAGTGACAAGTCAGGGATGCAGGTGAAAAGGAACAAAAGCCCACTGCTATTTTTATGTTAACTTTCTTCAAAGTGTAACTTAATTTTGCAAAGGGTTTATTTTTCTCTACACAAACTTAGGACAAGGGTAGGCAATTGCTTAGGTATTAAACAAAGACCATGAATAGCAGAGTAGGCTTGGTACACTAGCATTAGCATTTCTACAACAAGCAGATTTTTAGTTTTGAATTGTTTCTAAAAAGTAAATTTTCCTATTTAAGGAACTGAAATTGGCTAGGATATACTTTATCTGAGAGAGATGCCATTTTATTAGTGTCATAAGAAGTCAGGCTAAAGGCATTACCTAGGGCATGGGCAATTAATCTTTCAAGATGTCCAGGAGGCAATCATGTCATTTTAAATAACTGAAAATATGGTCATCTGTGAACAACAGAATCTGTAACACAGGTTTTTGATTTGTACTTGCCAAACCCAATGGTGTAATTTTAAAGATTCTTTTATTCCTTCAGTGGAGCATTTTTTCCTTATAGGGTTCTCTACCAGTTCTTTTTAAAAGGTTCTTAAGTCTCATTCCCAATAACTTTAAAAGTGAATAAAATTTCAGGTGATTATTAATCCTTCCAACTAAGGCTGGGGATGGAACTCAGTGGTAAAAAAATTAATTGTCTAGCAGATACAAGGTCCTGCATTCAATCCCTAGCACCCCCACCCAAATAAAATAATAATAATAATAATAATAATAATAATAATAATAATAATAATCCCTCCAACTTCCAGTTAGAAAAAGTAAGGCTTTGGCTTCCATGGTCACTGTGACTCTCTAAAGGTTTCTAAGACAATATCCCTTTTGCCACCAGCAAATCCAATTCTCAAATCTAGTAAGAAGCATATTCTGTCTTCACTGCAATTAATCACTGATTCTTAGGCTGTCCCAGATCAAAGAGCAGTCTCTGTATCCAGGTATAATGAGGTGGTGAGAAAGGCCAACTGAGCCTTGGAGGCTTTCCTGAGCCCAGTGCCACAAGCTGGGAGGACAACAGCCTGCTTCCCTGAGAGCCCTGCTCCTGGGTTCTGCCAGTTCATTCCTGCACTGTCATTTTACTTCTTTTAATCTTATTTTTAGCCTTTCTGTTTTGGCGCATGGGAGTAAAACAAAGGGGATATTTACATGGTTTAAGGGCATAATTTTAAAACACTACAATTTGAAATGTAACAGTAAAACATCTATGATCAGGCACTATAAATTATTATCTCAATCCTAAAATATAAGGGCATTGTCTCTCTATAAATTAAAAACAGGGAGGATTGTTTTTAACATGTATTTGTGGCCATGCTTAAAAGAACTGGGTCTTATCAAAATCTACTTTCATGCTGATGCCCAATTTCTCTATTCATCTTTAAGTGCTAGTATTTTAGATGATGAAAAGTAAAAATTTTTAGGACTGACCATTACTATAAAAAAACAGAAGCAAAACAAATGGATAAGTGAGTTAGTGCGATCCTAGTGCCAACACAGGACGTACACAGATGGACTACGTGTTGTCTCATGCAGGTCTACATGAAACTATCAGTAGCTTGCAGGATGACAAAACAAAATGCCACACATTCCGCGGGAACAACTCACTGCACCGACTTGTTTGTCAAACAAATGAAAGGCATTTGAGGCTCTCAAATGCCTCTGCTGCCCAGCACCTTTGCACCCGGTGCCACATGCAGCTATTTCTATCCGGTACCTGGCAGGCTGCACAGAGCTCCTAGCTACAGTGGGACTAGGAAGTCTCGCCATTACAGGTTGGGTGACCCCAGAACACGAAGCAGCGATAGATTCACTTTACAAGCAATTGCCAAAGAAGGAACATTCATAAGGAGAGAGAAGAAAAGAAGCATTAAAGAAAGCATGGTTTCAAATTCAAAAATATTAAATATTTTACCAAATTATTTGCTAATCACTTTAGAGAAAAAAAAACATAAAATAACTCAAAAAGCAATTATAAACTTAGGAAATAAGTAAATGCCCAAAGTAAATGGAATAAGCATAGCTATAGGGCTTGAAGATTTACTTTCATTTTTAGCATCTCCTTGGTGAAAAAACCAGCTGTCAGCAAATCAATAGATTATGCCCACATTTTAGAATGTTGTTCTCAATCTCTCTCTCTCTCTCTCTTTTTTTAAAAGAATTAGTATCCTCATATGCTGATCCATAATGGGGATGGGGTGGGGAACATGGGAGGAATAGAGGAACTTTAGATAGGGTAAAGGGGAGGAAGGGGAAGGGAGGGGGAAGGGGGCTAGGAAAGACGGTGGAATGAGATGAACATCATTACCCCAAGTACATGTATGAAGACACAAATGATGTGACTTTACTTTGTGAACAACCAGAGACATGAAAAAATTGTGCTCTATATGTGTAATATGAATTGAAATGCATTCTGCTGTCATATGTAACAAATTAGAATAAATAAATTAAAAAGTAAAAAAAAAAGAATTAGTATCCTCATATAAGCTATAAACATATCAAAAAAGTTTCACTGAGCCTTACAAGGTGCTAATTTTCCCTCTATTTACTGTTTTGCTTCCAAGGGTATCTGTTTCTTATACCAACAACTCTAAAAACAATTTCTTTTAACAAACTGATATGGCCTTTTGGGATGTTGATGCCCACAAAAACAATTTTTTAAAAAATTAATAAAAATTTTCACTTGATTGAAGCCATTATCTTTGAATGAATTACTTTGGGAAATTAATTCGGAACATACTGGAACATATTGCTCAAAAAAGACATTCTGTGATTTGGAAAGTCATCAAACTTCCAAGTATTAAAAAAACATATTGACTATTCAAAAACAAAATGAACCTTTGTCTTTTAGAGATAAATACTGAAATGTTTATGGATGAAATGATGTTTGGGATTTGCTTGAAAATAATGCAGGAGGAAAGAGGGAGCTGATGGGGCTACAGGTAGAGAAAGACTGGTTTTTCTCTGTTGACTGAAGGTGGGGGTTCATTATTTTTCATCTACTTTCATGTTTTACATTTTAAATAAAAAATGGAGACAAAAACTAAATTGCATGAATAAAATTCCTCAATATTTTTCAAAGAGCTGTAATAAGTGGTGCATCTCATTACAAAACTTAGAGAGATGGTAGTAAAGAAAATCCTAAAAAACCAACTTCTCTGTAGCTTCTGGCCAACCTATCTCCCAATGGTTTCCCTTTTTAAAAAATAAAAGTCTTAATTGATGCATTATAATTACAAGAAATAGTGGGTACATGGTGACATATTCACATATACACTTATTACAATTTGGTTATACTGCCTCATCTTTATCTAAAATTCTTTAAATCTCCTCTCTCACCCCCACCACGAGGAAACTTTACAGGCAAGGCTGAAAAATCCCGCAGGAGACTCACGTGGTTGCAATGACGACTTCCTCAGTGGTTATGGGCTGGGTGTGAGATCTGTCCTGCAGGCGGCGCAGCCTTTGCTCCACGGCTGTGTTTCTCGAGCATCTCTTTGGGACATTTTGTTCCTCAAATGATTTTTCCATTTCCTAAGATTAGAAACACTGAGGAATCTTCTAAATCCAAGGAAAGGAAATCGGGCTAGTGAATTGTCTCTACTCTCTCCTCCCCTAAGATCCACAGGAGGGGACAGCAATGAGAACCATGTGTCCTTATCAGGAGTGAACAGGTTAGGCTGGAACAGCTGGGACAAAAATCTGTCAAAGCATATGCTATAGTTTGGATCTGAAATGTTCCACAATGGCCCATGTGTCAAGGCTTGGTCCCTCCAGCTTGGCACGTGGGACTTTCAAGAGGTGGGTCCTGGTGGGAAGTTTTAGGTTATTGGAGGGCATGCCCTCAAAGGGGATTATGGGACATAATTCTCTTCCTCTCTTTCATCTCTGCTGCCATGAGGTAAGCAGTTTCCTCTACCACATGCTGCCCACCATGTTGTATTGCTTCTTCACAGGTCCAAAACAACAGGACCAACTGATAACAGACTGGAACATCTGAAATTATGAGTCAAAATAAACCTTTCTTCTTTTTAAGTTCACTGTCTCAGGCAATTAGTTGCTGTAATGAAAAGCTGACTAACACAGCATAGGAAGAGAACACCAGGTGAGCCAGATGAGGAGAACTTTAGGACTCCCAGAGTGCGTGAAGTAGCCAGAGCCTTGGGAGTCTCCCTCTATAGGGGTTATAATTTCTAACCAAGATTTTCTGCACATCTTACCCTGAAAAGCAGCCTCTTGGCAGCAACACTCAGTTTGGCTCGTTCATCTACTTTTTCTTCATCTGTAAAAAGCCGTGAAATAAAAACTGAACATCATTTAAAAATGTAAATGTCTCTGGACCTTTTTCCAAGATTGACCTGTAAATCCCTTAGAAAAAAGCATAAGTGAACCAAAATAACTGGGAATATTTTCCTTTTGGGACTAGCCCGTTCTTTCTGTTCAGTAAAAAGAAACTTAATTCCCATTGTAATTCAAACCAAACCAAACCAAACCAAACTGTGTTCAGATGATATTTAACCAATGGAGATTCAAGCATAGATTTTATGGAAGGGATTTCTCTTATTGTTGTACAGGAGCAGGTAACAAGAAAAACCTGCTTCTTGAGTTCAAATTAGTTGTTTTTATATTGTTCACTGTGATTTTCTTAACTCCTATAAAAAATAAGGAAATACCCATTGCAAAATTTCTCCTAGGTTTTATTATATTCACAGCACATTTGCAGAAAAGTAAGAAACTGTTTCCATAGTCTTATTCTCCCCACAAAAAGTCAAAAATCTTGTTTTTAAAATCTAATTTAGAGATCAGAAAGAAGGAAGAAAAAGGAAAATGAATACTTGCCCTCAACAGTTGGCATTTCTGAACTTGAAGTATATCTAGAAGAGACATTAGCAAATAATAACAATGAATTAGTGGTGAGATTGGAAGATCCAAATAAAACATCACATTAAAAGTTAAAATACAGATGCATTTGAACTCTCTTAAAGAACAGCATCCTGGTGGCAATCCTAGCTGTGAATACACACATGTATAGTTGTTAACTGACACTGTGGAAAGCGTGTACACAAAATCCCAGCCAAGTGAACACCTCGTGGAGAAAAACCAGGATCACAAACAAGTTATTAAACAGGACTCATGATAAATTTGACAAACTTATCATTTCTACAAAAGAACATATGACAATATAGAAACTTACATACATTTTACCCTGAAAATGAATATAATATAGTGAATATAAAATTCCTTTCTTATTTTCACTGAAAACTTGGTCAATACTTAATTCAGATTCTAATTGAACAAGAGTGGAAAGAAGTTAAAAATCCTCAAATGAAGAAAAAAAATGTTTCTTTTTACCATCTGAAGTAATTTAAAACTATATGGTAATATTGTTGAGAAGGTCAATATTCTTTTAAAATATATTTAAGTAACAAATAAACATGCTTAATAGATTAGATAGAAGAGGAATGGAATCACCAACATCCTTTATCAATAGTATCAGGACCATCAGGCTGATAAAAATCCTGCATTTTTAATTTTACATTCCTATATGATGGAACTACACAGATTCATGCCTACCTATCCGATTCCTTTCGTTCTGCTGAGGTTATAGGTTGAGTTCTAAATCGCTCAGAAGTTTTTCTACTTTCACCAGGAGAAAAATAGCGTCTTGGTTTCCGAGACCCTCTCTCCCGTTCCATACGGGTAGGCAAGCCAACTCCTTCAGATGACCTCTCAACCCGTGATTGGCTTTTAGAATCATAGGGCAGAGATTACACAGCAGGGGGATGGGAAGACAGAAAGAGAATAAAGCAAAGGTTTAGGCATCTCAGCGAGTCAAGGCACAGATTGCTAGACCCCTCTGCATGCCTCTACCATGCACAGATTGAGGTGGAGCATTCCAGAGACCCACACTCCTCCAGCTCCCCATTAGTAGGCGGAAGCAGAATGGTAGTTTGTGAGCCATTTCCTGTACAGTCTGCCCTGCACACACTTGTGAGCTAAGCTAACACGATTCAACGCAGGACACAACACAAGTTGAGAAGTGAGTCATTCTGCCATGGACGTGCAAGTGACATATCAGGAGGACGTTTGAAACATCACCTACAGTTCAGGTTTCTTGTTGGCTCTGGCAGACTCCAGAAACATATTTCGGAGGTGGGCAACGGAGACCTTGGTGTCCAGCATGCTGGCTTCTGCACTGGGCCCTTCGAAACTCTGTGGCTTGGAACTCTGTGGCTCCAGCTCTCGCTTTGGAGCTGGGTCCTTACACCTCATGGCCTGGAGCTGAGGGGGACCCGTGTAATCAGACAGCGAGCGGGTAAGGACCTTGTGCTTCTTCTTAGGAGATGCTTCCTTTTTGTGACTGGTCAGTGTGGCATCCTGGGACACAGGCTCACTCTGAACATACAAAACCATTTCACTTCGGCCCATTCTCTCAGCAGGTTGGAGCTGAACTTGAGGTTCCTTCTGAGGTTCTACAGAGACTGTGGTAACAGCAGGCTGCCCCAAATCTTCGTTCCCAGAGGGGGCTTTGTGACTTTTCACAAGCCCATCTTCCTCCAAGGTCAAGAGTGTTTTCTGTTTTTTCTCCAGAGCTTCAGTGAAGAGCACATCATCTTCTGCTTTAGATTCACAAATATGAAGGACTGGGGCATCCCTTTTCTCGTCTTCTAGAACCTTCAAGGTGGGAGGCTTTAGGACATTTGGGGTGGCTGATCCCGCCCAGCTGCACTCAGATGCACTTTCTGAGGTTTCTGCAGTCATCAGCTTGACGGTGTGCACGGGGTCCACTGGCTGGATGTAGCCACGGCTCGGCTGTCTCACAGAGCTCACTGCTTTGCTCGTGACCCTATCGAAGGCTGAGTTTTCTGACTGAAAGGATAGGTAATGGACTGACAGCGGCTGATGTCTCCTCTGAGCTAAGGACTCTGAGGCAAGCTCAGGGCTGCTGCGAGCACTCTCCTCTTTCACCAACTTTTCTCTAACTTTAACTCTTTAAGAAAGAAAAGGGATTTAAGTTGTAACGTGCAGTAACTGCAAAGGGGAAGAGAGCATGCGCGGATCAGATTATCAGTGAATGGAAATCAACTCAGAAAAAACCCTTGTGAAAGGCATGGGGCCTAATGTACCATGTAAATGGTTTTGAGTTAAGTTTACAAATTTGCATACTTATGCTAGTGTGGTGCAAAACTAATTCTACCCCCTGTAAAGCTGAGAGGGGTCAGATGCTGTCCTGGAGGAGACTGGGTTCCTTCTGACTGAATAAATACCTAAAAGCCACAGAAAATCCATGAATGTACACCACTGGTATGCATTCGGGAACTCTGAGAAGGTGCCTTGAATCAGTAAGCTTTCTGCATGTTCACCAGTATATGGACAGTGGGTGGTAATGGCGGGGGTGTTTCCAGATAACTACTGACCAAACATTGCAATTTCATTATCTCCTGGAAATGTGAGAACATTTGTGATTATTTTACACATTTTACGGAGCTCAAGATAGGATAATCATTTCTCTTTTGAAGTACTCGGGGAAACATTCACAAGCTTTTTCATGCAAACTATAGTCATATATCATGCAGACTACAGTCATCGATTCATAAGACAGGTGACCAGTTCAGACATCCTTACTAAAACCGCAGTACCATTAGTGTTAGGTAAAAGGCATATGTTGAGAGAATTAATGAAGCAAATTTTTCCCCCTCTGAAATTGCTGTTATGCCCTCACTTGAAGGCTAATCTAAAAAGAGAAGGCTCTTTCTGTTTCTGGAGTTATTTACATATCTGAGAGCAAAACTGAAATCCAATTTAAAAGCCATAGAGCTTTTTTCCATTACTACAGAAGCAAACTAGCCAAGAGTTCTGGCTGTGGGGTCTTAAGAGTCTTGGGCAACTTACCTGCCCTTCTCAAGCCTCATCTGCGTTACTTTTTAAATGGAAATAATAGTGGGATGGGGATATTGCTCATTGGCAGAGTGCCTGCTGAGCATGTGCTGGGTTCATTCCCTAGCACCACAAAAGAAAAAAACAAGAAATAATAGTGATGTGATGTATGTAGTATGATGTTTACAAAACACATGGCTTAGTGCTCAGCAAAGAGTAAACATTTAGAAGTATTATCTAGTTCTTAATTTTACTTTTTGAAATACCATGTAGTGAGAAAGGGAAAACCATTCAAACTGAGAATGGATTACTGATTGGCTCTGACATTTAAAAAAAAGTAAAGACGACATTTGGAGTGGGAGAAGTGATTTCTTGGGAAAATGTATAACTTCGATTTACTTAAATGTAATTATGTGCACACAGTGAAAGTAATTATGATGCACACATTTATTTTATGCTGAGGAAAAGAATGATCCTTTTAAAGACAAGTGTACCCTGCTTAATTAAATATAACGTCCTCTGCTGTTTTTAAGCAGGGTTTGGAACACTTTCTTTAAAAAAAAAATTTAAAAAGATACACATAAAAGGCAGTTATTATGAACAATTCGTGGGAAACAAACATTCTGAGTTGTTATTTTTCTCAGAGACTAGCCAGTGTTGGAGGTTTTCATATTTATAACCTTTGTTAATCTTTTAAAAGGAGACTGAAATGTGGTCAAGTTCTCCTGTGGAATGTGTGCTTCTAATCAGAGACAATCTGAATGTTGTCCTCAGCTGAGAACAAAGTCACTGTTAGAAACTCAGTACATGGGTGCTTTGTCCCTCCAATGACTTACTCATTCTTACTTCTTTTGCCTCTCCCTGCCCCCAATCTTAAAAAATGAAATGATAGGGTTTTTTTTTTCCTGCTTTTAAAATCACATGCCCTAAATTTACTGTTGAAAATTAACTACAAATGCCAGAGTTTAGAGACAGGGAGACATAAAACAAGGATGCGTAAGTGCTGAACAGAGAGGGCTCTGGCAAGAGGGAACACTGGCTATTCAGTGAGATTCGAAGAACCAAAACCAAGAGGTCTGCTTATGCTCTCACTACTGCCCCCAACTGGCCAGTTCTATGTGAGTTGGTGAGAAAGGGGAAAAGCAAAAGGTGTAGAAAAGATGGTCAGAGAGAGGGAAAGGAAGAAGAGAAATGCTATCAGCATGGATTAGGGTGATGGGAGGAGAAAACAATGATTTGAAAGTAACTTATTTTGAACACACAGTTTTCAAATGCATTGCCATTAACAAGAGGGCAAGAGGAGAGTCAGCATTAGCTCATGTGTGGGACAGCAAAGCCAAGTCCAAGGAATAACAAAAAAGCATCCATTAAACATGAGCCACACGTTTCAACGTGAGATGTACCTGGAAGGCCAGTTGATAAGTGAAGGTGTGTCTCCTTCAGAATCTTTCTGGAGAAACCACTCATGTTTGAGCTTCCCTGTGCTACCATGTACAAAAAAACAAGGCTTCAGATAATTTCTGTTAAAATGTTAATAAATACATAGACTTTATTATAACAGAACACTTCAAGGCATTTTTATTAAGTAAATAATAATCTTGGCTTTTGAAAATATGGAAGTATATTTTGCAACAGGGTTTATATTGGCTTTACAGAATTGCCAGGACATTTGGCTGTCTTCAAAGACCAAGAGGTAGAAACAAATATATCTAAAGTCAGCAGAGAAAGTATAGTTTAAGTAATTTTAAATTATTAGGAGAGAGTCTGTTAAGAGTTACACTCTGCCTACAAATGCCAGATAATTATCCACAAGAAGTTGAAATAAAATATATAAGGCAATTTAACTTCCATAAATGTTGAGGCACATTGGTAAACAGAAAAATATAAAAAGAGTGTCCATGCAAAACAATGCATACCAAATAAAGAAAATGGACAAAATAAATAAAAACAAATTCAATGAGATCATATCTTCAGTTGCTATTACACAACTTTGCTTTCACCACTGGACAAAGCAATCAATATCACAGTTACAAATGCTTATTCAGGTCCATTAGACAAATGTTCATTGAACTCCCATCCTGTACAAAATACTGAATTATTTAAATAAGCTCTAAGAGGTAACGAACGTGAAAAAGGCATCATCCTGGCCATTGAAATCCTTGCATTTTGTTAAGAGAAAATGATGTACATATTCATTCCTCAAGCCTCAATCAAATACAATGCAAGGTAGAAAGTGATGACGTAATCGTGAGAGGCTGAAGGTATTTTAGAGAAATCACAGGCAAGGAAAACCTTGTGTTATCAATGTGAAACAAGTCACAGGAGGAATACCCCGTTAAGATGCAGAAAGAAAAAATGGAAATTCTGCATGCTATTTTAAATTTTTACTGGCTCAATACCTTATAAAACTATCTGCAAGACTGTTTAAATTGTAGCTGGAAACACTGCAGCTCCAAGCAATTTCCAAAAGGGTAGAATGAGAATGATAATTAACTCAATTTTCTAAAATCATTTTAGTTTTGGTTCAAGCTGCCAGGCAAGAAGAGCCCGTCACTGGAGTTATATAGCTTGCTGTGACCACTGAACTCTGTAGTATTCTACACTTGGACTTAGCTGTTTCTCAGTAACATCCTCCAGTCTCTCTACACCCAAACCTATCACTCCAATTCCCAACTCCCAACATTACAACAGTCTTATGCACAGCAAATAAAATTTAAGATGGTAATGTACATTTTTATTTTTAAATTGGACTCTCAGCATTTGTTTGAGCCTAGGAATAGTTCAGCCTATCATCTGCAGCTAAGAAACGAGGCAATGCAATGTAGGACAGAAGGCAGAGAGTGAAAAGGGAACAACACATCAATGCTTTTGAAGAACAAGCAAGTTAGTACAACGAATCTGCCTACCTCATAGTGATTTCAAGGCTCAAATACATTTTTGTATAAAGGAATGCTTTGCAAACTGTGAACTGCTATCCAATTTTTTGAACATAACCTTCATGGATGAGAATAAAACTTAGCATTGCCATAAAACATTATCAGGGGCTTGCTCAAGAAAAGGTTGGGTCAGAATTTATAAAATGAAAATCATACACAGAAAAGGCTGGGGGTGGGAGACTTACTTGACTCAACTGATTCATTAAAACTGAGATATGGAACTAGCCAAAAACCAAATAACTATTACCAGGGCAATGAGCACTGAAAGTCCAACATGTTATATGTAATAAACACAAAATATATATAAGAAGAAATAAACAATTTAATGTGGAGGCATCCTGCCCAGAACCTGGTGAGCCCTTCCAAACACTGGTCTCCTTTGTTTTCTTCTTCAAAGACAACAGGGCACTGCAAGTTTATGAGTTTTAATGAGATGATATGTTTAGAAACTCCATTCTGAAGTCATGATTTTAGGAGGCATGGGTTCTGCCTCACCAGGAGAGTTCACACTGGCTTAAGTAAACTTCAGGAAGGAGCAATTTAGGACATTTCTGCAAGTAAGGTTTTCAGGACTCATGTACCCTGGGGAGGTTTTCCATCATCCAAAACAGAAAAGAAAGCAAGGGGGATGAGGAGAGATCTAAATTAGTTAAGCACTCCTGTTGCACAGGACATCTGGGGTACATCTGTCTACTCTCATACAAAGTGGTCAACCTCAGTTGTACCAGCAAAGCTGGAAGCTGATGGTCACTCCCTTATCTCCCAGCCTTCTTTATTGATTCCTCCTCACCAACCCCACCAGAGAATCCTCAGGGTGGTGTCCTGCCATCCTCACTTCTCCATCAACAATTGAGGACTTGATCCAGCTTTCAGTCTGTCAAGGATCCTTTATGTTTATCTCCATGTGATCTCTCAACCATTGACATTTGAATATCTAACATAAACATTATAATACCTAAGATAGACATAATATAGACATCTTAAATTTAACATGTGCACAGACTAGGGGTGTAGCTCAGTGCACCTACTTAGCATGCAAAACATCCTGAGTTCCATCCCCAGCAACATCTCCCCCAAGAATATGTAGCATATCTAGAAAATGAGCTCTAGATTTCCCTCCAAACCAACATGTACTGGAGTCTTCCCTATGTCAGTGAATGGTCAAACAATGAAGACTAACCTTTGCCTCCTCTGTTTTTTTTCATAGTTTACATCTAGTCATCAGCAAATGTTATAGATTATCCTCAAAACATTAGCTCATTCCACTACCTCTGCTGCTATTGTTCTAATTCAAGCCACCACCATCCTTCACCCCAATTCCTGAGATGACATAATTATTCTACCTATTTTCATCCTTGCCTGTCTATAATCTAGCATCAACTTAGCAGACACAGTAATTCCTGGAAAATGCAAGGTATATTGGTCATTCCTCCTTTTGGAACCATTATATGGATCCACCTATCATTTAGGGTAGAACCCAAAGCTCTCACAATGGATCCCAAGGCTTTTCCTGATCTGTACAACCCACATCCATATATCTCACTGACCTCATCCCTGTCCCCCTCTCCTTCCACAACATCCCTCCTCACTAGGACATGTGAATGTCTTGAGAGAAGAGACTTCGTTCACTGTGGTTATCATCAGAATTCAGCACAGTGTGTGGCAAGATCTCAATAGTATCTGTGGATGATTTGTTGAATAATTATTTCCACAACTCTATGAGGCAATCTTTTTGTGGTGCTGGGGATCAAACCCAGGGCCTCAACACATGCTAGGAAAACGTACTACCACTGAGCTACATCCTCAGCCCACTATGAGTTATTCTTATCCTCATTTTATAGATGAAGAAAATTATGTACAAAAGCAATATATGAACTTCCCAAGTTTGAGCTTGGACCTGGCGCCTGGATCCCCCAAGCCTAAGTCTTCTACCCCTCCAGGAATTCAAATGTCCAAATCCTGGGGAAATAAAATGGCCACCCTGGCTCGACTGTGTTGGGATGCTAATGTTCATGTTCTCCAGGCCCAAACAAGGGAGGCACCAAGGGGTTCCTGGTCACAGGTACAACCGTGACCAGATTAATATGTCTCTCTCTCAGGTGCCTGTTCTATCTGCAGCAAAGAGTCGCCCAATTACCTATAAATTCTACAAAACCCAATTACCTTCCTCCTCTGGTTCTTCAGCATATACCTAAAATCAAAGGAGTGAGGCAGTGGAAGCTCTTGGGCTGACTTTTCCTCCTTGTAGTACAGCCTGATTATATTATATTATGGCTAAGAGATGCCTGGACTCAGATTTTAAAATATATATTTTATAAAAGTACAAAATTGATTTCTGAGACCAAAGAGATATTGCTTTCAAGAAGTAGCTTAATAGCAGGTGAGATTTTAAAAATATGAACAAAACAGAGAACATAACTCAATAGTGCCAACTACTTTTTCTCTTCAGTTTTCTTTGTATTTAAATTGTGCATGGATGCTGTTACTTTGTAGTGTTATTTTGTAGTGTTCTTTAATGTTATGCTTAATTATTTTTGACAATTGAGGCTTGGTTGAAAAACTAATGAAGGGGCAGTAAGGCTGGGGGTATGTGGATCAGTGGTAAAGCACAGGCTTTGCACGTGTGAGACCCTGGGTTCAATCCTTACTGCATGCACACACATATAACACACACACACACACACACACACACACACACACACACACACACACATTAATGGGAAATAATTCACTTTATACAACATAATCAGCCAAACTGAACATGTGATACTCCCAGGCTACAGCAGTTGTTAGTTGCATAAAGTCAAGAGTGAATGGTGGTGAACAGAGGCAAAATGACTGATGGGGACATTTTCTATCTCAACTGGAGTAACTGCTATATATTTACCCAAACTCACCAACCTAGGTTGGTACAATACTAGACCTTTTAAGGTGATCCAGTTTCTGGCTACTAACTGGGTTTGTATTTCTATGTTTCCTCCCTGGACCAAAGGAATCTGAGCAATGGGTAGCTGTTCTGGTTTAGAAGCATACCCCAAAGGCTCAGGTATTAAAGGCTTGGACCCCAGCCTGTGGTGGTGTTGGGAGGTGGTGGAACATTTAGGAGGTAGAGCCTAGTGAAAGGAAGTTAGGTCACAGGGGTATGCCCTTGAGGGGATATTGGGCTCCAGCCCCTCCTCTTTCTCTTTCGCTTCCTGGCCTCCATGCGACTTCCTCTGCCATATGTTCCCATGGACCAAAGCAATGGGGCCAATGATATATTGGATTGAAACCTCTGAAACCATGAGCAAAACCAACATTTTCTCCTTACAAATTATTATCTCTGGTATTTTGTTATAGTAACAGAAAACTGACTAATACAACAATCTTACTCATGAGAGTAGCTCAGACTCAGTCCTTCAGGACCCCCCCAAACAGCCAATGATTTCTAGCTCACTTATCATAATGCACACTCAGAATTAATAAAATTTATGAGAACACTGACTCAAGACCATAAAAAAGAATTCCAACCTCAAACAGAATGGAAAGAGCCTTGTGGTATGAACAACTGTTACTCAGTGTGTTCTGCTAATTGGAGTCACTGGTCTGTGATTAGATAAAAGGCTTGCACCAGAATGAAAACTAATATCAGTAAGCCTGATGGTTAATTCAGCTGACATTTTCCTTATAGTATGACTTTCTCAATGAAGGAAACAATCCACAGTTTACATTCAAGCATATGTCTCATACAATTTACAAATTGGCTATTTCAACTGGCACTGCGGTAGTTTGGTTATACTTAACCAGAGAAAAGAGCAGAATAGTCATTCAAAAATGATTTGTTGAGCAGGGGATTTAGCTTAATGGTAGAACACTTTTCTAGAAAGTGAAAGGCACTGGGTATGACCCCCAGCACTGCACAAAACAAAAAACATATGAGTTGAGTCACCAGATATATGCTGGATGCTGGGCTCAACCTGGGAAGAAGATATGAAAACGAATCAGCCAACATATCCATCCTTCCTTAGGACTCTACTAAAGAAGGGCTATTATTGAAGTTATCCTAAGTAATCTTGCAGACTGGCATAATACCAAATCCATGGCGCCATGTTTGGGGGATCCTGATAAAATAGCTAAAATCCTCTTATGGGCTTGGTTGTAGGGTATTAGGCATCTGCCTATCCTTCCCAAGATGAGAGGAGCAAGTGAAGATGCATTTGTGAAAGTTCATTTGAGTCATCATCTCCTTCTCCTCATTTCCCTTCTAGAAGAATCATCATCAACCACACATCACATAATAACATTAAGGCTCCTTAGGCCATGCCTAGCTTCAGCACCTAATGTGTCTGGGAAATGACAATCCGATAATGGCAAGAAAGACTGGTTTGAAAGAATAAATACCGGAGGATATGTAAGAGAATCCAAAAGTGATTCATGGGCCTATTAAGACAGTGAGAAGTCTACAAAATTCTGGAAAGGTCAAAAAATCAGGGCAGATGGGAAGGTGGACTCTCCCCTGGACATGTTCTCATTTGTCAATAGCCTTATTGGAATTAGATATCTAGATGCAATCTGAGCCCGGCAGAGCACAAGTGGACTGTTACCTACCGGTGCTACAGACAGTTCCCTTTCATCAATGTATCCCAAGATTGGACTAATCCCTTTGGCAGTCATATAAAGAACTTGCTGTCAACTAAATCTCTTAGGTCTGTTTCCCATGAACTGCTGTTAAATCAGGTTTCTCCAATCCTGAACTCCTACACTGATATTTCTTTCCTCTCTAAATACAAGACTTTATTAAATTTCATCTTGTTAGTTCCCAACTGCTATGGCTGGGAAGAGTGTCCCCCAGAGGTTCATGTGTCAAAGGTGTGGTCCCAAGGGTGGTGGTACTGGGAAGTGGTGGAAGCTTTGTGTAGTAGGGACCAGTGGGGGTCCCAAGGTCACTAGGGGCATGCCCTTGAAGGGAATGTGGGATCTTGGCCTTTCGGTCTCTTCTTTGCTTCCTGTTTTGTGCTGTAAGTGGTTTGTTTGCTCAGCCATGGAGCTCCCACTACAGTGTGTTATCCTTACCCCAGGTCTAAAGTGAGGGGGCTGCCTGATTTTGGACTGGAACCTCCAGAACCATGAGCTAAATAAATCTTTTTTATTCATAAGATAATTGCCTCAGGTATTTCACTGCAGACACCACAGTTCCAGGTCCATGTGCTCTCGTCCTCAGACTTTCATCCTCTCTTCTTTCTCTTTCCTCCTCCCTCTACCTGTTCCACCTTGGTCTCTCTCCCCTCCCCTTGTTCTTTCTGTCATCAAACTTATTTATAAATCTGATCAGAAATCTGATCACTCTACCTTCATGTCCCCAGATGATTTAATGAAATGCCAAATAGGAACAGGTGAATGACAAAGTCCAGTGTGGCACCGGAGACCTTGTTCTCTTAGGCCTGGGTAACTGCAACCACCACTTGTTTTGGCCTCCCTGACTATAATTGATTCTCCTTCAGAACAATTCTTCACATTCCACCAGAGTGATAGTTCTACAATACATCATCTGTTGCCCTCCCTAAAACACCCCTTAGGCACCTCCCTAAATAAGGTACAGGTCAATGCCTTGTCAGGGTATCCAAGGTGCTTTCTGATTGGTTTCTACCTGGCTGTCCAGTCTTTCCTCATCCCCTCCTGCCAGGGATACCTGGGTGTCTGTGTCTCCTCACCTGTAGTAGCCTCCCCTCCATATCCAGCAAATTAACTACATCCTTATGGACTTAGCTATGACCACTTCTCCAAGGGAAAATAATTAATACCCCATCCCTGGTACTCTTATAGCATCCAATACTGGTCTCTAGAATCATAGTCGCCCCATGTGTTGTAATTATTTTCCACATTCTTAAAAATAATATACCCAGCTAGGAGCACAAGACCTGTCATGTAGAAGGCTCAATATAATATTCTTTTAAAAAAATATTTATTTATTTACTTCAGTTGTACACAATGCAATGCATTGTTGTTTACGTGGTGCTGAGGAATGAACCTGGGCTGCGCACGTGAGAGGCGAGCGCTCTGCCGCTGAGCCACGACCCCATCCCTCAATATAATATTCTTGAATGATGAGCTAAGCTACCTTAAAGCTGAAATTGACCATTAGTCGGATAGCCACCCAATGAGTTTGAAATCATTCCAAATTATAAATTTTCACTTTGTTTATGAGGAGTAGGCGTTTTAAATGCCTCATTTAACCCCCTCTTAAAGATTTCTATAATGTCCCTGATCTGATCTTTTTTCCCTGAAATTTTTATACCTTCAAAGAACAAAAGTAGCAAGTTCTTTTCGCTGTGATGCAAAATAACACTGACATAAATAAAAATAAAAAGTGGGGTATAGAAGAGAAATCTCTGATCCAGAGAACGTGAAAGAATGGATGGATGATGGATAACAGTTTCAGTTGTATAAGGTACCCTTTTATCTCAATCAAGTTACTTTAAAAATCTTTGGGTTTTTCTGTCCATGTATAAAATAGATTTTTAAAATAAGTAATCTCAGCCGGGCGTGGTGGCACACACCTGTAATCCCAGCACTTGGGAGGCTGAGGCAGGAGGATCGCGAGTTCAAAGCCAGCCTCAGCAATGGCAAGGCACTTAGCAACTCAGAGAGACCCTGTCTCTAAAATAAAAATACAAAAAAGGGCTGGGGATGTGACCCAGTGGACAAGTGCCCCTGAGTTCAATCCCTGGTACCACAAAAAGAAAAAAAAAAAAAAGTAATCTCCAGTTACTTCTGGTTCTAAGAGTCTAAAATTCTTCACACAGCGAATTTATTTTGTGGAGTTTGGGTTGAGTCATCTCTCCATAAGACAGAGGTGACATCCACTGGAAGAAGATGGTAGGGTTACCCGGGACCAAAACAAGGAAGTGTTGACTTCAGATATAACAGAATGATTTTTGATGTGGCAAGTGGCTGATACAAAGTTATATAACCAGGAAGTAAGAACTCATCCTAAGTTTTCATGGAAGCTAGGAATTAGTTGCTTTGATTTGTACCTTTAAGTACATAACAACAAGCTTTGGCTCCCAGTAACATCTAGGAGTTAACAGAAAGTGCTTCCTGCCACGGCAACAAAGTAACATCTAGCACAGTAAAATTAGCTTCACCACATGGGGTGTCCAGCTTCAATGATATAAAATCTTCTAATTATAGCATATTATTCAGCTTAAGAAGAATGTGCATTAACTTCTGCATCTCATTAAAATCAACAATTTTCTAAGAGTCACCAATTTTGGGGGAAAATGGCTGTTTTCCATATATGCATAAGTATGTGCATGTGCAAGGGCACACTCAGACAAAATTTTAAACTTTTAAGTGTAAAAAGTTTTACAAAATTTTAAGAACCTGGAACATGTGAACTTTTAGTTACCATAGACTGCAGGCTGGTATTCTGGGAGACATAATCATATTTAAGTCAATGAACAGGAATTACCAGTGAGAACAGAGCTATATGGAAAAAAAACAACCAACAAACAAAATTATTTAACTATGCATTAACAGCCCAAACTTGGCACAGTTAGGTGGGGAATGCAGATTTGGGGGGTACAGGGACTGAAAGATGAAAGAGATTCCATTCTAATAATAGAACAAATATGTGAGATGCATTGAGGGTTGCTCTTTAGAGGTGGATCTGAGATCTCTTTCCCATGAAGCTCTGCCCTGGCCCCTGGAGCATGTTACAGAGTCTGCAGCCAGAGTGGACAGGAGCTGAGACAGCAGGATGACCACCAAGCATCCTCCTGTCCTAACATCTCTCTGGGTATGTGGACACAGACAATCAACAACTCGAACCAGGAGAACTTGAGACTGTGGAAATGGTTTTGAGATTCAAACTTCTCATCGGGAGATGAGCAAACACAATGAGAGGGAAATTACAAATGCCTACACCAGCCCCTTTCTTTCTTAGTGGCTGAGTCTGCAAGTTCAGGTATTGCAGAAGAGCTTCACTCTGGAGTATACCCAGCTTCATCTTCCTGAACCAACCAGCATTTTTCTTTTATCACTGAATTATATAACAATGCAATGTATACAAATACTAATTCAGGTTTACCTGACAAATGTTTATTGAGCTCCTACTGTGTGCAGAGTACTGAGCTGAAAAAGCTTTGAGAAGTAACAAAGGTGAGTCAGACAGCATCTTGGCCATGAAAAGCCTTCATCATGTTAGGTAAAAGAGCAGATGATTTCCACATCCCTCAGTGTCCACAGGGAGCTGCCAGAGCCATCGTCCACCAATAGTGATTCTCCCAAGGTAAAATAAGGGACAAGGATCCTCTAGAGAGAATCACCACTAGAAAATAAAGGGTAAGTTCCCTTTCATTTTCTCCTTGCCAGGCACATAGTTTAATGAGAATAGTGACAGTTGATGCTCAAGCAAAAAGCAGCTGGGGACCCAAGGCCATGAGTTTCTTACAAAAGTAACAAATACGGTACATTTCCATTTTTTTCTCTTTTACAAATAAAGAGTTGCACATGGTAGCAAATTTAACAAGTCTTGGGGTTAGGATTTCTAGTTGTAGCAGGAATTCAGATTTTTAAAAATTTGAATAATCCGCAGGATTATTCAGTATACTGATATGTATGTGTGTGTGTTTGTGTATACACAAACAATACACAATTATATATATATATATATATACATGTATACACACACACACACACACACACACATACATACATACATAATATTATTCTAAAATTCACAGTGGATGAATTAACCAAGAATGATTCAGTAACACTACCTCTCCATAAAACACAATATCTAAAATTCCATATAGGGTTTAGAAGGATTAGAGGAGTGGTTGCTGGGTGTATAGTCTTAGTTTTCTTCAGAACAAAGTGTTCATCTGAATTCTTGGGCAACTAACAGGATTTGGGGGCTAAAGATCTTATAACAATCCATCAATACATTAATTAACTTTTAAAAACCTTCTTTATCATATAAGCTGAATGCTAAATAATTCCAAAATAAATACATGCCTTAGGTAGAAACTACCCTAAAGACTGGTGTTTAGCCTATAATGTTTAAAAACAGCTCAGCACAGTGAAGTATGCGTACTAACGATTGTCCTATACACAGGCATAGGCGTGTGCCAATGGGAGCAGCACAGGGCTCTCAGCAAGAAACTCTGGCTCACATTTGAATTTCAAGGGCACTGTAGATAATCTTTGGATGGTGTATTCACAACTAGTGTGTTCATACTTAATGAAAGTAAACAGTCTCTTTCTATTTAGCACAAAATTATGACACGGGAATGAGTTGATTCAAAGTTTTTGAATCAAAGTTTACCAGCCAAAAACGTTGGCAGAGCTAGGTGATGAGAGAGTAAAGCAGAAAGAAAAATATTCCATTTCAGGATAGAACAAACCCATGGGAAAAAATGACACATTAAAACTGTCTTGTGGCCTGAGGGTGTAGCTCAATGGGAGAGTGCTGGCCTAGCATGCACGAAGCCCCGGGTTCCAACCCTGCCCGGCAAACACAAAAACAAGACAAAAAAAGCTTATAATTGTTGTTATTTTATTTGTGGA
This sequence comes from Tamias sibiricus, assembly GCA_025594165.1. Taxonomy (NCBI): domain Eukaryota; kingdom Metazoa; phylum Chordata; class Mammalia; order Rodentia; family Sciuridae; genus Tamias; species Tamias sibiricus. The sequence goes on from CM046669.1 coordinate 69,531,942, forward strand.
TACTTTTTCTCTTGCCTTTTAATCTTCTTAAACTTTTCTGTTAGATATTTTCATATCAAATGACATTATTATTTTCCTGTATGGTTATTTAGGTCACGGGGTGGGGTTTCTTTTGTTAGTGTTTTAGGTTAGAAAGTATTCTTTTGTTCATCTTGCTTCCTCCCAAGTAGAAATCAGACAAGAGTGACTTTCTGAAGCTTGAATTTCATGGTTCTAGATAAAGAACATCTAATATTAATCCATTTTAAATCCACCTTTACAAACTGAATAACTACAGTCATTGCAAAATAAACTTTAATTTTTAAAAATATATTCCTCACACATTATTTTCCATCTTTCTTCATATTTACATAAATAGATCTCAGGTGTTTTCCTCATATATATGATGAAATGGTTTGTATTTCTTTGCCTATGAATCATAGGATTGTACACCTTGAATGGCTCAAAAAAACAAAAAGCAAGTGCCGCTTCTGGAATTCTTTTATAATTTGATTTTTCTAGTCTTTCTTTATGAAAGTGAAGCTAAGACTGGGCTTATGAAAACTCTGTGGTAACATGGCTCTTCAAATAACCTTTGAAGAAGTGGCTCTTTGTTGTTACAGGGCTCAGCAGGAAAACAAAGCTTTTTCCTAGGTCCGAAGACTCTCAGTTTTTCACATCTTTGCATATTAATATTTTAACATGGGGCTGAGCATGTGGCTCACTGGTAGGGCGTTTGCCTAGTATGTGAGGCCCTGGGTTTCATCTCTAGCACAGAGAGTGAGGTCTCAAAGGACAGGGTTGGGTGTGTGTGTGTGTGTGCTGGGGTGGGGTGTGGGGGTTGAGTGGAGATTTTAACCCACACCAAACTATCAAGTATATCAAATGTCCTATCTTTTACTTGGAATGTTCAGCAAAGTTTTAATTATTATCACAATTGATTTGAAATCTTACTGAGAATGTATTTTTAATTCTTTTGCAGGGCCTTATGAATGCTAGGCAGGTGCTCTACTACTGAGCTAAGTCCCCAGTCCACTGAGAACCTATTATATGTGATCTAGGTGACTAACCTAGATACCTTGACAACAACTTGAAAGAGCTGTCATTGTATGGCAATTTGAAATTTGATTCCTCTTTTTTTGTGCCAGGGACTGAATCCAGGGCCTCATGCCTACTAAGTACATGGTCTAGTGCTGGGCTATACTCCCAACTGTCCCCACCCTGACCACTATTTAGGCAACATAATTGTATATCTTTAATATTTTTTTTTCTAAATTGGAATCAATTAGGTTTCTTTGTCCTACCTACAAAACACCCACAGGATTACCTTTAATAGAGAGTGACAAAGCTAAGAACACTGTTTCTATGGTGAAGTGTTAATTTACCAAACAAAATATCTCCCCTTTCAAAATATGAGAGAACAGATCATAGTCTCTCAGTTTCAAGGAATTAAGTCCCAAGACTGAACAAAGGTCCTCGAAAATACATTCTTGGGATGAATACTATTTATTTATCTTAGAAGCTGATATCTCCAAATATTTCAGTCCGGATGATCAAGTAAGTAGCGACAGTTCTTGGGCTTAATAAACTTCAATAACTAAAATGATCTGCTTCAGGTATATTACTGCTACTTAAAAAAGAGACCAGGTGTTGATTATCACTCTGTCCCAAGGTGAATCACATGGGGGTATTTTCCAACACACACACACACACACACACACACACACACACATTTTTCTAACACACATGTATACATACTTTTTCACAGAATAAATTTGCTTCACTGTAGTTCTCATTCCTCCTCAATCCTGTGAAACCACTGCTTGTTTGAACTGAAAGACTTAGGAATCTACCTAGACTATGACCCTAAACCCTTAAACAGGATGTTTAAGTAAATTGTGCTTTAAATATCACCACACTTTTTCAGTTTAAATTTAGTGGCAAACACATATGCTCTCCTGGCATTTGACAGTTCTGATTTAACCTCTCTCCCAGTTTTCCCTTATAGGAAATGTCGTTTCTGGTAGGTTCTTTTCCACAGTAGTTTCTCTTATTATCCTTTTTAATGATGTGTTCTTATACACAACTGTGTCTTACAAAACTGTGTATTGACACACTTACATAGTGACATGCAGTGTATAATTACAGACATTTTGCACCCTAAATTGAGAGACTCCCACTGGTGGGTCTTGCTCCTTCTGCTGTGATTCTAAACATCAAAGACTAAAGCAATGACAAAAAAAAAAAAACCCTGATTCTTGAGCATAACTACAGAAAAAACAAAAAAGATAAATTATGAAAAGTAGTTAAGAAACACAGTAAAAAGAAGAATACTGAAAGGAGGCTTCCATGAAAGTTTAGAGATACCTAAAAAGTTTGTTATTTTTAAAAAGAACATAAAAATCATACATACAGAAGGATTTAGTAGAACTATTTTTCTTGCTTTAGTAGAACTATTTTTTGGGGGGGACTAAGGATTGAATCCAGTGCTTAACCACTGAGCCACATCCCGAACCCTTTTAAATATTTCATTTAGAGACAGAGTCTCACTGAGTTGCAAGTGCCTTGCTGACTTATGGAGACTGGCTTCGAACTTGCCATCCTCCTGCCTCAGCCTCCTGAGCTGCTGGGATTACAGGCCCTGGGCCTTGCTAGTAGAATTTATTTTGATACTGTGGAAATTACAAAAACATATTATTGTTCCAATAAGTGGGGCCTGAATAGAATGCCAAGAATACTCAAACTCTACCACATAGCAAGGCAGAGAAAGAGAGTATAGGTGTTTCCCTGGATTTGGGATGGTTAGTGCTGGGCTGTGTGCTTACCTGGACCGAGCCTCTGGGGGCAGTGTTGGGTCACCACTGGAGTGGCACAGGGAGGCAGGCTGCTGAAGAGAGGAGGTGGACATTTGCTTTGGGGACCTTGGCACTTCAGCGAAGGCAGAGTCTCGCCCAGTGAAGGAGGAGTCTCGCCCAGAGAATGAGAAGGATGAGGAACTCTCAACTGTTGGGGACAGTTCTTGAGCCTGCTGGGTGGCAATCAGCTCTTGACCTCCTCTTTGGTTTTCCACATTTAGCAGTACCTCCTTGTCAGAAACCTCACTTCTGTGGAGGGCATAGTCCCTGGATTCCACTGCACAGGTCCTGAGCCCCATGATCTCAGTCCTGGAGTATGGAGAACTCAAATCTTTGCTTGACTTTTCTTGCTTCTCACATTTTCCTCCCCGTTTCTCAACAGCATCAGGGTCCTTCCTGGACTTGGTATACCGAGATAAATATTCAGAGTCTCCTTCAGGATCCAGAGTCAGCCCATATTTTTCTGCCAGCTGACGTCTCCTTTCCGCTTTGTACCTTGCAATTCTTTCAGCTTTGGACTCGAGACCGTGGGCATCCATGATACTTGAACCACAGGATGAATCGCCATGGACCCCTGAGGTTTCTGTGCAATATTTGGATTGAGTTTGCTTTTCTAAAGAAGATTTAGACGTTTCTTCTTCTTCATTTGATCGACCTATAGAAAGACCACATGGATAATAGATACAGGTTCCAGGAAAAACTTATAGTTACAATAGTTACACACATAAAGACATTCTATGCTGTACACAATACGCACTGTATGTTTGCGCTACGAGGGACTGATTTCTTATGTAGGTCTGTGGACCTTAAAATGATTCACCTGGGCTGCTGAACAAGTCTGAGAGCTGGGGTAAAGTGTGTGACGGTCACACTGAACCCCAGTCCTGCACTCCCCAGGGCTCCTCAGGCTTTGCTCAGTGCTTATTTTCCCTTAATTCTTTGCCTCTTTTTTTCTTTAATCTAATCTTCACATGTGAAGCCAAAGGACAATTTTAGAGTCTTCTAGAAAATATAGCACATATGGTAACTGCTGTAATTTGACAAGTGATGGGTTGTGGTTTCATAGGATCTGAGAGTAAGCATAACAATATGGCCTCTCTCTGTGTGTGTATATATATATATATATATATATGAAACCCAACAAATATGTAACATATGATAATACATATATTTACAGAAGTGGCTTTTTCCAATTGTAGCACACATGTATGATGTAGAAAATGTCTAACATGAAAAACACATAAAGGCAAAAGCCCAAATCACCAATAATCACACTATCTACTAATATACTCATAACTTGACATTTTTATGTATTCCTCTATTCTTTTACATAGCTCATTTCTTCTTTTTTCTCTATGAAACACTTAATGCTATTAATGTCTTATATAAATATTTTCTTATATTTGTAAATCTTACTTTAAAGATCATTTTTTTAGACCTTATAATATTCTATCCAACAGGCATTTCATAATTCACTTAACCCTTGCCATATTTCTGGGCATATGTTTCTTTTAATCAGTCTGATTTTCTGACAACTATCACAGCAGACCAATGTATAACAGTAGAATTGCTTTATCAAAGGGCACATCATTTTGAGATACATGCTAGACTGTTAAGTTTCTGTAAGTGCGCAGCAACGTACACTTACATCTGCAATACATGCTTCCTTAGAAATACCAAGTGCTCATTGTTTAAAAAAATTACATTTGATCAGAAAAAGAATATATGCATTTTCACACTTGTTTATTAGCCATTAACATTTTCTTCTCCTTCTAGGGAATGCTTGCCCAATCTTACTTCCCTGTGTAATACTGATGGTGTCATTTTTATTGGTTCATGTAAACTTCTATTTATAGGAGTCCTAGCCTTGTGTCTTCCTTAGGAATATTTCCAAAATTGCTTGTGGTTTAATTGTTTCCAGTCTACATGAGTAAGGTTTTCTTTGAAGTACCAATATTAATCCTTAAGTAGTCAGCTCAAGTGACTACATACTGCTACTATTATCATTTGGTGATTTATTCAATTGTTTCTGTGCTTCAAATGTCACTTTCTTTTCCACTTGAATTTAATATTTGACCATGTTTTCATGTTTCAAATTATTTTGTTTGAAACAATCACATGAGTAACTGGAACTTATTTTGGGGTTTGGTCTGAAGCAGAAAGAGGAATATGTCCCTCTTCCTTCCCCCTTGGTGAACTCATTTCCCTAACACTATTTTATGAAATAATGGTTTCCTCACTAATATGTGATGCTTAAATTATCATATGCTGCATAGTTGAATATTTTATATATACTCGGATTTGCTTCTGGCTATAAATTTTGGTATTCTGATCTGTCTATTATTGATTCTTCATGTTATGTCATTTAAAAAAAAACTTAGTTCTCTATAGTTTTCTGGCTATAGAAAATCAGAAACAAGTAAACTGGTAACGTTATGATGTGAGATCAACATTCCTCTCTGAGGAAGAAACAAGAAGACACTGGCTATAAAAAGTAGCAACACAGGCCTCAAAGCCAGGGACTGGGGGTGGGAACGTCAGCCCTGAGACATTGCTTTCTCCTGAGGTCAAGCTGATGTCTATAGCAGTGACTCTGCATAATCAAGGAGAAGCTGTCGTGTTTGACATACGATACATTTACATACTCCAAAATAATTTTAAAAGAATGCTTTGTTGTGTAAACAGAGTAAGTTTAAGGTCCAGCTTTGCCTTCAACTCTCCCAGCTGAGAGCAATTGACCCTTTTGCTGGGCACCTGAGCATTATAGTTCAAATCTACTGTGAGAACTACAAGGTACCTTTCTCATTCATTCCTTTACCAAACATTCACTAAGTGTTTCTGACTGCAGATCCTGTGCTGAGCACTGGCCTTTGAGGGGTCCCAGTCCAGGGGGGAAATGGCTGGTCATCAGTTACCCCGCAGTGTGCCCAGGGGAGTCATTTTTTTACTACTGTGACACTGGAGGACCACATGCATGAAGAGGAGTGGAGCTGATGATTGCTCTGTTTTTAACAAACACATTTAATAAAGAGTATATACACACAATTCACTTTTGTTGAATATCTCTTTCTCCAATACCAGTAGATTAAAAAGGCGATGGGTAACATGCTGAGCAGCCTGCTTGGTGATGGCCACCCATGCTCACCAGTGTGGGGGCTGGCAGGGTCTGTGGCTCTCATGTATCTGGGCGTGTCTTCCTCCAGCAGGCGATGAGTCACTAACCCTGCGCAGCTCTGCAAGAGGATGGGCTGGTTGTCATTTTCAATCCCTTCCAGGCGCCTTGCAATTCTCTCTTTTCTGTGCAATACACCAAAAAAAGTCATAGTGAGCCCCCAAAAATCAATGCTCAGGGACAATCAAATACTGCTTTGCCACATACACTCTTCTACTTATCTTACCTTTTCATTTCTACAAATTTGTTCTTTGGTTCAAAAAGTTTTCTTAATTCTGCAACTAGAACAAAACAAAAAGGAGCAAAAGGGAAGTACAGTAGTTACTGGTCAAGCATTCATTTTATTCATTCATGCAACATAGGCTTATTCAACTCAAATTTCTGTTGTTGGCTCCCATGCAGCAGAGATATGTGACACTGACCAAGTTCCTACTCTCTTGGAGTTTGTTTTCTAGTAGGGTAGGCAGATGCCAAATGAATAAGCACATACACACAGCCATAATACAATCACCGCCCCCCACCCTCCCCCACACACATCCTAGGCTAAAAAATAAACTAATCCAGGCTAAAATGGTTCTCTGTCACCCAGGGGACTCAAAGGAGGCCTCACTTGTGAGATCTCTCCAGTAAGGTGTTTTTATAGCAGAAATCCAAATACCTCTTACTAACTTTTTTTTTTTTGTACCGGGGATTGAACTCAGGGGTACTCGACCCCTGCGCCACATCCCCAGCCCTTTTTTGTATTTTACTTAGCAACTCAGTGAGATCCTGTCTCTAAGTGCCTCACGGTTGCTGAGGCTGGCTTTGCACTTGAGATCCTCCTGCCTCAGCCTTCCAAGTGCTGGGATTACAGGCGTGAACCACCGCACCCGGCTCTCTTACTAACTTTTGTTAGGCTTAATGTATTTTCAGCTTATAGTCCGGAAAACTTTTATTAAAAAGTAGGAACTAGTGCTCTGAAGAGCCAGAGGGCCATTGGAAAGCTACAGTCACCAACTCATAATTCCTCCTAATTCACCTTATTATTCAATCTGTTAATATCCGTAACTACATGACTGTGCTACCTAACGTGGTATACCCTGACTAACTAACTACAGCTTAAGTCAATGCAGGTCCTATACCTCCCCTCACAGACTTTTACTAGAAGGAAACGCCAGTGTTTGTTTCCAGCTATAATTTAGGTGGATGATGGATAAAATGATCACCCAATTCTTCTAGCAGCACTGGATGAACAAAAAATGTTTTGCTGAGGCTGTGAGATTCTCATGTGACACCAACTAAAGGAATATGACTGACCTAAGATCCCAGACAATTGTTTCTTTGGAGAAATGGCCCAAGTTGGTAGAAAATAAAGGTCTTTATTCTCTCCTCCTCCTTCAATTCATAAGGGTTCATCTGAGTGGCTCTTATTGAAGACCCAGGAAAGGGTGGGAGAGAAAGAAAGGCAGAGGGACAGGGGTGGCTGGATAGCCTGGAGCCAATGACAGTGCTAAAAGTCTGAGTCACAGGAGAAACTTACAGGGCGGAATATGAATACATAGAATTTAATTTTCAACTGCTTTAATTTCTGATTCTTATTTTAAAGTGGTCAGTTTTAGGAATGAGTCTAAAACCACACAAATATACATGTGACTTTTATAATGCCCTTTGTGTTTGGGGATTTATTATTTTTAAAGGACTGCCACCTAAAACTTTAGATATACTAGCATTTGCTAAGGTTGCAGGCTTCAAAATAAAGTCTATCTCTCTCTCTCTCTGACTTTAAAAAAATCTCTTTGCTAGTTCCCCAGGAATCAGAGTAGATGGAGGCTGAGGTGAACTTTCTGTATAATGTTAATTATGTTCCTATTTAGAAGACAAGGGTATAATGATCAGGATGCATCCTGCCTCCTGCCTTGCATAAGGAAGCTAATAATAGCTTCCCAGTTAACAAATTAACTCTGATGAGATTATGCTAATAAAACTTTAATGCTGATAGTACATATTTTGAAAATATTTTCAAGGATATATATGTATATACCAGAGAGTTTTAATTAATTATTTAAACCCCAAGAGGAGAATGGAGCTGTGTTTTTGATGAGACTGCTCAAGAGTATATTGAAACCAAATTCCAGGGTCCCTGAAAGAGATGTCTTAAATCCATGCCTCAAAATCACAACTAAGACATACAGTAGCATATTACTGGGGTCCTGAAGTATAATGAAACATACTTTTTCTATCCCCAAATTATTCCAACTGGATAAGTATAAAAAACAAAAACAAAAATGGTGTCATATAATTGCCACTGGAAAAAGTTAATATATATTGTTTTCATTCTAATTAAAGACTACTGAAAATCACTGTCATTTCAATAAATCTTATTTTAAAATTTTCTGTAGAAATTATCTTTAAAAAACAGAGAGATTCCTACGGTATGTGAAAAAGTTGAACAACAAGTTGCTTCTGCTATTTTCATTTCCATATTCCAGAAGGAAAGATCAACTCAATGGGAGACCATGCTATCCTCTCATCCACAAAGCTCTACTTTTTCTAGTGCCATTACTGTAAGAGAATGGCTACTCCTTTGCCACTCTGTCTTTCAAAGAATTGCTTTTGCTTCCCATACCTATCTTTCTAAATTTGCCTATCTTTCTAAATTCCAAAGAAAACCCTTACCTAAGTAATTCAGATGTTAACATTTATAGAACCCAGAGCATCCAGTGACCTTCAGATAATATCAGAATGTGTCACACCCCTCCTAATTCTTTAATACTGTGCATTGACTAATACAATGCTGTGCTATTAAACTGTAGAAAAATAATGTGTTCATAAGTAGCCCTAGGAAGTCAAGGTCTACTAAGATTACCAGCCAAAGGAGGGAAAAATGAGACGGGTGTCTGAATGATGAAGACCCTTGCTCAGCATGTGGCCTTACTTTCCATTGTCCTATGCACTTCCTTTCCCTCCCTATAAAATCCCTTCTGTGTACTTGAGTTCCCCAAGATGATGCTTTGAGGACAATAGTCCTGTCCATCTTCTCAGGAATAGTCCTTGAATAAATCTGACTTCCACTCTGCCAACTCTCTTCTCCTGAGTGTTGGCTTTCGCGTGGTGAGCAGAAGGACTTGGGTCTAGTAATATAGCACCCTCTTTCAATAAGGACTGATAAGGTGAACAGTGGGCAGGCAACAGTCAAAGAGTTGGTCATCACAGAAGCTGAACCTCAATCTGGAGCAGTGGCAGCAAAGAGAAGGATGGAGCAGATCAAGTTATTCTCCAGGGACATCTGTGCCCCTTTCTGGACAGAACAGTCTGGCCAATTCAGGAGTAAACATTACCATCTGGTAGCCACTGACTTCTGGGCAACAGAAGGAAAGTCTCAGGTTAGCATTTAACAGACACACAGATGTATGCCATTAGGGTCACAGACTCACAAGACTGGCTCCGGAATATATCACAGATCACTGTGGAAATGCTGATGGCCTTTTATGTGAGAAATGTAAGCCTTGCATTACAGCATGTTGAATATCCCTGGTTCTTTCCTATTAAATGCTAAATCACCCGCAGTTTTGTGACATAATAATGTCCATGTTTCCAAAGCCATGCTGGAAATGTCTTGGTTTGAGAGCCATTGAGAACCATTGATCCCAGTACAAAAATTTCAAATTGGCATCCTGATCCCCAGACTCCAATGCTACAGGTTATCCAAGAAAAATACTACTGCCCATTACTGTATTCTTCTCCATCACACACAGATTCAAACTCAAAACTATTGCTCCCAGAAGCTAGTATCCATGAACATAGTGAGTGCTTGAAAAAAACACCTTGCAGTCTTTTCTGATCATTTTACTGAGAAATAAAATGTGATCATTAAAATAGACTTTAAACGTATTGGTGGGTTTATTAATTCTTAGTTGAAATCAATAGTAAGTATTTTTTTGGGGGGGAACCTCTCTAGCAAACAGATAAGTACTTCTTAGTCTATTCTTTCTAACAAATACATTTTTTAGTTAGTAAGATTTGTCTCATTTCTATAGACATGAGATTATAGGAAAGAAATTATGTGCAAGGCAAAAATCATATAAGAGAAGTTATGCACAAGACAAAAAAAAAGTATTTGAGTTTGGCTTCTTTTCTCCAAGTCTATAATTTAAAAGTAAAATTAGTAAAACAAACGTGTAATACAACTACTTTTATATATCTCATGAGAAACCACCTTAGTTGTGAAAGAGAGAATGATATTTTATATGAATTGCTGATGTGTGTGCACTTTCTATTTTTTATCCAAACTTCACATGAACTCTGGTTGTCCTCATTAGGCCCTCCAGTTGAATTTCTGTACAGGTTTATTATGCTGGAGAATTGCAAAAGAGAAAATAATACTAAAAAGTCATGGACTGAAGTTGGCCCTGCTGTGGAAATCTATATTGTAACTCCATTATTTCACATACAGAGACCATCTACAGTTCCACCAAAATTATTTTCTGATAGTCTTGAAGGTTTCTTTCCTTTTAAAATTTTTAAATAACTTAAGACTTGTGGAAAATTTTAAAGATCTCTTTCATAATATTTTAAATTTTACTACATTTCATATATTTTATCCTTTCCCCCCCCTCTTTGTAAGTATATTTATGTGTACTTAGGAAGTACAGGTATTTACATAATATTTTTCTAAATACTTGAGTAAGTTGCAGCATGATGCCTCTTTATCTGTGAATTCTTCCACATACATTTCCTAAAATTAAGCAATAGGAATACACACACACACACACACACACACACACACACACACACAGCTGGTCTTGAACTTGTGGTTCTCCTACCTCAGCCTCCTGGGTCAGTAGGATTACAGGCATGCACCAGGTGCCCATCAGCAATTAGGAATATTTAAAAAACTAGCTTCTAATAGCCCTAATTTAATTGACTGTGTGCTGTGTCATAACTACAATTCAAAACTGGTTCAGATTTAGTAACACTAAATACATCAAGCAATCCAGATATAAACAAGCATAGATGGTCAAATTTCCTTTGTAGAGAAATGTTCTATTTTGCTTTCAAATAGTTTTAAGACTTTCATGCATAGGATTTTTTCCTTTTATACCTGCTACCTTGGTCCTTACCAATTTGAATAATTTAGAGTGGTACTTCTATGACAATATGGAGTCTATGAGTTCATTTTTTGAGTTATTGGTGAGAGGAGTTGGTTGGTCAGTTTTCAAGTAAGGCCATTTAAGGAAAATTGACAGTGGGGCTATAATATTCTATAATGGTATCTATCAAATACTCTTTGTAACAAGAACATATAATACCAATACTTAGGATAATTTAGTCTTCTGGGTGATTTTCTTGGGAAATATAGTTTCTTCAACTAGCTCTGAGAAACAGAAAATCTCTGGCAAAGACATTGTTGAATTCGGCTCTACAAACCTGAGTACCATAGAACATTCCAAAGAAATACAGAGGTAGGATAGTGCCAAGAACACTTCTCTTTCCTCTGTCACTTGACAGCCTAGATGCTAAGGCCAGACCTGCCACATTCTGAACACTGATCTGTCTTCCCATAGGAGTAACACACTTTAATTTTCAGAGTTGGATGGCAGCCACTAATATAAAGACAAGCAGCTTATAAAATAAGTAATTACCAATCAAGAGGAATGAGGGAAAGGAGTGACAGCTGAAAGGCATAGGGTTTCCTTTTGAAATAATGAAAATGTTCTAAAATTGACTGTGGAGATGGACCTACAACTCTGTGAAACTACTAAAAGCCAGTGAATTCTATGCATTAAAACAAATTCTATGGTATGTGCATTATATGTTAATAAAACTGTTAAAGAGAGTAATGCATTTGGTCCATTTCATAATTCCAAAATGGAAAATCTGTTCTAACAATATAACCTTTACATAGGAAAAGATTTTTAATTCCTTGATTTCTCCTTTGTGATACACAGTTAAGGAAAGTCCCTGAGAGAAAAAGGAACCACCATTTTAAGGCCCAGTTTCATAGGAGCAAGAATCCCTCACTAAATGAACAGAAAGAAACTTCTGCAAACTTACAGATAGACATAAAACTCTATGTCTCTGAAACAAAATTTAATGAGTTCCGGTTTTAACATTATATTGCTACGAACCAATAGACAAAATCATTAACATATTTAAGACAGAGAAATAGAGAGATTGCTGGTAATACCTGGGTCTTTCCAAATGTGCCTGCCCCAAGTAACAGATAGTAAAGACTATGTGAAATAAGACCATAGGGAACTAAGATGAAATTCAGGGGAGGAGGGGCATGGACACTTTTAAGCACACTTTAAAGCTTTATAGCCTCATTAAGTTGGAAACAAAAATTGTGCTAATATATAAAAACATCATCTTTGTAAAAATTATACTTTTATAATCAAGATACATTTAACAATAAAATGTTAATAAACATGTCTTAAATTTTTGTTATATATGAAGTTATAATATGGTGAGTTTCAAAAAACCTAGCATCTCAAGCCATTCCTAGTTTTTATGGTGGTGGTATTGTCTATGGTGCATTTATCAAAAAAGGGAACTTTGGTAGAGAAGGGGAAAGAGGGACCCTTCCTCCTCATGGAAAAAACTTTTGTTATATAGAACTGTGCCTAATCAGTCTACTCTTCTCAGCTATTGCCAAAATGAATCTGTTCATTCTTCTACTTTGATCATATTCATAGATTTTAAATAATTTGACTCAGATTAAATTGTGTTTCTTTGTCTTTCACAAGGAATCCTAAAAATTGGAAAGGCCATTTCATTTTGTACCAGGTCCACATCCCATCCCATCCATGTAAGAATCCTCCACAGCATCTGCCCTACCCTAAACACATGGCCACATGCTTGTGCCTTACAGAGAGCTTATGAGGTCACAATGTGGCTCATATCCTTTCTGGGTATAGCAGTTCCCCATTATCTGCAATATCACCTCTGTAGTTTCAGTTACTGTTGTTGACTGCAGTCTGAAAATATTAGTATTTGTCTTGGCTCTTTTAAGAGAGAGACGGAAATCACATCACAAAAATTTTAGTATAGTATCTGGTTATAACTGTAATTATAATTGTCCTATTTTATTGGCAGTTATTGCTGTTAATCTCTTACTGTGCCTAATTTATAAATTAAACTTTATCATAGATGTGTGTGTAAGGGAAGAACATAGCACACATACATAGTGCTTGGTGCTATCTGTAGCTTCAGGCATCTACTGGGGCTCTTGGAAAGTATCACCTACAGAGAAAGGGGGACTACTGTACCATGAACTGTTGCAGTTTTCTTTTTCATGTGAAATCTCATCTACCTCCTTTTAATTCTGCACATTAGTCTTATTTTTTGGCCCCTGGGGCAAACAAAGAATAAGCCTATATTTCAGTGGACAGCTTTGTTAGTACTTGACAATAGCAATGTGTCCCTGCTGTAAGTTTTCTTCACCAGGTGAAATCCATGGAGTCTTTCAAATATCCATCCTCATCAGACTGTGTCTAGCAAATCAACCACTCTGTTCCTCAGGATATATTCCAATTTGTCAGTGAAACTTTTAAACTGGATTTAGTTTCTATTAAAAGAATATTTCTTTTGATCTAGTTTATTTGGGCCTGATCCCTCCCCGTCCACCCCCAGAGTAAAGAAAAAAATCTGCCCTTCTATCCAACCTGTTTTTCCTGAAGCCTACATAGTTAATTGGGGATGAGGACATTTTGTGAGCTGTTACAAAATGATCATGTACAAGTGTTGCAGTTGGTGGGAAACAGATCAAGCAATGCTTATATCGTGTCAGAGAGAAAACTAGAGGGGGTCAGCCTAGAGCATGTTGTATATATATTTTACTGATTGTGCACCTTTTACAATGGAAACAGTAATTCCCCCACCATGTGTTAGTACTGATTTAGGGAAGAATAATTATGATATAGTGTGCATCAGCTGCTGATCACACAGTAGGAAGTTCTAAGATATTGAGTGTAAAGGCCCTAACAAAGGGAAGAAGCCAAGGTCAAGGGGAGAAGACCCCAGAGGGAGTGAGTGGATGGAGATGAATGGGGGTAAGGGTAGTACACTACACTTGGAGAAGGTTCAAGTAAGAAGGGAGAAGAGGGAAAGTTGATTCTCCCCTTCCTCATGCAGCCTCCAATAAAAACTTGAGGATGCCTAAGGCTAAAAGGGAAGGACAAGTAGAAATGTGAGGATTTGAAATTAAGAAGAAGGTACATGACTTGAAGCTCACCCTCGGATAAGGCAAGAAGTGAAAGAATCCCTTGAGAGACTCAGATAATGCTATCCTTATGTGCCCAGACATTGGCTAGCCATTTCGAAAAAGTCTTACCTTTAGGAAGTGCAGCTAAAAGTTGAGCATCGAATCTACTTTTGTGGGAAGTGAGTTTTTCTTTATCATCAAGTAAGAACTCTTTCTGAAAGCTAAAAGTCATTCCATTAATAAAGTGTTGAAAGACCACTTGAAAATCAATATATAGGTTATTATGTGACAAAAATGCAGAACACAAAGAATCATGCTATTGTTACCCATAGTTAAAAATGTTTTCTTTTGGAGAGTGTTTTGGTAAATTTTAAAAATTTGTGCTTTTTTTTTTTTTTTTTTTCAGTGCTAGGGATTGAAACCAGCCTCACACATGCTAGGCATGTGCTCTACCATTGAACTACATCCCTGGTCCTATTAATGCTTATGTTAATATTATGATTTTCTTGTGCAAGTAGGAACAGCACTGGCAGGATATGTAGGGTGGTGAAAATGTTGAAGGCTCTTGGAGTCATATTCCTTTGTTCTGATCCATGATATCTTCTACACCCATCTGTATATACTTGGATTAATTGCTCAGCCTCTCTGTGCTACAATTTCTTCCTCAGAAAATCAGCAACTGGATGAAGTGACCTATATGTTGTCTTCCACTCTTAGAATTATATTAAAGTCATACAAGCCTTCAAATAATCAAAAAACCAAAGCACGATCAAAAGGTATGAAAAAGCCCACAAAGATAGTCTTGGAATAAAAGGGAAGAATTATAGAGGGACTGAGCACTTACTATGCCCTTTTCCCCTGCAATAAGCATATCCAGGTGTCATCTTAATGTTCTCCACTGTGTCCTATGAGGTATACACCACTCAGAGGTGTGCACTCACCCAGAGGTCATGCACTGAGCACTGCTTTGTATCCGTTGCTGGTGGTGTGAATATCTCCACCATGGCCAATTTGTGCTACCCACAGGGCCCACTTGACTTAAAGTTAGGAGTGAGACACACACAAGTGAGAGTGGTACCAGCTGGCTCCAGAAAATCCCTGGAAGGATTTCATCCTTAGTTTACATGATGTGTCCAAGGACACAGATTTGATAAGGAGAGACAAGATTCAAATCTAGCTCCTGCTCCAGTACTGTAAATGTGCAGCTGCCCAAGACTGCTGGCTACACTTCAGAGTCTTGGATGGAAATACGCCTGGAGTCTAGGAAGGCAGATGGTGCTGCTGCCTCAAAAAGAAAATAAACCTGGGGCTGGGGTTGTGGCTCAGCGGCAGAGCGCTCGCCTCGCACGTGCGTGGCCCGGGTTCGATCCTCAGCACCATGTAAACATAAGTGCATTGCATTGTGTAGAACTAAAGTAAATAAATAAATATTTAAAAAAAGAAAAGAAAAGAAAAGAAACCTAGGAAAACAAGACACTACCATTCTCCAACATCAATTACCTCCACAGAAGCGAATAATAGGCCTGAAAATGCATTCAGGGTGAAGCTATAGTTTTGATGAGTGTCCCCCTAAGATCCAATATAAAGGTTTGGTTCCCTGGGTAGCACTGTTGGGAGGTGCTGTGGACCTTTAGGAGGAAGGACTTAGTAGGAAGTCCTTAGGTCATGGGGGTCCTCTGAAAGAGGGTTGTGTGATCCTGGTCTTTTCTTCTCAGTCTCTTCTTGTCATGAGATGTGACTACTTGTTCTGACATATGCTCTTGCCATGTTGTGCCAACTTCATCAGAGAGGGCTGTCCAATCTTAGACTTGCATCTCTAGATCTATAAGCAAATAAACCTCTTTACTTCATAAGTATCCTGTGACAGGCATTTTGTTGTAGTAATGTGAAACTGTCTAATATAACCTGTACCTCTTCCTATTTGTCTCTATAGGGGTACATTTCCTTAGAGCCCCAAGAAGATTCTGAGTAAGTTGCTGGGCATACTCTCTAAGAAAGACACATGAACAACCTATACCCTATGTATAAGTTAAATTTCAAGGAATTTCCACACATTTTAATGCACGGTGTACCATCCAATCTTTGTAGAACAAGTCCATCAGAAATTTGCCTCATGTAAATGCAGTAAACTGATATTCAAAAATTTGTCATGGACTCACAATATTTAATAAAATATTGAACATAATTAAACCATAAACTAGATTAGCTTAAAGACAATATGCCTAGTCAGAATTAATACCAATGAGCTGGGTACAGTGGCAAGATGCTTGTAATTCCAGCTCTACTCAGGAGGCTATGGCAGGAAAATTGCAAGTTTGAGGCCAGCCTGGGCAACTTAGTAAGACACCCTATCTCAAAATAAAATTTTACAAGGGCTGGGGATTTAGCTCAGTGGTAGAATGATAGCCTAGCATGTGCAAGGCCCTGGGCAGAATTCACAGTACTAGGGGAAAAAATAACCCTGATGTCTAAACAGTGAATCGTAAAGCAGTGATGATTGTTTTCAGTGTTATATTCAGGGTATAATTTAGTGTAATCCTAAAAAAATTAAATAACTGCAGAAGTGTACCCTACTTAAGGAGTAGCATGCCATTTTAATTGAGTATTTAGTTGCTAATTTAAATATTTTGATAGGCTTTTTTTTGGTGGTTGTGCTGGGGATCAAACCCAGGGCCTAATGCTCTACCACTAAGTTACATCCCTAGTCTTAAAAAAGATCAGTAAATATCTATTAAATGAATGAATGACTGCTATAAAGTACTTTAGCTATATATTGTAATTTTCCCTGAAGTATCTGTATAATTTATACAGTGTTGATGTGATAACCAGGGGGAAAAAATCATCACAAATATGAGAATAATTAGAAGGACATTATATTCAGCAACATCAGCTATTTCTTTCTCTTCTTCTTCCCTTCCTTTCCTCCCCACTTCCTTTCTGTCTTTCTCTCAACTTTAGAATTATTACCTTTTCCCACCTTGCACACAGGCATGAAATATTAGTACATTAGCATGTATTTATAAATCTCTTCCTAAAAGCTACAGCTCTACATATACAAGCTGGAACCCATGTGGCTGTCTTACTCTGCTCCTGTTCCTGTTGCCTCTTTCCCCATTCCTGCCACATGCCTGCTAACTTCAGAGGAAGCAGATGGGTAGAGAAGAAGAACAAACAGACCCAGTGGGAACCTGGGGCCCCTGCTGTAGGGAATTGCAAAAGCTTGATAAACTCAAGACCCTTTAAATCAGCATGAGAAACCAGATTCTTAAAAAACATCTGTATCTCTTCCCTGGACTTTGTATACACAGGGGCACTAACCAGCAGTGGAAATACTGTTGAGATGTCCTAATGTGGCTGGTGAAACACATACCCCAAAGAACCCTCTTCTCTTTCCTGAGTTGTCAGAAGTGCCAAAGCACAGCTCACAAGATGGGTAACTCCACAGCCTGAGCTTGGATGCCAGATCTTGTTCTTCCTAGCTTCACTCCTTCCTACCTCCAGGGCAAGGGGTCCCTGGACAGACAACCTCTGCAGGCCTTGGTGTGTTCCTCAACCAAGTGTTCTGAGCCTGTACTGCAGTATGAAAGCATCTCTCCATTTATAACTAAAGTATGCTACAGTCTTAATTTTTGTAATTCTAAACTTTGAATGTTCTAATATTAAGAAACATTGCATTTTTACATTTTTATGCAATTATTTTCTCTGAAATAGTGCCCATTCCTGTGACTCATTTTGTCATTCCTGTACCTTACTTCCTTGACTTCAGTCAGTGCAGAAGACTTTGCCTTCTGCTTCCATGATACTTTTTTTTTTTTTTTTTTTTTTTAAGTGTTCCATTAACCTACTTAAATGCCCGGCAGTAGCAACAAGGGCGGATTTTATTAAAGGAGAGAAGGATGCTCCTCTGCTATCCTCACAACACTCTCCAGCACACTGGCTGTCACAAGACTCCCCTACAGTCTGTTTGCTCTGCTACAAAACTGTAAATTACAAGATAAGGGAGGTGCAAACCCATTGCCTCATCTCTCTATAGCTTTTTTTAGCGGACCAGCCGGCAGGCTCTTAAACCTCCAGCACATTTTGTCCTTAGTACCATGCCCAGTAAGCCAGTGATTTTAATAGGTATACAGAAAATAACGGCCATGATTTTACAACTGCTGTGTCCCTTTGAGTTGCTGTCAACTGAAGTGTCTGACTTTTGTATTTCATACTTTTCCTGTCTTTGAACAAGTGATGCTTTCGTGTCTCCTTTTCCTTCTCTTTCTTTTTTCTTAGTTACTTATTATCTCTATTCCAATTAAGTCAAAATGCTGGGACATATTAGGAAATGAGCTACAAGTTCTATTAAAAACATGCCAAAGATGCTGAACAGGGGTAGGTCAAGCATTCTATTAGTGATTTCATCAGTCAGTCAATGAAATGACCTTACTAATGACCCTGAATCACCATTGCTCTAATTCACCTTATATTTAGAAGTACATGAAATACACCAAGGATTTGTCCTATCTAGTGTGTTCATAAAATCAACTTTCCAATTTTCAAATGCAGAGCTAGGTTCTGCCTGATGAAAACAGGAGTCTGACAATTATTTTTTCTGATGCTAAGAAAATGCAAGTCCTTTCTAGTAAAGTAACAATGTCACAACACAATAGGAACAAGAGCACCGGAGTGGAAAGAAGGGTGGGTCAGGAGTTGGGTTCTTCTAGCACAATGAAGTACAAGTCGAGATCCCTGCCTGAGTGTGTAAAGAACAATGACTTTGTGCCTCTACTTGAAAATACCAGATGATATTAGTGACAGTGATTTATGATGGAACACCTGAGATACAGCTACTTATGCACTTTCATTTTTACATTATCTTACACCAATGATGATGGGCCATGGAGTCTTAGCACCTTAGGTAAATCAAATCAGCACTCATAATATCCTGAAGCCAAGGGAAGTAGAAGTGCAGACAGGCTGAGAAAGATGCTAACACCAGGCAAGAAGAACTCCTCATGGACAGATGGGTGGGTGCAGACAGGGAGGGAAGGAGGGAATGAAGAAGGGATGGGTGGAAGGAAGGAATGGTGGTCAGGAAAGAGAGGGAGAGGGACAAAGTTAAGCTCTTTCTTAAAAAATAAAAAAAATTCCCATACTTGATGGACAGATTACAAAGGGAAACCAAGCTCAGGGGTAGATGTGAGAAAGCAAAAAGAGAACAGCCCTTTATAAATTTGAAACTAGTTGCAAGCCACACAAACATTCAATTCCCTAAATAGTTCTCATAAATAGCATTAAATCCAAAAAAATTTAAATCTTTGCTGCCCAAGTATACTGTTAAGTCAGTTTGCTTATGTTCTCCCCCACCCCCGTCTTTTTCTGTGTGTGTGTGTGTGTGTGTGTGTATCCTGCCCCCTTCCCCGGCTACGATGCTGGCAGTTGAACCCAGGGCCTTGCACATCCTAGGCAAGTGTTAAAGCTTTGAGTTATATCCCTTGCTCCATATATTTCAATATATAGAACTCCGGGGAGAAAACATATTGCCAAACACTTAAAAGACTTAGGAATTTAAGAGACTATGAATTTGGGGTATAGCTCAGTGGCAGAGTGTATGATTAGCATACATAAGGCCCTAGGTTTGATCCCCAGCACACAATTTAAAAAAAAAAAAAAAAAAAAAAAAAGGACTTTTAGAGAATCATTTTAAAAGCTATTATGAATCTCCAAAATTTAAGATTCCTTGAACAAAGGACACATTACCTTGGAACTTTTCTTTGATGTGGGAATCCCACGAAGTTTAAGTTTTTCTTGTTGAAATCTAAGAGAAAAGAAATAATGTAACATTGAAAGAGTTACACAGTAAGTTAAAAAATTCCATTGGAAAGACATCTTTCAAACTCCCTTTGACTATATGATTTAAGAAAAAAGAAAACCATTAGACAGACAAGAAATACAAAAATGACACCGTCAGAGAGTAAAATTCCACACATAACTCTTACATAAACAAATTTAATTTTTTTCTACTGAAAAGTAACTGACACATTCATGAGTTCAATACTGTTATTTAATTTTTTTATGGCAATAAGAATAACTTGAAGCAATTAAATACCAAATGATATAGCTATCTTTTGGGGCAGGGGAGGAGAAAATTGAACAGTTTTGGTGAAGGTAATCATAAATGTTGAAAGTAATCTGCCTCAGAGATTTGAGATGACTTTAAAGAATGGGAGATTTGCGGGACTAAAGAGCAAGAGAAACCTCAGTTGTATCATTTTTGTTTTTACTAGAATCTAAACAATAATGATACATTAAAATAACCACTGGCTTACTTCTGAAGATGAGATACCTATTATGTAAAGACAGCTGGTAACAATTCCATATGGGAAAAACACACACCCCTGGTGAATGGGTTAATCAAAGCCAGGCATAGACAAAATTTATAACCAGTTTAATAGCAAGTAATCTGTTTTATAGTTTTTGGCACAGTAACTATTTGTCCACCCAGAAAGCCACAAGTACACCACTCACAGAAACCGCTTCCCCTAAGGAAGCACCTTTTACTGTTTAATATTTAGGGGCAGAAGCCTGAGGGAAAAGTGTACAAAACACACCAGATGCTGACACTTCATTATCCATCAAAATGCATTCTTAATCCCAGAATCTGGAAATCCTGACCAACCAGAGAGCACAATGAAATGAAAGTTGAATGCCAACTAAACATCCGGGCTTTTCTTCTAAATATACATGCATCTCGTTAACTATTTAAAGGAGAATTCAGTTCAAAAAACCACCAAAGATTGTAGAAGAAAATTCCTGAATCTGAGGCCTGAAATGTTCCAGTCACTTCTTAATGTGCATTTGTGCTGTAAAATACTTCTGATATATAATGGCTGAATTTCAGATCTGACATTCAAAAGAACCTCAGCAGTTCATTTTTGTTCAAAGAGCACACTGAGTATGTGATATCACTTTAGCAACTAAATTAAAAGCAAGTATCTTTCTCTGTGCTGGAAAGACAATATTTTGTTTCAAATTGTCTCACATGAAGAGTTAATAAAAAGAGACTCACCACTGCCTACTGGAAATAATTTAGTACATACAGCATTTGGTTTAGAAAAATATTTTAGCTAAAGCACAGCACATCCAGGATTTGATCCAAAATCTGGGCATTCCAATTTAATTTGCAATTTTTCCTATCTAAAGGCTTTAGTGGTTTAGCAATGTCTTTAACTTATTAACATAAAAAAATGTACATTTTCAACAATTACAAGATAAGCTCATTTATAAATTCAATTAGATATTTAAAGCATCCTGTGAGAAAACTGTATAACTAACCCAATGCAGGAGAATACAGGGTAAAAATGTAGGATTCCAAGAGACATGCTACAAAATGAATACATGAGTGCATTCGCTATTTCTCTTGCCTTACCTTGTTTCTCAAATTTGTTAGTTCCCAAGCTGGAAACCCCTTGACTTCTGAACATGGTTGCCCACAGAAGGTTTGGTAACAAAGCCTGCTCTAAGACAGATTCTCAACCAGCGACGGCCTTGGGCCGGTCTAAGCAAAACTGGGTTGAGATCGTTCCCAGTGCAGGGCTAGAGCGACCAGGCACTTGTGTGTCCTTGAGCGTATGGTAAACTCAAAGCAAAAGGCTGCAGGCTGGAACAAATCAAACCCCTTAATCAGATTACAAGCAGAAATGAGGCCTGGAGATGCCGAAACAGACTGGGTTCCAGTGATGGGACATTTAGGATTTTGCCACTGCAAAGCCGTGGCTGAAATGCAGCTCATGCTTTGGTTTCGTAGACAATGTTGCAACCTAACCATCATGGGGCAGTCCCAAACAACTCCTCCTTTCCTTAAAAACAAACAAGCAAGCAAACAAACTAGGAGGAAAATCTACAGAGGATCTCGATGTACTGGGAACAAGGAAAGCCTCCTAGCTTCCCCAGGCTTCACCAAGTTTGGCTTTGACTAATTTAAATGAAATATTTTATCTAACAGGGAGCCAAAAATTCATACTCAAGAGTTAAGATTTATGAACAACATATGAGTGTAACTGTGGAAAAAGAAAAGGGCAGATATTACTAGAGGTTCAAAAATTTTAATTTGAGACATAAGGTGTTAAGCTTTACCAATAAGACTGTTCCCTGTTTATTTTTAACGGCAGCATGTAGCTGGTGGGCTTAAGCAGTGATAATGCAATTTGAGGAACAATTTGCAATAATTAGAGACTGAACATTTCACAGCTAAAAGGGACATCAAAGAAAACCAGGGGAAATGGGCTCAATTACAAAAGGAAATAGAGCTAGAGAAATAACTTGCTTCTGGTGAGACAACTGGTTAGTGATGGTGTACAAAGATCTTGTGGATGTAGATGATGAGCTTGTCTGTCTCAGTGCCTTTCATCCTGAACACTGTACCTGGCACGTAGTAGGTCTACAATAAATGTTTGCCAAATGACCATACAAAATCATGAAGTAATTTTTTTTGAAAGCCAGAGATCACATTCTGAAACAGCTGTGTGGATTTTATATCCTCCATTCAAACCAGACTGAGTTCTAAAATATAAACCCATTGAGGTTGAAAATGAATTATATACCAAATTAAGGTACATAAACATAAAATACCTCAATGCTGGTTACTACCAGGATCAGTGGCAGCATTTGGCATTTTTTCTACACTTCTGATTACCTCTTAGAACACTGAAAAGAAATACAGCAAATAAGGCAGTTAAAAAAACTCAGCAAGAACAACTTAGGTCCTGTGGATAACTATGGGGAAAACTTCATTGTAAAATCATAGGTAACCAGGAACAAAAAGGGAAAAGGAGGTGTTGGAAGAAGAGAGCAGGGAGAAAATAGTAGAAGTGGTGATTCTGAGTAGATGAACTTAAACAATATCTACCTAAAATAATTTTCCACAAGGAACTTAGTTTATAGAACATAGTGTCACTTGTTCTTTGCCATTTATGTTCCTGACAACCACCCTTCTAAATAGATTATTCAATTATCATTATCCTAAATGACTCTAAATGTTTCATTTGAGTTATTATTAAGGAATGAGTCTATTTCTAATTTTTTAAAAATACAATTCCAGTACATAAGACAAAGAATTTGAATATCCTCTTTAAGTTGGCAACAGAATCTGTCTCAACTCCCAATTATCATATAGAGCAAGCTGATTTAAATACAGCTTCATTGTTCAAAGAAAGAAATCACAAAATTCTTTATGAAAACAGGAACATAAAATTTAATCTACTATTTAAATATTTCTTCCATAGGAAACCAAATAAGACTGTGAAGAAACCAACATTTGACATCAATAGAAAGTACCCCTGAGAGCCAGGCATGCTGGTAATCTCAGTGACTAGGGAGGCTGAAGCAGGAAGGGTGGAAAGATCAAGGTCAACCTCACAACTTAGTGACATCCTGTCTCAAAATAAAAACAAAAAGGACTGGGGATGCAACTCAGAGGAAAGTATCATCCTTGGGTTCAACTCTCCAACACCAAAAAAACAGAGAGAGAGAGAGAGAGAGAGAGAGAGAGAGAAAATCCATGAAATGTTTTCATTAACTCTCCAATATATTATGATTATTACTATGATTATTATTGTTTTAGGCTATCTCATTCACACAAAGAAGCTACAAAACAGGTAAATGTTTTCATATCATTCTATGGGGTAATATGTTTTATTTATCTGCAAAGGAAATTCAAGTTATAGCTGTGATTTCTTTTTTTTTTTTTTTTAATTTTAAGGAGAAGACAGCTTCATTTAACATTGGTGGTGATATATTTCCTCTGGAACAACTTCACTTCATCACCAACTCAGCACCAATAAAAGAGGATGCACAAAATTCTCTGCCACTGCATCCACTTATGAACATTGTTCTTTTCATCTTCAAAATACCACAGACTTCAATAATCAGGAAATGATACAGGAAAGTGATATATTTTATGGATATTTTTAAAGTTTTAATCCTCAAATTAAAAAGATATAAAAGCATACATTTACATTGCCTGTAGATGAGCGAGCAAAATATCTTACTGTGTGCTGGGGAGGCAGGAGGGAGCCTAGTCGTGGAGCACGCCATACTATGTGAATGGTGACTGGAGAGGACCCAGATGACCAAGAAGGACCTGTGCATAGACCATTTGGTGACAACATCCCAAAATGGCATTGTTGGGGCAACTAAATTAGACCTTGGTGAATCCCAAACCTTGGACCCTGGAATAACTGAAGCTAAAGGGGCTCCTCTGGTCACCTGGTCATTTGGCAAAATGTTAGACGATATATGGTCATATAACATATGGTACCCACAATGCCAATCTGGAAATCCACATCCTTTGACTCTCCCCAGGATAATTCCTATATTCTTGATCAGTCTAAACACAAAATAATAGGGGCCATTTCTGTAAACTTGTCCTGGATTGAGGTCAAGGGTCTTGCAGCCACATAGCCCCTGTTGGCTTAACTGGAAAAAGGCCAGGCTGACCTCAGCAGGAGTGGTCGGGCCAGCTGTTGGCTGTTTTTCACAAACCTCATGTGATTTCTAGGTCCAGTTTTGGTCTCACAGATGTTCCTCAAAACTAGAACTGAGCCCAGTCTTGAGTAACTGTAGCATTTTGGGCCCTAAGGCAGAGATAAAAGACAGCATCCTGGATGGGAAGCATAAAAAAATGAGTAACTGAGTCCTCTATGATTCCTCCTGCTATCCCTGTGCTCCCACCTTATTGGAGAAGGGCAGGAGATGGGCCTTAAATGTAGGAAATGATGACTTGGCAATTCTACATTGGGAAATGTACAAAAGAATATTACCATAAATGAACATGAGGATGTTTACCATGGGTTTGCTTATATATGTATAAAACTGGAATCAGTGGAAATAAGTAGAATGCAAAGAAAATCAAGTCTGACACCCAATTAGTAATTTAGAAAATGTTTAATGTTATGCTATCCCAGGGATATACACATATACCTGCTCTGAAAGACAGTAAATTGATGCAAATATTTCACAACCCAGATAACTCTATATCCCCCACCCATTTCTCAATGTATCCTAATAAGCAGGATTTACTTCCATAATCACCAAAACAAGCACAAATAAAGATGAAGGCAATTTGACCTATCAATTTCCCCAAGTCTTGGACCTAGGTAAACATCCAGCAGAAATTCAAGGGTGAAAGAAATTGTGCTTATGGACCTACACACCTAGCAACTTGCCCATTTCTTCTATGTTTGTCTGTGTTCTTGGCTACTGATTAAGGAGTTGACCCAGATAATCACTAAAACCCATGGTAACACAGAACAGCATTTCTCAACTCAACCCCAGGTAGGTCATGATCCCACAGAAGTGAATAGATGACGCTCCATGCCCACGAACACTGAATTTATCTGGTAATGTCTTTTACACATTTCTTTCTCTCCTGGTGCTTCTCTGTTATCAAACATTTCCTGTTCAAAAACTTCACAGTCTCCTAGCTACAGGATTATAGAAACTCGAGGAGCAACCTGAGACACTTCTGGGTGCATTTCTAGTCCGGTGCAAGACTCAGAACAAATAAACAATACATATTGGCTGAATGAATCAATCAAGCAGGACAAGCAATGACACAAATTCTGTTCTTTACCTCATTCTTGACCAATTCTATTTCCTAAATAGGTGGCATAAATGGAAAGCATCATTACTTCTTATGTTTGGATGTAAAATGTCCCTCAAAGACTCATATGTTGAGGGCTTGGTCTGAAGTGGGACCTCTAGAAAGTGACTGGATCAGGAGGGCTCTGACCTCATCAATGGATTAAGCCACTGAGGGACTCAGAGTTGAATAGATTATTGGGAAGTTGTGGAAAGTACAGGAGGTGGGAACTAGTAGAAGGGAGTGAATCCTTAGGGATGAGTCCCCTCAGAACTATATCTTGTCCCTGGCTTGTTCCCGTTCCTGTTTCTCTCTCTCTCTCTCTCTCTCTCTCTCTCTCTCTCTCTCATTCTTGGCTGCTATGAGCTGAGCAGCCTTCCTCCACCATGCCCTTCAGCAAGATGTTCTGCCTCACACCTCAGGCCCGGAACAAAGGAGCCAGCCAACCATAGACTGAAACAGGGAACCAAAATAAATCTTCCCTCCTCTAAGTTGTTTGTGTCAGATATTTTGGTAATAGTGATGAAAAGCTAATACACTACTCTTTCCTCAACTTGAGGCTCCTAATGAAATCTCATCTTTCCTAAAACATGAAGTGATGATGTGGAACATAAATATTTGTATAGAGGAAGAAATAGGAAGACAATATTGGAGATTCACTGGGGACATCATGTATTGGCTTAAACAGGGAAGATGATTCCTGAGGTCCAACTACTGACAATGTCAGTATGAGTCCAGGTAGAAAGGATCAGCTC
Organism: Tamias sibiricus; assembly: GCA_025594165.1. NCBI lineage: Eukaryota > Metazoa > Chordata > Mammalia > Rodentia > Sciuridae > Tamias > Tamias sibiricus. The sequence continues at coordinate 69,558,508 of CM046669.1, forward strand.
CCAAAGAGTCAAGGTCAAAAGATAAAAGTGTCAGATGACAAAGGATAGTGGTATTAAACCCTCAGGGACTGCACAGCACAGTTCATTGCTGTGGCTCAGATTACAAGGAGGCCATCTGAGGAGCCAGTCCCCTGTCAGGTGTCATGCTGAGGACACTCCAACACCCTGCAACACAAGTGACAGCTCTCCTCTGGGGGTCATCCTCAGGGAGGAGAAAATGGAAATAACCAAAGACAAGCACCACAACTGATAACTGGATATTTTCTACTATAGCTGTGTGACAAGGTAAAGCATAGGACCTGTGCCCTTTACTCCTTCATCACCATACTGAGTCTTGGGGGCAAAGGACTCATTGGGTCCTCTCCACACCTGCTAGGGAGATCCTATTACCACCCCCATTTGCATATGAGAAAAGTGAGACAGCATGTAATCTAGGATAAATACTGAAGCCTGAATAGACAACTCTAAAGGCAAAATGGCATCTCTGGCCAACCAAAATAACATCAGAGAAGAAGTAGGCAAGTAAGGTCAGATTAAGTGAGAGAATGTGTGGAACACGCGGATACTGGAGCATATCTCTTCATCTACACATGGAACTGCTTGTTGGGAAGTGATTCAGACACGGGTCTCATTCCTCCCAAGGCCCCTGTGGTGTCATCCTTACTGAGTTCTCCTGAATAAATATGAAAGCCCCCTCCATCCATGGGAGAGTCAGCTGAAATATAATTAGGCAACACAGTACAGGGTGAAAATTTCACTAATAGTTGCCTGAATATAAACTGTTGTGAGTTACTGGTACATTTTTAAAATTAAGTGCCACGGAAATCATTTTAATGGAATCTCCTATAAGCTACTAAAGATGACGGCTGGACTGAAATTCCAAAGTTAAAGACGTATTTTTATAGCCTGTTAAAGGAGTATTCTGCATGCCAGAAACAGCTTTAAATGGTATTCTCATTTTCTTTGGTGGATTTTATTTATGTGCATAGACCCTTAATCTGAGGCAGAACTGCCTGACATGAGGTAATCCCATGAGCAGGAAGCCCATTCAGTTCTTTTCATTTCCCTTTTATCACACACTGGTTATTAATACATTCCAGACTCCTTATTTTAGTTCAATTCTCCTCCTGTGTGTGCTGCAAAATGCTCTGTGAATTTTGGTCAGTAGTAATATTTTGGACAAGTCTGCAAATAAAATTTTGTGTTACATCACTACATAAGGTAATTTAAAACAGGCCACGTATGTAGAGATAAAAGGGCAAAAGTACTTTCAGCAATCAGATATATTACAACTCTCATCTATTTCTTTATCAGATGTGTTGAAAGGAAACCATGCCAGCCTTTCTATACTTAAGAATTCTTTTTTTGAAAGAAAGGCTTATTGCAATCTCCTAAAAGACTTATTAATGTCTCTAAAATAAATGTTCAAATGAGTAATGCTAACATTTATAGTGAAAATGATCTCAAGTTATTTTGATTTCTGGCTGATTTTGAATGCATGGCCAATGATTCTTGGGAAGAAAAATACAGGTACCACAGCGAATGGTCAAGTGATTTTCAGAGCAAGAATACAAGACAAAGGTCAGTTCCATGTTTAAAGTGTACACTGAAGGCTGGCGATGTACCAAGGTATATAGGTACTTTCCTAGTATGCACAATGCCCTAGGTTTGATCCCAGCATCACAAAAATAAATAAGTAAATAAATAAATAGTACACTGAAATATGCAAACAATGGAATATTATTTAACCTCTAAAAGGAATGACATTCTGACACATGCTACAACATGAATGAATCTGAAGATATTAGGCTAAGTGAAATAAATATTATATGAGTCCACTTATATGACACTCCCAGAATAGTCAAAATCATACATTCAGAAATAGAATGGTGGTGGCCAGCGGGAGAGGAGGGACTAGGGAGTTGTTGTTTAAGGGAGACAGAGTTCAGTTTGGGATGATGAAAACATTCTATAGATAGATGGTACTTTGTGAAGTGGCTTTAATACCACTTATAAATAGTTAAGATGGTAGATTTTATGTTATGTGTATTTTATCACAATAGAAAAAGTACACTGAAGGCAAATCACAAGCTGATACAAAAAGCAGGCTCATGCTGAGCATCCCGGGGACACTGTGGTGAGTGACATTGGGCCAAATATGGAGGTGGATGGGCACGGGGCTAGCCCACCACTCCTACAAGGTAAGGAAGACACCAAGATTGTTTGGGACCTATGCAAAGCACCAACACACAAAGGGTTCTTGAACAATGACCTGATGAATAAGTCCCAGGTGTTGAACTGTATAAAATCTGCAGCTGTCCTATGGAACATCACAGGTGCAGAACTACCCCTCTTCAGAGCCACAGGGGCTGAAGCCTTCCTCTAAGAAAAAGACCTCATGCAGAGGGAGGGGGCTGACACTATCACAACTACCCAGGGATGTTAGGGAAGGTTTCTGCCAACTTCTATCATTCAATACTCACGATTTGATGGTTTTCACATGAACAGACAGCAAGGAAACACTGAATCACCAGATATGAGAGATTTTTATGAGCCTATAAGTCCAGATGGCAGACAAGTAAATATATAAAATGACACCTGATAGATCTTAGCTCTTCTGGAGCTATACTTGATTGATTTGAAGGATAGGGCTTTGAATCATTCCCGGGCCTCTTTGACCTCTGAAGGGAATCTTAAAAACAACAATGACAACTTCAACAATAGTCAGTATGAAAATCCATGAAAATCCCAGCAACCTGTCATCCCTAATGTCACTAGATCACATTAACTGGTACCCAGGTAACTCGGGCTCTCAGAACAGATTCCCAGAATGTTTGCTGACTGATGCGGGTGGGAGACAGTGCCAGGGGGATTTCACACGCTCACGAGGACCTTGTTCAGTGCAAACAGAACAGAGAAAGCAGATCTTGAGCTCACAGAGTGGGTGGCATGGAAAGGTTATAGCGAAACATATCAATGACATAATCTTCACTTAATGCACTAAAATAATGAGAGACATGTTTATACTAATAAGTAGGTTTAATAGGTGCTGTGAGGCCAATGATCTCAAACCTGGGTGGCCCTCCGTGTCACATGGAGTGCTCATTAAACACAAAGGTACTCCTATTCCAGAAGATTATGATAGGCTCTAACATTAAAAAACCAGAATACAAACCATTCCTAAACTATACTAAATCCAGAAGAAATGGAAAATAGACTAATGAGATGGGATGAGTTTGATGAAGGAAGGCGTCTCGGACAAAGTGACTGGTGAGCTTTGCTGTGAAGGAAGCGGTGGTTACAGGTAAGTGGGGAGGAGGGGGCTAGACACACCAGAAAGAGGTGACAGGAGCACAAGGGCTGGAATGGGAGTTATGCTTAAAGCAAGCATGAGCTTAAATGGTCCCATCTCACAGGAGTCCCCGCCAGGCCATTCAGAGGTGGAAGGGAGGCAGTGGGGTGTCTATGAAGAAACATCAGTGCCATCTCTCAGTTCCATTTAGAAAAAATAATTCCATATTCTCATCACACCCCAACACCAGGCTGAATTACATCACATGGCATGACCTTTAAGCACAATAAAGATACTTTTTTTTAGGAACATAGATGTCCTAACCCTATTATTTCCTCATATGTGGCTTGTGTGCTTCTATTATTCAGATTTTGAACTGGGATTCTCCATAGTGAAATAGAGAAGCATATAAAAATCATACACACACACACACACACACACACACACAGTGAAATAGAGAAGCATATAAAAATCATACACACATACACACACACACACACACACACACAAACAACTGCTACATATCTAAAATACATGTATATATGTAAACTTGTTATCGTGATCTTTCAGCAGGTCGCAACCTGGCCTGTAGCCTTGATCTCTACTAACAGATGTGACCTACCAGCCATCATGTCACTGGCCATCTGAAGCTAACGGAACAGAGGGTAGTGACACAGGGAGATTCAGTGCTGAGAGCAAGATGTAAATTGGAGGCTGATATTTTCATTATCTGCATAACCTTTCAAGTTAGATGCTCAGCCAGCATCTAACAAATGTCAAAGCCTTTATTCCTGTACACGCTTGGCCTTTCTAACTTTACTGTCTTCCATGGTGTATACAGTCAGCTCTCCCCATCTTCAAACCTAGTTAGGCCTATAATGACTGTGTCTGTACTGAACACGTACAAACTTTTTTTTTGGCCATTATTCTCCAAACAATACAGTATAACAACCACTTGCATAGCATTTACATCCTATTAGGTATTATAAGTAATTTACAGATTATTTAAATTATGATTTAAATTATTACATGGGGGATATGTGTAGGTTATATGCAAAACACTATGCCATTTTATACAAGGGTATCCTTTAATTTGGGTATCCACAGGGGGTCATGGAAGCAATTCCCCATGGATACTAGGAGATGACTGAATTCACTTCATATTCAGGACTTATCACTTCTTCTTGCACAGGATTCACGGAACAACTAGTAGGGAGGGGTCAGGCACTGGGGTGATCAGCATGTGGAGAGAGTTCCTGCCCTCAGTGAGTTCAGTCCAGATGAGAACATCACCCCATATGGTAAAGATACACTTTTGAATGTAAGTGCCAAGGTTACCGCCTTGTTATCTGCTGGTGCTTTTGAAGATTCCCCATTCCTTCTTGTGTTCTGATCAAGTAGAAAATGAGAAATTTCTCCCCATACATGCGAAATTCTTCCTAGGTATAATGAGAGACAAGGTCTATAGAACATTAGACCCACTGAGAGCCCAAACAGAGTTGAAACAAGTATCACTGCAGGATGACTGTGAAGACCTGCTTCCTAAAGGAGAGAACACTGAGCATTTCCTTCCTTGTTTAACTTCAAAACACTAGTCTGAGACAAGCATTTTAGCTGTGGCGATGCATGTCAAATAAGCCTGTGAGCTGTGGGTGTCCAAGACCAATGTAAATTATCATGTTTTTTACATCCAGACTCATTTGGATTGAAATGTTTATTATTGTTCCACTGTAGCTGTAGTAATTAAGGAATAATTAAACACAACTGATTAGAGTATGACCCATTTGGGTCAGGGATTGGGTCATTTTTCTTCCCTAGAAAAGCAAAACATGGGCTGGAGTATGTGGCTCATTGGTACAGTGTGTGCTTAGGCCAAGTGAGGTCCTGAGTTCAATCCCCAGAGCCAAAAACAAAACAAAAGGAAAAAGGCAAAACAATGAACAATCCAAAAATGTGGTCATCCCTCAAAATCAAATAATCTTTTATCATTCAAGGCATATACATAGAGCACTTGCCCAGTATGCCCAAGGCCCTGTTCAATACTCAACACTGGAAAACACACACACACACACACACACACACACTTAAAATCAAATTGGACAATCCAACTGCTCATGTGCTAGGATTCTAACTTACTCTTTTAAGATAATTAAGAAGTGGGGCTGGCGTTGTAGTCCAGCAGTAGAGTGCTTGCCTAGCACGTGTGAAGCCCTAGATTTGATCCTCAGCACCACATAAAAACAATAAATACATAAAATACAGGTATTGTGTCTATCTACAACTAAAAATACAGAATTAAAAAAAATAATTAAGAAGTAAGAATTTCAAGTCATCATCTTGGCATTTGCAGTGCAGTAGACTTTTGTGGCTTAGAACATAGACTTGGAATCCCCGAATTCTATCAAGAAGCCCTTGCCGGCAGGGTGCTATGGTGCACACTTCTAATTTCAGAGACACAGGAGGCTGAGGCAGGAGGATCCCAAGTTCCATGCCAGCCTGTGTATGTTAGCCAGACCCCAGCCTCAAAAATAAAAAATAAAAAGGGCTAAGGATATAGCTCAGTGGTAAAGAGTCCCTGGGTTCAATCCCTAGTACTAATAAAAAAAAAATTAAAAAAAAAAAAAAAACACCTTGCCATCGCCTGCCATTTCTGTGATGTGTAAAGAAAATGTACCCACTATAGAGACATCCCCACTGCTCCTTGTTGTAGGACGTATTTCATTTTTCTCTCTTTAAAATTCAAAGTTCATAATCTTCCCCCCAGCCCAACGAACTCTGCATTGAGTCAGGGGTCTTCTAAGTTCTGGGGAAGCTTAGCACCAAGCTAATGAGTTCCTTTTTATATAGATCAAAGGTTCATGTGTTAAGAGTAAGTTACTCAAAGTCACAGCCCAGCCTTCAGGAAGCCAATCATCTAAGCAGTCAGTAGAGATGGAAACAGATATTTAAATCAGAAAAAGAAAAAAAAAAATATCAGGAAGGGAAAAATTAATTTACCTTTTCCTCTGAGAACAAAAAGTGCTGTCAAGTCAACAAAAACAATAAGGACACAGCTCCGTGATCTACACAGACACCTTAGATACAATCTACCACCTGTGGGAAAGGTCCCCACTCTGCTTCATCTAACTTCAGCAGTAGGAGCCATCCCAATTCTCATGAAGTAGCCAGTGAGCTTTGCTCTCACAAGGGTTTTGGAGAGAGGGGAGCACTTGAGCAGAGTAAAGGGGCAGCTGGGCTCCACCACCAGCACCACAGGGGGAGGAGGGAGCTGTGGCTGGCTTCCTTCTTCTTGGTTTGCTGTCAACACCTAAACCAGAAGCAGAATTATCAAGCTCAAAGAACAAGAAGCTGCTTAAAGGAGAGATCTTAACTTAAACACTCTTATGCATGGTCACCTGTTGTATCATTAACACATCTGATGGATTCAGCCTTAAAGGTAGAGAGTTTTCTTAGATGCTCAGCTGTGGCCAACACTTTTTTTTTTTTTTTTTTTTAATGGAAGAGAACAAGAAGTGAGGGGAAAGAATAATTCATGTAATTTTAATAAAGAAATATACAATATAGAGATAATTTAAGAATTCACTTAGTCTGACCTTACACTTGACAGAAAGCAATGGAAATGGACTGTCGGGGTCACTTAGAACAGAGGCTCCCATGCTCCAAGGACTCTGGCCTTTCCACTGTGTCACCTCACTGCCTGGTGACATCTCTCCCAACTACCCACATGACCTCCTCATTGGAAAAATATTACTATAAAAAGCAAGATCAAGATCCTAAGAGTCTGCTAAACATATTGGATTAAAAGGAAACCAATAATCATTTCTGATAAAGTCTATTCTTGATGCTACACAGTAGAAAGAGCCCCCATGAAAATGAAATAACCCACTCTGTCCTCTGAGAAGTCACCTCTGCCTATAAACCCCCTACTTGCCAATCATACCACCAAGCATGTCTGCCAAGGAGAGGGCATATTCCTGTCATCACAGAGCACTAAAATTAATTGAACAGTACTAGGCCAAGTCTCCAGGGTTTGGGCTCTACAGCACCTTGTAGGATGCAAGCCTGCTGTAGCAGGCCCTGCCAGCCTGTCCCTAGACACCATCCTCCTGGCCTGCCTAATAAGGCCATCTGCAAGTTGACTGGCTGTCTTATAGGTCACCCACTGTTTACAGTGCAACCTCTGGTCTCACAAGCAAAGCCAGAGCCTACCTTTTGGCAGACAAAGGGTTACCCTTTGCCAAAAACTCTTAAAGGGCTGCACTGTTGGTCCATTTACATAATAATAGAAACTTGTGGGCAGCCAGCCAGACTCCAACCACAGGTCCAGTTTACTGGGTTAAAGAAAACTGCACTTCATTGGGGCTTGGGACATGTTAAGCTGTTAAAGGGAAACTTCTTTCCTCTTTGACTTTTCTCCCAGCCTCTTTCCCAGCTTCCTCAGAAAACTCACAGAAAGTCAATCTTTGGAGGAACTTATTTAGCATGCATCTGACTCTCTGAGGGTCCCGGACTTCAAAATAGCAACCCACTGTCTGCAAATAGATGGCATGTCCTGGATGCTTAAAAGGGAGTCAGTCACTGGGTCAGGTGCAGTGAACAATTCACAGCATTCCAGAAAATAAGTGCCAGTGAAAAATAAATCAATAAATTTCTGTATTTTTAACAAAGGAGGCCAAGTTATTGGTCAAACCTTCTGAATACAAACATTCATTATTCTTAATTCTATTAACTGGGCTCAGTGACTCTTCCCCACTCCAGGGCCCTTGTACTTCTATATAAGGAAAAGAACAGATCATAGTGATGAATTGCAGCACATTCATCATGGCACAAATTTCCTCTAGCTTTCAGCCATCAGTCCCTTTGTCATTCAGAAGGCATTCCACCCACTGGCTCCCTAGAATTCGATATGTCCCAGAAGAGTTTTGAACACAACCAGCATTCCAAGTTTCAACCACGGACTGGAGATGCTGAACTGCAGCAAGATTAGGAAAGGTCAGAAAGCATGAAATAGTAATATCTGGCAGGAGTGTATTCACCAAACTACAACTTCAGAGTCCTGGGAAGTCAAATATGTACCTAAAATGAGTGATTATGGCCTATAACCATGAACCCAACAGCTTTATCCTTTCATTCTTTCTTCCCTCTTTGCTGTGTCCAATGCGGTCATGTGAATATATTGTTTATGATGTCTCAATGACCCGGCAGTTAACATGTAGCATCCGTTCTTCACTTCTTTAGGAAATGAAGCTTATGGTGCTCCAAGCATGAGTTATAAAAAATGGATGTCTACTAAATGCTAACATATCGGGGATGCAAATACGAGATGAATTCTTAGTTTTCACCAATCCAGGGTTAATCTATTCAAAATAGTACCAGTGATTCTGTAATTGAGATTATTGGAAATTCCTGTCTAGATGTTTATGGCAAAGGGGAAAAGCAGCCAGGTGTGATGGCATAGGACTGTAATCTCAGCAATTCAGGAGGCTGAGGCAGGAGGATCACAAGTTCAAGGCAACCTGAGCAACTTAGCAAGGCCCTAAGCAACTAGTGAGACCGTCTCAAAACAAAAAATAAATAAATAAATAAAAAGAGATGGGGATATAGCTCAGTGATAGAGCACCCATGGGTTCAATACCCACTACAGGGAAAAAGGGGAGGGGGAAGAGCAAAAGATGTGGGATGTTCAACACTGAAAGCCTGTCCTCCCTTTAGTTATACGGAAAGTGGCCTTAGGAAAGAGAGTTTTAAAAAGTGAAATCAGGGCTGGGGACATAGCTCAGTTGGTAGAGTGTTTATCTCGCATGCACAAGGCCCTGGGTTCCATCACCAGCACCACAAGGAAAAAAAAAAAAAAAAAAAAAAAAGAAAAAGAAAGTAACATCAACACCCATATGGTCCTAAGGAGCTGTGCCCTCACAGGTAAAGCTGGTGAAGAACCACGGTTGGCCAACAGGTGTGCAAGACTTTGGGGAGTGGGTGTAGAGTTGCCAGAGGCCCACTGTAACACCCAGAAACTACAGGGGTTCTCTGGTTGTGTTTACTTGAATCACAAGAAATGAATTTGCCATTGTTTAAGGGTAAGTTAGCACTGAAGCATTGTACCCCCACATTTCTTCTTCAGTAGTGGGCTTTTGTGGCCGTTTGATTCCTAACCCACATTTTCATCAGAGACCAGTCAAGGAGAAGAAAAGAATGTGAGATAGCTGAGCTTTTGTTCTGTTAACCAAGACTCCTTGAAGAGAGTGACGTTTTAAAGTGACCAGGGTCAAATTGCAGGACCTTGGGAACTGCAAACCAAAGATAGTAATACAAGAATCAATTAGTTTCCCAAGCCATAAGTGATGTCTATGAAAGTAATATTGAGTTTATCCTGATTAACTATAATGCTGTAAAAGAGAATTCCTCCATTGTAGTCCCTGTGACTCCGACTCTCTCCTTAACAATAAAGATATTACTGGACTTATCCTCTTGCATGCATTTCTATGTTAAGCAAGGCTGTCCAACAGGTTTTCAGCACAAGACAACTATTCATACACTTGATTTTATTAAGCCACCAACTGCTACTTAGTTTTGAAGGTATATATTCAGTCACTGTATCTTTAGTATGGTAGCAGAACCAGAAGCACCACATTTTCCACTGATGTTAAAACTGCCCCAACTACACAGATAAGAGGATGGGTTTTTATTGGATCTTTTCCTGTTCTGAAGAGGAAAGAGTGTTTTTTCACTTTCACATGTAAATTACACGTTTTGACTTCCAGTTCATACATGCACAGGGCTCCCAAGGTGGCAGTGTGCTGGTCTGGCTATAATCCTAGTGCCTGTGGAGACAAAGGCAAGACAAGAGGATCACATATGTTTTATGTATGTGAAATATCAATAGCTCATTGGTAGAGTGCCCCTGGGTTCAATACCTAGCACCATAAAAAAAAAAAAAAAAAAAAAAAAAAAAAAAGAATAGATCAAATATGCTATTTGATTGGGTGGCAGAAAAATGATCCTAAAATGATTAAAGATTAAATGGGGGACGGGGGGCGTAACACAGTGATAGAGCACTTAACTAGCATGTGTGAGGCCCTGGACTTCATCCCCAACACCTGGTGGGGGGGGGGACTAAATCGTCACTTGCTACCTATTTATATGATACTTTATTTTTAAACACATTATCAGGTTATTTTTATAAACATATTTTTAACCCAGACACATGCTTACCCTGTGTTAAGCTTAAACTATGCTGATTAAGCTTTAAATATTCTCCTACAGTATTGCTTTAACTTAGTCGCAGTTATCCACACCTGAGAGTATGCACTAAAGTACTAACCTTTCTTTTTTTAAAAGAATTCCTTAAAAGGTGATTCCTTAACTTCACGATGTTGCCCCCTCGTGGCAGAAAGAAACTGATGCAGTCTCCAAAGTCAATTTTACAAACAAAACTCATTAGAAAGCCTGAAGCGAGGCCATTTTTGTTTAAAATAGCTTGAACATCTCCAAGATATGTAAGCAGTTAGAAGTTAGCAAATTATTTCATTTATTTATTCAACAACTATTTATTGAGCATCCTATAGGTCAAGCCCTGGGACTGGGGATACAATGAGACAAACTCTCTGACCACTGAACTTAAGTTCTAGCAATAAACAAATAAAACAAAAGTATACTATAATATTTGATGTGCTCATTGATCTTTCATTTTCATGCATGCATAATTGTCTTATGTATGTGAAATATCAAATAATCTGGAGATGCCCACGATCTATGTATTGTCGCTTTCTCTCTTCGACTCCCGTCTGTCAATCTCCCTTATTTTACCTCAACCTCCCCCTGGCAGGCCTAGAGCTTTCCACCCTATGCTCTCAACAAGTATCTGTTAAATAAAATGACTATGGGCCAAGGAATCCAAACTAAGAGTCTTTGTTATCAGCAAAATACAAGGGCTTCAGCAATTTTCAACTATCCATAATGTAAACCAAAATATTTACAGTTATAAAAGTGAGGCAGTCTCATAAAAAAAGTAATAGGTCTCTATATAAAAACTGATGCAATAATGTACCATAGTAAAAGTTTTGTATGTAAACATTACAACTGTGTGAGCCTTTTTTTTTTTCTGAATCTCACATCTGTCAAAACAATAATCATTAACTCCCAAACTGCAGAACACTGCTATTCCTCATCTTCACTCAGAACCTGGTTGTTGTTATTTTTTCAAATTCACAGTATCAGAACTAATAATTTCCTAAATATGTGAGTTCTGATGGTATATTGAGGATAAACCGGGGCAGCAGCCAGGATTCATACACCATCTTGGAGCCCTGATCATGGCTGCATGAGACTCATGCTGTACTTGGGGCATCCCAAGTGGCCTGGGTGGTTGCTGATGCCTGTTCTGGGCTCGGAGGGAGGAGAAGCTGGGATTGACTGCTGCTGGTACTTTACACTAGCCCTAGAAGCTACTTGGATTCCCAGAGCAGGTGAAGAGGTTTTGCTGAAATGATGCTACTGCCTTTAAGTGTTTAAATGTAATGTATACATATTCTTGTTTTTCAACATATTGCCTATCTCCAAATGAAATAAAGCCACTTGGATATTTCACAACACAAGGGGCAAGAGAGTCTCTTAGAAGCATGAAATTTCACAAAAGCTTGAATATCTATAGATCCTCGTTTCTGTTTACAATTTTATCTAAACTGCACATGTACTGTTCAGTTTCTTGTTGTGGAGATTCTTCCAGTTAATGGTGAGGCCTCTGTAATGGGGATTCCAATGTCAAGAGGTCCACAGTGACAGTGACATAGGTACGTAGGAAGTAGGGGTACAGCATCTTACTGGACCTAATATGTGATCCAAATTAATGGTAAGCAATAAACAACCAATGTTAAAATATTCTAAGGGAGCTTTGTTCGGTAAGAATTTTCTCTTTGGAAAAAAAACAGCCTAGTTGATTTTCAATTAAAAAAACCAATCTGTGCAGTTATTGTACTATAAGTCTCAACAAAATTCAAATAATTGATTTAAATATTTCCTTCATGGCCAAGGTCTAACATTCATTCTACTAATTGATGTTCTAACTGGTTCTTTAGGGCTAGAAAAGGGATGGTGGGAATAGGTTTAAATTCACCTCAGTTTCCAAATTTAAGGAAAACAAAATCTTCAAATTTCTAATTTACTGATCTGTTGAACTGAACTTATAAACAGAAGCAGGACTTTGGAAGTTCAAGGTCACATGGAAAGTTATCAGATATGATCCAGGTTTAAACATTACCATGAAGACTGTGGTTCTAATCTCTATGCTATGCTTAGAATTTTTTGATAGCAGCCAAGGTGCTATTTGTATAGTTAGAGGGCACTTGTTAAAAAAAAAAAAAAAAAGATAGGTACTAAATTTTATGCTAAAACTGTTATTACAATGTGATACTTTATAAAAATTCTACCCTATTTTAAAATACAAATAAAGCACAAGCTGTCCCTTGGTCCTGTGCCTCCAAATGGTCAGGAGCCATTTGGAAGTCAACTCTTAAATGCCTGCAATTTTCCCTGAAGCCCTCAAAGAAGGATATAGGCCTATGCCCCTGAAGTTGCACCAAATATTTCGACTGGGAACTGGAGGCATTTCTTACTCTCTGCCTGCCCATCAGAAATATTCTAGACCAAGGGAAGGCCACGCATGAGGGCCCTGGTTGCCTATCCATCAGACTCTGGTCCTTAGAAATCAGGTCGTCGTCACTAAAACTGAACTGGGTGGTTATCAAAGTCCAAATCTGTCCAATGCCTGCCACTGCCCTATATACTTTCCTTAGAGGAGTGGAGTTATAGGTAATTTGTCCCAACCCTTGAATTCTTATGCACAATAGGGAAAGAACAACAACACAAATGTTAAACCAGAACGAAATATCTTTGGGGCAGGCAAACCTTTTAAATGTCTTTTAAGACAAAGTATTGCACTGGGGAAAATCCATAACTTTGCTGCTTCTCCGTTTCTAGCCCAATGAGCAGGTCCCACATTCCACCAGTAGGCGAGGCATCTTCCAGTGCCTAGCAGTTCTCTATGATGACACTTTACCTTCCATGTTCCTCACCCCAGAGCAAAGGTGCCAAGCCACCAGTCCTAGTGAGCAGATAAAGTGACCCATTCTTGAAGGCTCCCTCCTGCTGGCATGCTACATTCACTGCCTTCACCCTAGACTGAGGTCTGTGGTCCTCAGGAAACAACTGCTGCCCTTCCTGCCCTCAACCACATGGTCTCCAAGCCTCGATGTTCCCCCAGGATATGCTCAGGGGCCAGTCTGGACATTTCTTTACAGGTCATGTGTGACCAGGCCAGCCCATGTGCATGAGAGCAGGTGTCACATCTGAGAAGACAAAAATGTGCCACATGTCACCCCTTAAGGGGGACTCCTTCTTCAGTGAGTTCCACGGTGCCAGGTGACCTTTGTATCTATGCACCCACCTGCAATTGTCCTCAAATCCCTTGCCCTCTGGATGCACGGATCCTGGGAAACCATTCCAGTAAGCCATCCAGCAGAGTGATTAAGGAGTACGGAAAATGCGCAAGTGGGGAATGTCATACCTGGGGGTACCAGGGTGCAGCAGTAGGGGCACCCTACTAGAGGGGGCCACTGATCCCCCTCCCGCATCCTTCTCTGTCCTACCTTCTCACACATGGAAACCATGTTCTCACTCTGTGCCAAGTTCAGAATTCTTCCCATGGTAGGCGTCCATTAGTCACATGGTCACTTTCCATTTATATAGTATTTAATTGCATATGAAGTACTTTCAAAATCTCATTTAATCTTCACTCAAATAAAATGGGCATCCCAAAGCATTTTATAATTTACAAAGCGGTTTAGTCCACATGGCAACAAGTGATCCTGCTGTCATGAAGTTAATTATCACTGTCCTTATTTCATAGATGAGGAAGCTCGCCTCCAGAGAGGTGAAAACACAGGGCTAGTGACAAGAGAACTGCAAGCGGGTGTCAGAGAGGTATTTGTACACCCATGTTCACAGCAGCATTATTCACAATCGCTGAAACATGGGAGCAACTCAAGTGTCCACTGATGAATGGATAAACAAGTTATGTCCCCAATGGAATATCATTCAGCCTTAAAAATGAAAGAAATTCTGATAAGTGTCACAACACATATGAAACTTAACATGATGCTAAGTATATGAAACCGTCACAAAAAGACAGATACTGTATGATTGCCCTTACATGAGATCGTAGAGCAGTCAGATTCATGGAGACAAAAAGTAGAAGGGTGGCTGCCAGGGGAGAAGGTATTGGAGAGATACTTTTTTTTTTTTTTTTTTTTTTTTTTTTTTGTGGTACCGGGGATTGAACTCAGGGGCACTCGACCACTGGGTCACATCCCCAGCCCTTTTTTGTATTTTTTATTTAGAGACAGGGTCTCACTGAGTTGCTAAGTGCCTCGCCATTGCTGAGGCTGGCTTTGAACTTGCGATCCTCCTGCCTCAGCCTCCCAAAGTGCTGGGATTAGAGGTGTGCACCACCGCACCTGGCTGGAGAGATACTTTTTAATGGGTACAGAGTTTCAATTTCACAGGATAAAAAGAGCTCTGGCGATGGACAGTGGTGATGGTTGCACATTATGAAAGTATTTTATATCACTGTGGTATACATTTAAAATGGTTAACATGTTAATATCTATGTCGTGAGCATTTACCACAATAAAGATAATTGAAAGGGGCTGGGGTAGTGGTTCAGTGGTAGAGCACTTGCCTAGCATGTGTAAGGAACTGGGTTCGATCTTCAGCATCACATAAAAATAAATAAATAAAATAAAGGTATTGTGTCCATCTATAACTAAAAAAAAATTAAATAATTGAAAAAAAGAAGTCTCACAGAGTTAGTGAGAGATGAGAAAAACACAAAAGGAAACAGGTGGGTTCTGTACCTATAGGTGGGATTAAGAGGGCTCCTTGGTCCCTGAGAGCTGCACAAAGTCCCTGGATCCCTGCATGTGGCTTCATAGGCAGGAATGACCAACCTGAGCTGCAGCCATTGGGCTGCTCCAGTTTTCTTCCTGGTTTCAGGGCAGACCTGTGGGCTTCAGGAACAGGATGAGCCCATTTGTTCTAAATTAGCAGCAATTACCTCTGGACAACAGGGCCTAGACATGTGCACTGGGGGCTAGCAGAATTTTCTTATGGCCTCCATTTCCATGCAAAAAACCTGTTTGGTTTTATTCAAAACTGCTGTTTTGAAGCCTTGGCCAAGGTGGCTGTGGAGATGCTGGACTATGGCTGAGCAAAGGGTGAAGTGAGAAAGAAGAGGAGATTGAAACAAGATTCTCACTGCATTCTTCTGGTGACAGATTTGGAACATGAGCTAATGCACACACCAGCCCAGCCAAAGTTTAACAAAAACAATGCTATCTACAACTGCCTCGGGGCATCTTTCTGAACAGAAAATAGCCTCTCCCCACAGGCTCCCAGCAGCAGCTCGGTTGTTTTTTTAAAATTGATGTGAGGGTGTGGGTAATCCTTGCAAGCCAATGTGTCATTTTGTTTAGCTGTAGAAACATTTGATCATGATGATTTGGCAATGAAGAAAATTTTCTATAGCAAGAATACTTCATCTCTCTAATAACTAGTCTGAACAAGTGAGGGATGAGGCACAGACTGAGTGAGGGTCCTCCTCCTACACCCAGCTCAACACACCCCACTGCTAAGCCTGGCCTTGACCTTCAGCAGGACTCAAGGCAAATAGTCATTTTTTTTCCCCCTCTTGCCGGGAAATTTTATTTTTTTTCCCCCTCTTGCCGGAAAATTTTTAGAACAAGTTCTAAATCATGACAATTTGTTTCTGGTTTTTTTTTTTTTTTTTTTTTGGGCAGTGCTGGGGACCAAACCCAGAGCCTCAGGCATGCTACAAGTGCTCTCCCACACAGCTGCATCCTTAGCCCATGAGGATTTTTTTTTCTTTTAAAAAAATTCCCCCCCCCCTGGGCTGGGGTTGTGGCTCAGGGCAGAGCGCTCGCCTTGCACGTGCACTGCCCGGGTTCGATCCTCAGCACCACGTAAACATAAATGCATTGCATTATGTACAACTAAAAGTAAATAAATAAATATTAAAAAAAAAATTTCCCCCCTTTTGGTGTTGTGTAGTGTTTCTTTTTCATTTCAAAACTTTCTGTAGTCTTCTAGGCAGAGAAAATTAAATCAGTCCCCCAAAGGTCAGAGATATGGGTGGATCAGAAAGTGAATATACTGTACAGTAAATGTGAAATTGTTCATTGATTACATATTAAATGAGATATTATTAGTGAGAGTGCTCCTGCATTTGGTTGGCTATCCAGAATGCTTGCTATTCTAAAGGAAGGAGTAGAGAGGTAGGACCAGGATAATCACATACATGCATTCCATGATGGAACTCCTAAAATATACTTGCTGTACATAGAAAAATGATTGCTCTACTATTTAAAGTGCTTTGGGCTGGATAAAATTTTTATAAGGATCATTTAAAATTTTTTGCTCTGAGGAACTGGGGATGTAGTTCAGTGAGCACTTGCCTAACATGCATGATGCCCCCCCATCCTCAGCACTGAAAAAAAAAAGAGATTTTTTTCTCTGAATTTTGGGTATTAGTTGTATGTATGTGACGCCAACTAGAAATCAGAAAGCATGAGTCAAATTTATTTGAGACCTCACGGTAGAATTAAATTTAGGGAAATCTTTTGGTTTAGTAATTCTCAGACTATTGTGAAAAGCCTCACTAGGTCAAACCCTGGCCATATTCAGATGAATGGCATTAGAGCCTCTAGGGAGAGACCCTGGCACTAGAGGTTTTTAAAGCTCCCCAGGTGAATCTTCATAGCCCATGTGAGGGACGAAGCCTGGGTTGGCTAAAGCACTGTCAGTAACTAACTAGAACTTTAAGGACTGTTTCCTTCTTAAAACACCAGCATCATTTTCAGAGTCAAGTTTGTCACATGGTGATGTATTTTAAGCAAATGTTATTAGAGAATAGGCAATTAAAATTTTATCAGTCCCAGAGCATGATGTGTTGGAGGAAAATACCCTACACAAAAATTAAGAAATGGAATTATAATAAAACACAACTAAACAAATTACAATGAACCAGGGGAAGGACGAAATGAGACAATGAGAGACCATCTTACCTGAAATCCCATGTGGCATCTACACAGCCCCCTCCCAGGGTTCCATGCTTTGGGGAACTACAGTTAGAAGGACCTGACCCACACCAGAGTCAATGCCCACTTGCTTTCTAGAAATCAAGCCTAATTCAACCACACACACACAGAGACACTCCTGATGTCAGCGATGCTTTCTTTAAAACCATTTTTCCTGGCTCTACATCGCCCAGTCATTAATATGGATCACTCATGTGCGAACTTGAAAGGTTTGTATTCTGTTATGGTTTTCATCCTCTGTATCTCAGTAACATGTTACGACAATTACGCAAGTTTGTCATCCAAGGAAAATCGCCAAAAATACCAACATAAATAAGTTCCTCCAGCAAAGGCAGAAAAGGAGAATCCCCCCTAGAGTTTCATTTGTTCGCTTTGTTTTCCAAAGCACTACATGCCATATTTTAATCTAAAACCAATGCATGCATCAGATTTACCCAACCCCAGAGCTGAGAGTTCAATTAGAAAGATCAAAATGTGGTATTCTTTATCTGTGGGATAATGCATTGTTGCATTCCAAAGCATTGCTGTAAAAGTGGAAATGCGTTCAGGCTGAGCTACATGCATTTTCTCCTTCTTGCACCTCGCCACTTCTGGTCCCCATTTTGGGAAAGGTTAAGTCTGAGTAAACATCTGCAATTACATAACAAGGTGCTGGACACAGGCCCATTTCAGGATGGAACCTGTGACTTTAAGCTCTGATGTAGAGGCAGCTGACTGATGACAAGATAGGTGATTCTTAATGCAAAGAGCAGCCAGGAGGTTGAGAGCCCGCAATCTTAAGACAGTCTGAGTTCAAGCCTCAGCTGTAGGGCTTGAACTCTTAAACCAATGGTCCCCTCTAAGGATGGCTGTTCTAAGGACTGATGACATTCATATTCATAACAGCACTCAGCACAAATGCCATTACTAGGTGGCATCCACCACCTGCTGCTCTGCACCAGTCACTCTTTCCTTTCCCTCTCCGTTCTTCTCTTCCCCGCCATGCTCTTTCCTCCACACAAACACATGGGTGCCTCTCTAATTTATCACTGTCCACTCATGCATTTGATCATTATCCAGTTGCTTGATTGTTGAATCCTCTGCTTTTCCAACTCTTTCTCTTTTTTACCAGTTCATTGCTTGTTAGGATCACTATAATTCTGATTCAGTTAAATTTGAAGGCAGTGTTTGGTATGTCTGTGAGAGATCTGGTATTGTTCTTTAAAACTTAGGGTCCTTGGTTATTAGGTTATATTGCAATGTTTTTTCTCTTACTAATTTTATGGACCTATTAGCAATTCTAAACAGCTTAAAAAAAAAAAAAGAAGTGCTGTTGTGCCAACATTTGGAATTATTTTGCAATAACTTAAAAACAAGAACGTTTTGGGATGTTT
Organism: Tamias sibiricus; assembly: GCA_025594165.1. Taxonomy (NCBI): domain Eukaryota; kingdom Metazoa; phylum Chordata; class Mammalia; order Rodentia; family Sciuridae; genus Tamias; species Tamias sibiricus. The sequence goes on from CM046669.1 coordinate 69,577,341, forward strand.
CTTTAAGTACCCCCTGCACATGATACATCTTCCAACATGCCTGTTTAACCTGCCAGGTTTTGTCTTCCCTGTTGTGGAGCAGCCTGGCTCCCCAGGCCCAAAGACCTAGGAGCATTCCACTCCTCAGAAAATGGCTGGACAGGTGAAGTATTCACCACAGGGATGATTTGGGGAAGAATGAAAATACATAAATGTTTCCATGCACGAATACAAATGCTTACTGGGTCAGTCCTTCTAAGCAAAACCTGTAAACCTACAAATTGTGTAAATTTGGAAGCCGCAGATTTCCAGTGGCTTTGCAATACAATATATTTAGAGATGCAAATGGCCAAGTCTAGAAAACTAAATCTAATTTCATAAGGAATGAAAGGAACAATTATTTAAAAAATTTTTGTTTCTATTGACACTATAATGAGGCGGATGGAGGTAGGGCCCATGCTTCACAGGCAAGAGTGAGACTCTGAATTGAATCCCAGCACCAAGAAAAGAGAGGGAGAGAAGGGGGGTGGGGGAGAGAGGGAGAGGGAGAGAGGGGAATTGAGATTATAATAAAGGACTTCTTACCATTCCAATTACTGGAAACTTTCAGTTTTCTTTCCCCTTGTTGGATATGCACTACTTTGGAAGTAAATAAATTAAAGGAGGTACTGAGCTTCACAAGGTTGTAGCTGTGAACAGTAATTTAGTCCCAGAGGAGGAACACTTTTCAAAGGAGCCCCACAAACCCTGTCCTCCTCTCTCTTCCTCTCATCCAATGCACAGAATGAAAAGGCAACTAATATTTGTGACTTTCTTTATAAGAAAGAATAAAAAGAGGAGAGATAGAAGGATGGGAAGAGATGTTTTTAATTTTGTTTACTAAAAGACTTAAAATTAAAAATGGTAGTATTTCCAAGGAAGAATTCCGTGGGGCATGCATGGTGTGAAGTAAAATAGGTGCTAATACAGAGCTTTTAAAATGAAAATGGAAAAACATTCAGCATGCAGATGCTTGAAATTAAGCCTGAAACACAGTGAAATAGCTCTGGCTCCAGGCTACAAAAGTCTCCCAAGAATCATGATATAATTTATGGCCAGACAGTTCATCTAATTTCTTCACCAGTAGGTTTAAAGCATACTTGGTATTCATATTTAATAGAGCAGCTGGCTGGATCATGAGGGAGGTGATGAAATGATAGAGGAATGAGCAGACGGAGCTTTCTTTCTCAAAGCAGTCACAATACCTGACTTAATCGAAGGACATATCCAGGCCGGTTAGACCAAGTTCAGAACAAAATGTATATTGAGAACACTTAATGGGCACCTAAGGCCTATGTTTTCAAATGACCTAATTGTTATTTTTGGAATTTTATTCAATTCACATAAAAGTTGACTGCTAATAGATGTCATACATAAAGCCAGGATTTAATCCACAAAGGTGACTCTATGCAATAAGCTCACAGTACAGTCCTTTAAAATCCAATTTACATTTGTAAATTTCTTCATGCATGCGATGAGAATATAGCTAAAAGAGTAGAAGGTTCACAAGGAACTATTCTAGTCTTCTCCCTCATTTCCTAGTTCTGGTTATTAGTTTCTTACTTGTCCTTACACAGTTGCTTTAAGCAAGCAAATATAAATAAATACTTATTTTCCCTTTATACATAATAGGGGTGCAAAGTGCACTCAACAATCTACCTGGGAGACCTTCCTGAATAGGTATAAATTTTCTTCATTTTTTATAGCTGCATAATGTTCCATTGTCCACAGTTTCCAGAATTTAACCATTTCCCTACTGATGGGCCTTCGGGTTTCCAATCTTTTGCTATTTCAAAGTTACAGTGTAAAACCTTGAGTGGAAGTGCATCTGAAAGAATTCTGACAGAAACTACCAAAATGCTCCTCTCAGGCACCATATCATTTCACATTTTCATCAATAATGGTTGTTGGTGCCCCTCAGTCTCACCAACCACATAAACTGCTAGATCTGATATTTCCCAGCAATTTTTTTTCTCTTACTATGAATGAGGTTTGGGCATCTTTTCATATGTTAGCCTATTTGAATTCCTTTTTAATGGTCAGATTCTTTGCCTATTTATCTAGTATTGCTGATTTCTAAGGCTTTCTACAAGTTTCCGTATCAATGTATCAGCCATTTATCTGTGATATGAGTTGCAAATAATTTTCCTTTCTCTTTGGTGAGGTTCCCCCCATCCCCACCCAGCACAAACGTGCCTTTGAAAAAATAAAACATTGTTGATTTTTATCAATCTTATTTTTCATGGTTTCTGGTTTCCAAATCAGTTGACAATGTTTGCCAAACCCACAGCTATGAAGAAGTCTGCCTGTTTTATCTGGTACTTCCCCGCCCACCCAAATTTAAAGCTACACAAAGCAGAGATAATGTTTCAATGAACCAGCACTGCCTAGATTCAACAAATGTCAAGGTTTTGCCTTATTAAATTTTTTTAGCCTTTCTATTTCTCTCCAAAACTTTTAAAGAAAACCCAAGCTATTAATTCATTTTTACCCCTATATAATACTTCACTATCCATTTAAAAAATTCTGGATAATTCCTGGCATTGCCATAAAACTATTATTATATGTAACAAAGCAACAATATTATTTTGTATCTAATACTTGATCTACATTGAATATTCACCAATTGCTCCAAAAATGTCTTTTTACAGTTGGTTTGTTCAAATAAGAATGGATCTTGGGGGCTGGGGTTGTAGCTCAATGGTAGAGGGCTTGCCTAGCATGTGTGAGGCACTGGGCTCAATTCTCAGCACCACATAGAAATAAAATAAAGGTACATTGACAAATAAAAAAATATTTTAAAAAAAGAATGCATATTGGTCTCTTTCTTCCTTTCTTTTTTAACATTTAACTATTTAGGACTGGGGGTATAGCTCAGTGGTAAAGGGATTGCCTAGCATAGCATATGCAAGGCCCTGGGCTCCACCCTAGCACCCACACACACACACACACACACACACACACACACACACACAAAACAAAACTATTTAAATAGTTGGTCTATGTCCTGGCATATGGTACGATTTTTTTTTCCCATTCATATGGGCATCTAGTTGCCCTAGAATTTATTGGGTAGTCCATTTCACTCCATGTATATTAAATGATACTCTGCAACTCCATTTGTTTATTCCTACATATATTTGAACTATTTCTGGCTTTCTAATCTATTCTATTGTTCAGTTTTTCACTTGACGTACTAAAAATCATTTTAATAATTGAGTCTATGTAATGAATTTTTAAAAACTGATAGCTCTTGTTTATCCATGTGAACTTTAGAATTCATTTGCCTAGTTTTGTTGTTGTTGTTAACCTTAATAAACAAACTTAGAAAGAATTGATATATTTATAACTTTGCATTTTCCTATACTCAAACATATTTTTTTCAGATTCTTTTTATATTCTTTGAGAGCATTTTACAGTTTCGTATTATACATTGCACATGAAGTTCATTCTGAGGGATGTCAATTTGTGACTGTGGTAGAAGTGGTCTTTTCTTCCTCTGAAGACTGAATGGGTTGATGTGTGTGGGTACAGCTTTCATCAAGGTCAAATTCTTGCTCTGCCTCAAAAGATGCTCGGAGGGCTGGGGTTGTGGCTCAGCGGCAAGAGCGCTCGCCTTGCACATGCGCAGCCCGGGTTCGATCCTCAGCACCACGTAAACATAAATGTATTGCATTGTGTACAACTAAAGTAAATAAATAAATATTAAAAAAAAAAAAAAAGATGCTCAGAGGCTTGGCTCTCAGGCCCTGGGACAAGCAGGGCATATCTCTGAAACCCAGTAGGGAGCAGATCAGGGCAGCTCAAGATCTTCCCATCCTTACTCCCAGCCCACAAACTGGGTAAACCAAGGACACAAACTGAGTTGTACAACAGCATACTCTGGAAGCTGTGAGATTCCTTCTCTTTTTTTCAAGCTTTAAAGGAAGCTACACTTGTTCTAACATACAACAAATATGCTATGTGATGAACGGTTCTGCAAAACATGCATCTACTGGATAATTCCTAAGAAAGGTTTTCCCAAAGAAAAGGTCCTCTGCAGTCACTGCACTTCCAGCCAGACAAGGCAGTAAGATTAGCTCCTCTACCCTGAGAGGGACCTCTTGGGCAACCCAGGCAGGTTGGCAGTTACCTCCTCAGCAAAATCATCTCCTGAGGACTCTGTGCTCAGCCTGCTTTCCTGCTGACCTTGACCCATCTCTTCATGTATCAAAATCCTACCCATCCTTAATGCCTATGAACCTTCCTGGACTCCCTCATCTTCTTGCCCCTCCAACTCCTATAACTCATGCTGCACTTCGTCAAATTGTGATTATTGTGTGCATACTCACCTCTGAGCTCCTGAGCTACCCAAGGCGGCTCTCAGGTACCCAAAGAGCAGCTTGCTCTTGAAAACTTCCAGTTCACATTTGTGTATGGAGTGATGAGCCATTTCATATTTGCCATGGATACTGAGGTCTGTTCACTTCATTCTGCTCATAGGGATCAGGACAATTTCTTTTTGCCTTTTTGGATAATAATAAATAACACTAATTCACACTTAGTGCCTGAGAGGAATGTCGTCTTGTCCTTCTTCATCAATCGTTCTCACCGTGAACAATCTCTATAATCCCACCGTCTACTTGTGCCTCACCTAAATCTCTGTTGCTGGAATTTTTGATTTACCTTTACATTCTATTATAGGTCAAAGGGCACTTAATGAACTATTTTAAACACAAGGGCTGCATGTAAGTGTGGTGATCACAGACTAGCACCAAGGCGAGGAGAATTGCTAGACTGCATCAAGTGGTTACTTGTCCCTAACTGCTCTTGAGCCAATATACGATGTGTTGAGTCTCACTTTAGCTCCAGCAGGTGAGTGTGTACGATACAGGATGGTTCCAATGTTGGCCCTTATTGAAGATAAAAATTCCTTGATATTCTATGACATGCTGGACTATTTTGGCAAGGAATGGGAAGCAATAAATGCTAAAGATAGAGAAGATTGAATTCAAGGGGCACAAAATGGTAGGGCTAGTTACTGTGTGGTTAACAGGAATGGGAAGCAATAGATACTAAAGATAGAGAAGATTGAATTCAAGGGGCACAAAAAGGTAGGGCTAGTTACTGATGTGGTTAACAGGCAGGCAGGACCCCAGCTCTGCTCTTCTTTGCAGATGGGGAAAAGGTTAGCTCCTGAAGCAAACGAACTCTTGGAGAACTTGTAGTCTCCACCAGGAAGAACTTAGAGTGAGTCCTTCATGATGATTGGGACCAGCTGGTTCCCTAGGATCCCCATATTTGCAGCAGCTTAAAGGTTCAAGGTTACATATAATATTACAAGAAAAAGGGGCCAGGTCAGCACAAGAGGAGAAGCTCTCATTGCATAGACATTAAGTTCCAGGAGATAAAAAATTGCCTAGTGTTAGGGGTGGGGTGTGGACTATTGTGAAATCTGTCAGCAATATGTTTGCTCATTTTTCTCTAGAAATATGCTGTCTTCTCTAGGGGGCAGCCAGATGTTGGCAGGACTGACCTCTTCAGAAAAATATAAATTTTCAGTCCTTCTTCTCATTACAAGAAAGAAGAAGATCAGCTTTGACCCCAGATGGCATGTGTGTGTCAGCCAGGTGGTGAGGTCATCCCAGTGAGCAAGGGTCCCAAGGAATCAGAATGCCCACTGTGGGTACTCAGTGCCAACAGAACCATGGTCCTTGTTCCAGTTTTCTTAGGGAACAAATTTTAGGGTTTTCTGTTTTCCTTTTACTTCTCTTCCAGCTTCTCATATGTTGGTAATGACATTAGGAAAGAGAATGATTGAGTATTCTTAATATCACACATGATGGCAGTGAAGGAATTGGAAGTGAGCTGCTCGCTGAGCCAGGCTGAATAACAGTGAAATCACTTGCACTTGCTACATGAGTGCCCAGCTTTTGAGACTTGGGGTTTGGGGGCAGCACTGTCACCCCTAGGTCCTCTGCCCAACTATACTCCAGTTCAGCAAATAATTCGTATTTCAAAGAAACAGTCTGGAGCTTTGGACCCAATAAAAATAAGAAGATATCATGTGTTCTCTTGGATTTTAAGTATGGTTTTCTAAGAGATTTATATTATGAAGTTAAGAAGAAAAACTTTGCAAAGAAAAAAAATTCAAAATATTCTTAGATCCTTAGGAAGTATGCTTTTCCAAGTCACAAATGTTTTAACAGTACAGGCTGATCAGAATGATGCTCACAAAACCCCACAGGGGGTGGGTTCAAGCAGGCAGGATGATGAATGGCATTGGACTAAGATGTTGTAGAGGGAAGGATGGGGACCAATGTCAGGGGTGCCCCCAGGGCTGTACATCAGAAGCACTTGGGGAGGGTTTATAGTCTTAGTAGATTTACTTACTGATTATTTAAGCAAATAGGTCTGGATGGGGTCAAAACAAACCATTTTTTCTAAGATTTTTATCAAGTGATTCTTTTTTAAATGAATTTTTAAGTTGGTGCATTATCAATTTCACTTCTCAGTACTTCCTCTATTCCTTCACTCCTCCCTCCCCCATCCCCTTCCATGACTTTGCTGGTCTCCCTTCTATTTTCAGGAGATCCCCCTATATTTTACCCCCATTGTTTTTTCTAACTTCCACATATGAGAGAAAACATAGGACCCTTGATTTTCTAATGTCTGGTTTATTTCTCTTGACATAATGCTCTCCAGCTCCATCCATTTTCCTGCAAATGACATAATTTCATTTTTTTAAGGCTGAATAAAACTTCATTGTGTATAAATACCATGTTTTCTTTACCCATTAATCCACTGATGGACACCTAGGCTGGTCCCAAAATTTAGCTTTTGTTAATTGTGCTGCTATAAACTTGGATATGCAAGTATCACAGACTTCAATCCTTTTGGATAAAAACTGAGGAGTGGTATAGCTGGGTCATATGGTGGTTCCATTCCTAGTCTTTTGCAGAACCTCCATGATGATTTCCATAGTGGTTGTACTAATTTGTAATTCTACCAAGAGTACATAAGAGTTCATTTTTTCTCATCCTCACCAACATTGATTATTATTTGTATTCTTGATGATCACCATTCTGAATGTAGTGAGACGAAATCTCAGCGTAGTACTGATTTGTATTTTCCTTTTATCAAGTGATTCTAATGATCATTTGATTTTGGAAAACAATGACCTTGATGAATATGATCTTTTCTAAACCCAAGGTGACATTATTCTAGAATAATTGAATTAATCCAGAATTTCTCCTAGATAAATAAATGTACAAGTATTCATCTATAATTTAATGGTTCAACGAAAAGAATATTTTCTTCTTTTATGTGTTTTTTAAAGGACCTGCCTAAGGATTCCAAATGCCAGATAATCTTACATACAAACTTCAAAATTCCCACCAAGTCCACACCAGTAGAACAGTTTTCCTTTCCCCATGTGGAATGTAGAAGACTATCGTGGCAAAGGGTTTCTCAATGTAAATCAGCTGCAGAATGGTGATTATATCCAAGGTTCTGAGCTCAAGCTCCTCCAGAAACTGGCTTTGAAATGGCCACCCAGGCACCAGGTGGAGGAGCTTTTCCTACAATTGATACAAATATTAAGATAAAATCTTTTTAAATAATTTTTTAAAATTACAGGATGTGAAATCATTTTCCTAAATTTCATTGAAATCATAGGATCAGATCATCCACTTTTAACACTGGAGTTACCCAAAAATTGCAATAAAGTTTTAGTTAGAAAATTCCTTGCAGCTTAAGGCTAAGAATGAAACCTACAAATTCTCTTTCTCTTAACAAGGATTAATAATCTTCATCATCATCACTCAGTAAACATAGCCATGTGGGCAAGCAAGTAGGGCGTGCTGCTTAAGGTAGAAGAGGCTGTTTAAAAGGATCACCTCCTTTGATCCTCATAACAACCCTAGGTGCTATGCAGTATTATCAATTCCCTTTTACAGAAGAGGAAATTGAGGCAGGGGTTCAGTTACCAGCCCATGCTAATGAAAGTAGTCATGAAAAGTGTTATAATTTGAACCAATACATACTGACTTCAGTGGCCACTGGAAATCCTACAGACAGACAACAGGTTACCAAAACTTTAAAGTAAATGACGGCATCTATTTAAGAAACAGACCAATCAATTGCCATTTTAAAAAGCTGTCAACTCACAATCTAAAGATTGGCCTCATCTCATTTGTTTTAGCTTCAGTTAAGCAATGTTCTAGACATTTGCACCTTGTTTTTAAACCATTTACAATTATCCTAATTCTCCCAGCTATTCAATGGTGTATTTTTTTAATTTATTTATTTTTATTTTTATTTTTTTAATTTATAATAGTAGTATGTGTTACAATTCATAATGCACATATATAGCATCTTTTTACATACAACTGTTTGTATACAAAGTATATAAGTACCATTCAGATCTTCAATCATGCATTTAGGATAATGATATCCATCTCATTCAGTGGTGTATTATTTAGCCTGTTTACCCCACCAATTCACAAAAGCAAATTCAACACAGTCCTGGATCAAGTGACATATCTGATTTCAATTTTATTGGCAGCACCTTCTGTGGTTTAATTACTCATTTTGTTAAATGCTAAAACTTGTTATTCCTTGCTTGTCATCTGCAGTATACAAATATAGCTGCCTAAAACAAAAATACTTAATTACTTTCTTTCTGGAAAAGGTCTGAATGAATCTGAAGTGTTACAAAGACAATTTTTACCGGGGACAGAGGCAGATGGGGAAATCAAGCAGGCTTTCAGTTCTTAACAGCTCGTGTGTGTGTGTGTGTGTGTGTGTGTGTGTGTGTGTGTGTGTGTGTGTGTGTACATGCTCATTCATTAATTTCTTTGCTCCACAAATATTTATTGAGCACCTGTTATCTGCCAAACTTTGGAGACTAATGGTCAGCAATCCTATATATCACACATAATATCCAACATATCTAAGTATAAAAACATTTTCCAAATCCTGTTCAGATTTCTGCCTATTTGAAATATCCCATTTTCAGAATACTTGAGAGTTCACCATACTTCAAACAAACTTCTGCCCTAACTTCCTCACATTCATTTCAGCCTAGTAAATTTAAACAGATGTTGACGCTTTTCCTACACAATTTGCAATGACACCATATGAGACCCTCTCTAAATGACATGATTATAAAGAAGACCAAATTTAGTTTTTGTTTAAATCTTCATCACTTGAGGATTTTTCAAGCATATAGATAGGTGGAGTTACTATAGCTTTACTATGTAAGAAAATGCGTTTCCATCTTTAAGACAAAAACACTAAGCCTGTTCTATAATACTAGGGTTCAGGCAATTACATGGACAAGTTGTTCCAAAATCAAACATAAAATACAACAAATTGATATAGAAAATAGATTCCAGATAAAGAAAACCTCACAATGAATACTTGGTAATCTCACATTAGGACTTATTGTTCTGCATTGTTTTTTTTTTTGTTTGTTTGTTTTTTTAATGTAAAGTATGAAGGGATCCTGATTTTGCCACCCGGCTATAGTTCGGAGCTTAAATGTTCTTCAAAGCCCCATGTGTTAAAGGTTTGTTCCCACAGAGAAATGGCAGACTGTTTAAGAGGTGGGACCTAGTAGGAGGGCTTAGGTTATTGGGGGACATGTCCTCAAAGGGGATTGTGGGACCCCAGTCTCTTCCTTTTTCTCTTTGGCTTCCCCACCATGAAGTGACCAGTTGTATTTCTACCATGCACTCACCACCATGATGTGCTAACTTGCTACAAAGGCCCAAAGGCAACAGGACAATTGACCATGAATTGACACTCCTAAAACTGTGAGCCAAAATAAACCTTTTCTCTTTATATGTTCATTATCTCAGGTATTTATTACACTAATGGCAAGTTGACTAACATACATCCAAAATATATCACTTTGACATAGGACTGATTTTGAGTTGAAAGTAACTGAGAATCAGCAGATACAGGAAGCATTCTCTGCCCTTTGCTTTCCTGCCTAAAAGCAGGGCATCAATTTCCCATTGTGATGGTATCCCAACCCCATCCTGTACCAGGAAGAGGAGAGCAACTCTTATCACTAGTGATGGAGAGTTGGTCCAAGATAAGTTTGCATGGACAAACCTTACTAAAAAAATCCTTATCTTTCATTAGTTCTCCCACGTATTTCCTTATCACTTCCCATGATTTATTTTCCCTTGAAGTCAAAACCCTCTTTCCTTTATTTAGAAGGGCATATAAGCTCCTAAGTCTAACTACTTCTTTGAATTTCACTGCTTTTCTGTGAACTTCCATGCATATAAAATATTAATAAAATTTGTATTTCTTTCCTTCGTTAATCTGACTTTTGTCAGTTAAATTTGAAAGCCCCTAGTTACTCAACACAAGACAGTAAAGAAAGTTTTTCCCTCCTGACAAGTGCATGGCAAGTCTAGCATTTCTCTTAAGAGCAACAGATTTTATTTTAAATTTCAAATAATATGTTAATCAATTCATTTGCTCAATCCTAAAATAGTGAAACCCTGGGTACATCCAAGCAATGCTATTCTTCTGCCTGGGGCTAGGTACACACTGAGGCCAAGTCACTGGTTGGTTCAAGAATATTCTCTCATGTGTCAAGATCTTCAACATTTGTGTTTGTAGGAGCATACATAATATTTTCCATGATGCTGCCAGGTTATTTAAATATAAGTTAATTAGAGAACAAGCAAATTCATATTAAGAAATTCTGCCCACCTAACTAGAAAATGGTTATCAACTATGTAAAAGTAAACCGTTTCTGGAGATTCCTATTGGGTTCCAATGACTGTGAGGTTTCTGTGTATGCTTCAAGATATAGTCTACTTACTCCTGGTGGGCTCTATGTTCTCAGTAGAAATTTTTCTCAAATTAGTTTCTTTGCGGCTCTCCATAGAAAAAACAAAGCTGGCCATCGCAGGCCAAATTTGCTAGCAAATGGGCATGTTGGACTCAGACATAGATACCTGCTAGGATATTCCAGTCTGGCCAACATGGTAAGAGGTTTTCAAGTCGTAAAACACCAGCCATCATTACTGTGGGCCATATAAAGTGTCCTGCTAACCTCTAACTGGTGATAAAGTGGACACAGAGGCACTACTGTGGGGCATGTGTAGAGACATCAGACAGCTCCCAGAGAGGCTCACTTACACAAGTTGGGGAGGAATGTTCTCCTGGGAGGCTGGCTAATCCAGGCCTCTTCAGGACGGGAGAAGATTTAATACATTTGATCTTCATGAAAGCTCTATGAGGAGCCAAAAACCCAACAGCTGCGCACAGTTCCGATTAAGAATCAAGACCTCAACTCATAATTCTTGAGGAAGGGGGATTTATTATGTAGTTTGTCACACTCAAGTTTTACTTTATGTCATAAAGCTGTGGAAAGGGAAACAAGGTCTCTTCTGACTACAGCAGGCTGTTTGCAGCTCCCTGACAACAAGACCCTGCTGGAGAGAAGAGACACAGCCTCTGAGGCCTCAGAAAGGATTTTTCTGGATTAGTGGCTGCACAAAGCCAAAGTCAAAGCAGGGTCAGACCCAAGCCTTCTTCAGTTCTGCCTCTCGCACAGACTCACAATGCCTGGCCCAGCCGGGGCCCTCTCCACCAAAGCCCAAATGCCTCTGGCTACTCATGTGTAACTATTCGGATACAATGGCCCAGGCATAGCTGGGGAACCTAAACCCTCCACTGCTGCCCCTTCCCTTCTGGGTTACAAACAAGCTTTTATGTTAATAATTAATTAATAAATTAATTTTTGGTGCCAAGATGGAACCCAGGGCCTCACTCATGCTAGGAAAGCTCTCTATCATGCCACACCTTCAGCCCTAAAAAGAACTTTTTTCAATAGACATTTTAATGCAGAGATCAAGAATGGTCCACAGGCTCCAATGCTTAAAAGGCAGAATTTTGCTAAAAAGAGCAACTTAAGATCCAGATAAATTTGCTGCCCTTCATGTGGCTCAGGATAGCAATGACCAAATCCCTCCATCCTCAACAGGGGATGGACAATGGTCATGCCTGGTATTCTAGAATTTAAACTATCAACTCTTAAAATTAACGATCCTCTTTGAATTTCTCTGAGAACTGAGGAAGACATTGTGCATATGCAGACTCTTTTTTTTTTTTTTTTTTGTCATCTTGTTTATTTTCTATTAAATACTTTATTTGCTTAAGAAAACATGTTTCAGGAGATTTTCAACACCAGAGAAGAAATATTTCCAAATGGATTGTGAGCCCCTGTCCATGCCTGTGTGAGAAAAAAAATATTCCTGTGAAGTTCAGGATTTGGTGTAATTTGTAGGGCTGTCAAACTTTAATGACTCTTCTGCCAAAATGATTTTGTTCAGTTAAAACTAAAACTAACCAGATGTATGACATATATTTATGGTCAGGGTCAAGAGTGTTTACTCTTAGGCAGTTGGCTTTTAAAACAAAAGAGTTTTGACCACGGATGAACTGAATGCAGACAAACCTAGTATTTTGTCTCTCTTAGAGGAGTCATAAACTAATAGCCTCTATTTCCAAAACCTACCACTTCACAGGAATCAGCTAGATATGCAGATGATGAGGTGTATCTTTACAGGGCAATATCTATATTTAAAGGCCAGCACACACACACATACAATATGATATGGTCCCCCTTAGCAAGTCTGAACTGCCAAATAATTACCACATATCTAATTTTAAATTTGAGTTTAACAAACACCAAAGCAGAAGATGAGGTTTGATTTTAACTTTTGCTGTACTAAAATTAAACTAGAATGTCATGTCCTCATTTTCTCCTTATTACCAGGGACAAACTACATTTAAAATATATAGATAGATAGATAGATAGATAGATAGATAGATATTTTGGTTCTTATTCATTCATATGCACACAGATAAATATATAAACAAAGATAACTGAGAAGAAATGATGACCAGTTCACTCTAACAAGAAATAACAGTCTCTTTCCACAAAGAATAATGATGCCTAAAAGTCAGATTCCATGTTTCAGAACATAATAATTTCTAAAAGACCACTTTTAATATTAGCAGCATTATAAAAACTGTCAAACTGTGTAAAGGGAGATTAGATAGATCTATGTTTAAAATCTTATCATGACACCCATTAAAATCAGTAGAACTTACAGATCTCCATGGCTGTGTTGTTAGGTCTTGAGTTATTATCTGAAGATGAAAGAGGAGAAGCAGCAAAAGAAAAAAGAATATGAGAAAACAAGAAAAATAGGAAGAAATAAAAAGAAAAAGGAAAGAGAAATGAAGAAGAGAAAGTGAGAAGAGAAAGAGAGGAAGGGAAAGGAGGAGGAGAAAGGGGGAGAAGAGGGAAACAGGAAAGAGGAGGAAGAGAAAGAAGAGGACTCTCCTTATATTGTCCTAAATACTCACTCTCCCCTCTGACACACCAAATAAGGTCAGGTGATAACTCGGATAGTCAACTGGGTTGGTTATTTTAAAAAGTCCATTCAGCTGAACAGCTGAGCTGAACTGTTTATGATACACAGTCACTAATCCATTTAAACCTATTTATTCATCTACTCTTGATGCAAGGGTTAAATAGAGGAAGTGAGGGATTATTCCTGCCTTTTTATTCCATCTTTTAACAACAGATTACTGCATTCTTTCAAGAAACAGGTAAGCCTTCTTGTACTTCTGAAAAAAACAATCACTCTAATCTATTTTGATTTTAGTTGGAAGGCAACACAGTGCAGAATCACCTTACATCCTGTGTTAGTTTACATACAAGGGCAGGATACTTTTCTGAGACTGCTCAGAACTAACAAAGCTCTGTGAGAGCTAGGAAGGGAGAAGGCTTAACGCCAAGGGAGATTTCCCAGTGAAGACAGCAAGTTCGCTGAGGCTGAGAGCTGAGAGGGCTGGTAGAGGAGAACCAGGATGCAAAGCCAACATGAGGAAGGTCAGCAGCATCCAGGAACAGGGGGCTGCCACTAAGGACTCAGCCCCAAGCACACAGGTGGAGTTGCTGGCATGAGAGCATGCCCAAAGATAACAGGAGGAAAGATCACCTGTTCATTCTAACAAGACAGAATGGCCTCTTTCCACAAAATATAATGATGCCTAAAACTCAGATTCACCAGGCTTACAAAGGCTGTTAACCAATGGGCAGGGATGAGATTCACAACCTTGGACATCTAGATACACTGCCCAGCATGGCACTTTCTGGATCTTATTCATCCACTAGCCCTACATTCCTACATTGCCTAAAAGTTCGCATCCTCTTCCATTGTGGGTTAATTTTAATAATAAAGGTTATGGGGGGAAAGCTTACACACACACACACACACACACACACACACACACACACAGATCAGAGGGTGGAAAACAGCAAAGAACTTTAAAGATGATGTTGGTCAACATATCATTTTCCAAATGTGAAAACTCCCTGAGTGGCTAAATGACTCGTACAGGTTCACAAGGTAGTTTCTGTTCTTCCCATTGTACTGCACAACTCCGCACATGTTCTAAACTGTCAAGGTTCATGAGCTGTAGACATTTGAGGAAAAATATGTGAATTTTTTTTTCCAGTGCTAGGGATGGAACCCAGAATCTTGCACATGTGAGGCCAGCACCCTACCACCGAGCTATATTCCCAGCCCAATACATGATATCATTCGAAACCACAGTACGTACTCAAAAATCACTGGAATGAATGAATAAATGAAGAGCATTTAGCATGGCTCACTTGGTAAATACAATATCTCACACAAACCAGCATTACAGAAAAGTGTACACATCACATCCCTAGTTCCCAAAGGACATCTTTAGTTTATATCCATACCTTTTAGAAAGTTAAAAACAAAACAAACAGAAGAACATTACAAATAATGTTTCACAGAACCTCATGACCTTAATCCCAAACATAAAATTAGAAAAGAATAATAAAGCACATGTTGTTGACAAATTAAAAAGGACAACCTCCCCCTCAAACCACTCTGTCCCTGAATCTACAGCACTTTCCAGCCGCCAAGTTCATTAAGTAAGTGCTGGCCTGAAGGACTCACCCGAACATAATTAGCAATGGCAAGACAGTAAAGCATGAATCTTTGAATGCATAATTCAGAATATGAAAATGAACACTTAATGTGTGCGGGGACACAAAGAACCTACAAAACCATACCATGGGAGTATGTGTGTGTGCACACACTTGCACTGGAGTGTGTATATGTAGATTGGTGGGGAAAATGGGGAATCCTAAACACTTTTCCTCTGACACAGGAAGCTTTGATTTCTTCTGAAAACACAATTTTTAATTTTTTTCCTCTGCAATCCCAGCATCATGAATTACATGGATAATGTTAATATGTAGTGTATTAACATATGAATGTTCTTCCATTCATACGCAGTTGCATAAAGCCCAAATCCACTTCCTCTGGTTCTGTACTGTCCAACACTTAAGGTGATGGCAGCTGGACAAATTAAAATGAAGTCAGACTTAAAGTTCAATTCCTCAGTTGCACTTGCAACTTTTTTCGCTTTTCTTCTTTTTTGAGACAGTTTCACTATTTGGCACAGGCTGGCCTCCAACTCAGTCCTCCTGCTTCAGCCTCCCAAATAGCTGGAATTAGAGCTGAGCATCACCACACCTAGCTGTATAAACCTCATTTTCAGGTACTCAACAGCCACCAGTGGCTAGGAGCCAGTTCTGTTGGACAGCCTTGTACCAGATTCTTGAGCTGCCTTGAACTTGACTCAGTGGGTAGATGTCCTCCACCCTAGAAGCCACAGGGGCATGAGGGTAACGTATGAACGACTATATAAATAACCAGGATGGGCTGGGGTTGTGGCTCAGCGGCAGAGCGCTTGCTCGCCTCACACGTGCGCGGCCCGGGTTCGAACCTCAGCACCACGTAAACATAAATGCATTGCATTGTGTACAACTAAAGTAAATAAATAAATATTTTAAAAAAATAACCAGGATGGGACTTCAGCTGCCCATGAGTTATAACCCCTTTAAGAAAACTGATGAAAGCCAGGCATGTCTGTAATCTCAGAGGCTCAGGAGGCTGATGCAGGAGGAACAAGAGTTCAAAGCCAGCCTCAGCAAAAATGAGGCACTAAGCTACTCAGTGAAACCCTGGTCTCTAAATAAAATACAAAATAGGGATGGGAATATGGCTCAGTAGTTGAGTGCCCCTGAGTTCAATCCCTGGTACCAAAAAATAAAAACCAAACAAACATTTCTGATACAGTTTTTGGGAGATAGTCTAACCTTCCAGAAGCTGTTCATGGACCTCAGTTAAAAACATCTGTTCAACAAAATCATCTTTTACAGTAGTCATGTGAAACACAGTTCCCTGCAACAAGGACTTGGCTTTCCCTACCCGAAGTTACCTGTCAGTTTTGGTTTAAAAATTTGAATTCATTCATTGTAGAAATCACCATCAGCTCTCATTTTAGCCAGAGATGCTCTGTGCATAGAAATTAGCTGGGAAAACTCTTTCCATTAAAATACCAAGGAAATTTGTTCCCTCAAATCTTAGAGCATCCATTTATCCTCTGATTATTACTTTCATCTAGAGCTCCTAAATAAATTCTAATTTGCCTTTAATGAAATAATTATCTGGTGAAGGACAAATGTTAAAATGTTTATAGCCCCATGAACCAAGCAAGCTCTTTCAATTTGTACAAAATTAAATATAAAAATAGAATAAAGATTAGGGCATATGTAGCTCAGTGGTAGAACACTTGCCTAGCATTCATGAGGCCCTGGGTTCCATGCCCATCATTATTAAGAAAAAAAAAAAAAAGTACCGAGACAATGTGAATAGGAATGCAGCTAATATACTATTTTGAACAAAATCAGCTTCCCTGGTAACAGAGATAACCAGAAGAATTAGCTTAAAGAGAAAAACATACAGCTGGATGAGGTGCCCCACACCTGTAATCCCATTGATTAGGAGGCTGAGGCAGGAGGATTGAGAATTTGAGACCAGCCTCAGGAACTTAGTGAGGCCCTAAGCAACTTAGTGAGACCCTGTCTCAAAATAAAAACTAAAAAATAAATTGAATGGGGGCAGGGCTATGGATGTGGCTCAGTGGTTAAGCACCCCTGAGGTTCAATCCCAGGTACCAAAAAACAAAGAGAGAGAGAGAATATATAGACAGAAAGATCATAGACACGAAAGATTGTAAGACAGATTCTCTGACTCTATTAATAATACAGTAATACACTTAACATTACTATCATCTTTGTGAAGTCACTTCAGACTCTTCAGGCAAAACTATTTTCAATTTTTGCTAAGTTTAATGAAATTCTGACATAAAGCCTGAAAATAAGAAAGAAGTTGGTTCCATGATTTATTTCAGTCATATTCTGGTTGAGTGAGATCAATGTCAACCTTTGCCTTAGCAATCAATCAACATTTATGGGTGGTACTTCATGATAATGGAGAGAATGTGGATTTTAAAAAAATGGATCTTTGACACGTTCTTGACTATATGAAACATTTTTTTAAACCTCATAAACATGATCAGTGCAAGTTATAGGGGAACAGAGAACTTCAGAATATAGAAATGCAGAAAGTAGGTAAGTAGTCAATCTAACAAAGTATCTACTTCAGGTTAGGATTATGACAGATTTTTTTTCAGTATTATTGAGGTATAATTAATACACAAAAATTGTATATGCTCAAGGCGTGCAATTTGACATTTGGATAACTAAGGGTTGGAGGTAAGAGAAAGTGAAAAAATGTTGGTCACAGGGTACAAACTTGCAGTTCTGAGGATCAATGTGCAGGGTGGTGTCTATAGTTCACAATACCATACTGTACACTTGAAATTTATTAACAGTAGGCCTTACCACCTCCCACACATATACAAAAGGTAACTGTGTGAGTCCATGACAGGTATATTAAATCCTGTCATTTAAGGAAGCACTTGAAAGATACATGTAGGCTGGAAGATCAAGAAAACCACTGGAGGGGTTTTGCATTTCATTGCTCTTTCCCCAACACCTGGCACATAGTGAGTGCTCAGAAAATAATCCTCAATAGTGAATGAATGCCTGGCCCTGAGCTAATAAAGGGCAAAGAAATTGAAGCATGCTCTACCATGCTGCTAACAGGAAAATTCTGCCTATCTCAGGCTATGACCACTTTGGGGTTTCACATCAGGAGAAAAAAACAAAAAGCAAACAAAGTCCTAAAGATAAGGCTACATGAGGTTAGAGAAAAGACAATTTAAGTATTTAAATGAACAGAAAAGAAATGATAAGAGCTTAGTCTGAAGTGATGAAAGAAACTTTCCAAAATAAAGGATGAAGACAAAGTGTTGAAAAAAATAGGCTACTCAGTTCAACAGAAATAAGCAAGGACAGGGACACACACACACACACACACACACACACACACACTTTAACTTGTTCCTAGGTTCCTACCTTGAACCACCTTTAAGGCACTGGATCTCCTTTCCAGGAAATATTAAACATTTTCAAGCCCCAAAACAAAATTTTGTATTACAGAATCCAAATAAGTAGAAGGGACCTTTGACATTTCCCAGTCCAACCCTTTTTCAGGAGCTAGGGAGTCAGAGTACTGGGGATTGAACCCAGGGGCACCCTACCACTGAGCTACAACCCTAGCTGTCCCCCACCCCTGGCTTTACTTCTTTCTTTCTTTTTCTTTTTTTTTTTTTTTTTTTTTGAGACAAGAGTCTCACTAAATTACCCAGGCTGCCTTGAATTTGTAATCTTCCTGCCTCAACCTCCCGAGAGTATCTGGGATTATAGGCATGCACTACCATGCCCACTTACAATCCTCATTTGAATGAATAAGACGGCCAGAGGTTCAGAGAGGTTAAGAACTTACCCAAGGTCACATAGCTGGTTATTACTGAGGACTGGTCCTGTTCCCTCTTACACTAGCCATTGCCCTAAGCATCCTCGGGATCAAATACCTTCAACTTCCAAATAAAATGTCCTTCCTCCATGGAGAGCAGGAACACCCTCTTTTGGAGTTTTGGGAAGGTGGGTGAGGCGAGTAGAGCACGGGCTTCTCTGTTGTCATTGCCTCGGAATTGCTTTGCTCCCCAACCCACCTTCTCATTGCATCTTCCTCTTGGAATATTTAAGAACAGTTAGCAGCTTGAAAGCTCCTGGAAGCCTCAGGACAGAACTGATAGGAATCCAAAAAATTAAATTTCATCTCAAATGGGAGTATCCTGTGTGGGGGTAACACATCGCCTGAAGCTTAGTCACCCTCATCTAAAGCACCACTACAATTTTCATCTAATCAAAGAATTTTTAAATATTCAACACTTTCAATCAAAAATGTATGAAACCATGAAGCCAAATGACTGTGTTATGTGCTTGGCTAAAATGAACATCTGGTGGAAATTAAGACTATAAGCACGATTTGAAGAACAGTCTCCTTCTTACTGGCACACCCAAGCCTTTTTTTTCTAACCTGGCTCAAACCTATAGAGTCATAGCTGGGTCAGGTATCTGAAGCAATATCTGCAAAGAAATAATAGACATTAAAATGCCATTTGTCTCTGTTTTTCATAATAGCTAAAGGAATGAGCCCATTGCAAAATATATAAATGTAACTGAATTTTATGACTTAAATTAAAAAACAACAAAAAATTCTAAGAAAATGCGTATACAAAAACAGTACTAAAACTTAAAAAGCTTAGCTCCCATAAACTACCTCTTAATTCAGTATGTTTTAAGCTACTGAAAATCAACTGCTTTTTTATTTGGGATCTGGTGGAGTGGTTTGTTTTTGTTGAGTACGTAACACATGTGCAACTACAGATTTGCATATTTTAAATTTGTGGTTAAACGGGGTAAAATTAGGTACAATGTTTTTAAGTATATAAAGAGTAGAAGCTATCTAAAATTTTAAGATATATAAAGCATCCAAAATATTAAAAATCTAAAAACATCCAAATGACTTTTTTGGTTCAATGACTGTATATAGCTGAGCCAAATTTGCATATTCACAACATAATTGAAAATCCAGAAAAAAACAAGGGCCTCTGATTAACTAAAACACAGTCCATGAATTGTAGGCACAGTATTTATAAAAGGCTCTTTGGGTCTTCATTTAGAACCTAAGTGTTCTTTTTCTATGCATAATTCTATCAACACTGGATATATAGAACACAAAGCCTCACGCAGCTAATTAGAAGCTGACTTTCAATTACAAAGAGAAAATAAGCTTTAAAACCCAAATGAATACATTCCATCTAAAATGGACAGGTCATAGAATTCACCTTAGAAAGAGCAGCATAACAATTTTTATCTTAAGTAGAACTTATGAAGCGACAGTTGGGCAAGTGAGGAGACAGAAAATGATTTTTTAAAAAAATAAAGCACAGAAAGTAGAATAGAGATGACTAGGGACTGGGAAAGGGAGAAGGGTGGTTGTATTTGATCAGTACATGATATATGCATGTATGGAAATATCACAGTGAACCCCATTAACATGTATAACTAATATGTGTTCAAAATAAAACACACACACACACACACACACACACACACACACAAATAAAACCCACAGAACAACTCAGAAAACACTGTGAACCCTGCAGCCTGGTGCAGAGGCCAGAACTTCATCAACCTGCCTGGGCCTCCGATGGAATCCTTACAAAAAGATGCCTCAAGGTCAACTGTAGGGAGGTCAGAGGGATTGGGAGACCATGGAGAGGAGCCACCAGAAAGGCTCCTGTGGGCGTTGACACGTGACTGGGCAGAGAAAGAAAGAAGTGGTGGCTAGAGATCAAGACAAGCTTTATTTAGGATGCAGGAAACTTGAGTATGTTTTCAACATGAGGAGGAGTCAGAGCAAGGTAGAAGTTGAAACGGGGGATAACTGGGTAGGCACAGAGGGGAAAGGGACAGCATGAAAAACACAGAGGAAGGGGTTAGCCAGGGAAGGACACCTCTAC
Organism: Tamias sibiricus; assembly: GCA_025594165.1. Lineage (NCBI taxonomy): Eukaryota > Metazoa > Chordata > Mammalia > Rodentia > Sciuridae > Tamias > Tamias sibiricus. Next base: position 69,598,266 of record CM046669.1, read on the forward strand.
CTCTACCTCTACCCTTTTTCCTAACACCCCAGGCCAACTCCTGGGAGCTTCCATTTCAGTGTTTCTGGAAGCAGTTTTTTCAAGCAGCATTACTCACAGCTGGTCCTCAGACCAGAGGAGTCAGCAGCAGCACCTGGATTTGTTTTTCTCATTATTATTCTTTTCTTGTGATGCTGGGAACGGAACCCATGCAAGAGAAGTGTGCTACCACTGAGCTAAATCCCAGCAGCACCTGGATCTTGCTGAGTCTGGCCCTGCCCCAGCCCTCTGACTCAGAACCTGCAAATTATCAGGACCACAGGCCATGGTTTGAATGTGTCCCCCAAATTTCATGTGTTGTAAACTTAATCCCCAAGGTCGTGTCAGTGGTATTTGCAGGTGAACCCTTTGGGAGGTGATTGGGTCATGAGGCTCTACCTTCATGAACAGATTAATCCATTCATGGATCAATGGATCATAGACCATGGAGGGAGTGGCTTTGTTATAACAGAACTCTCACCCTGGCACACTAAATCTGCATCACTATGTGAGGCTCCACATTGTCTTGGGTCTTTGTAGAGCTCCCAACAGCAAGGAGGCCCTCACCTGATGCAGCCCCTACTCTGGCCTACCCAGCTTCCAGAGCTGTAAGAAACAAATTGCTTTTCTTTATAAATTACCCAGTCTCAGAAAACGGACTGAGACCACAGGCGACTGTGATTACAATTTGAACTGCACTGGTTTACAGCAGTGTTTACAAATGGGGGCAGTGAAGTCAGAGAGAGCTGGGTTCAAATCCAGCTCTCTCCGGATTCCATGGTATAGGCCCCTGGACAAGCCTCTCTAAACCTCAGTTCTTGTCCCTTAGCAGAATGGGCATGATGATACCAACGTTTCCTAGGAGCTATTATAGAAATTAAATGATACAATGTAGAGGCCAGGAGCCTGGCATTGAGTCTATACACAGTAACAATGGATGCGTTGTAGTTACTGTGCATCCCCTCCAGCTTCATTTTGTCCTGTGTCTGCCCCTCCAGGGAATGATGTCCCCAGGATGAGGAAGCATGCTTCAGCATCCAACCCACAGCTCTGCACAGGTGAAGTGCTCAAGAAATATGTGTTGAAATGAACAAATCCAGGGCTGTAAATCAAGGGTAAATCAATGATCTCAAAGCAAAGATCAAAACTATTTATTTTACTATGTTTACCCAAAAACCAGTTAGACACAGGTAATGAAGTCATTTGGAATTAAAGGATCAACTTTCAAAAGGGAATAAGAAAGATATGTGGCAAACTGCATGCCTCTTTCAAAAGGTCCAGCAAAAGGGAGTGTCCCCATGGGGCAGAGATCTTTCTGAACCACATCAAGGGGCTGCTATCCTCAAGGTCAAAAATGTAAGACACACCCAAGATGTGTTTCCAAGGGTGAAGCTTAATGCTTGGGAAAAATACCTAACTCAAGTACCTAGATAAAGTTTCTCATTTCAGGCAAGATTCCAATAATGAAGTGGCTGACTTCACTGAATGCACCTCAATTTCCTGTGTTGGCAAAAACTTGTATGCAGAAACCCCATCAGGCTTGTTACAATAAGACAAATCTTTCTGCTTGTATTATTAGATATGAGGGGGGAAAGGAGAACTTAGAACATAGAATACCTGCCTCTTCCATAAACACTACAGAAAAAATGGCAAAAACATTTGGTGGAACATGGCTAAATTTTGGTCCGAAGAACACACACATCATTACATGTAATTCAACTCCATAACTCAATTTGTGGAGTGCCCACTGGTGTGGTGGCAAGAGGACTGAGGCCCAGGAGCCTGGGTGAGCACCATCCCAGAGGAAGGGAGTGCCCGCATGTGTTGCCAGCAGCCCTACAGTACAGGCTGGTGTCAGGGCCCTGGAGCCAGGGGAAGCTGGTCCAAGGAAACTTCTGGACACATCTCATGTGATATCAGTTCCCTGGCAGGCAAGGAGAGGCAGAACATTTGGGGGTAGGTTGCAAGCAAAAAGTACAGTGGTATGGCATCCCTGAAGGTGAGGCTAAAGAATCAGGGCTTTAGCATGGAAGCAGAGAGGAACCACGAGGGATTGGCCTTTGAGGAGAAACATGATTGAACTTTGGGGGCAAAGGGACTGACTGAGGGCAAAGCAATGACCCAAGCAAGAAAACAGGAGGCTCGAGAGGAGGTGGTAGGGCAAAAGCATCACGGAGAAATAGACACAGAGGCCTTGCAAACCTATAGGTACAGGGCTCAAGAATGACAAAGTTCTTGATTTGTCACAAACTATAAAACCAGAACTGCCAGGTAGCTCCAGTTTGGATATGCCTGTCACAGCAAAAGAGCCCCCAGACTAAGCTTTAAAATAAAATTGCAGTGAGGTTCCTAAAGGTCTAGATGGCCCTAGCTTGGAGAACTGACTTCCTGCTGATAGAATCAGTTTCCAATCATAGCAAGAGTAACATTCCCTAACTGCATATGCCAGGTGACCCCTGTTTGGTGCAGCCCACGGGGCATCCTTGTGAAAGCCAAAGGCACTTTTTTTTACATACAAGCTCTAAACTGTAGAATATTAAACAACCCCAGACATGGCCAAAGATGTCCATTCTGTATTGAAATTCAAAACTTCCTGAGGTCTGACTATGAAGAAAAAGTACAAGGAAAGATAAATGTTTGTTGAATGAAACAGATGTCCACTACTTTAATTGATTTTACTTTGAAGATCATGCTCTTGGCACCAATTTGAATAATTCCAAATATTCTTTCCCCTGAAGGCTAGTTCTCTTGCTCTGATAAAAGGAAATGCATCAATAACAAACCACTTCTCTCTACCCATCGGTGTCACCCTCGCACATTTTCACAAGAGTGATACAAGTGATCTATTCCTGGCAGGACATTCAACTGCTTGACTCCTCAAGAGTTCACCTGGCATGGTGGGAAGAGGCAGCCCAAATGTGTCCCACTCTTTGCTGGGTAGAATTCATGCCCTGCAGTTTTTCTCAACTGGGGATACCCCTGGCATTTTAGCCAGAGTAATAGTGTATGTATTTACACAGAGCATGAAAATTGTGCACTTACACTTCTTAACCACATCCCTCCAAATGCTAGCAGCAGTTACTGGGAAAGCTGTCCCCATGCACGGCTACTACTTCCGGTGGAGAACAACTGCAGTATTCACCCATGATGTTCTTCTCTATAAATATTCTGTTTTTCTACCTGACAAAAATAATTACTGTGCATACTTGTTCATCTGATATGGCATAAAGAAACAATCTTTTTTTTTTTCCCTAAAGGAACACTATGTCAAATAAACTTTAAATGTTCTATTGCTTGTTGCTATTTTTCAGCAGCAAATCACCAAGCTAAATTACAAGAGACCATAGCTATCCCTAAGGATTAAAAAGGCTGATACGGTATTTTTTCCCCTTGGAGAATTTAAAAATGAATTACAGTTCAAAATTTGGAGCCTATTATGTATAACTATAATGCACTGATATAAACATTTAGAATATTAAAAATAAAGAAGTCTAGGACCTAAAGTGAGATTTTTCTTATAAAAGTTGGAACAAAGTGGTTCGATAAAATCAAGCCCAAAAATCCAGAGTAGCAAGACAAAGAATCCTCAAAACAAAGATTAGATAAAGAATCACTGGTGACTTATAGTTCCACATGAATTAATCATAGGGGTGAGGGCTGGGGGTTTAAGAGGGTGTTTAGCATGCCTGAGGCCCTGGGTTCGATCACCTGTGTGACAAAAAACAAACTAATAAATAATAATAATAGGAATGAAAGAAAATTTGCCTTTTTGAACTCTACCTCCATACTTGGGAAATGATTAAAGTATTTTGTATTGTGAATGTACTTTAATTCCAAGACTTCAAGGGCTAACTAACATTTAGAGGGAATGTACTTACTAAGTTATATTAAACAAACTGTTAATAGTAAACCTCTCTGTATCATAAGTCCTTTTGTTTTTAAGAAAAAAAATCCAATCCTCCCAAACCCCAAAATATGCCCAAGGGTATCTGCAGGAGTAATTGCAACAACTAGTAAATACTGGCAGAACATTCCAGTGCTTGAATTCAGCAAATCCTTAGGAAGCATGCTCAGACAGATGGCACTTAAAAAACAAAACCACTGCATTCAGATTTGTAGGAAGCTTTTTCACTTACTTCAAAATTCTGTATAATCCTTGTTCCTCTAAGCGAAAGGGGACGGGGAAAATCACACTGCAATTCCTTATTTTTTTAATTGAAAAAAGAAATACTCTATATCCTCTAATCTGACTTTGGATGTCCTTGAGTATTTCTTTGAGTCTCTATTCAATGAATACTACTTTCAAATGCTAAACAAAAAGTAAAATATCCAAAGTTAGCCCAAGTAACGCTGTACAAAAATCAAATATCACAATGTAAACAAGGCAACTGCATCTATCAGAAGCGATGATTCAGAAGAGGATAAATTTAGAACGGTGCTTTCCAAAAGGCGCTTGGCTGTCAGATTCAGGAAATAGGTAAAGGCTACATCCCAAAAGTGTCTCTGAAAAAAGAACTCCAAAATATTAATAAAAAGAGTCTTCTCTTTGAAGTTTTCAGTCCCCTGATGTCCTCGAGGCTGTGCTTCCCCAATCTGGCCTTGGTGGAGCCATCCATTACTGGGTAAATCCACGTGAAACCTGAGGACTCGCCGGCCTGAGGACGTGGTCAGAGGCAGTGTGGCAATTCCACATGGGACCGGCCTTTTATGGCCTGAACTCCAGAGCCTTGATACAGCTAATGGACCAGAAATAGCTCTTGAAACTCAGAGGAGCCCATCAGCTGTTGCCACAGCCCTGGCCAGCAGCCACTTCAAATGCAACTCAATTGTCCACATTGTCTTTCAGTAGGTTTTATAGAGAAATTTAAAACACAACAGCAGTCTACTCAACAGGCTACAGCAATATGGAATTGGAGGGGCCAACAAGTCTCTGACTCTGGTTTTTAGATTAAAGGAAAAGAACATACCATCTTTCAAAAAGCTCAGATTCTGAAATCCCCAAAATTAAGCATGCCACTTTCCCTCTCCCTCCCTCCCTCCCTCCCCCCACTCTCTCTCTGTATAGATATGTATACAAATATATCTGTATATTAAACAGCATGCTATAGTGCCTCCTCTCTTTAGAAGTTAACAATTATGTAGATCCCTACGTATTTCTCACCACTTCCAATAATTGGAGAAAAATTAATCATCATAAGAAACAATTGTGCTACAAAGACTATCTTTAGAACAACACAAATATTTTGTCCTTAAACCAAAGTCAGCCCTTTGAACTGGCAAAACCTATCTTCCGATGGTTCCTGGGCCACTCTTTTCACTTAAAAACCAGATGGACCTTAATTAATGAAAAAAAAAAATGAGCAATGACTCATAACCACTTCTTAAAAGGCCATTTACATTTTTTAAATGTTTAAACTAAACATTACAACTCCATTTACAAAAAATACTTACAATGGTAGATGTCCCTGTTGTTACCAGGAATAACAGAGAATTATTCTTAATTGTCCGTGCTAACTTCAATATAAATCACAAACCTCATTAAGTCTTGGGCTGGAGAAAGCTGTGCCTGTGCAGGGCCTCCGGGTGGTATGCCTCTGAATGTCAGTGTTCCCAGACCACCAGCTGCAGCAGTCAGTGGAGGGAGGCCTCACAAGGCAGGGTCTGAATTCCTGTTACTAATTAACCCTGCAAGACAATGCCTACCCCTAAACAGACCTTCCGAGGGCCAGGTGAAAAAATGACAATACTGTATGGAACATTTCAAGATAGTCAGAAGAGAGGATTTTGGAATGTTCTCACCACAAAGAAATGCTTAATGTTTCATATGATAGACAAACTAAATATCCTGATTTGATCATTATATAATGCATGAATATATCGAAATATCACACAGTACCCCATAAATATGCATAATAGCTATGTGCCAATTTAAAAAAGAAAAGCTGAAAGATAATGTGGACAGACCAACATACACTTAGAAACAGGCTTCATGACTATTGTGTGCAAGGGTTAAAATTAATTTGCCCAAGCCAAACTTTTTATCCACTTCAAGATGACAAATTCTCACAGCATGACTTTTGCATCATAATCTCATTCCTGTCCCTCATCTTGTTTTCCCTGCGACCCAGTTTGGCTTTTCCCTCATTTTTAAGTTTATTTTATCTTACTTTATGTATTTATGTGAGCTGCTTGAAACTCCTCCTGCAGCAAAGTTAGGTGAAAATAAATAAAAACTTATGTAAAACAGTTGACTATCTGGGAAGATAGGAGGAGGGAAATGAATCACTGTTACCACAATAATGCAGTTTGCTTTTCCTAAAAAAAGATTTGCTGCCACAAAATAAACATCTAACTCTGTGTGCCTGTTAAGCTGTTGCTCACCACTTCCCTGGAGCAGCCAAACTGTCCTAGATTAACATGCACTGGAGTTTAACAGGGCGATTCTTCTTAGTTACTTCTTTTAGAAAGCCTTTTTATCTCTGATCATTTGAATCCCAGCTAATTCTAACTTTGCAATGCATTTAAACACTTTCCATTTTTTTTCTATCTTCCTAACTCAGAAAACCCCATCACACCTACTTCTTTCTACACAATGACATAAGAAATGGAAAATCATACGTTATGAATTAAAATTACAAGTAAGAACTAGACTTATACTAGATTTAGACATCCAAAATATTTGACAACTATTTTTTATTTGCTATTATTTAATGCTACTATTATAACAGTGTTGTAGTCTACTATTTCCTTTAGTAACTCTTCATCATATTCTCATTATTATTAATTCTAACAGTGACTACTGTGGGCCGATCTAGGAAGCATAGCTATTTATGATTTAGGGTCTAAGAGTCACTCATTCTTATTTCTGTGATAACTATCTATACCAACAATGAAGAAGTGAAAACCAAAATTAAAAACATGTATTAAAAGAGGTTGGAAATCATAATCTAGAGCTTATGTATAATTTTATTAATATTATAATTATATTGTTATAATATATCATATAATATGTTGTATAATCATATATCATATACTATATTTAAGTTTTTATAGGTGTTACACATCTGGAATGATGGGACAAATTAGGTTGACAAAGGGATAGACACATTTCAGATGACTGGTAAGAATAAAGAACCCCAGGCTTGGGCTATAGCTCAGTAGCTAGCAGAGCACTTGCCTCACATGTGTGAGGTACTGGGTTCGATCTTCAGCACCACATAAAAATAAAATAAAGGCATGATGTCCATCTACAACTACAAAAAAAATTTTTTTAAAGAAACAGAAAAAGAATAAGGAACCCAGAAAAAAGTCCATGCAAATACGCCCAACAGATTTTCATCCCATTCAATAAATAGTGCTAGAGCAACTGGGCATCCACAGACAAAAATAAAATAAAATATAAAAAAAGGAATCTCAATTTATTCTTCACTGTGGCACATCCATACCATGAATACTACTTAACAATATAAATGAATAAACTATTGATATAGGCAATGACCTCAATAAATGTCCAAGGAATTACGTTGAATGAAAGAAAGCCAAAGCTGTCGAATGATTCCATTTATATAAGATTCCTTAGATGACAACATTGTAGGAATAGAGAAGGCAGAGGTCATCAGAGGTGAGGGATGAGGGTAAGGTGGCTATAACAGGCCAACATGAGGGATACTTGTTATGAAGCGGTCCTACTGTTCTGTTGACTGTGTCAATGTCAACATCCTGGTTGTGATATTGTTCCACAATTTTTCAAGATGTTGTTACTGGGGGTGGGGAGTGAGTGAAGGCATACATGAAATCTCTCTATTGTTTCTTACAACTGCATTTAAATCTATAAGTATCTCAAGATTAAGGTTTAAACCTTTTCTTGAAACACCCCCCAATCCCAGAACAAACCTATTTCAAATGAAACTTCCAAATACAATCCATTTGTACATGGGTTTCTTACTGTAATTATGCTTTAAATAAGTCTATATGGATTTACCTATTTTCCATTCCATCTTAAAATTTGAAATTGGAAATATTTATTTTGCTCTACCCCTATAAAAGTAATTGATCCCAAGTAAAGTATTTGATATAGAATCAGAAATGGGAAGCATTACTTTCTAAGTGAATATGTTTCTTCAGCAGGTGTTATAGACTAGATGTTGAATGTCCCCAAAGGCCCATTCATTGAAGGATTGGTCCCCAAGGCAGTACTACTGAAAGATGCTATGGACCTTTAAGAGGTGGAGCCTTATGGGGAGTCCTGAGGTCACTGAGAGTGTGCCCTAGAAGGGGACTATGGGACCTGCCATCTTCTTTCACTTTTGTTTCCTAGTCATGATATGAGTGGCTTGCTCTGGTACACGCTACTGCTCCTGCCATGAGGGGCCACCCTGGCCAGAAGCAAGGACACCTCACAGGAACTTGACATATAAGACAAATAACACTCCACTCACCATCTACTGTGAAAGTTGATCCTGTTTTCCTGACAGACCACAACCTCACCACAACAACTTGGCTACCCTAACCAGAAACCAGGGCTACTCCTCACTGGAGTTTGTTATTCAAACCTCCGCTCAGCCATCAACAAATCCAGTTGTCTGAATACTTGCCCTACTTCCTCTTCTACTTCCTACTCATGGCTCCAGTAGGGATTGCCACTGGGGACTCCAAACTAGTCTTCCCTCCCTTAACCATCCCTTCCACTCCTCCAGAATAGCCTATAATCAGCCCAAGCTTGGCTTTGCATCCCTCCCAGCAGTGGTTCTCAAGCCTGGTCCCAGCAGGAGCCGCCTTCAGTGGGCAGCTAGGTAGCCGTTATTTTTCACTGATGGAAGCTTTTTGACAAAGTTTTTGAATTAAATTTTCCAAAGGGCAAATGTTAAGATATCTTTGTAAAAGCATCGCAGGGATCCTCTTGCATTTAGACATTCATTAGAAGGAAGAAAAAGGTACCCAGTTACAAATAAATATTCTGGAAATCACACTTTACCCAGAGATTATCTCATATAGACAAAGATCTGTAATGATTTTTTTTTTTTTCTTGCTGGTATATTCCTACCTAACAGTTGTGAAGTTTACAAGGAATTGCAATGCCTTGCTTTATTACCAACATCACATTTAGATAGATCTAGAAGGTGTGTGACATTTGTGGATATCATCCAGCAGACTCCTATTGGTGGAAAACAAAACAAAAAGGCGAGGGTGGCTGATCTGCTGGATAAATTACAAAGTCATTAGCCTCTCTGACTTGTCCCCTTCCCACCTATCTCTTCAGTGGTATGTCACACCATGAGAACCTACCTACATGGAGCAGCAGCTATGTCCAGGCTGTTCTTTCCGTGGAGAATACCCTTCCTTTCTTCTCCCTTAAACAAACCCTAATCATCCTTCAAGACTCTTCCGACTTTATTTCTCCTATAAATCCTTTCCAGCCTCTACACTGCTGACCTCCAAAGAGCAGGGACTCCATTATCTCTTTATGGGCCCAGAACCAAGCCACAACCACCACTCCATGATATAGCAAATGTTTGTGATATGAAGACCAAAGTCACTTGTGGTGGAAGTTCTTTTTCTCATTTTAATTTAGCTAAAATATTCTCCTCTTTTTTCAGGGTTGATTCATCAACACATAATATCCCTCTGGAGTTGGAGACAGAGTGACATATGTTTTCTGTTCTTCAGTTCATAAGCAGAAAATAAAATAAGTATCACTGGAGCAAGTGTTTCCGTGTAGCAGCCTCATGTGCCGTGTTTCCCCCTCCTGCTTCTGAAGTAACAGTGACATCAGAGCCTGACCAGAACTGTTAGTGCAGGAAAGCAAGACAACAAAGCTCTCTAACTGCTTCTGCCTTGTGGAGAGTTCTGCTTTCTAATGGTAATGAACTTAGGCAATCATTGGAAGTTGTTTTTAAACTGCACATTTCCAGAGGATAAAAAGGCTAGGCAGCCAGGACTTGTATTTTGTTCTAATTTCTGCTATGACACAACCAGACTTGGAATCATTTTGTTTTCTCAATAAGTTTAGGGTTTTGACATCTTTGAGAGAAGACAGGGACACGCATGGTCTCCTAATATCTACACTGATAATACTAGCATAAATCTCAGGTTGTGACCATCTGCACCACACAAAAATAATCTTTTTTTTTTCAGTAGATTTTTTTAAAGAGACAAAAAAAAAAAAAAGAGAGAGAGAGAGATTTTATTTTTTTCAGCAGCAATATCTTTCAACCAACAAACGACTCTCCTCCCCAATAATATTAATCAATCAATCAATCAATCAGTGGAGTCTGCCTGTCTGGTCTCTCTTCTTCTGACCACCAGCTTATGGAAAACTTTGCTGGCTTTAGATAAAGATCTTGTGTGCTCCAAGGTCATCTGTAAGTCACTGGCTTGAACAACGGATTCGCAAGCCAATCCTCTCTCCCAGAGCAATGGGTGTGTAGCAAAGCTCAGCACGAACAGAACTGCTGGCCTTACAGTCAAAATGAAATGCGAGTTTGCCAGGGGTGAGCCTGGTCCTGGCTCCAGGGACACAGCCTCCTATTCAGCTGGACCAACATCACATTCCTGGACACCAGGCTCAGAGTCTTGCGAGTAATCGGAGATGTACAAAGTGTGACATGCTCCAGTTAGGCTGTTATATGTCTAAAAATATGGGGTATTTGTCTGCTCTCAAGCAGTAAGTCATCGCATGGCAGAGCCGAAGAGATTTTTCTCAAGTGGGGACATAAGCGATGCTGCCCATGGAACAGGGATTCCCTACATGAGAGAAGACCCAGAGAAGCCCTCTCCTTTCCACGCAACTGTTCCATCATCACACTTGGCCCAACAGGCAACTTCCTTTTTTGGTCCCCAATACTAGCAGGTATTCTTATTCATGAATGGAAAACATGCAGTACCCACATTTCTTCTGAGGAAGTACTGAGAAAAGGCAAACACCTGTGCTGGGTCACACTGTGTGTGAGATACTTTACAGCAGTGTGCGCTCAAGCCCCCAGGGTGCCCCCTAAGAACCCTGCACATCCCAGCTGGTAGTGCAGGATAAGTGCTCTCCAGCCCCATAGGAATCCATCTTCACCTTCCTCCAAAAATAGAATAAAAAATAATGGCTGCACCCTTGGCTAACCCACAGAAGCCCCAGAAGCCTGTAATAAAGCACACCACAGTTCAGATAATTCTAAAATCTAAACTGCTGCATGTTACATTTTCCCATGTGTCTGTGGCTCCAACTGGGCATCCAGAACACATCTCCCTGACAGCACAAGTTCAGGAAAAGAAAACAATGGAAAGATACGGGAGTCACTTGTATAAAGTTGGACAAATTCAACTTTATACAACATGGATTTCATTTTCTTAGATTTTTCGCTCCCCTGGCATCAGGTGAGACTTGGTCTGCATCCAGGCTCTGAATATCACTGGCCTGGAATAAGACTCCTGTGGTTATATCCAGATTTAAAGAACTGAGACTCATTGAGAGGCAGAGTACCACCTCATATTCCCCAAAGAAAAATCACAACTTAAAGAAGGGAGTGAACAAAGAAGGAAGGGAATCCAAGGGAGATGAAATAGGATAATTCAAGACATTCTAAAGTGAGAATTTTCAGACCAGAGAATAAACAAACATATAAACACTTGGTTGCACCTCAGCTTCCCTCTAATAGGGACCCAGTCTATAGTAGACAATTCTTTCAAAGACCCTGAAGTCACCAGTTGATACCTGATACCTAATCCTGATATTAAGCAGATTATCCATAGGCATGCATGACTACCAGAACCTACTGGAAAATGTCTTATAATCTTGCTGATGGGGTAGAGGGTGTTGGAGAGAAGAAAGGAAATAAACAAATATATTTCCAAAGGACTATAGTTATTTCAGAGTTCTCCCAGTTAATTTCTAATTCCTTGCTATGGCTCTTTCTTCCACCCACACTCCTACTCCCAGTGACATCACCAGTTTTGAGGACAGCTATTCATTTCCAGAGCCTAGAACAGTGCCTAAGATACAGTAAGTGCTCAATAAGTCTTTGTTGAAAGAATAGGATGAATAATGTATGTTCTACATAGAGAGTGCCAAAATTTAGAGTTTTCTTTAAAGGCACTTTGCCCCTCATGGGCCCTGCTCCCCATCCTGTGATCATAATCCCTGCTGGCTTTGGGTACATGGTTCCACATGCCTGAATTAGGTTGCCTCCTTCCAAAATACCTCTTTGGCGAAGATTTCTCTCATTAAGCAGTGTCTGATTTCAGTGTAGGATGCCCTGTCAAAACCTTCCATGCATTCTGGTCTTGAAGCCTTGGCATCACTTATGCAAATCCACTGTACAGGGACCCGTCTGCACACAGAGACACAGCTCGCTGGCCTTTATGGAAAGCTAATTGACGTGGTAAGCCCCGAAGGCAGGATTACTTTCAGTCAGGCCCTCCCTAACGTTTTCTGATGATGGCCAAGTAGGCAAGTCCAGTCCTTTCTCCTCAGAAACACAATACTGCTTTCTATACCAACAAGTATTAATTCAGATCCCTAGCGGGCAGTCCAGGATATGAAAATTACAGTAATCTAATCTTGTAGAGGAAGAAGTATGAATCATCATTACACGGTCTGACAAAGAGTGAAGTGATTAATGAAAGGCTACACAGAGGGTAGGGACCACGGGGATGATTCCCTGGGGGGCCACAAACCAAACAGAGGGACCCACCGGGCAAACATCAGAGAAGCAACATTCTGGTTTCCAGCCCAGGGGAGGAGAAGCAAGGAACAATGCCATATCACTTGTTTTTGATAGTGAGGAAAATTCCATGATTGAGGGAGCAAAAGAATGGGAGTTTGGATCTCAAAAATCTTGGTTCTGTTCTATCTTCCAACCCTGGGGTAAAGTGCTTAAGCTTGGCAGCTTACTTGTAAGCAGGAACTGTGAACAGTGTGCAGGATGGCATCTCAGAAAACAACCTACCAAACTAAATCCTCTGCAGGGAAAGCTATAGAATATGCAGAGGGCAAGTGAGATGCTGGGCAACCAGACCAATAACCCTCTCTAACCATATCCCATGAAGGCACAGTTCTGAAGGCAGTCTTGGCCCTTCCTGAAGCCTTCTCCCATCTCTGAGAAACCCCAGTTCCAGTGCACTGGGAAGATGGTCAGGGAGCCCGCAGCCCTGAACCATCACTTGACTTTTTTTTTTTTTTTTTTTTTTTTTTTTGCACAGCTGTATTCAATTTTCTGTCCTTGGGGTTTTAAAGGGAACATTTATTCCAAGGCCAGGATTCTCAAGTTTTATGGTTATACAACTCCCTCCCAGGGCCAAAGAATGTTTGAAAAGTCTTAAGCCCAGCAAAGTGAATTAGTCAAAGTATCCAAATGAAAGTGAAATAAAAAATTAAGACATTCTAATTTATATGCAACCTCTTACTTTATTGCACTGTACTTTCTGTTTTTCCCTCTAAAGCTTTTCCTACCCATTTCTCATGCAAATATAAGTGGGGTGTGTGTGCATGTGTGCACAGAGACAGAGAGCAGGTGAGCAGCAGAGAAGTACAAAGGTGTATTTAGACTCTTCCATGGTTTCTGTTTCCTTGTTTATGACTTTTTTTTTTTTTTTTTTCTTTTTTCCTTTTTTTTTTTTTTTTTTTTTTTTTTTTGTACCAGAGATTCAACCTTGCGGTACTTAACCACTGAGCCACATCCCCGGCCTTTTTTATTTCTTATTTTGAGACGGTTGTACTAAGTTGTTTAGGGCCTTGCTAAGTTGCTGAGTCTCTCTTATGGTAAATTTTATTTTAAGTCAAGTCTACAGATTAATTGAAGTTCATAAAGGATCACAAAGAAAAAAATTTCATTTAGGATGTTTATATGCTGGTTTGTTTTCCTAGTTAGAGAGCTAAATCCTTGATTTTTTGGTAGTAGACAGCAGTTTAAAAAAAAAACACACACACACATGTATTTTTGCTTAAAAAGGTAAACAAGTGACATTTTTAATTGAACTGCTGTAAGTTAATTTCATTATCAATATAAAAATAAGGAAATAAAAATGGGGGGACGGGGGATAGAATGAGCCTCCCATCAGCCCATGAAATGCTAACTAGTTTTCAAAATGCAACCAAACGGAGGTATATTAGAAAATCTACAAGTGCCTTACCTGGCCTCTTCCATTCTTCTGTTTTCATGTCACCAATCCCCACATCTCAGACATCTGCCCCAGGCTGGTTATCCAGGCTCACAAATGCCCATTTCTGTTTGCCCCCCAAAGTCTCCCAAAGCTCTCTGCCTGTTTCATCCACTCATTTGATCTGACAGACAAAGCAATGCTCAGGCTTTGGGGCCTGAGGTTTGCGACACAGCACACACACCACCCACATTAGAGGACTGGCTACTGCCCAAGACAAATAAGATGGTTTTGAGAAACAAAGTAATTTGCACAGATCCACCCGAAGCACAGAAAAATCAGTACTCCTCCATAAAACGATCTGCAACATTGCCAATAGCACCTGCTTAGTTAAGTCCTATTCTCTGAAAACAATGGGAAGACAAGGAAACTGACCTGACCGGACTCTAGCCATGATGAGGCCTGCTGCAGTCTGCTCTGAAGTGGCTGACAGTCGTGAGCAGAGCAGACCAAACCTCTTTGCAACCTTTGTCTTATGCTCTTTTAAAATCAAGAAGTCAAAAGTGCCCTTTAGCACGGCCTTGTAACAAAGATAACAGGTTGAAGTTCAAATGATTCCTTCCAGACAATCATTCTAATTCTCCTGTGATTGGAAGTTGTTAGAAGTTAGTATGAGCCCTAAACCTAGGGAACAGGACAGCTAAAACACAAACAACAACAACAAATTAAAAATGGGATTCTAAAATCTGGGCTTTTTCTAAGTCAATGATTTCTTCATGGATAATAAATAGTCTAACTTGTAATCAAGTAGTGTACACTGTTAATATCACTTTCTCATAATAAATAAATTTTAAAATCCTCTTTATGTATGCTCTAGAACAAATTAAAATGCTTCTTTCATAATGTTTTCAAGAAAGTAATACAGGGAAATTCTTTTTTCAAAACCTCCCATACATGCTTTCTACATATATGATAAAACATATCTAATTATAACTTCACACATAGGAAAAACCCTAATACGGGGGACCTTGAACCAAGGTTAGAGAAACAATGACATTTTCCAATTTCATACCAACCCTATTGGGAAAAAAATTGGATTTTTAAAACATTGTTTTATCAGAGATCATCTATATTCTATGTAAGATGGAAATTTTAGCTCATAACACTCAAGATATAACACTTTAAAATCTGACTCACCAAAATGTGTGTGTGCTTGCACATGGGTTTACACACACATCTTGTCAAAAACAAAGAACAAACACTGCTCAGACTCATCCAAAATGAGCCCTCTCTGGTCATGTGCTTACACTGTGATGTTTGCTCAAAATACTTCGAATGGGCTTTATAGCCTAAGGAACAATTCTTTTGCAAGGAACATTTTCAGAAGAGAAGGGGCAGATTGGGTTGTTAGTTGAAGGACTATATATCTTAAAAAGTCATTTCCATATACTCTAAATTAGTAAAGAAGCCCGGGGAAAGAATGCACTAATAGAATGGTAAGATCCATGTTCAATGTACTTTAGGGGTTTCTGAAAAGCATGCACCGTGAGCATTTGTGTATGTGTGTTTGGGTGTGTGCATGTGTGAACTTGTATGTGTGCTTTTCCCTCCACCTTGTTTCAGGAACTGCTACAGTCTCAGTGGTCCAAACACTGGGCTCCAATAAGGTCTTAAGAGATGTACAACAGCAAGGCCAGTACATCAGGACTTTGCTTCATAAATGCCTTCACTGCAGGGAATGGCTTTACTCTTTATTCTGATTTCAAATGAAGATTTTTCAACAAGTCTACCTAAACTTTGAAAAGGCACATATTAGTAAAAGCTTCTTTCAGTTTCCTCCTAGTCATAACAACAAAACAGGGCAGGGCATAGCTTAGCATATGGGAAACTCTGGGTTCCATCCACAGCACAAAACAAAAAGAAAACAACAACAACAAAAAAAAAAAACTTCTCAAAGAACAAAGCTCAGAATGGCCTAGCAAGTTCTTCCTGCATGTCTTGCCCCTCAGGGCTATGGGTTAACAGTAGCTACCTACATGCTGGTTAGTCAGAAGAGCTGGCTCCCCGGGAAGAGACCGGCCTTCAAACCCTACCAGTACTTTTTTTTTTTTTTTTGGTACCAGGGATTGAACCCAGGGGTGCTTAACCACTGAGCCACACTGCCAGCCCTATTTTGTGTTTTATTTAGAGATAGGGTCTCATTGAGTTGCTTAGGGACTCACTAAGTTGTTGAGGCTGTCTTTGAACTCTCCATCTTCCTGCCGCAGCCTCCCAAGCTGCTGGGATAACAAGCATGCACCACCACACCAGCCCTACCAGCACTCTTGCTGGGTGTTTTAGCAGAGCAGGAAATGATCCTGAAGAAGTTTTGTGGTAATCAGACTCTGGTTAGGTCAAAACTTTGAGAAACAGTTGCAGACTCTGGGTTCCCTCATCAGCCTACTCTGATCTCCAGTATTGAGCTACTCTTACCAACTCATGGACAATATCCGCCTTGGCAATTCCAGTGGATGCTTCTCTTCCTCTTACTGAACTCTCAGTAGAACCTGACTTTGTGAACCTGTCCTTACTTTGAAACAACCTGAGTTCAGTGACCACCCCCAACACTCTTCTACTTTTTCTTCCTCCCTGGTGGACTACACCTTCTCAGTTTTCTTTACAGCTTTCCTCAATTCCACTTAATTCTGAGCCCCTCTCCTCCACCCCCTGTTTTCATCCTTTTCTATGGATTTACTTATCATCTACTTATCTCCAGTTTGGATTACTCCTCAGAGTTCCAGAATTACATCCAACTGTAATCAGATACTTAACAGGCACCTTTTGCTTAACATGTCTAAACAGATGTGGAAGCTGGCCCTCCACATAAAACAGAATAAACCCTCTTCCCTCATTCCTAATTCTGCTCTTATCCTTCCTCCCCAAAACTCATC
The DNA here is from genome assembly GCA_025594165.1 of Tamias sibiricus. Lineage (NCBI taxonomy): Eukaryota > Metazoa > Chordata > Mammalia > Rodentia > Sciuridae > Tamias > Tamias sibiricus. The sequence goes on from CM046669.1 coordinate 69,615,299, forward strand.
TATTAAGTGCTGGCACATCCATACATATTCCATATGCATATATGATTTTATGTCATAACACTATTGATATAATTGTAATTCACATACAATACAATTCACCAAAGTGTATATTTCAATGTTTTTAGTATATTCACAAAGTCAAGTAACCATTACCAAATCAATTTTAAAGAGTTTCATCATTCCAAAAAGTAACCATAGATCCTTCTAATTTCCCAATACATATCCTTAGTTACAGGCAACCATTAATCTACTTTCTGTCTCTACAGATTTGCCTGGTCAGGAGATTTCATATATATAGAATTATACACTATCTATGTGTTCGTTGGGCTTCTTTGACTTAGTATGTTTTCAAAGTCACCCATATTGTATCATATATTAGTACTCCATTGTAGTTAAAACAATTTTAAATCTTAATGTATGGATATGCCATTACTTATTTGTTCATCAGTTAACAGACATTTGGGTTATTTCCATTCTTTGGGTGTTAAAAAATTATGTCACACTATAAACATTGGTGTTTTGGTATAAACATAAACTGATATTTCTCTTGAGTGTGCACCTTGGAACATATATACTAGATTATGAAAGGTAACACTATGTTTAACTCTTTGAGGAAGTGCCACACTATTTTCCAAAGCAACCACATTAGAAACATTTTTCATCCCCATCAGTTTATCTACATCCTCACCTACACCTCATTTTATCTGTATTTCATAATGGGCATAAGTGGTATCTGACTGTGGTTATGTTGCTTTCCCTGATGGCTAATGATGTTGAGAATCTTTCCTGTGCTACTGCCATTAGCATATCGTCTCGGAGAAATGTCTATTCAGATCCTTTGCCTGTTTCTAATTGGTTTGTATTTTTATTACTTAGTCATAAGAGGCCTTTATATATTCTAGATGTAGTCTTTTATCACAGATATGATTTAAAAAACTGTCCTGTGGGTTGTCTTTTCACTTTCTTGATAGTGTCCTTTGATGAACAAAAGTCTGATTTGGGTAATGTTCAATTTATCTATTTTTCTTTTGTCACTTGTGGCGTTGGTGTCATATCTCAAAAACCATTCCCAGTCCAAAGTCATTGAATTTGTGTCTATGTTTTCTTCTAATTTATGCTTAAGTTTCCTACAACTTTTGAAGTTACAGCTTTTACTTGTAAGCCTTTGATCCACTTTGAGTTGATTTTTTTTATGTATGATGAGGTATGGGTCAAGCTTCATTCTCTTGCCTGTGGATATCTAGGTATCCCAGTGTCATTTGTGGAAGAAATTATTCTTTTCCCATTGAATTGTTTTGGCACGTTTGTTGAAAATCAGTTGACCATAAACATATGGATTTACTTCTAGATCCTTGATTCTATTCCATATGTATATATCCCCATTCTTATGCCATAACCACACTGTCTTGATTACTGTAATTTTGTAGTTTTGAAATCAGAAAGTTGAATCTTCCTATTTCATTCCTCTTTTTCAAGACTCTTGTGGCAATTCTGTGTTCCTTGAATTTCCTTAAATTTCCATATTATTTCTATTGTCAATTTCTGCAAAGAATCCATTTGAGATTTTGATAGAGATTGCATTGTATGTGAAGAACAATTTGGGGAGTATTGCCATTTACACAATATTAAGTCTGATTCATGAACATGGACATTTTTCCAATTTTATTTTAAATTTCCACAATGTTTTGTAGGTTTCTGTTGCTGTCATCATTGTTGTTATTACTATTTTGTGGTACTGGGAATTGAAACCAAGCCTTATGCATGTTAGGCAAGTATTCTACAACTGAGTTATATCCCAGTCCTTTTAAAAATTTTTATTGTGAGACAGGGTCTCACTAAATTGCCCAGGCTGGCCTCAAACTTGTGATCCTCCTGCTTCAGCCTCTTTAATAGCTGGGATTATAGGTGTGCCCCACTGCACTGGCAACGTTTTATAGTTTTTAAGAGGGTATGTTTTACATTTCTTTTGTTAAATTTATTCTTAAGTATAAATGCTTTATGCTATTGTAAAATTATTTTCTTAATTTCATTTTATATTATTAATTACAAGTGTACAGAAATGTAATTTATTTTTGAATATTGATCTTATATTCTGCACCCTTGCTGGATTTATTAGTTCTCATAATTTAGTAGATTTCTAAGGATTTTTTATATACAAAATAATGCCATCTGCAAATAGAGATAACTTTAGTTTTTCCTTTATAATCTGGAAGTTTTTAATTTCATTTTCTTGTATAACTGATCAGACTAAAACCTCTAGCACAGTACATATTAATATACTAATGTCATCAGTTTTGAGGAAGACTTTTGAGGTTCTCAAAAGGATAGTTCTCAACCAATAGGGTGGATGGATGGATGGATGGATGGACAGATAGAAGATGGGTAATTTACTAGGGACATTGGCTCTCTGATATTGTAGGCTAAGTCCCACAATAGGCTGTCTATAATCTGCAGACCCAGGTACGCACACAGCATGGTTCAGTCCAAGTCCAAAGGCCTCAGAACCAGGGAAGCCAGTGGTGTAAACCTCAGTCCAAGTTAGGTGGAAGGCCTGAGAACCCAAGGGACCACCAGAAACCCTAGAAATCTAATGTACAAGGGCAGAAAAATAAAGGTGCCCCAGCTCCAGGAAAGAGACAAAATTAGCCTTTCCTTTCTCTTTTTTTCTATCTGGGCCCCCTCCCAACTGCACGGTGCCTGCCCCCACAAAGGGCAGATCTTCCCCACCCTGTTTACTGACTCACACACCAATCTTCTCCAGAAATACGCACAAAGACATGCCCAGAAGTAATGCTTTACTAGTTATATAGTTATATCTTAATATGGTCAAGTTGACATCTAGACTTAATCATCACAAATACTAAATGGCAGTGATGAGAATAGGCATCCTTGTCTTGTCCCTGATCTTAGCGGGGAAGCTTTCAGCCCCTCATTATCAGGATGACATAGCCCTGAATCTTTCATAGGAGCCCTCTGCAGAGTGAAGAAGTTCCCTTCTAGTCCTAGTTCTTTTAGTGTTTATTTGTTTATTTTAATACAGTGAGGTATCAGATTTTGCCAGGTGCTTTCTTTGCATAGACATACACTTTTGACCTTGCTTCCTGCCCCGCCCCCAATGTTTTTTTTATGTCTTCTGCATAGTTTGCTATTTCTCACCTTTGCAAGGTCTCTACTTCAGAGCATCCCTGGATCATCCTATTCAAAAGTTTCCACCCACTGCCATATCTTCCCCAGTCAGGTAACCATGGAACCTTCAAAGCACTCGGCCATTATCATTATATGTACAAATTCTGATGACACCTGTATAGAATCTAATATATGCCATCATATGTTCATAATTTTAGTCCTCACTATAATAGGTACTATTTTCACTTCAGATGAAGAGACTGAAAAAGAGGTTGGGTGTCTTACCCAATGTCATGCAGTTTACAAGTGCCACACTCAGAATTATACCCAGGACACCTAGTTCCAGAGACCATTCTCTCTCTCTTGTTTCCTGCCTTTTTTAAATTCTTTTTTTAAATGCAAACAATTGAACCCAGGGCCTTGCACATGCTAGGAAGGCTCTCTTTCACTGAGTTAAATCCTCAATCCTAAGACCATTCTCTTAAACACTTGCTGTCATATTTTTCAATAACTACTTTCCTGATTAACTTATTTACTTTCTATCCATAAGCATTGCCAATCTAATTTATTGCTGTATCCCTAGCATCTAACACCATACACGGCTTATATTTTTAAAAAATTCATGAACAAATAGAACACTGGTTATGACAAAAGAATTCCACAGGACTATGGTAAGTACCACTGACCACACACATCATGTAGATTGGCTAGGCCCTTTATTTTTGAGAAAGATCAATTATATTTAATACAATGTTTCCCAAACTCACTTGGGCATAGACCCATCTTGCACCACCTGCCCCCACTACATTAATAATGCGGGCAGCTGTTTCCAGGGAACACACTTTGAGAAATACTGCTCCAGAGACACAGGTCAAATAGCACAGTTCCCAGAAGTATGTTCCTGCCCTGTTTCCACAGTTAGACACGCTCCTATCTACAAAATCTAACTTAGAGTCCCTGGAAGCACTTTCAAAGCCATAGCTCAGTTCAGAAAGAACTGAGTATCAAATTTTTCTTTTCTTTCCTGGAGTTCCTAAAGGGTACACTGGGATACAGGACCACTGAAGAAATGTGTTTTTTTCAAAGTATCATAATGGCTCCTCTGCCCTGGACAGTTTGTGGGCCCACTGCTCCTCACAGGGGCAGCTTTCACTTTCTTGAAGCTCTGGTTCACTGAATGTGATTCAGACAGGCCACTCCTCATGACGTGGCTTAACCAAGTCTCAGAAGGCAGGCAAAAACAAAAAAGCGTTAACCACAACACTTTTTCTGTTTCTTTCTCCAAGACTTACCTTAATGCTGGTATTTAAATCATGGCTTCAGACGCAGACGCCTTCAAAATCATTTCATCCCAGCTTTCCACGTCTTTATCTACTTGAACTCTCTGAAAAAGAAGAAAGAAGAATATCTGCTTTGAAATCTAAGACAGAAAACACCAACTGATATAACTGTATGTGTGAGCACAGCAGGGTACTCTAATTAATTTGCTGTTTCTGAACAGCTTTTCCCCTTTCAATTTGTCTACCTCAGCTACTACAAATTATAGGCAGTGGTTAAAGAATCCTTTTAAACCTGATTTTAAAAGTACTCAATAAAAGAATACTTTTTCTCTTTCATCTTAAACTTGAGGAAGTACAGTCATTTCCATGGAATGGTTCTCCAAAGCTCTTACTTTTCTGTGGTGACTGAAATTTTATGTATTTAGTCAAAAGGTGAGAAATATGTTTGGTAAATATGAGTACTTTCTAAATTCAAATTTATTTTGGATCCAAATAACGGGACTTGGGAAGAAGAGCTTTGTTATACATGGAGACCTGAGAAAACAGAAAAATGGATTGGAATGATTGGAGCTGGATGTGAAAACCCAGAAGGAACTAAGACCTGATTCCTTAGAAAAAGAGAGATGCTTGGCAGAGAAGTGAGGAAGACTAGAATAACCTGTCTAAGGCATCCAGAGTGAGTGACTTTGCTAGAACATGGTCCACACCATTGATAATAGGCAGCAGCTATCTTCAATACTTATTTTCCTCAAAGACTGGAGAGGAAGGGAAAACCCCACATACACCATAATGTACCAGAGCAGAATGAATGTCAGTGTGCATTTCCCTGTGCAATTTGCCTAGTGAGATGGAGCGTGTATGGAAGTGACTCACCTGGTACCAGTCATTCCTTACACTCAAAATAGCAAAATGCCTATATGACATTCTGATGACTTAGCTGGGAGAAGTACTACATAGAGCAAGGATCCAGCTCCAAGACCTCAGACTGCAGAGGAAAGCCCCTGGGTTCATTAGCTGGTTAGGAGTTTAAAGATGAGCGGCTTCTGGGAAATATTTTATCTTCAGCTACTGAGGTATTTCCTCCTTTTCCCTTCCCATGTCTATTCAGCACTTCCTTGTATGACCTTTTGAAAATGTCAGGACAGAGTTCATATATAACCACAGGACACCCTGAAGTGGACAGCAGCCAGTGACACACCAGCATTGTGAAGGACCAGAGCTGGCAGCTCTTGGTTCTTGATTTTCATAAATATATATGGGAAGCTTGTTGTGAGAAGCCTGCTTTATCTGTTGCGGAGAATGGGGCTCACCTCCAGATGCTCAGGCCCAGAGGCAACATATAAGGAAATCATCTTGTGATGGGTGAGTGGGTGGAGGGCAGTCAGCCCATATGAATTTCCCATAAGGTAAAAAAAAGTAAAACCACTACATGATGAAATTCAGACAGCCATTAACTCATTACTTTAAACCATAAAGGTGGTTGCAGTATATATAGACAAACCATTGTGTTTAAATAGATGGCTTTTAGTTCCAAAAGAAAAAAAAAAAAGTCATTTTCCCCTCCCCCATAAATCTGTTTATTACTCAAAAGTTTTGGAGCCTTGTGAACTGGGATAGACCAATTTGAGCCTCTCTGTGCCCCTGGGGCTCTTCCTTAGTATTCTAAACTGCAGAGGAATCTGCCTGCTTTGGAAAAGGAGACCCTCACACTGTGTCAGCTATAAAGAAAGGAAAAGGGAAGTTATTTCAGAAAAGGAAAAGTCTGAGAACCATGAAAAGCCAACAGGAAAGGGTAGGAGAGGAAACAATGGTCAGGGAAGGAATCCTCATCCTTCCCTCTTCTCCAGAGCTCCACTTTCTTCCCAGACATCACGCTGTGTCTGGCCCACATCCCTCCAGAGCCTTTCAAACTTAGAGTGTGCAGAATCACACTGGGGCTCTGGAACTGCAGAGCAGTTAGAAGAAATTCTACACTGGAGAATATGAACCCAAAGACCAAGAAGAAGCATGAAAGCTAAACATGAAACACTTTAGCTGTAGGAATCTAGCTTGTTCAAAGACAAAAGGAAGATCTTGGTGACTAAACTGAGAAAATATCAGAGCTTAGCATGAGAACTGGAAAACAAAACTGTGAATCAGCTTTAATGCAGGCAGGATAATTTGGGAAAAAGAACAAGAACATAATTAGAAAAGAGTTCAAATTTAGTGATAGATACAATTGAATAAACTGTTCAAACTGGTTAAAAAAAAAAAAAGAAAGAAAAGAAAAGAAAAAGCAGAAAAAAGAAACTCCAGAAGAAAATGAGGCACTGGGGAAAGAAGAGCCAACATGGGAAATGCAAAAGGAAGAAGAGGTAGAAGAAAGCTCAAGGCCAGATGGAATGGCTTATCCCATTTCTCCAGTGCTCTCTGACCTTCTGAAGTCATTTCCTCTTCGAAGAAACAAACCTTCACTTGACTTTCACATGATTATCAACCTATGTACCAAAAAAAATGACAAGACTAATGCTACAAAAGACTAATTCTAGACTAATGAAAAGACCAAGTCTAGACCAATTCTAGACCAAGTGCATCTGGAGGGGAAATGTGCTAGAGAAAGGTTTTAAGGTGAACATTTCAAAAGACTTCTTGGTTTGACATGAGGTGCCAGTGGGGTTGCCCACAGCATTTTCAACACATCTTACTCATTTACTACTGAGCTACTACTGCTGCAAGTGACCCTAGCTTCTGAGCCTTGAGCAGAGTCTTGTTCCATTCAACTAGTTATCTAATGGAACCCCCATCACAGAGCTTAGGGATGAGGCTGCCATTGAGTCCCAACTTTTACTCTGGCTACGTTCTTCCATCCTTTTCTCTAGATGCCTAGAGAAAGTAAAGAAAGTTCTTCCAGATAGTTTCACAGAGCTTGGTACTTCCTCCCTACATTAATATGAATCTCAGGATTTCATTTAGGATTCAGTTCAGATACCTCCAGTTTCCAGGAGACCTCCTCTCACTGCCCTGCCTCCCTCTCAGGGACCTCTTTCTCTCCTGAATTCATACCAAACACTTGATTATAAACAAACTCTTTAGTTGCAGTGGACCCTTGTTGTCCTTGGGGGACTGGTTCCAGGATCCCCCAGAGATACCAGAACTCATGGATGCTCAAGTCCCTTACATAGAACAGTATAGTCTTTGCATTAAACCTACATATATTTAAAGTATTTAGATACTTTAAATCATTTCTAGATTACTCATAATACCTAGTACAAGGTGCATGCTATGTAAATAGTTGTTACGCTGTATTGTTTAGAAAATAATGACAAGAAAAAAGTATGCACATATTCAGTATAGATGCAATTCTTTTTATGAGTTTTTTAAATCCATAGGTGGCTGACTCCAAGGATACAGAACCCAGGGATATAGAAGGCTGACTTATTCTCAACCATTCAGGGTTGAATTAGCCATAATAATAATAGCATAATCAGTATTATTTGAACATTTGTAAAAAAAAATAAATCAATCAATAAAATGCTTCTAAATCAACATAACCATCTACCTATTATAAGGTCTCCATTGACTGGAACTACGTAATGACATACAGATATCACCATGTGTCTGTTCATAGTGTGGGGACAGCCCTGTTCCATCCCTCTTGGATATATACTTAATATGTTGGACTTGTCGTTCTGCTAGCATTTATTCTAGGACCAATTAAGTTGATGGAGACACTGTTAGTAAGTGATTGGATTGTCACGTAAAGGTTAAAAGCAAGGAGCAAAGACAACAACAGAAAGATGGTATTAGGAGATAAAGGCAGCAGGGACAGAGAGGGAGAAGGACTCCCTTCAAAAACCACCAGGCCCACTGCTTTGTCTTTTAGTAAAAAAGGACAGCTCTCAATGACACACTACACATGCTGGGCTTCATCTTACTGTTGTATGTGTGCATGCCTGTGCATATAACATTGGAAATAACAAAAAATAGAGCATTTTAAGAATACTAGCCATTGGCCCATCCTATTTGTTAAGTAATGGATAGGAGGTTTTGCGATCCTGGACTTGTAAGATTTTTGCACACTAGGATTGTATGTACATAACAGTGTAGATTTTCCTAAATACTGGATATTTTACTAGGTCAATGTTGGTAGTTTTCATTCAAAAGGATATATTAAATTTGACTGTATCAATCTTTTTGCCCTTTTACCTCTCTTAATCAAGAGTACCTATACTATAATTGTATTTATTCCTCTGAAATTAAACTGTGGGATTTTACAAGCAGGACTCTTATCTTGTATCGTATGATTTTAGTATTTCAAAGCCATGAGTCCAGTGATCTACAGATACTGACAAGGTACCAGTGAGCAGAGGGGCAGCTCATTCTCCCTGTGAGGGCTTGCAGCCACCAGCATGCCACCCGTCAAAATAGCAACTGATGTGGAGGACATGTGAAGGAGAGGGAGCTAAAATAAGCACCACAGCCCTCTCTGTGAGGTCCAGGCACTCCACACCCTTCTGTCCTTGGGGATATCGTCCTACAGGGACATGCTCCCCACTTTGTGGGCTTTCTGCTTATATTGGGTGCCCTCTCCACATAACCCATGACAGCACAAGTTCCTAAAGGAAATGTCAGGTCTGATACATTTTCAAATATGCTTCTGCAAAATCCTTCAAAATGTAAAGGATATGGGTATTATTCCCAAATTACAAGTGAACAAATTTAACTTTCTATTAAATTCTCTCATTTGTACGTGTTTGCACAAAAAACTTTTGGTGAGGATTAGAGGTATAGCTCAGAGGTAGAGGGGGCTAATGAGCATGTATGAGGCACTGGGATCAATTTCCAGCATCACAAAAAGAATAAAACAAAACAAACGAACAAAACACACACAAACAACTTCAGTGGCTCCGACTACTTGTGGAATAGCAACCACAAAATGAATAACCAAGTAGCAAACATTGAAGAAAAACAGCTTGCTATGTGATAGATACATGTGCTTGTACATATGATTTGATGTCTATATCATCTGAATATAGAGCCAACTTTATGCTTTGTAATTAAACACACACACATGTTGTGTACTTAATGTGCTAATTTGAAAAACAGAAGGGAATATTTCAACATCTCAAGTATTCCTCAAAGAACACCAAGACTCCCTCCAGTGTCCTCAAACCCAGGCAAGTTTGTAAACCATGTGAGTATATTTTTACAGACAATCTTAGAGCTTCTCTAGGGATACCTACCACAGCTAACGGAGAGCTAAAAGGAGGTAAATGGTGGTCTTCCTAGTGGACCAGAGTAGGCTCAAAGCAACCGTAGTATCTTGGGCCATCTTGGCCTCTCTTTGGACCCCTGAGACATTTACAATCAATTTGTGCAATTGAGGGAAAATATTTTCTCTTTTCTACTGGCTTCATGTGTACATGTTTTCACAAAAATAAGATTATGATGCTAGACCTTCCTCTTTTTTATCTATGTGGTCAATACATTTCAATTTAAAAGCCTATAGCATGTAAGCCATGGTTGATATGAAAAATACACAGTAGGGTCTCAAGTTCACTCTTGTACATACTCCACCCATCAACCTTCATAATGAGGTAAGGAGGTGGGGTGGGTCCAGTCTGAATGTGGATGACCTTCACCCCCTTTCTCTCATCATTTAGGTAATGTCTCCTCGGCACATGTTACCAAGGGGGGTCTTCAAGTAGGAGCTCCTTCTTTTTAATGTTAAAACTTTCTCAGACCCATCCCTCTCTCCCTGACACATGCCAGTGGTTGCACTTTTGGTAAGACATTTACAATGTCAAAAACCTAAGATGAATTCAGTTACACACCTAATAATTTACACTTTATAAGTCACAGTATTTAAGAGCATTTAATGTAACTGTGCATTTGTGAGACATCATTTAGCCTGCAGACAATGCTTAGAACATAGATTCCTTGACTCCCTTGTGAGTGAAATGCATGAGTGAAGTCAGACTGTGCCACATATGCACACAAAGGCAGCCTACTGCTGTCCCTGTGTGGGCACAGACAGACTCCGCTTTTGGCTACATAGATTCTCACTGGTCCTCATGATTCAGGGGTCCCAAAACACAAAGCCAGCTTGACTGGACTATCACAGATCTGTTCCTTGACAAATGGCCACTTAACCCCCCCCCCCGGGGATACACTTTAAGACCCCCAATGGATGCCTGAAACTGCAGATAGTATTGAACTCTATATATTTGATAACCCCAACAGCAGTAGCTAAAAGGAGGGTAACATACAAGTGACTAATAGTAGTGTTTGTAGCATAGATATGCTGGACAAAATGATGACTCAGCAGAGTGGAACTGTGTGAGATTTTATCACCTCAGTATAGCATACAATTTAAAACACAAATAGTGTTTTTCTTTCTGGAATTCTCCATTTTATGTTTCTGGGCCATGCTGGCCACAGATGAGGAAACCATAGAAAGCAAAATTATGAACAAGAGGGGACTACTTTATAAGGAGATGTCCAAAAACAAAGTTGCTAGCAGTACTAAAAGAATGACTCTTGGATGGAAATAGCCATAAAGAAACTTAGGAGAGAGAGACGGATGGAGACACAGATACAGATACAGATAGAGAATACACACTACAATTCTTATGCCCAAACTTCCAACCTTGTGTAGTGACCAAAGTATGGAATAAATGAGAATTGATGGAGGACAATCCACCTCAGAAATCATAGCTTCCTTCTGAGTCTCCACAAGTTAAGAAAAAGAAAATAAAACTAGAACAGAACTGTTACCATGTAAAAAGAGGGGACCTGAGTCAACATATGTGAATATCAATGCACACTTCTGAGGCTACTCAGCCACTGGCCATTAGTCCAGGAAATGTCATAAAACTGGTTCTGTCATCTGAGTTTGAATCATTCTTTGGACAGGCACCTAGTACCTAACAGTTGGAGAGTGTGACAAACACATGAAAAACACATCTTCAGTGTTTTTTGGGTAAAGTTAATGACAACAGCCACAGCCACAAATACTTATGGAACAAGTAATACCTGCCAGGCACTATTCTAAGCATGTATACATTTTAACAACAAGTCACCGCCTTTAGATACAATTATCATCCCCCTTTGTACAGATAAGGAAATGCATAGAAATGCTGTCCAATGTCTTGTAGGCAGCAAGTAGCAAAGCTTGGCTCCAGAATTCTTAGTCTCACTCACAGTGCTAGGTTTCCCCACTGATTAAAAAATAATGTAAAAGCCTTCAGAGATAAAAAAAACATTTTCATTTGATTCTATACACTTCGTAGTATTTCTAAGATATATTCTTTCTGATTTCCCTGCTGGAGCAAAATGGACCATCACTATAAAAGTCCAAACACAGTTTTACAGCCCAGACTCAGTGGTACCTTTCTGCTTGGGGAGAAGTAAGAGAAGCCTCTCCTTAGATCTTGGGGTGAACTTAACCAAAACGTGCAGATGTCCATGAGCCTGGTACCCTTGTATTAAAGCCCCACCAGGTGTAGTGGTTACCCTTGAGCTTCAATTTAAGTTAATGTACCAAACCCAAGTCAAAAAGATGTGCACTTAGCGTCTACTGAGGACAAGGCACTACATTATGTGCAGAGAAAGAGAAAAGAAACTCAGGAAATAGTGATGTTTAAAGTCACTAGGAAAATAAAAAGTAACTTAAAGATCTAAGTGGAAGGGATTGGAACACAAAATTGAGACATGTCCTAAGGTTTCTCTTCCAGGACATTAGTCCTGGAGGGTTAAATTGCAGCTCACAGAACTCTCATACTTGGCAGGTGGGAATGCAAAATAGTACAACCACTTTGCAAAACAGTGTGGCAGATGTTTCTTATTTAAAAGTAAAGTTAAACATACACTTAACACATTAACCAGCCATCTCACCTCTAGATATTTACCCCATAAAAAATATTTGTTTCCGTATGTCTGTACGTAAATGTATAGAAGTTTTATTCATGATTCCTTAATAAAATGAAATAACCCCAAAGTCCTTTAACTGGTGAGTGGATAAGCAAACTCTACATCCACACATTGAAATACTAAACAGCAATAAGCAATGTTAACATATGGCCAAATGGATGAATAGCATATGTGTTATGCTAAGAGATAGAAGCCAAGCTCAAAAATCTATGTAGTAGATTTTTGGAAAAGGCAAAACTATAAGTGTATAGTTTTGGTTGCCAGGGGCTTAGGCTAAGTGAAGGAATCGATTGCCAAGTGCCATAGGGAACTTTCTAGGATGATTGATATTCGTATCTTGATTACAGTGGTGTTACACAACTGTATGCACTTATCAAACCATACCTGTACACATTTTAGTGAATTTTACTGTATGTAAATTATACATCAATAACTCTGACCTTTTTAAAAAGCATCTCAGCAATCATGCCAACAAAATTATCTCATGGAATGGGACTATTACTTTCTACAAGGTTCAACAAACCATGTAACTAACTTCCTTTATTAATTTCTACCCCCAATTTCTTCACACACAGTAAGAGTATTTATAATCTGTGTGTTTAGTAAATAGTTTTGCTCCATGTGTGTTTTAGTCAGCTTTTTCACTGCTGTAACTAAAAGACTTGACAAGAACAATTTTAGAAGAGGAAAAGTTTATTTGAAGCTCATGGTTTCAGAGGTCTCAGTCCACAGACGGCCAACTCCATTGCTCCTGTGCCCAAGAAAAGGCAGAAAAGAACATCATGGTGGACAGGTGTAGTAGAGGAAAAAGCAGCTCAGAACATGACAATCAGAAAGCAGAAAGAGACTGCTATACTCACCAGAGACAAAATATAATACCCCAAGGGCACACCTTCAGTGACCCACCTGTGTGCGGTTACCATCCAGTTAATCCACTCAAGTGGATTAGTGTACTGATTAGGTTAAGTCTCTCATAACCCTATCATTTCACCTCTGAACTTTCTTGCATAGTCTCACACATGAGCTTTTGGGAGACACCTAATATCTAAATCATGACAACATGCTCCCACCATGACATTCCTCCACACACCCAAAGTGAAGAGGCCAACTGATTTTATGGACTGAAACTTCCAAAACTGTGAGCCAAAATAAACCTTTTATCTTCATAAGTTTATTATCTCAGGTATTTGTTATACTGATAGGAAGCTGAATAACATACTCCATTAGTGAACCTTTCATGAAACAAAGATTTCCAGCAAAGCTAATAAAAGTTCCAAAGCTTCATAGAATATATCAGAGTACTTTGAAATCCTCTTTATTTAACCTTTGCTGAAACAAAAGAATGTCAACAAAATGGCAGAGTATGGCTATTCTTTACTGAATATTCATTATTATTATTCGCTTATTGGGAAGTAAAAGTCAAATTATAAGAATCTTAATTGATTTACATGTTAAAATCTTTTAGGCAAACACTGACATAATCCATTGGAAGCATTTATCTGCTTTACAGATTATTTTCTTCAGTTGCCCTAAGATTAGTATACTGAAAAAGTTCTTTAAGTTTTTTGAAGCTGCAGCTTACCTAGAGAGAAGCCAGAAATAATACACAAATGCACAACCACATTAAGTTTGATTCCTGTAAGTTGAGAGAGGTGTAGTTGCGGGAGGGCCAGCAAGGCTCAGCTTCCACATTGTGGGATGTTGTACACATCCCAAAATCACATCTGTTTTGTCCAAGACAAGATTTGTGCCCAGTATTCAAAACACAAGGAAAAGTTTAAGTTGTTTTGATTGGAATAACTGTAGCCTGCTAACATGTACTTCTTCCAGGAAGCTATCTACTTCCATCTTTTCCTCCCTCTTTTCCCCAATTCAACCTTAAGAGCAACAGCACAGAGTCCTATGGGAAACCAGATCAAAACACACTTCAGAACACCAGGTCCAGGAACCTCCAGAGGCAATAGGCCCAACCTCACTTTTCATCTTTTCCTAGTACACAGTAATGTTTCAATCCAGTTGGAGACATCCAAACTTGAAACCAACTTAATAAACTTCATCTGCTTTTCATTTCTTAAAAAGTTTTACTTAAAAGAAATTGGTTCCCCAAAGTAATCTTAACTCATCCACCTCTCCATTATCAGCCAAGAGAGAAATCTTCTACTCACTTAGGGCCAGTATAGGTGACTTAAATGGCTTCCCAGTATTTCCTTTTAGCTACTTTTTTGAAGCTCTTTAATGATTTTCCACTTTTCCTACCACACCATATTTCTTAGTATACATACTCTTGGAAAGATCTGGCCTTAAAAATTTTTCACTCTTCTGTTCTAAAGAAATCCTTACTCAACTCTGAATTCAGTAATTTTTCCCACAGTCCCAAGTATTAAAGGCAGATTTTTTGGCTTGTTGTTTAAGGAGTCAAGACATATTCTTTTTTTCTTATGTGGACTCGGGACTGCCCTTCACATAGCCCCTTCTTGTACACTAACCAGCTGTTTCTGTCTTCCACAAGACAGCAAGATCAAGGCTTTGTACTCTAGGCTTCTGCTGGGTCATCTGTCCAGATATTTGCCTTATTTCTTCCCAATGGCCCCATACATATCATCTCTATTCTTATTTTTCAAAAACCTCAGAGTTAAAACACACATACCCCTGCAATGTCAAACCCTCTGCCAAGACTGGATTACTGTGGTTTTCTTCTTGGACTCCACCATAATGACCTAAAGATGTATTATATCTAGATTCTTAGAGGTCTGTTAAATATTAATCATAATAATGTGAAATGCTGGGAAATTGGGTCATTCTGAATTTCCATTATTAATCCAGTCTGCTATATCACTTCTCTATGAGGTTCTAGAATATATTCTATAGTCTATAGTCTTAAAACAGTCACTGATCAAAACTCACAGTTGTCAATGACTCACTTGAGAAGCTAATGAAACCTATAGGTTCCCTCTTGAGAAAATTTTAAAACAAAATAGTATCCATCTATAATTGTTTTTCTAGAACAGGGGCCAGCAAGCTGCATCCCATAGGCAGATCTAGCCCTCTGCCAACTTTTGTCAATAAAGTTTTATTGGAACATAGCCATGCTTTTTCATTTCCATATTACCTATGGCTTTTTTCATGCTACCATGGAAGAGCTAAATGGCTGTGACAAGGACTATATGAGCCTCAAAGATGGAAACATTTAAAGTTCTGGCCCTTTATAGAAAAGGTTTAATGACTGCTCTAGAGCTTTAAATCCAAAGACATCTATGACAATGATCATAAAAATTCCACCCTGTGTAGTTTTGCACAGTTATTTTCAACAGGGTAAACATGAAATTAACAATTACCCACAAAAGAGTTTAGCCCAGTGCTTGGTATTCAGTAGCAGTTAATATATTTCCCCTTTTTCTACTTTCCAATCTCCTCCTGCTCCTTCAATGCTTGGTGCAAACATTTCCTGCTCTTGGCTGCATTTTCTCTACAGTTAACACTGGATATTCCCTATTCTCATTATCTACTTGCTTGTCTGTCTTCCCATCTAAAATGTGGCTTCCTCTAGGATAAATGCCAATCTTATTTACCTTTTTTCCTCAGTGTCTGGCACATACCAGGATGTTGGTAAAGACTGTTTCAGAGAATAAATAAGTGAAGAAATACATCAACACTAGAAATATCTTAATTCTAAAAGGTGTCACACAAACAACATTAATAATATATTAGTAAATAATACCAGGATTTTCCAAACTGAGTTTCACAAATAATAAACACATTTTTTTTCATTGATTGAAGGTCCCATTTTGCTATATGTCATAGCAGTTGTCTTGAACAAGCTAATAACAGGTTACACATGTACACACTAAGAAGTTCCTAGGTCATAAGGAAGTACAGATTAAGTATTCCTTATCCAAACTTCTTGGGACTATTTCAGATTTCAGATTGGATTTGGAATATTTGCATACACATGAGATATACTGAGGATTGGACTAAAGTCTAAACACAACACTTATATTCCATGGACGCTTTATACACATGGCTTGAAGGTAATTTTACACAAATTTTTAGTGTGCTTATATTTTCACTTTGACCTATCTTCTGAGGTCAGGTGGGATATTTTCCACATGTGGCATCAAGGTAGTGCTTAAAATATTTCAGATTTTGGAGCATTTGGAATTTTAGTTTTCAGATTGGGGTTATTTAATCTGCAAAAATGATTTTTGTTTCAACCCCAATTAAATTCTCTAACCAAGGCTCTCACTTTTGACTGAAAATGCAAAGTGTGACATTCTGTGTGTACAAGAGCCTGAATTGAACATTTCTAATAATAAAGCAAAAACTAGTTCCTTTGAAAAAGTAATTGCTTTGTTTCTTCATAAATTTGGCTAAAAAGAGATTTATTTGTTCAAACACGAACAAGTCAAGCACTGAGCTAAGCAGTGAGGAACCAACAATGAAGAAACAAGTTCCTTTTTTGACTCTAGTAAAATAAATTAGCTTAGAAAAATCTCAGAATTAATTCTGACAAGATTCTTCTTGGCATTATTTATATTCCAAAGATTTTTCCATATTGTATTACATAAATAACTAAGAGGGTTTCATGTTTCCAAAAATGGAGACAGGTTTCCATATTGGATTGTTTACTATAACTTGCTGTAACAAATTACTACACATATGTTGGCTTAAAATAACACATATTTATTATTTTATAGTTCTGGAAGTTACAAGTCTGAAATGGGTCTCACTAGGCTAAAAATGAAGGTGTTGACAAAGCCACATTCCTTCTGGACCTCTAGGGGAGAATCCATTTTCTTGCCTTTTCCAGCTTTGGAGGGGTGGGGAGGTGGGGTTGGGAGGCATCCTGTATTCCTTGGTTCATAGCCCCTTCCTGTATCTTCAAGGCAGCAATGCCAGGAGACTATTATCACATGTCATCTTGACTCTTCCAAGGAGGAGAGTCTGGTGATCACATTGATCCCACTTGGAGATCATACTCTTCCCCATCTCAAAAAACAGCTGGTCTACAACTTTAATTCCTATTTTCCATGCAACCTAATGTATTCACTTTTTGTGGACTAGGACATGGACATATTTTATGGGAGAGTGGAGAGGCAAGATTCTCCCTACCACATACATCATTGTAGCAATCAGGCCAGTGAGCCCAGGTCTGACCCCAATGGGAAACTTGGAACAGCATGATCTTTAAAAGCAGTCCCCCCACCTGCTAGGATCTACTCCTACTCACAGCAGTCCCCCAGCACTTCCAAGAGCACACACCTCTGCCCTGGTTCCAATTCTACCAGAGCAAGTTGCTACTTCTGGCTCATCAAGCCACGGAATCTCCTTGTCCTCAACTATTTTAAGTAGTAATGATTTTTCTCCCAGCCATATACTCTGTAAATGGAAAACCCAATCCCTTTCTTCCATTCTCCATTCTCGTAAGGGATGTAACCCCCTTCCCCAAGTGATACACAAAAGGATGTGTTCATTGTAGTAAAGGTATATTTATTTATGTATGTTCTGCTGTTTGGTCTGTATTACCTAACCATACATATATTCATTCATTCTTCTATTTTTAAGTTCAAAGGATAGGGTGTGTGTGTGTGTGTGTGTGTGTGTGTGTGTGTGTGTGTGTGTTTGCATATGATACAAACTCCTTGACAGTAAAGACTTTTTTCCCGTTTTGGTGCTGAGAACTGCACCCAGGACCTCATGTATGCTAAACACATGCTTTACCACTGAGCAACATCTTCAGCCCCTAGAAGAAAGACTGCTTAACTTGATAAACACAAAAACTTGGTGATTTCTGTTCATCTCATCCCAATGCAGAAAGTTTATAAAGCAGTCTTTGATCATGATGGTAAAGTAAGTATGTTTCTAGGACTGTGCACAGAATTTTGCAAAAATTTCTTCTTGTCAGAACTAACTGGAGAGAATACTAAGGGTTTGGCCAGATCTGGCCAAAGGGAGGTCACTCTGGGTCCTGAGATATCACCTTGGGGAGCAGCTGGCTCTTGGAGCACTGAGCTGGATTTTGGCTTGGGGGAATTAGGACCAGCTCTTCTGTTTTTGACAACAGCCTTTGGCCACACAGAGGGCTACATTTCAGTTGGCATCAGCCTAGGGTGCAACGCCCATTTGGCCATATGGAGCAGATTTTCCAGGTCTCTGTTCCTACTGGCACATACTTGTGACCCTTGGGCTTGGAAGTATCTACTGACAGCTAGCCCTAGCAATGCAAGAGTTCTTTTCAGGTCATTGGAACTCATCTGTGGAGATCACTTACCTTAGGAACATCTCAAAGGTGAATGTAGTATGGAGAAAAATCATTTGTACAAAAAGAAATAACTAAATAGAGCAGTTATTTAGTTCCCAAAACAGTGGTCTATTCCCTGGAGCATAAAGAGGTCTAGGGGATGTTGAGACCCCAATACTTCTGCAATAGTCTTCTCCTGCAGTGTAGCATGATCTAGGCAGAATGCATACTCATCTCCTGACACTGGATTTCTTGTGACAGCTCATATATGAAATGAAAACACCTGGATTTACAGTTATTCATAGGCAATGGAGGGGACTAACTCGCTCTACTAATTTCAAAAATTCTCCAATGTGGTGGGAAATACTCATGGCATATCCTCATGAGAATAGAAACAGTAGTTGGTAAAGCCATTGAGGCCATGGTTTAAGAAACAGTTGGAACTTCAGTCTATAGGTTCTATTCCTCTCAGTGGCACCCCGGACTTCTTTAAATATTTTGTCATGAAAACAATAACCTAAAACAAAAAGTACCAAGTACAGATTGGAAGATCTAAAGATGAAGAATCAGAAAGGCAACCACTTCCTAAATACCTATGCTTTCAGTATGATGCAAGAGGCCAGGGATCCAGCCCCACCTTAGCAAAAGTCTGTTTGGTTGAGATCAGCATCCAGAACATACAGCATGGAATGCCCTAACAGTTTTGTCTATCTCCCCAGCCCTGCTACAGGTGAACATGACCCTGAATGACATGTTTAGTGATCAGTCAGATTTAGCCAGTTAAGAAGGAAGGGGAAAGTCACTCGGGGTACTAAGAATAGTGTGGTCAAGGCCATAATGTTGAGACTGAGCCTAGTGTTTTCAGGAAGCTCATAGTAATCACGCAGGACTAGAACGTGGTACCTGGGCAGGGGTGGGGGAATGGGAGCCTGCCCCAGAGACTCTGGAGATGTCATGCTGAGGTTCTGGACTTTAGTCAGGGGGCTAAAGCCAAAGATGTATGCTGTAAAAAGTGCATCAAGCATTAAGAAGTATGATGGGGGGTTCGGTGCAAATCAAGAATAGCAAGGAGGGGCGGGGGTTGTAGCTCAGTGGTAGAGTGCTTGCCTAGCACGTGTGAGGCACTGAGTTCAATTCTCAGCACCACATAAAAAGAAATAAAATGAAGGTATTATGTCCATTTACAAATAAAAATATTAAAGAAGAAAACATTTTAAAAAACAGAATAGCAAGGAAAGAGCAAAGGAGGAAGGGAGAAGGGGGGAAGGGAGAGAGGAAGAAGGTGGTAGCCTGTAGAGCACTACCTGCTGGTCTGGCCTCACAAACTATTGGCACAGGGCCAGAAGAAGGTGAGGCAGTAAAAAGCACAGGGCACTGCAGTGCAGGAAAGAGGTGAGCCTCCCCTAGAAGGGGAGGACAGGAAAGTTGTCATAAAGGTGCTGTATTTGCAAATGGCATCGCAGGCAATGGAGCTGAGACTGGGGGTTTGGGGGGAACTCTCTCCATGGGGAGGATGGAATTGTGAAGGAGGAAAAGAACACGAGCAAAAGAGGGGGTGCTGGATGGAAGGTGTGCAGGAGAGGCAGGAAGACAGGCTGGCAGCAGGTATGTGACATGGGACTCACATTAGTAAATGTTGGATGATGAAGGGAATCTAAGTATCTCAGTCCAAAACCTGACATGCAAGGGCAGGACATCTCCTAAAGCTGGAATGGTGTGTGACAGACAAAAGACAAAGCGGGGGAAGGGGGAGGGAGGGGGGAGTAGCACACGTTCCTGGCTTATTAAATTAACATCCTCCTGACTGCCTCAAAATTACATATCAGCTGACAAGGTAACTGTTAATGCGCCTTAAAGTCTTTGTACCTAAAATGCCTTTTCCAGAAAGACTTGCTTAGCATGGAAGCTGAAGAAAAGCTTGCCTCCTTCCCTTCTCCTTTGGATCACTAGGGAAATGAAGCCAGAAACCATAACCTCCCCTCAGGGCACCTACTCAAAGATGTTATTAGATCATCAGAATGAGACTGTGCTCTTCCATCAGCCAGACTTCTTCTCTGCTGCAAGCACACTGCGCACACAGCAATAAAGCCCTGGGCCGCCTCTTCTCCTCCATGGTTTCAGCAGAGGCAGGGCTTCTTAGACAGCAGGGCTTGGAAACCAAAGCGCCACCTTAACCCTGTGTCAGGGACATTCTGCTTCCACGTGACTCACCACACACTTCCTCCCAGACCTGACCAGAGGGGAAGGCTCAGTTGTGACAACCAGCACCCGCCCTTCCTGCTCCCCACCCCTCCCCCGACCGGCAGCCCCTTGCACTATTTCCTGGGAGGGGCTGGCGAACACAGCATGTAAAAGGGGCCTGGTGTGGACACCAATGCCAGCTCTCGCTTCTGCTTTCCTTTCCCATCTCATCTGTCCTTTTATGCTGGTAACTGAGCTTAACCTACCTACCTACCGTCACCGACACAATGACAACATGACACCCCTCCTGGGCTTTTCCCATGGAGGAGCCATGTGGAGGTGTCACAACCTGCAGACTGGTGGTCAGTGAATTGGCCCAATGATGAACTCAGGCATGGATGAAGGAAGAGTTCTCATCCCCAGGGAACTTCAGGTTCAGTCAAGGAGCTGCCTTAGTTCATTAAGTAAATGTTTACTGAGCACCTACTATGTGCCAGACACTGTTCTAGGGCTTGGCATAGAGTACAAACAAAACAAAAAGAAACCCTTTTCCTCATGGTGCTCAGATTCCAGTATTCAGTGAGGAGAGAACTTTTCCACACTTTATGAATAAAAGGAGCTCAGTCAATGACATAAGGTAAGAAGAAAGTGATGTTGCATTTAGAGAGAAGAATGAAAAAAAAAAAAAAAAACTTCTTCCTGGAATTACAAAGACGAGGACAGAAGAGTCTAAAAATTGTGTTAAGAGTTAAACAGGGCTGGGGATATAGCTCAGTTGCATGCACAAGGCCCTAGGTTCAATCCCCAGCAAACCACACACACACACACACACACACACACACACACACACAACTTAAACATGCCTTTAAGGTTCAAGTATTTATTATCTTTAAAGGATGTTCACAGAACATTCAAGCATTCTCAGAAATAGTGCTTCATCTCATGTTTAATGACAATTCTCCTATGGTCCCCACAGAATGGTACATGGGAGACTTGGCCATGGAGGCCAACACTAGGAATGCAAGGTAGCAGAGCAGGTGGGGTTCAAAGGTCATGTTAAGATCCTCCTAACAGGTTTATAATCAATTCATAGTGATGGTCTCCCAAGCTAGCAAAACACACACTTGCTTCAAACTCTTATCACTTTTTCTCCCTTGGTAGCTCCTCGTGGTAACTTACCTGATCCACCTGCACTTAGATCCTTGCTGAGAACCAAACACAGTGCCCCTTGTCTGGCCAGCCCTCGCTTTCCAGGCACTTTGGGCTCCCCCTGCTATGAAGAACCCTCCAAGCAGCTCTCAACCCCCGTCCTGTTGCAGGTACACAAAACCATCCTCTAACCTCATGTGGGGTAAGGGCAAGCTATTCAGGAAATAGATCTGAGAAGGAAAGTTTAAAAAAGTAGCCCCGCAAGCACAACTAAAGTACTAATCATTACAAGTGCAATAATCAAATTAAATGCCTTTGTGTAATTTTTTAAATGCACAAAAACAAAAAACTTTGCTTTCTTTGAGCCACTAGTCAAGTCACTGTAGAATTCTTTTTTTGTTTGGAATGGACCTAGAAAATTACCTCATTTAATAGTCTCCCAAATCAGCCAAGCTCCTCTTCTACAACATCCTTGGCAAGACAGGTGTGCAGTTTCTATGGCAATAGATCCATCAATGGAGATCTTCCTCCAGGCCAGACAAGCTGTTCATTTGATTATCTGATACTTCAAAGATTCTCCTTATAGTGAGCTCAATTTGGTTTCTTTTCTTTCTTTCTTTCTTTTTTTTTTTCTTTTGGTACTGAGAATGAATAAAGGTGCTTAACCACTGAGCCACATCCCCAGGACTTTTTATCTTTTTTTATTTATTTATTTATTTTTGGTACTGTGGATCGAACTCAGGGGCACTTGACCACTGGGCCACATCCCCAGCCCTTTTCTGTATTTTATTAGAGACAGGGTCTCACTGAGTTGCCAAGTGCCTCGCCATTGCTGAGGCTGGCTTTGAACTCGCGATCCTCCTGCTTCGGCCTCCCAAGTGCTGGAATTACAGGCGTGCGCCACCACGCCTGGCTATTTTTTATTTTGAGACAGGGTCTCACCAAGTTGCTTAGAGCCTCACTATGTTGCTGAGGCTAGCCTTGAACTTAGCCTTGAATCCTCCTGCATCAGCCTCTGAGCTGCTGGGATTATAGGCATGAGCCACAGCCTATTTTCTTTATATCCTCTACCCATTGGCCCTAGGATGGATGTGGCTAAATAAGTAGAACAATATGGTAAATATAAGTTCCTTTAACTATAAATCCAATCATTAGGCAGAGCAATGGGAAGAAGAGGAACAAATGAATTAATACTTGGAAAACTGGAGAGCAAGAACTATGATTGCCGCTAAGAACAAAATATTGTGAGTGGATTTGGAAAGGAGAATCTTTTGGAACACAATAAGTGAGCTGATGATGAACCTGGGACTTTCAATGAGAGTTCTGGATACAGAAGAACTGAGGGTATCCAGGTAAGAAATTCTGCTCGGAGGTCGGGGAGCACTGCTTTGGGATGAGTTGGCTTAAAGGGGAGCAGTTCCTGTAGTCCAAAGAGAAAGGTGGGTTTATGGTAATACCATCAGTTATTCTGGGACTTCAGGGGGTGGGAGGGAGTATTGAGTTTATCAAATTTATATGAAATTAAGGGCTGGGGGTAGGGCTCAGTGGTAAAGTACTTGCCTTCTATGCACATGGCCCTGGGTTTGATCCCAGCACCACAAAAAATGAAAAATAAAACTTATATGATTAAAACGAGCCCCTATGTTTGTAATTCTATATCTTAGAAATGAAATTCTTACATTCTCTGTCCACATGGGAGGATGACATACAGAACATGCTTGAGAGACAGGCAGAGGGATGTGGTATAAGGAGCAGGGGCTGGGGACAGAGTTCAGTGGTAGAGCACTTGCCTAGCATGTGTGTAAGGCCTGAGGCTCCATCCCCAGCACCCCTACCCTCAAAAAAAGAGAAAAGAAAAGAAAGGAAGGTAGGAAAGAAGTAAGGAAGGGAGAGAGAGAGAGAGAGAGAGAAGAGAAATAAACAGAGTTGACTGTTTAGATAGGTAACACCTTAAACCTCAGGTACACCTAGCTGATAAGGCTTACTTAAAAAGAATATGTTGTTGTTGTTGCTGTTTAAATACATCTCATATAACTAAATCACAATAGTACCAGATACTTTTTGTAAGAGAAAACATCCCAAACTCAGTCTTTTAGTTGCTATTATTGTAGTTGGTCTCCCCCCAGTATTGCAAACACATTCTAAAATCCTCAATAATTACCTTTTTTTCTGTTAGTTGAAACTCAGAGAGAATTCACCATCCCTTCCTGGGCTTCTCCTTCACTTTAGAAAACCACCAGTCTCCAATCTCCAATGTAGCTAGGATCTAGGAGGCAGAAAAGGTTTTAAAAATTATAGGATGTAACTTTCAAAGCTGAACTATACACATGTGTGAGACGGGATTAACTGGTGTAAGTCAACCTCTGAAAATAACAGACTGTCTCCTACTTTATCAATATCCCTCATTGCCCTTTGACCTAGCCTAGCAGAATTTGAAATTGACACACCATTTCTATAATTCTCTAGTCTTTTAATTAATATTGTGTTGATGGTATTGAACACAGGGTCTCGTGAATATTAAGTACATGCCTTACCACTGAGCTACATCCACAGCCTGTATTTGCTCATTTAAATTATGGTTAAAATTGTCTTGATGGAATCCACTTTAACTTGGCTTCACTTGAAACATTTGTTATTAGCTACTGCAAACAACCAAATTACCCTTATTTCTGCAATGCATATAGTTCCCTTTCTTGCCCAATACCCACTTTGGTACTGTGGCAAGCTATGTGAAAATAAGCATTGCAAATATTTCACCCACATATGCAGAGGAAGCAATGATATACACACACCAAAGTAGATATGCAGTAAGAAGGCAAAAGTGTCAATTACTCTTCCTTTATCTGGGTAAGAGGTGGCAAATCTAATTATAACGGATGAACAAACCATTTTCCCCAAGGGTGCATTAAGAATTTCCAAGATCTTGAACAAAAATGAAAAGTACTCTATTTTTTAATAATGTAGTATTAGCTAATTCAGTTTGTGGATGCTTTACCGCTGCGAGTCCATCTGCTCCTGGGGACTGCCTCCCCTCTAAGGATGACTGATTGCTTTGTTCCCTGGATGAGACTGCTGCTCCTACAGTGCAGCTTCTAAAGCCAAAGGTCACCAACCTTCCCAGATGATCAAATGCTAGGTGTACTATGGCAGGGACAGCCAAGCAACTGAGGATACCACTCAGAGCCTCACTTGGGCTTGTGTCTTGTCATCTGCCTCCTGGACACCCCAGGATTTCAATTTGCCCTGCTTGGCAGCAGAACAAGATAATGTTCTCGCAATTTTCCTTTGTTCCTCCCTCTGCTTCACTTAAGCAGGCACTTGCCTTAGTTTGTTTCTTCCTGTTTACAGCAGCAACAAAACACATACAGAAATGCACACACAACTGTGCTACAAGTCAGAGAAGCCCTTTTAAAAAGGTGGTCTACCTTCAAAGAAGTCTAGCAACGTGGCCAAACCATCCCCCCAAAACCTCAAATATTAAGATGTTGCCTGATGGATGGGATGTATTTACATATGTTACAACTCATCCATTCAGCGGACTATTAGCCATTGAAAAAGATAAATATGAAGCAGAAGAAGATATTTAGACTGCAATACATAGCAAACACTCATGAAATACTACTGGCAAATGGCAGAATTTAAAACCACCAAAGTGCTGCTTACAACTTTGGCAAAAGCATGATTGAGTATGGATGAAGCTACTGAAATTATAAAACATGTATGTGTATGTGCATGTGTGTTACAAATAACCAAAAGAAGGATTTGGTCCAAGTCTGCTGAGTTCTAGGATTCTATGAAAACAGACTGAAATCACTCGGTTTTTTTTTTCTTCTTTGTTTTTTTTTGTTTGTTTGTTTGTTTTTTGTTTTTGGTACCAGGGATTGAACTCAGGGGTGCTCAACCACTGGGCCACATCCCCAGCCCGTTTTTTGTATTTTATTTAGAGACAGAGTCTCACTGAGTTGCTAAGTGCCTTGCCACTGCTGAGGCTGCCTTTGAACTCGTGATCCTCCTGCCTCAGCCTCCCAAGTGCTGGGATTATAGGCATGCGCCACCGAGCCCGGCAGAATGATATCACTCTTGATAGGTTTAACATATCCAACAATTTAGAACAGGATGCTGTGAATAGAAAATATAAGTAAATGTAGGTCAAAGAAATCAAGTGATCCACCCATGATCAGACTCATGGGCAGGGTCTCCCTGCTCAAGTAACCTCTTTAAATAGAGCACTTGATGATGGATTCCTACAAAAAAAATCAGGGGTTCTTATTATGAATATTCATTATCCAAACCCCTAAAGTTAAAAGTATACTCAGAAAAGCATGCCTTCAAAACACTCAAGTATTTCCTAATAATCGTCTTATGACTTGAGTCTCCACTTAAAAATGCATCTTTGAGCTGAGCACAGTGGCACATGCCTATAATCCCAGCAGTTCGGGAGGCTGAGGTAGGAAGATCGCAAGTTCAAAGCCAGCCTCAGCAACAGCAAGGCACTAAGCAACTCGGTGTGAGACCCTGTCTCTAAATAAAATACAAAATAGGGCTGGGGATGTGCCTCAGTGGTCAAGTGCCCCTGAGTTTGATCCCTGGTACACATCACCCCCCAAAAATGCATCTTGGTTCAACATCAGCATCTATGCCTAATCCTGCCTGTGAATGGCTTGTACTCCCATAAAAAGAGGTGTATCTGCTGCAAACTGAAACTGCAAAACTTGTCCCCAAAACAGAATTGCACAAGATAAATAAAAACAACGTTATAGAATTTCCTAAGAAGAGGTTAAACAATAGCAAGTGCGGACTGAGCAGTTTGATTAGGAAGCAATTATTTAAAAGAAAAATTAAAAGTTGATAGCAAGGTAGGAATTTCAAGAAGGACTTTTACATTAATGAAGTAAAAATGCTCCAAAGGAAAATGACCAACAAGATCCTGAATGTTTTCGTATCTTTATGATGGGAAGGAAATGTCAAATGTGGTAGAAAAAATACTACAATGCAGCCAGGTGCATGGTGGTGCATGCCTGTAATCCCACTGGCTCAGGAGGCTGAGGCAGGAGGATCTCAAATCCAAAGCCAACCTCAGCTACTTAGTGAGGCCCTACGCAACTCAATGAGACCCTGCCTCTAAATAAAATACAAAAAAGGGCTGGGGATGTGGATCAGTGGTAAAGTACCCCTGGATTCACTCCCCAGTAACAAAAAAGAAAACCAACTAAAATATAGTGATTGGATTGATAGTTAAAGGAGACCATACTTAAATTCATATTCATTAGCCATACCAGTCCTAGGGCCCGTAAGTGGAAGATAGCAGAAATAGATTTGAATTTAGAATACGGAGAATTTTTTAAAAATCTTTTTTAGTTGTTGATGGACTTTTATTTCATTTGTTTTAATATGTGGTGCTGAGACTCTAACCCAGTGCCTTATACCACTAAGCCACAACCCACAACCCCAGCCCTACAATAAGGAGAATTTATGAAATACTGCCCCAAAACTTTACTCCTCTCAAAACAATCAACACTGGATATTTGTGCTCTTACATTCTAAGAGGTGGCTACAGTCACAATAATCACCTAAACTGTGTTAAATGCAAATTAAAATAAACTTATTTTCATAATTTTCAGTTGATTCTTTTCAAAATAATCTCCCAAGCTTTTTCTTTATTTACTGTCTTGTCCCCATTTAAGTGTATCATTGTAAGTGGCCTTTTCCTGGTTCTAATTATCTTCGGGTAACAAAGACCTGCTGTGTAATCTTCAGAAAAAAAAATTTTTAAGTTTAAATCAGCACTATTGAGTGTATTTATATCATTTTGAGCCAAGTACACATTTTAGAAGTAGGAACTTCTGATCCACAATACGCAATAAATACCAGGGAACATCGTGTTTTGTTTTGTCTGTCATGAAAACCAATGCATTTTAAAACTATGTACAAAATAAAAATAAAGGTTACAACATCACAAATGACTGTTTGTCACTTTTTTTTTTTTTTTTTCTTGGTATCGGGCACTGAACTCAGGAGCACTCGACCACTGGTCCACATCCCCAGCCCTTTTTTGTATTTTATTTAGAGACAGGGTCTCACTGAGTTGCTAAGTGCCTCGCCATTGCTGAGGCTGGCTTTGATCTGGTGATCCTCCTGCCTCAGCCTACCAAGTGCTGGGATTACAGGCGTGTGCCACTGCTCCTGGCCCAATTCTTTTAAAAAGTGTAAAAGTATAATGTATTTGCCATTCTAAATGATGTAAGTTTCCAGCTGAAGCGATCTACTTTATTTGAAAAAAACTATGGGGAAAATCTTCATGTGGTTGTTAATAGTTGCTAATTTGCATATCATGATTAGTTTTATCATCTGCAATTATTTGTGATTCTGTGTAATTCCCAATCTCATTTTACCTGAGAATAATCAAGTTGGCTGAGTTTTCCTATGTTCAAAATGTTTATTATATGGAAATAGATAATATTCAGGGCTGTCTAGCATTCATTTAGATAATGAAAGCTATTCTAGTATCATAAAAGTACAAGGCTTCATTTTAGAAGCATCAATTATTCAGTGGAAGTTTCTTCTAAAAGAGTGAGAAGAGTAAAAGAATATTTTCCCTTTAAATTGAATTATAATATTCCATTGTAGAAAGATGTTTTCTCTTACTTTTCAATCTGCAACAGTGTTAGGAGTCCAAGTAACTGACAATGTTCAATTTCAAGCATGTAAGATAATATAATTTTAAAGATTCATTTGACAACTCTCCAGCTTCTGTGACCAAAATAATAAACAATTTATGATTCAGTTTGTTTACTAATCCTGTCTCAGAGGTCAAGACCAAGCTTAATGACTCAGTGTTTTTGTCCAATTGGCCTATTTCTCAAATGAGTGTAAATTGATGGCTCAGGATTAAGCGGTGACTAATAGTTCTTTCCAGGTTTCCAAGGACAGACAGCAAATTCCCCTTCTCCCCAGAGTAACCAGAGGATGAAGAACAAAGATGACAGAATGTCTGCCATGTTCTACTATAGGTAGAATTATTGAATTATCTCACCAGTGTTGTCTAGGAACAAAAAAAAAAAAAAAAAAAAGCTCAAAATCATCCTTTCAAATGTGTGAGTTCATGCTAAACAAAAAGGTAAGCTGCCCTGCTCAGGTCTCCTTCCTGTAATGAAATTAGCAAGTTTGAAGGGCGTCAATGAGCAGTGGGGAACTCAAGGACTAGGGATTCCCTGGCCTAGCTCACTCACATAAGTCACCATCAACCTCGGATAAAAACCTCAGCTATTTCATATCTATAAAAGGAGTTCTCTAGGCCTGGTAGCTTCATCAAACCATAGGAAACAAAAATATCACAAATCTGGCTCCTTGTTTTTGGCAAGCTGACTTGCAAGCAGACGTTCAACAACATTAAGACTGCTTTAAAAGGAAATGCAGGCCTAGACTTACTATCAACCAAAAGAGATGATGTGATTATGATGACAGAGCAGAGTAACTCTCCCAGGTTGTGATGGGCAGTGGCCATGAGCCTTTAATGGTGGCAGAAGATCCCCAGCAAGTAAGCAGGTGGGCTCAGGAGTCCCATAGGCGTTCAGCCACTGGCTCCCTGGACCAAGTTTCATGATCTCGCCTAACTCCTTTAGTCTTCTGTAAAATGGGTATAGGAACAAACGGAAGCTTCCTAACAGCCTTAAATGATAAAATCAGTGTCAAGCGCACAGCATGGTACATCACCTGGAATGTTCAAGAGGTGTTGCTATTATAACAAGTAGAACTGAACAACTTTCAACTTTCTCAGAACCTTCAGGGAGGCCGCATTCGATGCCTTCCCTAATTAGAACTGATCCTTTCCACCCAAACCTGTGACTAGAAATTAGTTTTTGTTACTGTGAAAATAGAGACAAAGTAATGATTCAAAATATAGGATTATACATTTTTGTTCCTAACAAGTATTCCAGAATAGATATGATGCATATGGTTTTAGCTCGATGATCACTAACACTGACACAGAGCTTCTGATGAGCCAGACACTCCAAGTCCTTTCCATATGAGAACTCCTGTGAGCCTCATCTTCATCCTATGAGGCAGTAACTGTGCTCATCCCCATTTTACGGACTGGGAAACTGAGACATAGACAATTAAGCAACTTGGCCAAACATCAGAGCCAAGCCAGGATTCAAACCAAGCACAGTGGTTCCAGAGTCATATTATAAAGCATGACACTACAGGCAGGACCTCTGTTTTGTGCATTTATTTGGGGGGTGGGGAAGAGGAAGGGAAAACAGTCTAGGAGAGTCTCTTCTCTCCTTCTCAGAACACACACACACACACACACACACACACACAGAGCAAAGAAGATTTCAGTTGTAAAGACATCACCAGATACATTCTCATTGGCTGGATCTTCAAATATAAATTTTAAATAGATTTTAAGTTTCTATTCACAGGGCTATATCTTCCTAGAGATACTTGGAGAAGTAGGAAAGCAGAAGAGCACTGAGCAGGACAGAAATCATACAGAAGCATGAAAAGATGAGGCAGGGAGAGCTGCCATTGGAAAGCAGGGTGGTGTGTCAGATTCGGCTATAATCTAGAACCAAGCTGCTGTGTGGGTCACAACTTCACAAATGATTGAAGACTTGAATAGTACAAATATACTTTGTATACAAACAGTGTTATGTAAAAAGATGCTCTATATGTGTATTATGAATTGTAATGCATACTACTATTATAAATACAACTTTGAATTTTAAAACTTAAATTAAAAAAAATACAAGACACCTATGAATGGCAGCCCTTCTTCTCTCTCTAGTAACTGTCCCCCAAAGCATTCATCACAAATACCTTCCAGTATACAAAAGCCAGGACATCAGTAGCTTCTAACAAACACATGTGGAAATATATGTGCTTGGCCTGGAAAAGTCCATTACCAACATTAACCAAAGTTACACTCATCCTTAAATATATATTCTCATCTTAGAGGCAAAACTAATAGATGGCAGTGTATTTGGTGCCAAACTTCACAGAGGGACTGAGATAAATAGAAGGTCAGTGGATGGATGGATGGATGGATGAATGGTTGGTTGGTTGAGTGGATGGATGGACAGGTGAATATATGTATGTATATATGAATGAGTGGGTAAATACATACATAGTTTCATAGAAAACTGAAAATCCAGTTCTAGATGCTATGAAAGTTAAAGAGTCCAGGGAGGTTCCTGAATGACCTCAGCATCCGTTCGCCCCCATCCCATAGAGATACCCCTTCAGAATCATGGTGAGTGAACACTGCACCCAGTAAGAAGATGTAAGCACAGGTGGCAATATCCAAAATTGATACAGGTACTATGAGCATGGTTGAGTCCTGAACAGTTCCCCAAATATAATTTAATGCTCGCTTAATATAGCCAAGGGGAGTGAAAGAAAACTAAGGAGGAATTTGGAACTTGTGGAAAGCGTAAGATGAGACTGATAACCAATCTTGAACCAATTTGAACCAAACATCCTCATGGGCAGAATTATAAGAAAATGCAAAAATTTATAGGTGAATTCCAAAGGTCACACCACTCTGGTGAAAGAGCGTTGAGGTACCTCTGCAGAGCTAGGCTCTTCTCTATTGTGTACACACCTTACAACTTGTGGTATTTCTGAGGAAGGAAATTAGGCTTCTCTGGTGAATCAATTGTCCAGGGGCTGAGAGAACACATTTTGCTAAAGGTCCAGAGAGCCCTCTTGGGAGCCACCACAAGAAGATTAGGAATGAAAATACAGCAGCCCATATGTAGCAATGTACTCACTGCTCAGTTAAAATACTAAGTTGTAGTTCTGGAGGCTAAATATCCTTGATATTTCCTATAAGAAAACCCTGAGGCAGGAATCATTTCACTCCAAAAGGAAAAAAAAAGAAAGCAAATTTTGAAAAAAAAAATAAATCATACATTTTGTAACTGAAAAGAAAATAGGGTGGCTACATGTAGACAATGGTAACTAACAAACAAACAAATTAAGAATTACTTGAATTTGTTTGAAGTTCAAGATAGGCAGAAAAACTGTCACACCCAGTGTTACATATGGTTTAGATATGAGGTGACCCCCAAAAGCTCACGTGTGAGACAAAGTAAGAATGGTTCAGAGGTAAAATGATTAGATTATGAGAGCTTTAACCTAAGCACTGGATTAATCCACTGATATGGATTAACTAGGCAGTAACTGTAGACAGGTAGTATGGCTAAAAGAAGTAGGTCACTGGGGCTGACTTTGGGGTTTATATTTTGTCCCTGGTGAACAAAGCTCGCTCGCTCTCTCTGCTTCCTAGCTACCATGGCCTGAGCGGCTTTCCTCTGCCATGCCCTTCTGCCATGATGTTCTGCCTCACCTTGGACCCAGAGCTATGCAGTTGACAGACCATGAACTGAACCTCTGAAACTGTGAGACAAAATAAAGTTTTCCTCCCTAAAATTCTTCTGGTCAGGTATTTTGGTCACAGCAACAATAAAGCTGACTAAAACACCCAGTGACATCACGGGGAAGCTCCATGACTGATGGGGCTGCACTTGTTTCAGGCAAAAAGGGAACAGTCTGGTTTTCTCATCAAATAACATGATAAAATGTGTATATTAATGTCTTTAAAACAATCTGAACAACTGGTTGACAGTCTGGATCTAACCCAGTCCTTTTCTTTGTCCAAAAGCTGAATAAAAGAATGGGCTTTAATAACAACTATACAACTGTCACTGAGGTGTGTGTGTGTGTGTGTGTGTGTGTGTGTGTGTGTGTGTTTTCCTTTTTAGAACAGGATCTTACCACTAAGTTAACCAGGCTGCCCAGGCTGGCTTTGAACTTGCAATCTTCTGCCTCAGCCTCCTGAATAGCCGAGATTACAGATATACACCTCTGTACCTGACTAGTCACTCATATTTCTAATGATAACTCATGAGATGTTAAGGCCAGACTAAATGACAAACAAATTTTTTCCCAGAAACACTTGCTAGGTTTTTTAACAAGTGGTATTGGTAAGTGGAAAGTGCTGGACCTAAACCCAGATGGGTCAAATCTCGTGGCAAGCCAGTTTAGGCCCAGGTCTCACTACCTCAAGGCCTCAGCACTCACCCTGCTACTCTGGGGAACATCTATCCTACAATTTCCTTAGGGTATTTATGGGCTGGTGAAAATGGTCAGCTATGAATAAAACCAAACAAATTCAACAATGGTTTGGATTTTAAACCTTCCCACTTGACCAAGTCGTAAGGAAATGGAAAGTGATGTTCAAAGCTCTTTCTACATTAATGGTTATCCAGGGAACGGTGCTGGTAGGTTTCCAAATGTAGGGTAAAATTGCTCATTTTTCTCAACAAATAAAAAGAAAACGATGACATGATAAAGAGTAAAAACATAGATGAGGGAAATGACTTCACTAAGAGAAAAGAGGTTTCAAAATGTTGTGTCCTTTCACAGACGCACTGCCAAAACTAAGCATGGTCCATCTACCCGTACCAAATGCTTCTTACTGCTCAGTTACAGAATGGCTAAAATAAAATGGAAGCTTGAAGGGTTGGGGTTGTGGCTCAGTGGTAGAGCATTTGCCTGGCATGCACCAGGCCCAGGGTCCAATCCCCAACTTTGATAAGAACAGTCATGTGTTGCTTAATGATGGACTATACCTGGAGAAGTGCAGTAGTAGGTGATTTTGTCATGTGACCATCAAGGTGTACTTACACAAATGAAGACAGCAATACTAGTAGAGATGCAATCTTATGGGACCACCGTTAGATATTCAGTCTGTTATCATTTGGTGCATGGCTTCATTTCCATGCAAACACTAAGCTACCAAGTGATCCCAGAAATGTTCTCATTGAGAAGATTTACTTGTAAAATATTTCCACCCACAGCAGCCTGAAAATGTCACAGGAAGAATTCCAGGTATCCTCTTCAGTGAATCCCCTCCCCAAGTTTATAAAGCAGTAAAAAAATTCTTACTAGTTCCATTCTTTTTTTTAAAATATATTTTTAGTTGTAGATGGACACAATACCTTTATTTGTTTATTTTTATATGGTGCTGAGGATCAAACCCAGTGCCTCACATGTGCTAGCCAAGTGTCCCACTACTGAGCTACATAACCCCAGCCCCATTAGTTCCATTCTTGATGTGAGACAGGATTTAGCTGCCTGCTTCTCCATCCCCAAATCATGAATTCATTCTTCTTGATATGTGTATTTAAATTTTATTTTATTTTTTAAAGTTTGAGAAACATAGTACTTGAGCCCACAACTCACCAGACTGTTATCAGAAGGAGGAAGGAGATGAGGTATAGATACTGCTGGGTGGCCCCTTCCTCCCTCTGCACTGCAGTCCTGAAGGATGCACTGATGCACTGACAATATTTGCATGCCACAGGGGACATTTACACCCCACTTTTCATTTGGGAATTCTTCCTCTTACCCCAACATTATTCCCTACCCTCACCTCATAGCAAAGTTGGGCACCCCTCCCCTATCCACAGCAATGGGCACATGACCCAGGCCAAAGAGATTTCCATTAAGATTTGACTTT
This sequence comes from Tamias sibiricus, assembly GCA_025594165.1. NCBI lineage: Eukaryota > Metazoa > Chordata > Mammalia > Rodentia > Sciuridae > Tamias > Tamias sibiricus. Next base: position 69,649,713 of record CM046669.1, read on the forward strand.
GCAACAGTAGAAGAAAGAAGGTTTTAGTTTTTGTTTTTATTTTGTTCTAAGTGGAATCAAGGGACAACCTGAATAACCCCTCTAGCTTCAACTGGTTTTAGTACTTGCTTTTAGTTCACTTTAAAAGTCCCCAATTTGGGAGGTCACGAAGTTGAGCAACATATTATTAGTCTCCCACTAGCTGTGCTGTGGGTAACACCCCTGATGCCTGGGTCAGTATGATAACGGTTGTCTAGGTTACTTTTCAGGGACTTGAAGGCCACTTTTGTTGAAACCGCCGACTCTTCACTTGGGCCCGCATGGGTGTCCAATGGATGACCTTTTGAAGTCAGAAGGCAAAAAACTCCACCCTCAGATCACGCTATTGCCAACATTTTTCAAATATGAAGAGTCATGATTGACTACACACAGGAAGGCCACTGCTTAACTTCACCTCCAATCATCTTTCCCCATGCATTAAACCACCTGCTTCTTTATCCCATAAATATCCTCAAACCCTATCCTCAGGGAGGTGGACTGGAGACCTGCTCTCCAGTCTCCTTATGCTTGTCCACCTTGGGAAAATACTCCCTTTGCCAAACTGATGATTTACATGATTGACGTAATATGCAACGAACAGAAGGGGCGTCAATAAGTGACAAAAGCTGTTAAGAGCTGCCAGTGACCATCTCTCAGGTCCAAGCCCTGAAAGAGAGAGAATGAAGCCAAAACCAAAAGAGAACTGAATCCCATCTGAATCCAGAGTCATTCTGGGAATTTCCTATTAGATGAGCCAACCTATTCCACATTTTGCTTAAGCAAGTGTGAACTGGGGAGGGGAGGGATGTGTAATTGTCAAGTTTCCTTAACAGGTACTTTAACAACAAATAGAAAAAAAAAATTCATGTCTAAAAATATACTGAGTTACCATTTCCTATTTAAAAAAAAAAAGATTCCTTGTTTGCACAGGAAATAATTCAACACAAATACATTCATAAAAATGGTCACTTGTGTTTTCATGAAGATTATTCTAATTTAATTTTTGACTCTTGTAAGTAAATGTCTTAATTACAAGTTATCTGTTACAGCTGAAATTCTAATAAATTTGGAAGATCAATTCAGGACATGGTGGTGTGTTAAAAAACAGAGCAAAGATATTTCACAACTGCTCCATGCTAAGACCTGATAAGTAGGTACTACTTTAAAAATAAATGTTGCATCAAAATAAGAAAAACTACAGCAAGGGAAAACCAAAAAACAAACAAACAAAAAAACTCCACACCTCAGAGTACAACCAGAAGTCTTCTTGCAGCATTTAAATGTCCCACGGGATCTAAGTCTAAACCATTAGTACTGACCTCCCCACTGGATTCTGTAAAAGACGCACAACTTGAGGGGTCCACAAGCAGCTGTGCCCTGCAGGCTCCATGCTCCTGTGCTAACTGCCTAGATACTGCTTGGAGCTGCAGTGTGATCAGGAAGTCAGCTCAGACCACATGTTGATGTGGTTTATCAGATGGAGCAGGAATTATGAGTAAACCCATTCCATTTCCTAACTGAATCAAGGTTCTGCACTTTGGCAACCCTACCAGCCATCACTTCAAAATTTATCCTGGTAACATGGAAAATGAATCCTTAAACAAACTGCTCACAGCCCTTTGATCTTGGATGACTTTGATGCATCCATGCACAAGCTGCTCACCTGATAAGCTGCCTCCTCATGGGGCGGGAGTCTTATTGATCTCGCTACCTGGGCCAGATTCTAATGAAACTTGATAGGCTAACAAATCAATGAAATCAAAGTATTTCATTAAATGAATGAATTTTGTTTCCATTCACTTTGTTGTAAAAAACAGAACAACTTGGATCTCAAGATCTCAATCAAGATGCTCCGAAAATGAAAAGAGGCCAAGATAGCCCAGATGTCATGTGAAACAATTGAGGCATTTTTAAAAAAATATTTTATTAGTTGTAAGTAGACACAGCACCTTTATTTTATTTATGTGGTGCTGAGGATCGAACCCAGGGTCTCACACATTGGAGAGAAGCACTCTACCATTAAGCCATAGCCCCAGCCCCTGAGGCATTTATTTTTAATGCGAGAAAGCTTAGTTTTTTTAAAAACAAACAAGAAAATTCTAACTTTAAAATAGATTCAAGGTTATTCCCCCAGTTTCATGTTTTTTCATCAATATTTATACATCTTTCTGAGTCCAGTTATTTAACATTTCCTCTTGACACTGCATTTGAGGGTAATGTGTGTCACCTCAGGGTCAGATACCAGATACTGAGCACATCTGTGCTTCCCCTTCGCCAGGCTCCCTGTGTGCCACCAGGAAACTAGCAGCCCTCTGGCGTCACAGCCATCTGTTGTCAGAAACCTCTCTCTTAAAATTGCATCTTTTACCCAAAATGAATTCCACTTCTCCATTCATGACAAGTGAAGCAGGAGAAGGGGAGAGGGGAGAAACCAGGCTCCTCTTTAAGCTAGTTCTCCAAATAACTCCAGCAATCCCTGGGGCCCCTAGCCCTGAGCAGAGAGCCAGTTGTGCAGCCAGTGGAATATGGACATATACAGCCATGGGCAGCCTTTACTGAGGGGAGTTCCAGACATCAGACATCAGTGGCCTCAAAGAGGTAGAGTGGAGTGTCACTGGGGAATCCCTGGTCCTTCTGGAGCCAATGGCACCCGGCACCACAGGGTATTTCCCATCCTATAGGGATGCCCTGGTGGTTTCTAGAAATGGTCCAGGGCAAAGTTAATAGTAATGGCAATGACTCTCCTCTAAGGAAACTGTCAGGTGGGTTCTTGAACTGCCTGTTAATGTTGAAGTTCATGGGTAATTCCTGTTCCTGTGGACTATCTCCCTTGCCTGCCACATTCCAAATGGAAACCACTCTTCCACCAGCTGACCCTCTGATTTCCCATTAAATTTCCCAAGTTTGTAAAGCTCATATCGCTCCCTAAACTCACAGTATTTCATATATGTGTGTGTTCACCAATAACCGGGCAGGCAATAAATCGTGACATAAACTATGTTATTTTATAAAGAAAAGATAAATGTTTAAGGTAAAGGATACGCCAGTTACCCTGATTGGATTATTTCACACTGCATTCGTGTACTGAACTATTACACTGTACCTAGTAAGTATGTACAATTATGATGCATCAAATAAAAAAAAATCAATATATGTTGTTTTACAATACTTCTGAAAAGTTTATACCACATCTCTCACTAGTAGGGATGATTTCTCAGACGCTTGTGTGTGTGTGTGTGTGTGTGTGTGTGAGTGTGTGTGTTTTGTGTGGTGCTGAGGATAGAAAAACCCAGGTCTCACATGTGCTAGGCAAGAGCTCTACTGCTGAGCTATAACCCTAGCCCCATTTCTTCTTTTTTAATTTCCAGGAATCTAACATAGACCTGTAGTAGAAAAGAATTCAACTTTTGTTTGCCAAATTTCACTTAAAATTTGTCAATTATTGATTATTTCCTCCAACCATTCCCTTCATCTACCCCCAAGAAAATCATTTACTGCAGAAATTGAAAAATTAAATATTGTTCCCTTTTATCTGAGACAAGATGGGAAGGGTTTATCCTGGAACACAAATTCTTCAAATGAGAAAATCATGATAAAAATGCAACGACTTAATAACATTACTCTGGGGCTCTAATCAATCATTCACAAAACACACCTCAGCCCTGAAGAACCTGCCAGAAACAGGAAAAAGGATCTATGAACTAAAAAGTACAGCGAATTCACCTCCATGCTTTCTGTGAACATAAATATGCAAATGCACAAGTGGTCGGTGGTATTTGTGAATGACACTCTTTCTGGGCCCTACCACTCCTTCAAGTTCAGATTTCAATTCAAATGGCATCTCCTCCACGAAGACCTTCCTGATATCCCAGCTTAAAGGTTCCCTTCACCCCCACTCCCATTATTGCTCATAGCGCTCTCCGGACACAGACCACATTTGTAATCACATGTTTCTTGGTTCATTGTTCTGTCTCCCTTTCTTGACTGAAAGCCCCATGAGAGTGGGATCAGGTCCACTTCTTGCACCCCGAACCACGCCTTACCCAGAACAAGCTGTGTGTTGAACAAACACCCTGAGCAACCTACTGCCATGGTCAAAAGTGAAGGAAGTCAGAAGAGCTGTCTAAACCACAGAGGGAGTTTGTGGGAACAGTCACCCACAGGGACAGAGGCAGACCCAAGTGGTTTACCTGCTTTTACTTATAGGAAATGGGCATAACTGCCACCCCAAGGGGTTGCTGTCAAAGCCCCTAATATGGTGCCCCAGAATACACTGCCAGAGCAATTCCGCCACTTTTTCCTCTTTTCTGAAACCAGATTATTTGGGAATACACACACAATCATACGCAAAGCATAAAATCATTCTGAGCTCAATTCAATGGACTCAAGCCCTTGAAAGGTGTGGCCCTGGATGGAAGGGTAGGCAGGTGAAAAGGACGGGGAGAACTTGAGTGGAAACGGGAGGTCACTGCTGAATTACATTCCACACTAAATCCTGTGCTGGACATTCAGGTACCTGTTCAATTTCACTGTCAACCCCCCACCCTCCTTTTCTCCATCAGCAAGGATAGCCCAGAGTAACTCAAGGTCTAACCGGAAACCAAAAGACATGCACAAATCCAGGAGTGGTGGAGATGGGAGGGGGATACTTTAACTCATAATAAATTTAAAGAAGTAAATTCAGAATATTACTCCTGACTTAAGCCCTAAATTGAGATATTATAATGGATCAGTTTAAACCATGTAAATCTGGCACCACTTTTTACAGTTTATTTGAAATAGTAAGAAGAGTAATGAGAGAGAAATTTTCATTGATCTTTAAAACACATATATTATAAAGCATTAGAAGTTTTCTATTCTGCCAGGCGTGGTGGCGCATGCCTGTAATACCAGCACTTGGTTGCAGGAGCCCTGATTTCGCTTCAGGCAGCAACACTTGGGAGGCTGAGGCAGGAGGATCGCAAGTTCAAAGCCAGCCTCAGCAATGGCGAGGCACTTAGCAACTCAGTGAGACCCTGTCTCTAATAAAATACAAAAAAGGGCTGGGGATGTGGCCCAGTGGTCGAGTGCCCCTGAGTTTAATCCCTGGTGCCAAAAAAAAAAAAAAAGAAGAAGAAGAAGGAGAAGGAGAAGGAGAAGGAGAAGAAGAAGAAGAAGAAGAAGAAGAAGAAGAAGAAGAAGAAGAAGGAGAAGGAGAAGGAGAAGGAGAAGGAGAAGAAGAAGAAGAAGAAGAAGAAGAAGAAGAAGAAGAAGAAGAAGGAGAAAAAGAAGAAGAAGGAGAAGGAGAAGGAAAAGGAGAAGGAAGAGAAGGAGAAGAACTCTATTCTTGGATATTGGTACAAAGGGGAAAATTCAGGGAGGCCATTTTCTCCTTCAATTTGTAACTTTCCCAAGAAAATCTTTAGTACAGCCAAAATTAATGTGGGCTGTATAACTATTCATGGTCAAGGGATGTATAATTGGTGAATAATAAAATCCCAAAAGATACTTCCATTTCAATCCTTGGAATCAAGATTTTACAGATGTGTTAAAGTTAAGGGACTTGAGATGGGAGATTATCCTGGATTATTGAAATGGACCCAAAGTAATTATCAGTATCTTCACAGAGGGAGACAGAGTATAGACTGTTCTTTCCACTTTTCTGTAAGTTTAAACATTTTTAAATTTTTTAAAAATTGAAAGAAAAATTCCAAGGTAAAAAAATTAAATGTCTTCCAATCTCATGTCATTAATTGTACCCTAAACTCAAATTTTCCTAGTTCTTATTTCTGCTTGTTTGAAGATATCTACAATAGAAGTGCTAATAACAGTGACAGCAACAGCAGTAGAATTTTAAAAACCAAAGAAACAGTATTTTACAGATTAGAAGTACTTTTTAAGTAATAATTAAATGGATTATAATCAATTGAAAATAACGTAACACATTTACAAAAAATAGCAGCTGAGGCTATTATTAAAGCAGAAAATATATGCCAGACACTGCACACAAGTACTTTTTGTGTATTATTTAATTAACTCTCATAATACTTATCACCATTATCATCCCCACTATGCAGATGAGACATGGAAAGCTTAGATCAGTCACACAGCTTGTAAATACCAGAGCTGTGATTTAAACTCAGGTAGTCTAGCCTACTACAAGGATAATCAAAACAATTTTCCTTTAAAAATGTAAAAACTTACACAGTGAAGGGAAAGAACAAAAGGAGGCATGATTCTTCCCTCAATAAGGCAAAGGAAAGAAAAAGTCAGGTCAATCAAAAAACTCAAGGGAAAACAAGCACCATCAACAAGACAAGCAAGACGTGGTTAAAATGTGCCATGATTTTGAGAAACTTGTGAATCCATTTGAAAGAGACATTAGAAGCTTTCTGCTCTGAGTGACACCATAATGTGCTATTAGAATCACAGAGCAGGAGTGTCTCCACACCACACTGCTTGGCTCTCCTTCAGTCAGGGTGTATATTAACATTGCTTGCATGCAACCTTTGGACTCAAAGGTTACACTCCCTGCTCCATTGGCTTGCAACCTTTAGACTCAGCCAACGACAAAGTGAAGAAAACATTTCCAGGTAGAAAGAAAAGACAAATGTCATCAACCCCAACAATGTGGAAAGACAGAACTGAGAACAGTTGAAAGACAGAGAACCCTCATCTTATAAAATATGGCACTTGAAATAAAAGGAAGAAAAGCTGATGGAATAAGACACAGAGGTATATGGAAGTTAAAATTACAATGGTGATCAATAGAACAATTCAATAGTGATAAAACAAAGAAGTTGTGCCTGCCTGTGTATGAGTGTGTGCATACATGAGCTTCATCTATCATAGCAAAAGCACCAATAGATAAAACCCAAAGCAGAAGCATCAAAAACAATGAGTAAGGATATTATTTGAGTTATAGAAGTAATACCACAAAAAAGAGCTATTAAAAATGTGTTGAAATTAGGAAAACTACTCCATTCACAATAGCCTCAAAAAAAAAAAAAAAAAAAAAAAAAAAAAAAAAAAAGTGGGAATCAATCTAAAAAGGAGGTGAAAGCCCTGTACAATGAAAACTACAGAACACTAAAGAAAGAAATTGAAGAAAACCTCAGAAGATGTAAAGATCTCCCATGCTCCTGGATAGGCAGAATTAATATTGTCAAAATGGCCATACTACCAAAAGCATTATACAGATTTAATGCAATTTCTATTGAAATCCCAATGACATTCTTCATAGAAATAGAAAAAGCAATCATGAAATTTATTTGAAAAAATAAGAGACCCAGAATAGCTAAAGCAATCCTTAGCAAGAAAAGTGAAGCAGGAAGCATCACAATACCAGAGCTTAAACTATACTACAGAGCAATAGTAACAAAAATGGCATGGTATTGGTACCAAAATAGACTTGTAGGCCAATGGTACAGAATAGAGGACACAGAGACAAACCCACATAATTACGGTTATCTCATACTAGACAAGGGTGTCAAAAACATTTACTGGAGAAAAGATAGCCTATTCAACAAATGGTGCTGGCAAAACTGGAAATCCATATGTAGCAAAATGAAATTAAACCTCTATCTCTCACTCTGCACAAAAATCAACTCAAAGTGGATCAAAGATTTAGGCACTAGAACAGAGACCCTGTGCCTAATCAAAGAAAAAATAGGCCCAAATCTGCACCATGCCAGCCTAGGATCTGACTTCCTTAACAAGAATCCTAAAGTGCAAGAATTAAAATCAAAAATCAATAAATGGGATGGATTCAAATTAAAAAGCTTCTTCTCAGCAAAGGAAACAATAACAAGGGGAGAGAGCCTACAGATTGGGAGAAAATCTTTACCATATGCACCTTCAATGAAGCATTAATTTCTAGGATATATAAAGAACTCAAAAAACTTAACACCAAAAAAACAAATAACCCAGGGCTGAGGCTATGGCTAAGCAGTAGAGCACACATCTCGCATGTGTGAGGCCCTGGGTTTGATCCTCAGCACAACATAAATAAAATAAAGGTATTGTGTCCACCTACAACTAAAAATAAATAAATAAACAAAATGAAAAAATAACCCAGTCAATAAATGGGCTAAGGAACTGAACAGATACTTCACAGAAGAAGAAATACAATTGATCAACAAATATGTGAAAAAGTGTTCAACATCTCTAGCAATTAGAGAAATGCAAATTAACACTACTCTAAGATTTCATCTCATCCCAGTCAGAATGGCAATCATCAAGAATACAGGCAAAAATAAATGTTGGTGAGGATGTGGGCAGGGCGGGGGGGGGGGGGGAAGGTACACTCATATACTGCTGGTAGGACTGCAAATTGGTACAACCACTATAGAAAGCAGTATGGAAATTCCTCAGAAAACTGGGAATGAAACCACCATTTGATGCAGTTATCCCACTCCTGGGTTTATACCCAAAGGACTTAAAATCAGCATACTATAGTGACAGAGCCACATCAATGTTTATAGCAGCTCAATTCACAATAGCTAAACTATGAAAACAACCTAGGTATCCATCAATAGAGGAATGGATAAAGAAAATGTGGTATATATACTCAATGGAATATTACTCAGCTTTAAAGAAGAGTGAAATTATGGCATTTGCCAGTAAATGGTTGGAGTTAGAGAATATCATACTAAGTGAAATAAACCAGTCCCACAAAACCAAAGGCCAAATGTATTCTCTAATATGAGGATGCTAATTCACAATAAGGTGGGGAGGGGGGTACTAGGGAAGAATAGAATTAACTTAGGTAGAGGGAGATGATGGGAGGGGAGGAAGGGGATGCGGGGATAGGAAAGATAGTAGAATAAAATAGACACTATTACTGTATGTATATATGTGACTACATGACCAATATGATTCTGCAACACGTACACTCAGAAAAATGAGAAATCATATCCCATCTATGTATGATATATCAAAGTACATAAGTGCATTCTACTGTCATGTATAACTAATTAAAACAAATTTAAAAATTTTAAAAATGTGTTGACTCTGGAAAGATACTATTGCTTTTCACTAACAGCTTTTCTTTACTCTCTGATTTTTTTCAACTGTGTTCATGAATCACATTAAAAATAATCATCTAGTTTAGAAGTTATTAATTGTAAATAACCAGATGGTAAATATTTGAGGCACTATGGGCCATACAGGTCTCTGCTGCAATTATACAAATCTGCCAATGGAGCTCAAACACACAGTTCTTAGATGAATGGGTGTGGGCTGTGTTCCAACAAAACTTTATTTACATAAACAGGTGGCAAGGTAGATTTGCTGGCAATCTCTCATCTGCTGACCCCTGATCTAGTCCAGTATTTCTCAAACTATGTACTACAGGATACTCCAATATATTCAAGAGTTTTCCTCCAAATGAAGGATAACTTTCACAGTCAAAGAGTTCAGGAAAAGCAAGATTTAACAGTGCTAAGTAGATTTATTTACTTTATGACTTCTTGTAGCCTTGTGGATATAGGTGTCTTAATACACAACCTTTCTCCAATTCATTTGAATACACTGGAAAAGTACCAGACTAGCAATATTTCAAAGCCACTGATGTTCAGTGAACAGACTGGGAAACAGTGTTATAATCTAATTCCTACCCTGATGAATAAAATAAGGCTTGGAAAAGAGGGAAGTTGCTCACCCAAGGTTATTCGACCAGATGGTGTCAGAGATGGGAACAGGACCTAGATAGTTTACTGTCCTCACTGCATTTCAGAGGGTCACTCATTTATCCCATGTAGCCAACCAATGCAAAGCTATCCTGAGTCATCTCTATCCTGAATGACTTCACAGGAAGTTACTGTAACTCCATTGATAAAACAATACTTAAACCTTAAAAAGACTCTGGGGTGTAGATTTTATTATTTTCCTTAGAAACAACATGAAGCCAGGTGAATTTATTGGACACAGTCGCTGTGAATCTGTTTTGTTGTTGTTGTTTTGTTTGTTTGTTTTTGTTTTGGGTACTAGGGATTGAACTCAGGGGCACTCGACCACTGGGCCACATCCCCAGCCCTTTTTTATATTTTTATTAGAGACAGGGTCTCACTGAATTGCTAAGTGCCTTGCCATTGCTGAGGTTGGCTTTGAACTTGCAATACTCCTGCCTCAGCCTCCCAAGTGCTGGGATTACAGGCGTACGTCACCATGCCGGGCTGCGGATCTGTTTTCTAATTCCTAATGCAAGAGTAGGGGAGTAGAAAAAATAGAAAATAAATAAAATGAAATAATCTTTTTCTCTCAATGTTTTCAGGATTCTAAAAAGCATGCTATTCAGTGGTAAGTAATGAGTAGTTATTGATTAAGCTCTCTCTGAATATACATCAACATACAAAGCAGAGAACATGTGTTTGGGAGATAAGAAAACATTGAGAAGGATCAAGGACAAAAGAAAAGGATTCAAAACCTAAGAGTTAGTAAACATCCCAAATTTTCCTATGAGGCCAGTAAAACAAACTCAGAAATTTTCAGGATATAAACTGAATTTTCAAAAAGAGAAGGAAATCCAAGGTTTAATCAAGGTCCAGGCTAGATAGGATTATATATATATGTGTGTGTGTGTATATATATGTATTAATTAAAGAAATATATATATACACATATATATGCATTAATTAAAGAAAATCAGGTGTACCCACTCTGAAAAGAACATCCTGGTTCATAAAGGTGGCTTCTTAATTCCTAAAATTTCACTGCATCATTATTTTCTTTACAACAGACAAATCAATTGTTCCATTTTCTCCACGTTTCTCAGTTCTATGATGTTGATGATGATGATTTGGTATTGGGGATTGAACCCAGGAACTTAACCACTGAGCCACATCCCCAGTGCCCGCCCCAGCCCCCAATTTTGTTTTTCTTTTTTTGGTACAAGGGATTGAACCCAGGGGCACTCAGCCACTGAGCCACATCCCCAGCCGCGCCCCGCCCCCCCTTTTCTTTTTTACTTTTTGCTTTTGATATAGCATCTCCCTAAGGTGCTTAGGGCCTTGCTAAGTTGCTGAGACTGGCTTTGAACTTGCAATCTTCTTGCCTAAGGCTCCCAAGCCACTGGGATTAAAGGCATGCATTGTGATTATTAATAGACATGACGTTTTAAAAACATTCATAGCCAACTTAGCTAAGGGGCAGCTTTCCCCTAACACCCTGATGAATAGTGTGAGATGAATTCTACTTTATCCAGAACCAAGAGAATGCAAGCTCTGCTGACAGAATCCCCATCCAAGGAAGTCCAAATCAGAATGCTCTAGAGGTCATCAGTCAGTGGCCCATGGGAAGCAGCTGCAGTTGACCTACAAAGCCTACCGTGGCCTTGTTCCAAGCTAACCCTTATTAGAACCCACAGTCTGACCCAGACTGTCCTTGAGGTCAGAACTTACATCCCAAGGCTTGCCCTAATGGTCTAACATAGTGGAAAGTTGAAAATTCATCAACCCTTGAGGCACTGTCATCAGATTCTTCCCAGACCACTTACTATTCCTCTGCTACACTCCAAAATTTCCTAGGTGCTGTGAAACCAGGCAAGGAAGAAACTGTTGCAGAACAGGAAAGTGAGAAGAACAGGAAAGTGAGAAACCATGTAGATATAGGAGGTCCCTAGGTTTAAATGCAAATAGCTCTTGGCCTGATCTACCCAGTACAAGAACCAATGGTCAAACATGACTACTTGAAGGTATGGTGTGCCATACTGGAAATGTGGAACTAAATATTAATTTTTAATTTAAATTTACAAACAAAGCCAATGCAAAGTATTTTTCTATTAAACACAAATACTTTGCTTTGGCAGTACTACATTTGACATTAAATGCTACGTTGTTTAAGATGTTACTAGTGAAGTGTAATGTGGGGATCTATCTACACAGGCTGCAACACTGATTGGCTGAAATAATTTTGTTCACACAGATTTAACACTATAGTGCACTCACCTGAATATTATAAACTGCATGAGTTATAGTACTATCTCTGTAAGCCACAGTTGGCAATTATACTGAAAAATCTGTTTTATGTAAAATATAATATTTTTCTAGTTTACAAAATAAATATGGCAATATTTTCAAATTTAAAACAGTCAGTGATAACACAAAAGCAAATGGAGATGCAGAAGTTAATTCTACAATCAGAATGGTAAAGGGAAAAGGAGATGGAAGAGGAAGCTATATAAAAATTGTCATAATCAAAGGCAATTATGATTTTCTGTAGCAGAGCAGAATGAAAAAGCTTTTAGCTGCAACAAGAAAATCAAAGATAACAAAGCAGACAATATTAAGAAATAATTTCAGCAAAGCCATAGTGAATTTGATGCTATATCCTCTAAAGAGTCAAAAAAAAGATCAATGAAACTAGTAATTTGAAGTTAGAACTAAGCAGTCAGTAAAAAAGTTTTAATGATTTTTAACATCTGAGCTTGTAACTCTGGCCAACAATAGGACATGTTTGATTCTTACAAAAGAAAATAATTTTTAGATTAAGAAAAGTTAAGAAAATGATTACAGAAATTTTGTTAGAAAATTGGGAGAAGAGGGGTTCCATTCCCAGTTTTCCAAGAAATCTCCATACTACTTTCCATAATGGTTGCACGATTTTGCAGTCCCACCAGCAATGTATGAGCGTGCATTTTTCCCCACATCCTCTCCAACATTTATTGTTGTTTGTGTTTTTAATAGCTGCCATTCTGACTGGTGTGAAATGATATCTTAGGGTAGTTTTGATTTGCATCTCTCTAATTGCCAGTGATGTTGAGCATTTTTTTCATGTATTTGTTGATTGATTGTATATCTTCTTCTAAGAGGTGTCTGTTCAGTTCTTTGGCCCACGCTATAACCCAGCCATCCCACTCCTGGGTCTATTCCCAAAGGACTTAAAAACAGCATATTACAGTGACACAGCTATCTCAATGTTTGTAGCTGCACAATTCACAATAGCTAGGTTGTAGAACCAACCTAGATGTCCCTCAGTAGATGAGTGGATTAAGAAAATGTGGTATATATGCACAATGGAATTTTACTCAGCAATAAAAGAAAATAAAATAATGGCATTTGCAGGTAAATGGATGAAGTTGGAGGATATAATGCTAAGTGAAGTTAGTCAGTCTCAAAAATCCAAGTACCAAATGTTTTCTCTGATATAAGGAGGCAGAGTCACAGTGATGTTGGGTGTTGGGGTACATAGGAGGATTAGAGGATCACTAGAGTGGTCAAAGGGGAGGGAGGAGAAGGGAGGGAGCTAAGGGGGTATGGGGGGAGAGAAAAGGTGGTATAATAAGATGGATATCATTATCCTAAATGCATGATTGAAGACTTGAATAGTACGAATATACTTTGTATACAAACAGTGTTATGTGAAAAGAAGCTCTATGTGTGTATTATGAATTGTAATGCATTCTACTAATAAAAAGAAAGAAAATTGCTAGAAGATAAAAAAGATATTCTATGAAAAGTGAAAACTTTTAATTGAACAACTAAGCAATAGCCCATAGAAAACAAAATATTTTTTAATAATGTCAAAAATCAAAGGATGCCACATTTGCATAACCATGAGTAATTTTCTTAGCTTTAAATGAGTTTTGCAATGTAAGAAACACTATTCCATACTTCGGGTAAAGAAACACTACTAATACATCAGGCAAAAGACTTACAAATTTTAAGAAGAAATATTGTCAATTCATAGCCCCCAAACAACCCCCCCACCAAATTGAACTCATACTGTTTTGATCTTTTGCATCTCTTAAGGAATATTGGCTAGATTTAGGAACAAAAGCTTCTATCATGACAGAGAGTGCTCATACAATGTTAAGTCAAAAATCCAGACTTATGGGTTCGGGGTACATAGGAGGATTAGAGGAACATTAGAATGGTCAAAGGGGAGGGAGGGGAAGGAAGGGAGCAAGGGGGGATGGAGGGGGAAAAAAGAAAAGGTGGTTGAATAAGATGGATATCATTATCCTAAATGCATGATTGAAGATTTGAATGGTACGAATATACATTGTATACAAACAGTGTTATGTAAAAAGATGCTCTATATGTTTATTATGAATTATAATGCATACTACTATTATAAATACAACTTTGAATAAAAAACATGTATATTGTAAACAATCATAAATATTGTTTTAAATCTTGAGGTTTTTACACTTTACTGCCCTGTAATATATAAAATGATAGAAATCCCTTTAATCAAAGGGATTCATTAGTACCAAACAATGTGATTTTAATAAAAATATTGCAGTTGGAGCAAGAAAAAAACAAACAAAATATTCCAAATATCCATTATCTGCAATTGTATGAAGCCATTTTCCCTTTATTCAGCATGTCCCTTGATTTTGTCCACATTTAAATTATTTGGCACATAATATAAATCCTCATTTGTGTATTATGCTCACATGTTTCCATAATCCTTTTTCTCTGATTTTAATATAGTTGTTATTTATGAAGACTAGAAGCAAAGTAAAATGGCTTTAATATCCACTGTTTGAATTGAAATCACATATTAACTTCTAATATCTAAAAGAGTAATAAAGGAAAAATGATCTTAAAAAAAAATAAGAGGGCTGGGATTGTGGCTCAGTGGTAGAGCACTCGCCTAGCACGTGTGAGGCCCAGGTTCAATCCTCAGCACCATGTAAAAATAAACGCACTGTGTACAACTAAGGCAAATAAATAAATGTTTAAAAAAAAAATAAGAGGGCTGGGGTTGTGGCTCAGAGGTAGAGCGCTCGCCTAGCACGTGCGCGGCCCGGGTTCGATCCTCAGCACCACGTAAACATAAATGCATTGCATTGTGTACAACTAAAGCAAATAAATAAATATTAAAAAAAAAAAAAAGAGACTGGTTTATCTCTTAACACCTAAGCATACTATTGGATACTAATTTGTGATCAGTTTTCTGAAGTGGTATTTATAAAAACTGTCATGAGTACTGTATTAGTCAGCTTTGTGCTGCTGTAACAAAATATCTAAGATAATATTATTATTTTAAAAAATCTTATTAAAAAGGAAAGGCCAGGCTCGGTGGCGCACGCCTGTAATCCCAGCACTTTGGGAGGCTGAGGCAGGAGGATCATGAGTTCAAAGCCAGCCTCAGCAATGGCGAGGCACTTAGCAACTCAGTGAGACCCTGTCTCTAATAAAATACAAAAAAGGGCTGGGGATGTGGCCCAGTGGTCTAGTGCCACTGAGTTCAATCCCCAGTACCAAATAAATAAATAAATAAAAAAGGAAAGGCTTATTTTGGCTCACAGTTTTGGAGGTTTCCAACCATGGTCATTTGGCCCTATTGCTTTGGGCCTGTGGGGAAGAAGCACATGGTGGCAGGGATCATGTGGTAGCACAAGCTGCTTTCTTCATAGCAGCCAGGAAGGGAAACCAAGAGATAGGAAAAGGCAGGGGTCCCAATATTCCCTTCTAGAGTACATCCCCAATGAGCAGAAAACCCCCCCACTAGGCTCTACCTCTTAGTAGTTCCACCATCTCCCAGCAGTGCCACAGACTGGGAATCAGGTCTTTAAAACACGGGCCTTTGTGGGACACTAATATAAACCATGGTAAATATTGTTAAAATTGTCCATATAAATATATAAATGCTATGAATTAATGCCTATGTGAAAATAATTGAAAACCATGATTTTTTTTTTTTTTAAGACCAGGGATTAAACCCAGAGACGCAACATACCCAGCCCTTTTTATTTTTTATTTTGAAACAGGGTCTCGCTAAATTACCTAGGGCCTCACTAAGTTGCTGCACTGGCTTTGAACTAGTGATCTTCCTGCCTCAGCCACCCAGGCCACTGGGATTATAGGCATGTGCCATTGTGCCTGACAAAAACGATGAATTCAATAATTATGTCTTTCTTTGCCAGTAATTTCTGGGTGAGTCACAGAAGATTTCTATAAAGATACACTGTACAGTTTACTCCAATTCAAGATATGCTTTATCCAAAATGAGCACATGCAATATACTCAATGAAGACAACAAACCGTAAAGTGATTTGTGTTTATTCACAGATATTATACTACCTATGAGCAAGCTACGTTTGAAGTTCCAAGAACAGGAAAATTTATTTGTAACCCAGCTAGACAGGCAGGAGAATCTGTACCAAAATTAATACTTTTCATAAGACAAGTGAAAATAATGGTGATATACATTTGTGTGTGTGTGTGTGAGGGGGGTACTGGGAATTGAACACAGGGGTTGTTTCCTACTGAGTTACACCCAGCCCTTTTTATTTTGTATTTTGAGACAAGGTCTCACTACCTTGCCAAGGTTGGCCTGAAACTCCTGCCTCAGCCTCAGGCATTTGCCACCACCCCTGGCTATATATTTTTCTGATTTGAATCACTACACATATTTCACTGAAATCAAAAACAGATATAAATAGCCTTCAAAATCTACAAGTTTGAAGAATATTTAGTTGATATTGATAAATTAAAACTTAGTTCTCAATTTTTAAACTATATTTTGCCACACGATCGTCACAGATTTTATGCCAAAAAAATTTTTCCCAAAAAGTGAGGTGTGACCATTATGCGAAGCTTTTTCAAAAATATCTTGATATTACTTAAAGATCATCTAAACTAAACTGTCTTTGGTGCAAGATTAGAATGCACAGAATACTTGGAAATATAGGTTAATGCTGTGGCAATGATCATGTGGTGAAATACAGTATTCCTTTGAATTCCATGTTAGTAATTCTGAGTTGGCGTAAGAGTGAGTGAATTTACATAACTTGAACAGATAGAGCTTTTAAACTGATGTGCTTTTGTTTCAAAAAGTCAAATTAATTCTAAAAAAAGATGAATCCGTTTTGTCAATCTGGATGCAAATATTAATGGAAAGTGATTTTTTGACACTTGATTCAGCTGCTGGGAAACTTAAGTACATCTGGAACTTGGTTATAATTCAACTATAAATTTTATGAAATCTAAATACAGACCAAGTGTTTCAGATGAAAATTTAGTATCTGAATTTAGATCTGATATAGCTGTAACATATATGCCAAATTTGAAGACTTACTACCAAAAAAGAAAAAGAAAAAAAATGTTTCATTTATATTTTTAACACAGATTTCTGTTGCAATAATAATATTTTGGATAGACTGGATTAAGGAAAACAGATTGTTAAAATTAGTTTCACCTTGTTAAAATTAATTTCACATTTTTCTTCTTATGTTTTAATGTAACTACTAAGAAATCTCAAATTACACCGGGCGTGGGGGCACTTGTCTGTAATCCCAGCTACCGCAGAGGCTGAAGCAGGAAGACTACAAGTTTGAGGCCAGCCTCCACAACTGTCTCAAAATAAAAAATAAAAAAGGGCTGGGAATGTAGCTCAGTGGTAACTACTGGTTCACTTTCCAGTAGCACAAAAGAAAGAAATCTCAATTACAGATGTGGCTCATGTTATGTATCTATTCAACAGTTATAAATTCTAGCTACTTAAAGCAGTCTTTTCCCAGAAACCCTGCTATCATTTGAAAATTTCTTAGAAATATAGAGTCTCAGGCCTTAGTCAAAACCTACCTAATCGAACCTGAATTTTAACAAAAATCATAGATTAGGTCAAAATGGGGAAAAAAAGGAAGCAGATTTATCTTTTTGCCTGACAACTAGGAGATGGTAGGCAGTGAAAGGAGAAACCAGTCAAATATATTGTATAACTGTATATTGTATAATTGTACAATGGTTTCAGGACAAAGGACATCAGGAAGCAAATGAGATGAGCATATAATTGTGCAAGCTTATCACTAGAGAGATTTCTTGGCAGTAACACAGGGAGGGAGAGCTCAGGGACAGTCCAGCAGATTCCCTGCATCAAAAACACAGACTGAGAGTTTGGGGAAACCCAGGCAGCTAGGACTTGTAAGAAAGGGTACCCAAAGGGAAAGAACAGCACACAGAGAGAACACCAGAGATCTCAGTCCTCAAGTATTCAATGCATGTATATAACCAAACATCCCGTGGCTGGGGAAAGCACACCAGAAGACATGAGTGATAGCAGCGGCTAGTGCTCAGGCACAGGTGAAAATAGTACCTGCTTCCACCAGACAGGAGAAACTCACAATTCAGGTATAGTAGGTACTCAGAAACACATTGCTTATGTTTACAATGATGCAGCTTTAAAAACTAAAAGGGAAAAACTCAATCGGTAAAAGTTAAAGATGTATACTTATTTACTAAAGCAATCGCTAAAATAGCTAAACAAAGAGATACAGCCAATAAGCTAACTAAGGAGAGAAATTGGAATCATAAAACATATTCAAATAATTCCAAAAGGAGACAGAAATATAGGAAATAGCAATGAAGAATAGATAAGCTATAAAGAAAACAACTAGCAAAATGATAGATCTAAAATTAGCTCTATCAATAGTTACATTACATGTAAGTGATCTAAATATTCCAACAAAAGACTGATTTTCATATGGGGGATATTCAAAGGTATACTGCACTTTAATATAGTTTTAAAGTAAAAGGATAGAAAAAGATACACCGTGCAAAATCAATCCAAAGAAAACTGAAGTGGCTTTATGAAAACCAGGCAAAGCATATTCTAGAGAAAAGAATATCAGTTGATGGAAAGAAGATCCCTTCATAATTGTAAGTGGCCAGTTCATCAATAGGACATAAAATTCCTAATCATTTATTCACTTCCGATGGTCTTCCACTTACGTTGGGGTTGTGTTCTGACATACCCAACCTAAGCTGAAGATAACATGAGTCAAAATCCATTCAATACATCTCACATAAGAAACTTATGTAGCTTAATTTAGCCAACCCTAGACCAGTTCCAAATGCTAACATCAACCTACAGTTGGGCAAAGCTATCTAACACAAAGGCTCTTTTATAATGAAGTTTTGACTATCTCATGGACACACACAGGCATCTTGTAGACATGATGGGAAGGGATGCAAAAACACAAAAGAACATCCCCAAATGTGGCACTGTAGAGTATCAGCTGTTTTCCCCCATGATCACATGGCTGACGGAGCTGCAGCTCACCGTGCTGCCAGGTACCTCAGAAGAGTATCGCACCATATATCACACTAGCCTGGGAAAAGATCAAAATCAAAACTTGATGCATGAATGTGTATCACTTTCACACTATTGGGGAGAGCCCAAAAATCATTACGTCAAACCACCATAAGTTGGGGACTATCTGCATATGAAGCAAAAACTGACAGAACGACTAGGAGACACAGACAAGTTCACAGTCACAATCACATATTTCTACGCTGCTTTCTTGACTTCTGATAGAACAAGTACACAGATAATCAGTATATGCATGAAAGATTGGAACAAGATCACTAAGTGCCATATATGCACATTACAGTTTGAGGACCACTGCCCTATGCTACTTATAATGGGTACACAGTGTAGATCCAGATCGATTTTTCTGCAAATATCAAGAAAAGTTGGAGTAATTTATCCAAGATCATATCATAGAGCCCTGGAAGTTAAGAAATTGTGGCTAAACGCTGACCCAAACTTCCCCAAAAAAAAACCTAACTAGAAGGTTAAGAAAACAGTGCCAACATTATGCCTCAATAAAGTTGTTTAAAGAAAAAGAAGAGTCTTTTGACGTCCAACTGGTATCATCATAGCTGGTGCTTTTTATCTGACTTCTATGCTGACCCAGAGCTATAGAAGAAGGTATTTTCAGGAAAGCTAATCTTAAGAAAATAAATCACAGCATTTGGAGATGACAGAGTTAGTTGAAAGAGACTGGACTTTTCTAACAGAACTGGAAATAACACCAGCCCCGCAACTTAAATTAAATCTCCATGAGACTTACTGTACTCCTTACAGGACTACACTAACAGCTGTTATAAAATAAGGTATAGATGTTGCCTAGCACATAGCATAACATGCTCAGTAAATATCAGTTTCTTTCCTACATGCACTGACTAGTCAGTGTGAACACCCCCGGAGCAGAGATTAGCTCTCCAGCACATCTGCTTGAATAATCCCAGTAAAGACCAGGAAAGTCAATACCTTCAACCGCAAAGTCAGTCTCTCCATTTTGATCACTGAAAATCCTGAGGCATCATTCAACTGAGCCAAACTTTTCCTTCCAACCCTCAATGAAGAGCTTTACTCTATTTATGGTGGTAATTTATACTCTCCCAACAGCTGTTGCCTTACATCTCATGATGGATTAACAAAGAAAAGAAGTTGGACAGCTTTATAATCAAGTTTTAAATGGTGGTAAATAGACTATCAGAAATAACCATAACTATTTTAAGGTTTTTTTAAGAAACACACTGGAAAATCTCTATCATTTATCACTGGCTCAATGAAATCAAGAGTGGAAAAAACAGGGTTAGGCATCCAGAGATCTGGGTTCCAGGTTGGCTCTTGATGCCTAGTGCCTGATAATCTTGAACCTAGCACTTTTTTTGTGTGTGGGCCTAAATTTCCTCATCTATAAAAGAAAGATATGAAGGCATGCACTATTCATCTTATAAAGTAAAATAAAATCAGATACATGTGGAGACATAGAGTATATTTAAATTCAAGGTATTATTTTGAATGCCTATGATGATGTGTTCCTCCTGTTAATATAGAACATTAAGAGGTCACTGGAGGGGAAAACATTATTAAATGTTCCAGCTAGTGTTGTTCTCCTTTTTAAAGTTATGCATTCTCTCTCGCACTGGTTTTTAAAATATAAAAATCTCCCAAATTACTGCTGAAAAGAGTTTTCTGCAAATATCAAGAAAAGTTTGAGTAATTTATCCAAGATTGTATCATAGAGTCCTGGAAGTTTCCATATTAGCACCAAATTTGTCTTTGCAGGATATGTGCACATTCACACACTCACACACAAACATTTTTTTACTATGAGTTGTACTAAAATCTGGGACAATAAATGTTTTTAGCTAAGAGCAGGCAGACTCAACTTAAGGGCACTAAAAACTCCAAACCTAAATTGACAGCTTTATTCTTTAATTTTTACTGCATTTTGCATTAAGCCACACTTCTGGAATCCTCTATTACATGCATGATCTTCATTTTGGTATAATACCACTTATTTGTGAGCTTAGTGCATTGCCAAGTGAATGTGAGTTTAGCAGCGAAAGATCTAGATTTAACTCTCAATTATGTCCCCCACTAGATACATGGCTTTGATCAACCATTTCGCCTCTGTGGGCCTTGATATTGCTCATCTGTGTAATGGAAATAATATGACCTACTTCACATGGTGATTGTGATTGACGTTAGATACATGACAATGCCTAGCAGAATGCCTTGCATACAAAAGTGCTCCATAAATATTTTAAAATTTGAATAAGCATTTCCAATTTAAACTGTGATTTCAAAATGCTTATGAGCTGGGCATGGTGGCACATGCCTGTAAACCTCAGCAGCTCGGGAGGCTGAGGCAGGAGGATCACGAGTTCAAAGCCAGCCTCAGCAAAAGCAAGGAGTTAAGCAACTCAGTGAGACCCTGTTTCTCATTAAAATACAAAATAGGGCTGGGGATGTGGCTCAGTGGTCGAGTGCCCCTGAGTTCAATCCCTGGCACCCGCCCCCCCAAAAAATGCTTGTGAAATATAAGTCATCTTTATAGTACTTTCCTGAAACATTCACTGTTAAGAAAGCATTATTGTTAGCAAGAAATGTTTGTCCAACCAGACTCTGAACAATTCTTCAAGAAGAGGAGGAGGAGATGATAGAGGAGGAAGAGGAAGAGAAGATGATAGAGGACAGGAGATGATGGAGGCAGAAAAAGGAAGATGGTGGAGGGGAGGGAAGAGATGATAGAGGAGAGGCAGGAGCAGAAGGAAATGAAGGAGGAGTGGGGAGAAGAAGAAGAGCAAGGGGGAGGAGAAGAAAAATATCTTGAAAGAGAAAAATTATTTCATACTGTGACGCCAATTCTTTTTATCTTTCAGCTTACCAAAATCTTCAAATAACTAAATCAAAGATATCCTCATATTGACCTATATTTGGTGATGGAAATGAATTCAGCAATCCTAAATACAATGGAAGCAACTCTGCCTGCTTCCACAGCTCATTAACTCTCCTTCGTTGTTCCTAAAATCCCAAACAATGGGAAAACCATTTGGAAAATATGAAAACATGAAACAGAAAAGCCATTGTTGGGTAAACTATAAGCACTCCATGTGAATCTGGCAAGGAAAGAGGATAAAAATCTTGGATGAGAAAAAGGGTTGGGTGAAGAATATGCGAACACAGCATTGAACTTGGCAAAGCCAACTTCTGGCTGAAGTGAGAAGTAAGAAGAAAATGTGTATTGAAGACTATGGGCATGGAGTAGGCAAAATACAGGTGGGTTTATACATATGGGTAGTGCTACAATCAGATATGGATGTGATCCGAACCTAGAATCAGTACCTGTGCTCAAAAGAACTGTGAGAATAAGTCTGCAGTATTTTCTAAGATTCACCTTTTTTTTTTTTTGGGGGGGGGGGGTGGCGGGGTTGTTTTTGTTTTTGGAAGCCAAGCTACAAAAGATGGAACCAATTTTTACATGGAAAAAAAAAAGTGCTTTCACTGCTGTAACTAACTTGTGTTTTCCTCCAGCACTGTGAGAACCAAATACAGAAAAAAATAAATGCCACGCGATGAAAGCTTTTAGTTTTTTAAAAAATGATGAGGAAGTTATTTTTTTAACACACAGATGTTGGGTTTACATAAATAATCAACCAAAACATTTTCCAACCATACAATTTTCTTGTCAAGCATATAATATGTTTTTTTTTTTTCCTGGAAACTCAATGCTCAATCTCAGCACACACACAAAAAACTTATACACACACACACACACATATACATATATATGTATATATGTACATATGTGTATATATATGTACACACACATATATCACATTTAAAAATCTTATATCAAATTAATTTTTAGGAGTTGAACAGAAACAGTCTAAAATTGCTTGAAATAAGTTCTCTCTAAATTTGACTTCATGATCTATCACTTTTTCCAGGAATGTAAACTCTTAGCCTTATTCTCAGAGCATTTGGACTTAAAATCTGATGGATCAAAAAAGAATTACAGTCTTTAAATAAAAGCACGTTCACCTGTGGAATTTCCTCATTAGGATACACAGATCAGGAACAGAGGTCTGGCTTTCTATTTGTATCCCTACCTAAAGCCACATCTGAAACAGAAACAGGACAGACAAATGCTGGTCACAGTCTCTTCTTTAGGTGCAGCATAACTCATCCTGAATAAACTGCAGGTGTCCTCTTGGTCCCTTCTGGAAGAAGACAGGATTCAACTTCCCTTTTGTCTCTCTTTTGTTTCGAAGGGCAATAGGCTGCCTCCAACCTGCCTGGCCACTATTTTTCTTTAGTACCAGGGATTGAACTTAGGGGCACTTGACCACTGGGCCACATCCTCAGCCCTTTTTTTTGTATTTTATTAAAGACAGGGTCTCACTGAGTTGCTAAGTGCCTCACCATTGCTGAGGCTGGCTTTGAACTCACGATCCTCCTGCCTCAGCCTCCCAAGTGCTGGGATTACAGGCATGCGCCACCGTGCCTGGCAGGCCAGTATTTTTAACAATCACAAATGGGTGTTATCAGAAATACAGAGCCTTGCCATCCTTAGAAGGCAGAAAAGGTGTGTTGTGACAGGCAGGCACCTGCTCAGAGAAGGGTCCATTGAACAAGAGCAGACCCTAATGAGGAAGTTACCCTTCCCTTCAACAGGTCTGAAATAGCACCACTCTCCTCACCCAAGTACAGTTGAGAACATCAAGGCAGAAATTCAAGGCTGTTGGCATAAGGCACAGCACCCAGAAGACAAGAGTTGTCGAGCTAAAGTCTCTCCTGGGTGACAATAAGGCTAGCAGCAAGTCTCTGGAATGCTTAGCAGAGTGAAAGAAAAGTCTCTAGCAGTACAGTTTCCAGATTACTGAATGTCAAGGACATTCAGAGAAGATGCATAATCACAGACTCAGAGGAACTCTTTAGACCAGATCACCATGGATCTCCTTTATACGGTGGCAGAGCTACTGAAATCACCACTGTACATCCTTCATACAAAAGGGCTCCAGGCTTTCTTCTGCCATCATTACTGTATTAGTCAACTTTCCATCACTGTGACAAAATAGCTGAGAAAAATCAACTTATAAGAAGGGAAAAAAAATTTTTTTCAGCTCAGGGTTCTGAGGTTTCAGTCCAAGGTCACTTGGCTCAGCTGCCTTTGGGTCTGCAACAAGCAAGGAGCACATGGCAGAGGAAAACTGCTCAACTCAAAGAAACCAGGAAAGAGAGAGAGAGAAGGGGCTGGGATCCTGACATCTCCTTCAAGGGCACATCCCAAATGACCTAACTTCCTTTACAGTAGGCCCAGACTCCTACCAGTTCCACCACCTCTCAACAGTACCCCAGGCTGGCAACCTGTGTTTAGCATAAGGGCCCTGGGGGACATTTAAGATCTAAATAAAACATGTACCTAATTGCAGGAGCCCTGATTTGGGAGATGGCTAAGATTGCGGTTGGCTGCGGGCCATGGAGAAGTTTGGGCATTGCCGCCTTCCGTGGTCTCACGGGACTTGGCCTGATATCTCGTGGAACTTGGCCCAAGATCTCACGAGACTTGAGCCGAGAGCGGAGCGGGTCGGCGCCATTTGGTTGTTGGTTGTTTGGTGGTGTGTGTGGTGCGTGTTAGAGTTGTTGTCAGAGCCAGAGAGAGAAGTTAGCAAAATAAAAAGCCTGTTTGTTTCCAGTCTGCCTCTGAACTTGTTCCCACGGCGTCATTGCTCCAAGCGGCAATCACTTCAGGCGGCTACACCTAATAACTACATACAGTGGTAGACGTACAATGGTGATTAAAGTAGATTCCTAGCTGTAGAGGACAAGCATACCTAGGAATATACTGACAGCCTCTCATTTATTTATTTTTTTTAATATTTATTTATTTGCTTTAGTTGTACACAATGGGTTTTTTATTTGTATGTGGTGCTGAGGATCGCACCCAGGCCGCGCACGTGCTAGGCGAGTGCTCTACCACTGAGCCGCAACCCCAGCCCAGCCTCTCATTTATTGCAAGAAGGTTCATGACCTTGGATCCAAGTTCAAACTCAGACTCTACTGTGTATTGCCTGACCTCCTTTGAGATACTTAACCTACCAAAGCTTCCACTTAATAAGACAGTGCTGATTGAAGGAGGGAGGAAAGCCAAGCCCTCAGCACAGGGCCTGGCCAAGAGCAGCAGGTTTCAGCAGCAGCAGCCCCCCACCAAGGCTTCCTCGTGCGTCTCCTTTACATCTGGAATGTGCTTCCATCACAGCACCTAAGCTGACTTTCTTAAGCTGTATCCCCAACCACAAGCTCTGTGAGGGCCAGCTTCACTCTGTAACATATTCTCAACACCAACAATGTATGCAGATGTCCATGCACATCACACACACCTGTACACACACATGTAAATTTGCCATGTGGCTAAGAAATGTTAGCAGAACGAATGAGTGATGAAACCAACAGTCTGAGCACTGTCGTTTCTACATGATTCCAATCTCTAAGAACCTTTCTCCAGATGTCGTAATAGATGGACAACTTGACTAGGTTAACAGAAATGGGTGGCCACATCCCAATTCCACGTCCAATAGCACCAGTTAAAGAACATCACTGAAATGAATATCCCTTGGTCAGGCTGTGTTACAGTCCATACTGAAACATCAGTTCCTAACCCAATGTTGTAAACAGAGCCCTATACCTACTGGGGCAAGAAAACTGTGCTTCAGCTTAACTGAGAAATTAAAGAACCAAATTTAATTTGAGCACAGGTAAGTCATTTTACTTTTTTCATAACCTGAAAAAAAGTGAAGCAAGGAAAAATGTAAATTAGGTAACTATGTCTTTCTCTTTTTTTTATACACAACAGAAAGAACAATCTTCACAAGACTGTGTCTTAAATAAACATAAGAAATAAAATGGGCTGGGAATGTGGCTCAGTGGTTAAGCACCCCTGGGTTCAATCCCTAGTACAAGAGAAAAAAGAAAAGAAAAGAAAGAGCAATCTCTTACTCACTGCACAGATGGGAAGGCTCCAGACTGCATAACCAGGGCCAAGCCCAGTAGCAGGCACTGCTGTCCTCCCTGCAGCCTCTGCCACAGGGCAGAGCAAGAACATTCAAGTGCCAGACAAGCTATTCCTGATACTGGGCATTCCCCTCCCTGTTCATGGCTTGGGGAAAAAATAAAGATTCCCTAGTCCAGGTCAATCTTTATAATGATTTCCTAAAACTTTGTCTCCAGTATGTGGACATGGGATCACGGTTAGGACATATTCCTGACAAACTTATAAATGAAAGGACCAGTACAGTCTTTTTTTTTTTTTTTTTTTTTTTTTGGGGGGGGGGGATACCTGTCCAGGATTGAACCCAGGGGTGCTTAATTAGTGAGCCATATTTTCAGCCCTTTTCTATTTTTTTATTTGGAAACAAGGCCTCACTAGGTTACTTAGGACCTTACTAAGTTGCTGAAGCTGGCTTTGAACTTGCAATCATCCTGTTTCAGACTCCCAAGTCCCTGGGATTACAGGCATGTGTCATTGCGCCTGGCCCAGTATAGTCTTAATATGACAAATTGTTCATGACTTATGCAAACACAGACTGGCCACAAAGCACAAACTCCCTCCCAAGATTCTCCAGAAACGTAATTTGAAGAAAGAAAAAAAAAAAAAAAAAAAAAAAAGGAGAGAGAAAGCGCAAACATTAATTCTGCTCTGTGTGTGTACAATTTCCATTTGTAAAGGAAAGGTTATCCAAAATAAGCTTACATTTCAGTTACTTTCAGGTACTGCCACATGAAAGGAAAGCCAAAATAAATTTCAATCTTCCCCAAAGTTCAGGTCTTTAAATGACCTGACCTGAAGTTTCAAAACGGGTGTTTCCAAGTTATAATTCCAAAGAAGTATTTTGAAAAGAAAAATTTCCCTCAAAATAAAAACTTTGATGAGAGTATATAGTGTAATAATTATACTAAACTCAGGTGACAGCCAAATGGGATCAACTCAGGACAAAGGCAAAAGGGTCTACAAATTGTTGGAAAAATAAAGGGAAAAGAATATATCTATTAAGAAGCCCTGTCAAAAAGGGGGAAGGAGGAAGGGAAGGAAGAAAGAGCAGAACAGCCTGGAAAGAAACAAAGCCATGCATTGGAAAGCCTGGGAAACAGTGGACACAAAGGGTCAGCAGCACTGGGAGCAAAAAGGGGGCAGCAGAATCAGCCAAAGCGAAAGCAGACAGAAGTAACCAGAAAGGACAGTCGGGGGTAGGGGAAACTTACCCCAAGTCAAGAGCAGGCTGGATAGTGGGGGGAAGCAATTAAACACCCATGACAGATGGAGATAAGGGCATCTAAGGCAAATGCGTCCCTAAGACGCTTGAAACCTTAGACTGCAAGGAGGTGGCCAGGCAGCAGCAACCAGGAACAGGAGGGGCAGAATGTCAAAGGGAAAACAAAGGGTCATAGAATGAAGAGAAAGCTGCCCACATTTGGGGGTGTGGAGGGGGGGGCCATTAGATATGTGTAAGGAGCAGGACTGCAGCTGCAGAATGAATACTAGAGATATCCTAAGCAAAGGAGGGGTCCTCTGTGGCTGCACCCACAAAGCTCACCATCATCTTCCTCCTGTGGTGAAATAAATGGCTGTTGTTTCTAAACTCTAAAGTGTACAATGCTAAGGGGACACCATGGTCAACACTTCCAGGGGGAAATGGCTCATTTTCCAATAGTACTTCTGTGGAAAGGACAAGACAGGTTAACTTTTTTTTTTTTTAAATATTATTTTTCAGTTGTAGTTGGACACAAAATCTTTATCTTATTTATTTTTACGTGGTGCTGAGGATCGAACCCAGGGCCGCGCACATGCTAGGTGAGCGCTCTACTGCTGAGCCACAACCCCAGCCCAAGACAGGTTAACTTTGACCTTTTGTCTGTATCTGACACCATCAAGAATTTTTTAGCATCCCAAGCCAATAAATCAGAATAAATCACCTGATGCTTAAATAGAAAATTGCCGCTGAAAGGAGATGGGCTAGTTGAGAAAGGATGATGGGTTCAAAGGCCATGTTGAGCGTGTGTGTGTGTGTGTGTGTGTGTGTGTGTGTAGGTGTATGCATGCATGTGTAACAGAGAGAATGGAGGCATGTGTTAGAAAGATGGCAGCTGTGCATTTGAGAAACAAGACTTAAAACATAACAGGATAAGAGAACAACTGTACTGTGCAGAGAAGTGTAATGAGAGATTTATCCCAGGGAATGCAGCCAGTGAAAAACCAGGAAGATCCGTTTAGTCAGAGCAAGCACAAAAAGCCTTAGGTACAAATGACCTTTAAGGCAATTTTTTTTAAAAAATGGATATTTTGACCCTTCCAAGATTTAGGTAGGGAGAGTGCTAAATTCTGAGTCAGGAGATGTAAGTTCTGTACTGGCTAAGGCCCGATAATCAAATGTAGAGACTCAGTTTCCTCCTCTGCAAAATGGAAACCCCAGGTCATCAGCCCTAAGAACCTAATGGGGTTCTTGAGTCTCAAATGAAAATGGCAGTAAAAACCAACTGAAAACTAAAACACTGTAAAAATCTGCTATTAATGTGCAAAAGGGATGAAGTAGAAGATACATGAATGTGTAGAAGGAGCCCAGAGGGGATTAAAGGGCTTAGAATTGTGGGTCCAACTCAGCAACTATGAGTCACTAGGGGATCTGAAGCAATAGCTGTTTCCAGAACAAGGGCCCCTAAGAGTTAGAGGAGATTGAGAGTCAGAGGGTTTTACATGTCCAAGTGATTATGGTTTATTTTATAACCTCTTATAGAACAAAGGGGATTGAAGCTGACTGAATCCCAATAAATGACTGTGATTTAGGCTGTAGCTTACTAAAGGGTCATTTATCCACAATTCACAATAATGAGGAATGTAAGATGTCTTACAGTGCTGGGCAGGAGCTGCGAGACACAAAGACTAAGGTGAGACAGGTGTCTTTATAGGAACACAAGACCTTTAAGTACATGTACTCAAACTTTGACATACCATATAATGCCCTTCTGTCTTACTGTACCCAGACTTTCCTCCTTGATTTCCTTCCTCTTGGCACATCAGTTTGCTAAACTCTGGCTTTATTTGAGCTGACATGATTACAACACTGTTCTGAAAACAGAGGTGCCTGAAAAGGTATGATCACAAAAAAGACCTGCCTCTACCACAGCCCTCCCAATTTCCCTATTTGTTTATGTCTGCTGTTTCTAAACTGGGAGCCCACTGGGGCTGGGCCCAAACCTTATTCATCTTCACAGGTTCCCCAGGCCTGTCACCTTGTAAACACTCAACATCAGCCTGGCTGAATTAAACCAAACAGCCAGATCACCTTGGGTAAAAGTAACAACTTCTTAGAAATTCAAGTTCTCTCACTGCCAAAGCAAGAGGCATGGCCAGAGTACCTTCCAGCCCTAACAAATGCAAAATAACTTCATGTCTGAAAACACAAAACTATTTCATGCAATAGAAGAATGTATATAATTAAATCAGATTCATATGGCGAAACATTTTTTTTAAATTTAATATCAGCACCATTCCTTTATTAATTAATGAAATATAAAAGCTGCCTAGGTTTTAAGTATAGAAAAACTATATACAGGCTGCTTATCCTAACCATTAAAAAAAAAAACAAAACATTAATTTGGAAAAAAATGTTAATTCTGACATTTCCTTTCAAATCTTCTCCCCTGACAGACTCTATCTGGAATAACATTGACATAACAGAAACAAATAAAAGACTATTTACAATGGCTACAGTTTAACAAAGGCTCCTGGATTTTTTACCTTCCTTGGTTACTGAACAAAAGCGGCAAATGTAAGTACAGTTGCCCCAGCAGCTGGCAAGTTCTCTCCCATATGAGAAGAAGTTGTGGAACAGCTGGGGAATGCAAGATGCTTTTGAACAAGCTGCTATGTGATCCAAAATAACGCTGCCTGTTTATCTTCCCTACAAAGGAAGCGGCAGCCCAGAGCAGGTCTGGCGCATGCCCGGCAGCTGCTCCTCACTTCACAGTGGGAGCACAAGTGGTTACAAATGGAGCAAGATGCACAAAAGGGGGAATCTTGCTCCTAACCCTTTACCCGCTGCCAAGTGGTTACACACTCAGCTCATTTTCCAGGGTGGGAGAAAGCGGCATTTCATATCCAAATGTCAACCCTGTGTAATGATGATCCTTCTCTTACTCCCATCTGTACAGTAAACAGAAAGACAACTTTTGCCAAAACTATACCATCCATTGTTTAACTTAGTATATAGCTTCTGGTGCTTTAGCCCATAATCAATCATTTAAAACATAAAAAGCACAAAGTTCAGAATTATAAAATAGCAAAAAAGAAAACTAATTCTCCACTTACATTTCCTGAATTGAAAACCTTTCAAGTGTCTTCACACATGAAATAGGCACACGGGTTGTGCCCTAGTTGTTCAGCTTAATGACTTATACCTCATTCTGTTACCTTCTAAGGTAGTTCAGCAATTTTCTAATAAAAAATAATTTACTCTATTTCAGCAAATACTTTTGAAATGTTACATACCAAACTCTCCTTCCTCCTCTATCAACTTGGTGGCTCACCTTTAAGCAGGCTTTCAGAAAATATTCTATTTTCCAAGAAGATGGTCCTTCTTTCCAAGTTTAAGCCACTACAATTTTCACAGAAGCAGACTTTTTTTAGTACTATAAATGGCTAATCACTCAAAAAAGAGAATACTTGCTTCCTGTTTTATAGTTTGTTTGGCTTTTAGCTGATTTTGTTAAAAGTCCTGTCATCTTAGTCATTTGGATACTGGTTTTTAATTTAAAGGAAAGGGAAATGGCTGGAGGGGCAGCCACAAAATTACACAGTGGCAAAAGCAGGAGGAAAGCCCTATAGTCACACAGTTTCTTGTAAATTCCTTCAGCAAACTTTTCCATCACTACTAACCTCTTCTGCCACCCTCAACTTGCTGACAAAAGAGGAGGAAATTCCTAACTGCACAATATTGCAGTATTGACGAAAAATAGTGAGTTTGAGACAGCTATCATCTTATTTTACTTCTCCAGATGAACAGTGGAAGGGAAAAAACTAGGAGTCTATTCTTAAACAACACCATTATTAGTTAATATGTGTTGAGCAGCTACTGTGTGCTAGCCACTCACTGTGCAAAGTGCCTTATGTGGATTATCTAATTCAACCCTGGAGCTTGAAATCAGGAAGCACCATTATTATCCCTGTTTTAAAGGAAAAAAGTGAAGCTCAGAGAGGTTAAGCAACTGCCCAAGGTTGCAGAGCAATAAATGGTGCTGGCAGCATTTGAACCCAGCCATTCTGACTTCAGAGGCTTGCCCTATGCTATTTCCAGGAATGGCAGGGCAGTAGGGCATTCTGAGTCACAGACTGTCATTCCAGAGTTTCAAACCTTTTTCTTTGAGGAAATGCATTTTAAATAACAGTCACAATACCAAAATCCCATATTTTAAAACTGAGCTCTGTGTTGCATAGAGGTATGTGGATTAAGTATATTGTTAAACCCTCAGAAGTAATTTGGGGGGTTAACTTATCCATTAGTAAGGTTGTCTATTATTTCCAAAGAGACCTCACTTAACTTTAAACATACAATCAGCACAGTGGCAATATCCCACACACAGTTTAAACAGGGCAAGAAACTCCAGCTCCTTGCAATAGGAAAGGCAAACAGAGCTCCATGCTGTGTAGAGTTCCTAAGGCTAGACTCACCTGCCTAATGAGATAGCACACAAAGCAAAGGGCAGCTATTTCTGACTCTCTGTGGAATTGTCATATAGTTCTAAAGATTTTTAGAAGGTGGCTTTTCATAAACCTTAAGCTTTAAACGTTGGTTTAGTTGAGATGCTGGCAATAACAGAAGCCAATAATGTGTCAAAAGTCAATCAAACCTTAATGCCTAACTGAATCAAACCTTAACTTGGGGTTACAGTGTATAGCCAGTAATCCATTTAAAAAAAAAAAGCAGGGGCTGGGGTTGTGGCTCAGAGGTAGAGCGCTAGCCTAGCATGTGCGGGCCTGGGTTTGATCCTCAGCACCACGTAAAAATAAACGCATTGTGTACAACTAAAACAAATAAATATTTTTTTAAAAAAAGCAAACCATCTTTGGTAATAGCCTTTGCCAAAGAAATTGGAACAAGTAAGCAGTCCTCTCTGGAGCAGAACTCATGGACTTGTTTGTCTGTTTTCAGTAGGGTTGCTCCACCACTAAGTTACTTTCTTTTTTTTTTTTTTTTTTTTTTTTTTTTTTAATTTTGAGACAAGGTCTCACTAAATTGCTGAGACTGGCCTGGAATTTGTGATCATTCATTCTGCCTCAGCCTCCTAAGTA
Source organism: Tamias sibiricus (assembly GCA_025594165.1). Lineage (NCBI taxonomy): Eukaryota > Metazoa > Chordata > Mammalia > Rodentia > Sciuridae > Tamias > Tamias sibiricus. Next base: position 69,682,081 of record CM046669.1, read on the forward strand.
GCTGGGATTATTGGTGTGTGCCACCTCACCCAGCTCTGTTAACCTCCTTAGGCCTCAGTTTCTTCATCTGTAAAACAGAAATAACCTTCTGGCAGGAGGCTGTGAAGTTTAAAAGAGCAAAGTGAAAATCCTCCCAAAGTGTGTAAGATTCTCTCTTGTATTAGGCATTCATCAAAGCTGGTTCCTGCACTTTCTTTACAACAGAAAGGTTTGGAATTAGACAAGACACGAAAAGATGAATTTCCTCCACTGACTACTAGGGGTTGGGATTCACACCCGCTGAGAGGACCTGGCTTTCTCTTTGGCAGCACTTGCTCCTCTCCTGTACAGGTCCTGGAAACATCTGGCGCCAGAAGAGATGCTGTGTCTGGCATTTCCAGGGCAATATTTGTGCGTGTGCTAGGATCTGCATAAAGTTACCACAAACCTCGTGGATGGAGGTAAGGTGGTTGGCAAGGAGCTCCTTTAATTGTCCCAGCTGCCCCCCCCCCCCTCCGAGGAACTCCCAATTGTAATAAACCGTCAGACTTCAAAAGATTGCCTACACCAGAAGCGCTTAACTCCGCACCTGACCCAGATTGCGGCCTGGACTGGAGCCTCCCTGCCTTTCACAGTAATGCAATTACCGCTTTCAGGAGGTACTGGGGGCTCCGGACAGTCACCGAAGGACTAAACCACTCCCCATGTATACGTCCGCTTGGGCGTGTATACACTGCAGGGAGGGGCATGGGCGGGCGGTGGTTGCAGAGTGAGCGGCGCGCCTAGTTCAAACCCGCGCAGGTCCCGGGGAGTGGGGTGGGGGACGGTAGCCCCTGCAGCTCCCGCCACTCACCAGCCACAGAGAGAGAGGAAACACACGAGGTCGCAGTTCTAAACACTAATACCCCGGGACGCCCTATTCCCCGCCCCTTCTCCCCGCGGAACGGGCAGCTAGCTAACTTCCCGAAACTCCACGAAGAGAAATCCCAACCCGGCCCGCTCTTCCCGGCGGCGCACGCCTGGGCGCGCCTGGGCGCGCCGGGGACGGAAGTGGGTGGAAGCAGCGGCCGCGCCGCGCAGCGCCTTTGTTACTGCTCCGGGACCTGGTGGGCCGCCCGCAGGACCCTACGGCAGCAGCCCCAGGATCCACCGCCCCCTCCCTGCGGGCGCCTCCTAGGTTCCCGCTCCTCCCGGGACAGGACCGCCAGCAGCCACAATAAACTGATCCCACCTCTGGCCTCAGCCGCGAGGGAGGCGCAGCGGCGCGTACTAGTGTCCGTCGGCCTTAGCCCCATGCTGTCGTTCTCTGCCCTTAGGCTACCACGACCAGGGACTTACCTCACCTTCCTGCGCTTTCCCCACACCTCCGGGTGGCAGAATCGCTGCTTCCCGCCGGACAGCGGCTTAACAGCCCCGACTTCTCAGTAGCGCCTGGCCACGCCCCGCCTCTTTCCCACTGAGCGACAATCGGGTCCCCCCTCTCGGGATGATTCACGTCGCTCCTTACCTGGAGGCTCGCACGAGTCCCCTCCCCTCTGCCAGCCCGAGCAGCTATCGAGAGCTGGCGCCCTCTGCCGGGCCACCAGGCGGAAACACCCTCGGGACCCGACAAGGGACAGAGCAAAGAAGGTGGAAGAAAGTGGATCAGAGCCGAGCGCAGGGACACCCGTTCCTCCCACCGCGGGTCACCCACTTCCCGAACGCGGGCCAGCGCGCAGGGGACCGTTCCGTTCTCTGCCAGATTCGGACCAAAGCTGTGTTCGCACTCCCAGAGTTACCCCCCTCGCGGTCCAGCTGGTCCAACTCTGTCCCCAGGGGGTGTCCGGAGGAAACGGCGACAAATCGGCATATGCACGTCCTGTTTTAAAACACTGGAAAGGCAGTTTTTACTGGTTCGAATGTGAAGTCTGTGTCTTGAGTCTTAGTAGCTCTCCGCTGCCTGAATTAAAGGGAGGTGGATGCCTCCGGGTTCCAGGGCTAGGAAAAGGTTTGGGCGAGATGAAAGTGTGGTCGTAGCCATGGGGGTATGGGGGCTCCCGGATCCCAGTTGGGGATGAAAGCCTGGCCGATTTATGGTTCCCCCAGCTGGAGGAGTGGCTATCCAATAGACTCTCTCAGTCTCCTGAGCAAACACTTTCAGCAGGTTAGCTTCTTAGCCTCCCACAAGTCCCGGGTGAAACTTTGGCGGGGAGCGGGGTGGAGAAGGAGAGGATATTTCGACTGGAGGGCCAGCGTCCCAAAGCTGAGCGCGTGCTACCAGGAGCCCAAACTTCCCTACCCCACTCACCTTGTCCGCATGCTCCTGCCCAGCCCCAGCCGCAGGGTCGCTCTCGCCCACCTGCCGGCCCAGCGGCCACACAAGGTTTTCCGAGGTCCGAGGTCCTGGGGACGCCGTCTAGCGCGGGACCTCGGTGGCAACCACACAGTCTCCCTACTCAAGCTGACTCTCCAGGAGAGGCCGGGGCGGGCGGGGGGGGGGGGGGGGGGTTTGACACGACCTCCAGTCACTGCCGCTGCCTGAGCAGAGTTAGTCGGAGCTGACCAAGCTAACCCAAACGCTTCCTTCCCCGAAAGCCAGCAAGCGATTCCCGGAGCGGCAGGCGGGCGCCGGGTATTAATTGTAGGGCCCCCGGGTGTCAGCCGCCAGGCGCTCTGAGTGGCTCGGACGGCGAGTCTGGCCGCCTGACCCACCCCCTCGGCGCGCTCCCGTCCTGGCCCGGCCCGGGGACGCGCCCCCGCTCAAGGGCTGGAGGCTCCCGGGCGTTGGGGTTCCCGGGGCTCAGATCTCTCACCCGCTGTCACACGGCACTGTCTGTGGCTGAAGAGGCCAGAGGAGGGCCGCTTACCTTCGAGACCCAATGCCGGCACTCTGAGTATCCTGCCGTTCTAGGGATAAAACCTGGCAACGTGGGCGAACGTTGCAGCGATATCTCCGCGGGACAGTTGCCAAGGAGACGGTCTTCTCTGGGCCACTCACAAGTGTGAAAAGTCACGTCACCCCCACCGCCTGTCTCGAGAGACCTTAGCCTACCTCAAGTGTTTTTCAAACTTAGCTACATCAGAATTCCCCAAATGTTGTTAACAAATGATCGTTGCCCCTTTCCCCACCCACTTTGTTTCTGATTCTCTAAATTGTAGGTGGAGCCAGAGGACTGGTATTTCTCAGACGTTCCCAGGTGATGCTGAGGCAGTCGTGAAGAGTAAAGTTGTTAAAGTGTTTGGTGAGGGCAAAGCGATAGATAATTTAAACATGGAAAATGTTACTTGTCTGTTTCAACAGATAGTGTCCAATCCCTGCTTCACTCCTACAACCAATACCTTGGGCCAGGCTCTTTGTACTACATCTCCTCTGGTTTTTGACACCAGTCTCCCAACTAGACTCCTGCTTCTCTGCCAGCATCCTCCGCACTGAATCTTCAGTGATCTTTTAAAAACATATCCCACTGCTCTTCTTAAGCCCTCAATCGACTCCTTTAATGTTTCAGGAGAAGATAGTCAAGTTCCCTAGCCCATCTAAGCTATTGCTGCATCAGTGCCTACCTCTTCAGTCATAGGGACCACTCATACATGATTCCCTGCATATCCACAAGGTCCATGCTCTTGTGCTCTGGGAACAGGCACACTTTGATTTTCTTGGTATAGACAGAAGAAGTGACTCCTCTCCTAGCCTTCTCCGGGAGTCACTGGTTCCAGGAGGCCTGCCTCCCCCTTTCTGAATTAAGGCCCTCCATCAACTCCCACAGCACCCCATATAGATCTCAGTCTTAGAACATTGGACTGTAATCACTGGTTCACTTTTCTGTGTCCTCTAATAAATGAGAATTCCTGGAAACAACATTATCCATTTTTGTAACTTTGAGGTCTGGATTGAACTTTCTCAAAAATATTTGTGTGTGTGTGTACATACACGTATGTACACACACACATACAATGTTATATACAATGTCAATGTAATATTATATAACATACATACTGTTATACAGACACATACTTGCTTTAGGAAATGAATTCTTAGAAATTCAGAAGATTAGGTCAATTTAGCATTTGTTTGCAAATACCATATTTGAAGAAATTTCCACTTTTCTGACAAAATTTTGTGAACATTCTCCTTTAAATTGCCTCTTGATTAAATTACAGCATCATCTTTTACAATACCTAATTGGCTTCTATGCCTCCTAAAAATCCAGTTTTCCATATTTAGAATTTTTCAAACTGCTGGTCCTGAAATCAATCTTGTGGGTAAAGACCCAACCCCTTTTTTGATGAAGCAGAATTAGAATTAAAGAAACTAAAGTGCATCCTACATAGTAAGAGTATTATTTTCACGAAATGTCTGCTTTGGTTCACTATATTTGTGATGGGTATGTATGTGTGTATGTGACTGTGGGGTGTTGCTATGTCCTCAAATGTTTTCCTTATTCCTTCCTGTGGGTCATGGTTCAAAAACTGGCAACATTGCCTTAGGAAGCTCTAGAGCTGTGCTTACCAAAGAACACAAATTTGTAGACAGGAGAGGTGGCCACCTAAACAGTGAACTTTTTCTAGAAAGAGATAGTATGAACCAACCTTTAAATCAAAGGACTGACCAAGTGAAAAAACAAAGTACTCCTTCTGCAAATAGTAGGTGCCCTGTAAATGCCTCTGTGGACTGGAGATGGTAAGTCCTCTTGGCTGGAGCCTGTTCAGGAGTGAGAAGAAATGAGATCAGTTATACAGAGAATGGGACAGAGGCCTGGTATCCTGTGAGGTTCCCAAACATGAGCAAAAAGTGTAGTGACATGGGATTTCCTAATCCAATTTCCAACAAGAATGTTCCAAGGCTAAGAGTATGTTACTGTGCTAAGCTTTGCTGTAATAAAGTATCATCTGCTGGGTGTTGGAGCTGGAGATGTATGGATACCTGAGCAATCTGCTCTGATGTTCAGAGCAATGTGTTCGGTTGAAAGACTGAGCTAATCTACACTCTGATAGTGCAGCAGGCTTGAAGGACTATTGATAGGGCAGAAATGAGATAGTATTATGTAACAAAGGAAAATAACAAGTGGCCCTTAGAAAACTATAACCTTGATAGTTATGCCAAGTATTCCCAGTCATATTAAATGCCTTACATCAAGAAACCAAGATCCAGCCCACAAGTATTCAGAAGGCACTGTTCTTACTCCCTACTCTAAAATTTAGATTCTGTAAAAGAAAGTTGCCATGTAAATAAAGGCTACATATTATTTCTGCTATTTTTTTCATTAGTTTAGTTATTCTGGTCTAGACAGAGTAGAAGAATTAAAATTTGGGCCTGAGAGAGTATAGATGAGATTTTTGAGAAAAGGAGACAAACAGGTGGAAGAGAGACAGCCAAAATTATAACAGAAAAGAGATTCTAAAAGACAACTTCTCTATTCTCCTAAATAGAAATATATCTGGCCATAAATATTATTACAGAATTATATTTTAGATTTAGAAGATGGGTAGAATCTAAAATAAATCAGACTGTAGCAAGCATGAATTATAACAAAACTTAAAAATGGGTTCCAGACTCTTTTTTTCTTCAATGTTTGGGGGAAAGAATTGGGATATATTGGCCAAAAAAAAAGTTCTGAAAAATTGCGGGAGGCTAAAATAGTCTTTGGCATTTTTTTTTAATGACACTGGCCATGTCTCAAACATTGAAACTAGATGGGTGTCAGTTGGACTTTTTTTCTCTACATAGAAAAAAGATTCTTCAACTATATTTTATCTGTCACTCCTTGTTCTGTCTAATTTTGTATTTTGATGATTTGCTGGAGTTTGGGCACTAAGAAGAGTATAGAAATACAGGGTTTGTTTTTGTTGTTTGCTTGCTTGAAGAGATAGGGTCTTGCTATGTTGCCCAGGATGGTCTCAAACTGGGGTGTCGGGGCTCCTGCTTCAGCCTACCCAGCAGCTGGGACCACAAGTACAGGTCTGTGCCTGGCTTTTTACCAAAGGTTTTAGTAGCACTGAAAATATAGGTGGGCAGAATGAGCTTAGCAGAAGTGGCTCACCCCCTTCCAAAAAGCTGCAGCAAAAGGTCATGTAGTTCCTTCCTCTATGCAGCTGCCTCTTCAAGTACTGCTAAACATCATTAAAGTTAGTAGCAAACCTTCATCCCCTGAGGGAAATGGCTGAATGTGGATGAGTCTAACAAATTAGGGAACCTTACCATTTTTGGTCAAAGGGACTATAAAAGGCATATCACAAAGGTTCTTTCAACCCCTGGTGGTGGGAGATGACCAAAGAGCTCATGAAAAGAAAGTTTAGCAGCTGAACTTTACAATGTATAGGGTACATCAAGAAGTGATTTTCCCTGTAGCCATACTTGTGTTTTACCTATGCTGTCTCTTCTATCACTTCCTCCTTTCCTGGCTCTGAGTGGTCATAGACTCTTTTCTAGTTTAGCACCATAGTTTATCTGCTTGTCTATTCTCTGAAGTATATACATCTGGTCTGCTTGGATCAAAGCTGTGTTTTGGGCTACTTATGTAACCTATCTGTTCTTTGGTTTTCACCTTTTCATGTATAACCTGGGAATGGTCATAGTACCCCCTTCTCAGGATAGTTGTACTGAACTTAGAATACTACCCCAACTTAAAATACTACCTCAAATAGAGTAAATGGAAATAAGTATTGACTATTCTTAGTTATTGTAAATTAAAACTTCACTTGTCATTTCCCTAATGAATTGCCTCTTCAAATAAAAGCCACTTTAGACTTTTTCAATGTTATCTCAAGGGTGTGGATGCTGGAATGGCCCCTCCATGCATATCTCAAGTGTTTCACTTGTTCATTGCAATACATTCTTACTGAACCCTTTAGACCCTATGCAAGATCCTCAGTAGAAGCATCTGCTTGCAGAAGACAGAAGAGAGACAGACTTATCAGTTTCTAGTGGATAGAAACACTAGAAAGTACTGGAACAGTACACCCACCTCCAACACACTGATGCTTACCATAATAGTTTGGGACACACTGTGAGTAGACTACAATCCACACTGGTTTTAAAAGTTTCCTGATCTTCTTTTAAGCTGAATTTAAGCCAAAGCCCAGATGCTTCAACTGAAGCCTGCTTCCTCCTTTCTATTCCTGGGTGAGATAGCAAACAGCTGGTTGTTGATCATACGAGGATAATAATTCTTCACAAAATTGAAGATCTTTGTGCCTTTGTGTATCACTGAGCTGCTGCCAGAGGGAGGGAAGATCTTCCTTATCAGTCCACCCTGTTTGTAAAAAAAAAAAAAAAAAAAAAAAAAAAGCCCTATTTATCCTCCTTAGAAAAACTCATCTAACTATAAACCAGGATTTCATTTAATGTGGCAGGTTTAAAAAATAAGAGATTGTCCCTTTTGGTATAAACTAGAACAACATGGGAAATAAAAGCTAGCAACACAGACAGAGGTTTGCAGAGCCCTGTCCTGCTGTGATATAGATCTAAAATGCACCTTTTGACCCTAACTTGATATATCATGAGTAAATGATGTAAGAAAAGGCATTTTTAAAAAGGCATAAAGAAACCCAGCTCCATCAAATTAAAGCCAGTAGGCTTGCTTGGCCTCCCCATACATGCATCAGAATCCATCCAAGGGAATTGCGTGACCTGATGCTGCAGAAATTGCAAGGGCTTACCTGTCATCCTTGGGCATGGTCTATGTGCAACAGCTTAGCTAGTGCAACCAAGCAGTTTGCAGTCAAGTTACAGGAATATCTCATGACCTTGTCCTTGAAGTTGTAGTTAAATCCTACAAACACGGCCCTCCAGAGGGCTCAAAGAGAACCAGCAGGAAATCTGCACTGAAGATCAAAATCAGGGGGTTAATCACAGGTCTTAGGAACAGTACTTTCCTCCAGACAGAGGAATAGATCTTTCCTAAGAGGTTAGGACTACAGCTGCAGCACAGGCCAGCAAAATGTCCGAGTAGACAGGTCTTGAAGCTCTGTTTTCTGGGGGTAGTGGATAAGTTTGGTAGTGTGCCATTGGCATGACAAACATATTTGGATAGTTGCAACTGCTGGGTTTTTGCCATATAGGACACAGGTGTCCCCAACTCTGCCCCTCACCCACTCTACATAGCTCTTCTTTCCCAAAGTTAACAGGAAGGTAATAATATTACTTAGATTGCTTTCAGGAAAAAGTAACAAAATCCTCTTCATTCTGGCTTCAAGAGTGAGGGTCCATAATGGGAGGTCCAGATGATTTTAAATTTACCTAGTCTTGTGTCTACATTTTTTCCTCTGCAGATTCTTTTTGCAGCATCGTCCTTAGGCTCGTGGGAAGAATGCTGCATCTGGTTCCAGGCCTCATGTCTGTACTGGATAATGTCCATAAGAAGAGTCATTTCTGCAAGCTTAGAGAAGACAGAGACATAGATTTTCCCTAAGCCCCCAGGAACATGAAGCCTCTTTTGTGTATGACCGTAGCCTGAATTACCTACATGTCCTTATCCCTTAATCAATCACCAGTGAGAGAAGGTAACACCTCTTGACCAATCAGGCCACCCAAGGAATTGAGGGTGTTGATCATATTCCTTGAGGCCTATGATTGTGTGTGGGGTTAAGGGTGAGACCTGGAGAAAATTGAGGTTTCTATTACCAGAGAGAGAGAGAGAGAGAGAGAGAGAGAGAGAGAGAGAGAAGAGGAAAGAGGAGGAGGGGATCACAAGGAGAAGGAGGAAGAAGAAAAAGCTAGAAAGGATGCTGAAGAAGCAATGTGATATCCTCTGCCATTGGATATGTTCTGATTGTAATTTTTAATAACCATAATAACTGCTATGGCAATCATTATGATGTTCCCCTAATTTTTTACCCTCTGCATCCTGGGCACTTGGTAACATTGTACTCTTTGGCTCCCTTGTGGGAATATGTCACTGGATCTGGCCAGTGGTTTGTGAGGAGGAATGATGTGTTTGACTTTTGGCCTGGGTGTTTAATCATTCATACTAGTTTCTGCAGAGTTCTTTTCCTCTACCACAGGGGCCAGCTATGCCCCGGACAATGGCTTCCCTCTTAGCCTAGGTCCTAGAGAAAGGACAATGCAAAGAAGAGCCTCTAGCCCACTTGCAATGGGCACATAGCAGGTAAAGAATAAAGCGCCAATCTATATTTGGAGATACTTTGTTGCAGTGTGCAAAAAGCTTGACATGTTCTGACTGGCACAATAGTTCACTTCTATTGAGTATTTACTATATTCCAGGCATGTAGTAATTATCACCAGTCCCTGTGGGCATGAGAAATCAGAAGTGGCAGAGGCTCCTTCCATCTACCCACAGCCCCCAGATTATTTTATCCAAGGCTTTTGTACCAATGGGCACTTGCCTAAGGATGTATTTAAAAGCAGATTGCCTCACTGTACAATAGATGTCCTATGGGTTTTGAGTAGAGGCCAAGTGAGTTTGGGAATGTATATGTGTAGTAGTGAGGAGTCATCGGAAAGGGATTACAAACTTTCAGGTACACACAGTAGGAGTTCAATCAAAAGAGAAAGGGGAAAATATGCTGCAGTAAAAAAAAAAAAAAAAAAAAAAAAAATTAAAAAAAACCCAAGGTTCTTTTCTGTTTCTACACATTTTCTGATCAAAGCATTAGCTGCCTTTTATTACAAACTTTTTTTCTAAGATATTTATATAACAGACATCCTTGAAAGGTAGAAAGTGTCTCTTTCAAAGCAGAGAGCAGGCTTGCCTATCACTTTAGAAGGTGAAGAAATCTCTCTCTGAAACAAAGGCAAGCTTGCTTACTGTACAGAATAAGAGAGATAATGTCTCCTTCCAGAGCAAAGTAGACCTGCTTAGTGACCATTATGAAAGGTTTGGTTTTCTTTTTAAGCATAGGGGCCTTTTGCTGTACTGCAAACCACTGGATGTACAGTTGTCATCACCCTGTGGGAATTGATGTTCATGATGAAAAACACGCAGATATTCTGACTACTGCTATTGTAGTGAGTAATAAACTGTCCTTTGTCTCTGACCCAGAAGTCTCCTGTTGGCATTCATGAAACTGTGGTAGGCTCACTTGTTAGTTTGCAAGTAGGGTAAAATCTCAGGCCTGTCATCATTGCTGACACACATGGTTGTTTATGGACAGGTAGCTTTCCAAATAGAAAATTAGAGAAAGTTGAGATAAATTTTGCTTATTTCAAGTCTTTGCCCAGAGAAATCTATCTTTTTCGAAGTAAGTTTCTTATATTTCTTTCTTAACTCTGGAAGACTCAGATGATTGAAAACCCCAAGATTGGGCATGGCCTCTTTGCTAGATTTCAGACATGCTCAGCTGTTCTTACCTATAAGGAGAATGTTCTCTGGAATCTTCATCCCACCTGAGAATTCAAGCAACTAACTTGATAAAATAAATCAGAATGCTACCTGAGGGCATTATTTTCAAACTGCCTGAATGAAGGTCTGATACCTTTGTAGTCTCTGCTCTCTATCCTAAAATTATCAGAAAACCTTGGCACTCAAAGTTTCCAAATTGAAAATGAAAACTGCTCAGTGAGAATCCTATTTGAACAGAGTGTGGAATTGATTCTAAGAGCCTAGTATAAACTTTAACACCTAACTTCTGAATATGTCACCTGCAGTGTTCTGAATGAAGAAAATATTGCAGACAATCAGGGTTCAGAACAATTGAGTTCACAGGACTCTTTGCAACCAGTTATATATTCTCCCCCATAGTTCAGTATCAGAAGTTTAAATCCTTCCTTATCAGACACTATGGAGTTATGAGAGGCTACATGAGATATCTATGTGTGTATACATACATGTGCATCTAAATCTCACAATGTATATACACATATATTACAATTAGATAGATAGATATAGATATATATGTATGTGTGTGTATGCCCTGCAAAGAATTCAAGGCATCTAGGAAATAACTGTTAGATCAGCCCAAGTCACTGAATAAGAATTCAATGAATTTTTAAAGATGTATCTTCAACATGTCAAACTGTCTGTCAACCATATCTTATCTGAATCTGTGAGATATACTAGAGGGAAAACTTCTCTTGGAGTAAAAATGAATAATCAGGCATCATTCTGCAATGATCTCATCTACTTTTAGGTGTTAAGTTCACTCATTAATTAAGTCAATGTAAATAAGTTATGAAATGCTTATTTGTATACTAGTCTAAAACAGATACAATCCCTTCCCTTAGGTATGTTCACACAAGAATGTTTAATTTCAAAATAAGTGAAGTGTTATGAAGACAAGTAAATAGTACTTATAATAGGGGGCATAACCATTTCTGGTTTGACATTGGAGCTGAAATATTAAAGCTGTGAAGAGATTTACTGCACAAAGAAGTCAGGAATGGAAGCGAGGTGACAGGGCAAGTTAAATAATTATTCCAGGCTGGGAGAACAGCATATTCAAAGGCCTTGTGGCCTATTGATATTATGGAAATTAAAAGGGACAAGTCCAAAATTTCCAACAACTTGAGCACAAAAATATGTAACAATAGACGCAAATTAGGACTCAGAGTAAAATAAATATTCATGAGTCTACAATGATATTAGACAATGGAGTAAATACATTAACTGGGAAGGAAAGCTGTTCATTACAGTAGAATTTCAATTAATAAATAAATGTATAAGAAATTATGAAAATAGGAAATCACCATTTGGCAAGCACAACAATAATAATTACTACATGCAAGAACCATCAATGATACTAAAATTAGTTCATAAAAGTAAGAAAAAGAATAATTACATAGGTTCAAAATGTCTCTTTCCCAGCAAAAAGAAAAAAAAAAGGTTAACTTTCAATGTAGAATCTTGTAAATACCATCAAAACCAAGGGCTTAACATTAACATCACCAGTACTGGCACAGGTTGATACCATGTGCCTCATGGTTATGATTTCCTGAGAAAAACACTTGCCGAAACCTGTATCCAAACTTAAGAAAACATCAGACAAATTGAGAATCATGCTGCTAGACAAGTACCTGTGTTCATCAAGGTTGTCAAGGCCATGGGCAGTAAAAGGAGGCTGAGGAGCTGTTCCAGGTTGGATAAGACTAGGAAGCCATGACATTCACAACAATGAGGAATCATGGATTGGATCCTGGGCCAATGGGCAAAATTTGAAGAGGTCTGTAGATTAGTGAATAGTATTGTGTTGGATTTAACGATTATACCATGGTTATGTAAGATGTTCACATTTGGGGAAGTTGGGTGAAGGATATACAAGAAATCTTTGTACATTTTTGCAACTTTTTTGTAGGTCTGAAAGTGTTTCAGAGTAAAGTGGAAGAAAGGGAAAGTGACCAGCGTAGCTACAGTGCAGAAAATGATGGGAACAGGCTGGTAAGGTGGGCAGATTGAAACCACATAGGGATCTGGAGGGCATGTTAGGGGTTTGTATCTTAATTCCAAGAGTAAAGGAAAACATGGAAACATCATAGGTGGGCCAGTCCCCCAACCCCAGATATTTCATGGCAGGGAACAAGTTAGAGGCAAGCTAGAATGCATGTGGGGAAGTCAGTGAGGGGATACCACAAGCATGCAGGAGAAAATGTGCTGCAAGACTGGTCCGGGGGATGACAGTGAGAATGAATGAACATGGTAGAGCCTGGAGACATTTAGGAAGTGAAGTCATTAGGTGATGTGAGTGTGGAGAATGACAGGGGCATGGGTGTCAAGGATTACTGTACATTTCTCGCTTGCCCAACTAGAGAAAAAGAGAAGCTATTCACTGAGAGGGAGTTGAGACTAGAAAAGGAAGAGAGGTTGTGAGTTCAGCCTGAACACTTTGAGTCTGAGATTTCTTTGAGAGACTCAAGTAACAATGTCAGAAAAGGTGGATGAGTTTTAGGGGAATGAAGCTCAGAAGCAAAGTCTGAGGTAGAGATGAAAATCGGTAATTGATGCAAATTGCTCTCAGAAGGGTTGGGGAGAGCAAGATAAACAAAATAGTTATGATTTATTCTAGAATGTACAAAAATTATGTTATGAATAAAGTTCTGTGTGAACAGGGAGGAAGAAGAGTTGCCATGTGGGTGACTGAATTTGGGTTTCAAGTAAAAGTACTATTCAAGATGAACTTAGAAGAATGGGAAGGAGTTTGTTAGGCTATTGCCAAAGAATCTTTCAAAAATCTGCATGAATATTTCTGTATTTTATCCACTGGTTGCTAGGTTCAACTGCAAAAGTCAAGCTAACAGGCTCTTAGTTACCTACCTGTGTTCTGGACCATCCTAGGCCAGTGTCAATACAGTCATGCATGCAATGAAAGCTATTTTCAATTCTCCAACTAGTTTTTGCTTTGTATATTTGTTTGTTTGATTCTTTCCCTTATTGTGTATATTTTAAACTTGATCAATGGTACATAAATACTCAGAGTTTACTTCCTACTCCCTGTTCTTCATAGCCTCTCCCATCAAAAGTCCCCAAACCATATCCACAGTGGACTGAGTCTTTTTTTTAAAGGTGATAGTTCTTTCAAACAATTATTGTAACTATTTCATAATGACTTATGATAGTGTCTCTGGGAATCTGCATTTTGATGAGAAATTAAGTATTCCCCATCAGAACTGGTTGCAAATTATAGAACAGTATCTTTCAAGTGACCCTCACATCATTCACAATTATTTTCCACCCTCCACACTGACAGATATACTGTTTTTCCACTAATAAGTTAGCTCTAGATCACAGTTGTTATTGAAATAGGAATAAGGGGAGGACACAAGCCTGAGTATTGAGTATCAGAATCTCTAGAGATCCTGAAAAATTGCACAGGGGATTCTGAGAGGCTGAGCAGAACTTTTTCTTCCCTCTCTCCCCACCTTCATGAACCCTTAACTCAATCCTTAACCCAAAGACCCTTAACTCCTCTTCACACAGAGCTAGACTAACTGAATTTGGGTCTCTTTTGACTAAATTACCTTTCAGGGTTCCTCTGATTTTGGCTGAAATCTGAGCATCCCACTAGAGGAAGCCAACTCTTAGGCAGCACTTCCATCTATGAACTTTTAAAATTTCTCCAGGAAGTTTCAAGGGAACCTTTGGGTAGCATACTCTCTATGCTCAGTAATTTTGTACTAATGACTGAAAAATGGGACAAAGTTAATGCACTGAAATAGTAGTTTACAAACAGTAGTTTACAAATAGCATTTATAATTTTTATTTATAGCTATTTTATATTTTATTACAACATAACTATTTAAAATAGTATTTGTAACAGTAATATTCATTCATATTGCAATTTACATCAAAAGCAAAATACTTATGGCCAAATTTAACAAGATACATGCAATACCTGAACAATGAAAACTACAAAATGAGGTTGAGAGGAACAATTTTAAAATAGAAAAGTTGAAGGATAGTAAATTGTTTAATACCTAATTTCAAGATTTATTATAAAAATAAGGACATAGCCGGGCGCGGTGGCGCACGCCTGTAATCCCAGTACTTGGGAGGCTGAGGCAGGAGGATCGCAAGTTCAAAGCCAGCCTCAGCAATGGCGAGGCACTTAGCAACTCAGTGAGACCCTGTCTCTAAATAAAATACAAAAAAGGGCTGGGGATATGGCCCAGTGGTCGAGTGCCCCTGAGTTCAATCCCCGGTACCAAAAAAATAAATAAATAAATAAAATAAATAAAAAAATAAGGACATGTGACACTGGTGTATAAATGGACATACAGATCAAAGAAACAGAATAGTGTCCAGAAGTAGACCACAGATATACAGATAATTGATTTTCAACTAAAATGCCAAGATAGTTGGGGAAATGATAGTTTGGGGAGATGCTGGTTGTATAGATGTATTTGCAATAGATATGATAAAGTACTTTTATCCAGAATACTTTAGCATGTGGAACTTAATAATAAGAAATGATCCAATAAAAATTGAACAAAAGATTTGAACAGATATTTTATATAAAATGTTATAAGAATGGCCAATTAGCATAAGATGCTCAATATTATTAATTATCAAGGAAATAAAAACTACAAGTTCAAGAGAAACCACTACATTGAGTTTCTAAAATTAAAAGAAAAATGTGCCAAGTTCAAAGACCGTGTAAGGATGTAGAGCCATGGAGCTCTCATTCATTCCTGGTGGGAAAGCAACACTGCAACCATTATGGAAAATGATTTGACAGTTTCTTATAAATGTAAAGATACACTAAGGATACACCCAGTAATCCTACTCCTAATATTTATTCAAAAGAAATGAAAACATATGTCTACAGAAAGACATGTAGACATTTGTTCACAGAATCTTAATTCACAATAATCAAAATGTGGGAAAAACTCTAATCCCATCTACAGGTGAATAAACAAATTTAGGTATATTCATACAAGGAACTGCTTGCTAGTCAGTCATAAAAACCAGATGAACTACTGATATACACAAGGACATGGGTGGATCTCAAACACATCATGCTGAGTAAAAGGAGCCAGGAAAGTATGTATTGAATGTTTTCATTTATATGAAAATCCAGAAAAGACACAACTAATCTATATTTATAGAAAGCAGATCAGTGGTTGCTTTGAGCTGGCCAGTGTGGGAGGAGTTTAATTAAGAAGCAACCTGAGGGAATTTTCTGGAGTGAGGGGAATGTTCTTTACCTTGATTGTAGTGGTAGCTTACTTGGGTGTATAAACTTGTCAGAACCCATCAAAATGTACATTTTAAATAGGTGCATTTTATTGAATTGAAATTATGCTTTAATAAAGTTATTTTTAAAAAACAATGAGTAGAATATATTATGCTATCTAGATATTAAATTGTTAGTAGACTACACAGAGTATAACAACTCCTGGGGAAGCTCAGTCTGCAAAACACACACTTTCAGAATGAGCTTGAGTCCTTCTTGGAGCTGCCTTATGGACTTAGAGCAGGACCTGACCAGGTGTTTAGTCTCTCTGCCATCTTGAGACCCTATCATTTTTGCTGGTCATGGACAAGATAGGAATTTTGTGTCAGCTCCTAGTTGAGAGACTTTCCCTCCTCTTCTCAGATCTGGTCTGTCTGGCTCCCTGATTTCTTAGGCTGCCATCTTTTCTTCTTATTCCTTCCCAAAGCTCACAGGGTATGGAGGAACCCAGGTTTGCCCAGCCAACTTTAACCTAACACTTAAGTCTTTTCAAAGTTCCAGGAGAGAGGGAAATTAATCTACTTTTACATTCCTTTGCTTTCTTTTTCTCTCCTCACATTTTTTGTGCAGGACCTCAAATCATGCCCTGTTTCCGTTGGACTCTCCTAGAACCTTTTTGCCTACTTAGTTCTTCATTTCTGTGCCCTGATTCTATGTCCCAGCATCAATGTGGTACAGCACCTGAGAAGACTTGAGATTTTCACTTTGATTTCAGAGTAGTCTAGAAATTCAGGAAATATGGGTTGAGCTATACCATCCAGCAGCTACAAGGCAAGTCCTATGTATTGAGACTTTTCAGTAAAAGATTCCTTCAAGGAATGATGGTTGGCCTTAGAGATGCTCCATCAGGTCAATACAATCTGTCTTTGTAAGTTCCTGGAAACATTGTCTTCTCTTGTCCTCCCCTAAACCCTGAATTCCACTTGGTAACTCAGTCTCAGCTAAAACGTTACTTTTGAGTAAAGTCTATTCTGTACTACCACTGAAGGAGAGCCAGCCCTCCTTCCCCAGCTCTATTACAGCACTTAGCCAAGAGACCCACAGTGACTCATCCAACTCCCTCCTTTCTAAATCTCTAGCCTATGGAGGACAATCAGCAGCACAATCAACTTTTATAACCCCTATACCTAACACTGCTCCCAACCTCTCATAAGCACTCAAATATTTACTACTATGGTGCTCAGGGTTGAATAAGGCTTAGTTTCCATCTCATGGACCTCACAAGTAAAAGGAGAGCTAAGCATTCACATAACTATAATGCAAGGTAAAAGGTGATGTAGGAGCGGGGCACAGTGGTGTACTCTTTAATCCCAGCAACTCAGGAAGCTAAGGCAGGGGGCTCACAAGTTTGAGGACAGCCTTGACAACTGAGTGAGGCCCTAAGCAAGAGACCCTGTTTCAAAATAAAAAATAAAAAGAAATGGGGATGTAGCCCAATGGTTGATGCCCCTGGGTTCAATCTTTAAAGAGGAAAAAAAGAAAAAAGAAAAAGGTTGTATAGGTCTTAATTGCTTCAGTGTTGGACAGGACTAGAACAACAAGGGAAAAGATTTCAAATTAAAATAATTGGTGCAGAAGTTTGAATTTACCTAGTAGTAATCGCTAATTATTAATGAGCATTTTCTCTCTGCCAAGAACAAGGCTGTATCAATGTATCAATTTCCTGTGACTCCTGTAACATAGTGCCACAAACTGAGTACCTTAAAACAACAGAAAATCATTCTCTCACATTTCTTCAAAAGTCCAAAATCAAGAGATCAACAAGGCCACATTCCCATGGAGGGCTGTAGGGAATCCTTGTATGTCTATTTCAACTTCTCATAGTGGCCCGAAACCCTTGGCATTCTTTGGTTTGTAACTGTATCACTTGACTAGGCTTCATGCACCACATGGCCTTCTTTGTGTGTATGTCTTTATCTCTTGGGTATTTTCTTCTCATAAGGACACTAGTCATTGGATTTAGACCCCACCTTAATTTAATATGACCACATCTTAACCAATCACATCCACTGTGACCATATTTCCAAATTAGGAAATATTCTACAATTCCAGGTGGACATGGATTTTAGGGAGACTGCTTAGCTGACTCTGTGTATATAATCTCATTTAACACCACAACTATATGAGGTAGGTACTATTATAATCCATTTTATACAAGAAGAAATTAAAGTGCAGAGAGGTTAAATGGTTGTCCAATGTAACATACCAGGAAGTACCAGGAGCTTACATGTTTTATCAGACTACCCACTGTGATCCATCACTCTTAAGATTGGAAAAAAAGAAACATAAATTTTAAAAAAACTTTTTAAAGGTGTAAACTACATCATTCATTTAAAATAGTATGTGTAAAATACATGTACAGATTAAAGACTATTAATAACATGAACACCATTGAATTCATCACTCAGCTTAAGTTCATTCTTGCTGCCTTAGAAGCACAATCCTATTTTCTTCTCTTCACTCTTAGGTATGAAGATGAGGTCACTCCCTGCTGTGGTCTGAATGACCTCTCAAATTCATGTGTTGAAATGTAACCCCCACTATAGTGGTAGTAAGAGATGGGGCCTTTGGGGAAATTATTAAGTCATGAGGATCCATTTCTCAGTAGTGAACTTGTGCCTTATAAAAGGGTTATAATGAATGTTTTCTCTGATAAGTGGGGCAGGGAGATAGGGAAGAATGAAGAAAATTTTGTTTGTGTAGAGGGGAGTGAGGGGAAGGGTGGGGCTGTGGAGATGGGAAGGAGGGTAGAATGACAGACATTATTACCCTATATACATATATAATTACACTACCTGTGTGACTCTGCATCATGTATAATCAGAGGAATGAGAAGTCATGCTCCATTTGTGTTACAATATGTCAAAATGCATTCTACTGTAAAATAAATAAATGCAGCTGCAGGGAAATAGCTTAGGTCCTTTTACTGTCCACCAGGTGAGGACATAGCTTTTTCCCCCTCTTGAGGATGCAGCAACGAGGTACCATCTTGGAAGAAGGGTTATGGGGTCCTCACAGAAGCAAACATGATGTGCTTTGGTCTTGGACTTCTCAGCTTCCAGAACAGTGAGGAAATAAATTTATGTTCTTTATAAATTATCCAGCCTGTGGTGTTCTGTTATGGCAGTACAATCTAAGTGTTGCTTTGACTAAGACACTCCCCAATAAACTTTCTGGTTGCTTCCCAGGAAATCTGACCTCTGAATATTAGTACCAGAATTGTACAAGAAAGCAGACTTCAAAAATGGAAATTTTGGAGGTTGAAATCTAACCATCTGGGGTAATAAGACACTATAAAGACATAATTATAGTTGATGGGTGGAGCACAAAGAGCCCCTGGCATGGTGTGGTGATGACAGTGGATCTGGAGGAGGCTAGGAAAATTCAAAATGTTTTATAGTCTGCAGAAGTTATTTAACTGGATATTTGTGTGAGAAAAGATAATGTATTAGGATGATTAATGCTGGCTAGTATATGATAGAAAACTCATAAATCTCAGTGGATTATGAATAAAAATTATATGGAAATAGAAAAAATATCTCAATGACTTGGCATAGCAGAAGTTCATTGCTAGCTTATATTATGCTTCCGAATTTTGGCTTCTAAATCACAGAGGGAGGGGCACTCTACTCCATACACTCATTTAGCCATCCAGGTAGATGGTACCTCCTTCATCTCCATGCCATTCAGAATACACTGTCTCATGACCTCTGAGGAAAAGCAAGAGAAGCAGGGGCATGAAGTGCAGTTTTTACCATGTTGATGGTTCATACTTGACCACATGAGAGAGTCTAGAAAATATAACTTTCCTGCAGGTCCAGGAATAGAACCATGAAATGAGATTTGGTGAAACACATAATATTATCTCTGCTATAGAAATGAACCTATGTTTTTTGGTTTGAGCAGTAGAATCAGTGGGGTGCTCTTTATTGAGATAGGGAAGACTGAATTCTGTGAATGAGTGGTGGCTGTGGTGGTGTGGTGGTGGTGTGTATAGGGGAAATCAAGAAGTGAATGACGTCTACTAGGTTTCTAAATGGGGTTGTGGAATGGACAGGTGAGTACAGGATCCTGGAGTTCCAGGGAGAGGATGGGGTTCGGGATATGGACTTTGATCAACAAAGTCCAGTGACCCCTATGCCTCCCATTCCTGTTAGGTGCCATGTCTAGAAGCTGACTCAGTATAAAAGTTTTCTGGCTTTATCCCCTCTAAGTGAGAGTCAGTTCTGCCAAACTCAATTGCTACTCAGGGTTTTTGTTTGGGGCACTAAGGGCTCCAGGACTGCCTTTCCTCCACAAGCAAAGTAGTTGGTTGTTATATATTTCACACAGTAAACTTCAAAGAAAATTCCTTATGCAATGTCTTGATTAAAAGGTTTGAGACTAGGATGTCCTGATTTCTCCTTCAGCTATCAGAATTGTTTATTAACTAATTCACCAACTCTGTTGTTGTTGTTGAACTCCCTCTTTCATATTAGGCCAGTGTTTCTCCTAGGATCTGGGGGAGAAGGACTGTTCTTTGGGATATTTCATGAGGAAGAAAGGAAAGCTTGCCCCAAGCCCCACAGGGGGTATTATGTTGGTGGTCTTCCCCTGAGAACTGGAGGGGAAGGCACACCTGGATGAGGACCTAAACAGCATTTAAAACTCACCTCCCCCAACCCACCTCAATTCTGATGCCCCCTACATGGACCCATCATGGGTGGGTGGGTGAGGAGGTGCAGCAGAGGAAGCAGGTAGGAACATTGTTGGACCTGGTTGCAAATGACATGGCTTCCCTCTTCTGTGGCTGAGAATCATTGTCTCATTTTATCCAATTGGCCCTTCGTTTGGATTGGAAAATTACCTAAGTAACCAAATACTTGTATTAGCACTTCTTAATCACAATTTATTATTTTAAATCTTATGAAAAAGCAAATGTTAAATGCTCTCTCAGAAATATTATAATTTCATTGGTAGCTAGAGAACATTTTTGAAATGCAAAATTTTATGTAAAGGTGTCTTCTCCTGGAGTTGTTTTAGGAGGGTTTAGAAACAAACTGCTCTAGCCTTAACCCCATGCTCATGTCCTGTAGGAAGCCATGTACATCCATGTACATCCAGGCCAAACAATCAGGCAAGGGGCAACTCACAAAGAGAAAACCAAGATAGATGTTGCGTTCTGCCACACCACCCTCTGCTGTTCATCAGATAAATTCAGCTGTACCTTTGCTTTGCCTCTGCCCCATGGCAAACAGGTCTTCAGGAAGCATAGTAGACCATTTGCGTACTAGTGAGATTTCTTTTCTGAGTGTCAGAGTCTCTCTACCCTTCAAAAGAAAGGTCCAGGGAGAACCAGCAGCCCAAACCTAGGCCACTAGTATGTATGTTGCTTGAAGCTGAGCCAAGCCACTGCCAGCTTGAACTGCCCATCAGATGAACTTGACATGAGAAATTATGTGGAAACCCATTAAGAATAAATGCAATATTCTGCAATAACTAGAAGAGACTGGAAGGACTTTTGAGGACATAAAGAAAATAACTCCTGTGGATAAGATGGCTAATGTTCCTCTTTTTTTTGCAACTATTTTTTTTTTCAGCCATTAAAGACCTTTGTGGACTGTATGTTCTATAAAAGAGAAGAGTTTGAAAATTCTGAGAAAATTTCAGGGTCACTATTTCTAAAACACTACAGCCAGTCTTTAAAAATTACAAATATAGTACACACACATTTAAAAACTTCAGATAGAGGAGAGGTATATAAAAGATGAAAAATTTAAAAAAAAAATTTCCCTTATGCCACCGACTGCCCAAGGATAACCACTGTTAATGTTATTTTACATATCCTTCCAGAGTTTTCCATGCACACATTGCAAATACATATTCTAAGACATTTTACATATGTTAAACTCTATTATAAAACTTGTTTCTGAATACTTGTTATGTTTAATAATGTATTTTGGCATATATTATTTCAATACATATAGATTTGCTTTATTCTTTTTAATAGTTGCATAGTAGCTTCTTCACTGACATATTGTATATACCATTCCTTTATTGATGGACATTCAAGTTATATTCAGATTTTTGAGAACTTACAATGTTGCAGTAAAATTCTTTATATATATATATATATGTATGTATATATATATATATTTTCACTCTTGTGCAAATGTATCTAGTCCTAGAAGTACAGGCCTAGGTGTGTGCATTAAAATTTTTTTTAAAATAGCATATTACCAAGTATTTTCCAGAGAGGTTTTAAAAAAATATTTGACCAACAACCTGTGAAAGGGACTATTTATTTTCTGATATCCTCATCTTCTTCAAGTTTTACTTAAATTATCTTTAGGTCTCACCAATTCATGTATTTTAAAATGTCTTTTTTGTTTCAATTTGTATTTCTTCCACATGTGCTCCCATTTCAAATTTTAAACAAAAACAATGCAAACACATTTTGCAATTACCTGCAACTACAAAAAGTGGATTTGGATTCAGCAATAGTGTGTGTATTGAGGTGTCCCTGCACCTAATCATTTCCACCACCCAGATGATTTCAAGAATCAGTTGTCTTTGGAGAATATCTAATAAGAGAGAGTAAGAGATGCTCATTTATAAAATGAGTGTGTTGATGAAGAAACTGATGTCAGTGTCCAGGTATGATTCAGATTCTGCTGCTCTTGCTCACCCTGTCTATAAGAGCACTAATTTTTTGTATGCTGGTGACAGGAAGAACACTCTGTGGTCCCTTCACTGACCTGGAACTGAAGCCTGCGTCAAACCAGGCCCCTCTGATGCACATGCTCCTAAAGTGGCTCTTGCTTTCACTTTGTTGGAGTTGACAGAGCTAATAGTTGCTTAGAAATTTGTAAATAGGTGCATATTAATTCTTAGCTCATTTTCTTCATCCCAGCCAACTAGTCCCTTAAGTGAACCCATGGAGTGTCAGAGTGGGTATAGAATCAATAGATCTAAGGGACAGGGATTTAAAGGGAATGCAGTGGGTCTGTTAATCTGAGCACAGATTTCCAGCTGTTTCCCCCATCCTTTGTTCATCACTGGAGGCCTCATTTCCTGCGTTATAGCTGTACCTTGGTAGTTTTTTTTTTTTTAATAAAATATTTATTTATTTGTTTTAGTTGTACACAATGTGTCTATTTTTACATGGTGCTGAGGATCAAACCCGGGCTGCGCACATGCTAGGCGAGCACTCTACCACTGAGCCACAACCCCAGCACCTGTACCTGGGTATTTTAAAGGTGGCCCCATGAGGGGATCTCAGAGAGCATCAAGGGGAAGGACAGGCATGTTGGATGCCCTGCATAGGTCCTGGCACCATGGCAGCTCTGTGACAACCTCTTCCTTCCCCAATGCCTCTACTTGGGCCTCATGGAAAAGTCACTGTGGAACATAGTAGTTAATGAATGCACAAGCTCATGAATCTGATATACTAGTTTGAATCTCAACTCAATTAATTGTAGCATGACCTACAGAAAGCTACATAATCTCTCTGTGTCTCAAATATTGGAAGGCATTATTATAACTGGCCCATGTGAGACTCCAACTATCCTGACAGGGAAAATCCATGTTCTATTTTCAGATCTGAGTGACAATGAACTGGTAGCTCCAGGATTCACCAGAAATCAGTTCTTTATCACTTTGCTTGACCTAGTTTATCTGCTCTATGGTCACATTCACTTTTCATGTGGGTGAAAAGACTCACTCTTTAGTAGAAGGATTTCAGAGGGAAGGCACATCCCTCTTGGTAAATGCCCAAGAGCTATTCATACTACACCCTGCTGTGGTGTTCTCTATACCACCCACCAGCTGTGGCTGTGGACTCAGGACAGCTACACTCATGATGGATCCTGAAGTTGATTATATTTTGATGTGAGAACTGAGCATGAGGAATATGCTTTGCTCACTGGGCAGTACTGGGTTGAAGAAAGAAAGAGTCAGGGAGGATTTTGTCCAGGATCTAATATTCCCTTTTGCATCTAAGATATTAATTTGCCTCCACGTAATGAGGGAGACAGACAAAGATCAACAATGCATTCCGGTGATGCCTACTGTGTTCCTCAGCGGCAAGATAGTTTATTTCTAATGGGATGCCGGCTGTCTGGTACCATCAATCCATTCCCAGAAGTAGGTAATAACAAAGACATCTACAATGCATGTGCTGGTTAAATAACAAATCATAAATTCAAAAGAGTTATGCAATCTGGGAATTTGACTGCAGAAGACTGTTCTACAGAGAGAGAAGTTTCAATACCATTGAAGGTAAAGGAACACACATGCCCCATGCCTAACCTACAGCTTACAGGAAGCACAGTAGACAGAAAAGTTAAATGACAGAGATAGATATACTCCATAGTTCCTGGAGGCAAAACATGCTGCAAGAAAACTGGCCTAGATTTTTCAAAAAGGAGAAAAAATAGGAGGCTGTCCTAGACGAAAAGACACAGAAGAGACCCCAAATCCAAAATCAACATGTAAACTTGGGATTCCATCCTTGTTCAAAGAGTAAAAGACACATAGCCACAAAAAGACACTTGGGAATAACTGGAGATACTAAAGTATGGACCGATTCTTAGGTGGTACAAGGGAAGCACTGCTATCTTTACTAGGTCTGATAATGCCAATGTGGTTACCAGGACATGTTCTTTTTCTCTAGAAATGTCTGCTGAAGTGATTAGGAATAAAGCATTCTGAGGTGTGCAGCTAATTTTCCAGGAGGCAGGAGGAGGGATCGTGACGTATATTAAAATCTATTGAATCTAGGTGGTTTGTTATAGTTTGCATCTTGGTAGAGGGCATGTGAGTGCTCATTTTACTCCTTTTTTTCAACTACAAAGTTTGAAAAATTTCAAAAAAAAAAAAAAAAAAAAAAGAAGAAGAAGAGGGAAAGAAGGCTGTATAGGTCCACCAGCTGGTGCATGCCTTTGGGAAGAGTGGAAGTCTCTGGATGTCAGGCCCTTCCCTGAGTTGATGATTATCCCACTGTGGGTGATCTATCCCTGAGGCTGGACCAAGAGGACTCCTTGCTGAGACAATATTTCTAGGTGTGGGGATCTGAAAACCCCCAATTTTCAGAAGAAACTGACCAGATCCTGCTTGTCTTCTTTCAATTCTCAATGCAGAATACAAAATTAACTCCTCTCCTTTCTCTATCACCACATAGAAAATATGATTGTGCAAGACTTAAATGTCACATTTTATTTACTTACAACATAAGACCTTCTCAATTTTGCTCTTTTGTCATAGTTTGTTCACATTTCTGATCATTATTCAGAGTTCAAGCGCATTTCAAAGGTTTAAGAAGAAACTTTAATATTGTGTTGCTCTTGTACCTTACACTTGGATTTCAAAAACCAGCATAATTTAATCCAAAGATAGAATGCTCCATTAGCAGGTCTTTTAGACACAAGCTGGAGAGAGATATTTTGGGTGAGATCTTTAAGCAGAATGAATGAAATCATTTCAAGCATAGATGTATGTCTTCCTTGATGAGAGACAACAAACCATTCTGTGTGTCAGGAATTCACACTGTGCCTCTCATCAAAAGAAAAATCCTAAACCAGCTGCAGGAAGCTTGCTTATCACAAAGCCAACACACCTTAACTGGGCACAGCCAGCCCAAAAGTTGACAGCAGGGGAAAGTAATGCCTGAGGCACAGTTTGAAGAAGAAAGTCAGAACTGTGATTCTCAGATTTTAATGTCCCATCAAATATTCATTAAAAAGAGGGAATGTGGAGAAATCTCTTGGTGGGAATATAAATCAGTACAGCCACTATGAAAACCATTATGGAAATTCCACAAAAAATTAATAATAGAATTACCATAGGATCCAGCAGTCCCATGTCTGGCATAATTTACTCCCCAAATTTGAAATTATTATGATGAAAAGACATCTGCACTTCTGTGTTCAATGGAACACTACTCACAATAGCCAAAATATGTAATAAACTCAAGAATCCATCATTAAAGAATGAATAAAGAAAATGTGGTATATGTTCACAATGGAATGCTATTCAGACTTTCAAAGGAAGAAATTCTGTCCTTTATAACACATGGATGGAATGGGAAGAAATTATGCTAAGTGAAATGAGCCAAGCATAAATATACAAATTCCACGTTCTTACTTGTATATGGAATCTAAAGCAATCAAACTCAAGATCAGATTAGAATGGTGGTTATCAGTTGCTAGGGGCCGAGGTAATGATGATAACTAATGGGTAGAATGCCTCAGATCAGAAAAATAAGTTTGACTTTTTTTTTAGATCGGTTGCATAGTGTGGTGAGCATTACTAATAGTTGAGTGCTATATGCTTTCAATATCAGTTTTGAAATGTCACTTTTGAAAATTTGCAAAATGAAAAGAAGAAGGAAAGAAGTGAGTAGGATTCAGCAGTTGGTACAGATCTTTGGTGGTGAAGGAGATTAGTGAAGAATGGAGAAGGAGAGAAGGTGAGAAAGATCAGTGTTATTGGGCGAGTTATTGCAATGTGTAACTGAACAAAATACTGCTGAAGACTCTGGGATCCAGTATGATACATATTCCTGAGTAATTGCTCACAAGGAGCAGGGAGCTGGGTACTAACACACCATTTCCTGTCACTGGTTGGTTATAGCTAGCACCAGGAAGTGTTAAGTTTCCAGAACATCCAGCCTGCTTTCTGGGTGGACAGCAAGCTCAGAGAAACTTTCAGACAAAGAGATGCATATGCCTATAACTGGAGGTCAGACCTGCACATGACAAGGGAGGTATGAGCTGGATGACAACAAAGTGGGCTATGTGGATCTTGCACTGCCATATCTCCTCTGAATGTTATTTGACCCAGTAGACTCCCTCATTTACTATGTTAGTTTGAAATTTAAAAAATATGTTCAATATTGCTAACTCAGTATTCCTTTCTTTGTGAAGTGGGAGGATACTTCATTTTAAATCCCTTTGATGTCTTCAAATACATCCTATCAAGTAGAATGCTTTCCTCTTTGCAAAATTAAACTTTAGAAATTAAGATAGCTAAAACCAAGCTGGGGATATAGCTTAATTGGTAGATTGCTTGCCTCGTATGCACAAAGCCCTAGGTTTAATCCCCAGCACCCCCAAAAAACAGAATAAAACAACAACAACAACAAAAACTAAAACCAGAAAGCTTTAGTGTTGGAAAATTCATTAATTTTTTTCCAGTCCTGAAATAGAAACATTCCTACAAAAAAAAAAACAAAAACAAAAACAAATACTTTCAGCATTTAACTAAATCATGCCAGTTATCTGAATTGTGGAGGTGGTAGATTATTCAATCAGGCTAACTAAATTTAACCAGGAAGGGAAGTAGACTTAACAGACACATCAAAAATAGACATGCCAGCAGAGGACTCCCAGCTTCCATCCCAGCAGATGACACCCAGAAGTTCAAGGCATCCTGGTCAAGGACAAGTGGAAACTCTTAGCTATATGTTATTAACAAAGGACAGTCAAACAGGTATTAATAAAGTCAATGCCCCTTATTTATGTTCGTTTATTTTATTGCAAGCACAATAAACAGTCATGTTTTTCTAAGTAAAACATTGAAAGAATCCAGGTACCAAAAATGTCTCTGATGGAAAGCCAATGCTAAGTAGACTCATCAGCATCCTGCTGCCGTTTGGTGACTTCCTGCATGAACAATTTTTGTGGGTTTTCTTAAATTGGAGTTAGATAAAACCTTTCACTAGTGATGGCCCCTGGTGAGTGTCTATCCTGTATTTAACTCCTGATCTTCATGTGTTACACTATAGTCTCACAGTTAGAATCCATATTCCATAAGTAAGGGCTTTTCTTGGCTAATTATTATTATTGGTTCTTCTCACCTAGAACTGGACAAGTTTCACATCATTTTGTTCTTATTTCTCTTTTGATCTTTCTTTTCATTCTGTGGTGTTCTCTTTTGGCTTGGTTCTCTATTTTTTGCTCCTCTACTATGTCATAAACATTTCATCTACAGTTTTTCAGTCTTGCACATCATTGTTTACATTAAAAAAAACTTTTAAACCTTTAAGCAAACAAATACTAAAAAAATGTGTAAAAGTCAGCAGTTAAATAAACAAGTGCTCAGAAACAAGTACAATTCTTATAAACAGCTTTATGAGCCATATCAGGTTGAAAATAGGTACTGTAGAAATTCTAAATCTAACTAAGAAGATTAATAAATACTTTGACATACATGTAATTCCTAAAAATCACTACTCATGTGTTTTTGGACTATAAATTAAGGCCACAGTGATCCCTAGATGATGCCTTCACTGGTGGGAGTGATCACATGAAATCTTTTCTGAGCCTCAGTATTTTTTTTCCATCTATAAAATGGGAATTTTCAAAGTATCTCCCATGTAAGTTTGTTCTGTGAGTTAATTAATAAAGGTAAAACACTTAGCACTGTATTCCATGTGAAAATGAAGTAAGCAAAAGTCCTGGGGACTTTTAATTTTTTCTTCTTTTAAGGAATGAAACTGAGAAGAAGGATAAAGGCATTCCAAGGAGAGGAATAAATAAAGTTGTGCAAAGGAAGAAAGTCAGAGTTTCTTGGATGATGGCCAAGAGTTCAGGGTATTGACCGAACCCAAGACACTGATTGCTTGGGATAGAAAGGAGGGATGTGAAACTGGAAAGATGGATTGGGGATTGAATATCAAAGGCATTGCACAATGGCGAACAATCCAGATTTATACAAAAGCAGTGAAAACCCAGTAGGTTTATTTAAGGTAAAGAAATGACAAAAATTTTTCAAGGAATTGCTTTGTAAGCAGTGGTAACAATTGATTCAGGAGGTGAGAGGTGAGCAGCAAGTGAGGGACATCAAGGTCCTGATTTTTTTTTTTTTTTTTTTTTTTTTTTTTTTTGGTACCAGGGATTGAACTCAGGGCACTTGACTGCTGGGCCACACCCCCAGCCCTTTTTTGTATTTTATTAGAGACAGGGTCTCACTGAGTTGCTAAGTGCCTCGCCATTGCTGAGGCTGGCTTTGAACTTGCGATGATCCTCCTGCCTCAGCCTCCCAAGTGCTGGGATTACAGGTGTGCGCCACCGCGCCCACCCAAGGTCCTGATTTTTAAGCACATGCACAGCATTGGTGAGGGGCTGGGTTGGGTAGAGGGAGGAGGAAGCTACTGAGAGCAGCCCAGTGTGGTCTTTGAGTGTCCCACATGAGTAAGGAATGAGTACCTGGTATTGGAAAATACAAGAAATGGAGCACAATGGAGGTGACAAGTTTAAGTTTGGGGATTTCAGGAAACATTTCAATGGAGATATCTAGTATCAATTGGATAGTCAGGTCTGCTCAGGAGACAGGTAAAAGCTAAGAACATATCACTTGGAGATATCAACAGACAAAGATGAAGACCACCCTGGTTGAGCCTAGAAATAAAGGGAAAAAGCCAGGGATAGACAGACCTCTCTGGGGAACAGAAAGTAAAGATACCTTGTAGGAGCACACTGTACTGTCCTGCATGATAAGAAACAAATTTAAATGTTTACAATTCTTTAGAGAGGGCCACCTTTTGGTATTAGATGTTAATATTTTAATGTGTCTGTACTGTTTGTCTTTCACAAACCTTATACAAAAACCCCCCAATATTATTAATGTAGACAAAATAAGACTCCACACTTAAAAAATAGATCACTGTAAGTAGGAGAAACATTAGACTCAACCATCCAAAGTAAACACAGGAAACAGGGGTGATGAGCAGTCAGTTGGACAAATAGAGTTTCCTGTTAGTGAAAGAGAGTAACAAAAAGAACTTCTAAATGTTCATCCTGATGATCACAGGGGCATGGTGTCATTCAGTTCTTTCCTGATTCGGGGTGGTGGTGGTGATGTATGTATTTTTTTTTTTTTTTTTTTTCCTTTTTCTGTAAACCTACCTAGGTCCTTTTGTGGTTCTGAAACCCGGCCATAAATCTTCAAGTTCATTGTTTCTAAAAACTGTCCCTTGCGTTGTTTTTCAAGACGCAGCCGCTGAGCTCTAAGACTAGATTTGACCTTGAGAGGCTGGTGGAACCAATATCTCACAGGATAAGCGGAACCGGAAGAAGGAGAACTGGGCCTCACGGACCCAAAGTGGAAGTGGGGCTGCGTCAACAGCACGGACCAAAATAACGGAGACGGATCCGCAGTATCTTCTGGGCCTGTGTACAGTTGAAGCCTGTTCCTTGAGAACTGCTGAGCAGCCCTGTATTTCCTGAACCCCGGAGCTACTTAAATCCCTTCCCTCCCAGCATATCAGAGAGATAGGAACACACTTCCTCTCTTCTTATGGTGGACAAAGCTGTTTGCAAAGATGGGTGCTATAGCACTGGCTTCTAAGCACTTAGGGCAGTGATCCCTCCTTTGCCTGATATCAGTTTTTACGGTCATTTGTTTAACAAGCCTTAGGTAAGTTTCATCTGGATAAATCGAGTGAGTAAGTCTTCTTGTAGTTTGAATGGGGATTCATGACTCAATTACAGAATTCTGCCAAGAGGGGACTATGAAAAGAGGCATGTCTACCCACCTAGCTGCCCCTTCGTCTCTCTCTGCTGTTGCACCACCTTGTTGCAATACCTTTTTCATGTCACATACTAGTCTTTTAACCCTTAGTTGAGGAATTGAGGACCCACTCTCTCTGACCATTGCACTACTTCCACTCTTCACCTACATGGAGGCAAGGTTAGGTCCTGAGATCTTGTTAATTTTTTCTGTATATGTGCATTCCTGGAATTTTTTTCATTTTATAAATATGTGTTTATCTGCCTTTCTCCACCATGAAATGTGAGTTCCTAGAAACGGGACTGGTCTTTCTCATTTTTGCAGAGCCAGCACTCTTCATTATGGTGATGTTTACTCATCTATATCCCTACCTGTACTTGGTTAACTCGTGTTGACCTCTGCCCTTAACCCCACTCAACTCTCTGTTTCTGGGTCTCTTTCTCTTTCACCTGCACTGCCTATCTCTGATCTGACAGTGTGAGGACAAGGTCAAGGAGGAAGAGGAAAGATCAAGGAGAGGAGGAAACTGAAAAATCTGGGAGCAGAGGAGACAAGAGAATCAAGGGGATATGAAGATAGCCATAAACTTGTGGCAGAGAACACTCCACACCAGAAAAGGAGGGGAATACAATGAAAATTTGTGTGGGGCAGGACAGCTCCACCTCTGCCTCACAAGAGGCTCTTAATCTTTCCTCTTCTTGGAAAGCTGGTGGTAGGCATAGGGTGGTGAGGATGAGCTCCATGTGGTATTTTGCATATTTAGTTAAAGAACCAGTGTGGCAATGATACCTTCTAAGGCAAGACACTGTTTTCCAAGGGCATTGCTATCCATTGTCTTGTTGATCCTATTGGAATGTCCTATAGAATGGGTATTACTCACTATTCTTTAACTATCCCCCCCCCCCCCCAGTGCTGGACATCTCTAGGGCTTTGCACATGCTAGGCAAACACCCTAGTACTGAGCTATATCCCCAGCTCCTCTTCTAATTTTTAATTATAGAATTCCAAACAGACACAAAACCAAAAATAGTGGAGCATGCCCAAGCCCAGCATCTTCCTTCATCAGTTCTCACCGTTGTGTCAATCCTGTTTCATTTGTCCTCTGTGTTTCTCCCATTTCCCTTTCCTTTCTGCTAGAGTGTCCTAAATAAAGTAAATCTCAGATAGCATATTATTTTCATGGCACCATCACTATACCCACAACATTATACTAAATAATTTCTTTAATTTCATTAATAATCTATTATAGAATAGGCATTATTCCCCATATTCTTAACCCGCAAAACCCCTGAGACTCAGAGACAAAAGTGAAGTACTCAAGATCATGTGTCTCTAAGGACAGATGCTACACCAGAACTGGGTTCCTCTATTCACAAACCCCATTGTGCTTCCCACCATGGCTCCAATGCTAGGGAAGAAGTGGGGAATAAAGTCATAGAACCTCAGAAGTAAGTTCCAGTTGTTGGGTTTCTCAGCAGGTAAGATACTGCAGCTGCAACCCTTTGTTCTTTGTCAGGCTTATTTAGATCTTTTCCCAGAATCAATCCAAGCAGTGTATTGTCCACAGACCATAAGACCCCTGCTGGTCAGCCACTCTGCAGCCAGCCTGCATGCTGGGCCAGTTTGAGACCTGCAGAGGGAACCAACTGGGCCAACAGTGCTTATGAGGTGGGGAATGGCTTCATGTGGCATCCTCTGGACCTCAGGGACTCTTGTCTGTGCAATAATAATGTGAAGTTCACATCCTGTACCCTCTGTCTTCCCAGAAATCTGGTGGAACACTGCCAGGAGAAAAGAAAAATGTCTAAAAGAGGTGAAGGAAGATCCAAAGGCTACCAAACATCCCCCTGGAGAGGAACAAAACGTGCTGGTCATCCTGGAGACCTTCCAGGTACTGTTTTGGTGGGTCATCAGATCAGTTTCCTGGTCAGGGTCCCCAGCCTGTTGGTATGTTTCACAGCTGATGTTCATTAAACTAGCAGAAAATGAGGTGGTAGATGTTTCACACTGCCTAAAAGATTAAGAACACATCTGGGAGAAGGACAAAAGGAAAGAAGGCACAGGGTGGGTGGACAGTGGGTCAGAGCAGCCTGTGACTGTGGGAATTCTCAGTTCTGAAGTGTATTTGTTTTAGTTATCCTGAGTCATCAACTTTGCAGGCTTGCAGCTGCAAGACTGTCACTCCTGATGTTGATGTGGCAGGAGGCAGGAAACATTTACAACAGAGGAAAAATGGCTTTTAAATAATAGCACCAGCCAACAGTGATATGCTAACTAGGTTATGGGGTCAAGATTCAGTCACTTTGAATTGAGTTTTGTGCATGGTGAGAGATAAGGGTTTAATTTCATTTTGTTGCATATGGATTTCTAGTTTTCCCAGCACCATTTGTTGAAGAGGCTATCCTTTCTCCACTGTACATTTTTGGCACCTTTATCTAATATAAGATAGCTGAAATTATATGTATTAGTCTCTGTGTCCTCAATTTTGTACCATTGGTCTACTGGTCTATTTTGGTGCCAATACCATGCTGTTTTTGTTACTGTTGCTCTATAGTATAATTTAAAGTCTGGTATGGTGATGCCACCTGCTTCACTTTTCTTGCTAAGGATTGCTTTAGCTATTCTGGGTCTCTTATTTTTCCATATGAATTTCATGACTGCATTCTCTATTTCTTTGAGGAATGTCATTGGGATTTTGATTGGAATTGCATTAAATCTGTATAATGCTTTTGGTAGTATGGACATTTTGACAATATTAATTCTGCCTATCCAAGAATAAGGTAGGTCTTTCCATCTTCTAAGGTCTTCTATAATTTCTTTCTTTAGTGTTCTAGAGTTTTCA
The DNA here is from genome assembly GCA_025594165.1 of Tamias sibiricus. Classification (NCBI taxonomy): domain Eukaryota; kingdom Metazoa; phylum Chordata; class Mammalia; order Rodentia; family Sciuridae; genus Tamias; species Tamias sibiricus. The sequence continues at coordinate 69,714,992 of CM046669.1, forward strand.
TTATAGAGGTCTTTCACCTCTTTCGTTAAGTTGATTCCTAGGTATTTTTTTTTTTTTATGCTATTGTAAATGGGGTAGTTTTCATCATTTCCCTTTCAGAGGATTTGTCACTGATGTACAAAAATGCCTTTGACTTATGGGTATTGATTTTGTATCCTGCTACTTTGCCGAATTCATTTACTAGTTGTAAAAGGTTTCTGGTAGAGTTTTTTGGGTCATCTAGGTATATTATCATATCATCAGCAAATAGTGCTAATTTGAGTTCTTCTTTTCCTATCTGGATCCCTTTAATTTCTTTCATCTGTCTAATTGCTCTGGCCAGAGTTTCAAGTACCATGTTAAATAACAGTGGTGAATGGGGGCATCCCTGTCTTGTTCCTGTTTTTAGAGGGAATGCTATCAATTTTTATCCATTTAAGATGATGTTAGCCTGGGGCTTCGCATAAATAGCTTTTATAATGTTGAGATATGTTCCTGTTATCCCTAGTTTTTCTAGTGTTTTGAACATAAAGGGGTGTTATATTTTGTCAAATACTTTTTCTGCATCTATTGAGATGATCATATGGTTTTTATCTTTAAGTCTATTGATATGATGTATTACATTTATTGATTTCTGTATGTTGAAAAGTGGATCAAGGACCTAGGAATTAGACCAGAAACAATACGCCTAATAGAAGAAAAAGTAAGCTCCAATTTCCAACATGTCAGATTAGGCCCCAAGTTCCTTAATAAGACTCCTGTAGTGTAAGAATTAATATCAAGAATTAATAAATGAGATAGATTCAAACTAAAAAGCTTCTTCTCAGCAAAAGAAACAATAAGTGAGGTGAATAGAGAACCAACTAATTGGGAAAAAAATTTTAACACATGTACATTGGATAGAGCACTAATCTCTAGAATATATAAAGAACTCAAAAATCTCAACACCAAAAAAACAAATAACCCAATCAATAAATGGGCTAAGGAATTGAAAAGACATTTCTCAGAAGAAGATACACAATCAATCAACAAATACATGAAAAAATGTTCAACATCGCTGGCAACTAGAGAAATACAAATCAAAACTACTCTAAGATTTTATTTTACTCCAGTCAGAATGGCAGCTATTAAGGGCACAAACAACAATAAATGTTGGAGAGGTTGTGGGGAAAAAGGCACACTCATACATTGCTAGTGGGACTGCAAAATGGTGCAGCCATTATGGGAAGCACTATGGAGGTTTCTGGGAAAACTAGGAATGGAACCACCTTATGACCCAGCCATCTCACTCCTGGGTCTATTCCCAAATGACTTAAAAGCAGCATACTACAGCGACACAGCCACTTCAATGTTTATAGCAGCACAATTCACAATAGCTAGATTGTAAAACCAACCTAGATGCCCCTCAGTAGATGAGTGGATAAAGAAAATTTGGTATATATACACAATGGAATTTTACTCAGCAATAAAAGAGAATAGAATAATGGAATTTGTAGGTAAGTGGATGAAGTTGGAGAATATAATGCTAAGTGAAGTTAGTCAATCTCAAAAACCCAAATGCTGAATGTTTTCTCTGATATAAGTAGGCTGATTTACAGTGGTGTTGGGTTGGGTACATAGGAGGATTAGAGGAACACTAGAAAGGTCAAAGGGGAGGGAGCAAGGGGGAATGGAGGGGGGAAAGGTGGTAGAATAAGATGGATATCATTATCCTAAATGCATGATTGAAGACTTGAATAGTACGAATATACTTTGTATACAGTGTTATGTAAAAAGATGCTTTATATGTGTATTATGAATTGTAATACATGCTACTGTTATAAATACAACAATTTTGAATAATAAAAAGACCCCCCCCCCCCCAAAAAAAAAAGATTCAGTCACTGGCAGACTTTAGAACCAAAGGACATTTCAGACTCCTACAAGGCCAAACTTAGATTGTCAGCTAAGGGTGAGAGTAGGAGGTTAGTTTGGGATTGAGTAGTGTGCTTTTCATTTTTCCTTAGGAAAATGTCTAACTCACTGTTGTTTTAATTTTAATTTATTTTTTAAGCTGTTACATAAAAACATAAAAAATTGTATCTATGAATGGGAGACCATGTGATCTTTCTGTACATGTATACATTGCATATGTTTCAGTCAGGATAAACATAGCTATCTCTTCAAATATTTATCATTTTTTATGGTAAAAACATTGAAATTCCTTTCTGTTAGCTTTTTGAAATATGTAGTACATTATCTATAGTAACCCTATTGTGCAATATAGCATATCAGAACTTCTTATTCCTATTTAGCTTGTTACCCATTGTTGGGGAGAGGTTAACCAACTCATTATTGTATATTTATCATTTTTAAAAGTTTTAGGGACTGTGGGTATGGATCAGTGGAAGAATACTTGCCTAGCATGTGCAAGGCCCCAGGTTTAATTCATAGCACAGAAAATAATAATAATAATAAAAGATTTAGTGTTCATGTGCTTGTGTTTTATAACATACACATATATACATACATATGTATTTATCTGTATTCTTTTATACGTATCAAATATTATACAAAAATATATTTCTGGGAAATTGGGTAACCATAGTTTTCTTTTTCTTTCTTTTTTTTATGGTGCTGGGGATTGAACCCAGGGCCTGTGCATGCGAGGCAAGCACTCTACCAACTGTGCTGTATCCCCAGCCCCTATATTTTTCTTATTCTTCTCATTAAATACAATAAGATCTTTGGATTTTATATATAAAACAAACAGAGATGACCCAAGGAATAACAGTGATGAAAATCTCTGTGTTGTCTCTTTGCCTTATATATCTCAGATTTGGAGCTGCAGAACCTGGCAGCTAGGAAATGCCAGTGGGCAGACAGAGAATAGACTAGTCTTATAAGAAGACTGTTAGACAATAACTCTGTTTTGCTCCTAACACCTTTAAAAAGGCTATGGTGTACTCCTATCCATTCTAGCAAAGTGAGGAGCCTGGATTTCTACCCCACCACACACTTGGCAGTAATGCAGGGTTCCCCTCCCTCTCCCTGCTAAGGTGGTGTCAGAGGAGACATAATGGAAGTCAGAACTGTCACTCCAGCCCAGAGATAACAACACTACTGACACCAACCACCCTGTGTCAGTGAAGGCCTCATGGAGAGAAGTAATGAGGGGCTCCTACACTGCATAGCTGGGGAGGTATCAGTGCAGGGCTAATGGAGTCATAACCCCAGTCTCTACCCAGCATAACAAGGAGTCCACTCACCCTCAGTGAGGTGTCAGTGGAGATGGAGTGGGGAACCTGGACTTCTACCTCCTGTCAATAACAAGACAGCATTCTCTTTCTCCTGCCACAGAGGTATCAAAGGAAGTCAGCTAACACAGGCTAGATAAGATTCAGAGAGTCAACATAATACCCCCCCCCAAAAAAAAAATCTAATTTTACATTTCTTTTGTGGCTCAGGATATGGTCTATCTTTGTTTATGATCCTTGGTCACTTGAAAAGAATGTCTATTCAGAACCAGGAATATTGCAAACTGGAAAAGAAAAGATAATCAATAGATAGCAATATAAAGAGGACAGAGATGTTAGAATTATTTGACAAACATTTAAAGCAACTCTCATAAAAATGCTTCCATGAGCAATTACAAACATACCTGAAACAGAAAGCCTAGCAAAGAAATAGAAGCTATACATTGACCAAAACAAACAAACAAACAAACAAAAAGATTTTAAATCAATTGATGGGTTCACTGGAGGGGAAAGAACAAAGAGAATCAGAGAACAGTAGAAACATGCAATCTGAAGAGCAAGGAAAAAAACTAAAAATAATAATAAAAATTAAAAAACTGAAGAAACCTGCAGGACTAACAAAAGATTTAGCATTCATATCACATTAAGAAGGGAGGGCTAAGCTGGGGGTGTGGCTCAGTGGTAGAATGTTTGCCTAGCATGCCGGAGGCCCTGGGTTTGATCCTCAGCACCACAAAAAAATAAATAAACGAAGAAGGGAGAAAATGTATTGGAAGAAATAGCGGCTGAAAGTGTCCTAAATTTGGCAAGAGACATAAACCTATCAATTTAAGAAGCTGAGTGAACCCCAAATAGGAAAATTCCCAAAGATCCCACATAATATATCATAATTAAACTACAAATTAAAACAATGGAACACTCTTAAAAGCAGCAAGGAAAAAAAAATAACAGCTTACATACAGGGGAGGGCAATTCAAATGAGAGTAGAATCCTCTTCAGAAACCATTGAGGTCAGAAGGAAATAGCACATTTTTCCAAGGCTGATAGAACTGAATTGTCATTGTAAAAGACTATGTCCAGCAAAAATATCCTTCAGGAAATGAAGGAGAAATTGAGACACTTTAGATGAAGGAAAACTAATAGAATTTGTCACCAGCAGGGGTACTCTAAATGAATGGCTAAAGGAAATCATTTAAATATAAAAGGAAATAATAAGATTGAATCTTAGAACATGAGGAAAGCACAAAGGACATGGAAAACAAAAGCATGGGGGAAAATAGTAAATTTTCCTTCTTGAGTTTTCTAAATTCTGTCTAATGGTTGAAGCAAAGGAGATTGTGTGTGTGTGTGTGTGTGTGTGTGTGTGTGTGTGTGTGTGTGTGTATTTGATGATATGGGGCTAAATGTACATACAGGAAATATTTAAGATGAGTATAAATGAGGAAGATGAGACTTAGAAGTGAGGTTTCTACATTTCACTCTGAGAACATGAGAAGACTGATAGTTTATTTTATATAAGTATAAATACATACACAATGTAACACTTAGAGCAGCTCCTTCAAAAGCTATAGAAAGAAATATACCCAAAAACATTATGCATAAGTCAAAACCAAAATGGTATTCTAAAAAAATGTTAATGTAACCCATAGAAAGAAAGGATAAAGAATAAAGGAATAACTAAAAGAACAAACAAAAATAACATTTCAGACTTAATTGTTAATAGGTGAATAATTTTATTAAATACCAGTGGTCTAAATACAGCAATTTAAAGAGTGAGATAGGCAGAATGGGATTAAAAAACATGATCCAACTATTTGTTTATTTGTTTTCTTTAAGAAACTTACTCCAAAATAATATATTTTGTAAACATCAATTCGAGAAAGCAAAAGTGACTGTGTTAATATCAAGTAAAGTAGATTTCTGAGCAAAGGAAATTAAAATGACAGGCTCAGTCTGCAAAGAAGCATAGCAATTTTACATGTTCATGCACAAAACAAAGCTGCAAAATATGTGAGCACAAAACTGATTGAACTGAAAGGAATGTAGACAAATCCACAACTAGAGTTGGAGTCTTTAATACCCATTCCTAAACAGTTAATGGAACAACTAGAGGGAAAATCAGCAAGGATGGAGAAGTAGTCAGCAGCAATATCAACCAGCAGTTATCTAGTAGACATTTATAGACCTTCTCCCCAACAACAGCATAATATACATTCTTTTAAAGTGTGTCCATGGAACATATATAAAAATAGACCATATCATGGGCCATAAAACAAGTCATATATTTGTGTTCACTAGAATGGAAGAATATTAGAAATCATTAACAGAAAAATATGAGAAAAAAAATTAAATATACAAGGAAAATCTCCAAAAGTTTAAAATTTAAACAGTAGGCTTCTAAATAATGTGTGGACTAAAGAATAAATCTGAAGGGTAATTAAAAAAAATTGAACTGAATGAAAATGGAAGTACAACATTTCAAAATTTGTGACACATACTAAAGTAGCACTTAGAGGAAAAATTTTAAAACTACATTTTACTTTAAAAAGAGACAATGTCTCAAATCAAAACTCTAAGCTCCCATGTCAAGAACCTAGAAAAAAGAAAGAGCAATGTATGAAGCTAGTATATGTCCTTCAATAGGCAAATGGTTGAACTGTGACTCATCCAAAGCATGGAATATTGTGCAGCAATAAAAGTATCAAACTCTAGAAACTTGCAACAACCTGGAAAATTTTGCAAATAATTATGTTGATTAAAAAGAACCAGTATCAAAAAGTTGCACTCCTTTTTTTTTTTTTTTTTTTTGGTACCAGGGATTGAACCCAAAGGCACTTAGTTACTGAGCCAAATCTGCACATCCCCAGTCCTTTCTATTTTGTATTTTGAGACAGGGTTTTGCTAAGTTGCTCAGGGCCTTGATAAGTTGCTGAAGCTGGTCTCAAACTTGCAATCCTCCTGTCTCAGCCTCTCAGCCTTCTGAGGTACTGGGATTATAGGCATGCGCTACTGCATGCAGCTAAAAGGTTATGCTCTTTATGGTTTTATTTGTATAACATTCCTGAAAATCATTAAATCATGGAGATGAAGATCATATTAGTGGCTGTCAGAGGTTAATGAGGAGGTGGCAGTGGCAGGGAAGTAGGTATGTCCTTTTTTTTTTTTTTTTTTTTTTGGTACCGGGTATTGAACTCAGGGGCACTCAACCACTGGGCCACATCCCCAGCCCTGTTTTGTATTTTATTTAGATACAGGGTCTCACTTGGTTGCTAAGTGCCTAGCCATTGCTGAGGGTGGCTTTGAACTCATGATCCTCCTGTCTCAGCCTCCCAGGTGCTAGGATTACAGGTGTGTGCCACCGAGCCCAACTTATAAAAGGTTTTTATGCAATGATGAAAATGTTCTATATCTTCCCTGTATCAATAATGATATTGTACTGTATTTCAACAAGATGTTACTATTGGGGAGAACTGAGTAAAGATTATAGGAGATCTTTATTATTTCTTATAATTCATATGATCTAAAATTATATCAAACTAGGAAGTTTAATTTAAAAAATATATATTTTAAAAACAATATAACATTACATGTTATATTGTAAATATTATAATTCATATATATATATACACATACATATTATATATGTAGTTTTTATTTAAGGGTGAAATAACTTTATGGGATGGTAAGGATGCCAAAGGTCTATCCCCTTCTTCAGAAAGTCCTTTTAAATGCCCAGCATAAGATATATGGACACCATATATAGTTAATTTTTCTGGTTGAATCAAAGATATATAATACTCTGGTAGTTCACAATTCTAGTTGTGACTTAGAATCCTTTGGGGCAGGTGTCAAAAATACTGATAGTAAGGTCTTTATCCTCTATCCCTCAGCCAGGATATTAATTTATTTTGTCTGCTGTGAGAACCAAGTATCAATATCTTTAGGACAGTTTTAAAGTCAAGTTTCAAAAATGCTCAGAAGTAGAGAGATACATGTAATGTAACCCCCTGTAGTCATCATTTGCGCTCAAAATTATCATTTTCCCAATCCTCTTATACTCTATCACCACCTCCATCTTTTTCTTTTTTTCCTTGTAGTGCAGGGGATTGAATCTGGGGCCTTATACATGCTAGGCAAACACTCTGTCACTGAGTTACATCCTCAGCTCTTTTTATTTTTAGTTTGAGACAGGGTCTCACTAAGTTGCCCAGGCTGGCCTGATCCTCCTACTTGAGCCTCCAGAGTAGCTGGGATTGCAGGCATATGCCATCATGCTTGGCTTTCCCCTCCATTGTAGCTGTTTGAGTATTTTGTAGCAAATCCAAAGTGTTATGGTTTGGATATGAGGTGTTCCCCAAAAGCTCACGTGTGAGACACAGCGCAGAAAATTTCAGAGGAGAAATGATTGGATTGTGAGAGTCCTCACCCAATCAGTAATTAATCCCTGATGGGATTAACTGAGTGGTAACTAGAGGCAGGTGGGGTATGGCTGGAGGAAGTGGTTAATTGGGGGAGTGTCTATGGGGCATATATTTTGTATCTGGAGCTGGAGTCTCTCTCTCTGCCTCCTAGTCACCATGTGAGCTGCTTTCCTCTACCACCTTCTTCTGCCATGATGTTCAGCCTCACCTGGAGCCCTGAGGAATGGAGCCTGGCCTTCTGTGGACTAAGACCTCTGAAACCATGAGCCCTCAAATAAACTTTTCCTCCCCTACAGTTGTGCTGATTAGATACTTTAGTCACAGAAGCAAAAAATAAAAAAATAAAAATAAAAAAGCTGACTAAAACACAAAGCATGTTAGATTTTTGGTCCTAATACATTATAAGATCTATGCTTATGTGTGTGTATATTGTGTGTACATACATATAACATAATGCACTAATCATACCTAGCAAAATCAGTTATTAATCATCTCATCTAATAACCCAATAGCAATTTCAAATGTCCCGAATGGGCTTAAAATGTCTTTACAATTGGATTGATTAGCTAATCAATTGATTTCAAATCAGAATTCAAATAGGATACACACATTGAATTGGGGTGAGAGCCCTCTTAAGACTTTTAATATGTAACTGTCTCTCTCTCCTTTTATTTTTCCCATTCGTTTGTGGAAGAAATCAGATCATTTGTTTATAGAATTTTTCATCTTCTGAATTTGCCTGATTGCTTCCATGTGGATGTTTGACTTATTCTTCAGCAATAACATTTTAAAAGCTCCTCAAGTGATTTCAGTATGCAGCTATGGTTGAGATCCAGTGGCCTAATCCACACCCCCACATGTTAAAACCCAGGAAGCAGAGATCTGGAGAGATTCAGACTTCCCCCTTCTCACATAGGTAGTGATTGATTGGATCCAGGTCTCCTAATTCACAAGCCAGTGGATTTTCCCACTGTGCTTTGTCCTTGAAAAATGAATGCAGCTCATTCATTCATTCGTTCAGTCATTGGTTCACTGACTCATTCATCCATTCATTCAACAGACATTTATTATGTGCCAGTCTTCAGACAGAGCAATTGGGAAACAGCAGGGAACAGGAAGGGAAATCCATGTGGCTCCTACTGGATTAATCATGATTTTCCAAAATAAATTACTAGCACCATTCCCCATAGAAATTGTCTTGGATATTTAGACAAATTGGACCAAATTGAGCAGTGCTTGATTTTCAGTGACTCCCAAAACCCACAGGAGAGAGTGTAGTACTTTGGCCTGGCACCCATGGCTCCTCTATAACTTGGTCTCCATTCTCCTGGCCCTGATTACTCTCCGTTGGGCACTTTTCACTGCAGCCATACTGAACTGGACTCTTCTGAGGTTGCAGGTCCATCTCTTTCACCTCTTCTATGTTTTGACACATGCTATTTTTTCTTCGAATGACTGGCAAATTATTGCTTCTTCAAGATTCAACTCAATCATGTTCTTCTCTATGAAAACATCCTTGATTTATTCAAGCAAAGGTTATCCCTCTTTTTGCAACCTTTGTCAATGTTGTGCCAGAATTTAATCCAGATTGCGGATGGGTTACACAGCAGTGCAGTTATGTCGATGAGTTTGTTTCTCCTACTAGACCACAGAACAGCTACCATGTTTCTAGTGGTATTTTGGAATTGTACTCCCCAGACCACAAACTTTCATATCCTGTGGGGACGTGAATGTTCTCTACCCAGACCTACTAAATTAGGGCCTTTAGAGGTAGGGTCTTACCCTGCAGGTGATTCTGATACACATTCAAGTTTAAGAATCACTGGCTTAATACAATGCCTAGCATTTAGATGCTGTACTTAAAAAATGTTTATTGACCTTAACAAATTTATGCTCCTTCCAGAGGCTTTAGGCAAGCCTGATGGTATTATATGTAGCTACCAATAGAGTCCAAGGAAAAGAACATCAAGATCCTCTTGAAATCCTGGGAAGAGGAGTTTATCTATGCTAGCAGACATTTGCTAATGTTGTCCCTCCCCAACATGTCTGAATTTTATCACCTTTAATAATAATTATACTCAAGGTTATAAAATTTCAGATTCACCTTTTGTTTGTAGATTGCTGAGCATGAACATTCCCTTCCATTTGTTTTAGTAGTGTGACTCTCAAAGGATTCACCACCTTTCAGAGTGAAGACTATTTTGGGAGATATTACCCAAAACTCTGAAATGGCTATGTGGTTTCTGTTTTTCTTTCTTTCTTTCTTTCTTTCTTTCTTTCTTTCTTTCTTTTCTTTCTTTCTTTTCTTTCTTTATGTGTACATTCTTTTTTTTAAATTCATTGTTGTATATATAACAATAGCATTCATTACATTTCATATTACATACATAGAGCACCTTTTAATATATCACTGTTTGGATACAAAGAATATTCATACTATTCATGTCTTCAATCATGCATTTAAGATACTGATACCCATCTCATTCTACCATCTTGAGGCTATAGTTTTGTTGGTCTTAAGGCTTATTACAAAAGAAATGGAACTTTTCTCCTCTTGCTCTAAGCCCAGGACATTTTATTTTTAATATATTCCTTAAAAGGTGTGTGTGTGTGTGTGTGTGTGTGTGTGTGTGTGTGTGTGTGTGTGTGTTCAAATGCATGTGCATGTGTGTTTTGGAAGGGGATAAAGGGACAAAAAATTAGGGGGAAAAAAGTAAAATTCAGCAGAAATATCAGCCAGGAATCCAGCTGAATTCCATCTGGACCCAGAAGATTCCCATAGTTATTCTTTTTGTAACTTTGACTTTCCAGCTTTGATTTTCTAGTACTTACTTCTGAATTGGGTGGTTTCTGTAGATTCCTTCCTCCTCCCCTATCCCGCCATTCCTAGTCTGATCTCTTGTGACTTGTCAGCCAATACTTTCTCCTTCCTTTGTGATTGACTTCCCCCTCCCCCAAACTGGTCCCTGGTTGTCCTGATTCACTTGTTAACTATGCTTCTCTATGGAGCTGGCCATGGAAAATGGGAATCTGATATGTCCTTCATTCTTCTTACATGTTTAAAATTACATTTCTGGAGGAAAAACTGGAGCTTGATTTGGCAAGAAAACATGATCTTAAAACAGTAGTTGCCTCTGAAATTTTGATTGCATGGCCAATATACCTTGCAGCAGATGTTGTTGCTATCTGTCTGGATTCCTTGGGATATTTAAATATATGCTATTGATGTACACATATAGATACATTGTATATAGTTGGATACATTATGGAGTAGAATCCCTGGAAATAGGCATGTAAGTCAAAAATATTTAAAGTTTTAATTTATTCAAGATCTTTAGGAAATGATCAAAAACAATGCTAGAATCTCTACAGGTAGATATTAAGTCTTCCTAAAGCTAATGATGTTGGAAAATAAGGAAAGTATCAATATGATTATTTTTGTTATAAATAGGTGAAGAAAGCCCTGAAATTATATGTCTGTCAAAATGCATTTATGTGAAAAAATAACTGATCAAATCAGCAAAGTAAATTCTAGGGAATAAGGTTCTGTTTTCTAGACATGTTATATTAAATAAATAAGACAGTTTATTATTTAATAAATTTTACTGGCCCTAGGCCATATGTATCTATAAATGCCAGTCTCATTCATAGTGATGATGACCTGGGATCTTGGTACCATTTTATATAATGTATATTAAGTAATAAGGTGGGGAATTATGCTCCCAGGAAACTATAGCAATTATGGATATGGAAATAATCTCAGAAAGTGCATGTGAGAGTCATCTACCAAGAGGAAGTAGAGGTGTTGTGGGTGAGACTGTCCTGAGTCTGTGACTTTTACAGATGTGTTCTTCCCTAAGCACTGGGAGTCAGGAAACTTGGCTTCACATTTCAGCTCTAAGGCTGAAGAACTAGTCATTTAACATTTGTTGACCTTATTTCCAAAATGAAAATGATATTAACACTATCCTTAAGACAGGATTTCAGATAAGATAGAATACTGAAGACTTTACCACCAGCTACTATGTCAAGATACACCACTTTACTCAACATCTAGTGGGGAAAGTTCCTACTAAAACACTATCCCACACAAGGATTGTGGAAATAGCTGTTGTAGCTAGGAAACATGTGAATTCTTGTCCCTGTGATTTCAGACATACTTTTGAATTTTCTCAGGTCTAGTTCCTGATTTCTAGAAGGGTTCTATGAGTTCAGAGCAGGATGAGTCCTAGCAAAAAGTCACAGAAAATTACTCATCTTTTATCACAAGTCCAGGTAGAAACTCAAAATTAAATGATGACAAAGATTTTGAATAATTCTATCCACAAAAATCTTTGCATTATTTAAGGCCCTGAGTTTGATCCCCACTACCACAAAACAAACAAACAAAAACCAAAAAATCTTTTGCATTTGGCGTTTTTCTTGGTGAAACACCACACATGCTCCTATTCTAGAGTCTGCTTCAGTGGGATTCTGCTTTGGGAGATCTGTTCATCTCTATCCTTTCTGGTATTTAGATGTCCAAAATCTTAGTAGACTTTTATTAAATATAAAAACATTATGACTTTAGTTTCAAAGTAAGTTCCCTTAAAAATACTTATTACTAAGGTGAGAGGAGACCTGACAGGCATCATCTTCATCAATGATCAAAGTGAATATCCTGTTATGAGACAACTAAAATCCCGGGCCACTGATCGAATGCAATGAAAAGAAAACAGCATCATTCCTGTGATATTCCTGTCAAAGATACAAAAGACATCACACAAACCCAGACTGAGGGACAGTCTATAAACTATCTCACTGTCATCTTCATAGGTGTCAAGGTCACAAGGCATGAAAAGACTGAGGAATGTCCCAAACTGAAGGAAAATAAAGAACAATACTATAAGCACTATGTGATTCTGAACTGACACTTCTTTCTATAAAAAAAATGTTGGAATGTTTGGTAAAAATTTTAATGGATCTGAGGATTAGTGATAATCATAAATCACTGTTAATTTCTTGATTTGGATGGTTGTAAAATGATTAGTAAGCAAATGTCCTTCTCTGTATTTCAAGGGTGAGAGGGCATCAGTCTAGCAACTTACTCTCAAATAGTATAAAAAAAGTTATTTCTTAAGTTTGACATGGTTTCAAAAACAAAACAACAACAACAACAACGAAAAATTAAAACCTATGTCTTCCATGTAGAGATTTAGAAAAGAGTTGTTTTGTTTTGTTTTTTTTGGGCCCAACTAGCCTGGAAAAGAATCTTTCTTGCTAATGTATCTTTACCAGAGGTGGTACAGTGCTGCTCTAAGCTGAATCCACTGTCTTCAAAGGATGAGTTCAGCATTTAAATTGAGCAGGCTTATGTGAAAACAATCTACCACTGTAAAAATTATCAGTTTGTTCTTAAAGAATCTCATATAGATTTTGTTATTTCAAACCATGGACTGGTTTAGAAATCACAAAATAGGTTGTGCCTCCACTCCCATGCTGGATTTTTTAGAAACAGCTTGCTGAATAATATCTTGATTGCAGAGAGAGAGAAAAAGTGAGAGAGAGAGAGAGAGAGAGAGAGAGAGAGAGAGAGAGAGTCTTGTGTTCCTTTGAAATTGTCCTTCCATCACCTTTTCCTAATAAGGCTGTCCACACTCTCAGACAGAATTAGCCACATAATGCAACTCAAGTTCTCTATGTATGGAATGCCCGACAGCAAGACAAACATCTATTTATATGTTTAGTGATAATGATGTTTATCTACTATTTAATCATTTATCTTACATTTATAAAAAAATTAACTATGGTTTTTGGTAAACTATGATCATGGCTAAAATAATTTCCAACCAAACATGGAGAACACTTACCAACAATGTTGTCTGAAGTTACAGCAAGGCTTTCCAAGTTTTCTTTTCTTTCCTTTTTTTTTTTTGCCATTTTCAAGCTGAAGATAACAAATAGTTAATGAGTGAGGCATAATCTGGAGGTGGTGGTAGAGGAGAATGAGTTTAATTTGGCCAGGGGCCTGGAACTTAGTCCCATTTCTTTGTAGAGTGGAATTTTATTTTGTTTGAGGTGCATTCCCTCTCTGGTTTGTCCCAAACTAAATTGAGAATGGAATGCATTCTCACACAAACAGAACCCAGCTTGACAATAAAACTAGGGCAGGGCCTGCTGGTAATATATTAGAGTGCTAAGTCAAAGATCTTTCTGGAGGAGAAGATTAAAGCCAATGTCATTGTTGACATGTGTGAAACCCAGGGGTGGTTTAAGGCTACAAATTCATCCCCTCTCTCTCCTTCCCTTCCTTATGTCCTTTCCATCCAATTATATGCAGGTCTGTGGAGTTAACAGGAATGGAACAAGTGCCCTAGGCTTGCATTCTCCTAGTGGGGGAAGAACTTTGGTGATGGCATTTGATAAACTCTTACATGGCAACTCTCACGGAGCACTCAGGGAACAAGAGAGGTAAGTGGTTGGGGACAGAAAGAAAGAAAGTAAAGAGATTAATGTCTGGAAGGCAGCAGGTAGGAAATGGTAAGGAATATCTTTTTTAGGGCCTACTGGAAGCATTTGAGAGAGAGACTGTACAGGTCCAAGGATTCAGATTGAGAGCAAGTTTGGTTTTCTTCTCCTTGAAAGAGACAGGTGTCTTAGGAGGACTTTGGTCTGGGAGAAAAATCTTTTTTCTAATTCTGAGTCATAAAAGGAACATTCATTCACTATGTGAATCTCTCAGAAGGAATAAATTAAATGCTCACAAGACTAAGACAGCTTTGGGATCTGGTGGGTATGGAATAGTACAAACAAAATTGACTTGGGCATCAAGACTCCCAAGTTCTAGTTGCAGTTTTGAGATAAACTGATGTTGTATTCACGAAAAGTAATTTGAGGACTCTGTGACTCAGTTTTGCTACCTGTAAAATGAAAGAATTGCATTCAACTATGTCTAGAGTCCTTATTGGATTCGTATGTCATGACTCTGGCCATGAAGAACCAGGCAGTGCAAAAGGAAGATGCTATTCCTCCAAGAACCCTGCTTAAGCCCTGCTATTGAGAGACAGGAGAAATGAGGTTCTTCCAAACATCATAAAACCTAACCGATGCTGTAGTAAGGAGGTCAAGACCTAAAACCAGCCCTGGAATTGTCTGTTACATTGGAAACCCAGGTGGAAAAGACAGACTTGTCTTCCTCCAGCTCTAGTCCCACTTTCTTTGTGACATCAACTTGAAGTGATATTACTAAATGATGATGATGAAGGAGATGATGAGGATGCCGTTACTACTACTAACAACTGCTCGCTGTCCTAATTAGGTTTTGAATTATTGTGACCAAAATGCCCAACAAGAACAACTTAGAGGAGGGAACGTTTATAGACCTTAAAATTTCTGAGGTCTCAGCCGGGCGCGGTGGCGCACGCCTGTAATCCCAGCACTTGGGAGGCTAAGGCAGGAGGATCACGAGTTCAAAGCCAGCCTCAGCAATGGCGAGGCACTTAGCAACTCAGTGAGACCCTGTCTCTAAAAAGATACATAAAAAGGGCCGGGGATGTGGCCCAGTGGTCGAGTGCCCCTGAGTTCAATCCCTGGTACCACACACACACAAAAAAATTCTGAGGTCTCAGTCCATAGATGGCCAACTCCATTGCTCGGGGCCAAACTTAGGCAGCCCATCATGGGAGAAGAGCCCAGTGGAGGAGAGCCACTTAGCTCATGGCAGGGTCAGGAAGCAGAGAGGGAAGGTGCATGGAAGATGCACCCTTCCAGGGTACACCCCTAGTGCCCTATTTCCTCTAACCATGCCCCACCTGCCTACAGTTACGACCCAGTCAGTTCAATCAAACTAGGATGGACTCTCTCACAATTCAATCATTTTAACCTCTGAATATTCATACAGAATCACAAGAGCTTTTGAGGGACACCTTATGTCCAAACCATGACGGTAACACTTAATTAACAACTCATTTATCCTCTCCAAGCTTTGTCTTCATTTTTGCAGGTGAGAAAACTAAGGCACAAAAAGCTTGGGTAACTTGAGTTAGATCATACAGTAGTTAGCTGTGGGGACAGGCAATTTCTGTCAATCATGTTCCTTGTCCACCTCTTATTTACTACTTTGTGTGTGTGTGTATGTGTGTGTGTGTGTGTGTGTGTGTGTGTGTGTGTGTGTGTGTGTCTTTCTATTGTCTTATAGTTTAAGCTGCTTAATTGGCTCCATCAAAAGATAAAAACAAACTCCTGGACAGGAGCATCTCACTAGACCTGATTGGTTCCTGGCCACTGTGCCAGGTTCTTGCTCTACCATCAACCTGCATCTGAAGTTCTAACATAAGGAGTCATTTGCCTTCTCCAAGTGAATCAAGATCTTTGTTCTGTTTCTTTTGCCTTATAACCAACTCACCTCCATGTGCATCTGGCAAATTCCTACTCAGACTTCTAAGTCTTGCATAGTGGGAAGCTTTCCAGGTAGATTTTCTGATTTTTCTAGACACAAACACTTCTCCCCATGTTCCTTCACATTCTCTCTGCAGCTTGGACATCTCACTATTATGGGTCTGAGCTCATTGTAGCAGGACTGTCTGCTAGTTCTCTTTCCTTATTAGACTGGGAGTTACACTGTAGCTTATTTATTTTTATATTCCCAATTCTTAGCACACAGTAGCTTTTTGGGGGGAGGGGGTACCAGGGATTGAGCTCAGGGGCACTAAACCACTGAGTCACATCCCCAGCCCTATTTTGTATTTTATTTAGAGACAGGGTCTCACTGAGTTGCTTAGTGCCTCGATTTTACTGATGCTGGCCTTGAACTCATGATCCTCTTGCCTCAGCCTCCTGAACTGTGAGATTACAGGCATGCCCCACTATGCCCAGCTACATAATAGCTTTTTGCTATACTGAATTATATTACTAGGAAATGTTAGATCTTAAATTCTTGGAAGGTAAAAATGGTTTTGTCTCTACAACACATGTTCCAGCACTGAGAGCTTGGTTGATGATAAGTAACTATTTCTTAGGTAATTGATTAAAGGATCAGGTATGTTCTGAGAATGTTTTGACATTGAAGTAAGTAAAAAGGAACTCTTGGTCCAGTGATCAAGAAACACCCAATTTTGTAGTAGTATAGATATAGTTTGAATCTGGAATAAGGCCCATGTGTTTAAGGTTTTTTGGTCCCTAGTCCATGGTGCTGTTGGGAGGTGGGAACCTCTAATAGGTGGGGCCT
The DNA here is from genome assembly GCA_025594165.1 of Tamias sibiricus. Taxonomy (NCBI): domain Eukaryota; kingdom Metazoa; phylum Chordata; class Mammalia; order Rodentia; family Sciuridae; genus Tamias; species Tamias sibiricus. The sequence continues at coordinate 69,731,833 of CM046669.1, forward strand.
AGTAAGAGGTCTTACATTACTAAGGATGTGTCCTGGAAGGGGATTTGGGGCTCCCTTCTCTTGCTCATTCTCTTTCATTCCCTCCTGGCCACCACAAAGCGGTTTTGCTCCACCACATGCTACTGCAACAATGTGCTGCTGCTCAAAAAGGCCCAAAAGCAATGTGGCCAACTGATCATGGACTAAAACCTCCAAAACTGTAAGCCCAAATCAATCTTTCACTTTTAAAAAATTGATTATCTCAGGCATTTTGTAACAGCAACAGAAAGTTAACTAACACATATATTCTCAGAGAGATGCAATAAAAATGAAAAGGTGGATAGTAGCAAAGGGAGAAATTCTTTCCAGAATAAAGAGCAACTAAGTTGAGCAAAGGGGGTTGGGGTTGTGGCTCAGCGGTAGAGCACTTGCCTAGCATGTGTGAGGCACTGGGTTCAATTCTCAGCACCACATATAAATAAATTAATAAATTAAATAAAAGGTCCATCTACAACTAAAATATATTATTAAATTTTTTTTAAAAAAGTTGAGCAAAGAATATAACTTTTTAGACCAGGACAAAAGACTTGTCAATATAACATTAACTGATATTTTATCAAATGAGAAATCTCTCTCCAGATTTCATTTTCATCTTGAAGCTATACTGTTTACATTAAAACAAAATCACTGTAATGCGTTAGTGCACATTGACTAATTTTTCCACTACATGCCAAGAATAAAAAAAAATGATTCCAACAGTCTCCAAAGACAATCCAATTTTCTTCATCATTTCTTTGTTTTGTCTTTGTCTAATTACTACAAATAGCTTTAGAGGTCTACAGAATACAAGGTGAGGGAGGTTTTTGACATGAGAAAGAAGTTTTCATGATCTACAGATAAAAATTTTGGAAAGTTAGGCTAAACCACAGAGGAAATGTTTAAACAATGACAGATTCCCTTTTTTTTTTTTTTTTTTTTTTTTAAGGACTTAAAATGTATCTTCAGTAATTCTTTTTTTTTTAATTTTATTTTTATAATTTTTAATATGTACAAGTCATAGTGCATATATTTAGTATCTTTTTACATACAACTGTTTGTATGTATCTTCAGTAATTCTTATTTCCTTTTTAATGTTCTTTAAAAGGAGACAAAGTAAAATTTTCTTACAGGACCCAACTTGGGTGGAAATTTGTTGTTTCTGTTTTTAGGTAGAAAGTACGTATGTGGTCCCTTTTCTTACTTCTCATTTATTTCAGAAGATACAGTGCTTGAAGGGAATAGATGAGCAAATCTATTGTGTGTTTTAAACATTTTCATAATTGTTTCTGTATGTCTTTATGAAAGAAGGACTTTTTTTTTTTTTTGGAGGAAGAATAGAACATCACTGGCAGAGACTCCATCTGGAAAAGTGTATTAAAAGGGAAAAATTTTAGTTCTGATGGGTTGATGGTCTGGTCCTTCATTTTCAGATGAGGGAAATGGGCTCTCAAGGGCCTTTATAGAGGATATGATCACACATGGTGGCTGAGTGGGGCCCCCATTCCTGGCTTCTCAATGCCTAGTCCAATGGGCCTGTTCACAGTACCATGCCGTGGCACAAAAGCTCTGCTTGTTAGCCATAACTCTGAAAGAAATTATTGGTTTAGGAAAGTCCTTAGGGAGCATTCCTTGTCAAATTAGATCCTGTACACAAAATGGACTTTACGTGCATATGCATCCTTTAATGGAAAGAAATGGAGAGTAAGTGGCACAGAAGTGAGGCCAATAATGGAGAACACCTTAGTTTAAAATGACTTTTCTAGGGGCTTTTTGGAACACTAAATGCTGTGGTTTGGATGAATGGCCTTCAAGGTCATATGTTAAAGGTTTGATGCCCACAGTGTTCCTATTGGGATGTGGTAGAATCTGCAGGAGGTGGGCCTTGGGGGAGATCTTCAGGTCATTAAGGGTATACCCTCAGAATTTTGGAACCCTGGTCTCACCCTCTTCAATCTCTTTCTTTCTCGCTCATGAGGTAAACAGTTTTGATCTGCCAGGTGTTCTCACCATGATGCCCCACCCTTGCCAGAGGCCCAGAGACATGTTTCACCTGATTTTGGACAGAAATGTCCTGAACTGTGATGCCTATTCAACATCCAAGGAGAAATATCAAACATATGGCCGAAAAGTTTACAACTGTAGCCAAATATTAGAGAGATTAAAGATTTAGAGTTAGGCTGGGCGCGGTGGCGCACACCTGTAATCCCAGCACTTGGGAGGCTGAGGTAGGAGGATCGCGAGTTCAAAGCCAGCCTCAGCAATGGCGAGGCACTTAGCAACTCAGTGAGACCCTGTCTCTAATAAAAAACAAAAAAAGGGTTGGGGATGTGACCCAGTGGTCAAGTGCCCCTGGGTTCAATCCCCAGTACAAAAAAAAAAAAAAAAAAGATTTAGAGTTAGATATGTTTACAAAAGCCAGAAAATCTCAAGTGTTGGTGACTTACACAAACTCAATATTTAACCCTTCCCCCTTAAGGGTTAGGAGGAGGTAGATGTTATGGTTTGGATATAAAGTGTCCCCCCAAAAACTCATTTGACCATGCAGGAATGTTCAGAGATGAAATGATTAGATTTTTGAGAGCTATAACCCAATCAGTGGATTAATCCATTTGAAAGATTAGTGATTTGAATGTATTACTGGGTGATAGTTGCAGGCAGGTGGGGCATGGTTGGAGGAAGTAGGTCACTGGGGATATGCTTTTGAGGAGTATATATCTTGTCCCTGGCTCCTTTCTCTCTGCTTCCTAGCTGTTACGAGTTGAGCAGCATTCCTCTATCAGATCCTTCTGTCATGATGTTCTGCCTCACCTCAGGCCCACTGCAATGAAGTCAGCTGACCATGGACTGAATTTCTGAAACTGTGAACCAAGGTAAACTTTTCCTTATCTAATTTGTTCTTGTCAAATATTTTAATCCTAGCAAAGAAGAGTTGACTAACACAGTAGGCAAGACAGGACCGATATGGTGGTCACATTGTCAAAAAGGAAACAGGCACCTATCTCTGTGTTTTATCATCCTCTGTATATGGCTGCCACTCACAAAGGTCAACTCATGGTCCATCATGAACTGTAGAGCTCCTACTATTACTTCCACAATCCAGAAAGTAGGAAGAATGGGTTGGGGGGAAAGACTGCCTCTTCAGTAAGTCAGTTCCCTTCAAGGAATCTTCCTTTCATCCCATAGTCCAGACAATTACATGGCTACAGGGGAATGTGGTGCATTGTCATCCTTAATAACCTGTCACTATGGGCACAATCTTTTCTATAGAGAGTCATCAGTGTGCAAATGATATTTACAGCAGTGGCATTGGGTAATCGCATGGACAGAGGGGTAAAGACTAGCCATGGGAGGTATGTATGAATCAACAACTGTAAAGCACCTTTTGAACATGGGCAAAGGCGCACAAGAGCTTGGCTAGGTGTCTAGGAGTCATTCTTTTTATTATTTCTGAGCCTTGTATTTTTCTAACCCTGTTTTTTCTTTTTCCTTTTGACTCACTTTGAACTCATTCAGTCTTGTTTTGTTTCATACACTCTTAATAAGTATGTCTAGGACAAGACTGTGTATAAATTTGTAACCAAGCCTTTGACCAATGTTCCTCTGAAAGACTGGCAAAGAAGACAAAAGAAGTAGAGAAGAGGTAGAGGAAGGGAAAGGAAAGGGACAATGCGAGAAACAAAATGAGTGACTGGGGAGATGGGGGTGCTGTCTTGCCTTTATGGTGTGACGTGATGTGTGATATGTCTCACTGGGACGTATAGAAACACAGATTCAGGCTCATAGAGGTTCTGTCTAGTCAGCTGCTTCCTGAGGCCTGCCCAGAGAGATTGCTAGGATTTGTATTAGCCTAAGAGTAATGATTATGTGGGCACAGGCAACTATTGTTGGCAAAGGGAAAGCATTTCTTCCTGATGACCTGTGACCAGTGGTTGGAATCCCATGGAATACCTCTTACTGATGGAAATTGATTTCATCAGTTCCACCTACATAATATAAAGAGCCTTGTGGTTTCGTCTCAAATGATGGTCTATGTGTCACCTCTCCTCTGTGGTCTAATGGTGGCTGGAACAGGATAACTCCACAGGTACAGGAGAGGCTAGGCAGGACACTGAATATAAAGAAGATACAGGAAGCAGGAAGCTTCGTGTGATATACCTTCCAACACTTAATGTTTGCCTTCCTTAAGTGTCTTCATTGTCACCATAAATAAGTTTTGCCAGTGGGAAATTCTGTTTGGATTCTGTGATGCAAAGTTTATAATAAGTTTGACTCAATTTCCCCAGGGCTCAGGACATTCACTGAAGTGAGAATGGTTAGGTTGTAACTCTAGCACTGGGCTGCCAGAGCTGGAACCAGAAAGGATATAGGAACTGAAGGGAATTCATTCCTTTTAAGCCTGTAACTTACTTTCTTCAAAGCAAAGTGGGAATCCATATAACACCATGGTGCAATTGTTAACAAAAAGACAGCTGCAGCCTCCACTCAGGGCTCAGACTTGGCCAGTGGAGGGTGAACTGGAATTCCATCTCCATCCTCCCTCATGACTGAGTGTCCTTGTAGAGAGTACAGCCCACATAACCATAGTGGGAGCCTTGACTCTCCCCCAGTTCACATATCCCATCTGTCACAGGTTGGGATTCTGAGATAGAGTTCAGGGAATAGAATGTTTATGAGGAGTACACTTGAGATTAACCCCAGTGGTAGGGAGTGGAGGAATTAGGAAAGGAAAGAGGAGGGTTAAGCTATGGCGAATTGGGTGACAGTCTTGGCCAACCCCACAAGGAGCTCTGTATTCCTCTAGAGTTGGACCAAGATGGCCAGGCTAGGGCTGGGAGGCAGCTCTGTGATAGAGTGCATCCTTATCATGCCTAAGGCCCCAGGTTCCATCCTGAGCACCAAAAAGAAAGAAAGAGAGAGTGGGGGAGGTGTCAGTCACTGGATATGGGCAGTCCCAGAAAGGCTATGGTTTAGAGGGACTGATAAGCTCATGCTCAGCTGTCAGTACCCCTAGTAGCTGGGCAAGAAGTTTCTCATTGAAGGGGGTCTTGGGGGTCCATCACAGCAACTACCATATCACCTCAAGCCTGGCCTTTAATAACCTATTTTTTTCTGGATTGTCCTTTATATTAAATTTAATCAGACTTTCACTGTGTGTTTGAGGGGCAAGAAAAATATTCATTCTGTCATCAATAGCCTTAAGCCTTGGGTTCCCTTGAGAGACCTTGCTTGACCTAGTATTCAGAGAAAGCATTTTTACCCAAGTTTCTCTCAATTCTTACCTCAAAGTGAGCATAATGGCAAAGAAATGTGTTGAGACTCTTGAAAAGGGTCAGAGTGGGAGGAGTTTGCAGGCTGCACTGGTGCTGCCTCTCACAGGGTGTCCTTTGAGGACAGCCTTCCCTGGTCCCAGAGTCTGCAGTGACACCCATATTTTCACCCTCACTTTCCCATACCCACATCTGCTCTGAGGCTCTCACACTGGGAAACTCCCATGGGAATCCTGTAGGCAGCCTCAGGCGAGGAAGCCCAGTGAGAGGTATGGGAAGGAAGAGGGTCATGAGCATGGCACTCCCTTATTCCAGATGACCTCTGGTGGGTTCCTGGAAGAATGAACAGGAATAAGCGTGGGTACGTTGTGGTGAGGAGCATTTGATCCAGGGCTAGGCTGCTTGTTCAGCCCCAGCCCTGCTGCACATGAGCTCTGTGACTGTGGGAAAGTTGCTTAACTGCTTTGTGCTTCAGTTTCCCCATCTGTGAAATAAAGACTGATAGGGTTTCCATCACAATCAGCATTTGTTAATACCTGAGAAAAGTGCCTGACCCACAGTGCACTGAGGTGTGGTTCTATGAGGAGACAAGCAGGAAGAATCCCATGAATTTAGGGGTGACGTCTAGGCTAGTCCCTCCCTGATAGACCCACTGCATTTGAGGAGAGTTGCCCATGCATTTAGCCTCAAACAGAAACTCTTCTGTGAACCTTTCCAATACATTAACATGACTGTTTATCCCGTTAGAAGTGATCCATAAGGCAAGTTTTGCTCTCATAAACAGAACATTTGTGAAGAGTTTTTGGTTTGGTGAAGCAATATTGTTTTTGTAGATACTTTCCTAGATCAAGGAGTCCAATTTGTAAACCTTCCAGACTTACCCTCAAAATTACTGTTTTATAGAATTCCTCTCTGAAACAGAGTTTATTTTCAAACAATATTTAATGAACCAATTTGAGTGGGAACAGAACCTTTGAGAACATAAGAAATGAGCCTGTCATACAGTAAAAACACAGCACAGATTAATAGTTAAAAACCATTCACTAGAATACAACTACCTGGGCTCTGGTCCTTGCTATGCCTCATTCCAGTTGTCTGATTTGGGTAAGCTACTGAACTACTTCAGCCTCTTTCTGGATATGATAAGAATAGAATCTTACACACAGCTATGCAGAGACTTGACTAAGGTAATATTTGTAAAATCATAGTTAATTCTCATTGATAAGTAATATTATTATTGTATTAGTACATAAAATGCAAAGTAAAATAAATATAAGAAATGAAAAAAACTATACACAAACATATAGAGTGATCTCTCCATTTGTACCCTATATTAGAAAGTATCAGGTAGGCTTTGCTGCAGCAATAAAATCCCTGAACTCTCAATGGCTTGAAAGGGAGAGGGAAAAGAAGAGAGAGAGAGTGAGGGAGATTTCTCCCCCATACACCATGTTAACATAGCATTGATCCGTGGTCGGGGCGGGGGGCAGCATTGCAAGAGAGGGAAGTGAAAGTGGAGAGACATACAGGTCCATTTGTATTTCCCTAGTCAGAACCAGTCACATAACCATGTGAAACCTCAGAGGAGTGGAGAAGTGAAATTCTTGGACAATAACAATAATTTGTACACACCCAGAAACACATCTGCATCTCCTCTTAGGACCTCTCCCAGGCAATTTTTCCAGCTCAGGAGGAGAGGAAGACATGAGTCTCCCCCTCAGAGGATCCACTCTCTACTGATGATTTTATTTTCTTTTTTTCTTTTTCACAAGTTTTAGTTTATTTTTAATTGATATATAATTGTACAAGTTTGTGGGGTGTAATGTATTTTGACACATGTATACAGTGTATAATGATCAAATCAGAGCAATTAGCATCTTTTTTTTTCAAGTCTTCAATCATGTATTTAGAATAATGATATCCATCTTATTCAACCACTTTTCCCCCCCTTCTCCCCTTGCTTGCTTCTCCCTTCCCCTCCCTTCCCTTTGATAATTATAGTGTTCCTCTAATCCTCCTATATACCCCAACCCAACAATACTGTGAACCGGCCTCCTTATATCAGAGGAAACATTCGGTATTTGGATTTTTTAGATTGACTGATTTCACTTAGCATTATATTCTCCAACTTCATCCATTTACTAGCGAATGCCATTATTTTATTCTCTTTTATTGCTGAATAAAATTCCATTGTGTATATATACCACATTTTCTTTATCCACTCATCTACCGAGGGACATCTAGGTTAGGGACCAAATATTTAATACATGCACATCGGATAGAGCACTAATTTCTAGAATATATAAAGAACTCAAAAAACTTGATACCAAAAAACCAAATAACCCAATCAATAAATGGGCTAAGGAATTGAAAAGACACTTCTCAGAAGAAGATACACGATTAATCAACAAATACATGAAAAAATGCTCAACATCACTGGCAATTAGAGAAATGCAAATAAAAACTACTCTAAGATTTCATTTTACTCCAGTCAGAATGGCAGCTATCAAGAATACAAACAACAATAAATGTTGGAGAGGATGTGGGGGAAAAGGCACACTCATACATTGCTGGTGGGACTGCAAAATGGTACAACTGTTATGGAAAGCAGTATGGAGATTTCTTGGGAAAATGGGAATGGAACCACCCTATGATCCAGCCATCCCACTCCTGGGTCTATTCCCAAAGGACTTAAAAACAGCATATTACTGATGGTTTTCTTACGGGCCTCTTTATTTCTTGTCCTTTCCCGGCATCTGTGTGGCTTAACAGGAATTTTTCAAAAATTACTGATGACTACAAAGTAATAATAATGATTCTATCAGTCTGTTCAATAAGCAATATACAAAATAATATTTTTAAATTCTATTTTTTCTCTAATATTGACTGAAAAGTAATCTTCACTGTTAGTATCTGTATAAGAAATGATGAGAACTTAACCAACAATTTCTAATTTAAACTCAAAGTAAAATGTAAAGCTAGATACTCTAATTATTAAGCTCTCACTATTGTTTTTATTTTTTAAAAAGTTAATCTTGAGTCCTCTCAGTTTTAAGTTTTCTTACATCATGGAAATGTCAAACATACTCAAGAGCGGAGATGACAGTATAGTGAAACCCCTTTCTATAAAGACTTGATATCACTTTACCACTGCATTCTTTTTTATGTATTTCTAAACAATATGGGCATATTCTTATTTAACCACAATGCCAATGTCACACTTAATAATTCCTGTTGTCAGGGGTTGGGGTGTTATTCAGTGGTAGAGCACTTGCCTGGCATGTGTGAGGCCCTGGATTCCACCCCAGCACCACAAAACAAAACTCTGCAAAATTCCTATTGTTATTTTTCATAAGTATAACATTTATTTTGGCAGTATTAATTTTCATAAAACAAAATGACAGGAGCCTACTGCAGTTCTTCTGATGACTCTCACGTTCCTGCTGTTTTTGGGAATATCACTCATTACAGTGAGTGGATTGAGTTGAGGTGGTGCATGAAGAGTCAACATACCTTATTGGACAAATAGCCAAAAGGCTATGTTTGCTAATGCTGACATGACTCAAGTAGGGTAAAGGGCATTCAGAATGGGAGGGTATGCTGACCAAGTGCATAAACCTGTCCCAAAAAGCTATTCAGTCTGGGAAAGCTTTGTTGTGAACCTTTAGATCCTACTTGGAAGTCAGCTGTGGACATGAAGTCAGAGAGGCCCTTCTTGTGTTCCATTGAACATAAACACAGCAAGAGAGCTTCTTCCCACCCAGGTGCATTATAAGGGCACTCTGTTTATACAGAACCTCACTTTGGATTTATTAAAATAAATGGAAGTGGTTGTTTCAGCTTGAGGATACTTTCTGGAACTTAATTTGCAAAATGTACTCTCTACATCAGCTCTTTGGTCAGAAACTTATCACCTTACTCCAGATGACCAGTAACAATAAGTTAGCCCTGTTAAGTAGATGCTATTCTTCTTTCCAGTTTTTAGCCAGAAGTCAAGAGGATGTAGTGCAGTTCAGAACTTAGGCTCAAAGTCAGACTTCCTGGGTTTGAATCCCAGCTCTGCTACTCACCATCTCTGTTATCAGGTTTTTAAATTATATATATGATAGGGCCTGTTGTCATCCATACCAGGCTGTTATGAAATTTGCTCAACTTAAAAAAAAATCTCTTTTTGAGCTTTGTTATAAGAAAGAACCAAATAAATTCATTACCCTTTCATACTGAGCATTTAGATTCCCCCCAAAAGATGAATATTCCCTAACCAGTGAGAACTATTTGGTTACTCTCAGACACACTCATATGGGAAAGGCTGTACAGGTGTTGAATTCTTTTCTTTAAAACTATTCATTTTTGGAATAAGGGCTCACTGCACTAGTAAATTGAAGTGGTATCCAAAGAGTTTTTTGTTCATTTATTTGGTGGAGGATGAGACTCTCAGATGATGATGGTGGTGGTGGTGGTGGTGGTGGTAGTGATGATGATGATGATGATCACATGTTTTTTTCATATATTCAATCAATTGCATTCAACGGATCCTTTTTAGTTTACATAGTCCCATATTTGGCCAATGAGAGTCCTTTCATGTTGGCTTAATGCCCTTTTCACATGATCCTTAACCTTTGATGGCTTCCTTGCTTTGGGGCCCAGTAAGATGTCTCAGCTCCTCTTTATATTTCCTGCCCTAGAGTTGAAAGTAGCCATTTCTCCAAATAGCCCTCCTTCCTTCTATAGGGTCTATTGATTTGTCTTTAAAGCAGAAGATATGTCTTTTTATGCCCATCATCCTAGACATGAAAGATAACATCTATTTCTATCCCCCTCCAAAGCCTCCCACACAGTGGCTCTGTGTATTCCCAAGATCTGGAATAGATGATGTTCTGTGGTCTCCTTATAAATATTCTTCATCCCAAATGTGGAAATAATTTTATTCTTGGTATTTTCCCAGCACAGCTGTGAGTCTGAGAACTGACAGACACAGTTATATGTAAACCAAGGCATATGCTAATCAAAGAGATGTGAGGATTCAAGCGAACAGGGTGCTGGAGATCAAGGGAAATGTGTAACTCAGGAAAGGACTAAAATATGGGTGGCAGCAGTTCTGGCCCTGAACACATGTGTGTCAACTCTGAAGGGTTGTCCCCCTTTCTCTGGGAATGTCATCCTCATGGAAGGAGAAAAACACAGATTCCAGAAAAATTCATAGGGAACAGAGAGAAGAGGGGATCCTTAGTTAAGATCAGCTGAGGACATCTAAGCCGTCAATGAAGGGACACATAACCAGAGACAGATTCCCTCATGTCTGTGATCTAGAGAGACCAGATGAGCTGGTTTGATGAATGAACAAGGAAATGTTCATGCCAAGTTCTTTTGGACTTGGAGAAGCAAGGGGAAATCTGTGTACATTATAAATGTCAATAAACCAATTGCCAATTGAGTTCTTGAATCACTGGACACTTGGAATCCAGAGGAGACCCCTTCCAAGATGTGGCATTGACTTTCTAGATGGGTAAGACAAAACAAGGATTTGATTTTACCATTCAGGCCCTCACTTGGCACAGCAGACTATCTTTCAGAGAAAGGCAACATTGGTCTCTTCTGCTCTTCAACATTGCATTGGGATGGAAAGAATCCTCTGCCTGTGTGCTGGGTAATAATACAGACCAAGGATTGAGAATCTGGCTAAATTTATGCTCTGGGCTCTGGTCCATCTGCTGAGCAATGCTGTTCAATTAGCAGATCTCTCCTTTGCAAACCATGTGGTCTACGGCAAAGTTTGTTTGAGTCCCTGCCATTAAAATAATTTTTATCAGGGCAGTCACTCTGCTCAGTGTTCTGCAAGTCATTTCCCTTGCTTCAGACCATACAAGGTTAGGGTTTGTGTCTACTTCTTTTCAAGGTTCAGTGCACTCGGTCCTGCAGGATTTCACATGCAACTCAAAGGAACCCAGAGTTCTGGTGTTCCCAGGAGAAGAAATGTGGAGAAATAAAATCCGTGGTTGACATGTGGAAGAGACTGAAAGGAGGAATCTCTGTACTCCCTCTGAGAGTTTATCCAGGTGGGCTTTACAATACACTTTGCTCCTAAAGCCCATGTTCAGGCAAAGCCCTGATATATCAAACAGACAGAATGTTGGCAGAGGGCTCCCTGAATGAATGACCTGTTGATGTCATTTTATGCCTGCTAGGACAATGTATCTTCTACAGATGCAAAAACAAGTCTGAGATGGCTTTTGAGATAAGCACATTTCGGGCGTGCTGCCTACAAGCAGTGTTTGTGATTGTAATGCTACCCGAGGCACCAAAATCCAAGGAGGAAAGTAGCACCCAAGAAAACTCGCTTTGCAGGATGTGGGGGTGAAGTTTGGAACATTTTTATTTCTACCACCTGTACTTAACTCTCTTCTTCCCTTCTTGGTCCTTTCTCACACCAAAATAATCCCAACATTTGATCTCTGTTAGCATTGAGTAGGTTCTTGTTGGTGGAATATCAGCCAAAATGACCACAAGAGATGGCAGGGGTGTCCATATATGTCTTACCCTGAGGTGTTCTTTTTAGGGAGGGAGTATTATCCCCCCCCCTTTTTTTTTAACCCATCAGGAATATAATTAAAAAAAAAGAAAATTGCACTGTTGGGGACCAAACCCATGACCTTGTGCATGCTATGCAAGTTCTCTATCACTGAGCCACATCTCCAACTTAATATAATATTTTTGTAGTCTACTGGGAAGGGGATCTTATTGTAATATTATAAGAAGCACATTCAGCTGGCAAAGGCCTCCATTCCTGAACTCATAGGAAGAAACGACAAGAATAGTGAGAAAACAGCTGTAGGGGCAATTTCAGAGTAAGATGTCTTGATCATTCTTTGTCCTCACCTAAGAATCAACTTCCAGCTACAGTGGCCGTTGCACTTGACTTCCATCACAAATGTCTGCATTGTAATCAAGCTCTATTCTCAAAGCTCCTGCTGTGATTCAGAGCCCAGGGAAGTATTCAGGGAAGCAGAGGCTGAGGCCTGCTTTAAATGTCCCTGGGGTGTCAGGCTGGGAACAATTGTGAGGCTAAGCACTCTTAACAATTTACTTTCTTCTGACTTCAGTGAGCATGTTTCCAGGCCCTCATCTGGGCTGGGGGTGGAATTAAGAGCTAGTACCCATCAGCACATCCAGCTACTTGCATCCCAGGGCATTAAGGATGCAGGCTGCAGCCTGCACTAGTGTGGCTGGGAGCCCATCACCTGGTAAACTAAGGAGGCAGGGCCTGGGCAGCAAGGCCCTGTTATGGAATCAGAGGGTCACTCCCTCTGGACCCAGATGCAACCTCATGTCCTCTGCTGGGATTTTCTTTCTCCCATCCTGCTGTGCTTGGGCTGTTTTTCCTCCCAACCTGTTCCTGTTTTCATTTCCCTGCCTCCTTCCCCTTTCCTTCTTTTGGTTGTCACTGTTTTCTCCTTTCTTCTGTCTACCTGTGAACTTTTCAGACTGTACCATCTTTTCCTCCCAGGCTACTTGATCAGTCATTCACCTGCTGTACACCAGGCACTGTTCCCAACCGTGGGAGAAGGGATAGGATAGGAACAGGGTAAAAGAGATCTGAGACCTGCAAAACCAACACACTGGGGAAGATGTTGCAATGGATCACTAAGAGGGAAGTGAGAGGGACACACAGTCATTTCAGGAGGTGATGGATACAATAAAGAAGATAAAATGGTGATGAGGAAGAAAGTAAGGGTTTGGGCCAGTTTGGTCAAGGAAGGGATTTTTGAGAAAGCATTATATACATCAGACTTGAATATGGAAAAGGAGGTGGGTTGGTGAAGATTTGGGAGAAGGCGTGACAAGTACAAAGGTCCTGAGATAGCAAGGAGCTTGGTGAGTCCAAGAGAGAAAGGAGACCAGTGAGATTGTGGCTCAGTGAGCCTAGGGCACAGCAGTAGAAGATTGAATTGTGGTTTTTGTTTGGTTTTGTGGTGCTGGGGATTGACCTTAGCTCCTTGCACTTGCTAGGCAAATGTTTTACCATTGAGCTAAATCCTTCACCATAGTTGGAAAATTGTAATCTGTGGAAAAGGGTTTGGGTTTGGTTCTAGTTGATTTGAAAGACCTTGGAAGGTTTCAGGTACGCAAATAGTGAGGTATTATGTGCATCTTAGCATATGTGTATGCAGAGGGTGGGAGAGGTGTCAGAAAGTGAGGCTCTGCAGTGAACCAGAGGTAATAGATGCTTAGACCATTATTGTAGCAGAAGGGTGGAGGTTAGAAGGGATCAGATTCAGGATACATTTGGGAATCACTTGGATACGATAAAGACATGAAGAAGCTGCCCTTCCTTCCTTTCCTCCTCTCCTTCCCTTTTTTCTCTTCCCCTTCCCCCTCACTCCCCCTTCTTCCTGCTCCTCCATTTGTCCTCCCATTTCCTTCTTCACTCCCTCTCTCTGCTCCTTCTTAGTGGAATGGTGCCAAACACCAAGAGTAGTCCATTTAGGGTAGGAGACAATCAAAAGTTGTATTTTGGCCAGGACCAGAGCAAGCATATAACATATTACCTGAAAATTAGAAAAGACACTCCCTGTATAAAAAGGTACCTTTTCCACAGTGTGGATGAAGCCAGAGCTCAAGGCTTAGTCAGCTGAATAAGGGGTTTCAGCCCCTTCTTGTCTTCTTGGATGACTGCTTTTAGACTGTGTAAAAGTTGGACAACAATATATAGTGAACCTGCTGTTGTCCATATTAAGTCTGAGATACCCATGTTAAGTAAAATAAGCCATTCTCGAAAAAACCAAATGCTGAATGTTCTCTCTGATATGCTGATGCTGACTCACAATAGTGGGAGCAGTGGAGGTCAACTGAGTGGAGCTGGGAATTGAGGGGAAAGAAGAGGGAATGGAATGGGAAAGATAGTAGAATGAATTGGATATAACTTTCCTATATGAATACATGACCAGTGTAACTCCACATCATGTACAACCACAAAAATGAGAAATTATACTCTATGTATTGTCGATACATCAAAATACATTCTACTGGGCTGGGATTGTGGCTCAGCAGTAGGGCATTTGCCTAGTACGTGCATGGCCCGGGTTCGATCCTCAGCACCACGTACAAATAAACGCATTGTGTACAACTAAAGCAAATAAATAAATATTTAAAAAAAATACATTCTACTGTCATGTATAACCCAAATGGAGATGTTAATCAGATAGCTCAATATGTGGGTCTGAATTTCCAGGAGAATGTACATTTAGGAGTCAAAATATCATACAGCATTTAAGATCAGGATATTTGGTAAGATGCCCTAAGACGTAAGTATGGATGAATATGAAAGGGAGCTCAGAATGAAACCTGGGGAACCTCACTACTTAGCAATTAAGAAGAGGACTAAAATATAGAAAGAGACTTCATAAAAAACTGTTGGCAAGTCAGGGGGTAACTTGGAAAGTAATATCCCAGATGCAGAGGGACACAAATGTTTTCTGCAGTGGAGATGGACTGTCTGATGTTACTGAGAGCTGAGTCAGATGAAGACTAGCAGTGAGTGTATTTGGAAGATGGTTGGAGATTTGGAGTGCAGGGTACTGGCACTGGAGGGGGAAGGCTGAGCAGAGTGGCTAGGAAAGAGCATGAAAACAGAGGAAGTCCTCTGGAGAGTTTTGATTAAAAGAGACAAAGAAAAAAGGAGGATTGGGTTTGCATGGGCCCTTTAGAGATGAGCAATCTTTAAAAAGATACTACATTCTATAGGTGGGAAAGATCCAGTAGAGAGAGAGAAATGGACTCTGGGGTGCTGGGTAGGAGAGATGGGAAGGTATCCAGGGAAAGACTGCTGCACAACCAAGGCAGGTGGGCAGAGGGTGGGACACACAATGACTGTGCTGATGGCCACCTGTAGAGCCAGGTTATTAGCTGAGATTGAAGAGGGAGGTTGAGGAGTGAGGGGAGAAGACAAAGCATGAAGTAGAGATCCCAGAGACAGCCGGCAGAGATGGCTCAACTAGGGATAGAAGGCAAGGAACTGGAGAGGGTGGAAGCGGGTATCTATCGGGAGGGGGAAGGCAGAGTGGGAGATCCTGCAAACACAGGAGGATATGATGATAATCTTTGGGCAAATAAGACCTTTCTTAGTTCAGTCAGAAGAGGAAAAAGTATTAAGATGACTGTTTAAACTAAATCTGCTCTTCCTATCCAAAGATATTATAAAGGAAATTGCAAACAAACACTTATAAAAAGTGACTTTTTAAAGCACTTACTAAGTTGAGGCTCTGTAATCCATTTATGTGCATTATTTTGATTTTATTCTCAGTATAATATATATTATAGGTATAGGACTTGAGCTTTAAAAATCCATATTTTAAAATAAGTTATAGTGTTTCCTCACTTGTAAAGAATATTTTAAAACATATACAGCAATTTAAAAATCTGAATATACATCCAATTTTTGAAGTTCCTATAATAAAAGAAAGGACAACTTAACAGAAACATCAGTGAGGAGCTACAGACAGGCAATTCAAAATAGAAGGACATACAAACAGTCAATAGTATGCTTCTTGACATGACTAAGATGTTAGAAATGCAAATTACAATAATAATAAAATCTATTAGATTAGCAAAGATTAAACACATATCTAGAGTTGCAGCTGTCATACATTTTGTCAGAGTTTAAATTGGCACAACTTTGGAATGAGCAATCATTCATTCTTGAGGTCATCTCCTTTCACCTGTCTTGAGTGAAGAGTCCTAGAAGTTGCCAAGAGAAGGAACAATGCAGGGCCCTTGGCTTATGTTCTGGGAGAAGAATTTCAGCATAGTCAGAGGTGTAGACAGAAATTTATTTAAGAAAGTAGATATATACTCAAGGGAGAATGGGGCAATTTCTGAAGAGAGTCTCCCTTTGGGGGTAAAGCAATGAATACACATTTAAGGGAGAATGCAGGCCATGTTGAGAGTGAGATGCACTTTGAGGTTTCCTGGCTCTTCTTTTAAAGGGCATGGGAAGGTATGTAGGAATGCTATCAGTGTGGTCATCTCAGAATGGTTTATAATGGTCTGGTCAGTCTCTGGATCTTTAGGCTAATGAGGTTGGCACTATCTGATCAGTAAACAGTGCTAAAAGCCCTGTAAATTATGTTTCTTAAAATATTTTATCTTGGGGCTAGGGTTGTGGCTCAGCGGTAGAATGCTCGCCTAGCATGTATGTGGCCCGGGTTCGATCCTCAGTACCACATAAAAATAAAACACATTGTGTACAAATAAAGCAAATACATAAATATAAAAAAATATTTTATCTTGGGCTGGGGTTGTGGCTCAGGGGTAGAGCGCTTGCCTAGCACGTGCGCAGCCTGGGTTCAATCCTCAGCACCACGTAAAAATAAAGGCATTGTGTACAACTAAGGCAAATAAATAAATATTAAAAAAATATATTTTATCTCTCTTTACTTAATCTATTTATTGGGTGGTTAATTAACAGTGCTTATATAGATTTACAGATTTTCCCAGGAATTTGGGGCTAACACGCCTGGGAAAGAAACTGGCTTAGGGAGTGGCAGGACTGGAAAAGAGTGTGAAACTTTAAAATTTCTTTCCTTGTCCTTCCTTTATGTCTCCTTTCTACCTATTTCTTATTTCTTTATCCTTCCTCACACCCAGTAATTCCTCTTTGAATTTATTTTATGGAAATCAAGAATGCAAAGATGTAGGCGTAAAGGTTTTGTTATTACATTCTTTATTTTACTAAAAAAAAAAAAAAGGAAACTCCTAATGTCCACCAGGAAGAAACTGGTGCAGTAAATTATGGTAAACCATAGAATGAAATACAATGCAAAACATTAAAATATTGAGGTATCTCTGGTCGGAATGTTCCCCAAAATTCAAGTGTTGGAACTTACTTGTAAATGTGATGGTAGCATGCAGTGATAATATTAAGGGTGGGGGCTGCTTATAAAGGGCTGGGAGAGAACTAGATAGTCCCATTTTGCTATTCAGTCCTTTTGGCCACATGAGGATTCAGAGTTCAAGATCCCATCTTGGAAGGAGAGAGCCATCCCTCAGGGGACTAATCCTGCCAGCACCTTCATCTTGGACTCCCAGCCCCTGGAAATGTGAGAAATACATTTTTATTATTTATAAATTACCCAGTCTCAGGCATTTTGTTATAGCAGGACAAATGGACTAAAATAGAAGTAGAAGCAAAAGAAATAACATGTGAAAAAAATCTATAACATATTGTTTATGAATAAAGGAAGTTTATTCAGTATGTAAGCTGAGATTCTATTTAACCCTATGGTATAGATGTGCGAGCATATAGAAAAAAAATATAGAATAATGTACATGAAATTGTTAGTTTTGTTATTTGGCGTGTGAGATTTTGAAGTATTTCACTTTTATTTTCTATGTGTCATTATTTGAGTTATTTTATTCTGAATATATGTTATTTTACCCCATTTATTTTGTGGTACTGAGGATTGAGCCCAGGGCCTTGTGCATGCTAGGCAAGGGCTCTGCCACTGAACTACATCCCAAGCACCTGTACATATATTATTTTTATGGTCATAAAAAGAAATTAAATGTCATAATTAAAATTAAGACAGCTTCCTCAGACAGGAAGTGCTTCTTTTGTGTCTCAGTCTTTGCCAGTCTCCTTCCTCCCTCCCTCTCATCTTTCCTTCCATCTTTCTCTCTCTGTCCCCTCTTTCTAGCAATTCCTCTACTACCACCACTGTTGTGCCATCTCATGACAATTATGGTTGTATCATCAGTGCAGGGCTGGAGCCTTATCTTACAGTTGTATTAAATTAGTCTCAGTTAGTACTTCATGATGGAGAAGTTGACCAAGTGGCACTTGCTAACACATCTGATTTCCACTACCCCATTGTGCCACTAACAACACTTGTTCTGGGCCTATGAGGAGCTTAAGAAATCTGAATGCTCAAAATAAACTTGTTGAAGGGCCCACAGGAGAATGCAGGGTATCTTAGACCTGTATTTGGGTCATCTATTTGCCTGGTGCTCAGCATGAAAGTCACATTATATACAGTTAATAAATATTGGATGAAGGAATAAATGAAAAAAAAATGAATAAATATCAACATATCTTGCAAAACATTTGCAGTTCCTGAAATACATTTGATACTATCATAAAATAGACTTTGCTACTCAAAAGTGTTGTCTGAGGACTAGCAGCCTTGACATTGTGTGGGAGCTCCTTAGAAATATAGACTCTTGCCACCTGCCTGGTGAATCAAATCTGCATTTATACATGATCCACAGTAATTTGTATGCACATTAAAACCTGAAAAACACTGCTTCAGAGGGAAAGTGTTTGGCTGCTGTTTTGTTGTTGTTTGTTTGTTTTTTTAATGTCTGGGTTTAATGTTCTTTTTATCTCTTGGTACCTGATTATAGGATTTAAAGATTTTGCTTTAAAATGAGCTAGAAGAGATGCCAGATACCTGCAAATTTTTGCCAGCCAGGAGAGATTTTTCTTAGAGGGATTTTTTTATTAATCAAGTATAAAATAGCTGAGTTCCCATGTTGTAGCTGGATCTTCCACTTTGCCTCAGCTTAGCTTGGTTCCAGCCTCCCCTGGGATGGCCAGGATTAAGGCAAGAAGGCCCCCTCTTTAGGTGGGCTCAGGATGCTGACTGTGTACTCTCCACAGCCTGCACCTGAACCAAGGCTGGGTGGTCTTAAGAAGCTACCTGTGGGAGTTGGGGGAGGTCCATCTGGGAAGTAGCTCAGAGTCCAGTTCAGCTTTTCCAGGGACAAAAAAAGAAAAAAAAAAAAGGCTACAGTCTGGACCTTATCCCTGCTGGCCCACACTATTAAAGCCCCATGAAATCGGTCCCTGCCAGCCAACTCCTCTCAGACAGGCCAGGGCAGCCCCCGCAGGGGTGTCCAGGATTATGATTGAGGGCTCCTGGCAGGGAGGAGTGGAAAACAAGGTCTTGATTCCAAGCCCAAGCCTTTTGCCACTTTCAGACAGAGCGCTAATGCAAGTTGTCCTCAGCCAGAGTTCTGAGCCTGGCCTTCTAACCCTCCCAGCAAGGCCCATGGCAGTATCTGCTTAGGTGGCACCCTTACCCTACAGGGAGGCAGTTGCTGTGGTTAAAGGTCAGGTCCATAATGAATCACAGGGACACTGGCTCTATCTATTGAGAGCTCAGGAAGTAGACCAGCTCCTTCCCCCCACCTGCTTCTTCCAGCCTATCCTTCAACTCCTGCCTTTCTGACCCTTTAGTCTAAAACAGAGCTGAGCTAGGCTGATTATTCTGTCTAGCGGCAGAAACTGGATTTTGTGACTGGGATAGAAAGTGTTGTCAGAATAAGGTTTCAAAGAGATGGCCTCTCTACCATCTTGAATTTTTCCAGTGGATTTCTGCCAGTATGTCTGGAACAACAGAGATAAGTATAATCCTATTTTAATTGTATCCAGGGTCACTGGCTAAAGTTGGAATTTGATATCAAAAGAGGCAAAATAGTATTGCAACATGGGAAAATTTTGAAGGTTCAGGAGTGCATTGTAAATACATTATATGCAAATTTAAGAGCCCAACCAAATATAGATACATAAAATCAAATCCAGACCAACATAGACTCATAGTCTCATCAGCTAAGTGACTTGAACTGCTAATAATTAGCTTGTGGTCTGTCACTCATTTATTTGCTGGAGAACCTTGAACATTGGCAAAAACTGAATTCAATAGTTCTCTAAAGAGCAAAACAAATATTATTCTGCCATTCACTGTTGAGAAGGCAATTCTGATCAGAAGCAATAATCATTCTGTTTTTCCCTTTGGAAATAAGGAAGCAAGGTGTTTTTCATGTGGTCTCTAGTCAAAAAGAAAGAGATGCCCACCTACAGGAAGGCAGGTGTGCTGAGAGGCACATGGACTTTGGAGAGAGAGCTGAATGAGCATTTTAACTTTACTAGTTATAAGCTATGAGACCTGATGTAAAAGGCATCCTTTTTGAGTCTCAACTTCCTTAATTGTAAAATGAGAATAACTGTGTGTCAGTCAGTTGTTACTATGTAAAACACACCTGAGAGGATCAGCTTTTAAGAAGGAAAGGTTTATGTTGGCTCATGATTTCAGAGGCTTCAGTTTATGGTTACTTGTCCTGGGCCTGTGGTGGTGCAGTACATCCTAGTGGGAGCTCATGGTCCAGGAGGCCTGTTTACCTCATGGTAGCCACAAAATGAAAGAGGAAAAGAAGGGACCTGGGTCCTAATATACCCTTCAAAGGCACACCCCCAAAGACCTAACTTCCTTCCAATAGGCTCCACCTCCTCAGGATCCCCCATCTCCCAGTAGTACCACAGGCCAAGGACTAAGCCTTCAACACATGGGCCTTCAGAGAACACTTCAGATCCAAACTATTGCACCATGCCTACTGCAAAAGTTTATTTAAAGGAGGAAACATCCATATGGCACCTAATTTTGTGCCTGCCACACTGTTGTTCCTAGAAAATATAAGTCCTCTTTATTGGCATTCTCCATGGAGATGTGCACAACAGAAATGGGAGCTTTCAATGACTTTTAAAAAATCTACTTACCTCTATCCCTCCAACTAACCAACTGCCTCCAGCCAAGTATTCAGATATAATTCCCTAGTCCCTCATCTAGGTCCTTGAAAATCATGGCAGCCATCACCAGCCTCTCTTGTGGGAATAGGCCTATTTCAGAAGTGTGAATTCTTCCCTAGAGGAGAAGCATATTGAGTTCCCAGAACTACAGAATGGATGAATGTTTTGGATATGTTTTTCTGATCCCTGGAAGTGCTTTGGCTTCCAGAGAAGACTGAGTTGTGGTGGGGAGAAAGTGCTGCTGAGTGAGAGGAGCCAGGGAAGGGAAAGACCAGAAAAGGGAGCCCTGGGCATCATAAAATTGATATAGGTTCTCTCTCTGATGCCAAAACATTTGTTTGGTAGATGATAAACTTGATGTTTTTATAGTGGAATCTCTTCCCACACTGACCATTATATTTTGTAAAGATATCTTTAAGTGAACTCAGTAGAATTTTATATAGTTTTGTAGGGAACCGAATTTTTACCACATAATATTATCTTTAAAAACATCTCTTTACAGATATCCCTGGATATAAATTTCAAAACCACTATTTTTCTTTCATATGTAATAGAAATATTTAGAAATAATTTTTCGGAAACATGAAAATCTTTGTCTTCTATCTTTAGAATTCATTAAGTATTTAAAACACTAAAAAAGGAATAAAAAATATTGTAATGAATATACCCATCTTCTGATCAACCCGTTTTTTTTTATAGAGTTTACTGTGGTTTGGATCTTGAATGTCCCCA
Source organism: Tamias sibiricus (assembly GCA_025594165.1). Taxonomy (NCBI): domain Eukaryota; kingdom Metazoa; phylum Chordata; class Mammalia; order Rodentia; family Sciuridae; genus Tamias; species Tamias sibiricus. Next base: position 69,753,430 of record CM046669.1, read on the forward strand.
AAGTTTCCTATGTTAAAGGCTTTGTTCCCAGGGTGGGCTATTGGGAAGTGACAGAGCCTTTAGTAGGTAGGGTCTTTGGTCATTGGGGTATGCCTCAAAGGGTATGTGGGACCCTGGTCCCTTCCTATTCCTTCCTTTTTGCTTCCTGGCCATGAGATGAGCAGTCTTGCTTGGCCATATGCTCCCACCATGACATGCTGTCTTTCCACAGTCTTGAAGCCATGGAGCCAACTGATCATGGACTAGAACCTCTAAAACTGTGAGTCAGAATAAACATTTTTTCTCTTTGTAAGTTCATTATTTCAGGTATTTTGTTATAGTGAAGAAAAGATGACTAAGACATAGTTAAAAACAAAATATTAAAATATTTTCCTATAAGACACTCTGATAAGGTAAAATATAAAAAGGAAAGCAAGAGAATAATGAAGAATGACTCCAGGATGGTGGTTACTTTGTATGGGAAGGCAAGGAGATAGGAGAAGACCACAGAGCTTGAGGGGATTGTCCAGATCTTAGCCTTCCCAGAAGGTGTCATGAACCAGTCTACAAAAAACTCTGCCATGAAAATTCTATGAAGGCATCCTCTAAAAGACTTGTAGCCCAAGAAGTAAGAGAAAATTATCAATCTCCTCAAATTCACAGATCAAAGGAAGAACATTGTACTTTTTGGAGTAACACTTCATTCAGTGACTATGAAATGTAGATTCATAAAACAATAGGCCAGTCTTAGAACTGGATGTAGTAAAATGACACAGATTTTCTGTACCACAGCTTAGGTATGAAAAACCAGATAATGCTTTAGCAGACCTATTCTATTTAGGCAACCAAAAAAGAGTTAAACAAACTATTCCAAGGGCATAAAAATAAAGCTCACATGGGCAGCACACATGTAACTTTATATCATAGATCATTTCCCCATCTTTTCAAAGGAAAGGAATTTCCATAAAGTGAGTGTGTTTACTATACATCTGGAATCAGACCTATTCAAGATTGTTATAAAAAGATTATTTATAACTCAATAGCTACTCTTGTTTACTACATAGATTACATCATCATCTCATATTGTTACATTAAATCAGCATTTTCTCCACATTTATTGCATTTGTTATCAAGCCTGTGGCTAAGGCAAAAATGTCTTATAAAAAGCAGCCCTAAGGTAATAAATAACATGAAATTCCAATCTTTCCTGGTTTTAAGTTTTTTTTCCAGCTGGGTGCACTCTTGGTCCAGAACAGAAGACCCTTCTGTCTGTTCCCTTGTGCATTCTTCTCTCTTAGCAGGAGCATCTTTCTTGGAGGAGGGGGGTGATACCATCATAGATACAGAGCCTTGCAAAAGTGCAAAGTTGTTTGTGTTTGTTTTCCATTACTATCATGAAATACCTGAGGCTAGATACTTTATAAAACAAAATAGGCTTATTTAGCTCACAGGTCCTGGAGGTTCAAGAGCATGGCACTAACCTCTGCTTGGCTCTGGTGAAGTCATTATGGCAGATGGAATCATAACGTCAGAATTATGTTTGAGAGGCAGAGATCACATAGAAAGACAGGAAGCCAGAGAGATGGAAATGGCCAGCTCCTTTTATAGCAGCCCTCCTGTAAGAACCAATCAAGATCCCATAGGACTACATTTATCACTTCTGAGGGTGGCTCCCACACTGACTAAAGGACTTCTCACTAGGCCTCGCCTTTTAAATGTCCCACCACCTCTTAACAGTGCCATACTGGAGACCAACTGTCCAACACACGAACTTTTGGGGGATAAATCATACCCAAACCATAGTTTTCCTGTGGAGCTAAGGCAGTAAAAGATTATGGACAGGCACTGGGCAGTGATGATGGAGTGGGCATTGTTGCTCTTGTGTTGCCTGCATCCATCCCACCTTCTTTGGTAACAGCATCCCAATTTGGGGGAAGGAGGGCAGAAGTATTCCTCTTCTATGAGGTAGGTTTTGGGAGACTGATATTTAACACACCATGCTCTTTTCTAGTTAAGGGATATTCATTTGGCATGGGCTAGACCAAGTGAGCTCCTCAGGATCCACGATCCTCTCTGTGATTTGAATTCCAGTCCTTCCTTGTGTAGGGGAAAGAAGATAAGGAACAGACTGGAGAACAAGTCAGAAAGTCAGTCACCAGAGTTTATTTATTCTAATGGTAATACTTGGATAAGACTGTCTTTAATTGCTAAAACCTTGAGAGAGTTCTGGTTCCTGTCTTCTTTATAAGCCTAATTCTAAAATTCCAAACATTGCCCTCAAACTCTTCCAGTGAATTCCCTTTATTGATAACTGAGCCTGAGTCTCTGTCTATTGCTTGCCATCAGAGAACTTGTAGTTCAAACCCCGGAGCCACCACCTCTTAGCTGTGTAGTCTTGAACAACCTACTACGCTTACCTCTAAAACAAACATGATACAACTGTCCTATGGCGTCTATCACTTTATCTCCAACCAGGAAGTTTGAAAGTGATACAGAGTGAGGTCACACTCCACATACACTGCAGAACCTCCTCAAAGCTGTATATTGTATATAGAATCAGTTTCAACTGCAAAATGAATGCTGACTGCCTTTATCAGCAGTTAGGTGTTAAGTATATTTTTCCTCCCATTGGGAAAAAACAGTCAGTTGTAGCATTGTTCCCTCCTTCCTGTAAAGAAATTCTGAGGTGAATCCTGAGATTGCCCTATAAACTTCCTCATATTGTTGCTTTCCTTCTTCTTCTTCCACCCCACCCCTTTGAAAAAAACCACCAAGCTTCAATCTACTTAATAGCAACAGGAAACCCACTGCCCATGTCTTTTTATCTCCTGGCAGCTCCAGGAAGCAACAACTAGAAAGGGAGTCTGCCACCACTAGCTCCTTCCAAACCTGGCTCAGGAAATTTTCCAGGGACAGGTTGCCTTCACAGAAGCTGTTGAAGGACTGGAGAAATCAATGTTCTTGTAAAAGCAAAACCCACTACAGGACCAGAGAAGCTGCCTTGGAACTGGACTTTATCCAGCTTGGAGTTGCAGTGCCTCCCAGGAACCCCTCCAGTATTCCTGCACCTGACTAGTCACTAGGCAAAATCCTTATTATTATTTTTTAACATTTATTTAACCAACAAAGCATTTGTATTAATTTGAATTGTAGGACAGATGCTGAGGCAATGTCTCAGTTACTGAGGCTATGTGAAGAAGCACCCCCAAGAAGGTTGTGGTATGACACATCTTATGACGTCAACTCATTAGTAGGAATCACAGACTGACCTTGGCCAGGATGACTTGTTCCTGCTTCACAATAATGGGGCAACTTAAAGGGTTAGGGGCTGAGGCAGTGGGGCAGGAAGATTTTTTCCTAGATAGTTTGTTCTTGTATACACCATTAGCTACAACATGTATAGCAGGGTCAGGGAAAGCTGGAGGGCTTGTTTGAACCATCACCTGGACAGCCAGGAGTGGCAGTCTCTCAGGGAGGTAGTGCTCATGACCTGCCTTTTAGACCCCATCCCTGTGGTTACCTTACTTTACTTCTGAAGGATATGGAAAATAACATCCCCCATAGCTTCCAGGGAGGAGGGAGGACAGTGGGTCCTGGGAGAGAAAAGGTAAACAGGCCCTGGGCTCTGATCTTTCCTTCTTTCCCAGTAACACTGAGTCCTGGAGGGGAAGGCAAACAAATGGGCTCTGGGCTCTGGATTTTTATCCCAGTAACAATGAGTTTCAAGATTTTACAACTGTTTCCCTGAGTTAGAATGAGTTTTCGAGCTTCTACAGCTATTTTCCCGAGTTAGATTTTTAACCTGCACTACTAGTTTCCTGACTGCCCAGCTGACACATTGTCCCCAAGTCTCTAATGATTAAATCACACTAAACATTCTGCTATGACTAACTCTCATTAAAACCTATAAAAAACAGAGCCCTCTTGTAACCAGTTGCCACTTTTCTCCCCTGGAAATGTGCCATTCCACTGCTGCTTAATAACGACAGCTTGCTGATGCATTTGAGGTCTACTCTGTTTTGGTTATTTTTGCTTACAACTTCCACTATATACTATTAGTAGGCACAGTCAGGCTGATCCTGATTCAAGAGAGAGGTGGAATTCCCACCTCAGAGGAAGAGTATCAAGGAATTTGGGCTACTTTTTAAACCACCAGAGGCTAGTGAATGATTTTCTGGAATAATTATAGATGAAGGCAGGAGGACAGGAGGAAAATTTTGGAGAAGCCTGGATTCTATCATTATAAGCATTCACACACGAACCCCTCATTTGGGCTCCAAGTATAATGCCAAACACTTCTCTGTAGTCCCCTTTAGCCTGCCATGTTGGAATGCAATGATCTGGTTAGCCATATGTTACCCAGCTTGACAATGATCACAGGGCCCCTGAAAGGTACCATCTATATTTTTCAGCATGGGGGGGATGCCTCAGTAGGGAGGGGTGCAGAGGGGATGAGCCTAGCCAAGTATGAGATGGGAGAGAGCAGTTTTTATTGCCTTTGTACCTGACCTCTCCAACCCCTACTGCTATCTGACTCTAATTTGCATGATCTCACAAAAGAAGTTCAGAACTTAGGACCCTGGTGACTTCTGCCTGCTGAATATACAAGTCTAGTAATCTGTAGACCCTCTCACTCAAACCACATAGTCTGGACCCATTCCCCATCTTTATCTGGGAAGTTCCAGAATGAATGAAGTCTTCAGAGGATGGGTTTGGGAGAATAAGGGGAACACTCTCTGGAAGGCTGAGAACTGAGCAGGGACGGGACTGCTGCCACCTGTCTGCATGCTAGCACTAAGCACTGAATGTACATGAGGACCATGCTTTGATCTTGCCCAATCCATTGGTGGCATGGCAGGTTGACATGAGACTTTAAAATTTTCTATTTAAAAGCAAGAAAGGAGTAATGCATATGGAAAGGGTGGGGGAAAATTTTAAATCAGAGCTTTAAAAAAATAATTAAAAACCCTGATCCTAAGAATGAAGTTCCAAAGCATTGGTCAGATTAAAAAGTGGGGGAAGAGGCCCCAAGTCAAGGAAGAGGCCCTCACAGAACACAGAGAAGTATAGAGTCAGCACCTGCTCACCCCAGCCACTCCCAGAAGGACCCCTTGGAGCCAGACAGGGCCATCTCTCAGGACTCTCTCCCTTCTGGGTTGCATAGAGTTCTGTCAGTCCATTTGTCGCTGGGTGTGACTGTCCCTAGAGCCAACTCCATGCTCTTTGCAACTTCCCTCATAGAATGAGCCTCGTGAAAGGCCATGGCCTGGCTTTTTTTTACTGACATTTACCATAGGTCCAATTGTACAACAAGAAATAAAAACACAAGTATAGAACTGTAACACATCAGGAAGTTTATGTTACAATACTATTGAAGTCTCCAAGAACAGAGCTCAGGTTTCCTCCTATTGGATGGGTAACTCTGTCTATTCAGCCTGCCGAGACCCCCATCACATCTTGCTTATCCATTCACCCATTGATGGACAGTTGGGCTGCTTCCACCTTTTGGTTATTGCAAGTAATTCTGCTATGAACATGGTTGTTTAAAAGACTGATTCTATTAGCTATGGTGTATTCAGGTGATAGAAAAATGCCACAAGCTGTGTTTTAGAAGAGAGTCAAAGTCAAAGGGAAAATGGACAAACCATGACATTTCCCTGAAGCCCCTCCTAGCAGGCTGGAAATGAAGGAGAAGCACAAGAGAAAAAGTACCTCAGCACTCCAACAACTTTCTTCAAAAAATTTCTCATTTCTAACTTGACACCTTTTAAACCTTTGGTTGGTTTGCAGCTAAGCATTACAGAAAGTTTTCAGCCTCTTCCTTTGCAAATTCTGCATAGGTAGTTCTGTCAATCATCTCCAAAGTTGGTCTTTATCATTTCCACTTCTCCTGCGACATACATCCTGCTCCACTTATGGGGAAGTGGAGGCTATTCCTGCCCTGTCCCTTCAAATCTAGGATGGCCCTGTGGTTCACAGTGACTAACTGGACATGGTGATGCTGTGACATTGCTAGGGCTATTCCATATGTGACCTGGCCTTTTCAGCTCTCTTTTCAGGGGCATTCAGCAGCCATGTAAGAATACTGTCATCCTGGACCACCATACTGTGAGGAAGTCAAAGATAGCTATGTAGAGAGCATAGGCAAAGGAGAATTGAGGAACCAAATGGACAGAAGAATCAAGCTCTAGTCAGATGACCCAGTAGAGCCATCTTATCCATCCCCCTGTTGTGTGGCATTCCAATTGAAGACCATACATATCAACAGAGACAAGCTATTTCCTCTGTGCCTTATACAAATTTGCAAGCCAAAGAAATTTTGAGGAAATAAGAGTTGTTTTACACTGCTAAGTTTTGATCTGCCTTGTTATGCAGCAACAGATAACCCGAAGCAGTGGTCTGGCACTTCAGTTTGAATGGAGGAATAGTCAGTGTTCATTCTCTTATTGTTGTTAGTTTTTTTTTTTTTTTTTTTTTTTTTTTAAATCTCAGGAGAAAATAAGACAAAATGCCATTTTAATATCCTAGTACATATATTTCAAAATAGTCTGAGAAAATGTAGATGTGATGCTTTGTTAATCTTTAACAGCTTCTCTTAAAATATACTATCATCAGGTAGGAGCCTCTAAAAAAAATTCTTACAATCAACAACAGGCTGTATCCTGACATTTCAGGGCCTGAGGCAAGAGTACAAATAGAGACACACACATACCACATGTCTAGATACTTAAAGGCTATAAATCAGATTAACGATCCATTAAATATAATGAAATATGTTCTCTTGTTTTGCAAGAAGAAGAAGAAAAAAAAAAAGAAAACTTCATAATGACCTCAAAGTCCAAGTTCAATGTTAGGATTCTCAACTCTTCGGAATTCCATGTAGGAATACAGTAGTATTGAGAGAGCTGGACCTGGTTCCTGGCCTTTGTTCCATAGCTTGCTCCTTTGTCTTCTCATTCATTGTCACACTCATGTGGATATCCCAGAACACACACCCAACTCCACTCACCCACCCAATCAGGAATGTGATCCAGGAGGGGGAAAGGTGTATCCCCTAACTGGGAACTTTTTGTTTCAGGGGGGAGAAGCAAAACTGGGACAAGAGCCAGCATTTATCCTGTTAAATGAGGGGGCTACAAAAAGAGTTTGGCAAATTGCAAAGACTGCAGAAAAGTCCCACAGGATTGTCCTTCAGATACCACAAGTTCAGCTGCACCCAGGACCATAAACTTTTGAGGGATAAACCTTATCCAAACCATAGCAAGTTATTCTGCAGTCCTTGCTGGACAGACCACTTCTGGAGGACTCTGCCTAGCATTTGGTTTCATTTTAACCATCAGGTTTAGAGGTGGGTAGTTCAAATGATGATGACTCTGGAAATTACATCATTTAGAATTGGTGGAAGAAAACTCAGGGTTTCAGTCTGAAAAGAGGTTTGGAGGAGAGTTGCTAGATGTCATCTAAAGTTTGAGGGCCATCATGGAGAAATGGTATACATTTATTCTATAATACTCTAGGGACCAGATTAGGATGCATGAATGGAAATTATAGGAAGGGATTCAACTCAATACAGGAAAGACTTTTCCAAAATTAATGACTTATATAGTAGTTAGCTTCCCATGCCTGGAAGTGTCCACCCAGAGATATTACAGAGAAGCTTTTTGGAATGCAGGGAGATAGAATATCTGAACACAATGGACAATCCCTAATGGTGGAAATTTTAAGCACCACAGCAGACTGCAATCCTCATCAAATTAGACCATGAAGGCAGCTGTCTACTTCCCCACCAGTAACTAAGCGATGGCTCTGGTCCCAGGATTAGATTACTTTCCCCCTTTAGTTTTGAAGGTTTGTAATAAATCAATAGCTCTGTGAGCCTGAACTGAGGTTCTGGCTTTTCACATTGGCAACAACAGCCTCTCATTTGACTTTACTACAATTGGAATAAAATTAACTCACTTTCCATATGGTCAGGTGTGCAGAAAGTCCACGTCCTTATTCACTTTTCCTGAATTGTGATTCTTTGTATGTCTCAAACATCTGCACTGCTCAAGGTCTTCCATTTATAGTTGATGAGATGTTGAGATGGCCCAGGGCTGGTTTCTTATACTCATTCCTCCATAAAGCTTCCAGCGGCTGTAAAAACTGGCTATTTTCTAGAAATTGTACCTCTATTATTTTTCATATATACAGTGTGACACCTGCAAAGATATATCTGTGCTGATCTTGTAAAAGTTCACCTTGGCTTTTCTTTTCACTACAAAGAGTACATTTGATGAAAATCAGATGGAGTTTGAGGTCATAAGTGGTAGTTTGCCAATGGAGTTGTGCTCAAGGGATGGGAAAATAACAATAGATGCACATGTCTTCAGTCTTAAGACACTGATTATTGTGAAATGGACATTTTCTGAGGCAATACGAAAATTTATAAATTTGCATAAACTTAAGAACACTCTTGAGTATTTTTGGAGTCTGCAGGGGTGGATAAAAAAAATTCTCAAATAGTTACAAGACTGACTTTCCTGATACTGTAACTTGATTTCTCTGTATATTTACCTGTGTCATGATGGCTCAGATGGACATATACTACAGCAAATGCTCAGAGATGATCATGAAAAAATAAAATAAAATAAATAGTAGTGGATGATCATGATGATAATTCTGTTTCCAGCCTCAGAGCCTGCTTTCTTCATTAGCTAATATCAGTGCATCAAAATGAAGCTTATGGTGTTTGGCAAAATGATAAATTGCATTTACTTTCATTCTCCATCAACCTTTTTTTCTACATTTAAAATGGCTTTTCAATGTTTTCAGAGTTTCTAACAGTCTAAGAAATGAAAAGAAACTTCTAGATGCCATATGTAGTATTTTACCTTATTGATGAGCTGTGGGTAGGTACTAATCAGAAAGGATACTCGATATTCTCAAAAGGTCAATCAAGAATTTACCCCATACCTTTGCCCCCATCTTTTTTCCTTAAGTCCTTAGAGGGAGAAGAATGACAGCATTGAATTGCTGTTGGAAGTTGTGACAGGGCACCAGGAAACATCCAACTCTCTGCAAGCACAATCCAGCTGCATGCAGATGCATGTGCATATACAGGTGTACACCTGTGAAAGCCAGAGGTATGTGTAGGTGGACTGGATAGCTCTATCCTAGCAGTGAAAATTGGCCAAATACAGACTCCCCCCCCCCCCCCCCCCCCCCCACCCCCCCCCCCCCCCCCCCCCCCCCCCCCCCCCCCCCCCCCCCCCCCCCCCCCCCCCCCCCCCCCCCCCCCCCCCCCCCCCCCCCCCCCCCCCCCCCCCCCCCCCCCCCCCCCCCTGAATTTAGAACTAAAAAGGGACTTCAGAAATAATCTTGCTATAGTTGATTTCTGCTGGGGAGTTTGAAAAAAAATTCTACCATTGCCTGGGTTGTAAACCAGACCACTTAAATAGGAATTTCAGAGGGAAAGACCCAGACATCTGTATTTTCTAAACTTCACTGGTAATTCTGATGTACATTAAGATCAAAGAACCACTGATCCTGGTCCAATTCTATTATCTTACATACCACGGTCACACAGTTAACTAGGACCAGAATTGAAGGTAGAATCCTTAGGTATGTTCTGAATTTAATTTTGGTTAAGCATCCCTTAATCAAAACGCTGGGGCCAGAGTGTTTTGGACTTAGGATTTTTTCCCCTGGGTTTTGGAACATTTGCATATATATAATAAGATATTTTGAGGAGGGGATCCAAGCATGAACAACAAATTCATTCATGTTTCCTATATGCCTTACACACATAGCCTGAAGTTAATTTTACATAATATTTTAGTGTACCTGCATTTTAGCTATAACCTATTTATGAGGACAGGTGTGGAATTTTCCACTGTGGCATCACGTCAGTGCTCAAAATGTTTTAGATTTTTAGAGAATTGCACATTTCAGATTAGCCTTTCTACTCTTCCATATTTACTTTTATTGTCAGGTTCCTTCTTCTATCATAATCTGTGCCCTTAGAGTTCTTCCCCTTCTTGTTGCCCTTTAGTGTTTAGGAATAACTCATTCAAAGTAATTGTGATTGGTGTGTGTTTACTAGTCATGACTCCAAATATTTCCCTTCCCAGGTGGCATGTCTGTGAACACAATTCAAAGCTTGTAAAATCACTTCATCTTTCTGGAATTTCAGTTTTATCACATGTAAACAGAGTTTGAGGTTCAACAATACAGTTCCCACAATGACTCCGTAGGTATTAGCTAAAAGGTAGAGAAGGAATTCTCATTTAAGGAAGATACCTTCTGTAATCCTTGAAATCACACAGTTGGCCATGCAAGAAGATTTGATGTGGACTGGCCCTGGAGTGTGCTCAGTCAACAGCCACGATTTAGTATCTATTCTATGCCACTGAGGAAGCTGCATATTGTGTAGGTCCTGTCCTCAAGGACTCATACCATCCATCCTTCATGCTCTTCCATTAAAAAAATGTTCTTTCATGCTTTTGTAGGAAAGCACGTGTTAGCTCTGAACCATTACAATGGAAAAAAGTTAGCTGAAAAACTTTTTTCTTAAAGAAAAATGGTAATGATTATGCCAGAGAGAAAGAGAGAGAGAGAAAGAGAATGAAAATTTAGAAAATGTATACAGTGTTATCTATGAAGAGCTAAAAGATTCTTTAAATGCTTTGACTTTTAAATATAATTGCATAACTTAATATTTTCTGTAAGAATGTATTATTTTTATAACAAGAAAACATAAACTATTCTTTTGAAAGAGTAGGACCAGTACTAGAGGTTTGTGGGGCTTAGAGAATGAAGATCCAGGCTGCCTGGCTGGCCAGACCCCTGCCCACTTGTATGATGTTAACATTTTAGCAGCAGGTATCCATTCTTTTCACTTGAACTTGCTTGTTGAAAGTACAGCTGCTCTTGGAAAGGAAATATGTCAAGCCTTATTAAGAGTTCATGCCTTAGTTTGGCAGAGATTGTAAGATCCCTCCTGGGGAGCAATTTTGGTAGGTGGGAGGTGATAATTGGAAGAACCTGCTGCAGAAGCAGGAGGCCAGGGCCAGGCTAGGATGGGGACTCTCAGAGTTGCTGAGTTCTACTGCTCAGGTCTGGCTCACTGATGTTTTCTCAGTCTCCATGAGTTGTAACAATTGTTTGTAGACTTTGGAAACTTGCCTGCTCATGGCATGAGGAAGTAGAGTGATGGGGTGACTCAGAGCAGCCCACTGGCCCCGAGAAGATGGTAGACTGGACCCCAGACTGTTGACTGCCTGATAGAATAAGCTAGAGAGATAACAAGGGTAACTTGCTTCTTCTCTGTATGAATATAGGTGGTTCTATCTGTAGAAATAACTGGGAACATGAGACATAGAGTGAGAGACATGAGACATAGAGTGAGAGAATATGGCTCAAGGGTTATCTCAGTGCGTAAAAAGTTCATTCAATAAATATTTATTGAAACCGCACTTAAGATATGTGCATGTCCCAAAAGAAGCCAATGTCTTCCTCAAGGAGTTTGCATTTTAGAGCAGGAGGCAGACAGACAAAAGACCTAACAAATAAGGAAATGATATGGAATGTTAAAAGGTGCCAAGTGCTATGGAAAGGCAAGGAAAAAGGGGATAAGGAGGAGGGGAAGAAATAGATTCAGGCTCAGGGGGTGAAGTCCCTCCCTGAGTTTCCTATCCAGGTTTGGAGGGGAACTAGAGGCAGCCAGTGGGTCTTTGGAGGAGGGCAAACTCCTTTAAGTGGGAGAAGGGGGTTAGTAGCGAACAGGGATGGAGATGACCAGATCAGGAGTTTCATTCTCTTGTGAACCAGTGAGCAGAAGAAAAAAGGTTGACGCCCTTCTGGGGCTGGATGACCTAATAAGGCTTCTTCCATCTTGCCTACTTAGAGCCTGGCCTGAGAGAGGACTCCCTGTTCTCCCTGGCAGGCACTGCAAAGCCCACAGTGTTTAGGATTTCTGAGCACCACTGAATGTTCCAGCCAAAGACTCCATGTGACCTTGCTCTGAGCATGGGGGAGAGGTGCCTGAGGGTGGAGGACACAGGGTGCAGAGAAGAAGGGGGAGGGTACAAGGCAGAGGAAAGAAGGAGGAGAGTAGAGAGAAGAGAGGGGGAGTGTGCAGGGAGGGAAGGGGTGCAGTAGGGAGAAGTGCTGGGGTGAGTGTCCCATTTCAGTCCCTGGCACTAGACTGTCAGCTGAGGCAAGGCAGACAGGAGGGGAGGGGAGGGATAAGAAAATATTCTGGGGCTCCTTTTGTATATGCTCAGCATTACTAAAGTAGTTTAAGCTAAGAGAAAAGTAATTGCAAAGGTGAATAAAATGAAAGACAGTTGAAGTAGGGATATTTGGGTATTTCTGTAGTGTTTTCCTTTTAGTCAAAGCATTTATACTTCCAGGAGCCCAACTGCCCAGCAGCAGGGATGGGACACTCATCAGGTCACACTTCTTTCCTTGCTTCAGGAGATAACAGGGAGAAGGGCTCCTCCGCCTGGGCAGAGGAGAACTGGCTTCTCTCCTGTCTTATAGGCTCTTAGAATGCTGGAGCCTGGAGGGAGCTTCCAGATCATCAATCCCTGCCCTCCATTATGGCCAGGGTTGTTGGGGGCTGGCTGAATGGCTCACAGGGCGAACCCAGGCCTCTGGTCTGTCAAAGCCCAGCCGTCTCCAGTTTGACTTGGCTTTTTTTGTGAGCTGTGTGTCTGAGCTGCTTCCTATAAATCAAAGACAGAAACTGAAGCCTTTATGCTTGATTTTGTTTCATTTTACTACTGAAGAGTACATTTTGAAGAATAAAGATTTATTGAGAGATGGAAAGTCAAGGCCAGTGACAGCTTTGTTTCCTGTGGTGTCTCTACATCTAAACTAGGACAGGGAATGTGTGTGTTGGGGGCATTCGATCCTGGAGTTCAGACTTTATATTAAAGCTGACTTAATCATAAACTGCACATTTGGTGAGTAACCCAGGTGTGATCATTAGCATGTACCCACTTGCCCAATAGTTGCCTGCAGTCCTCTGGACAAGAAGAGAGGCATTTGTTTTTCATGCACTTGTCCTGGGCAGGTGTTTTTCAGTGTGGTTAGTAAGCAGGTTTAGGCTGGTGATGGGCCACAGAGAGAACAGGACTCCTGAATCAGGATACTCACACTGGCCCCAGATTGATCATTAACTTGTCCTGTTACCCTAGGTGAGTCCCTTTGCCTCCCAGGCTCTTTGTTTACAATCATTGAAATGAGGGAGTTAGGTGATACCAGTGTTTCTGGAACTATGCAGGGTGGGGTCCAGAATATCCCTGAGGAGCCTGAGTCCAGAGGCAGAAGGAAGGTAAATGAGAGAGAGGCCTGACTTGGTTCATAGCATGGCCAGCTTTTCAATAGAATGCTATATACTACAATGTACTCTACCATAATTACTTTACTATGCTGCACTATATGATACTCTACTATACTATATAATACTATATTATACTATACTATGCCATAAGATCCTATATTATACTGTATGATACTATACTATACCATAAGATGCTAGATTATACTATCTGTTACTATAATATGCTACATGACACTCTATAATACTATATGATGCTATACCATACTACATGATACTCTATGATACTATACCATACCATAGGATGCTATATTATACTATATGATAGGATATTATACTATACTATACTATACTATACTATACTCTATACCATGGGATTCTACCTTATACTATACTATGATACTATATTATATCATAAGATGCTATATTATTTATTGCACTATACTGTACTATTCTATATGATGCTATGCTACCCCACGATACTATACTATATACTATATGCTACCATAACTAGTCTATAATATGATGGACTTCAGGCTAAGCTCATATTGTAAAGAAGAGTTTCACTGCTTAAAAAGTTTGACAATCCTATATTAAGTGACTTCTAGGGCTCCTCTTACCATCACTATCTGTGATTCTATTATTTATTAAACAGTTCTGAGCAGTACCAGAGAAGATGGGCAGTGTTGACTTTACTTATTTAGAAGCCTGGAAAAAATGCCAAGAATTCACAGTCAGAAAAACACACTTCATCTCCTCATTTATCTAGAGAGCAGAACAAACTCACTTGACAGGTGGTGCAGGTCTAATAACACATCCAGGTTGAAGAAACTGTTTCTAGGGTTCAAGGTTATTTCTAGCTGGTTCCATGCTCATGGTCACTGGGACATATCTAAACAACAGGTGAAGCCAGAGCCGGCTGTGGCCTGATAGGCAGAACCCCAGAAAACATCTGATAGCCACTGGCTTTTGTTCTCAGTGGATACAATATTTGTATTTCTCAATGTTTATGAGAAGACTTAAGACCTGTGACACGTGGTGACATGGAAACATCACACCATACTACAAGTGAGGCTACAAAATTCAATCTCATGGAAGGTGGGGCTGCATGATTGGAGATTAAATAAAATGACCAAGTTGAGCCTGTGCAGCTGGTTGAGGGAAGATGATGGGGCCCAGCCAGCTGGACCAGGTCCCCTTCAGGCCAGCTGCTTTGTAGGACCAATAAATATGTCACCTTCCTCCCCTAGCCTTCTGTCTGAAACAGATGGGGCTGAGGATGTGGCTCATTGGCCAATCACATTATATTAAAATTACATTATTATTTCTTTACTACTAGGCCTTAGTAAAGAAAAATCTGAATTTCAAGCTGGAAGGCTCATGTGTGGGAGCAAGCTGCTTGGCTGGTTTAGCATTTGCATCTCATGGTGGCTTTATGGTTCTTTACTTCACTCTACAAATATTTATTACAAGTCTACCATGTGCCTGGCACTGTTCTAAGAACTTGGGTTATATGGGAGCAAATGGCTGCCTTGGAGGAGCTCATGTTCTGTGGGCCACAGCCTTGTTCCTTGCTCAGTACTCCTGTCCTTTGTGCCTTGGGTATCTGGGGGAAATTGCAGCTTGGAGGTTTCAGCTTGGCCACTGGTGGGAGACACTGTTTGGAGCTTTCATTCTCTCCTCAGGCAGGTCCTGTCTCCTTGTCATGTCTGTTTCCTCCTCATTAAAGGGGACAGTAATGGAACTTTCCTCACAGGGCTGCTGAAGATTAAAGGAGATCACCCACTCGGGTGCTTGGCGCGATGCTTGGTGAAGCGAGTGGGAGGCTTGTTGCTGCTAGTCCTCGGCCTTCGTCCCACAGTGGCTTTCCTGCTGTTTGCCCTATGTTTGGTTGCCATGGGTGTTGTGTTTGAAGAGAACTTCCTAAGGATGGTACTGTAAGAAATTTGTATTTTCTTTGCCTGGTTATTGGCTGAGCAGGTGCTGCTGTCCAGGGAAGCGGGTGGTCAATTGCCCCAGGTCAGTGGTGGAGGAATCAACCTCTCCTTTGCAGATTAACTTAGTGTTGTCCAACTCAGAGCACTTTTCCTTTTTGGACTTGGATGGATGCCTCTTCTTGGTGAGAAGACTCATGTTGAGCCCTCCTTCCCAGTCTCCCTCTGTTTCAGGCTCTCTGCTGGTTGACTGGTATGTAGAGTCATAGTCTTGCCTCAAACTGGCTCTGTAACCTGAGGCTGATCACCTAGCTTCTCTGGGTCTCAGAGTCGTCCATAGAATGGAGATAACAATGCCCACTGCAGAGGGGTGCTGTGAGGGTCAGGTGAAACAAGAATGTAGAGAGATGTATAAATGTAAGGCTTGGTGCTTGTCCCTCCTCAAGCCCTATGGCTTGGCTCTAGTCTGCAAATCTCTGTCTGCCAAGAATGTCTGTTCTTGCCAACTATCTAAACCATTTGGGTTTCTATAACAAAATGCCATAAACTAGGTAACTTATAAATAACAGAAATATATTTCTCAGCATTCTGGAGGCTGAGAAGTCTAAGATCAAGGTTCTGGCAGATTTGATGTCTTGAGAGGGCCTATTTCCTGGCTCATAGATGATACTTGCTCACGTGTTCTCACATGGATATAAAGGGCAAGAGAGCTCCCTGGGACTTCTTTTCTAGACACTAATCCCATTCCTGTGAGCTCTGCCTTTGTAACCTAATCACTTCCCAAAGGTTCCACATCCTAATACCATCACATTAGGTATTAGGGTTCCATGTGTGAATTTGGGGACACAAACATTCAGACCATAGCACTGACTTTCAGTTCTTTCAATATTACCTTTTAGGCTTCACTCCAGTATGACCTTATAACACACGGGGCCTCTCCTGTGATCCTGGAGCCAGGTTTGACAAGGGTAACATATGAAGCAGCCTCATCTATTGGACTGAAAGCTCTCCAAGCTAGGGCCCAGCTTGATTCCTCTTTGTCACTTCTCCCTTCCTCTTCACAGTGCCTGGAAGAAGTGCTCAATGTGTGTCTATTCATTTGTGCATGAGTGCATGAACCAGAAGTGGACATCTCTCTCTGGAAGACCTGTTTATTTTGTGTCATGTAAGGGCATTGCTCCTGAAATTGGCTCAGAGATCTAAACCTGGACTTTCCTTCTGCTTGGAACCATGAAATGAGTTTGAAAGGTATGCTAGTCCTCTCTTCTCCATGGTTTTGTTTTCCATGGTTTTAGTTACATATGGTCAACCACAGTCTGAAAATAATAAATGGAAAATTCCAGACATAAACAATCTGTAATTTTTAAATTGCATGCCATTCTGAGTAGTATGGTGAAATCTTGAGCTGTCCTGCTCTATCCCACTCAGATATGAGTCATCTCTTTGTCCAGTGTATATACAGTGTATACACTGTCTGCCTGTTACTCATTTAGTAGTTGCCTTGATGATTAGATTGACTGTCCCAGTGTCACAGTGCTTGTGTTCAAGTGACCCTTATTTTACTTAATAGTGGCTCCAAAGCATAGTAGTAGTGATGCTGGCAATTCAGATATCCTCAAGAAAAGCCATACAGTGCTTCCTTTAAGTGAAAAGATGAGAGTTTTCATTTTATAAGGAAAGAAAAAATATTGTATTCAAAGTTGTTAAGATGTATGGTAAGAATTAGCCGGGCACGGTGGCACATGCCTGTAATCCCAGCACTGGGGAGGCAGAGGCAGGAGGATCACGAGTTCAAAGCCAGCCTCATCAATGGCGAGGCACTTAGCAACTCAGTGAGACCTTGTCTCTAATAAAATACAAAAAAGGGCTGGGGATGTGGCCCAGTTGTGGAGTGACACTGAGTTCAACCCCCAGTACCAAAAAAAAAAAAAAAAAAAAAAAAAAAAAAGATGTATGGTAAGAATGAATTTTCTATGTGTTGTATTGTGAGGAAAGGAAAAAGAAAACCATGCTAGTTTTGCTGCCACACCTCATACTGAAAAAGTTATGTCCCCATTAAAAGATGGGTGCTGAGCCGGGCGCAGTGGCGCATGCCTGTAATCCCAGCACTTTGGGAGGCTGAGTCAGGAGGATCGCGAGTTCAAAGCCAGCCTCAGCAATGGCGAGGCACTTAGCAACTCAGTGAGACCCTGTCTCTAATAAAATACAAAAAAGGGCTGGGGATGTGGCCCAGTGGTCGAGTGCCGCTGAGTTCAATCCCCGGTACCAAAAAAAAAAAAAAAAAAAAAAAAAAAAAAAAAAGATGGGTGCTTATTTAAGGCATGACATTTGTGGGTGGAAGGCATGAACAGAAAATGTGTTCTGATTAGCAGCAACCTGTTATATCAGAAAGTGCATAGTTCTGACTGGGCATAGTAGTGCACACACCTGTAATCCCAGTGGCTCAGGAGGCTGAGGCTGAGGATCATGAGTTCAAAGCCAGCCTTGGCAACTTAGAGAGCCTTAAGGAACTCAGTGAGACCCTGTCTTTAAATAAAATGTATTTTAAAAAGGCTGGGAATGTAGCTGAGTGGTTAAGCATGACTGGGTTCAATCCCCAGTACCAAAAAGAAGTATACAGTTCTGTACTAGCCACAGTTTCAGGCATTCACTGGAGGTCTTGGAACATACCCCTTGGATAAGGGGATACCACAGTGTTGTATCCTCACAGCTCACCTTGCCTTCTCGATCTCTCAGAGGCCCAGCCACATAGCCAAATCTGGGGTAGTTTGGGCTCAGAGTCCTGGAGAAAGTTCTGGTTGAGCACCTGTTTCTGTCACCTGGGATGCCTGGAGGGGCTGGTCCCACTATGATCTCAGAGCCTGGCTTGGAATCCCTCGAGTGTGCACTCCCCATCTCATCTGTCCTGCCCTCTCTTGGCCAGAAGCAGGTCCTGGATGCTTTTCTTTTTTTTTTTAAATATTTTTATTTATTTGCTTTTAGTTGTACACCATGCGTTTTATTCAATGCATTTTATTTGTACGTGGTGCTGAGGATCGAACCCCGGTTGCCCACGTGCTAGGCGAGCGCTCTACCGCTTAGCCACAATCCCAGCCCCTGGATGCTTTTCTTAAGGACTACTGATGACCTTCACAGTGACTCAAAAGAGCTCTGTCTACCCTGGAATTGCAATCCACACATGGTCCACTGGCAAACAACAGGCAGGTGAGCTGGACTACTAACGCCAAAGGGAGAGTGAAGTCTACCCTAGGATAGACTGTCCGAAGCTCCAGCTTTCACCTGATTATTGGAGTAATAAAATGAAGGCATTAATACCTAATACAGGAAATGGCCTGTCCAAAGGATCAGGTTAATTGCTTTTTAATCCATTCCCTATGAGGATCTGGTTATAATCAATCATGTAATGAGAGTCTCCAGATTAAGCTGCACAAGGAAGAGTAAAATGATAAGTATAGAGACAATCGGTGCTAATGAGGGCTAATGAGAAAACAGAGAGCCAATGCCATGAAGATTTAATGAGACTGAATCTGTGGGTCACAAAGGAAATTCATCTCATCACACCAGTTTTCCATTGACCACCATGTATTATCATTCTAAAATCGGTGAAGCTCAACTTTTCTTCTGTGATGACAGAGCTGTAGGGTACATTTGTATAATGGCACGTTCAACTCTTATGTTGATACAATAAGGTCAGGGCCTTCAATTAACCAGGGCTTCCAGTATTTAGGCTCTTGGGTAGTCTCTTCATCCTGAATCTGAACTGGTCCTCTGATTTGTTTTTACTAATAAATTGCAACTGTTCCAATTCTGGGTTTTAGCCTTAAGTAGGTCTTGAAGCAGCTGCTTTTATGCTGTTGGGTACCCTGAGCTTCTATGTAAGAAGTTCAGCCACCTGGCAAGACCCATGGAGAGATCACTGGAGTGGGTATTGGGGAGGTCAGATGGAGGAAAGAGACCCTGAGACTACTTGGGGACAAGAAATTCAACTGTCTTTGCATGTCAGCTGAGGCCAGCCAGCAGCAGACCAGTCAGTTGAATGTACCATACAAATGACCTCTGGGAAAAAAAGCAGAACAACCAGTTAGCTGAGCCTAGCCCAGGCTGAATAATCATGAGAAACAATTGCATTGTTTCAAGTGTAAGTGTTTGGTGTGGCCTATTGTGTAGCAATAATAACCAAAACAACTCAGTTCTCAGGACAAATACAATTTCACCTGTAATGGGGAGTCTGGAATAAATTATCACCTGTATTAGCTAGAGTTTATAGAGAAATAAAAACAATAGGATAAATATCTAAACAGATGATAGGTAGATAGACTTCACATGATCAAGGAGGCTTGGTGAGTCCAAAATTAGATTGGAAGGTCAACAGGCCTTCAGAGAGTTGCAGTCAAGTTCAAAGACCATCCACTGGCAACCCAGAGAGAGCCAGTGTTTCAGATGAAGTCTTATGGCAGTCTGTTGGAGAATAATTATTTTTTGCTTGAGAAAGGTTAACCTTTTTTTCTGTTTAGGCCTTCGACTGATTGGATGAGGCCCACCCACGTTGTTGAGGAAAGTCTTGGCTTTACTCAAAGTCCACTGATTTAAATATATATCACATCCAAAAACCCCTCACAGAAACATCCAGAATGGTGTTTGACCACATATTTGGTCACCATGGCCAATCCAAGTTGACATATAATATTAAACATCCCACCACTCATTGTCATAAAATGGGTGTTCTTTAATTTTGTCAAAAGCATAGTATGTGCTTTTTGGAGAGGGAGCCAGACCAGGAACTAAAGAGACTTGAATTTTAATGAAATTACTTTTACTAACATCATAATCAGCTAATCTTAATTTCTCTAAGTCTCAGTTTTCCCTACTGGGTTAATTTTATTATCTATCACCTTATTATCTCTTAGAGGCAACTTTTTTTTTAAGGAAAAATACCAGGAGCTCTGTTCTTCTGTGCCACAGATCAAAGGAAATTAATTCTGAAAGGTCATTGGATCATATGGTTTAAAAAAAAAAAACCTCAACAGTAAATACTTCCATGATTTACTGTATGATTGTGATTTTCATGTGAACATTTTAAGAGATATCTTCAAATAGTAAAATTTATGAACACTTAGAGGAAGAAATTCTTATCTAGAAGGAACATCATTTGCTTTGGTTGAGGAACAGTAATGGAACCTTGGATGCAGTCTCCACCTTGGCAAAGATTAATTCCATCTCTCCCACTCTGGGTGGAGCCACTGTTGAGTTTGGTGGACTGACCCCATCTATGCTCCATTAGGGGCCTCACTGATCTAATGCCAGTCAAAGTAATCCTGTCTATCAGCTCAGGATGAGACATATGGTTTGAATAGTTCCAATAGACAGAAACTCAGAAATCTTTTTTAGTGTTTGGGAGTGGAAAAGGTTACCCTTATTCTCTGTGGTGTTGATATGAGGCCTAGGTTAATGGAAGTCATTCCTTAGAATGGAAGCCTACAGGCTTCATCAACAAGGGGATTGAAGAAAAATGGAGCCAGAGCCCCAATCAATCCAAATTTGAAAGCCATTTTCCCTATTCACTTCTATTTATGAGATCTAAAACCTCTTTTAGTTTTCTAGGCCATTTTGAGTTAGACCTACTTCCAAATGAAAGCATCCAGATACCCAATATGCCCCATCTACCTTTCAAGAAGAGTTAAAACTGCTGACCTTTCAGCCTCCATTCCCTCATTGACAAAGAGTGCTCTTACAGTGAAATCACACTGGGGCACAGTTGCACCCAGAGGTTCTATACCTGTCTGGCTGAGAGCTACACCTGCAAGAAGTTTCTAAAACAGCAAGAAAAAAAAAAAAAAAAACTCATTTAAAAACATGTTGCCGCCTGCAGCTGTTGCCTCCTGCAGCAACGATACAGCGGGAAAGAAATTGGAGGCAGACTGGAAATGAGTAGGTTCTTTATTCTTGCTTCTTCTCTGCTTTCTCTTCTGTATTCTCTTCTGTATTCTCTCTCCAACTCCAACCACCCCTCTCGCCAGCCCTACCTGGTTAAATACTCTTCACCTTAACAAGTATACACGTGTCACAAGCTCAACTTACAGGTGCGTCACACAGTGTTCACGGGCACAGAAAGATTCTTAGTTGATTACATTAAGGTCAGGAGAAAACAATTAAATGCCTCCGCTTTGGCTCTCAGCCAGCCGTCATCTTAGCTACCTCCTCATTAAGGCTCTTACAAAAACAGATTTGGAGAAAGGCAGAATAAGACTGTTCTTAAATAAATATGTTGACTAGAAATCTGCTTCCTGTAGTGTGTATTCATTTTTTCTATTTATTCTTTGGATTGAACATGTCCAATCTCTCTTCTACCAGACAGTCTTATTTTTGCCAAACCAATCATTGACTACATGGTCAGAGGACTCCTTTATATGTTATTTTTAAAGGATCAAGAGTATTGAAGCATGATTTATATACAATAAAATGTACCCATTCTAAATGTATAGCACAATGTGTTTTGACAAATGTATACACCCATGTAACCACTACAACAATCAAAATGGAGATCGTTTCCATCACCCCCAAATTCCCATATGTCCCTTTGTAATCACCTCCCCCACCAATATTGGCCCTAGGCAACACTTTTCTGCTCTCCCTCTCTCTCTCTAGATGAGCTTTGCTGATTCAACGATTTCATATAAATGGAATCAGATGTCATATTTTCAGTCACTATAAAATAAATGGAAAATCCAGAGAAACCTCATCAACCAGAATGGGGATCACAAATATGGATTTTTCTATGCCAGTTTTTCTTGGCACTGACTAAACTGGAGACAGCCCATCTCTCAAACCCAGAGTCTTGCTCTTCTTTCTCTCATGATCTCACGCTCTCGCTGTCTTCTCTACAGCCTTTTCCTCTCTCCGCCGACCCACCTGCCCTTGGAGCTCTATTTCTCTTCTTGGCACACATCTGCCAATTAGAAAAGTAAACTAAAAGTGAAACCCCTGAAAAGGCATCTTTGCTGAAGAATCTGCTAATCTTTGGGGAGAATGGGACAGGAAGTGAGTCCACTTGGTTCTTACTTAACATCCCAGATAATGTAAACTCCCCATTTCCTCTACAGCTGGCTCAGGAACCTGCCCCTCTGACACAGTGAGGCAAGTTTCAGTTTCTCATTATTTAACAGCTGGACACCCTCTTGTTCTCCTGGCCCCTGGTGCTATCTTTCCATCTCTTGTCAAGAGTTTTGTTTTCTTTCTTCATCTTGTTCACCTTCAGATTTAAAAGAGTGTGAGAGGGAAGGATGGGATTGTCTTTTAATCATTTCCTCTTTCCCCTAAACCTGTCTGGTTCTTCATCCATGTGCAGAATATTTTTTATACCAAAGTAGACAGAAACAAGCTTCTGGAGTTCAGATCTCACTTGACATATTGTTGTTATTCTTCCCAGTAAAAACACTTCCACAAAAGAGCAACTGGTGGTAACTGAATACGTCTGCAGAAAAGACAAAATTAATATGGAGTATGTATACGCCTGAGAACATTCACCCTCCTCTGTTTTCCTGGCACAGGCCAGCGCAGAGAAATCCTGCATCTTCCTCAGTGTGAGGCTAGAGCAGTGGTTCTCAAAACGTGGTCTTCAGACCAATGTCATCAGTGTCACTTGCTGCATTAGTTATCTATCACTGCATAACAAGCCACCCTCTAACCTAGTGACTTTTGACACCAATAAACATTTATTATTTCTACTTTTCTATGGGGACAACTTAACTGGGAGATCATGGCTTGAGGACTCAAGGCTGAAGTTGAGATGTCTTCCAGAGCTGCAGTCATCCAAAGGCTCCACTGGGTCTGGAGGATCATCTTCCAAGGTGGCTCACCCAGAGCTGGCAATTTTATTCTAGGTATTGGCAGGAAGGCTCATATCCTCTGGATATGAGGGCTGCTCTTACTCAAAATGCATGATGCAAGGAATAGAGCAACTACCATGCTTTTTGAGCATATCATCTTGAAATCACATAGTTAAAATGTGTCACTAGATTTAGCCCACATTCAAGGGAAGAAAATGAGTCTTTACCCTTCAAATGTCAGAGTTTCAGAGAATTAACAGATCAATTTTAAAATATCACACCGGATCAGAAATGCAATTTCTTGGGCCCTCATATAGGCCTTCTGACTCAGAAACTTGGGGTTTCAGTCTACAAGACCTTGGGGTGATTTTAATGTCAACTGTAGTTGGAGAACCATCAGACTAAAAAACACTTAGAAAATTTCAACTCACTTATGGGTAACTGAGGTGAAGTTCTTTTAACTGAGGGCTACCTTTGTAAGCTGCCTGTCATGGCCAGCCACAAACTGCCACGGGAGAAAAACTCGGAGGCAGAGTAAAGCTATTACTACTTTTACTTCTACTTTCTTATAGAGAGCTTAGAGAGGGAAAGAAAGATTTTTAGAGAGAAAGATTAGAGAGAGCTTTTCTTCTTGTCTTCTTAGCTTAGAGAGAGAGAAAGAAACATAGAGAGAGCTTAGCTTAGAGAAAGATTATTTTTTAGAGCTTCTTTCTTCGTTCTTCCTCGGGAGCCTCGGCCTAACTCTGACCAGCCATTACTTCTATCTGGTTTCTCTTCTGTAACCGCTCTGCCTATGTTCTGGCCGCTCTGATTCTTTTCTTCTCCGACCTGAACTCTTCTTCTGACCGAGCGACTGCACGACTGACTGAATGAATTCGTTCTCCTAACTCCAACCGCTTTCACCCGGTTAGCTTTTCGGGTGCCTCACGTGCATTTACAGGTGCGTCACATACATATCAGGTGGAACTTATGGCTCCCAGCTAGCTGCAATAGCCCTTCTTAATTAGGGCTCCTTCATACCTTCTAGAAGCTAAGTTTTAATCTACCAAAAGGCAATGTTGCTGCCTGAAGCGCTTGGAGCAACGGAGCCGCGGGAAAAACTTCAGAAGCAAACTGGAGACAAACAGCTTTTTATTCTGATAACTTTTCTCTCTGGTTCTAATAACGACTAACACACGCCCAAAAACACACCCTAAAAATGGCGCTGACCCGATCAGCAATTTCGGCCAAGTCACTCGAGATCCCGCAACAATCCCGTGAGACTACGGGTGGCGACAAAGGCCAAATCTCCACGGCTCATAGTCAAGCGCAATTCAAGTCAATCCCCAAACAGGGCTCCTGCATTTCCCCCTTTTTGTTTTAAAAGAGGTAATGCTCTAGGACGTCTATGTGCAACCAACATTCTTACCCGTCATCGGATAATCAAGGCTGTGCCCTTGACTCCTGTCTTAGGTTGATATGTCGGCCACATGAGACTGTCCCGTGCGACTGTGCCTGTCTTAGGTTGTCCCCCTCTGGGGATCTTACCCGTCATTGGCTAACCAGCCATCCAATGGAGCCCTTTAGGATCGACTATATATGATGACTAACAGCCGTCCAATTGTGAGGAGATGTTGCGGCTTTAAGGCGACAAGCCTTTTGGTGATGAGCCAAATTGCATAGCATATCAAATTGTTTAAACAAATCAGCTGCCCTAAGTTCCATCAAGTAACACACTGAATTCTCTAGACAAATACCCGCAAGGCATTGTCCCGTAAAGTCCCAAACAATGAAAGATCAAAATGTCCATTTGTTATAACATGTTGATGTAGGAGGCCCCATGCATGTAGAGCAGAGGCCACACTGTTGGTGAGGTTGTTTGATGTTTGAGCAGCAGGGATGCTTGCGGCGGCCGCGATCCCTGCAGCTGTAGCAGCAGACGTCTTTTTTATGTTTAGACAATGCCACCGGCAAATCTTCAGGGCCCGCTACCTAGAAACTCAAGCATCAATTATTAAAGGAAAGGCAGTGCTATTGCAGCACTGAGTCAAGAGGCGAGTTGTCAAACTACAAAATAGAATAATTAGATTAGAAAATTAAAGTTGATTTTTGTTCACATACATCGCTGGTTGAGCTTCTACAAACATAAGTTGGAAAAATGTCATATTTAGAACAAAACAAAGAAAGACTGAGGGTAATTACTGCATTAAAGATAGATTAAAGAAAAGGTAAAGGCACTTTAGAGAAATAATTTGTTAGCTGGAACCCTTGAGTCTCTGTATACAGAGCAATCTTTTACCTGTTGAGATAATTGAAATTAATGAGCTATTAAACAAATGAAGTTAATAACAAATAAACAATCTTAAGTCAAAGCACCAAAATATCAGGTTATATAGCACTAGTCATATTGTTTGCTAAAGAGAAGTCCCAGGGACACCTATAAATCAAAATTGAAAGTACCTTCATTTATAAAATTATTTACCTAAATTGAATACTCTTAACCTAAAATGAATTAAAGTTATTTGGATCCATATATATATATATATATATTTTCTTTTTCATAAGCGCTTTGTTCTATGTGACGTCACACTGGACAGACAAACAAACATACAAACATATATTTGTGACGTCACATTAACATGAAATGTAGACAAATGTACAGACATAAAGACATGTATAAAAAGAAAAAAAAATACAATTGTGTACACACTAAAGAGAGATTTCCTTGTCCCGGCCGGGAGGAATGACACTTAAGTTGTGAAATATTTTGAAGGACTCTTTTGATGGAATCATTCTATATACCTTCATCTTGGTCCTCTTGATTTTGTACCTTTTTTATTAATCTTGATTCTTCAATAACTTCATCTTGATCATTTTGATGTGGTACCTGTTTTATTAATCTAGATGGTATCCATATTGGAGAGGATTCGTCTTTTGGAAAAACACAGACAGATCCTCTTCCCCAAATTAATACTGGATCTGGACCCTTCCATGTACCTGAAAGAACATCCTTCCAGTAAACCAAAGGTTTATGTTGTTGGTGTGGATTCCAATGTCTGTCTCCAGCAGAATAACCATTAGAGTCTAAAGTTAAAAAATTTAAGGTAAACAGGGCAACTGCCAATCTGTCCTTAGGACTTTTCCAATTTCCTTCTTTTTGTTTTAATAACATAATTTTCAGTGTTCGGTTTGCTCTTTCAATAATGCCCTGACCCTGAGGATTGTATGGGATGCCTGTTTTATGGGATATATTGAATTTTGCGCAAAACTGCTTGAAAGATGAGGACGTATATGCGGGGCCATTATCTGTTTTAAGCATTTTGGGGATGCCCAATGCAGCAAAAGCTTGCAAACAATGAGATGTAACATCTTTAACTTTTTCTCCAGAATGTAAGGAAGCAAAAATCATGCCTGAGCATGTATCTATAGTCACATGAATAAATCGCAATTTTCCAAAACTTGGCTCATGAGTAACATCCATCTGCCACAAATGATTGGGCATTAATCCTCTAGGGTTAACTCCGAAATGAGGATTGGGCAAATGTGTCATACAAGATTTACAATCTTTTACAATTGTTCTGGCTTGCTCCTTTGTGATTTTAAACCTACGTTGCAAGGTGGTGCTGTTGACATGAAACTGGGAATGAAATAAAGTAGCTTGTTGTAGCGCTGAAAGTATAAATACTGTTTTTGTAAGTTCATC
Source organism: Tamias sibiricus (assembly GCA_025594165.1). Taxonomy (NCBI): domain Eukaryota; kingdom Metazoa; phylum Chordata; class Mammalia; order Rodentia; family Sciuridae; genus Tamias; species Tamias sibiricus. Next base: position 69,780,178 of record CM046669.1, read on the forward strand.
AGCCTTTTGATTACCTTCATGGAGGGGACCAGGCAAATTAGTATGTGCTCTAATATGGCCTACGAATAGAGGTTCTTTTCTTGCCCACAAAAGTTTTTGTATTTGATAAAACAATTTAAAGGCTGGAGTATGAGGTGCTATTGGTCCTGCTAACTCTAATTTTGGGACGGCTTGTACAATATAGTGGCTATCTGAAAAAATGTTTACGGGCTGGTCCCTAAAATTTTCCAGAGCTCTTACCACAGCTTCCAGTTCCACTAGTTGAGCTGATTTGTGTGCAGTTATGTAAGTCATATTTTCTTTTTTAGTGACTACTGTAGCAGTACCATTTGAGGACCCATCTGTAAATACATTAAATGCCTTAGGAATAGGTTGATTTTTTATTACCTGTGGAAATATAATAGGATGATTAATACAAAAAGATAATATAGGGGACTTAGGAAGATGATTATCAAAATTTGCAGAAGTAGAGCATTTAGCTATAGCCCAATCATTATCATTGAAGCATAAGTATTCAATCTGTGATGATGAATAGGGAGTAATAATAGTAGCAGGGTGAATGCCAAATATTTTAGTAGAAGTCTTAAGTCCTTGAAGAATAAGTTTAGCCACCATGGAGGTATAAGATTCAATTATACTTTTAGGAGAGACGGGCAAATGTATCCACAATAAAGGCCCTTGTTGCCAAAATACTCCTGTGGGTGTATATTGTGAAGAAATAATAATCAACATCAGCGGTTGAGTTAAATCAAATCTATCACAATGAGCTCCTTCGATGGCTTTTTCTACTAATTTTAAAGCTTTCCTAGCATCAGGAGTCAATGTTCGTGGTGAAGATGGATCAGGATCTCCACGAAGGATGTCAAATAAAGGTTTTAGTTGGCCAGTAGTGAGATTTAGTGTAGGGCGAAGCCAATTAATGTCTCCCAGTAGTTTTTGGAAATCATTGAGGGTGGTCAAATGTTCTTTATTTATTAAAATTTTTTGGGGTCTAACAAAAGTATCCATGATTTTAAATCCTAAATATAATATGGGAGATCTGGTTTGAACTTTTTCTTCTGCTATATATAATCCATATTTTTTTAAATTTTCTACCACATCACTGAATATATTAAATAAGATTTTTTGATTAGGGTGGGCCAATAAAATATCATCCATGTAATGTAGACACATGAGGTTTGGATATTTATTTTTAATGGGTTGGATAGCCTTGTCCACATATATTTGGCATATGGTGGGGCTATTAGCCATTCCCTGTGGTAAAACCTTCCATTGATATCTCTGATCAGGGCCATTATTGTTCATAGAAGGAACGGAAAAAGCAAACCTGGGGGCATCCAGAGGATGTAGGGGAATAGAAAAGAAGCAATCCTTTATATCAAGAGTAATAAGATGGAAATTTTTTGGAATAGCTACGGGACTAGGAAGTCCAGGTTGAGTAGGCCCCATAACTTGCATGGTTTTATTGATTTGTCTAAGATCATGTAACAATCGCCATTTTCCTGACTTTTTTCTTGATCACAAATATGGGGGAATTCCAGGGAGAGGTGGAAGGTTCTATATGACCTGCTTCTAATTGTTCCTGAACTAATTGGTGGGCCGCTTGTAATTTCTCTTTAGATAGGGGCCACTGAGGGACCCACACTGGCTTATCAGAAAGCCATGGTATTTTCAAAATTATTTTCTCAGTGGCCCCGAAAAAAAATATCTTTTTCCTTTATGACAATGATTACTTTTAGGGTTAAGATTACTCTGTACTTTTTGATAATGAGTTCTTTTATGGTTAAGATTACCCTGTAGGTTTTCACATTTAACATCTGCAGGCTTGGTTGCAAGGTGTACTCCCATTTGTTGCAAAATATCTCTTCCCCATAAAGTAACCGGTAGATTAGGTAAAACATAAGGCTGAAATGTTCCTTTATGGCCTTCATCATCCTCCCATTTTAAAATTACTGCACTTTTATCTGGGAGGTTATTATATCCCAAGCCTCTTAAACTGGTTGAAGCTTTTTGCAGAGGCCAGTGCTTGGGCCATTGGCGTAAATTAATAATGGAAGAGTCAGCTCCAGTATCTATTAATCCCTCCATTTCTATTCCTTGGATTTTTATTTTACACATAGGCCTCCTTGAACAGTCTCGAACCCAGCAAGCCATGGGACTTGAGTCAGTGGAACAAAATCCTCTATTGTTCCCTTCTTGAGGCATACCCATTTTAAATGAATTATGTAAATTGGGAAGGAGAAGCAACTGAGCAATTCTATCTCCTTGATTAACAGAACTTACACTTTGGGGTGAGCTAAGCATTATTTTTATTTCCCCTTTGTAGTCTGAGTTTATTACACCTGGGGTCACTTGCAAACCTAATAAGCTTTTAGGACTATGCCCGATAATAAGTCCTACAGTCCCTGAGGGAAGAGGTCCCCTGACTCCTGTGGGAATCAGTTGAACCCCCATTTCAGGTGTTAACACTATTCGGGCGGTGGAACAGAGGTCTAATCCTGCATTTCCTCTTGTTCCTCTGGCGAGGGAGTGGATGGGTAGTAGGGATTGTGTCGGGGAAGCATCTGAGTGGATGCTTGAGGATACTCCTTCTGCAATGCCCCGTACATTTGTGGGCTCCGGGGTACTGGGCCCCGTGCCCCGTTTTTTGAATTCCTGAACAAAGGATTTCCATGGATGTCAAATTTTGAATAGCATTTATTGGCCCAATGATTTCCCTTTTTACACCTGGGGCAGCGGCCTGGGGCACGGTATGAGCTTGATCTTATTTCTCTTTTGGGATTTTGCCTAGAATTGCCTGATTGATTATGATAATTTTGCCTGGAATATCCTGATTGATTATAATGTCTACGTTTAGCCTTTGTGAAATTTCGAGAGGAAGCACCTCTCATTGAGGCTGCAATCACATTTCCTGTGACAAAGGCGCCATTTATATCTTTACATAGTTGTATATATACGGAAAGATCCTTTTTAGTTCTCCATGGCCTGATGGCTGCTTGGCACCATTTATTTGCATTTTCATAAGCTAATTGAACAACTAAAGGCATAGCTTGGTCAACATCTGCAAACACACTACCTGCAGTTCTCAAAAGTCGATCAGCAAAGTCGGCATACGGCTCATTAGGTCCTTGAATCACTTTTGACAAGCTACCTTGTAGATCCCCAGGTCCTTGTACAGTTTTCCATGCCTCTAAGGCAGCTGCATTTATCTGAGCATATATATCTGAGTCATAATCTGTTTGAGCCTGTAAGTCTGCGAATTGCCCTTCTCCTGTGAGCATGTCTATATTATAGTTTTCAAACCCTGCAGCCGCGTTTCTTTTAGCCGTTTCTATACAAAGTTCTTGGAATTGCGATCGCCAAACCAAGAATTGCCCCCGCTTAATGTTGCTTTACATAGACTTTTCCAGTCTGAGGGGGTTAAGCTAAAGGTGTTAAGGGACTCCAGCATACTCAACGTGAAAGGAGCTTGGGGCCCATAAGTCATTACTGCCTCTTTGAGATTTTTTATTGTTTTGAAATCTACTGACTGATGGACACTCTGTCCATTTTTCTTTTCAAATGTTGGCGGCGGTTCCCAATGTATCTGTGAGTTGTCCTCGAGAGCGCATAAGCGATCAGAAAGACTTTTTATTTCTGTTTCTAGGGTATGCAAATGCCTAGTAATACCCTTCATATTTTCTGTAATGGATTCCACCCATGGGGGAGTAGTCACTTCCACAAGTGACTCCTCTGCCTGACGGACCTTTTTCTCGGTCTTTTTTAATTTCTTTTTCCTCATTTTCTCAGGATCACTTTTACTAGATTCCTCACCACTGCTAATTTCACTGACAGCAATATCCTGAGGCCCAGGTTCCAGTGAGAGCAAGTATCCTTCAGCTTTCGCCAATAACTCCCGAATAGCTTTAATAGCTTGGATTTTTGTCATTTTTGGGTCTCTTCTAATACTCTCTTTACTGGTCTCAGTTGGCCCAGTGGAATCTACACTTTTTTGATCACTTTCACTTTTGTCTATATACTCCTCACTGAGAACAGAGTCAGGTATATCAAGGAGTCTTTGCATAGCCTCTATCACTTGGGATTCAGTTAATTTCGAACCCATCTTTAGAGACCTTTCAGTTCTTACCTGTCCGCTCCGAAGTTCCCCGTACGGGCCGCCACCTGTTGCTGCCTGAAGCGCTTGGAGCAACGGAGCCGCAGGGAAAAACTTCAGAAGCAAACTGGAGACAAACAGCTTTTTATTCTGATAACTTTTCTCTCTGGTTCTAATAACGACTAACACACGCCAAAAACACACCCTAAAAATGGCGCTGACCCGATCAGCAATTTCAGCCAAGTCACTCGAGATCCCGCAACAATCCCGTGAGACTACGTGGGGTGGCGACAAAGGCCAAATCTCCACGGCTCATAGTCAAGCGCAATTCAAGTCAATCCCCAAACAGGGCTCCTGCATTTAGACAATGCCACCGGCAAATCTTCAGGGCCCGCTACCTAGAAACTCAAGCATCAATTATTAAAGGAAAGGCAGTGCTATTGCAGCACTGAGTCAAGAGGCGAGTTGTCAAACTACAAAATAGAATAATTAGATTAGAAAATTAAAGTTGATTTTTGTTCACATACATCGCTGGTTGAGCTTCTACAAACATAAGTTGGAAAAATGTCATATTTAGAACAAAACAAAGAAAGACTGAGGGGAGGGGTAATTACTGCATTAAAGATAGATTAAAGAAAAGGTAAAGGCACTTTAGAGAAATAATTTGTTAGCTGGAACCCTTGAGTCTCTGTATACAGAGCAATCTTTTACCTGTTGAGATAATTGAAATTAATGAGCTATTAAACAAATGAAGTTAATAACAAATAAACAATCTTAAGTCAAAGCACCAAAATATCAGGTTATATAGCACTAGTCATATTGTTTGCTAAAGAGAAGTCCCAGGGACACCTATAAATCAAAATTGAAAGTACCTTCATTTATAAAATTATTTACCTAAATTGAATACTCTTATTAACCTAAAATGAATTAAAGTTATTTGGATCCATATATATATATATATATATTTTCTTTTTCATAAGCGCTTTGTTCTATGTGACGTCACACTGGACAGACAAACAAACATACAAACATATATTTGTGACGTCACATTAACATGAAATGTAGACAAATGTACAGACATAAAGACATGTATATAAAAAGAAAAAAAAATACAATTGTGTACACACTAAAGAGAGATTTCCTTGTCCCGCCGGGAGGAATGACACTTAAGTTGTGAAATATTTTGAAGGACTCTTTTGATGGAATCATTCTATACCTTCATCTTGGTCCTCTTGATTTTGTACCTTTTTTATTAATCTTGATTCTTCAATAACTTCATCTTGATCATTTTGATGTGGTACCTGTTTTATTAATCTAGATGGTATCCATATTGGAGAGGATTCGTCTTTTGGAAAAACACAGACAGATCCTCTTCCCCAAATTAATACTGGATCTGGACCCTTCCATGTACCTGAAAGAACATCCTTCCAGTAAACCAAAGGTTTATGTTGTTGGTGTGGATTCCAATGTCTGTCTCCAGCAGAATAACCATTAGAGTCTAAAGTTAAAAAATTTAAGGTAAACAGGGCAACTGCCAATCTGTCCTTAGGACTTTTCCAATTTCCTTCTTTTTGTTTTAATAACATAATTTTCAGTGTTCGGTTTGCTCTTTCAATAATGCCCTGACCCTGAGGATTGTATGGATGCCTGTTTTATGGGATATATTGAATTTTGCGCAAAACTGCTTGAAAGATGAGGACGTATATGCGGGGCCATTATCTGTTTTAAGCATTTTGGGGATGCCCAATGCAGCAAAAGCTTGCAAACAATGAGATGTACACATCTTTAACTTTTTCTCCAGAATGTAAGGAAGCAAAAATCATGCCTGAGCATGTATCTATAGTCACATGAATAAATCGCAATTTTCCAAAACTTGGCTCATGAGTAACATCCATCTTGCCACAAATGATTGGGCATTAATCCTCTAGGGTTAACTCCGAAATGAGGATTGGGCAAATGTGTCATACAAGATTTACAATCTTTTACAATTGTTCTGGCTTGCTCCTTTGTGATTTTAAACCTACGTTGCAAGGTGGTGCTGTTGACATGAAACTGGGAATGAAATAAAGTAGCTTGTTGTAGCGCTGAAAGTATAAATACTGTTTTTGTAAGTTCATCAGCCTTTGATTACCTTCATGGAGGGGACCAGGCAAATTAGTATGTGCTCTAATATGGCCTACGAATAGAGGTTCTTTTCTTGCCCACAAAAGTTTTTGTATTTGATAAAACAATTTAAAGGCTGGAGTATGAGGTGCTATTGGTCCTGCTAACTCTAATTTTGGGACGGCTTGTACAATATAGTGGCTATCTGAAAAAATGTTTACGGGCTGGTCCCTAAAATTTTCCAGAGCTCTTACCACAGCTTCCAGTTCCACTAGTTGAGCTGATTTGTGTGCAGTTATGTAAGTCATATTTTCTTTTTTAGTGACTACTGTAGCAGTACCATTTGAGGACCCATCTGTAAATACATTAAATGCCTTAGGAATAGGTTGATTTTTTATTACCTGTGGAAATATAATAGGATGATTAATACAAAAAGATAATATAGGGGACTTAGGAAGATGATTATCAAAATTTGCAGAAGTAGAGCATTTAGCTATAGCCCAATCATTATCATTGAAGCATAAGTATTCAATCTGTGATGATGAATAGGGAGTAATAATAGTAGCAGGGTGAATGCCAAATATTTTAGTAGAAGTCTTAAGTCCTTGAAGAATAAGTTTAGCCACCATGGAGGTATAAGATTCAATTATACTTTTAGGAGAGACGGGCAAATGTATCCACAATAAAGGCCCTTGTTGCCAAAATACTCCTGTGGGTGTATATTGTGAAGAAATAATAATCAACATCAGCGGTTGAGTTAAATCAAATCTATCACAATGAGCTCCTTCGATGGCTTTTTCTACTAATTTTAAAGCTTTCCTAGCATCAGGAGTCAATGTTCGTGGTGAAGATGGATCAGGATCTCCACGAAGGATGTCAAATAAAGGTTTTAGTTGGCCAGTAGTGAGATTTAGTGTAGGGCGAAGCCAATTAATGTCTCCCAGTAGTTTTTGGAAATCATTGAGGGTGGTCAAATGTTCTTTATTTATTAAAATTTTTTGGGGTCTAACAAAAGTATCCATGATTTTAAATCCTAAATATAATATGGGAGATCTGGTTTGAACTTTTTCTTCTGCTATATATAATCCATATTTTTTTAAATTTTCTACCACATCACTGAATATATTAAATAAGATTTTTTGATTAGGGTGGGCCAATAAAATATCATCCATGTAATGTAGACACATGAGGTTTGGATATTTATTTTTAATGGGTTGGATAGCCTTGTCCACATATATTTGGCATATGGTGGGGCTATTAGCCATTCCCTGTGGTAAAACCTTCCATTGATATCTCTGATCAGGGCCATTATTGTTCATAGAAGGAACGGAAAAAGCAAACCTGGGGGCATCCAGAGGATGTAGGGGAATAGAAAAGAAGCAATCCTTTATATCAAGAGTAATAAGATGGAAATTTTTTGGAATAGCTACGGGACTAGGAAGTCCAGGTTGAGTAGGCCCCATAACTTGCATGGTTTTATTGATTTGTCTAAGATCATGTAACAATCGCCATTTTCCTGACTTTTTCTTGATCACAAATATGGGGGAATTCCAGGGAGAGGTGGAAGGTTCTATATGACCTGCTTCTAATTGTTCCTGAACTAATTGGTGGGCCGCTTGTAATTTCTCTTTAGATAGGGGCCACTGAGGGACCCACACTGGCTTATCAGAAAGCCATGGTATTTTCAAAATTATTTTCTCAGTGGCCCCGAAAAAAAATATCTTTTTCCTTTATGACAATGATTACTTTTAGGGTTAAGATTACTCTGTACTTTTTGATAATGAGTTCTTTTATGGTTAAGATTACCCTGTAGGTTTTCACATTTAACATCTGCAGGCTTGGTTGCAAGGTGTACTCCCATTTGTTGCAAAATATCTCTTCCCCATAAAGTAACCGGTAGATTAGGTAAAACATAAGGCTGAAATGTTCCTTTATGGCCTTCATCATCCTCCCATTTTAAAATTACTGCACTTTTATCTGGGAGGTTATTATATCCCAAGCCTCTTAAACTGGTTGAAGCTTTTTGCAGAGGCCAGTGCTTGGGCCATTGGCGTAAATTAATAATGGAAGAGTCAGCTCCAGTATCTATTAATCCCTCCATTTCTATTCCTTGGATTTTTATTTTACACATAGGCCTCCTTGAACAGTCTCGAACCCAGCAAGCCATGGGACTTGAGTCAGTGGAACAAAATCCTCTATTGTTCCCTTCTTGAGGCATACCCACTTTAAATGAATTATGTAAATTGGGAAGGAGAAGCAACTGAGCAATTCTATCTCCTTGATTAACAGAACTTACACTTTGGGGTGAGCTAAGCATTATTTTTATTTCCCCTTTGTAGTCTGAGTTTATTACACCTGGGGTCACTTGCAAACCTAATAAGCTTTTAGGACTATGCCCGATAATAAGTCCTACAGTCCCTGAGGGAAGAGGTCCCCTGACTCCTGTGGGAATCAGTTGAACCCCCATTTCAGGTGTTAACACTATTCGGGCGGTGGAACAGAGGTCTAATCCTGCATTTCCTCTTGTTCCTCTGGCGAGGGAGTGGATGGGTAGTAGGGATTGTGTCGGGGAAGCATCTGAGTGGATGCTTGAGGATACTCCTTCTGCAATGCCCCGTACATTTGTGGGCCCCGGGGTACTGGGCCCCGTGCCCCGTTTTTTGAATTCCTGAACAAAGGATTTCCATGGATGTCAAATTTTGAATAGCATTTATTGGCCCAATGATTTCCCTTTTTACACCTGGGGCAGCGGCCTGGGGCACGGTATGAGCTTGATCTTATTTCTCTTTTGGGATTTTGCCTAGAATTGCCTGATTGATTATGATAATTTTGCCTGGAATATCCTGATTGATTATAATGTCTACGTTTAGCCTTTGTGAAATTTCGAGAGGAAGCACCTCTCATTGAGGCTGCAATCACATTTCCTGTGACAAAGGCGCCATTTATATCTTTACATAGTTGTATATATACGGAAAGATCCTTTTTAGTTCTCCATGGCCTGATGGCTGCTTGGCACCATTTATTTGCATTTTCATAAGCTAATTGAACAACTAAAGGCATAGCTTGGTCAACATCTGCAAACACACTACCTGCAGTTCTCAAAAGTCGATCAGCAAAGTCGGCATACGGCTCATTAGGTCCTTGAATCACTTTTGACAAGCTACCTTGTAGGTCCCCAGGTCCTTGTACAGTTTTCCATGCCTCTAAGGCAGCTGCATTTATCTGAGCATATATATCTGAGTCATAATCTGTTTGAGCCTGTAAGTCTGCGAATTGCCCTTCTCCTGTGAGCATGTCTATATTATAGTTTTCAAACCCTGCAGCCGCGTTTCTTTTAGCCGTTTCTATACAAAGTTCTTGGAATTGCGATCGCCAAACCAAGAATTGCCCCCCGCTTAATGTTGCTTTACATAGACTTTTCCAGTCTGAGGGGGTTAAGCTAAAGGTGTTAAGGGACTCCAGCATACTCAACGTGAAAGGAGCTTGGGGCCCATAAGTCATTACTGCCTCTTTGAGATTTTTTATTGTTTTGAAATCTACTGACTGATGGACACTCTGTCCATTTTTCTTTTCAAATGTTGGCGGTTCCCAATGTATCTGTGAGTTGTCCTCGAGAGCGCATAAGCGATCAGAAAGACTTTTTATTTCTGTTTCTAGGGTATGCAAATGCCTAGTAATACCCTTCATATTTTCTGTAATGGATTCCACCCATGGGGGAGTAGTCACTTCCACAAGTGACTCCTCTGCCTGACGGACCTTTTTCTCGGTCTTTTTTAATTTCTTTTTCCTCATTTTCTCAGGATCACTTTTACTAGATTCCTCACCACTGCTAATTTCACTGACAGCAATATCCTGAGGCCCAGATTCCAGTGAGAGCAAGTATCCTTCAGCTTTCGCCAATAACTCCCGAATAGCTTTAATAGCTTGGATTTTTGTCATTTTTGGGTCTCTTCTAATACTCTCTTTACTGGTCTCAGTTGGCCCAGTGGAATCTACACTTTTTTGATCACTTTCACTTTTGTCTATATACTCCTCACTGAGAACAGAGTCAGGTATATCAAGGAGTCTTTGCATAGCCTCTATCACTTGGGATTCAGTTATAATTTCGAACCCATCTTTAGAGACCTTTCAGTTCTTACCTGTCCGCTCCGAAGTTCCCCGTACGGGCCGCCACCTGTTGCTGCCTGAAGCGCTTGGAGCAACGGAGCCGCAGGAAAAACTTCAGAAGCAAACTGGAGACAAACAGCTTTTTATTCTGATAACTTTTCTCTCTGGTTCTAATAACGACTAACACACGCCAAAAACACACCCTAAAAATGGCGCTGACCCGATCAGCAATTTCAGCCAAGTCACTCGAGATCCCGCAACAATCCCGTGAGACTACGGGTGGCGACAAAGGCCAAATCTCCACGGCTCATAGTCAAGCGCAATTCAAGTCAATCCCCAAACAGGGCTCCTGCAAGGCAACAACCTTATTTCAAGTTAATCTACAACAAAGGCATGGTAGGCAGAATTTTGGCCTCCCTAAAATAACCACATCCCAATCCCCAAAACATGGTAAAGTGATTTTGCAGATGGGATTAAGTAAGGATCTTGAGATAATATTGTTTTAAGCTACTAAGTCTGTGGCAATTTGTTCCAGCATCTACAGGAAATTAGTACAAATAGATTCTTGTTTAAAACTTTCTTTTGGTGGAATAGGAAGAAAATAGGAAGAGGGAATTGTCTGCTTCCTTGGACGTTTCCACAGGAGGATGATGCTATAGTTTGGATCTTGGATATCTGCAAAAGGCCCATGTGTTAAAGGTTTGATTCCCTAAAATAGTGGTATTAGGGAGTGGGTAGAACCTTTAAGAGATAGACCCTAGTGGAAGGAAGTTAGGAATGACCTTGAAGGGGACACTGGGACTCCAGCCCCCTTCCTCTCTCTTTCACTTCCTGGCCACCATGAGGTGAGTAGCTTGCTCTATGACACACTCCCACCAAGATGTACTAACTCACCACAGGCCCCAAAGCAACAGGATCAATGGACTGTGAACTGAAACCTCCAAAACAATGATCCCAAAGACTGATGTTGATTATCTCGGGTATTTTGTTACAGTAAGAAAAGCCAACCTGTTGTGGCATTTTCTATAAAGCCCTCTCCTTTTTCATGAAAGATATGGTGTTGAAAGAGTTAACTTTGACTTCTACTTGCTGCTGTTCAGTTCTTTATTCACATATATGGCCACCAGGTATCCCTATTTCAATTATTTAGATCCAGACTAACTCTGTACATTTATCTTTTCTTGAAAAGAGTAACACAAACCTTTTTCTATAAGTACTTAATTTCTAGTTAATAAGCTTTAAGAGTCTTTTTGTGATTAAAATAAATTTCTCTTACTTTTAAAGTAGATATAAATCCCTTAGAGCAAGAAAAAGTCCTTCAGCCTTGCCTCCCTCTTTTCCCTGCTTCTAGATTTTATAAACAACTGCTATAAAAGAAAAACAATAGTGCTGTGGAATCCCAGACAAAGAAGGTTGACTTTTATCAGACAGCCTAAATAGTATGCAGAGAAAACAGTTTTAGTCATGTACAGGGCCTTGAAAAGGTGCAAGTGACCTCAAAACCTTGAAATATATAAAATAAGAAATTTAATATGTCTAAAAATTAAGTCATGTCTGTAATGTATCACCAAAGAAAGTGTAAACAATCTGTGCTGCCAAATATTGTGCTTAAAACCTAAAAGAAAGTGAAAAGTAAAGAGAGAAGATTCCACAGCCTGACTCGCGTGTCGGTGTGTTATTTTTTCCCCATCGCTGCTTCTCTGCCTTCGTACTTCGCTGAGTACTCGCGTGGTACCCCTTGGCTGGGGCTGGCCCCCAGCACCAACCAAAACAGGTGAATATGTAGTTCATTGTAAATTCCATACTGTATTTGTACTTGCAGAAGAAAAATGCTTTAGAACTGCACTGTCCAGTACAGTAGCCAATAGCCATATGTAGCTATTTAAATTTATATTCAAGTTAATTGAAATTATATAAAATGCACAATTCCATTCCCTGTCCCATCAGCTGCATTTCAAGGGTTCAATATCCAATATTGGCTAATTTATTGGACAGCACAGAAATAGAACATTTCCATCACTGCACAAAGATGTATCAGATGACACTGCTCAATTATCTTTGACCATTCCCATTTTAAAATAAGCTTTTGTAAAAATTTCATTCTATACCTTGGCCATGGCTATGACTGTAAGTTGGTATTCTTGTTAGTCAGCTTTCCGTCACTACAACAAATGCCTGAGATCATCAACTTATAAACAGACAAGGTTTATTTTGGCTCATAGTTTTAGAGGTTTTAGTCCATGATTGGTTAATCTCGTTATTTTGCACCTGTGTTGAAGCAGCACCTCATGGAAGGAGGGTGTGGTACAGCAAAATTGCTCACTTCCTAGCTAGAAAGTGAAAGAGAGAAAGTGGAGGATACTGGGGACCCACAATTCCCTTTGAGGACACACCCCAGTGATCTAAGACCTCCCACTAGGTCCCACCTCTTAAGGTTCCACCACCTCTAAATAGCACCATGCAGTAGACCAAGCCTTTAACATGTGGGCCTTTGGGAGACACTTAGGATCCAAACTATAGGATTCAACAGCACTCCTTTGGTTCCAAAGCTTGTATTTATTTGTGATGCTTGATAACTAGGTTTTTAAAAACTGTACTTCAAAGATTCTTAGGAACTGAGAGGTATTATAGAGAGCAGCATGTTGGTGGAGGGGGCGCATGTATTCATGGTAAGGAGGAGGTTGGGGAGCAGAGCTGTGGTCACCCCTGCTTTGCCTCTTTTGGTTTTTGTCTATGAAGCTCATTTCATCCCCCTCCAGAGTCTCCTCAAAGTCAGTTGCACAGATTCCTCCTCAATCAAAACCATGACTAGAAGCTGGAAATCATTTGCATTTAAATATTAGCAAGGGATAACCAACCTGGGTATTTTTGATGATTTCTTCAAAAACTGGATCCAAAAATTATTTTAAAAGGTGCAGTGAATTCCAAAAGTTAATTCTTTTCTTCCTAGGAAAGCTCAAATGTTTTGTACTTCTTTTTTCAGAGACATATTCTTTTCTAATTAAGCATATATGAACACACACACACACACACACACACACACACAAACTTGTGCTTTGTGGAACACACTGTACTTGTGTATTATAATAAAGTTTTATGATGTTTCTGACCCAAAATAAATTTGGGTAAAAAGGGAGGATATTTGGTAGTTTTTCCAACAATATAATTCTCAGCCTTCAAAGGACTTCTTAACAGAACCAACAGACCCATTGTTTCAAGGAAGGCTGGCTGGCTGGGTGACAGGAGCCTCACATTTGACAGGTGAAGTTGCTAAACTTATATCAAGTGTTAGAAGTGTTGAATACATCGAGATCACACTTCTTTCTTCTGATAATCACTTCACTTTATCTGATACTGTCTTGCATTAAATATATATAAATTCCCCAACTTCAGCAAAATTCTCTGGCAACAAAGAACATGCCTTTATGTCTAGCTCTCCTGGGAAGTGTTAAGTGCTCAATAAATGCAGGCCCTGGTGATTGTCCATTGCTGTTCTGTGGACAATAGCCTTTGTCTTACTGGGACACATAGTGACTCCAGGTTTCCCTTTTCTCATTCCCCAAAACCCAGGTTTGTAGTTAGAGTAGCTCTGTGTTTTTCTAGCTCTGAAATTTTTTGATTATAAGATGTTATAAATAATCAGAATTGAAGAATGTTATGGTTTGAATATTAAGTGTCCCCTGAAAGCTCATGTGTGAGAAAATGCAGGAAAACTTTTCAGGTGAAACAATTGGGTAATGAGAGCCTTAACCCAATCAGTGAATTTATCCCCTGATAGGGATTGAGTGGTAACTACAGGCTAGTAGAATGTGGCTGGAGGAGGTCATTGGGGGCATGCCTTAGGATTATATATTTGATGAACTGAGCTTAATTTCTCTCTCTGCTTCTTGGTGCAATGCCCTGAGCCACCTTCCTCTGCTCCACCGTCTGCTATGATGTCCTGCTTTACCTTGAGCCCCCAGAAATGGAGTCAGGCATTTATGGTTTGAAATCTCAGAAACCATGAGCCTCCAGATAAACTTTCTTCCTCTAATTGTTCTTATCAGATTTTCTTGTCACAGCAGTGAAAACGCTGACTAAAACAAAGAGTTATCAATTTTCAGCTTAAAAGTTAAATACATCATGTATGATACCAATCACAGAAATATTAGGCTATATTTAACAGTAATCGTTATTCCATTTCAATAACTAATGTGTGTGTAGCCATTTGTAAATGAGAATGACAAGTCTCATTTTAAGGTAGCATTGAGCAAGATAGGACCAGAGATGGTAGAATTAACCTGCAGCCAGTGAAGCTAGGGCTAAGATGCCTGTCCCTGTAATGGGCCCTTCTGACAAGGGGCCTTAACAGTATAATTACATGTTCATTTATTTCATAGCCTTGGAATGTGCAATCTTTTAGCTCTAATCCATTGAGTGTCATCTCCTTCATGATTGCTGTTGTGGTTTAGATATGAAGTGTCTCCTCCAAAATTCATGAGACAAGGCAAGAAAGTTCAAAGATGAAATGATTGGATTATGAGAGCTTTAAAGTAATCAGTGCATTAAGCTAATTGAATGGATTGACTGTTGGTGACCATAGGCAGGTAGGGTGTGGCTGGAGGAGGTGGGTCATCGAGGACATGACTTTGCAGTATATATTTTGTCTCTGTTGAGCTGAGCAGTCTGTCTCTGCTTCCTGGTGCTTTTTTCTGAGCTGCTTTCCTCTGCCACACCTTTCTCCATGATATTCTGCCTCATCTCAGAGCAAAGGAGTTAGCCATCTATGGACTGACACCTCTAAAAGCCCTGAAAAAACATTTTATCCTCTAAAATTTCTTGTCAGGGCTTTTGGTCACAGTGGCAAAAAAGCTGACTAAAAGTGTTTCCTTGCTCTGGGGGGGTGTTGGGTGATCTTGGGCATCTTTGGAGGTTCAGCTTAAAAAAAATAAATGAGTTGGTGATGCATTTACTTTGTATGTAGCAGGTTATATTTTTATGTGGTTCACTTGGAGAACTCTAGAAAATCAGTAAGAGTTTAGTGTTTTCCCATATCTGTAAAAATTATGGTGGAGGGGTTAATTAATCAATTAGGAATTTGGAAAATAGGGGAAAAGAGGAAGATGAAAAAGCCTGAATGGGTCCCAAATTGAGTAGGTAATCATTCAGTAAACAATCCTGTTTTATTTACCGGCAAGACTTTGGAATTGGGCATGTTTAGAACAGGGCTTTGGAATCAAGTTAGTTCAAATTTCAATGTGTTACTTTGGGTAAAATATTTTCCTTTGAATGTGTTACCTCACCCAGTAATGGGAATAAGAATATCACTTTCTATGGTTGCTGTGAACTTTAAATGCTGCAGCATACATATACACATAGTAGGCACTCTATAAATTACAGTTTTTTGAAAATCATGCAATGGGATGTTTTCTTGTTATGCATTTAATTTGAATACCAGAATTTCCAGGTGAGAGAAAAGATCTTTAGAGATTTTGGATGTGAGGGATAGGACCTGGAGACATTGAAATGAGACAGTCTTAGCTCTGCAAAGCCTGACTCCCACAAAGTTATGCCCCTAAAGAGTGTCAAGGGTGACCTTAGAATCCATCTACCTTAACTTCAAGTACAGTCAGGACAGGTGGGCTTCTTCATATTTAAAGTAAATCAAAAAGTAAGTATGGCACACTGAAGGCCATGTACAAAGCCTTCCTGGTATCAGAAAAGAAAAGCAGTTTTATTCAAGCTGTACTTAGGAACAGTACATATGTTATTCCAGTATAAACCTGACAACCTCCTACTGAGGTCATTGCATAGAGCCCTATTTTACAAATGAAAAAACTGGGACCCAGAAAAGTTAAGAAATGGCTCAGGATCATACCTTAGTAAATGACAGAACTAAAATTTAATCCTAGGTCTGTATGATACCAAAACCATACTTTCTTCCCCTCTTCCATAATCCCCTGTTTTCTAAGACTCAGGCTGTGTCCACAAAGTGGCTCTCTGCAGCTTTGGTTTTGTTTTTGTTGTTTTTTTTGCCATTGCAAAGCCACTCATTGTCCTTCCACTTCCTTCTCTCTGACCGCATCATTTGTGATGTCAACTAAGGCCACCATGTTTTAGTCTCCTGATGTTAAGATTTGGGTCTGGAATGTCCTCCAAAGGCTCGTGTGTTAAAGGCTTAGACCCCAATGCAACAATGTTCAGAGGAGGGCTTTTGGGAAATGACTGGATCGTGAGGGCTTTTATCTAATCAATGGATTAATCTATTGGTGGTTTCATAATTGAATGGACCATTCGGTAGTAGTGGAAACTATAGGAGAAAGCCTAATTAGAGGAAGTAGATCACTGGAGATATATTTTGTTCCTGGATCTTTGCCCCACCCTTTCTCTTTGCTTCCTGGCTGCAATAAAGTGAGCCACCTCCTTTGCCACAAGCTCCCATCACCATGATGCTCTGCCTAACCTCATGCCCAAAGCAATGGAGCTAGCTGAGTTTTGACTGAAAACTCTGAATCCATTAGTGAAAACAAACTTTTCCTCCTCTAAATTTTTTAAAATTTATTTGTTTTAATTAGTTATACATGACAGTGGAATGTGCTTTGATACATTATATAAAGATGGAGTATGATTTCTTATTCTTCTGGTTGTCCATGATGTAGAAGCCCACTGGTCGTATAGTTATATATCTACATATTATAGTAATGTCTAATTCATTCTGCTGTCCTTCCTATCCCCATACTCCCTCCCTTCACTCCACTCCCCTCTACTTAATCTAAAGTGACTCTATTCTTCCCTAGCCCCACACCTTATTGTGAATTAGCATCTGCATATCAGAGAAAACATTTGGCCTTTGTTTCTTTGGGGGGGGGGAATTGGCTTATTTCGCTTAGCATGGTATTTTCCAGATCCATCCATTTACTGGAAAATGCCATAATTTCATTCTTCTTTAAGGTTCAGTAATATTCCATCATATATATATGTGTGTGTGTGTGTGTGTGTGTGTGTGTGTATATATAAATATAGTATTTTTAAAAATCCATATATGTGTTGAAGGGCACCTAGGTTAGTTCCATAGTTTATCTATTGTAAGTTGAACTGCTATAAACATTGATGTGGCTGCATCACTGTAGTATGCCGATTTTAAGTCCTTTGGGTATAGACCGAGGAGTGGGATAGGTCATATGGTGGTTCCATTCCAAGTTTTCTGAGGAATTTCCATGCTGCTTTCCAAGTTTTTCTCAGGTATTTTGTCACAGTGACAGAAAGCTGACTAACACACCTGAACACTACTGAAAGGACAGGTCTTAGATATTTTCATGATTTCCTTTCAGAGGTTTATAAACTGTTACAGTTTTCTTTGTAGTATTTTTCATAAAGTCAAAGAATTGAGGGCAAAGCTCAAGAATTTGCCAGGTCATTCTCTGAGCAGACATATACCTGAACCCATCCAAACTTCTACAAAATTCTACTTTCAACATCCTCTGGCTGACCACCTGGGAAGCTTTAAGATGGTAACATGCTCAGGCCCCACCTGAGACCAATAGAACCAGAATCTCCAGGAGTGGGGCCTTGTATTGGTAGTGTCACAAAGCTAACCAAATGAGGCTAGAGCATAATCATCAGAGCTAAATAGATGGCCTTTAGTAATAATCTTTCCTAGTGCTGAATTTCTGACACTCTCAGATAAAATTTTTTTTTTCCTCTTTTTTTTTTTTTTTTTTTTTTTTTTGGTATCAGGAATTGAACTCAGGGACACTCAACTACTAAGCCACATTCCCAGCCCTATTTTGTATTTTATTTAGAGACAGGGTCTCACTGATTTGTTCAGTGCCTTGCTTTTGCTCAGGCTAGCTTTGAACTCATAATTCTCCTGCCTCAGCCTCTCAAGCCACTGGGATTACAGGTGTGCATCATCATACCCAACCCTCCTCATTCTTAACCAAGGTGTCTTTTGTAGAAGACAAGCCTCCCTGATGATTTTACACCACAATGTGGAAATGTTAATTAGTATAGTTTTCTAAGGACATATTACTAATATAATAATAGATACAGTAATCCAAAGCTTCAAAAACTACATTTTCCTTTACCTAGTATTTTAATTCCTAGGACTTAATTCCAGAGATTTGAGAGGTGTCTGTACAAAAGTTCACTAAAGCATTATTTATGGCAGCAAAACTTGGAAACAGCCTTGGGGTCTAGTCCCTGGTTATAATTGTGTGTTCATCTGAGAGAATACAACCATTAATTTACACTCAGAATCATGTTAACTAGCACAGGATATATAATGGTAGGAATAGTAAGAGTTGATTTCTGGTTAAAAGTGCATGCATTTTAATATGGGCAGGGAACTCTATAGGGATAAAATATACTTTCAAACATATTATGCAATCTGTAATTTATCGCTGAGTTATATCTCCAGCCTGGTGACTGACTTTTATGTTCTAAAACATTCTTTAGTGTTTTCCACATTTTCTGTTTTAAGTGTTATTATCATTTATTTAGAATCAAATGATTATTGTTTAATTATAATTAAATAAAAGAGTGGTCTGTAGGAAACACTAATTCAGCATGCGATCTAGACCTGTGTCTCCATGCCTTATTTACCTTTCAGGCAGTATTTTTCATGTAATTGGCATTTGCTGGAACAATTGTCCTGCTATCTCCAGAAAAGAACATTCTTCCTTTTTGTTGTTAAACTTAGCTATCTTCAAGGACAGATTAAGACAATTTCTCTTTTATAAAACTACCCAGATCTTCCTTGACTAGAATTAACAACTAAGATCAGACATGAATTTCAGGCAAGTCTCAGCTGGAGGCACAGAGAAGGGGAACTTCCATATGGAAAATTCATGAGGCAGCATTGAGGCTGGCTCTGGGAATATAACCTGAGTTTGTTGAGTGAATTTGTTAAGAATATACTTATTAAAATTCCTAGTGGAAGAATAAATAGAGAAAATCATGTTTGTGCCTTTAAGAAGAAAGAACAAGGAATTCTTTTTTCTTTTAAATAGCTGCAATAGGGGTTAAAAAAATTACCATGTTCATCAGAGAAAATGGTGGTGAGGTGACAGGGCAGTAGAGCAGGTAGCCTGAACAAGTGTAGATAGATATCACTGTGGATTCTAAGAAAAAGATGGTTCCATGTCAGAGGAACACATCCTGTTACATTTCATGATGACGTTAAAGAATTTTTTAAAGCTTGGATACTGGAGTCGGAACCTGAAGTTAATAAGCTGTGTAAGCAGATGCTGCGATAATTAATGCGATGCAAAGTTCAGCCAAACCTGAGTGTGCTCACGACACACTCCCTGGCAGGAATGTGGTTCGTGAGTCCTGTCTGTGACCAGGGAAGCTGCTTTCCCTGACCTGGACAGGCAGGGTCGCAATGAGAGCTGGGCTTCAGGGTGCTGCAGGCTCGCTTGAACAGCTGCTCCACAGCTGCTTTAAATGCCAGAGGAAAGCAGTTAAAGAGGAGGGTGGCTTTCCAATTTATTTGTGTGAAGGAATTTCTATTTTAGGAGAAGCAAAGGCCCTGAGTCCACAGTGACACCTGCAGAGGTGTGGCTAGGCAGTGAGGGGAGGAGCCACTATCTGAACTAAGTAACAGGAGGCCCTTGGTCCATCAGAAGCGAGTCACAACATTGTCACTGAAGCAAATCTGCTCAAAGAATCATGGCTATTGATCTGCTCAGGGGAAACCAGGACTTACTCTGTCAAGAGTTTCTTTGGCTGATGGCAAGCATAAGAGGCCATTTCACATGATTTCTCAGGTGTTCCCCTTGATTCAACTGGGGTATGACCTTCACAAGGATAAGTGGGGTTATGAGAATCAGCTCAGTTAATCATCAGTGTTGAAAACAATGTAAATGCAACCCAGTTGACTGCTAGCAAAGGAAGCCAGAAAAGTCCCTGAGTGAAGGAAGAGCATGGGCTTTGGTGTCAGCCCATCTTGGGTTCAAATCCCAGTCAAAGCAGGCAGAGGACCCAAGAGGGCGGGTATTAGGGTCAGCCAAGTGAGTCAGAGTCTTATAAATACAAAGTTGGACCTTATCTTTATTTAAAATTTTGATATTTGGTGTATATGGATTCTTTTCAATCATTTGATTTTTTAAAAATATTGCATTAAAATATTCTCTATCCTGATTACAGAATTTTTTGGTTCCCTTTTCCATTTTGTACCCAAATTGAGTGCTCACTGGCTTCAACCCAGCCCCATCATTTACCAGCTTTGTGAGGCTGGGCAGGTCCCTTAAGTCTTGCTTCTATCATCTGGAAATAGGGTGATCAATAGAGCCCATTTTTACAGGGTTTTGTAGAGTTAAATGTGATAAAGCTTGTTATGGTTTAGATTGAGGTGTTCCCCCAAGCTCCTGTGAGACAATGCAATAAAGTTTAGAGGTGATTGATTGGGTTATGAGAGCCTTAACTGAATCAGTGAATTAATCCCTAATTAATTAAAGGCAGGTAGTGTGTGGCTTGAGGAGGTGGGTCTTGGACCTTTCCTTTGGAGTTTTATATTTATATTTTATATTTATATTTTCTATCTCTACTTCCTGGGTGCTGTGTTTCCAGCTGCTTTTCTTTGCCATACCCTTCTGCTATGATGTTCTGCCTCATCTTGAGTCCTGGGGAATGGAGTAGCTATTATGGACTAAGACCTCCGAAACCAGGAACACCCAAATAAACTTTTCCTTCTAATATTGTTCTTGTCAGATCTTTTGGTCACAGTAGTGAAAAAGCTGACCTGAGCTGTAGATAGGTGCTCAATAAACTAGTTTTTACCTTTGTTATGTATGTCATCTGTGGCAAAAAATTGGCATGTCACACACAATAGACTTCAATACTGCATGGAAGGAATCATTGGACAGAAGAGAAAAACTGGTTCAGGGCCCAAAGAAGCATATTCTTGCCAATAGAAACCACATTCTGAAAGACAAAAAGTGACCCAGCAAGCCGTTTCTGGACACTCACTGATTTTACATAGCCCATTTTGAACAGGGATCTAGATCATAACTCGAGCTGAGCTCTAGGTTGAGGAAAAAACACAAGAAAATACATATCTCTCAGAGTAGAAGAAATGTCCTTTGCTGAGAAGCAGCCAAAACTGTGGTGTGCTTTGGAAAATAGCAGCAATTACTTACATCTTGGACACCCTGGGATGAGGGATTTGCCAGGCACAGGTAGGAACTAGAGTCCTGAGAAATAGTCTCCACTAGTTGTGAATGTCCGCACTGGCCAAGGCTGCTCTCGGCAATGAAGTGGCCATAAACATACACTGTGAGTGAATTCAGGGTGAAAAGCTGTGTTAGAAGACACATTATACTAACTGCATCCATCCTTCCTCACATTCTGGAAAAGGACAGTTTATGCTTTCCATTAACATTTTGCTGTTTCAAAAGAACCATTATTTAATGTCTTATATAAACATATAAGAGTGAAGCTGGACATATTTCATGTTTACCAGTAAAAGTGAAATAATTGCTTTGAAAATTGGAAAACTTTCAGCCACAGGATTCATTCTGGATTTGTGACATTTGTGGAATTGTTCCATGTTTAAGACTTTTTGTATTAAAAACTTCTGTCTTGTTTCCTAAGGCTAAACTTAATGCTAAGAGGAATGACATTGAGAGAAGTGATTGGTGAACTTTTAAGTTTCAAATTTCTTTACTACTTGGATTCCAAAAATAGCTTGTGATAGGCAGAATATGGTTGCCTAAAGATATCCCTGTCCTAATGGGAGAACCTGTGAAAAATGTTACCTTATTAAGGGACATTATAGATATATAAAGGATCTTGACATAGAGAGACTATTCTGTACTATTTGGGTGAATCACATGAGTCTTTCAAGTGAGAGAACTTTTCTTTGAAGTGCTTAGAGGAAGATGTGACTGTGGAAAAAGTCAGAAATGTGCAAATCTGCTGGCTTTGAAAATGGAGGTAGAGGCCATAAGGCAATGAATATGGGCAGATTCTAGAAGCTGAAAAAGACAAGGAAAAAGATTTTCCCCTAGAATCTGCAGAAAAGAAGGTAGCTCAGTTGACACCTTGACTTCAGTCCTATGAGACCAATGGTGACTTCTAACTTACAGAACTACAAGATAATAAATTTGTACAGTGTTCATTCACTAGGTTTTTGGTGCTTTGTTATGACAGCCATAGGAAATGGATACCCACCTGAAATTATACAATGTTCCATGAGTCACTTTCATGATATAGTATAGATTTCTTAGATTTTTAAAAGCAAATCGGAGCATAGTAATTTTCTTAAAATTTTGATGTTTTTGTCAATGGTTCTTACATCCTGGTCTTCTTCTCCTTGCTTCTCTCAGGCTGGTATGGCCTACAGATTCTTATGGGTCTGAAGTTATGAAAAAGGAACCAGGATTATTCTCTAAAAGGCCTCCCTTCTCAAGCCCAGGGGGGAAGAATGCTCTTGGACTCCAGGATATGACCAATGAGATTAAATGTTGTAAGCACGGGAACTGGGCCATGTAGAACAAGATGCAAATCCCTGAAATCATTTTTAATGAAATATAAACATTGAGTTAGCATGAGGGCCTACAGTTTCTGGGTGGTTGGTTAGAACTTTGGCAATAAGGATGTAGAGGGAAAAGTCTCTAGTTTTAATGGCCTCCAGATGTTCTTCTGGTCCCAGCTGAAATTTTTTTTCATCATTTATAGTTAATATTTTTGTCAGCAGCAGCATTTTGTTGTAATATCTCCAAATTGGTGGTAGTGATTGTTAGTCATCAAACAAATCCCAAATAAGAGTTTAACCTAGGGGTCACTTTGAATATTCCATCATACTTTATTTAATTAATGATTGCTTATTAGTATAAGCTGTAGTGTTTTTTATCATATGATTCTGATGACAACCAATTAATGAACTCCCACATAAAATGTGATGTCTTATTTTTGACTATGGCTGCATCATAGCCAGTATCTAAAAGAATGAAAATAAAAATGTCAGATGACAGTTGTCTTGGGTGAATAAGAGTCAAAAGGTTTATCACAAATTATAATGGACTTCATCATATAATTTAGATTAAATGCTCATTCACATCAGTTGGGGAATACTGATTCTATTTTTTTGAAGCACTCTGGAACATTCAGATTAAAAAAGATAATTTCTGCTTTCTAAAACCATAATACTATGACTGCCTATACTTAAGAGATGGTGACTATGCTGAAGCTGCTTGGAATGTGGTTTTAATTATGTAACATGGTCTGAAAATAAATGAATTCATTACATTCATGCTTCAATTTTCTCTATTTGGAGAATGAGAAGAACATGGTTTGCCTTTCTAGAAGTCTCTTCTGAGACTTGCTGTCCACACACCTTCTTGAATTCACAAGGAATTCATGCACTACAAAGTGCACATGGTGGTTGAACTTAGTTATCACCTCCTGGTTATGCCATAGGTGCCTAGTGAAGTCAGATATATTACAAAGGTTTTTGAGGAGTCTTTTGTTTTTCACCTATTTATGAAGGACTTGATTTATAACTTGCTAATAAGGCTTGTGGATATTGTTCTGCAGCTTTCATCAAGTATTTTTCACATGTGTTATACTCATTAGTATGCCTAGATAATTTTAGAGTTTGAATCACCAGGGCATTTGGTTTCATGGTTTGCCAGAGGCCTGGATTACAGACCGCTCATGCCACTTAGCAACCAAATCATTTAAGTCTATCAAAACTTAATACTTTTCTATAAAATTGTACTTTTCTATAATAATAATAATAAATAAATTGACACTGCGATGTCTTCAATGACTCCCTTTATCACCCACCTAGCAGCATACATTAGGAGTTTCACTGTGCACAGAGGAAGGGTTCTTTGCTAGAATTGTTAGGACAAAAGAAAGATGCTAATACTGACTCTAAAATGCAGATTTCTCATTGGGAAAGATACATTGTCTTCCCTGTGTAGTTCCCACCCTCCTCTTCATCTGGGCTCCAGCAGAGATGGCATCCATAGATGCTCTGACTGGAAAGGAGGCAAAGTTATAGTGTGTCCAGCCCCACCTGGAGTGATAGGCAGGTACCCAGTTTGAATTAACAAGATTTTAAACAATACATGTTTTGGTTATTACAAAGGCTCTCAACTATTGGTAAGTACTTTTGAAAACTTAAACTGTAGACTTATTCCCTTATAACAATTTCCAGTAGCTGCTCTCTGCACAGACGCCCTCCACATCCACAGGTTTTGCATCCCTGGATTCAACCAACCATGGATGGAGAATGTTCTTTAAAAGTTGCATCTGTACTATGAACAAACTTTCTTTCTCATCATTATTCCCTAAACAAGACAGTATAACAACTACATTTATATTTTATTAGGTATATCAAGTAATCTAAAAACTATTTGAAATATTCAGGAGGATATGCACATGTTACATCCAAATTTTATGATATTTTATATGAGGGACATGAGCCACTGCAGATATTGGTATACACCGGCCCTGGAACCAATCCCCCACCATTATTGCATTTGTAATTTTAGCACCTATAATCTCACAGAGGGCTATATAATAACCAAAACAATGAGCATTACTCCCCAATTCTCAGGAACCCAACCCTCTGAAGCAAGAAAAGGCATCCGTTTGCCAACAGAAGTCCTGATTTTCCCTCCTTAAAACCAGCATGGCTTGCCAATCACAGACAGTGGATATGAAGTGGCATAATGCTATATAAGGGGTAAGGAGAAAGAAGTCCCATCCCAGATGACATGATATATTATTATATGATGTAAGGAGATTGAGACAGAAGCCCTGTTCTAATTCTAAACATCTCTTTGTCTTCTCCACCCTCCCAGATCACATTGCTCAAACTATCTGTAATAATAACCATCATAACAACAGAGAAGAGAACTAGCATTTAGTAAGCCTTTCCTAGGTGCCAGATACTCTGCTAAGCATGTTATATTCACCGTAGGGTCTAATCTTCAGAACAACACGAGAATCAGACACCATTAGTACGTTCATATCTATTTTATAGATGGACCTGGAATGACTAAGACATTTGCCTTTTAGGTCAAGAATTGTCTTCTTTTTTCCCTTGCTTTTAAACTGTATTCATTCATTCTTTGTCAAAGATTTACTGAGCACTTCAAGTGTCCCAGTCCCTGCTTTAGTCTCTCTGTGCTCTTAGGGAAGATATGACAAACTCAACAAACCTTTTTGTTCTAAGGGAAGAAAGAAGGCTGTGTAAGTGCAGTGGGTTTTGGGGGAACCAGGGAATGCAAACCCCAGGCTTTTCCAGCTTTGCATACTTTCGCCCTAAGGGGCAGCAATAAGCATTCAATCTCTCAGTTTGAGATCTATCGTGTTCACCTTTTCAACTGGGTGTGGAGAATGATATCTGGGGAATGTGAAGCATTCTTACTTCAGGCTTTCTGCAAAATCCAAAGGAGGTGGTAGGACCTGAAATGACAGGGAATTCCCAGATCTGAGAAAAACATTCATGGAATTGGAATTCCGGTGTCCCCATCTGAAAGGGCCAGCAAGATCTTTTGAGTATAGCCCTTAGACCAACCCTCAATCCAAAGCCAGGATGCCCTCTTTGTAAAGCAGTCAGATCATCTCTGCTGTAAACTTTGGGTGCTGGGGAACTCTCTCCCTTATAAAGTAGCCCATTCTGATGCTAAGCAGAGCACTTAATACCGAATCAGGAATCTACCTCCAAGTAACTTCTTTTTTTAAATTTATTTATAATAGTAGTATGTATTACAATTCATAGTGCACATATATAGCATCTTTTTACATACAACTGTTCGTATACAAAGTATATTCATACCATTCAGGTCTTCAATCATGCATTTAGGATAATGATATCCATATATCCATCTCATTCAACCACCTTTTCTTTTTTTTTCTTTTTTCCCCCCCTCCCTCTCCCTTTGCTCCCTCCCTTCCCTTTGACCATTCTAGTGTTCCTTTAATCCTCCTATGTACCCCCATCCAACAACACTGTGAACTAGCCTCCTTATATCAGAGAAAACATTCGGTATTTGGATTTTTGAGATTGACTAATTTCACTTAGCATTATATTCTCCAACTTCTAATTATTGCTCTCAGTTCTGTTCTCTAAGGGCATGAATACTAATCTAATCATGAATAATAGAACATGAGTGAGAAACTTTAAGTTTGTCTTTCATAGGAATGTCCTTGTTTCTAAAATCAGAGATCTTGTCCCCACTAAGACTTTCTTGTTTTGTGACTCAGCCTTCTCTCATATGTTATGAGAGAAAGCTAAACTTAGCCTATCTGAGTTGGAGCAAGAGAAAGTGGAAATTAATGGGCAGGACACACTCAGGGAGGAGCTATTATCAATAAACACACTTAAGTTAAGAGGCAGTGAAGGCGGGGCTGGGGCATCTTCTTTGGCCATTAGGACTTGGACAAAGAGTCTTTAGAGTTTAAGAGGTCTCTGGGGTCAGGGATCATCTGGCTGGTATTTGAGCCTCTGAATAGTACTCTGGACACTCAGAATAGTCTTTATAAGGCCAGGCTTCTGCATCTGAAAAAGCGTTAGCAAGCAAATCTAATTGCTCTAAGAGCAAACTTGCCCCAGGCAGTTTATGCAGCCATCTCTGGGGAGAATTTGATTTACAGGAAGAAAAAGGATGGGTGGAGTTAAAGCTCATGGTTTCTCTGATGGCTCTGAACTCTCATGGAATTAACTGTAAATCCCAGTCCAGTCCTTTGTACCTCATAAATTCTTTCCCCCTATATTTTGTAAAGAATTCATATTGAGAAAAAGCCACCAATGGCAACTTAGCAACACTCTGTCCATCCAATATTACCATCTTTGAGAGTGAATGAGGGCTACAGTTTTAAGACAGCTTTTTTTAAAAAATATTTTTTTAGTTGTCAGTGGACCTTTATTTTATTTATTTTTTGTGGTACTAAGAATCGAACCACTAGGCAAGCGCTTCACCACTGAGCCCATAAGATAGCGATTTAAAGTTAAACCCAAAAGACCTAAGTATATGGCAGTAGGCTACCAGCCAGTATCCATAATAGAACCTTATTTTTAGTTTTACCTTTATATGATGATAAATTTTGTTATTTTGTCTCAACAATATTATCACAGGGATTGTTGAGTACATAGAGCTTGGTTACGAACTGACTTTGGAATTTCTAAGCTGCATTAAATAATGATGCCAATGTTACTTTATCGTAATTTCTTCTGCTTAACAGAATGTTTTTTCTCCTTTTTTATTTGACTGCCTTAATTGTTTTACTTGCTATAAGCTTTGATGAAGATGAGTTTTTTATGATGCCTAGAGGGTAGAATGGATAGTACCATCTTCATTTTACAGGTAAGGAAGCTGAGGTTGGGAAACTGAGGCTGAGAAGAATTCAAAGTCTTGCATAGGGTTCTGTGGCTCAGAATAGTAATCGCCAAATAATATACCAATCTTCTGTCCAGTGCTACTCACCTTGCAGAATTCTTCAGAACATACTCTAACCAACAAAGAAGCTTAAGAGTTATACTCACATAGGCACATTTGCATTCCAGACAAAATGGAAAATATTCACAACATTAATTATACTTATTAATTGAAGAATTAAATAGAAAAAGAAAACTTATCTCCTAAACAAAATCTGAAAAAAAAAAAAAAAAAAACACAAGTCTACACATCTTTGAAAATCTTACCAAGGGTATGATTTTTAAGAGAGAATGCTTCCCTGCAGTGTGTGAGCCATTTGGCACATGTTAATTAAGCATTCAGTCATACTGGATTCTCTAGAGCTGTAGGGTTTTCCTTATCTAAGCAGCCTCGATGTGTCCTTTAAGAGTAAGGCACATAAAGTGCTTTTATTAAGGAAAATGTTTGCTAGTCAAAGATTAATATCACAGAGATGGAAAACAGGCCTGTTACTGGGGTTTGGTGACTGCTGTGTCAAAACCATAGATCTGGGTAATCTCAAACTGGTCTGTAATTAAAGAGTAGAATTTAAGAAACATTCATTTAATTCTTTGGAGGTTTAAGATAAGGTCTTGTTGACTGGATACAGTAATCTATTTCTTTGGGGGTAACTAGAAATATTCTTTTCACTTTTATATACGATATGTGTTAGTCTTGGCTCTAAGAGAGCAATTTTTATCCAACAATCTCAAGGAACTCTTCTTAGAGTAATTCATTTTGGAGAAACAACTTTCCCACTTCCATTCTACAAAGATTTAAATGAGTGTTGGAGGATCATAGTTTGTTGTCCTCCTAATTGACATTCCTCCCTTTCATTTTGAAGAATGTTAAAAATGATAATTCATGCCAAGAGCATATAATTTAAATGTCAGCGCCATATGCACTATAGAGTTATCTGAATAACTGCTGGAAACAGTGCCCCCCATTTAACCACCTGCTACCCATTTATCCAGCATCCCACATCTATACATCCATCCACTGTCTATTCATCCATCCACTGTCCATCCATCCATCCAACACTGAGATAATGGTTTAAATTCATGTCTTCTGAAGCTAGAGTGGATTGAATCTCAGCCCTCTTGCTTACCAGCTGTGTGATCTTATTAAAACTATTTAAATACTGTGCCCTGCTTTTTAAAAAATCTATAAAATCATAATAACATGTACCTCACAATGTTATTGGGATGATTAAGTGGATTAATATGAACAAAGTGCTTAAAACAGAGCCTGGCACATATCTAGCACTATTCAAATGATTGCTCTTTACATTACCATTTTTATTGATTGATGAAACAACTCAGGTCCAGAAAAGATGAGTGAAGGTATAGGAAAAATGAATAAATAATCTATTTTGATTGTTTGCTTCTCTTTCAGAGAAGGCAGAGGAGGAGGGCCAGGGTAGAGTTAGGGTGGGAAATGATTTTCAGAAGCCTAAATTATTTTGGTTTAATTTTGGTATAAGAATTGTGATCCAGGAGTGGGAACTTTTGTTTTAGTTGTAAATCATTTCCAAAGCCTCCAAAAGGAAGTTGAAATGACTGGATTTACTTATCCTTTTGTTTGATCAACTAAGATCATGAAATCCTTATGGGCAAGAATGGTTTTTATTCCGGTCTGACACTCCAATGCCACAGATCCAGAAATCTGGGTCCTTGAGGTGCTGGAGAAAGTAGGAATAGGGGACAACTTTTGGAAGGAAACAGCTCTAGAAACTGATCACAGCCTGGTCTCAGGGAAGGGAAACAGAGAGCTTAATCATTATCCAGGCGACAGGGAGCAGAGAGAACAGTATTAGGCACCCATAGAAAAGGATTGGGGGTGAGGGTTGGGGAAGAATAGAAGTTCATTGGATTAGACAAAGGGGATTGAAGGGAAGGGAGGGGGGTGGGAATAGGAAAGACATGGGAATAGGAAAGAATGGATCAGACATAACTTTCTTATGTTCATATATGAATATGTGACCAGTGAAACTCCACATCAGGTACAACCTCAAAAATGGTAAATTATACTCCACGTATGTATGTCAAAATACACTCTAGTGTCATGTATATCTAAAAAGAATAAATTAAAAAATTTAAAAAGGAAGAAAGAATGAAGATTCTGCTCTCCAACTCCAGGGCCTTATCTACCAGGACACACAGCTCTGCCCTGAAGAGTGGGTAGAATTAAGGGTAGATTAGCAAAAGAAATGTGTGCTCACAGATGTGATTGAGGAAAAAGGAAACAAAAAGAGCTGGAAGAGGCTGAGGAATACATCCTCCTGAGTCACCTCAATTCAAGTTCCAGCATTTATTGAGCACCTAGAATAGCCAAAACACTTCACCAGGTATAGTGTGGGGCCTTGACTCATACATCATAGGAGTGAAGATGTTTTAGGAGTGTGATAAGCAGAGGTGACTCCATTCTAGATTACCCGCCATTTTAAGGTAGGATCTCCACCTGAGGGCGTATTAACCCTGTGCTTTATAAACCCTGCCCTTACTATGAGGGCACCATCTTCTACCACCCTGCCTCCTGCAGGTTGGAGTTGGTGGCCCCCCGGCTGGAATAAAAGCTTCTTTGGCTGTTATGTGAGTGGCTTGTGAGACTTTTTTCCCTGAGAATTGGGTACAATAGGAGGAGAATAGTTCCCTCAGCCCCTGCCCTGCACAGATCTTGTGGCTCTCCACTTTCTCTCCAGTGGCTCAGTTCTGTCCTCAGGGGTCAATCCAACCTCCATTTTCTGACTTTTTCAGTTTTGCACTTACCTAGCAACACAGAAGAGCTGTGATTTGAGTACCAGGCAGGAAGTGTCATCCTGAATTAGTAGTGCCAATCGTTCTGAGACAATCCTGGATATATGTCCCTGGTAGTCTCATGTCCTAGGAAAGACCTCAGTCTTGGGGGAAACTGGGTGGTTGGTTACCTTGTCCTGAGCTTATTGTCACTAGGTAATTGAAAGGAACAAAATGGGAAGGACTGTCTTATAATATGTATTTAGCCTTCTTCTCTAAAATCTACTAAATTTGGGCTCATTGAGCTTAGTTATTATTGGTTTAAATAGCAGAAGGGTGTATACCTGTATTGAAAGCACTGGATTATATTTACTGAAATTTCTTTTGTCAAGATGTTCTCAGCCCACATCCTGGGTGTTATGAGAAGTTCACAATGGAAAGCTCACTATGTCATTTACTGTAAGGTAAATGAGGTTTAATTCATCACCTTCCACAGGTTTTATAAGGTCCTTGCTTAGCATCTGGATGGCCATCTTAAGTGACAGCCACCGTTTTAAGGAAAAAGTTCCACTTTCCCACCCAAGAGCGTTTCTGAGAAAAGTTCACCACTACCTCATACCAACCCAACCCCTAAATGCCCGTATTAGGACCCTCTGGGCTCTAATTCCTGAGCCTGCCCTATAAAAGTCCCAGAACCCAAGCCTGTTTTGCCTCTCTCTGCTATAGAAAGATGGCCTTTATTTGTCAGCTCTGACAAATAAACTCTCCTGTGTATCTCTGCCAGGTCTCCGTCTTTCATTTCTCGCTTACCCATCTCTCCTTCCTCACTTTCCTTTCAGGCTTTCCCTCCTGAGGACCCATGTGGGATTTCATTCATGCTGTTGAGAGTCGTGACTTCTTGAATTCATCGTATAATCGGTATGGATCTCTGGTATGTGGAGTGAATTCTTACCAATCCATCTTATTTTCCTCCTTTATTTTCTTTTGTGCCTTAATTTTACCCTTTATTTTTGATTTGCAATGTACACATTTTATGTTTAGTTATTTAGATACATAAATAGAATGAAATTAAGCTTTATTTTGGCCTGTAAGTTACCTGAGTCATTTGACCTGATGAAGGTATAATGCTTGACTTCTTTGCCTGTGGTAATCCCCTAGAGGTTCCTTCTATGAGAGTAAATGGCTGGTCCATGACACTCTGTACAGGACCCAAGAAGGATACACTGTTCAGGGGAATCTCTTTCAATCCTTCTGTGTGAGCAGCAGAATATTTTAAGAGAGGCAACAAGAACAGTACAATAGGAGCCTTCTACTGGGGCTCAAGCAGGAGGCATCTATAGGGTACAGAGACAAGAAAGGGGGATAACAGGTCAGAAGAATCAGTCAAAAGAGGGCTTCTCATTTTTCCAAGGCCTGGCTCTTGGGAGGTAACAGGATCTTCAAACAGAAGTGACTGTTGGAGTCCAGGGCCATATCAGCTCTTACCCAGATTCCCAGGCTTCCCATGGTCATCTGTTTCCAGCTGAGAGAGAGCTGAGTCTAAGGAGGTTTAGAGGATGGTGGACTGAGCCCTCAGTCCACATCTAGCTTTCTGAGAATGCTGGCATGGACCAACCCTGTTCCCAGAACCAGACCTGCCCCCACCCATAACACCTTTACACACAGAAATCGGTCCTTCCCAACACAGGAAAGGAAGTGGCCCTGAATTGACAGAGAGAAATTTTCCTCTGAATGGGGACTCAAATTCAGTTACAGAAAAACACATCCACTTTCTTCTCACTTGATATATGGATTGAGATGAGTGCTTTCATGCATTGATGATGATAATGGTGGCCATGAGGAGTAAGATGATAACATATTGATGGAGCATGTATTATGTGTCTGCTGCTCTGATAAGCACATGACATAGCTTAACTCATGGAATTTAGTAGTATCATATAGTCACTACTAAATCCCTACTTTTGAGAACGATGAGGCACAGGGGCTTAAGTAACTTGCTCAAGTTCACCTAGGAGGATGTAGGATTTGAACCTAAGTCATCCCAATGACCTTTACCAACCCTTAGCAACATACTTCATGTTTTACAAACCAGATGGTCTACAATTCTTTCCTATTCTTAAATTAAAGTATTTGTGTGGGAGTTTAAGCCATTTTGTTGTTGTTTTTCTTAACAGAAAGAGCCAATAGTTACTCATGTGATCTTTATCTTCCATTTCCTCTTTTTCAAGCCAAAATGACCTTGGTAGCCACAACTTCTCCTCAGAGTGTTGCAATGTGAGACTTTATTTAGTTACTTCTGATCTACCCCTGCTTTAGTTTCTGGGCTTGAATTGAACCAAGAGCCAATATGCAATGAGTATTCTAGGAAACCTGTATCTTTATGAATCACAAATTAATGCATTCTGGCATTGGGTTTAGCAATTTCTTTCAACAAGTAACACCCACTCCTGGGATTGTTCATAATCCCAGGTCTGGGCCTCCTATGCTTTTGGAAAGATACTCCTGCTGGTCTTTTCCTTCAAGTCCTCCGAGAGATCAGTTATTTGACCATGTGGATACTAGGTTGATTGCCAGATCTGTTTTCTGTCTATCTAAATAATGGTGGCAGAGAAGATAAAAATACAAAGAGAGAAAAGTCATTTTTCTCCCCCCAAAACATCAAGATTCTTTGAGCTTTTCATTCCCTCCTTTTTTTTTTTTTTTTAAACTGATAACAATGAATAATGGTTTCTGCCACTGCTTTTATTGGCTTAGCATTTGGGGTCATACAAATGTAAATGTTTCCCCAAGGAAAAAATACATTTGGGGGATTAACTAAGATTGTTTCTTTTGTTTAAAAATTTTTAGTTTTAAAAAGAAGAAAGAATCTGCTGAACTAAACTAAGTCAAACAGGAAATAGAGATCAGACACCCCCACTGATGTGAGTTAGAATCTCCTGGGATTCAAATAAGTCAATTCTAGGGGTCCCATTTTAGTTGGCTTAGCTTTAAATAGTTCTATTATAAATCCAAGCACTGTTACATTTCAATATATTTATATTTGGGCCAGGGCAAGTAATCAGTAAAACTGGTTTTGTTCAGCATTTCCTTCCATTAATTTTCTTTTCATGCCAAATTCTCACTGTGAGGCATATTGAACACACCACTTTCCTTCTCACCCATTTTTCCCCTAATCTCCTCTAATCTGTCATTTTCCCTTATCCTTCTACTGATTCTGTGCTTTCTGAAATCACAAAAACTTCCCTTAGGCCAACTGAACAAATTCTGTAGTGTTCTTTTCCATTGCCCTCTGGGAGACCTTTGGCACAGTTAGTGCCTCTCATCTCCTTCAACCCTTTTGAAGTAGTCCTTGGGCTCCTTCAATCCCCTGTGGCTGCTTCTTCTCTAGAGAGGTGCCCATCCTCCAGGGTGCTCTCCAAGGCTTGGCTCTAGTCAGCATCCTTAATTCTCTCCATATTAATCTTGGCTTATTCTCTTATCTTCAGCTGTCAACATTATTTATATAATTTCCAAGTCCCCATCTCCCACAACTCTCTCTTCTAGCTCCCAGCCAGCATTTCCATCACCTTCTGAACAATTTTGTTTGTTGATTTGCTTCATTCTGAAGCTTAGCAGACCACCTGCCAAAGTCATTTTCCTACCTCCAAGTTCACCCCCTCTCCCAATGGCAGCATCAGTTCATTTCTCAATTGCTGGCACTGGAAAATTCAGAGATGTCCAGGGATCATCTTTGATTCCTTTCCCTAGACATAAACTCCCAGAAAGCAGGGGTCATAGTCATCTCTTTTACCGCTATCTCCCTGGAACTTGGCCCAGTGCTTGGTACATACTACATGTTCCATGTGTATTTGCTGAATGACTGAGTAAACGTTCTCTTTTGTTGCCTGTACTCTCTCAGTCAGCAATCTGATTACAATCTAACTAATCCATCAACCATATGTGTTTGAGGAGGCTAAGAGGGGGACCTGTTAAGAGTGGAAGGAGAGGAGTTATTGGTCAGATTGGGTTTCAATCATGGCTTGGCTGCTTCTTGGTTGGGTGACCTTGATCATTTTACTTAACCTCTCTGTACTCAATTTCTTGGTCTGTAAAATGGGTAATGATAATACTCACTTGCATGTGTGATGCTAGCAGAGGAGAGACATGATCTGGGTCTATAGAGGTCTTGGAGCCAGTGGGATGTTGTGAGGGCATCATGTTGGGGGTCTGGACAAACAACAATAGCTGGAGGCCAAGGCTCAATGTATGTTGGGGTTGAGGGTCCAGAACTCTGATGAACTTGAAAAATAGCAGGAAAAGGCTTGATTGAAGTTGATCTCATAGGAAGTGGGTTCCTAGGCCTGCATGCAGCTTTGAGCAAGGCAGCTTTCCTTGGACTTGTTTGGCCTCTTGGTTTCTGGGTGAGATCTCCTTGAAGTCCTGCAGCTTAAAAAAGGCATGAAGCCAGGCGCGGTGGCGCACGCACGCCTGTAATCCCAGCACTTTGGGAGGCTGAGGCAGGAGGATCGCGAGTTCAAAGCCAGTCTCAGCAATGGCGAGGCACTTAGCAACTCAGTGAGACCCTGTCTCTAAATAAAATACTAAAAAAGGGCTGGGGATGTGGCCCAGAGGTCGAGTGCCCCTGAGTTCAATCCCCGCTACCACCACCACACACACACACACACACACACACAGGCATGAATATCCCTGAAGACAAGCAGAGGAGTCTGGGCTTTCCATAGCTGGCAATGGGGAAACTACAAGGATTTTGATGGAATACCAAGACTTAAATGGATCTTTGTTAGGACCCTTCTTCTTATATTCCATTTGGCCATTGTGTGTGCAGTTAGCTAAGAAGAGAAATAAGAATATTCTCCAGACAGGATGGGTCATGAAGAGATGGATTTTACCCACTGTCACCTGAGGAGCATTCTCTCAGCCAGCAGCATAGTGTGGCTCTCCTGATATCCTGCTTGAATCATGGACACAGACCCCTAGCCCTCTGTCTTTAGACACTGACCCTCCATCAGGGCCAGCTCTCCAAAATACCAGTCTGTCATTCCATTTCACAAGCCAAAGCCTCCACTTGCTCTCCCTTGATTGAGGGACAAAAAATTCACTTGCTTGGCAACTGAAATTCAAGGTCCCACATCATGACAAACTCTGTCTTTCAAATCCTATTAGCTGTAGTGTCACCTCTGTACCCAGCCAGCTAAACCTTCTTATAGAACCCAACTCTCCACATAGTGTATGCATTTCCTTTTGTGCATCTCATGCATCCCCTGGTCCTGGGTTGCAGCCCCCCTCTGCCCTCCCACCTGTACTCAATTTACAATCCTAGTAGACTTCACACAGATTCCACAAGCTTTTTTGACCATGTTTGGTGCTGTATATTCCTGTGGGAATGCTTAAAAGAGCCCTGTCACTTAAATCCTTATGCAGGCAATGATCAGCAGGTTTTTTTTTAGTTGCAAGTGTCACCTAACGTAGTGCTAGGCTCATCACACACCAGAAGATCCAAATAATTTTAATCTAGCTGCACTTGGAACAGCCCAGATTCCTTACTCCCCAAACAGGAGCCTCCTCTCCTCTCTTGGCTGATCCTGGACTGATCATTCCTAAAGGTCCCAACCTCACTCCTGGACCGTTTGCAGACAATCCAGCCTGTAGGGATCTGCCTCCTTCCAACTCCCCCAACACTTTTCCCATGAGTGTCCCTAAACTGTCCATCAAAGCCAGAGGCCACAGGTGACCTGCCCACCCCTTGCCCTCAGTGCCTGGGCTCCCCAGCCCAGCTTGTGGACATCTTTCTAAGTCACAGGACAGGAGCACACAGGAGTTGCCTGTGTTTTTAGATGTGGTTCTATTCCAGTCAGCGTTTCTTCTCTACTGGGACATTTTATGATATGTCCTCTTGGCATACATCAGTGGGATTGAGATTTGCCACACTGTTTATTAAAGGAACAAAAGTCCTGCAGCAGCAACCCAGAGCAGTGAGCTGGATTTATCCCAAGGACATCAGCTGAGGAGTGTTCCCTATGAGGCCATTAGGAGTCCGTCTGAAACAGTTGTGAATGCTCTTCTTCTACCCATGGGCGAGAGTGACCAGAACAATTTCACAACCTGCGGTGGAAGTGGAATAAAAGGACTTCCTGTTCCTCACTCCACCCTACTCACCAGTCCCTAGTAACACTCATGTCAAACAATGGTATGTCTCACTGATGCCACAACTATAAAAAGCTTCCTCTCCTACGAGTGCTGAGCCTCCAGGGAGAGACAGATAATTCATAAACCTGTTCTGCTTGCTTCCTCTTTCAAGACACAAGGACTATGACATAGATGGCTTTGTTTTCATCACCAAATTGTCCCCAAGGACGTTTTTCAGCTGTGTGAGGTATAAGATATGCTAGGTATTAGGTGAGCTGATTCCCAGTCCTTGGGGAGCTCCAAAGTTACATGGGATGATGGGAGCTGCCAAAAATTAAATAACATGAATAGTAAAATATGTTTCAAGCTATCTCAGGCTAAATACCAGAGCAATTCAGGGTGAATGTGTTGGGGAGTTAGGAGGAGGCAGATCCCTACAGGCTGGATTATCAGCAAAGGGTTCAGGAGTGAGGTTGGGAAGGATATGAACTAGATCTTTAGGAAATGATCAGCCCAGGATCAGCCAAGAGAAGAGAGGAGGCTGGATTCCAACCCAGAAACCATGCCCAAGATTAGGACAGTGACTCAACTGGATTGAGACTCTTGGGAGTGTGTAGAGAATTTCCTTTCACTGTAAGCAGCCTGTAGTGAAGTGTCAGGATTATAGAAGACAGGACCTGAGTGACCCTCAAATAGGATGCTCCAGGAGGAACATAGGACTGTTTCAAGCTTATCCTGATGTCAACACACACCTTTGACATCTGGCCACATCTACCCATGCTGTGAGGTTAGCCAGAAATGTATTATAAAATACAAAATAAGTCTAAACAATAAACACTTAAGTTGGTTGAACAATAACAATATGTACGAATGGTTTTAAGAGTGACAAGTGAAATTCAAAGTCCTGCACATGACAGATGGTGAGAAAAACTTCTGAAACTGTAGTTGAAATATGACTACTATCATTTCTGCTGCCACAAGTGGGATAGTACAGGGGAGTCACAGGAGAAAATATGGGAAAAGCCATCAGGTTAATAGCAGCCTTTCCTGTTCACCTGCCTGCCAGAAACTTCCCCTCTTCTCCTTCACTGCAGGAATCTTCCCCATCACCTTACTGCACCTCACTCCTCGCCTCCATTGCAGGAGGCCTCTCTCCACTCACTTCCCCTGCACAAATCCCACATTTTCTTAGGGCACTTTCACATGGTCACTCCTCATATCTTCCACCATTTTGGCACAGGAAAAAGATAGAACAGCTTAATCCATATAGAGTTTCCAATCCCAAATTTAGCTGTGGTTTCCAACTTCCTCATAATATCTTTTCCTGGTTACATTATGATATAGTAATATTACTCAATTTCCATATTTTCTTTTTGTGTTCAGTTATTGAGTTGGCTGACCCTGGGTAAGTCAAATGGCACTCATTCTGGTGCAGAATGAGGATGTGCCTGCCTTGGGGATAGGTGGTCTCTCCCAGGCTAACATTTCATGGTGCTCCCTAGAAAGCTCCATTCTCTTCTGTGTTCTTGGAGGAGGGGCAGTCACTGAGTGAGTGGCAGGATTGCTTGCAGCTTTGCCTACCACAATGGACAGATTTGGGTTGGGAGGCCGGGTCTTTTCTGTCCCTTTTTGAACTCAGAAGGCCTCCTTCTCTGGTGAAATTTGGTTTTGTCAATGCATGTAAAATCCTTACCACAGTGCCTGGCTGAGAGCAAGAACTCAATAGATTAAAGCAAATGAAATGAAGGTAAAAAGTGAATAAATAGAAGGTGGACTAGACCAACCAGGACTACATATGAGCCAGGTCTCTGTGGAATCAGCATACAGATCATAATCTAATGGACTAGGGACAGGATGGGGACCCACCTTCCATCTTCACAATGTAACACTAAGAGAAAATCAGGAGAATGTCAACATCTTTATCAAAATAGAATCAGTCATAAAGACAACATGAACCAGCATTAAGCTCTACTGTTGTGGATACAGCTGTAAGGAGTGGCAAGTGTTTGCACGCATGTGCAGTGACCTCTGGGCCCTGGCCCCAGCCCTTTAGTACTGACCTAGTAAGTGGCCTACATCTCTTCACTGCCTGAGACTGGATGAGGGACAAGTGTGACCCACTGTTTAGATAAGGAGGAGACAGCAAGGAATTGGTGTGGGAGGAAGTCAGGCGTGAGACCTTTTTACTTTGCTGTAGGGAGAAGACTTTATCAGTAGAAGAGAAAGTTATCAATTACTTTGCATATTTTTATAATACTTTATCCAAAATGTTCCTACAAAATACTGAATCTGAGATCCTTTCCATGTTACCTGTTTGAAGTTTTGTTTTTTCATTGTGAGAATTTTTATTAGTGTCACAATGCAGGAATTTTCCCATCAGCCTGGCAATGAATGGAAGCTGCAATGAACAGCTCTATGCCCAGCAAGCCTGAGGCAGTCTGGCTCCTCCATGCTGAGCTCCCCATGGAAGTGGCCAGCCTGGCGCTCAGGACTGCTGGGAGAAAGACAGACCCACAAATCTCCTCCTTATACTGTGGGCACATCTGTTTCTCCACAAGTCAGCCTGGCCTCAGGGTTTCTTTTCAAAGCCTGCTTTTTTTTTTTTATTGGGGCTCCTTCCTATTTTATTGGGTGGCAGCTCAGCTTATCTATGAGTTGCTTGTCTCCCAGGCACAGTTTTCTGGAGCACATCTCCCTCTTGTAGTAAGACTGTGTTGGCTGTTGGACATGTGCCTTTTTTTTTTTTTTTTTTTTTCTTCCACAAGGGGATAGGAAAATGCACAAATAAATCACAGTCATGAAGACTTCAGTTGGATTTTCTTGTCCAACATGCTTTACAGCCAAAGAATGGAGTAGTCTGTTTTATCTTAGTAGCAATAAGTTGGGGAATGGGATTCTAGAGAACTTTAAAGGGAACCCAGTGAGTCCTGACATTCCTGCCAAAAGGAAACATTTTGCTTTGAAGTTTCAGTACACAAAAGGGATCTGGTTCCCATGAACCTGACTCTGGTGGGAATATCCAGCCCCCTGTAGGTCAGACACAATTGTTAGTGACTAGAAAGTCCTGTCACTGTGAATATTTGTCACTTACATTTCGATTTTCTACTGCCTTAATATGGTAGCTCCATGATGAACTTCGCGGATTTCAATACAAAAATTAAGTAATATGTATAGAGGAAAATATAGACAGTTGGAAGACTCATAATATTCCTTTAAGTTTTCCTGAAAATGAGGTTGGGTAGGAAAAGAATGGCTCATTCCCTGGGTTGGCCAGCTGCCCAGGTAAGCTCTGGGCCTTGTGAAGCATGAGCAACAGCTGCCCTGAGGCCACCTCAGTGATTCAGTTCCAGAAACTGCAGTGCCAGCCTAGGGAGCAGTTTCCTCTGTAAATGCACCAAGCCTGAGTGCTGGTCATAGGTGCTTCTATCATGCTACATTGAGTTCAGGACCAATTTCTGGTCCAGGAAATTTCCACAGAATGTGATGTAATTGGAGAGGCATGTGTCTCCCCCACACTAAGGGTGGATCCAGGATTTGTGGAAGCAAAGCATATTCAATTTAGGAACCAGGAAAAGAATACTCAATTACAAATGCAAGGTCAAGGACAGGGCCTTAAAAGGCACCTGGGTAGGGTAGAGGTTCTAAGCTGTATTAACTTTACAGGAGTAAATTTTCTTTGCCCCTTACATGTTATCAACAAAGGGCAGCCAGGCTATTCAGAGCAAGCTTACCTTCTGGGAATGGAGTCCCATCACACTTCAGGCAGGGACCATGGCTCTTGGTGCACTGAGAGAGCTTTGGTTCCCCTGATAACTAAGGCTCCTCCTGGAATTTCAGTTACCACGGACAGTACAAAGAAGGCTTGTGTACCCACAACCTCCAACAACATGCAATCATGCCCCCCAACCCTGAAGAATTTTTCTTACATGCTTGTTTCCCCCAGCTTCTGGCAGAGTGCTTGGAACCCTGATGGCATATGGTCTAAGGAATGGTGAAGTGAAGAGTTTAGAACAACGACAATAATTAAAAAACAAAACAAAAAAACAGATCCCCAAGGGAATCTGACATTCTCAAACTAGACTCAAAGGCAAGAATTCCTTTGCTGTACCTAGGAGGCAGGAATATTCTTACTTTGTCTGGATTGCCTCTAGTGCAATAATAAATCTCTCCTTAGTTGTCTCTGGAGAGGGACTCCTCTGGAGTGGTTGCCAGGGTTACTGAGACACTCTCAGGCCTGGTACCTTAGCAGATTGTCTTCTTCTCTAGAGAAGTTGGTGCTAGAAGGATTTGTGGATTTAATCCTGCTTGCATTCATCAACTCTAGATACAATATCTTTTGCTTTTTTGCTGAGATTAACCAAGAATGCCTCTCTGTGATTCCCACCCAAGGTGGATCCAGAATTAGTGGAGTCATAATTCATTCAATCAGGAGAAGAATACTAAATTACAAATGCAAAGTTAGGGACAGGGCCTTAAAAGGCACCTGTGCAGGGCAGAGGCTCTGAAACTTATGCTGTGTTAACTTCACAGGAGTAAATTATCTCTGTCCCCCACAGATTATCAACAGAGGGCAGTCAGGCCCTCTGAGAGGGGTAGAAAGGACTTGCCACTGAGAAAGGTAGAAAGAAGGCCTGGACCTTAGTCTGTGAGCTGATAGAATACAAGAGCCCAGAAACTTCAGGAAGTCAGTGTGTGGATGAAAACTTCCCTTTGGAATGAAATTTTGTCTGGTAGAAGAGAAGTGATTCTATCTAATGGGGAGGAACCCTGATATGGGAGTGAAGGCAATAGAAGCTTCAGGACGGGTTAATCTCTCATCCTAGGGCCTGGGATGTGCTGATTTCAAATGTTAGGTGAGGACAGTGTATTCCCTGAGACACTAACCCAAGGAATACAGCATACTATATCCCCCACTTGGAAATGTATAATGTCCAACAGTGTATCAAAATTTGAAGAGTTTCACACTTGAGAAATCAAACCAAAATAACTTTAACTTTGTCCAGCATTTTCCAAAGGTACTTGGTCACAGGGCTATTGCTCTGTAATGTGTGTGTGTCACAGGATGTGCCACAGGGAATGTGGAACAGTCAACTGAGTATGCTCCTTGTTGGACAGAGGCAGGGGTAGGGCTGAAGTGTGTCTCCAGTTCACATGACTGCCCTGAGGTTCAAGGTAGGAGCCTGTGGAGGAAATGTGGAGAGAAGGTAGGAAAGATATGGTAAAAACTCCTCAGGTAATTGCATATCTTTCCTGAGAAGGGAAATGGGGAAAACAGTGCCCCCTCTGTGAAGTTAAGGAAAGTTAGTCTATGGGGAAATGAAGAACCATGTTATTATGATAGGTATAT
The DNA here is from genome assembly GCA_025594165.1 of Tamias sibiricus. NCBI lineage: Eukaryota > Metazoa > Chordata > Mammalia > Rodentia > Sciuridae > Tamias > Tamias sibiricus. The sequence goes on from CM046669.1 coordinate 69,822,082, forward strand.
TATGAAAGATTATATTATTACTTGGCATATTAATGACACACCTAAATTTTCACCATTACTATTTACTATGTTATTACTATGAATGAATTTGCACATCTATCTGATATTTCATTACAATTACTTAGAATCTCCTTCCATTCTCAGAAAAACTTAGTGGAGCATATGGCACCTTAGTATGATTTACATAGTGGATAAGATAATAAGAGTGGCTTATTCAAATTTATACTACCGTAGATGAGGGAGCCAGGATGCAAACCTGGGTGGCTACCTCTCAAGTTTTTGGCTTTTTTTTGGGGAGAAGTTCTGTCAGCAGTTCTGTGGCTCTGTGGCTGCTCTTCTTTGGGGAAGACTAGAAGAAGAGGATTCTATATGGAAGGGTCAGAGGAAAGGCCCACAGACCATTGATTAGGTGCTTGGGCCTGTCATGTTGCCCAGAACCTGAGCTAATGAGGCCAGTGTGAGTTCATGTCCTGAGAGGGTACCCTTAGCAGCCCACGGAGCTGGGGATGGCTGGGAGGGCAAGAGGAAAGCAGACAGCATTCCCTTCCACTTACATTTACCTCTTTGTTTCCTGGAAAGTCAGTAGAAACAGCTAAAGAGATCTGGTCTAAGTTGATTTTTCTAAAGGTTTTGAAGGATAGGCACAAATTCTTCTAATTTATTGCATTCTAAAAATTGAAAAAGCAAACTGAGGAAAAATGGACTCATAATAAGGATATTTTGAGGTTCACTTAAGGTTGGTTTTGGATTCTGATAACATGTGGGAGGAGGTGATGTAAGGATGTAGCCTTAGGACCTGAGGTGCTGGCAGATATTGGGCAGATACAGGAAGATAGTCTATGGTTTAATCCCACCCCAGCTTCCAATCATGTCAGGATTTTAAAGCTAGCCTGAGGAAGCTATAACTGCATGATCTGGATATGGTCCAAATCCTGGATAATGCCAGGGAACTGTGGGTCTAATCCACAGGCCACCTGGTCTATAAGTGATCTGAGATAGAGTCATAAAGCAGAGGTCTTAAAGCTCAGAGTTGAAGAAGATTTAGAACATAGAGAAGCTAGAAATAGAACTCTAAGGACAAAGAGATGCAACCACACTGGGTGTCTCACTGAGAAGACATGGGGTAGGGTTATACCGAGTAGAGAGTTGTTGTGGGAGATACCCAAACCCAAGAGACATTGTGTATATGTGTGTGTGTGTGGGGTGGGGGGTAGGGGACATAGCTGACCTTGCTCCAGAGAGGGAGAAACGGACCAAGCATTATTAAAGAAAGGGACAGACAAAGGCAAGGAGCTGTGGGTTGGGATAAGGGAGATAATATTAGACCAGTAGGCAGATGGTTTGGTGGTGGTGGTGGTGGGGTGTGTATCCTGAGATGGGGTTGAGGGGCAGAGGGAGGTAGCATCCTGGGTACAATGTGGGTAAATTTGAACTGCAGAGAATGGTAACCTAATACTGATTGGTGCCAGGTATCTTGGTGAAAGTAGAGGTGAGTACAAGAGCTTAGTGTGCAATGAGAGCTACTGTGACAGCTCTCTTTCAGGGTCAGGAAAGCTCAGGGGGTCACTGCCAAATGAACAAGGGTCTGGTATCCCTACACCATGAGTGATGGAATGAGGTGTTGTGAAAACACTGTCTAGACCACAGATATAGTCCATTTGACATAGACCTATACCACCTGTTCAGGCCAGACAGGAGGCTAGAATAAGAAAGCTCTGCAAGCAGTTTGGGGCATCCTGACTCAGGAACTCTGTGTTCATCAGCCACAACCTTCTCTTTGTCAGCCCTGACAGCCCAACTCCTCTTCAGTGATTCCCTATTGTCCTTGGCCTTGCAGATTCCCTTCTCAGTATGAATTCTCATAAGAAGACACTAGTATTAAGTCTGTACCTTCTCCGCCATCTTGTTTCTTTTAACAGGTTCACTTGCTTTATTCTTCCTTCTTTTCCCAATTGTACCATCTGCCTGTCTTGTTAGGAAAAGTTATCCAAAACATGAGAGTAAGGCAAAAGGAGAAATTAATTTCCTTTCAATGTCATGCTGGAGAATTGATTTGAAAGGTCTATCCAAGTGTTGATCAATTTCCTGTGTCTTTGGTTAGGCTTACTATTTACTATTGATCTGAACCTGGATCTACTGCCATTACTTGGAAATTTGTGCCAGGTAGGTAGAGAAGCAAATTCTTTTTGTCTGGGAGAAGAGATAACTTCAAAGGTTATGGTTCTGGCAGAACATAAACCAGCTTTTAACTTACAACCTAGTGATGGTGTCATTCCACACTCATTCTTTTTTTAAAAATTTTTATTTATAGTAGTAGTATGTATTATAATTCATACTGCACATATAGAGCATCTTTTTACACAAAACAGTTTGATTACAAAGTATATTCATAGCATTCAAGTCTTCAATCATGCATTTAGAATAATGATATCCATCTTATTCAACCACTTTTTCTTTTTACTCCCCCTTCCCCCCTTGCTCCCTCCCTTCCCTTCCTTCCCTTTGACCATTATAGTGTTCCTCTAATCCTCCTACCACATTCATTCTTTAATGGCGCAAACACTAGTACTTCCAATGTTCTTAAAACAGATTTTTCTACCATAACCTCATAACTGAGTTAAATAAATCATCAATAGATGTTTATATTCTGTTGTTATGTGTTTATGTTTTTGACACTTTTGAAAATTTGATGGTTTTAGAGATTGTCACACAGAAAGTTTTAAGTGGGAGTTGATTAAACCATGTTGCCTGAGAAGAGTCCCACATGCTACATAAGCCCACACATAACCTTTCTTTCCAAAATAAATCTCCAGCTATCCTTCCGGACTCTCTGGGGTTTTATTTGTTCTTTCAAATTCTGATTATAGGTTTTTGCTTCTGTTTCTGGTTCTTGGCCAAATTCATTAGTTTGTTGTATACGATATGTCCCCTGCCCCAAAGCTCCTATGTTAATGCAGGAATGTTTGGAGGTGAGGTGATTGAATCACGAAAGCTGTAACCTAATCAGCCCATCCTAGTTTGAATGGACTACCTGGGTACTGTAGGCTGCTGGGTTGTGGCTATAGGAAGTAGGTCACTGTAGGTATACTTTGGGCGTCTATATTTTGTTCCTGGTGGGCATAGCTCTCTCTCTGCTTCCTGGCTGCTATGAAGTAAGCAGTATTCCTCTGCCATGCCCTTCTGCCCTGATGCCCTGCCTTACCTTAGGCCCATAGCCATGGAATTGGTTGACCATAGACAAAACCTCTGAAATCATGAATTCAAAATAAACTACTCCTCCTCTAAGTTTTTCTGGTCAGGTATTTTGGTCACAGTGATGAAAAGCAGACTAACACTTTTCTCTAACTTACAGTTGCTTTCCACATCTGGTTTCAAAGACTAGAGTGTCTGTTTCTTATTTTAGATCACAAACTGGCTTTGACTGAGAGTTGAGATCTGTCCTGTGCACTAGTACCTCATGGGCCACACCATGTTCAGGGCTAATGGCTATGTAAGCACTACTGGTCTCAGCCTGACAGTTGAGAGCACCCTATGTCTACCATGGGTCTAGTTTGTGCTGATTCAATGAATCATCAGTTGAATGAATGCCCCTGAGTAAGAGCAGGAATTGGGATCCTGGCTTTGTGGAATGACCACTGGTAATGTCTATTAGGTTGAGTAGATAATGGGAGAATCTGATTTATTGGGTTTTCTGTTGTTTGTTTTCCTGTTTGGCATTAAATAAATTAAGAAAATATTTCATGTTCATGGGAAGGGAGAACAGCTCTTTGAAATTTGGATGGGTGAGCCTTATTATTTCTGTGCTTACTTTTAACCTGTAACTCAGACTGTAGGATCACAGCTTTAAGCTTGCAGTGGGTCTCAGTCTATAATTAACAACATCCTCTATTTCTTTGTGTTTATATATAATATATTCTGACCTCTGGAGAATATTAATAAATTAGATTGTAAATTTTCTTAAAGTAAAGAAATTGTATTTTGTTAAGTATATAGAGATTGATAAATGCTTACCTGTACCTAATATTTCCTGAGATTCTATGAAATAAAGAAACTGAACTTCCAATATTTTAAATATGCTGATTTTTTTAAATGAAAGAAAAGGGCTTCTCACAAATAATTTTAATTGAGAAGCATTTTAATTAAGAATTCAAGTTCAACATAGGCAAGGAGAATGCTTCAACAAATTAAATTAGTTTAGTATTTTGGGTTTTAAAATAGCTACAAGTCTTTTCTCTGATTTTATAAGTTTGAAATACAAAATTTCACTTTATTTGAGGATTTGGATTTGTTTTCTCCTGAAAAGCCTAATAATAATGTAAACTTTCTAAACTTATTTTTAACTAGTTTACTTATCAATAAAATGATATTACTTCTATGTAATATTTAGAATTAAGAAGTATAAAATTATGCATTCAATGAATTTGAACTGTAGTCCTAAGAATTTTCATATCAACAGTAATAGTATTCTGCAGTGAATCTGCTGGAAAATGGTTCCCAAAGTACTTTGTTAACTTAAAACCTTGGATTAATGTAAAATCAAGATGATTAATGGACAATTTTTTGGATATCTGAACAATTTTAGATCAGATAAAGTTCTGAAACATTGGGACAACTATATCTTATAATATGGTTAGCAAATTTTAAAAATTAAGAAAATATGTTAAAAATTTACCAGGATATATTTTAGATGAGATAGTTATACAACCAAGGTCATATCTGAAATGTCACCTATAAAAATAAATTTTATTTAGTCAGGTGTATAATTTTTGAGTGAGAAGAAGTACACATTTCCATATTACAGTGAGCTCTGCAAACTACGCAGTACGTCCTATATGTATGTATGTACATATGTGTGTGTATGCACATGTGTGAACACACACATATGCATATGTATCTTTATTTATTATAGATATTCTATAGAAGCTACTCCTTTGGGTTTTGTTATTAAACACTAATTTTTGTAGAAGGAGTATATGTGAGTATGATGGATCCTATTACTTATGCTTACAAGATTTGCTGATTTACTTAAATATTTATATATGACAGAATTTTCAGTTATTTACCCCAAAAATTTCTCTTGTAAAATTTATAATTTATATGAACATATAATCAATATTAATATGTTAATATGAGACTATGTCAGGAATAAGAATGACAAATAAATATAATTAACTATATGTCAGGAATAAGAAATGTGTTTTTGTTTTTCAAGAGAAAAAGAATGGTTTATATATAAGATGTCAAGTGACTCTAGAGTATGAAAGAGTTCAGTGAGGGACAAAACTTGGTTGGTGATAGCATGTTGTGGAAGATGTGAAGGAAGTAAATTTATTTGCTTTGTATTGTAATACCTGGAAATAATGAATCTGAAAAAGAAAATTTAAATATGTTAAAATTTGCCAGTTTACTCAGTTCTGATGAGTTTACTAAGAGAGTTTTAATAAAAATGCTGTTATTTATTTTCTGGTAATATATTAATATAAAACTAGAATTTGATTCCTTTCATCCAAAGACTACTAGCCTTAGAATGTTTAGTGTACTGCTAATAAGCAGTAGTAATAGATCATTCTTGGCCTTTGTCATAATTTTCCCAGGCAACAGAGATGCTATATCTTAAGAATTCCATTCTGTGCCTTGTACTGACTTTTTATACCATTGATTATTTACAAAATTTAAAAGTTCCTCATATCAGAAAATACTAAAGTTTCTAGCAATTTCATTGTCTTCTTTATGTGTATTAAAAAATATTGGGTTGTCATTTTGATTAATAAGTAGTCTAGTTAAAATCACATATTCCTTGGGTATCTACAGTTCTTTCAAAATCTCCTCTAATAACTTTAATTCTGCTCACCACCACTATTTTTTTTCCTTTGCAAAATATATTTTGCATCCAAACTATACAGAGGGGTCCCTGGAATATCACTAAGATATATTTTTTGTTCTTCTAAAAAGAAGGATAATAGAAAAAAATAGATTTGTATGTATGCTTTCTATATTGTTTCTCTTTTTCTTTCTTCTTTTTTTTGCAGGGCTACAGCTTTGTACATGCAAGGCAAGCACTTTGTTTCTTAAATAGGTTCACATTATTATAAGAGTTATATGGAAAGATTGTCAAATCAAAAGAGAAGTTCAACTTTTCAAGGTTGATTTTATACAAGTAATATGTTTTTTAGTATGAATACATTTCAGAGATTTTGATGTTTGACATAAAGGCCCTGAAGTATTCTCAGTCACTGTCTGTCATACATTCCTACTGTCAGGGTAACCATCAACTGAACCCTAATGGAATAGATATGTATAACACCCCAGTAAAGGAATTAGTTTTGTCCACTCTGATATTGTTAGTAACTATGATAAATTAACCATAAATAATTGTTTTTTTCCTCAACAGGTGGATTACTTTCCTCTCATGCTTTCCAGAAATTTCTATTATATCCAGGTTAGCAAATTGATCTTTAACAAATTAGGATAGTCTTGAAATAGCAATGGAAAAGCCTATCACAGGCACTCTAAACTATTGATACCTGAAAAAACACATTCATGGTCACAGATTTTAGAGTTCAATTAAAGTAACATCATGTAGGTAACTCTGACAGTGTGTGCCAGAGGATAAGCAAGGTTTTCCAGCTCTCTCTAGTCCAAAATTCTGATAACTTTGTAAAAGCAGATTGTTGACCCAAGAACCGATACAAGTAGTATTGGTTAAGAGAAATGAATGAACTGCTGAGAAAAATTTAGTTGTGTATTTTGGAAGATTATTGAAATTGTCTTATAATGTTTCTTTTTTTTTTTTTTTTTGGTACGGGTCTTATAATTTTTTTTTTTTTTTTTTTTTTTTTGGTACGGGGGAATGAACTCAGGGACACTTGACCACTGGGCCACATCCCCAGCCCTTTTTTGTATTTTATTAGAGACAGGGTCTCATTGAGTTGCTAAGTGCCTCGCCATTGCTGAGGCTGGCTTTGAACTCGCGATCCTCCTGTCTCAGCCTCTCAAAGTGCTGGGATTACAGGCATGCGCCACTGTAGACTATGCTTTTGCAATTGAAAATAAACCAATAATTTTCCTCTATCTCTCAAAATTCAGGAGAAATTATTATATTGAACTTCTTTTCTATTATGATAATGCAGTTGCTTTCATAGTTTCAGCAAGAATTTGAGTTTTTTTTTGGGGGGTCCTGAATATAATTTGGAAAATAATTATACAACTAAGTCATCTTAAAAAGATCAATATAATTGGGCTGGGGTTGTGGCTCTGCGGTAGAGCGCTCACCAAGTACATGCACAGCCTGGGTTTGATCCTCAGTACCATGAAAGAATAAACGCATTGTGTACAACTAAAGCAAATAAATAAATATATGTTTTTAAAAAAGATCAATGTAATTGATCATCTTAAAAGTAAATATAATTTACTTAAGTAGGTACATCAAAACCATCAAACATTAAGGAATAAGAGTTGTTCTTCCTATCTGAGACTTAATGCCCACAAATCTTTCTAGGACACTCATTTGATATCTGTTCTATAGATAGCATGGTCCTTGTTTATAAAGAAAGTCACTTCTGGCAGGCAGGAACCAACAGATATAGGGACTTAGAGCAGGGGAAATTCACTGATATGAGTAGGTATTGCATGGCAAACTGATTTTATTATGGCATTATAATTATACGTAATTTTGGGGCTCATTTTGACATTATTATACAAGCATAGAATATAATTTGTTCCAATTCAGTCCCCAATACTTCCCATTTTCCTCCCTTCCCCTATTCCTTTTTCTCTACTGGTCTTCCTTCTATTTATTTAGAGTTTTTTTTTTTTGTAATTAGTGCTTTATAGATGTACATAAAGGTGAAATTCACTGTGATATATATATATATAATAAAAAATATATATATGTAACTAACTATTCAACTATGTAATAGTTTGTACATCACTCCCATTTTCCATCTCTCACCCTCAATCCCCTTCTATTCCACTGATCTATCTTCTGTTTTCTTGGGATTCTTCACCCCCTTTCCATTATTTTGACCTGATTTCCTATCTTGTAATAGGGGATCCTATTGGGGGAGAGAGAGGGAGGGACAGAGAGAGAAAGACAGGCAGAGAAAGAGGAAAGAAAACTGCAAGATCAGGTCTTTAGAGTAAAAGAACCTATTAAAAAAGCATTCTTGGATTCATTATGTAGTTTTCAGATACATATTAATTTTTTGACCATACTCAACAAGTTGAATTGGCACCTATTGCTGTTATTTATGTAAATTAAGCCCAAACAGGCAATGTTTTTTGTTTGTTTGTTTGTTTTTTGGTATGGTGATCAAAGATTATCCTTGGAAATTATTTAAAATCACCAAGTCAATCTAAAACTTGGGTATGAGGCAAAGAAGGGTTCCATGTGCTTCCACTAAGCCCTGTCTAACAGACCCACCTGCCATACACTGAATGCTTATGTTCCCCCCAATTCACATACTGCAACCTAATCCCCAAGGTGATGAGGTAGGAACCCTTGGGGGATAAGATGATGAGGGGTTAGTGTCCTTATAAATAAGAAGACCTAGAAATTTCTCTTGTTCGTTTTATTATGTGAGGAACAGTGTGAAGGCTGTCCACAGTTCAGGAAAGAGGACCTCAGATGCTGAATCTGTCAACCACCTGATCTTGGTCTTCTCAGCCTCCAGAAAAACCCTGAGAAATTAACTCCTATTGTTTATAAGATACCTAATCTGGGGCTGGGGTTGTGGCTCAGTGGTAGAGCACCTGCCTAGCACTAGTGAGCCACTGGGTTTGATCCTCAGCACCACATAGACATAAATAAATAAAGTTATGTGTCCATCTACAACTAAAAAATGTTTTTTAAAAAATGATACCCAGTCTGTGATATTCTGTTATGATAGTTTAAATGAACTAAGATGCCACTCAAGAGTCCTTAATTATCTATGGGGTTTCTCTGTGTTTGGCTCACTATTTACTATTTAATTGGGCCCTAACTCTCTGAAGTTATGTGTTAACTTATAGATCTTTACTGGATAAAGATATAAACTAATTCTATGTAATAGAAAACAATAACTTCAAATGTCATAATTTGATTTCCTGAGAGGACATGAACCATTTTTGAACCTAAATTAAAATCCTATTCCAAAAATTTCGCATTAGTTCTACAAATACTCAGCTTTCCAAATAATCTTTGAACCAAATTTTACTATCTTATTCATTTCCTCATCAATGACTTAAATAAAGCTTTGACACATATTTATTCTAAAATTTTGAAAATTTTATTTCCCCAACTCTTATTTCAGGTCCAAAAGCCATCTCTTCTTACCCCATCATTCTGACAGTTTAGACAGCCTTATCTCATCTTTAGTCCATGAACATGGTAGATTTCCTTTATCTACCTGACCAGGGAATGTTTGCATTTATGTGGTTTGTACCAATTTCCAGATTCATTTATCTTTAACTTGCAGAACATCAGAGCTCAGTGGACTCCCCACTTCCTTCAGTTATAAAGAAGAAACTAAGGCTGGAAGAGGACAAATGGTACTTATATGATATAAATATTATGATATTCATATGATATATAAATATATATGTATATATAATATAAATATTGCAATTTACTGTCTGGACATCATCCCTCTTTGTATACACAATGTAAAAAAATCTGCATCTTCCATTAAATTCTCAAGGCTATATTCACCATATGTATAACTTTTTTCCTTCTCCTTCTTGATGCTTCCCCAGAGCTGAATGGATGTCCTATAAGTGCTTTTTGATGGGAATGAAACAAAGGAAGAAATGTTTTTGGAAGCAAATATTCTGGAAATTGCCAGAGGAATCTGTTCAGAGGTCAGAGGGTGACTCTTCCTCTGTCTGAAACAGCTTTAAAGAAATCTCCCTCTCTGGGGGAATGACTCAGTACATCCCTGACTTTAAGCTCTAGCCAGATTCTTCCCTGAGGCTCTGCAAGGCAACGTATTATCAATGTCACTACCTATGAAGACTTTTGCTTGCAGCAACAATTTTTGTTACTTTTGGCAGATTTATCTAGACAATGGCCAAGAAAGGATATGACATGAATTCAACAGTTTAATTCTGAAAACCCCGTGGTTTCAAGGCTGGTCGTTTCTTGTTAGAAGAGCTTTGTTTTTCCTCTTTGGTCATAACAACTGGACTTCCAGGGGATTATTTCTTCTTACAAATTAAGGAAATTTTCAGAGCCAAATTTTAGGTCTTTCCTGATTTAAAAAACAAAACAAAACAAAACAATGAAAGGATGGTGGGCTTGGATTTGAATAGTAGCCAGAGATATTACACAAAAGGACAACTATTATTACACTTCCTAATAAAGCCATGCTATATTCAAAAATAATTTATTTTTGTAATGGAGAAAATTTTAATACTCCTATGGAACATCTACTTAGAGATTCTCAAGAACATAATTTTAACTTGTAGATGAGATAAGAATGGTAAGGGATTCAATTGCTTTCTAAAACAAATTTGGAACTGAATCTAGGTATGCATGTATGAAGGCATCCTGACCCAGGGATCCTTGGGGAGATCTCTCAGTGTGATGAACAGAGCATGGGGCTGAGGATCAGGAGCATAGCTCAGTTCAGTTTTGGCCCTTGTGACCTAGGGGAAGTTACCCCTTGAGCCTCAACTTCCTCACTGAAAAGACAAAGTTATCATACTAAACTCACTCCAGTGCCCTGAAAATACATAGGATGAGAAGAATAGCTAATATATTTAATGTAACAGGGATTCAACTCAGGGGCACTCAACCACTAGCCACATCTCCAGACCGTTTTGTATTTTTTTTAGAGACAGGGTCTCACTGAGTTGCTTAGCACCTCATCATTGCTGAGACTGGCTTTGAAGTCATGATCCTCCTGCCTCAGCCACCAGAGCTGCTGAGATCACAGGCATGCTCCACTGTTCCCAGCAAGAATAGCTAATATTTTTGAGAGCTTCCCATGTGCTAGGCATTGTGTTGAGAATTTAATATGTATTCTATTAGTTAATCCTCACAACAACCTCTGATACAGGAACTATTTTATTCACCGTCTTATAGTTAAGGATACTAAGGCATAGAGAGGCTAAGTTACTTGGCCAAGGTTTCACAGTTAGCAGAGTGATGGGGCCACTGGTCAAATCTGGGTAATGTGTCTTCAGGACACATGTGCCAAGTCTCTATGCCATATCTACTTCTGCCAAGATAATACATGTAACATATTGCCTGGCCCATAGGAGATATTCACTTAATTTTCATTGAATTTTCACAGTAGAATTTCCACATAAAACTGAAGTCTTAGGAGCTCAAATATAGTCAGTTGTATCTTTGCTATTAAGAGTGTAATGGTTAATTTGAATTGTCAACTTGATTGGATTAAGTTTCAGAGGTTTCTAGGTGTGTCAATGAGGGTGTGTCTAGGAATGCTTGACATGTGAGATGTTGAACTGAAGTGGAGACCCTCCCTCAGCATCCAATAGGATGGTAGCTCAGATTGGATAAAGTTGGAATAACAAGGAAGCAACAGGAGATGCAAGCTCCATTCTCTTAGAACTGGTTCTTGATTGCTGCTGCCATTGCCTGAGGACATCAGATTCTTGCTCCTTCACTCTTCCACAGCAGACTCTGCCAGTGATTTCCAGGGAGTTTCCAGAAGCCTCAGTCTGGAACTAGGGTAGCACTATTGATCCCTCTTGTTCTGAGGCTTCAGATTGGACTATGCTGCTACTGGTTCCTCCAGCTCTCCAACCTGCAAAAGGCCACTGTGGACTATACAGCTTCTGGTTATAAAAGCCAATTTAATAAATTCCCTTTTTAAGTAGGCCCAAATTTTCATCATGTCAGCTTAGGGCCTGACTTTCTTAGCAAAACTCCTAACGCACAAGAAGTAAAATCAAGAAAAAATAAATGGGATGGATTCAAACTAAAAACCTTCTTCTCAGCAAAGGATACAATCATTAATGTGAAGAGAGAGCCTACAGAATGGGAGAAAATCTTTACCACATGCACCTCAGATAGAGCACTAATCTCCAGGATATATAAAGAACTCAAAAACTTAACACCAAAAACAAACAACCCAATCAATAAATGGGCTAAGGAACTGAAAAGAAACTTCACAGTAGAAGAAATACAATTGATCAACAAATATATGAAAAAATGTTCATCATCTCTAGCAATTAGAGAAATGCAAATAAAAACTACTATAAGATTTCATCTCACTCCAGTCAGAATGGCAGTTATCAAGAATACAAACAATAATAAGTATTGGCAAGGATGTGGGGGAAAAGGTACACTCATACATTGCTGGTGGGACTGTAAATTTGTGCAACCACTATGGAAAGCAGTATGGAGATTCCTCAGAACACTTGGAATGGAACCACCATTTAACCCAGTTATCCCACTACTTGGTTTATACCCAAAGGTCTTACAATCAGCATACTACCATGACACAGACACATAAATGTTTATAGCAGCTCAATCTCAATAGCTAAACTATGGAACCAACCTAGATGCCCTTCAACAGATGAATGGATAAAGAAAATATGGTATATATACATAATGGAATATTACTCAGCCTGAAATAAGAATGAAATTATGGCATTTGCAGGTAAATGGATGGAGTTGGAGAATATCATGCTAAGTGAAATAAGCTAAATCTCCAAATCCAAAGGCTGAATGTTTTCTCTAATAAGTGGATGCTGATCCATAATGGGGGAGGAGGTAGGGAAGAATGAAGGAATTTCGGATTGGGCAGAGGGTAGTGAGGGGAGAAGAAGGGGTATGGGGGTTTTAAGGATGGTGGAATGAGACAGACATTATTACCCTATGAACATGTATGATTACACAACCGGTGTGACTCTGTACCATGTACAACCAGAAGAATGAGAAGTTATACTCCATTTACTTATGATGTGTCAAAATGCATTCTACTGTCATGTGTAACTAATTAGAACAAATAAAAAATACAAAATTTTTTCCTTTTTATAATCATACTTCCTATTGATTCTGTTCCTCTAGAGAACACTGACTAATACAAATAGTCATTCAACAACATCTCAATAAGAAACATACATCATCTACAAAATGTCATCCTGTCATATTTGGACTAAAATAAAATTATGTGAACCTTAAGATAATAAAATCACTACTTGGGCATCAAGTGCTTCTCTCTACAAGCTTAATCCCAACTTCTGTATTCCTTGTCCCTGTGAGACCAGAGATGATACCGGTGTTCTGAGTCCTGTTCCCCAGTTGTTGAAGATTGAATACCTGAGAAACACCAAGGCAAGAGCAAAAAGTTTTATTTAAAGGATAGAAGAGAGAGAGAGGGCAGGGGTGGTGGTGGTGGGGAACTCTTCTGCACAAGAGGGGGTCCAAGTTGATGCCCAAGACAGTGGGAGTGTCCTGCCCCTTTTATAGATTTCTTCTCATGCCCCCTCCTCCCCTTATCTTGCCCATGTGGCCAAAAGGTGGGAAAGGAGCCTTTTTGGGGGTACCTCTACATATCTGCCCAAGGAGAGAGCCACCCAGGAGGTACTTCATTAACAACTTTTTGTTGGGAGGAAAAATTCCCTGGAGGCAGGTAACCTTAGCAATAGGTTGGAGGAGGGGGAAGTGCTCTGGAGATATTAGCATTTTATTTCCTCTTGAATCTTCCTGACCCAAACATTTATTATCTATGCTGAATGTCCTCCCCGCCCCCATCACACCTTCTCTGAGTACAATCTCTGAGTAAAGATATGTCTTCCATCATGTAAGAGTTTTGAGTATTCCTTTGGTTGTTTGCTGAATTGAATCTCCCTTCCTTTATTTAGCATAGATTTTCTTTTATATCCTTACATATAGGACATCATGTCAGGTCAATCTTTAAAAGGTAAAGAAGGAAGGTATGTTTGAATTGGAACCTTTTAATGCCATAGCTACACAGTATATGCATAGCATTTAATGTACAAGAATATGACCTCTTTGCAATCTATTTAAGTGCCTGTGCTCTGAGATGCTACTGTATCATATGGCTCATTCATGTATAAATATGCTCATCTGACAGCAGTCTGTCTTTTGGTTCAGGTTCTTCTCCCCATGGATACCAGCTCTTTTTCTCTTGGGACTTTATGAAAAGACAGCAAAAGAGATTCATTATGATAAGATGAATCTGCAATACAGATGATAGATGGAGAGGTTACACTATCTCACCCAGTCATTATAAAAAATGTGCAGGGCATCTCAGATCAATGATAAGCCAAACAAAGGGCCTGCTCTCAAAAAGTCTATAGTCTAGAACAGGGGTCAGTAAGCTATGGCCTATGAGCTAAATCTGGCCCTCCACCTGCTTTTGTAAATAAAGTGTTATTAGAACATAGCCATTCATTGAAGTATTTTACTTTAGTGCTGGAACAGCAGAGCTGAGTAGCTGCAACAGAGACTATGTAACTCTAAAAGTCCAAATTATTTTCTATTTGTCCTTTTAGAGAAAAATGTTTGCCAATCCCTACCTACACTAGAGGTGGACTCTTGTGTGATTAATTATGTGACTAATATATTATGTAACTAGTATATTAAATATGTAAGTTTATGGCATATAGCTACCATACATTTTCTGTTTTTTGCAGTGCTAAGGATTGGATCCAGGGCTTCAAGCATGCTAGGCAAATGCTCTACCTCTGAGCTACATCCCCAGCCCTATCACCATACAATTTTAAGATCTATTCAGTTGGGGAAGTTGTTATGCTGTTGCTGGGTTAAAAACAATAATAAAACTCCTACGGTCATCTTTAATTGTGAAATATGACCTCCAGGCTAGAAACCAAATCCTGGGTAATAGTAAAAACTTCCGTTTTTTTCCAAAGTTACAATTCCTTTCTACCCCCCAAATTGGGGCCTGCTGGTTGTCTCCCTTTTGGGAAATAGTTTCTGTCTTTCACCTCCAGCTTGCTAACTCTGGTTTTGCCATTCCAGTGCTGGTACGTGGGTTTGGGAGTAGGAGTGTGGAGGACAGGTCACAGGAGTAAGAAAGTTTTTATTTGACTGACACTGTCTTGAGATGACTTTGTGTTTTCAGAATTTTTGCAGTGGTATAAAGTTCCTATGTTGTGGGACCATTTTGTGGATCATTTGGAAGTTCTGTTTTTCTTCCCCTCCATTTTCAGAGACTTCTTACCTGGGTCTGGTCATTTACTCATTTTGCAGGTATTGGTATATCCCCTACCTTTCCTGCTTCATAAAGAATGACTTCTAGAACAAAAATTGTCTTCACAAATCTTTTCTCTTCAAGTTCACACTTCACTTATTTTATGGCCTCAATGTGGGGAAGGCCCTGGGAGTTCTGTAATCAGCTTAGTTCTTTTTGCAAGTCCTATAGGGTTGTTTATGTCATTTGGAAGGTAGTGTTCACTGTATCTTGGTGCCTCAGTTAAAAGTCCTAATTTAACATGAAGGCATTTTGAACAAATAAGACATAGAAGAATTAATGTGAGTTTGAATCTAGGTCTGATTCATGTTTCTAAGATGAAGAAGAGAAATGAGGAGAAAAGGGGGAAGGCATGGAAAGGAAATAAACAGCAAGACGTCTGGAGTTAAAAATCAGAAACTAGTGGAGAGTTCTGGAAGAGTTAGAGGTCTAGATAAAAAGGTGTTGGTTGTGAAAGGAATTTATTTTCTGGAAAGCAGCTCCACGTGAATAGGCTACCATCAGGAAGCCATTTCATTCAGCAAATACATTGTATCCAACAAAATGCCTTCTGATTCCAGAGATGAACGGGACCTTCTATTTGTTTTGAAGATGCTTCAAGACTATTGGAAGAGCCAGCTAGGAAGATCATGGATTACTAAAGCATGTAAGATACAGGTATGTACTGGCTCTTCATGGAATGAGGAGGACCACCCATCACCTATGTTGGTGGGAAGTGAGGTAGTGACTGGAGAGGGGATTCTCTGCAGAAAGCTGAGTTTTGAAGGATAAGCAGTCCTTAGCCAAATAAAGAAAAAAAGTAATCCTTAACCAAGTAAAGAAAGGTTCTAGAAGAAAGAAATAAAATTTGAAAACAAGCAAACATATCACAAAACCAACCAAAAAACAATGGGGTCAGGAAAAAACATTGCATGTTCAGGAAAATGCAAGTGGTTGAGTGGTCACAACTCAGGAAGCACATGGGCACATATAAGGACCTGGAGTGGGATAGTGAGTCTACAAGCTATTTACATTTTATATTTAAGTGAGAAAGGAAAAAATGTTACTTATACCAACTATAAGGTAAGTCAACAGTGAGTACTTCTGCTTCTACTTGGGGTCACACATGTTGTATAAGACAGAAGATGAAATACTTGTGGTGGGGAGAGATGGTGCTTAAGAATTTTATCTGAAAGTGGAAAAGACCATTGATTTCAAGCTTTCAGTTCTGTGTGCTACTAAAAGGCAGTCACAAAATAAATGACTGCATAGAAAAACCTCTATATGTGTGTTTTGGGGCACCCAAAGTTAGGCCTAAGGTATTAGCACAATGGGTACAGAGGAGAATCTTTCTGTATAAAAGGTATACAGAAATTTTACTATTGGAAGTCATCTGCTAGTGGAAAGGGGAAGAGTTCCCATAAAATAGTGGGAGGCTGGGGGCTAAGGAAAGATACACTAGTAAAAAGGATTCCAAGTGATGCGAATGGTGGAGACTTCTAGGTGCAGACACACTTCAAATCTAATCTAAATTCATTTTCCTCAAGTAAAATCATCTACATCCATTGCCTAAACTTTCAGGAAAACCTAATACCCCCAATATCATCTGGTGGAGTACTTGGAGAAATAAAAGACAGAAGGTATGCTCTGTGCCTAGGTTGGTATAGGGAATACAAGGAGGAAGAGATGCCTGCAGAGATACAAGTGAAATTGAGACTTTAGTTGAAGTAAGAAATCAGAGCAATTGGTGACGAAGAGAAATATTACAGTTCTGAGAAATACTGGAGAGAAAAATTTGGGGTCTTGGTACACTGGCTGTGAACACCAGGTTTCCATCACAGTCAGATGAGGGCTTGAGACACTTTTATTTACATACCAAAGGTCAAAGTGACTTCATTACTCCAGAATATTTGGGAATATATGTCCAGAGGCAGTGACACTGCATTAGATCTTGAAGGAACAATTTTAAGCCTGGGTGAAGCTACCAACAGATTTACATTTTTAATAGTTCATTTCTAATCGGGGCCACAGGATGAAAGATGGGTTGAAGGGAGGAAGGCTGAAGATCATAAGAGGGTATTACAGCAATATAAGCAAGAAATCATGAAGAGGCATCGGGAATAGGCATGAAAGGGCAGTGTTCAGGACAGTTAAAAGGCATGATTCCTAAGAATTAGTGATAAACCAGATGCTGAAGTTGGAGAAGCAGAGAGAAGTCAAAGGTGACCTCATGTTTTTGGCTTGAACTACATAAAGGGAGAATTCTAATTCTACCCACTGAAATATGTAAGAGCCGATTTGAAGAGAAAAGCTTCCTCCTTCTTTGATGGCCAAAGAGTAGGGCTAAGAGAATCAAGGCAGAAAAGAAATCTTGTGTGATTGGACCAGGCCAACTGAACCAAAATATCCAGAAAGGAGGAAATGCTGAGTAAGGTTCAAGTCCTACATTGGAGTCTATTATGATTTTTCTTACCAATGCACATTAGAATATAATAGCCAAATCTTCCCTGTAGTACATAAAATTATCATGGGTCTGTGAGAGTATTGCTAATTCTTTACTACTAATCCTCTAAGAAGGAGCCCTGTTGGTGGGGTAGGAATAAATGACATTAAAAATCACAGGTGAAGAGGTGTCATACTAATCCCACTACCTGGAATTCTTTTCTTTGGCATTTTCCTATTTTATTTTCATCTGAAAACTCATTCCCCCTTTTAACTACAACTTGCATTCTAGTTGCTTTGGGAAACTGTAAATCACTAAGGTTTCTTCCAAATACCCATTCACCTTGGATAGGAATATGACTAGGATATCCTTTTAGAATGTGCCACCCCTCTTGTTCCCAACAGTTGGTTCTGGAATTAGTTTGTGTCCCAAGCAACATCAATCAAATTCTTCCCTTTAATTGCACTAAGGATTTGGAAGAGAGAAGCTATGATTCTTCTGGTCTTGCTAAGCATTAAGTGGGAAAGTCTATGGTTGTGTGGTCCATTTGGTCTCATCTGGTGAAAACTTGAAGCAAACTATACCTTTCAATTTCCCAGTTACATTAGTCAATAAATTCCTTCTTCCCATTTTTTAATATTTTCTCAATATAGTTTGAGAGTTACTTTTTTTACTTGCAAGCAAGAGAGTTCTAATAAACTTCCCTAGCATCCTCAGACAAAGTTGGTAGCCCTATCATTTATGCCCCACTGTTTTATTGTGGTGTGATTCAAATACCATGTACTTCACTCTTTTAAGCACAGTTCACTGGTCTTGAGCATATTTGTGAAATTGTGCAAAAATTATCATTATCCAATTTAGTAACATTTTCATTACCCCTTAAGCCAACCTATTAGCAGCTGCTCTTCATTACCTCCCATGAAGATTACTAATCTGCACACCTCTATGGACTTGCCTATTTTGGATATTTTATACAAATTGAATACTAAGATTTGTGGCCTTTGTGCCTTTGTGTGTCTGGCTTCTTTCATTTAGTAGGATGTTTTAAAGATTCATCCATGTTCTAGCATGTATCTTTTCATCATTCCCTTTTGAAATCAGTAGTATTCCTGATTTTCATTTTCTATCTATGAACATTTGGTTGTTTCCACATTTTGGTCACTTTGAATAATGCTGCTAAGAACATTTGTGTACAAGTTTTTGTGTGGACATATGGTTTTCAATTCTATTTTGTATACTCCTAGGAATGGAATTGACGGGTCATATGATTAACTGTGTTTAACCTTTTGAGGAACTGCAAACTCTTTTCCAAAGTGGCTAGATGATTTTATATTCCTGTCAGCAATGCATGAGGGTCCTAATTTCTCCACATCCTCTCCAACATTTGTTATTATTGTCTTTTTAACCATGCCATCCTAGTGGTGTGAAGTGGTGTCTCATTGTGGTTTGGATTTGCATTTCCTTGATGGCTAATGATGTCAAGAAGATTTTCATGTACTTTTTGACCATTTAGATATCTTTTTCTTTTTTTGGAGAAATGTCAATTTTAATCCTTTGCCAATCTTTTAGTTGAGCTGTCTTTTTATTGGTTATAGCATATATTCTCTTATCAGATACATAATTTTCAAATACATTTTTCCTATCCTGTAGGGTTCTTTTTCCATTTTCTTCCTTTCTTTATAGTGTTTTTGAAAGTGCAAAACTTTTTAATTTTGATAATGCCAAATTTATCTGTTTTCTTTTGTGACTTGTGCTTTTGGTGTTGTGTCTAAGGAGCTATTACCTAATCTAAGATCACAAATATTTACACCTATGCATTCTTCTAAGAGTTTTATAGCTTTAGGTTTGTGGTCCATTTTGCATCCCCTTTTGTACACTACTGCCTTTTGCATCTGCTCTTTTTGCACTTGTCCAGCTGTACTATGATTTCTAGCATATATGCATCCTTAGTTTTGATTATCCTAATATGTAACCCCCAATCTATGCTGAGTTTAAGTCAATTTGTGAAATTCTGAAAAGTAAATTTCCCTCTTGAAATTCATAGTACACAGATGCCCATCAAAAGCTATAAGTAAATAACAGTAAAGAAAACTGTTTTGTTTCATTTAATCTAATGCTTACAAATATCACAGTCTGGTGGATGTTGTGAGGTAGCTCCTAGATATTGTTTTGGGAATGCAGGAATCAGTTGCCTCCAGCTTCTTAGCAGTGTTCCTGGTTCTCAGCTCTCTCAACCCATTCAAAAATTGACTCCACTGAACAAAGCTACCCTGCCCAAAGTAAAGGTCATGACCCCTCCCTGGGATGGACCACATCCAACAACTGATTGGCATGAAGATATAAAGACCTGGCCATGTTGCTCCAACTCAGAACAGTGTGGAAACGCCATTTTGTCTTCAGAACTCCTTCTGTGTCAGCTGAGGCTTCCCTTTAGACTGTACTGCAGCTCAAGTTCTCCTCTGACTAATCCTACTTCTTTCTCTTTCTCCATGTCATGATATTATGAGCATGTCCTAAAGACCTATACAAAACTGTATCTCAGTATCTGCTTCTAGACAAACCCAACCTGTGATAGAAAATATTTAATTCAGAAAATTTTCCTTGAATTTTTTTGAAATTGAGAAGAATTGGTGTTAGTTCTTCTTTTAATGTTTGGTACGATTCAGAGGGAAACCTCAGGTTCTGATCTTCTCTTTGATGGTAGAGTTTCTATTACAACTCCAAACTCTTTATTCATTGTTGGTCTGTTCAGATTTCTTATTTATTATAGTTCAGTCTGGTAAGTTATAGGTGCATTGAAGTGTACCATTTCTTTGTTATTCAATTTTTTGTTGCATAATTGTTCATAGTAATATGATGATCTTTTGTTAAAAAAAAAAAAGAAAGTATTTCCCAAACACGTCATATGAAATGTTAATTTGTATGAAACATTTACCTCCTGGAAAAGTAGTCATATAGCACCAGTTTGGGAGGTACATATAGCAGAGCAAGGCTTGCAACCAGAGAACTGATGTGAATTCTTTCTTGCCTACTGGCTAAGCTATTTGATCTTGATAAGAGTTTCCTATTCAGTCCAAACTTTGTTTCTTACCAATAAAATTAGCACAGTAAAATGCTCCTCACAGGAATGTGAATGTACCTAGCACAGTTCTCAGGTGATAAGAAGGCTCCACAAAGAGATTTGTGTCTGCTTTATATACTATCGTATTTCTAGTACCTAGAATCATGTCTAACACATAGTAAACACTCTACAAATATTTTTTAATTAAGTAAGTAACTAGAACACACCAAATACTTGAACGTTGTCTTTGATGTATATTTTCATTTCATATGACTGAATAGGATATAGTTATGTGTGAAAGGAAATAAGTGACAATTATTTTCAATGCAAGTTATGAAAGATCTATATGTTGACTATTTCCATACTGATTGAGCAGTCATAAAATTATTGTCCCCATTACTATTGAGATTTCTTGATCAATGCCTACATACATTTAAGGATAGCCACTGATTTATTTTGTTGACCTTTCCTGTAATTTTTGGTGTAGATCATGCTCATAAGAACACAATCTAAAAAGTCACAGTGGCTATTTTGTTAGTTTTATGCAAACTTTACAAAAATCACAGTAAAATTATTTTGGAAATCTTACTAATTTAAATTGTTAGATAGCTTAAGCCTATTGAGAGGAATCAAAATGTCATCCCATATTTTAGAATGAATAGGACAAAAAAAATTAACTTAATTTAGCACATCCCAAGATTTATGGTGTTAGAAGCCATTTTCTACTGGTAATTACACTGAAGGGTTAAGATGTTGGATGTTACACATAATTATGCTAAAAGACACAGTTTCTTCCCACATGAAAATTTCAGCCACCAGGCTGCAACAAGAGCACTAGCACCTTGTAGACTCAGCACACGTTTGGGACATTGTTTCTGCCTCTCACCTGTAATCTAGTGGAAGAGAAACATGCCATCACAAACCCTAAAGAAGAGGAGGAGCTGTGTAGAGAGATTCAATCAAGTAGAGGAGAAACACAGAAAGGATGCTCCTGACGGCAGACAAAGCTTAGAGGGAGAATATGGAAGGAGCTGGAGAATGTGTCACCTTAGTTATATCTTGTTTGTTCCAGCTTTTGGAGGTATAATTGACAAAATTGTATATTTAAGGTATACCATGTGTTGATTGAACAGGCATACATCTGTGAAATGATTACCACAGTCAAATTAACACATCATCACCTCACACATAGTTAACTACTTCCTTCCTTACTTCCTTACATTTTTTAAAATTTTTGGTGGGAAAACTTAAAATCTCCTCTCTTAGCAAATTTCAAGTATATAACACAGTATTATTAACTATAGTCACCACACTGTATATTGATCCTCAGAACTGATTCATCTTATAGCTCAAAGTTTGTACATTTTCACCAACATTTCCCCATTTCCCCCACCACTCACCCACCTCTAGCAACCATCATTCTGCATTCCACTCTGGACTTCTATGATTTTTTTTTTATTCCACACATAAATATGATTATGCACTTTTTGCCTTTCTCTGTCTGGTTTATTTCATTTAACACAATGTCCTCCAGGTTCAACTGTGTTGTTGCAAATAACAATATTTCCTTATTTTTTAATATTTATTTATTTGCTTTAGTTGTACACAATGCCTTTATTTTTTATGTGATGCTGAGGATCAAACCCGGGCTGCACACATGCTAGGCGAGCACTGTACCGCTGAGCCACAACCCCAGTACCTATTTCCTTCTTTTTAATGTCTGAGTGATATTCCATTGTGTATGTGTGTTTGTGTGTGCTTACTTGTACATGCATGCATGTATCATATATTTTTTAATCCATTTATCCCTCAACAGACTCCTAGGCTGTTTTTACTTCTTGGATATTATGAACAGTGCTGCAATGACTCTGGGAGTACGGATGGCTCCTTGAGG
Source organism: Tamias sibiricus (assembly GCA_025594165.1). NCBI lineage: Eukaryota > Metazoa > Chordata > Mammalia > Rodentia > Sciuridae > Tamias > Tamias sibiricus. The sequence continues at coordinate 69,844,647 of CM046669.1, forward strand.
TACTGATTTCATTTCCTTTGGATGTATACCTTTTAAGAGGGGGATGGATGGACCATATGGTTGCTAATTTTTTGAAGAGCTTCTATACTGTTTTTCATATTGACCTAACCACCTAAATCATGTGTGGAAGACTAAGTATAATTTCAGTAAACAGGAAAGTGTGGAAGGACTCTGCAAGACAGAAACATTAGCACTTGGAAACTGGGAGAGGTGGATATAAAGTGATGGACATTGAAGACAAAAATAGGTTGTGGTGGGAATTAAATATTTACCAACATGTTATTATGTCCAATTGATCACTCAGTTACAAATTATCTTCTATGGTTCTCCCATTGTATTTCATCCCCCAAATCCTCAACAATATTTTTCATACTTGAAGGTAAATATAAAAACACAAAAATAAGTTATTTGAAAGTTTGACTTCTAGCAAACATCCTATCTGGGATAAAACCTTAAATGTCAAAATAAATAAGTAGAGGAAAGGAGACAGAGGGAGGGGGAGCGAAAAAGGCAGGCAGAAAATGCTGTGTGGATCAGGAAAATCCTAGTAGAAAGCATGGCCTTAGAAGACAACCTAGGTTTGAATTCTGATTCTGTCACTTATTAGCTATGGGGCCCATTAAGGCCCCATTCCACAAAATGGGCCCCATAGAAAGGCCTGCCCTAAATAGGCACTGGATACAATGGGCAGGAAGCACTCAGTGTGTGGCCCAGTCCACAAGAGAACATGCTTGTCTTCGTGGGTGGAGCAGATACTTGCCAGTGCTGTTACTAAGGTTCATGGTTTTTCTCAAAAGACAGGTTCTTGTTTTCCCACTGAGTATATTGGCTTTCTATTGGTACGAAACTTTTAATTACTTTGCTTATTTGTTTTTGGCATACTAAGGTAGGGATTTGGAGATTATCATAGGAAGTTCCAGAAATCATAAATGATTGTCAAGAGACTAACAAAGGGACAATAGAGACAACAAAGCAGATGTGTATCTAAACAGACTGTGCACACATGGCTGTATATGAAAACATAAGCATGCAGCCAATGTATGTAAGAGTGGTCTTAAGTTGAAATGAAAAGGCAAGGCTAATTCTTTCATTCAGTTTGAGCATCTTCTATATTCAAAGCAGTATGAAAGAAGTGGGGATTGTGCAGATGAATAAAACACTTGTTTTAAACAGACTTGCATCATGTTAGGTATTCCGTAATACAGCTTGGAAATTTTCCATTCAAAATAGTTCAAATGAGCCAAGTTTCAATTTGAAAATTCTCAAACTCATTACTTGTAAGAGGGAGTGAAGAATACTTATTTCTCAGCAGTGTTTGATAATGAGGTTGTAGAATATGCCATGCTGAGCTCAGGGCAGGTGCTCCCAAAGCACTTGCCAGCTAAATCAGTTTTGTTGTGCTTGCTTTTGCATAACAAAAGTTGTGAAACTACCACTCTTCCTCCACCATAACTGTCTTCTTCCCACAGAGACACTCCTCCTGGTCACTTCCTATTCCACTTCCTGCTACCTACTTCCTATGAATCCTTAGGCTAGAGATCTGGAACCATCTGATCTTCCTTTTATCTTACTACCTACATAATCAATCCATAGATTCTTTTTCTGTAACATTGTGTACATTTGTCCTCTTCTTTTCATTCCCATTTCTCATTTCCCTTCTTCTATTGTCACCAGTATGCCCCAGATAGTAGCAATCCCATCAGCCTGAGTCTGGAGTGAGGATATTGTGAAACACATCCTGCAGCTGACCCATAAGGGTAACATACATGGACAAGCCAAACTGATGGTTTTGAGCCATTGGGATTTTGTGGTTGTTTTTAAATATATTTTTCAGTTGTAGATGGACATAATACCTTTATTTTATTGATTTATTTTTATGTGGTACTCAGGATTGAACATAGTGCCTCATGCGTGCAAGGCAAGTGTTCTACCACTGAGCTACAACCCCAGACCTGTGGTTGTTTATTATAGCAGGCTCATCCTGACTGATAATGCATTTGACCTACAGACTTCAAAGATGCTCCCTTATCCTGATACTTGAGCCCAAACCCTTTAACCCTGCACTGAAGACTGTGAATCGAATCTGGATTTCCTGCCTGCTTGCTCAGGATGTACCTTAGTTCACAATGTATCTTAGCTAAATTGAACCAGTCACATTTCCTGAGACTTTCTCTATGCCTCTACCTTCACAATACCCTTTTCTTAAATGTCTTTTCTAAAGTCGCCACATCTCTAATCAAAATCCACCCAGCCCCCAATACTACCCATTATGGTTTAGATATTAGGTATCCCCCAAAAGCTCATGTGTGAGACAATGCAAAAATGTTTAAAGGTGAAATGATGGGATTATGAAAGTGTTAACCTAATCAGTGCATTAATCTCCTGATAGAGACTAACTTGGTAAATGTGGGCAGGTAGGGTGTGACTGGAGGAGGTGGGTCCCTGGGGATATGACTGTGGGGTTTATATTTTGTTCTCATTGAGCAGAGCTCCCTCTCTGCTTCCTGGAGTCACGTCCCTGGCTGCTTTCCTTTGCCACACCCTTCTGCATTGATGTTTTGCTTCACCTTGGGCCCTGAGGAATGGAGGTGATCATCTATGGAACTCTGAAACTGTGAGCCCTCAAATAAGCTTTTCCTCCTCTAAAATTGTTCTTGTCAGGTCTTTTGTCACAGCAGTGAAAAAGCTGACTAAAATATGACCTCAAGCATCATTATTTAAATAAAACCTTTTCTTTCTTTCTGTACTGGCAATTGAACCAGGGCTTCAAGCATTCTAGGTAAGTGCTCTAGTACTGAGCTAAATCACCACCCCTTTTTTATCTTATTTTTTGAGATAGGTCTCATTAAGTTGCCCAGGCTGGCCTTAAACTTGCAATTCTCCCACCTTAGCCTCCTGAGTAGCTGGGATTATAGGTGTGTATCACTGTACCTGGCTAGATGAAACCTTTCTTGATTTTTCCTGTTCCACAGGAGCATAAGAAGTGATACAGAGGATAGGGGGTAGTCATGTCTCACCCTTTATCCCCTGTCTCACTTCTTATTCTCCTTATTCAGGTTACCTGTTCCTATAGGTTAGATCTTAAGTATCCCCCAGAGGCCCATGTGATAGAGGCTTATTCTGTTTGGCACTATTGGGAGGTGGTGGAATTTTTAAGAGGTGGGGCTTAATGGGAGCTATTTAAGTCATTGGGCCCATGTCCTGGAAGGGCATAATGAAACTGCAACCCCTTCCTCTTCTTCTCTTTCACTTCCTGGCCCTAACGTGAGCAGTTTTGCTCTATCATGTGTTCCCCATTATGATGTGCTGGCTTACCATAGGGTCAAAAGCAATAGGCCTGTTGATATGTTGGTCATGGATGAAACTTGTAAAACTGTGAGCCCACAATAAACCTTTTCTCCTTATAAGGTGATTACCTAAGGTATTTGTTACAGTGCTAGAAACCTGACTATCATACTTGTCATGATGGGCACAATGTAATCACTTGTAGTTTCACCTGATAGATTATTAGCTTCCTGAAATCAATTCTCTGTTTTGAGTATATTTTTACCTTCTACAGTGTTCAGTAAATTGATTTTAAAATAATGATTAGTTGGGAAATAAGATTCTAAGTTGAGTTCTATCATAAATGGATTTAAGCATATGTGGAAAATGTTTTGGTATATATAAAATTGTGCCATCATTTTTCCTAAATTACATTTTTATTTCAAAAGTAATACCTGTTACAGTTGCTTTGGTAAACTGAAAGTCCTACTGCAGCTAAGGATGTTTGTCCTGTGGTTTGGCTATTTTACTTGTAGGTACATACCCAACTGGAATACATGACTATTTACTAAAAGATGCACAGGAGAATGTTCACAGCAACCCTATTTGTAATAGCCTAAAGGGAAAACTTTCCAAATGCTCGTAAAAAGTAGAATGGATAAGTAAGTAGCAGTTTGATTACCCACTGTAATACCATACAACAATATAAAATGTAAGAACTGGGACTGTGTCCAACAGCATGGATCAATCTCACCAACAAATGTTGAACAACAAAAACAACAAAAGACCAGACACAAAATAGTATGATTCTATTCATACAAATCTTGAAAGTTAGCTAAATTAATACATACTTGTTAGAAGTCAGGATAGAAATTACCATTGGGTGGATAATGACTAGGAGGTATAAGGGTCTCTGGGGGTTGTTCATATTGTTTCTTGATAGTGTTACATATCACACAATTTTCAAAAATTCATTATTCTGTATGTTTATGAAGAGTTTTTAAAAGAGAATTTCTTTTTTTTCACTCTCCTCTTATTATAATTTTAAACACCCATGGAAGAACAAGGCTGTTTCTAGAAGGATACAGTGTCTGGGTTGCTCAACCAATATGAGGCTTGCCCAAGAGTATCATGCTTGAAAGACACATTGCATTGGGAGCATCTTTCACAGGTGTTATGGGATACCATCAGAAGCAAATTTCAAAATTTAATTTTAATAAGATTCAGAAAAGAGAAAAAGGCATGGCATGAAACATCCCTACACCTCAGGGGTCCCAAGATGGCCACTCAAGATGCCCTACCTTAAAGGACAGGCCTTAGAAGAACCATCTAACATGATCACAGCCTACACAGGAACATATTTCAATGCCATTGCACATTCTTCTACACTTCCTTGAGGGCAGGGTCCATATCTGCTTGTTTACCACTATGTCCCTAAAGTCTAGTGCTATGCCTGGCACACAGTAGGAATTTAGTAAATAACATATAAATGAGTGAATTATTATTGAGTAAAATGGTTCCTGATAGTCAACTATGTGTTCTTATAAGTGACCTTTTTAAAATATATTTTTTAGTTGTAAATGGATCTTTTATTTTATTTATTTATTTATTTATTTATTTATTTATTTATTTATTTATTTATATGTGGTGCTAAGGATTGAACCCAGGGCCTCACACATGCCAGGCAAGTGCTCTACAATTGAGCCAGAACTCCAGCCCCTCTAAGTAACTTTTATCAGTCCTGTATTGATGCATATTTAATTGTTTTCTTATTTTGCCTTTAATTATGCTATTGTGAACAATTTATTGCTTAGGAATTAAACTTAGATAAAAACCTGGTTACAGTTACTTATCATTTTAGTATTATAATTTTATGCATTTCCAAATTTATTTTAGAATTGATCATGCAAAAAAAATTCTTAATAAACCAAATTTTATCCCTCTACCAGTCACTTTGTATTGCTAAGATGTAAATTCCGTAACACCAATTCCCAGGGTGAAAATGGCACAACAAGTGCCACTTCCATCACGTACTGCAGCATTCACCTGGGTGTAAAGATCATATTCAGAAATTGGCTACTAAGAAGAACCAATGTCTTTTTTTGTTTTGTTTTGTTTTTTGTTTTAAATGTTGTATAGATGTCTTATTCACTGTATGTGGATTTGACATTAAATAATTTTATTGTAAAAAGATAAAGGTTCAATTTAAATTGGGTAAACAAATGAAACTTAACTCACAAGTCTGTCTAGGTGGTCAAAGAACTAATAAAATATTGATGTCTAATATCCCTTGGTTCTAGGACTTCTTTTCAACAAGGAATAAATGGCTAATAATAAGAACCAATATCTTTTGTGTCCAGAAATAATAAAGCAGGCCGACTTTGTTTTTGGCTCTCTACATGTCCTTAACTCCTATTGGGGAATAGATGCTGTCCACTGACTTTTTCTGTGTTTCTGCTGTGGGATCAGTTCCATGGACTAGTGGTTCTGTTTTTGTGAGCCTTCCCAAGTAGACTCAAGGCAGGAACAGCTCCATTTGCTGCCCCCTGAGGAATTTTTCCTTTTGTGGGCCTTACCAACATGATGCTTCTAGCTAGTGACAGCCAGGTTTCACTAGAAAAGCTAATTGTAGCAAATACCTGAACAAAAAAAAGGATAATTTTTTCTCTTTGTGATTTTTTTTTTTCTTTAAACAATGAAGCTCTGCTCACAATGAATAAGCCTTTTGAAGGACACCATTTCCTTTCTTCTCTTTCTCACATCACCCAACAACAAGGAAGAACTGCAGGGTGAATGGAAATTTTCCAAGACATCTAATCTTTCAAAATTCTCTAAAGCAGACTACAAATCACTCTAACTGATCCCAGTTCTAGGGTGATACTGAGTTAGGCTTGAATATTCTAAGCCAAGCAGACTGGGAAAAGTTATAGCCAAGTCTACATATGGTAGGCATTCAATGAATAGTTTTTTGATGGATTGACTGATTTCTGTTGTGCCAGATTGTTATGGTTTGGATTTGGAATGTCCTCCAAATGCTCATGTGTTTAAGGCTTGGTCACCAATGCAGCAATGTTTAGAGATAGGACTCTTAGGAAATGATTGGACCATGAGGGCTCTGACCTCATAAGTGAATTAATCCATTTGATGGATTAATAATTCCAAGAGATTATTGGGAGGTGGTGGAAACTTTAAGGAAGTGGTTCCTAGCTGGAGGTAGTAGGCCACTGGAGGCATGCCCTAGAAGGGTCTATTTTGTTCCCAGTCCTTTCTCCTCTCTGCTTCTGGGCTACCATGAGTTGAGCAACTTTCCTGTGTTAAGCCTTTCCACTGTGATCTTCTGCCTCACCACAGGCCCAAAGAAATGGGAGCTTCCAACCATGGACTGAAATCATGAGCCAAAGTTAATCTTTCTTCCCCTAAGATGTTCATGGCAGGTATTTTGGTCACAGCAATGAAAAGCTGAGTAACACACAGATCAAGCAGTTTCCAAAATGAAAAAAAAAAAAAAAAAAAAAAAAAATTAGGGCTCTTTCTTTTCTGGTGTTGTACAGTACAATATGTACACTATCCCATATATCCTAAGGACTTGACTGAGTATCTTCCAGTGCAATCAAGTCATGGATTGGTCTTCACTTAGAAAATACAGTAGGAAATCATAATCTCTCTAAATAGATTCTGAGAAACTAATTGCTCTCCCTGAATTCCATGCTTTTCCTGCCTTTTTGATACCTGTGCCTCTCTGTCTAGAATGGAAGTTTCTTCTTCACACATGGATGCCTATCTCTCTGTACAAGTAAGTGTTCTTAAAAGAAGCCATCTAAGCAGACATGCAATTTGCTGAAAGTATATTGAGTAGTTCACAAGACTGGGAGATTTGAGAACCAGATTGAAAGAATTTATGGCCAGAAAAGCCCCCATCATGAACTAGCCTAGAGAGGGAAACACCATCTCTTTTGCTGGGCTACATCTTGCTCTGCACACCCAGCTCATATCACCCCTCCTCTGTCCCCAGACTGCTGCTCAACCATACTCACTAAGAGTGAAAATATTGGCTGGGCCCCCATCATTGAAAAACTCACTTTATCTTCAGGGTCCAGCATGGAGCCTTTAAATGGTAAAGCCAAGTGAATACCCATACTCTTAGTTAGCACTTAAGGAAATGTAAGCTTCTAGGCAGGAAGTTTTAGGGGCATGCTCTAATATTTGTGAGAGAAAAAACTGCTGGCTCTTTAAATAACTATTAACATTTTTTCAAGTTGTCCTTTGTTTCAGACAGGGGTCCTCCAGAGAAAACCCCCAGGTACTAGCCAAAAATCACTCAGTCATTCTGAGTCACTCTTCTAGGTGACGTAGAGTGAATTTTGCTCTTTATAATATCATTATGATGGTAAATTCTCCACCTGGGAGGCATTTCTGTCTGCCATCTTTGAACATGTGAAGTGAGGAAGCATGATCTCAATCTGAGCATGTTTCAGAATGCACCCACCTCTGCTTGTGTTGAGAAGTCTTTCCAACATAAATGAGCATAAGTTTCCCTAATAAAATCCCCTTGCCTCAGAGTGTTTGGGGAGAGACACTGCTTTGGGCGTTATCTAGTGCTCTCCCTACTCGTGCATGTAACAAAGCCTTCTTCCCTCCTTTATCTCCTTTTGCTCATTGGCTGTGAACCCATTGTGTTCCATCAAAGATGAGCTGTTCCCTAGAGTCTTACCACTCCAAGTATGGTCCACGAGGGAAACTGTAAATCTGGCATCATCTGCCTCCTACTAAGACTCAAGATGCAGGACTTTTCCTTACACAGGAAAGGGCTCAAATGCAAAGTTTCCAAGGAAGACAAATGTCCATACACTCCTTAACCAAACATGATAGTGCTGCCTTTGTGTTCCTGGTTTCTTTTTTGGTCTGTTAACTCCTATAAGAAGCTATGAGATGAGCTCTAGGAGAGGAGGCTAAGAAGAGGGAAAGCTGGAAATAGGCCACGAAGGGAGACTGTGATAGATATTGGGAGGGGGGCAGATAGAAAACAGTGTGATCCCACCCAGCATGTGGCCAGGTCCTCCCAGACCATCTGAGCACTGAGGCATTTGAGCATCTTCTACATTCCTGGCACGGCAGGAGACAAACCTTCATTTGGTAGGATGTTTATATCCTAGTTGGAAGGAACACGTCTAAATAACCAATTGAAACAATATGAGGACTGCTTGTCAAATTTTGATACCAGCCTCCTGGGTATCTTGTTAAAAGTGCAGATTTGGAGCCAGGGGCTGGGAGTCTGCATTTTTAACAAGCTCCCAGGTGAGGCTGACGCAGTACTTCAGGGACATAGTTGGAATAGCAAAGCACAAGAGCACAGCACATCATTTGGGCTGACTAGGAGAGTGTCCAGATAAATCATAGTGCCCTGGGATTCTTGGAGCAGGGGAAGTTCCTGAGATCCAGGTGCTGGGATGGAAAGACTTAACGAAGGCTTGATAAGCCCGCAGGAGTCATTTAGTTGGAAAGGAGAGGGATGCCTACATTGAGCCAGTTGCGTATTACACCTAGGGTGACCAGCTGTCCCCACTTGCCCAGGACTGTCTTGGTTTAAACACAGAGAGTTCCATGTCCTGGGACCATGTGCCATTTTTCTGTGGTATTTGCCCAGTAACACCCAGCCAAAGGCACACAATAACTATGTGTTATTTGCTTGACAGATTGGCCAAGTTTATAGTACTTTGTGATGGTTAAAGTGACAGGAATCTGTTTCATTTCTGGTCTTAGTAATGGCTTGGAAAGGAAGCAGGGAAGTTTTAGATAAGGCAATCATTTTTCTTAATATTAGTGTGATATCAATCTTCACAGCAATATTTGTTGAGCAGGGCCTTTCCTTCATTATCCAGAAAATTGAACATTTCTAAGCACATGTTCCAACCCAGCACATGAAATGTCAGTAAGTGTTGGAGCCCTGAGAGAAGCCAGTCTCCGTACCTTTTGATCTAATTTGCATTTCAGCAGATCAGGTGGACCATGTCATTGTAAAATGTCCAAATTTGCTACAGCCATAGGGGGCCCAGGTCAGATCCCTGGCTTCATTCTTTCATATGTGGAAAATAAAAAATGTCAAGTCAAAAGTAGAATAGTGACCAGAGGGATTGGGAAGGATTCCAGGGTGGGTGTGGTAGAAAAGGTGGCTAGATATGATCGATGCATTCTACAGGAATTATGGAAATATCACATTGGTTTCCCATAATATGTATAATTAATATATATTAGTAATAAAAAAACTCAGTGTGCAGGCCAAGACCATCCCTGCAGCTGATGTCTTTCCTATAGAAATGCCTTTATTTGTTGTGATCACTTTCCTCCTCTCACTTTCCTCCTCGTCCACAAGTATAATGGCAGTTCCTTGAACAAAAGCACTACATTTTCTGCCTCAACTGGTGAGCCAAAAGACTCTCATTAAATTTGACATCTAGTTTTCCTGCCTAAGAAGCTCAAGCATCCAATCAGGGCCAGCTGCTGCTTTTCACAGAGCTGCTCCCACCAGCTGATAATCATGTGTGACCTGGGCATTGGCTCAGAGAGGGAGCAGGCCACCTGAACAAACAGCCTGCAGGTGCTGCTCCTGCTGACATTCTGTCCGGCCTTGTAAAAAATGTAACCGCCTCCTGCTGGCTGGTAAAAAGCCATTTTTTACTGGAATGTTGAAAGCCAGCGGTTTCAAGAGCAAAAATCAGTCTCTCATTCCCCTTCCTCCTCCTTCCTCTCTTCCCCTCCTCTCTTCTTTATCCTCCTTTCTTCCCTTCTTCCTCTTCCTTCTCTTCTCCCTTTCTCTTCCTCCTCCTCCTCCTTCTCCTCCTCTCTTCTCCTTTTCCTCCTTACCTCCCCCCTGCTCTCCTGTTGCTCTTCTCTCTCCTTCTCATCTCTCCTGCCCCTTTGTGATGGGGTTTGGGCCTCTAACATTTCTGTAAAAGGGCTTACTTTTCTTTTCACCAAATTCTTGCAGTCTGTGGAGGTATTGACTGCACAGTACCGCAGTGAAGTAGGAACCTCATTCTGCAATAGAGATCCAAGCCATCACAGATGCTGGAGGAGCAGTAGCAACAGCCAACTTGGAAATATCCAAGGTGAGGATTTGAAATCTGGCAGCAGATCCTTGCCCAGACTGACTTGAGACCACTATGGGACACTGCAAAGCCACCCCAACACAGTCCCTGATTCCACGGGCTGGCCTAGAGAGGCTGTGGGTAGAGATGCAGGTTTAGACAAGTAAGGACTATGAGGCTAGATGAGTAAGGCTTCTGCCCTCACCTTGGCACTTAGCTGTGTGGTGTCAGCAAGGTGGCAATCTTTCTGTGCCCACATTTATTCCTCTGTAAATAGGAGGTAACATGACTTCCTTTGTTAGAGTGATTATGAGGATCTAATGAGAACAAGTGTGTACATTTCCTACCCAGAATACAGTATACAGTTATGGTAAGTGCTAAATAATTGACTCTTTCCTTAGAAAGCCGAAAAGAGAAATCAGCAGGAAGCTGTGAACAGTAGCCAGTAATGGGAAGGAAACTGGCAAAAATATCAGCAGAGTAGATAAAGGCATTGACCCTTAGCCCCTGTAATCTGTCTGTTTGCACGGAGAATCCACAGCAGAAGACAGCTTGCTTTGGGAACAGCTGGGGGTGTAAGAAGAACCATTTCTAGAAGCAGCTACACTGATGCTGAGAACAGGAGAGTGATTTGATTTGTAGAAAGATCTCAGAGCCTCTATGGGAATGATTGCCAACTCCCTCCTGTACACAGGGTGTATATGGAGAGCTTCTACCTTGGGTCTCCAAGGCAATGAACATTTTCCTGAGTTTGGAACTTGGAGCTGATGGTTGGGATTGACAGGGTTCTTTAAACATTTTTCTTTCCCTAGATGGAACATTCTTTCCCATCTCAATTTGCAGGCCCCCTAGAAGGTCTGGCCTTCTTGGAATTTCTCGTAGCAATTCCAACTATCCCAGCTGTCACTTCCAAGCACCATATTTTCACTAACAAGGGCTAGCACGCCCTGGGTCCCCTTTCACTCCAAGCACAAACACCCCTAGTGCTATTTACATGCTGCCTTGTGCCAAGTTGGGTCTGCAGAACAGTGTCAGGGGAGAGTTCTGCGCCTGCTTCAGCTACCAGCATTCTTCCCTCCTATCCTTCAAGTAGGTGGCTTTGTAGTAGTTTGGAGAGGAGCAATTTTGCCCTTGAAAAACTCGTCTAGTCCAGTAATAAAATCACTACACTCTTTCTCTTTTTTTAACCCAGTGATGTTTTTTCCTAATTGATCACAACCAATAAGGCTGATTCTTGTCTGCACATTTGTTTTTGGACAACTTGTTCTATGGATTAATCCTAGTGGCTTAGAGAAAACAAGCACTTATGAAAGCATTGTCTCTGGGGCAGTGGTGGTGGGGGTGAACACAGAGAGGACTTCTCTGTGAAATGAGGTAAAGTGTTCTGTTTGGGTGCAGGTATATATTAATGATCTTTCTTTCTCTTTTTTCTTGGGAAACATTTTAATTCAGAGGCTCCTTAGAACAGATAGATGCGGGTGTGGTGCATGTATGTGTGTGTGCGTGTACACACACACACACACACACACACACACACACAATGTGTCTTCTCTTTAAAATTTCAAATTCAGCACTGCTATTTTTAAAAGACACATGGAGCTGTGCTGTAGTAGAACAATGCAGAGAGCTATTTGTGCCTGGTCTCAACTTAACGCCTGCCTGCCTGGGATGCCAGCATTTTCAGGCTCCATTAAAAAAAAAGTAGATGTTAACCATGAGCCCTTGTCCAAAGCCTGGGGAGAGTTTCAGTTGTAACATGAATTGCATAAGCTCCTAGCAGTCGATGATTTCTCTGGGCAAATGGAAGTCCATGAATGAAGATTTAACCAGGTTACAGGTTCCTGATGATGATTAGGGAAAGGGAGCATGTTACATTTTAGATTTTAAATGTTCCCCAAGACCAGGTGCTAAAGTCTCAATTGCCAGCCTATGGTGCTGTTGGGAGATAGTGAAACCTTTTGGAGGTAGAGCCTGGAGGAAGAAGTTAGGTCATTGGGGGGCACGCCCTTGAAGAAAACATTGGGACCCCTTCCTCTGTCTCTTGCTCTAGTGCTTCCCAGTTGCCATGAAGTAACCAGCATTGGTCCACCACATGTTCCCTGTCGTGGTTTTTTTTTTTCTGCTTTGCCTCAGGACCAAAAGCAATTGAGCACAGTTCTGAAACTGTGAGCCAAAATAAACCTTTCCTTCATTTAAGTCAATTTTCTCAAATATTTTGTCACAGTGGTAGAAAACTGAATAATAACCCAGAAGAGAAATGGCAACCTATATTTTGGAAATCCTGTATGATCATGACAAAATTGAACAGCATTTGTCCCTGTCTCACTTCCTGTTTCTTATACCAACTCTACCTTACTTCAGCCTCTGTCTTAATAAAAGGTAAGAATGCTTTGGAAGATAATGTCCCCTCCCTTATCTCCTACTATTCGTAAAGATCCCATTACACAAACACAAAGGTATAAAGCAGAAACTTCTAAATGATGCTCTCAAACAGGCACACAGGTATTCCTGAACTCATACACTGACTTAGCACAACTTGTAGCTGACACCTACCCCCATTGAATGTGGGCTCACACACAGAGGCAACAGCACATCTAGTCAGGGCCACTCAGGACTGAGGTCATGACCCCATGGTGACACATAATAACATTGATAGGTGGGTAGGGACATATGATGGGAAGTGTGGTGACTCCAGCATTGAGCAAGGCCCAGTGGCAGCACATTGGCCCTTTTCATCAGAACTTTGAATGACAGCAGAATGGGAAGAAGAGGGCCAATGAGGGAGATGTTTGTGGTGGTGAACAAAGTAATGACAGGAAGTCCAGGCCATTCCAACTCTTTGACCTCTTCCACTCCTCCTCCTGAGAACATGGCTTGTCTTGAACAAATGGCTAAACCACTGAAGATGGAATTGACTCCCAACCAGCCTCAGGTCTGGACCCCACCAGAACAAGTCAGTGTGGACACTCCATCCCTTCCTGGGAGATGTCCTGGGAAGGCTATTGAGGGGAAGGCTCTGGGCTTTCCTCCCTCCCTCCCAGTGTAGTAGGGGTGACTGGATCTCAGAGTCCTTTGTGAGAAATTCAAGGAGAAGCCAGTAAGAAGCACTGATCAGAGTTTGTTGCCAAAAACATTCACCTGGACTCACCCTACAGGGTTGTGACTCTTGGGGAATAAATCAAATGGAAAGAAACAGAACCCTACTGTGATGGTTAATTTCATGAGTCAGCTTGACTGGGTCATGGGATGCCCAGAAGACTGGTTAAACATTACTACTCTGTGTGTCTCTAAAGCTGTTTCTGGAAGAGATGAGCACTTGAGTTGGTGGACTAAGCAAAGCAGATGACCCTCCCCCAGTGTGGGTGGGTGTCAATCCATCAAGGACCTGAAAAGGGCAGAGGAAGATCAAATTTATACTCCACCTGATTGCTTCATCTGGGACATTGTCCTTCTGTCTTTAGTGCTCTGGGTTATTAGATCTTCAAATTCAGACTGGAATCAACACTGTTGACACCTTTGATTATCAGGCCTTTGAACTACATCACTGGTTTTTCTTGTTTTCCAGCATGCAGACAACAGATAGGTTTTCTCAGCCTCTGTATTTCCATAATAAATCTCTTTCTAGAGATTTGGATTATGGAGGCTGAGAATCCCCATGATTTGCTATCAGTAATTTGGCGATCCAGGATAAGGATATATAGGATATGTCCTAATGGTTCTATTTATCTAGGGAACCATGACTAATACACCTGCCCTACTAGGTCTATTACAATCAGGAATCACCACCCTAATATACATGAGGTAGACCATAGAGCTATAATTAGGCCTAACAAAAATGACTGTCCTGCTGCAACTGCTGAAGGCCAGCAGGGGGCTGTTTTGGTTTGTGCAAGTGCTGATACACAGTGAGTTTTCTGATTATCACATGATCTCTTGGAGGTTACACTCTTAGAAGGTTAATGGTTATGTTCCTTAGTCCTTCTTGTTTTCTCTCAGTCTCAACCTCTTACATGTCTAAAGGTCAAATCCTGACAGAAGTCTCCATAACACTTGGAGTAAATGCCAAAGTCCTCGCAGTAGCTTGCAAAGCCTTTTGCAACCTGGGTCCCTGCTTCTTGCTGTCCACATCATCTACAGCTATCCCCACTGCCACCCTGCTCTAGACCCTCACCTCCTGGCTGACCTCAAATGTAATCTGTCTACCCATTTGGGGGCCATTGATATTCTTTCTAGAAGATCCTCTCTCAAATATCCATAAGCCCTCCTTCCACATTCCCTCAAGTCATATTTAAATGTCCCCCTTTCAGTGAAGACTCACCAGGGACCCCTGAAATTATACATCCATTTCTCTATATCCCATTCTCCCTGTCTTGATTTATTGTTCTGTTTAGCACCTCACACAGTCTAACATCTATATGTTTGATTGTTGATCTTGTGTCTTTTTCTCCTATTAGAATATAAATTTCACTTACTTTTGGTTCCTTCCTGTATCTATAAGCCCTAGAATAGGACCCAGAAAATGATCAAATAATTGTTTAACAAATGTGTCCCTTTCAGTTAAAGCCCTGTCTCCCTAAGCCCAATGGGGAAGACCAACATCACTGGAAGGAAGGAGTGCACAAGGGACTTGGGATGACCTTGGGAGGCTTACCCAGTTCATGCATCTGCCTTTAAGTGATTTTTCACATCTAAGACCACCTTGCAAATATCAAAGTGTACAAGAAATCCAGCTTATCTGCCTCCATCTCAACTTAGTTTCTGTTTCAAGATCATTTTCTATCAGGATAATGGGATCTTACCCTTTCTTTTCTGTGAGGTAGTGTCTAAGTGCAGGAGACTTATGTCACACCAAGGAGAGGGTGGGTAAGCATCAATTTGCTGAACTGTCATCTGCTCACATGATTACCTCCTAGAATGTCCAGTATGTCACTGGGGCCTCTGTCCTTCCATGTTAGGTAGCCCTGGTAAGATCCTTTGTTCCCTTCTACACATCCCCCTCAGTTCTGGTTACTCTGTTACTTCCACAGCACTCAGGTCATAGATACAATGATGCTACTGCAGCCCTGAGCTAAAACATGCCTCAGACTGTTACAGCTTCCAGTGCTAGACCTACTACTAACAGGCTTTGCCAGGGAAGCAGGGGGATGGACACTGCCCAACATTCTGAGAATAACCAGGGTCTAATAATCTCATAATGTCTCTTCAATCACTCTAGAAAAACAGAGAAATTTCTCTATCCGGTAGCAGAAGGAGAAATCAGAGGGCTTTGCATCATGAGGAGGATAACATGCACTGTTCGTTGTTGGCTTTGAAGATAGAGGGGCCATATGCAAGACTAGCAATGTCCTCTAGGAGCTGAGAGAGACCCTTGGCTGACAGTCAGCAAAGAAACAAAGGCCTTCCTAGAGCTGCAAGACACGAGATTCTGCAAATACCCTAACTAGGCTCAAAAATAGATCCTTCCCCAGAGCTTCCAAATAAAAGGTCCCAGCCTGGCTATACCTTGATTTCAGCTTTATGAGACCCTGAGCAGTAAACTCAGCTGAGCCCATCTGGATTTCTGACCTATAGAACTGTGAGCTAATAAATGAGTGTTGTCTTGAGCCACTAAGTTTGTGGTAAGTTGTTACACAGCAACACAAAATTAATGTGGGGTTAACACCAAAGTACCTGCCACTGGGCAGATACTTAATAAATTCAATGGCCCATCCAGAGGGGTCATATTTTTCTTAGAGGGCTGAATTTACTACATAGTTCAGCGGGGGAGTGGGGTGGGGAGTGGGGGGTGGGGCCCTGGGAAAAAGCATCTTCTGTATTACTTTGTTTCTTTGTGGCATTTCACTCTGGAATTTGTCTTGGCTTGGCTGTGCCTCAAGAATGAGATAAGGTACTATTTAAACCTAAAATAGACATGATGGGATGGAGTTGTATCTGGGAGATACTTGTATGTTATGGTAGAAGATCATGATTTTAAAGAAAACCTTAGTGTGAAAAATTCTAAAGTTAAGACAGGTAATGTATAAAGAAGCAAGGACAGAGGAGTCCACAAAAGGGAAGATCTCAGGAGAGGGAGAAAGTGACTACAAAAAGTGATGGTGTTTATCTTTGCTCTCTTTAAAGGTTCTGGAGCTCCATATCAAATAAACAAGAATTGTTAGCTTTTTAATATGTTTTTTTTTAGTTGTAGGTGGACACAATACCTTTATTTTATATATGTGGTGCTGAGGATCGAACCCAGGGGCTCACACATATGATACAAGCGCTCTACCTCTGAGCTATAGCCCCAGCCCCAAGAATTGTTAGTTTTAAAAATTGATACTTCTGGGCTGGGGTTGTGGCTCAGATGTAGAACATCCACCTAGCATGTGTGAGACACTGGGTTTGATCCTCAGCACCACATAAAATTTTTAAAATTGCTACTTCTTTGAATCTCTTGTTGTTCTTTGAAAGTCAATATAACCAGCTTTTCTTTAAGAGCTCTGGAAAACACCTTAACTTCCAAACACCCAAAAGATCTGCAAGGAGATGAATGGAGGATGGTGAAAGGAAAAAAAGAATTTGTATTTAACCCATGCTGAAATTTTTTAATCAAGTCAACTTCCTGCTTAACATCCCAGCACAAAGCAATCACTGTCCCTTCTGAACTCCTTGAAGGTTTTTATCTTCACCATCTGGCAATTAATCACTTGCTGCCCCCCCGGTATCTTTTCTCTTGTCTTCTTTGCATTTGGTCCTGCCATTTAATTTTTCACAGATTTATGTCTGGCCTCTTTATTGAGTTCCCACTGAGTCTAGCACATTGTAAGCACGTAATAAATAGCTCCCATGGAATGGTTTTGCTCCAGGCAACCTTAATGAAAAGTAGACAGGGAAGACTTTGAACCATCCCGGGTAGAACTGCAAAGATTCTGAAGGGCTGGAGCATGCAATTGTAGCCTCCTGGGGCTGGAACCATTTTTCAGAGGAGGTAGGCCTTTTCCTGTCAGCTTCCCCTCTCACCTTAGTTTTCTACTTTCTTCAGTGATGACCACGATGGTCTCACTCTGCTTCAGTTGTTCTCCAGCACTTGCAGAACTAGCCTGGCCTGGGACTTGGTCTTTGGAGAAGCCCAACCCTTAACCTGAGATTTTTTAGCCTTTAGGATGAGAGACCGATGATTTACAAGTCTCTCTCTTCCTCTGGGTCTTTCTCTCTTCCTTATCTATGAATCTGTGAATAATTTTCTCTGTCTTTTCTGAGTCTACGAAAAGAAGAAACTTCAACTTGAAGGCTTTCAGTCAGACACAAGAATCTGTCTCACCAGTGAGAGATAGTAACTAGTGCCATAGGGACCTGAGGAACACAAGGAGGCCTTTTCTAAGCACGTCCTTAAAGAGAACTTCTCTGCTGTCTGGCATGATTTCTGTACTCCTCTCTGTCAGATATACTATGTGGCTCAAAAATAGACCTGGACCCACAGTATTTAGAGAAGTAGTGGCAAAAAGAACCCCTTGCCCCAATCTCTTCTTCAATGCACAATCTTTAAAATTGTTAAAATATAAAGGATTCTCAAAGAAATAGGAAATGTACCATGCTGGGCCTGCTTTGGCTTTAATCCACCTGTCTTTTGAAAGTTTTTCTCACTCTAACGGTGTCTTCTAACAGCTGAGAAGGCATAAAGGCCTCATGCTAACTGGGCAGCCCAGGCCCCTTTCCCTGTGGCCAAATTCCAGGAATTCTAAGATAGCACCAAGATTCCCACCCCCCAGGGTACATGCCCTGTCTGTCCTCCCATGAGTGTAGGTGGGACCTGTGAGTGTAAGGAGAATGCCACTCCCCGGATTAAGCTGCATTACAGGGCAAAGTGTAGGCCACTTTACATTATATGTGTCTTCTTTATAGCAGACCAAAGGGAGAGTTGAAAAGAGAGTGGGTGCTCCTGGGTCTATTCCCAAAGGACTTAAAAACAGCATATTACAGTGACACAGCCACTTCAATGTTTATAGCAGCACAATTCACAATAGCTAGGTTGTGGAACCAACCTAGATGTCCCTCGGTAGATGAGTGGATAAAGAAAATGTGGTATATATACAAAATGGAATTTTACTCAGCAATAAAAGAGAATAAAATAATGGCATTCGCAGGTAAATGGATGAAGTTGGAGAATATAATGCTAAGTGAAATTAGTCAATCTCAAAAATCCAAATACTGAATATTTTCTCTGATATAAGGAGGCTAGTTCACAGTGTTGTTGGATGGGGGTACATAGGAGGATTAGAGGAACACTATAATGGTCAAAGGGAAAGGAGGGGAAGGGAGGGAGCAAGGGGGGAAGGAGGGGAGAAAAAAAGAAAAGGTGGTTGAATGAGATGGATATCATTATCCTAAATGCACGATTGAAGACCTGAATGGTACGAATATACTTTGTATACAAACAGTTGTATGTAAAAAGATGCTATATATGTGCATTATGAATTATAATACATACTACTATTATAAATAAAAAAATAAATTAAAAAAAACACCTCTAACCAGAGGTTTAATTAACCTCTGAATATTAAATCTACCTTGAATTTCCAGGATAAAATCTACTTACTTATTATGTAGTATCCTTTTTATATATTGTTGGATTTGACTTCTTAAAATTTGTTTGGAAGTTTTACATCTATATTTATGACATATTGCTCTGTAGTAGTCTTGCAATGACCATCATGTTTTTATATTCTTTTTATTGCTGAACAGTCTTTTATTGTAAGGATACATGACAACTTGTTATCCATTCATCTATTGGTAGATATTTGGGTTGTTTCTACAAATAAAGCTGCTAAAAGCAAAAAAAAAAAAAAAAAAAAAAAAAAAAGAAAGAAAAAGAAAAGAAAGAAAGAAAGAAAAGAGAGTGGGTGGTTGTCCTGCTGGCTTTAGAGAAGTAAGTGTCCACATGGTATGGGAACTACAGGACTAGGACAAGAATGTGGCCTGAGCAGAGGACATAGATATACCATGTCCAGATTCCAGACCAAGAAACTGAGAGGATACATTTGTGTTGTTTAAGCAACAATTTGTGGCAATGTGTTGTCTAGCAATAGAAAATGTGTATGGTTTCAATATATCCCCCAAAAGTTCATGTATTGGAACTTAGTCCCCCAAGTCATATGTTCATGGAATTTGAAATTGAAGCCTTTGGGAGGAAATGAAGATTGAGTGATACCATGAGAGTAGGGCCCCCATGATGGCATTAGTGGCTTTATATGAAGAGGAAGAGGGACCTGAGCTCGCACACTTGCTATCTCACCTCATAATGTCTTCCACCATGTTATGATGCAGCAAGTAGGCCCTCACATGGTGCTGAGCAAATGCTGGTGACATGTTCTCCAACTCAGTCTCCAGAACCATGAGCCAAAAACTTCAATTGTTTATAAATAACTCAGTCTCAGGTACTTTGATATAGCAACAGAAAATAGCCTAAGATACCACATCTCTCCCTTCACTTTAATTGTCAGCCTGATAGGAGGAAGAAAACATCAATCAAAAAAGTAACCTTACCTTCATGATAGGTATAACTGAGCAATATTTTTTTTCCTCCCAGGAAGACCTGTTTTCAAATTGGTCAAATAAGTCAAGTTTTCATCACTGTGAACAAAATACCTGACAAAAACAACTTAAAAGAAAATATGTTTTGGGGCCTGGTGTGGTGGCGCATGCCTGTAATTCCAGCACTTGGGAGGCTGAGGCAGGAGGATCATGAGTTCAAAGCCAGCCTCAGCAATGGCGAGGCACTTAGCAACTCAGTGAGACCCTGTCTCTAATACAATACAAAAAAAGGGCTGGGGATGTGGCCCAGTGGTCGAGTGCCCCTGAATACAAACCCCAATACCAAAAAAAAAAAAAAAAAAAAAGAAAAGAAAAGAAAAGAAAATATTTTGGTTCATGATTTCAGAGATCTCAGCCCATGGTTTTCTGGCTATAAGACAGAAACATCATGGTGGGATGAAATGGTGTAGGAAAGCTGTTCACCTCATGGCAGCCAGGAAGCAGAGAGAGAAGCCAAAGAAAAGTAAACCCTTCCGGGGCACACCCCTAGTAACCTAGTAACCCTCTTCCTGTACTAGGTCCCACCTCCCAATAGTCCATTCAGCTTTCAATGGATTAATCCATCAAATGGGTTAATCCACTATGAAGTCAGAACCCTAGTGGTCCAATCATTGCCTTAAAGTTCCACCTCTGGACCTTGCTACACTAGGCACTAGACTTTCAACACATGAGCTTTTGGGAGGACATTGCTGATCAAACTCTAATTTCCATTTTCACCATTGCCTCCTTGCCCACACTCCAGCCATTCACTGGGTACCACTGTGTGCCAGGAACTCTCACATATGGAGTGCCATTGTACCCTTGAAGCCACCTGCCTAGGCATGGCTTGCTGTTGGTCACCTCCCAGAAAATGGACCCCTTTGCCTGAGGTCTTAACACCAGACAGAAAGGACCATGGAGACTGGAACTCAGGGTGTCTCAGTTCAAAACTCCCTGTTCTTTCAACTCTAAAGTGGGATCTTAGAAAAGGGGGAATTCCTAAAATTACAAATTATGCTGACCTTGTTGTGGAAACTATGGCCTCAAGATCCTTGACTGGACATAGGTGTATAGGACATAAAGTGTGACACCTAAAGGAATGAGGAAATTTGCTTTTGCTTGAGAGCTGGGACTTTGAGGCTTCCTGAGAATCCCCGGCCTCTGCTTTCCTTCCTGAGGTCCCTCATACAGTGCAAGGCCTAGAACAGTCAATGTCACAGGTGGTGACAGTGTCCCCAAGGGGAGGGATAGGTCACTCCTCCGTGTTTGTCAAGGAACATGGTGGCTCCTTTCCTGGCAGAGGGTTGCCCAGGTCAAAGCCCAGAGAGTGCTTCCTAGGAATCTCTGCCTTCACTGGTGATTTGTTAAAAAAGTAAATAGGGACAAGGCAACATTGAGGCATGGGAGTAGGGTTTTAAAAAAACAAAAGTATCTCTGCCCTAAGTGTGGGTAGACACTGCCTTGAGATGGGTGAAAGAGGAAGGAAGTTGTCAGTAAGAGACAAGTTCCAAATACCAGAGAGCACCATGTTTTTGTTATGAACCGAACACTGGTATTTGGGCAACCGTGTATGATTGGTTGGGTTTTCTTCCTTCTTAGAGATAAGAAGAAATAATATTCAAACAGTCAAAGTTCAAAATCTGTGGCTTTTTCCTGAGAAATGCTAAAAACAAGTTAATGAAATTTTAATTCAAGAGAGATTGATTAGCCTTCCATCCTGGCCCGGGCACTCTCTTCCCCCAACACTGCTGCTTATGCACTACTTCTGTGAGGGCTTCAGGGTACATTTATGCTTTTCTTGCTGTCTATATTATTTTTCTTTTCTTTCTTTCTTTTTTTTTTTTTTTTTTTTTTTTTTTTTAAGATCTTTGTTCCTTTCCTTCCCTCCAAAGCTAGAGCAGGGAATTTTTTTTTTTTTTTTTTTTTTTTTTTTTTTTTTTTTTTTTTTTTGTTTCCTGTTCTTGTTGTTCATTGCCATAGAAATATTCCTGGGTATCATAACATGATCCGCTGGAAGCACAGGTCTGCAAACCGGTGTCCCCACTTCTTACTAAAGCCCAGAGAATTTCTGAAAGGAGAACAAGGATGCCTTTTCTCTTGTGCTCTGTGTCAGCACAGATTAAGCACAGAGAATATAGCTTTTCCCATAACAGTTTATTGCAAAATGTTAAAGAATACAGTGAAGTTGAAAGAATCTTACAATGGTCCCTGCTATCCTGATTCTAGAATTAACCTATTACTATACTGGCTTTATGATATATCTGTCCATCTTTCCATTTCCCTCTCCACCCATCCATCTTTCTTGTTTTATATGATGAACTTTGAAGTAAATCACAGTCATTGGTACATTTCCCCTTAAATACTCTAGCATGTATCTCTGAGAATTCAATATATATATATATATATATATATATTTTTTTTTTTTTTTTTTTTTTTGGTGGTACCAGGGATTGAACTCAGGGGCACTCGACCACTGGGTCGCATCCCCAGACCTTTTTTGTATTTTATTTAGAGACAGGGTCTCACTGAGTTGCTAAGTGCCTCACCATTGCTGAGGCTGGCTTTGAACTCGCGATCCTCCTGCCTCAGCCTCCCAAAGTGCTGGGATTACAGGCGTGCACCACCGCGCCCGGCTAATATATAATTTTTAATGTAACATCTACACCCAGTGAAATGCACAAATCTTCTATGTATGTTGGCTGAGTTTGGAGAAATGCATCCAGTGTTGTAACCCAAATCCTCAGCAATATCAGAGCTTTATCTTCACTCTAGAAGATTCCTATGTGCCCCTTCCCAGCCACTTGCTGCCCCTACGCTACCCCGCAATCTCTTTCTTGATTTTTTCCACTGCAGATTATTTTTCTCTCTTCTTGAATATCATGTAGATGTGACAATACTGTTTGTACTCTGTCACATAAGGCTCCCTCCTCTCAGCACAACGGCAGCAAGGTATATCTGAGCTTTTCTTTTCATCATGGGATTGTGTTCCCTGGCATGAATATAATTCAACTTGTTTATCCATTCTGTGGTTTCCAATTTGGGGCTATTATTTACATATATTGAAGAGAAGACCACAACATTGAAATAATAAAAATGGAAATGAACAACAACAAAACTAAACAAACAAAAATGCCTGTTTAAGAGCTTCTTTTGTCAGATTTCAGTAACAAATATCTGGAAAAATCCTTTGACACTTGGAAGCTAAAGCAAACCCATACTTCTAGAAAAATCAATATGTCAAAGACATCAATGGGGAAATTAGAAAGTTTTTGAATTGAGATAATATGAATATAAAATGTCAAAATTTGTGGAATACAACATAAGCAAGACTTAGAAGGGCATTTATAGCATTAACATCTATATTTTTTTAAAAAAATGTCTTTTTTTTAGCTTTTTTATTTTTTTAATTTATAATAGTAGTATGTATTACAATTCATAGTGCACATATATAGCATCTTTTTACATACAACTGTTTGTATACAAAGTATATTCGTACCATTCAGGTCTTCAATCGTGCATTTAGGATAATGATATCCATCTCATTCAACCACCTTTTCTTTTTCCCCCCTCCCTCCTCCCTTGTTCCCTCCTTTCCCCTCCCTTCCCTTTGACCATTCTAGTGTTCCTCTAATCCTCCTATGTACCCCCATCCAACAACACTGTGAACTAGCCTCCTTATATTAGAGAAAATATTCAGTATTTGGATTTTTGAGATTGACTAATTTCACTTAGCATTATATTCTCCAACTTCATCCATTTACCTGCAAATGGCATTATTTTATTCTCTTATATTGCTGAGTAAAATTCCATTTTGTATATATACCACATTTTCTTTATCCACTCATCTACTGAGGGACATCTAGATTGGTTCCACAACCTAGCTATTGTGAATTATGCTGCTATAAACATTGAAGTGGCTGTGTCACTGTAATATGCTGTTTTTAAGACCTTTGGGAATAGACCCAGGAGTGGGATGGCTGGATCATAGGGTGGTTCCATTCCCAGTTTTCCAAGAAATCTCCATACTGCTTTCCATAACGGTTGCACCATTTTGCAGTCCCACCAGCAATGTATGAGTGTGCCTTTTTCCCCACATCCTCTCCAACATTTATTGTTGTTTGTGTTCTTAATAGCTGCCATTCTGACTGGATTAAAATGAAATCTTAGAGTAGTTTTTATTTGCATTTTTCTCATTGCCAGCGATGTTGAGCATTTTTTCATGTATTTGTTGATTAATTGTGTATCTTCTTCTGAGAAGTGTCTTTTCAATTCCTTAGCCCATTTATTGATTGGGTTTTTTTTTTTTTTTGGTGTTAAGTTTTTTGAGTTCTTTATGTATTCTAGAAATTAGTGCTCTATCTGATGTGCGTGTATTAAATATTTGTTCCCAATTATTGGCTCTCTATTCACCTCACTGATTGTTTCTTTTGCTGAGAAGAAGCTTTTTTGTTTAAATCTATCCCATTCATTAATTCTTGGTATTAATTCTTGCACTACAGGATTCTTATTAAGGAACTTGGGGCCTAATCCGACATGTTGGAAATTGGAGCTTACTTTTTCTTCTATTAGGCGTATAGTCTCTGGTCTAATTCCTAGGTCCTTGATCCACTATGAATTGAGTTTGTGCATGGTGAGAGAATCTGACATAAAATTATATTTAAGAACATACACTGTATGATTTCCATTCACTTAAATTTTTAGTTTTGTCTTTTGACCCAGGAAATATGGCTAATTTCATCAACATTTTGGGTGCATTGAGAAGAGTATATTTTATTGCTGTTGGATATATTATTTTATAAATGACAATTGGTCAAATTGGTTACTACTGCTGGGTGTTGTGGTGCACGCCTATAAGCTGAGGAGTTCCAGAAGCAGAGGCAGGAGGATCACAAGTTCAAAGTCAGACTCAGTAATTTAGGGAGGCCCTAAGCAACTTAGTGAGATCCTGTTTCAAAAAAAGAAAATAGAAAGGGGTAGAGATGTGGCTTAGTGATTAAATGTCCCTGGTTCAATCCCTGGTACCAAAATAAAATTTAAAAAATAATAAATAAATAAATAAATAAATAAATAAATAAATAAATAAATAATTGGTTAATACTGTTGCTCAAGTTTTCTGTACCTTTGTTTATTTGTTTTGGTATTGGGGTTGAACCCAGGCACACTTTACCAATGAGCCACATTCCCAACCCTTTTTATTTTTTGAGACAGGGTCTCGCTATGTTTCTGGTCTTGAATTTTCAATCCTTCTGCCTCAGCCTCCCAAACTGGGATTATAGGGTATGTACCACCATGCATAGCAAGTCTTCTCTATCTCTATGGATTTTTATCTCTTTTTCTATCAATTATTGAGAGAGGAATTGAAATCTCTGACTTTAATGGTTGGTACCTCTAGATCTCCTTTAAATTCATTATTTTTTGCTTCATGTATACTAAGGCTCTATTATTGGATATGTAAATGTTTAAGATTATTATGTCCTCTTGATGAATCGACTCACTTGTCATTATAAAATTACCCTTTCAATTCCTGAAAACATTCTTTGCTCTGAAATCTACTTTGTCTGATATTAACAAAGTCTATACAACTTTAAAAAAAAAGTGCTCCTTTTGTTGCTGTGACCAAAGGACCTGACGAAAACAATTTTAGAGGAGGAAAAGTTTCTTTGGCAGTCATGGTTTCTAAGATCTCAGTCCACAGATGCCTGACTCCAATTGCTCTGTGCCTGAGGTACAGCAGAACATCATGGCGGAAGAGTGTGGTGGAGGAAAATGGCTCAGGACATGGCCACCAGGAAGCAGAGACTCCTCCACTCAGCAAGGACAAAATATATACCACAAAGGCTCATTCCCTGATGACCCACCTCCTCCAGCCATACCCGCCAGTTACTACCCAGTTGATCTATTTAAGGGGATTTATGTACTGATTAGGTTAAGATTCTCATGACCTAATCATTTCACCTCTGAACTTTCTTGCATTGTCTCATACATGAGCTTTTGGGAGACACTTTGTATATAAACCATAAGAATACCCAACACACATGTACATACACACACACAAATGAACACTCATGAAATCTTTGACGTTTAGAATTTCATAGCACCTTTTGAATATTGCTACTAATAGCATATATTTATGAACACAATCTATAGTCTAGAAATTCTATTTGGATAGAAAAACTAGAATTATAAGTTGCATTAGTTGTTCTCTTAACATATAGATTGGCGAAAAGTGGTAGAAAACAATTTGTTTTTCCCAGGCCAGCCTGGCATTTTATAAAATGTAGTTTATACAGATAACAATAATATACTATATATTTTGAAAAGATAGAAGAAAAGATTTTGAAAATTCCACCATAAAGAAATAATAAATGATTGAGGAGATTTGTTTAACCTGACATAAATATTATACAATGTATAGATATATCAGAACATTATATGGTATCTCAATAATATATACAAATTTTGTTTTTTTAATATATCAGTGAAAATAAATTAAAAATAAAAATATAAAAAATAAAAAATATAGCTCAGGATAGTGGGAAATTATCATTAACTTTTAATAATTGTGGTCCAATGGATATGGAAGTATAGCACTAAAAAGTAGCTTTATTCGCTCATCAAGAAAAGTCATTTCAATGTACAGGTTGAAAATTCTAGATACTTCTATGTATTTAACAACACTTCCCTGAGTAAGAGGCAGCATGAGGTCTTAGAATATATAGAAGGGTCTGGCCTGAATCTCAGCCATGGGGTCTAGCTACATTGCATGATATCTTATCTGCAAAATGAAGAGGTTGGAATGGATAATTCTGAACATTATCAAATTTCTACATATGAGATGTTATGGTAGTTAGGTATTTTGCCAATGTCTATCAATTTTTCAGAAAACAAAAACCTACCAAAAAAAAGTTATTCAAGAAAAAATAGAGAGGGGCAATTATTGTAAGACCAAAGGGATACTCATGGCGGTTCACAGGCAGAACCTCTGGTCCAGACGGGTCATCCAGGGAAAAACTGGGACTCAGCAGATCAGGTCTGAGGGATTCTACCTGTACAACCCAAGGCATCTCATAGAACACCCTTGCTTCTGCTTTTTTGTGTGAATGTGGTGTGTGTGTGTGTGTGTGTGTGTGTGTGTGTGTGTCTGTTGGGGGAGTCTGCTTCCTTCTCACTCCTTCTCTGCAGCCTGCTCCTGCTCTTCCTCCTCCTCTGTTCACGCACAGCCCATCATGCCACCTTTTACCACCCTCTGCAGTGGGAGCTTTCTGTTTCAGCCCCCGCTGCTACCATTTGTTGTTCAATAAGTATATATTGTAATAAAGAAATCAAGTTAATTGTATATAAATGCTAGCTGTCTTTCAAATCTCTTCTTCATTTACAGGACTGTGACTCAGAAGCCCTTTCAGAAACTAGTGTTGACTTTGGGAAACAGAAGGAACTTCACTGGGATCTTGTTTGTTGCTATGTCATTGGGACTTTTTTTTTCCATTTTCTATCCACATTCTTTATTTATTTAGTTGAACTTTTCATGAGGCTGGTACTGATGGTACACCGTTGGGTTTGGAAAGTGGGAGGGAGGTGTGTCAATGAATAAGACAGTGTGCCAGCTTTAGGAACCTCACCACCCAGTGGGCAGCCTTCTGTGATTATCCAGGGAGATCTTTGTGGAGAAAGTGAGTTTTGAGTGTACAATGAAGTGAGGAGCATTTGGTGTTTTTCAAAAGCAGGGATCCCTCTTTTTAAAGAATAGACATTCTGTTTATGGATTCCTTGACTTCTTTTGTCTTCTCTCTTTTTTAAAAAAAAATTATTTATTTATTTTAATTAGGTATATATGACAGCAGAATGCATCTTGATTCATTGTACACAATTGCAGCACAACTTTTAATTTCTCTTATTGTACATGATGTAGCGTCACACCATATGTACAGTCATACACGTACTTGGGACTGCTTTGAGAATTTAATGAGATAAGATAAGTGAAACACTTAATGTGTGGCTTAAAGAATCCATAAGTAGTAGCCACTTTGATTATTCTAAGAGCTATCACCATTTGGAATCTGCAGAATTATTTTTTGTAGTACCCATTGTAATTATTATGAGGGATTTTGTTAGTTTGATTGATTAGTTTTGTCTTGGTGTTTCTAAAAAGAACAGAAAACAAACGATGTCAATAGAGGTTAAATAAACTTAATTTTGCAGATATTTTTCAAATATGCTCATTTGGAAAAACACAGGTTTTCTCAACAGCACTGACAACACAGATTTCCAGAAGCAAATGACCCTTCCACAGGTCCCTGGATTTTGTGTATCCCTTTCTGGGAGCTGATCTGCTGGGGAGTGAACTTGGAGACTTAGGCACCACCACATAACACTGGAAAAATCATCAATTTTCTGCTTGACCAGAACAGGGAGGGGACAAGGTAAATGGACAATATTGGTTCTTTCAGAGCCATGGTTATACTATTTCAGGTTTCATTGTCTACAGACAACCCACCTACAAGAGTGTTGTGTTTGGTGGACCCTACTAAGCTTGTCCCATCTACTATCAGTTCTTGACCATTCATGACTCTTTCCTTCTCAAGATTGTTTTTTCCTGCTATCAGAACATGTCATAGAAGATAGAAGCAGTAACAAGAGAACTGAGGACACAGTGTACCATAATGGGTTGGGACAGGTGGGTGTGTGATGTGTTAGTTTTTCACTGCTATGACAAAATACTTGAAAAAATTTAACTTAGAGGAGAAAGTTTTTCTGTCACAGTGACAGAAAGCTGATGAAAACAAATTCAATATTTAAAACTTCCTGGTGTCTTGGTATCAAACACCAGTAATTGGTTTTAAGGCCCACCTTAATCCAGTATTCCCTCATCTTAATTAGATTATATCTGCAAAGATCTTATTCCTGAATAAGGTCATATTCACAGGTACTGAGGGTCAGGACTTGAAATAATTTTAGGAGAACAGAATAATTTCACAACAATTCCCAAGGATTTGTCCTTGGTTCTTCTTTCTTTTGACTGTCATCCCTTGAACCCTAATGATCCCCATGACCTTACCACCTTCTTGACTGAATTTGACATAAAATATACAAGTCAATTAGAGGAATGGAAGAGACCCTATAAAGAAATCCTGGTATATATGGGAACTTTACATATAAAGAGGTGGAGCTCCAATTCAGTGAGAAAAAATGATTTATTGAATAACTGTTGCAAATAAAATGTGCTTTTCTTTGAAAGATAGTTGACCATACCTCATATTGTATACAATATTTCAGGTACACTAAAAGCTTTTCTGTAAAAAATAAAATAATATAAACTTAGAAAAGGTATTTTGCAGACTATCTTTACCTCCTAGGGATTGTGGAGATCTTTTAAAGTAAAAGAGAAAATTCAGAGACTTTTAAAGAAAGATACTGTTTAACTACAGAAGAATTAGCAGGGTTTTTTTTTTTTTTTTCTCAATTTGTATTTGTTAGGGATATTAGAAAGAGAATCAAAGAAAAAATGTGAATGGAAAGAGAATTTTAAATGTCTGATAGATAAAGGGTTGCTAACACAATAGGTAAAATGACTTACAAATAGGACAAAAACAAAAATTTCTTTTAAACATGGACAATAAGTATGAATAGGCACCTTTACAATAAGCAAATCCAGTTGGCCAATAGGTACAAAAAATAATCAATACAAGCTGACCATCAGGTGTTGTGTCTGTACAGTGTTTAAAAAAAAGAAGCAAAAAAGTCACCAGCAACATTTAGAATTGGAAAGATTTACAAGAAGAATTTCAGTTGTTACCTTCATTTGGTAGGTCAGAAAGCTAACACTCAACTTGTGTTTGTCTTGCTTTGATCTGAATGTTTGTGTCTCCCCAAAATTAATAGGTTGAAGTCCTGCCCCCAAAGTGATGCATCAAAAAATGGGGGCTTTGGGAGGTAAACAGGTCACGGGGTAATGCCCTTATAAAAAGAGACCTCAGAGGGTTGCCTTGTCCCTTGCATATGTGAAGGAAGACACTTTAGAGGGTACTATCTGTGAACCAGAGAGTGGGTCCTTATCAGATACTGAATCTGCCAGTGCCTTGAACTCCAGGCACTGTGAGGGAAATGTGAGGGAAAAACTGTGAGGGGAAAAAAGTCTGTTGTTTATAAGCCACACAGTATATGATATTCAGTTATATCAGTTCAATGGGACTAAGATAACCCCTGAGCAGAACTGGTTCACCACTGTGGTAACCAGCACACCATGAAATTATAGGCATCCTTGTTCAAAGAGCAGGGGAAATACTATTAATCTATAAAATGTTGTCCTTTCTTTTGTAGTCTCTCTGGTCCTGATATGCCTTTTATTTTCTATGTTGTACTCTGGTTGGAGCAATGGGTTTCTGAGGGGCTGATGCAGCTCCCACACCACAGGGAGTTCTGCATAAATAGGGACTCAATCAGCTTCTTCATGGAGAGGACAGCCCCCCACACACACCCCCACCCCCGCCAGCTGCAGATTCATCTGCTCCATGCACCATGCCCCAGGGGGATGTGGGAATGTCAGTCTCCCTTTCCCAGCATCCTTCAGCCCTGACCCACTGCCCATGCCACAGGGACCCTTGAGGGAGGTCATCCTCGGCACTGGGTTGTACTTGGTACTTGGATTGAGGCTGGATGGGAGAGTGACATGCACTGAGTCACCCATTGAATGTGCTGTGGCACTACCAGCTTGAGGTGGGGACAGTTCCTGCCATATCCCTTTCTGAGACCCTGTGAATATCTTTATGTGATTTGCAGATATTTGTATATATAGTCAATCTATTTCTAGTAGTGTTTCACAGATGGAGTTGGGATTTAAACTGAGACGTGTTTGAGTCTAGTGGCAATGATTTAAGAACTCTATGCCTATGGTAGATTAGTGACTCATGAACAAGACTTTGCCTCTTTAATTTAAGGACAAGTCTGTCCTCACCCATTTTCCAGAACATTCAGCTCTCCCTATCCACAGATTCTGTATCCACGACTCAACCAACTGTAAATGGAAAACATTTGAAAAAAACTACATCTGTATTGAACATAGACAGACTCTTTTTTCTTACTATCGGTCCCTAACAATACCATGTACCATAGATTCCATAGCATTTACATTCTGTGGAATTACAAGTGATCTGGAGATAATTTAATATATATGGGAGGGTGTACGTAGGTTATATGCAAACACAATGCCGTTTTACGTAAGGGTCTTGTGCATCCCTGATAGCAAAAGCCCGGGGTCCAGGAACCAATCTCTGGACACCAAGAGACCAGAGGATGACTTTATTTGACACCATTTTGAACTTTCCCACCTGTCTGACCTTCTTACCCACTGTTATCTACTCATCCATAATTCCCTACCCAAACTGGACTCCTTGCTTCTGCTGGTCTGTTCTTTTTTTCATGCCCTTCTCTTCACTGAATTGACTTTACCCAGTCACATCTTCATAGGTCCTCACTAATTCCTTGTTGATTTGACCTAAAATACAGACATCGATGAAGATATATAAAACTCAGGAATATGCCCCCTAAAAAATGAAAAGAAAAACAAAAAAGAAATATGATGATACTAAAATACAATATATTCTCACAGGAAAAAAAAAAGAAAGAAAAGAAATATGCCCCTAAAGAAAGATATCAAAGACAAACCGGGCTATAAGTTATATCATTTTTTTTTTTTTAGTTTAGTATTGCCAAGAAAATTTGAAATGACCTTCAATGCTCCAGCTCTTAAAGAAAAGAAACTTGAAACATGTTTTCCAAAATTTGACATAATTCTAACAATTTACTCAACATTACCAATAAAGATTTGTGAAGTTGGAACAAACTTTTATAAACTATCCATAATAAAAATTTAAAGATAAAAAGAAAGATAAACCATGTCAAAGGAAAAATTAAATTAGTCTTCTATGTTTTTCTATAGAAAATGATATTACAAAAGTGTTGTGTCTTAAAAAAGAAAAAAGTATGTTGCAAAAAAAAATTGGAAGAAAGCATTATGGAGTTGAATCAGGAACATAATTAATAAAAAAGTATTCTGTTGTTTTTCTGGAACTTTTGGTGTTTATGGATTTACCATTTTAAAATTTATAATTTGAAATTTTTTCTTTACCATCTTAATAAATCTTTGCTTTCATTCCCATTTTGTATTTAAAACTTGTCTTAAAGAGGGTCCCTGAATTGTATAAGTTTTAGGCCTCAAACCTTGATCTTAGTGAGTCCTGGACGGCTAGTACATGTATCTAGGGAAGGAGATTATGTGGAGACTGGGTTTCTGGAAAGGTGAAGAAAGGTCAGTCAAGTTGGAGGGCAATTCAGAGTCCAAAGTCAGAAGAAGAAAGACAGGAATGAGTATTGGGATATAGGGCAAGGGGGTAAAGACTTTGAGTTTGTATTTTTATCAAGAGATGAAATGAGGGATCCTTAGTAATAAAATCATCATCATAAAATATAACAATAGCTAAATATATATTCATTAAACACTTTACTTTAAGTGACCACAAAAGCACCCTCATCAGGAGGTCATGGGTGTAGGGGTCAAAGCCAGCTGAGTCTGAGTTGGTTGAATGAGCTTTTGTCTTTAGTTTTCTGGTATAAACTACACCCAGAAATCTTCCCCCATAATTTGGGTTTAAAACTTTGGGAGAAACAGCCTGAGTGAAGCCTGCTTCTAGAGTGTTCTGTGATTTCTCTACTTACAGTTCTCTCACCAATATATAATTCAGCAACAAGCAGTTATTTCATTGATTTGCTGTTGTTGAGTGTTCTCAGGCATTCAGCTTTATTTTCATAGAAACTGCTTTTTTTTCCTGTAGTCATATTTCATCAGTTTACATATTATTAACTAAATTACAGAATTTTTATCACAAGTGCAACTGGCAGAAGTAGAACTGGCAGCAAACACATTTGACTCTTGGTACCCACAAAGCTCGGCTGCTAAGAGCAGGAGGGAACAGGTCTCCTGGAGGGTTGCTAACCAACCCATGTGGCTAGTGAAGCATGAGCTTCAAGTGTGAGTGTTCTGACAAAGGGGAGGCTGTAGTTCATCGAGTGAGTCTGAGGTAGAATTTGGTTAAAGGAGCTTCTACTTTAATGGTAAATCCAATGAAAGGCAAGTTGTGCAAAGAAAGTACAGAAAGTAGGATTGTTGAAGCTCAGCCCATGTGCAAACAGTGAAAATTCAACTGGAAATCCCTTTTTTTTCCAAACCACACAATCTGTACATTAGTTTTGGAACTATTTCCATAGAGCACGTTTTCTAAGATGGTAGGAATACTGAGGATCCTAAAAGAACTGCTCTCCCTGCATTCTAGTTAGGTTGGCAATATAGACACAGTTGTAACCAGTTCATTTTCCTTGTGACTTCTGTCTCTGCACTTACTAGACCTGACCTCCTAGTTCTTTGTCCTGAGTTGACACTTTAGAGGGGAGACCATGGGATGGCACAGAAATTTCTGTAGTGACTTTCATATAATATGCTTCCCTAGCACCTTTCCTTGTTGAAGCTAGGTAGATCCCCAAATTTCCTGGATTTTGGTTTGAACATCAGTGTATCCAAAACCCCTAATGGATCACTTCCCCATTTCACATGCAAGGGAGAACCAGCAGGGATATTGAAGATTGAATGTGGAGCTATGTATTATAGTCCTGTCTCTTCTCCATATGCCCCTCAGTCTGGAGCCACAAAGGAACACACCTCCTTGCTTCAGCCCTCCACCTGTAATGCACCTGGCTCCAGTCTGACCTCCCACACATACAAGTCTCTAAATAAAATACAAAAAAGCTTCCCCAGGATTTACCACCCTGTAGAGCTGAGGAGTGCTTCTAGAGTATGCTGCCTTTGCTGAGAGTGGTGGCCCCTCTTCCTCACTGAGAGAGCCAATACTCAGGAAATCCTATGAGTTTTGCCTTCTAAATGTCACATGGTTTTGCTGCCTTCTCTCCACCCCCATTCCACGCTTAGTTCCAGCCCTCCTCATCTGGACCATGTTGAAGGTCTGTGGCTGGTTCATTTGCCTTGAGATTTTGCTCTCCCCAATCTTTTCTTTATAGAGATACCAGATATAAATTTGATCATGTTACTTCCTGTCTAAAATCCTGGGCAATAAATCTCCACTGTCCACAGGATAAAGCCTAAATACCTCAAGATGGTGCACAGGGCTCTGTGGGAGCTGGCTCTGCTTTACCTCTTCAATCTAATGCTCTGCCTTTTGAGGGACAGGCCACCTGTCTCAAATATCTCTGCTTCCTTTCCTAGATGGCTAATGCCACCTGGCCTTTGAGATTCTGCTCCACCTTTATTTTCTGAGAAGTCTTCCTTCACTGTGTCCCTTGTCACAAGCATGTGCCCTGTTCTGTGTCTCCACAGGCCCCCCCCCCACACACAACATATCTGTTATAACATTAGTCATAATTATTGGGACCATTTGTTCACCTTTCTCTCTGAATAAATTGTGAGTTTCTCAAGGGCCTGGATAATGCCTTTAACTTCTGTATCCAGGACACATTGTGAAAAGTATTCAGATTAAGCCTTTTGTTTAGAGATCTGTGGACATGGTGATTGGGACAAAACATTTGAGAACAACTCCCCCTCCCCCACATTTTTCTTTTATTTAACAAGCTTATTTCAAGAAAAATGTAGATTGAATTTTTTGTTTTTAAAAAGTTTATATGTATGAGGAAGCTAGAGAAGCAAAAGGAAAACAAAGGTGAGGTGGATCTCTTAAAAATCAAAGGGCAATCAGTAGAGGAAAGGGACCAAGAGGTGGTAGGAAAGAAGGGAGGGGGAACATGATGGGGAGTGTTATTGGCCAAATTGTTATATTGTTATATTATGTACATGTACAACTATGTAATAACAAATCTGATCAATATGTACAACTATAATGCATCAATAAAAAATCTGGAAAAAATTAAAAATCAGAAGGAAAGCTTATATGCAAAAAAATGTTTTTAAAAGCACAATAGATAAAAAGCAAGGTTTTAAAAACAATTTTGCCCCGGTCTGTCTCACAGTCTCACAGATTCTTGCCAGCTGAAGCAGTACAGCATGCGAGGTCTATTGCTTTCCCTAAAGAGATCCAGAATTTAGTGGGACCTCTGCAAGAAATTTGTACAAGTAAAGGTGGAGTATGATCCTTCTGCCTGTCGGTGTGGTAGAAGAAAGAACAGTGGCATCCAGAGAGGGACTGAGGAGGAAATGACTACCAGGACACAGCATTCTCTTGCCTGGGAAGCCTGGGTGACTGTCAAGTTTCCAAGGAGGATGGCCATGGAAGGGCTGGGTAGAATTATGTCGTATTCCTAGAACAGGGCAGCACGAGTCCCTCTGTTTATGCACTCTGCTGAGATGAAGGGCTCTGCTGGCAGGGGACAGAATGTTCCAGCGCAGGATATCTATGTTTCAGCACTGGTTAGAAAAGGAAGGGAGTGTCCTTTATGGGGGCTGCTCAGTTCTAACTACAACACTAGATAAAAGGCCACCATGAAAGCAGTCTATTTAGTCTGAGGTTCCACATCTCCGGTTTTCATTGCCAATGATCAGACTAAGGATTTTTCTCATGAACTAATTAGAAAGGTCCAAGGTGGATTGAGGCAAGGCAAGTTAGTCAGGGACAGGAGCCGAGCTGGTTTGCAATGCAGGCTCCCCTGCACCAGGACACCAGCTGTACATGCCCAGGAGGCGTTCAGAATGAGTCACCGGACCTACAGGGGCAGGCAGCTGGAGCCTCTGTTTCGCAAGTCTCTTTATGGGCACCTTTCCCTCACCCATTCCCCTTCATGCAGCTGCAGCTTGAGCAAAATCAAAGCCACGGCTTCTGCTGGGATTTCCATGGGAAAGTATCCCCCTTTCTCTGTACTGTCCTTTCAGTCCCCTACACCCTGTGGCTTTGACATGGTTTATAAACACTGAGTCGACAGCTTGCCAGAACCCCAAGGTCAGTGCTCATGGAACCTGTCACCTCCTGCAGCTGTGGGTCTTAGAATAAATGTGCATCCTTGAACAGGGGTTTGTCTGCTGGATGGAGGCAGAGGGCTTCTTGCCCAGTGGCCTGGCACACAGACATTCCCAGTTAGGGTGACTACCTCTTCCTTGTTTACCTGGGCCTTTCTTGGTTTTAGCACTGAAAGAGTCACATCAGGGGAAGCCCTCAGTCCTAGGCAATAAAAGACAAATAGTCACCAAACCCTGTAACTCCTGGAAATGGTTCACCTGTCCGTTTCTCCCTCCTCACCAGCCCAAATGGCTGTCCTTGTCCTCAACTGATGATAAACATTGTGGACACAGTAGCTTAGTGGAACAGATGATATTTTCTTCTTCATACTGGCTACTAGAAATTTCAGAGCCTGATTTATGTCTTTCTCTAAGATAGAGGAGCCCTTAGGTGCATTTAATGTGTTCTTCTTCTCTTGGCCAATCTTTCTGTGCTTAGTTATTTTCATACTTATTGTAAGATATGCCTCCTCCTATTTTACCAGTGCACCTTGGTAACTGTTTTAAATTCTTTTACAAGGACTCCCACTTGTTGAGCCTCCCTTATATTTCCTGCAGGAAATCTTCCAAAGCAGTTCCAGACCCATTTTTGAATTTGAATGCCCCTGATCCTGGCCAGGGTACACAGATGTAATAAAATACACCTGGATTGGGCACATGGAGAAGAATCACTTGTCCTAAGTGGTATTTTCAAAAGTGCTTGGAAAATGTGTTGACCCATGCTTAAATTCTGCTCCTCTTCTGAACCTACTTAACAATTTGTTCTGTCACATTATAAAGGTGAACAGGAGTCCAGCGGCTACCCCAAACTATCATTTTTGGGTTTTCCATATACTGATTTCTCTCCATGTGAAAGATACCAGCTTTCCGTGCTCAGGAAATTCTAAGCATAGAACCAGCTGCTCATGTGGCTTGGGCTGGGCCAAACAAAACCTGTCCCAGGCAGGCTCTGTGAAATCAAGTCCCAATGGCAGCTACTGTAGAGCTGGCTTTGATGAGGTGTGAGGAACATGGATTCCACAGGCCACAGTGTGGTTTAGAGAGTGGGAGCCTGAAATTCACAGGGTTTGTTTGCAATTTTTTGCCCTTGGCTGTTTTGATTTGCAGTCCGAGAGGTACTCCTAGCCTAATTAACTTCTTCCTTTGGCACTCATAGAAAGGATCCAGGCACTAGTCGGCAAAGGAATTTGGACATTTCTCATTTAGTGGGATTTGGCTTGGGGACTGCTGAATTCTGGGACCAGTGAATCTTGGAAAAATCACTTAGAAAATGTATCCAAGGTCTGTTTGCTAAAATCATTCCCCTTTTCATTTATCTTTGCAGGCATTCACTTCCTGCTTCAAACAAATTCAAATAACAAATTCAAATTTAGGTCTAAAAGAATGTGGATTGTGGCCACAATATGTCGTTATCTGAATTGTCCAAATGGTCCAAGGAAAATCTGATGCTTATTTGATTGATTTCTTTTACTACCCAGACAGATTATGATTCATTGAAAAATTGTTCTCTGTGGGTTTTAGAGTATTTACAAGCAATGGTCATGCTGAAGAGACCTCTGGGTCTGAAGATATGTTTCTAAATGATACATAATAAGCCTTGTTGCTGGGCCAGGTTTCATTTTGAAATCTGAAAGCTCTATCCACTCCAGGTCTAAGCATAGCAAAGAACCTCAGCTGGTTTCACCAAAATCTATTCCAGACCTTCAACCTTTGTTATAAAACAATGTATTTATTTAGCCTTTGTACCACTCAAAGGTGTGCTTTTTTTTTTTTCTTCTATGAAACATTGTGGGTTTTATAGAAAAACTTGACCAAGGAATTGGGTTCATGTCCAGTTTACAATAAACATGCCACATATAATATATTCGACATGATTTTATTTTATTTTACTTTTTGCCATGATGGGGATTGAACCCAGGGCCTTGTGCGAGCTTCAACCCCTGCCTCCTCAACATAATTTGTGGTTTCCTTTTCTTGAGAAATCTCTGTGACAACACAATACCTTAAACCTCACCGAGTCATTGGGCAGAGCATTTGAACCAAACCAAAGCCCCTGTTAGTGCTTGATGTTGGACACTGGCCTTTTGGAGCTTGTTTATATTATAATAGGTACAAATTCCTATAACTCACACCAATGCCTGCTTGAATGGAAATGACCTTATTAAACTACAGGCAGAATCCTTTTCCAACAGAGGTTCAAGTTACTCAGTCTTCTCCAGTGAAGCCATATAGGGCCTGAGAGGTCATTTCCACCCCATAAAGAAAAACCAGGGAAGAGAAGGTCTTATGAAATGCCAAACTTCTGGAGAGTGGTTGTGGGTAGGGATGATTACCCCTCAACTCAAGACTTTATACATACTGTGAGAAATAGAAAGGCCAGTGGTTCATTTTCAGAATATAGCTGTAATTAGATCCAATTGTAGCTATTTTAATTATAGCTCTTCCCTTTGCCTGCCCCAATTTTAAAATTAGCTAATCGTGTAGATTATACCTCCCAAATTCCTCCAATCAGGGCAAAGGGCAGCACTGCATTAGGGATATAAGCAGGTGGACTGCCCGCCCAGGTGCATTTGCTAGTAGGCAGGTTCTAGTAGCACACTCTTCAGTTTGGCAGGAGTAAAAGTTTGCCTGGTCCACCTGCTTTTGAGTATGTGTTTGATTTCTTGCACCACATCGCTATTTCTACAATCCCAGAAACATTCTAGAAAGAATCAACAATGAGGAGGTGGTAACACACACACACACACACACACACACACACACACACACACATACATACATACTCACACACACTTTCTTGGGGGGCTGAATGGAGGGAAATGGAAGCACATTTTCTGTGGAAACACACTCAGGATTATTCTTACAGATGTAGAACAAGAATAGGGGAGTTAGAATAGATGGAAATGGAAGAATAATTTGTGAATTCAAGAGGAGCTGTCACCCACTTTCAAGGTTTTGACAGCATCACAATAGCTTGAGGATTTTTGGAAGCTCTAGGTATGGCTAATGCTAATGGTAATATTTCAGGAAGTCTTAACACTACGTCTAATTCATTGCCAGTTGTTGCATGTTCCATCTCTGAGGGGTTAAGGAAAATTTCGGTTCCCACTGTAGGTCTAAGTCAGCCTAGGTTCCGTGGAATTTGTTTACTTAACAGGATAGAGCTGCTTTCTACACTGCACATCCTTCAGCATTTATCCACTTGGCATATAGTTTAATTTCCTTTTCTTTTCATTCTTTCTCTTAGAAATGTGGGCCTAAAGCCATCCCTTACTGAATACTGTCAGCAGATGAATATATTGAAAGGCGATGAATACAAGGGAACTTGGCCGTCAGCCAGTCGGTATAGAAAAGGATGAGAATTATTTTGCTGTGAACCTAAAACTGCGCTAAAAAATGAAGTCTGTTGAAAAGTAAAACAAAAATTAAAAAGTAAAATAAAAGGATGGAAATTCAAAATGCAAAAAGATTAAGACCGTATAGGATTTTCCAGTCCCTGTAGTTTTAATGCATTTGAAATGTAGGGGACCAAGATCGCCTCCCACAGCTCTCTGTTTAGAGGGTAGTCACAGCAGTGACTCCACATGGCTGCTGTGCAAATGTCCTGGGGGTAGATGAGTACAGTCACCTCTGGCAGTGGGTGTGGACAAGTTCAGAAACACAGCAGCACTGTAGCTCTCCCAAAACAGACACAGGCTGCCATTGGAGGGACAGCAGCCAGCCACAGCCTCCTGAGAAGGGGACTCCTTTGCTCAGGCCTCCTGTGTCTTCATAGAAACCTAGGAATGAGATGTGATGGCCAAGATCCAAAACCAGAACCTCCAGGTTTCCTTTTTGCAAATCGTTGTCCATTTTATTTAAAACCCATGCCACCTGGGCAGAGGATCCAGCCCTGGTCCAACATAACCTTCCAAATAGCTATTTCCCCCCAGAATCAGGTGGCAAAAGAAAACTTGCCACAATTCTGTTCAGGCTGATTGAAATTATATTTTTTCTTAAAGGGGATGGCCAAACACTCATTGTCTCTGTCCATGGACAGGAAAATGTGAATGTTACATTTGGTGATATATATATTCAGTTGTATGTATTTAATGTTGCTGATTAGTGGAACTGAACTATGTTGCCACCCTCACCCCAGACAACCTAAATCCCAAACATGGTAAGATGATCAAAAATTGGGGAATGGTTGGGGGTGTAGTTCAGTGGTAAAATACTGGTTTGTTATGCTCAAGGTCCTGGGTTTGATGCCCAGCACCCCCAAAACAAACAAACAAACAAACAATTAAATAAAGTTTAGGGGGAAATGAATAGAACTGAGTGATTTGTCTTGTTTTACAACAGTGCATGGAATTTTTAAGTCCAGAAACATGCAAAAATAATTAGTTTGATATAAAATTCTGGGAATTTTTCTTAATAAGATACCCTTGCCAAGGCAGATGTTTGTTCTTTAATACCTCAAATATAGTAAAATTGAATTCTGTAAAGCTACCATTTTCCAATCTTTCTAACCTACTCTAAGGAATTTTGAAAAACTGTTCCTCCTTGCACATTTTTAAGATGACATTTAAAATTTTTTCTTCAATAATTCAAATAACTGCAAAAGGTAGAATTTTCTGCATAATGTAAATATCAACATTTTAAATAAAATGTTTTATTACTCTTTAAAATGTATTATTAGAATATAAATAAAAAAGTGATTTTGTACCAGTTATTATATATTTAAAAATGCATAATATTCTCTTCTTTACCTGTTAGAAATTTAATATCTTTATGTTGTATTTCCATTCCTCTTTGATACCAACTTTCCTTTGAAGAAAATGTATCTATATGATTTAAAATTTTTATTGATTACCTATCTTCTTTGCCACAGAGATGCATATAAAAATGAAAAATATAAAAATTATTTCTTTTGGGTTTGGGTATCACTTTTTAATATTGGCCTACATTTTGATAAAAATTAAATTTTGATTAAAATAATTATCACGTATAAACAGTAAACTTTTATTGGAAATGTGTCTCTGATGAGATGGTTGGCATGTCATAGTGTCTTCACTAAAGGATGGATTTCTGATGCCAATATTTCTAATGACCCCTTTCTTTGGAATGTCCCCTATGGCAGACAGGCTCTCAGATGGCCCCCAATTTTCCCCACATCCTGGGATCTGTGGGCTTACAGGTGAAACCTATGACTTGCTTCTAGTTAGCAGGATAGTGAAAGGACACTGGGATGTCACTTTTGTGGTTATAATATATAACTTCCATCTTCCTAGCAGACTTTCTTGACTCTGTGCAGAAGGCCAAATGACAGGAACTCAGGGCAGCCTTCAGTCTAACAACCTATAAGGAACCGAGCCCTCCTCAAACCCCATGAACTTTAAAGTGGATCCTTTCCCAGCTGAGCTTTGGATGAGATATCATCCCGGGCAGTCTCCTGAATGCAGCTTCATAAGAGACCATGAAGTAGATGACTCAGTTAGGCCATGCTTGTACTCCTGATCATGGAAACCATTAGACAGTATCCAAGCATGATATTAGCTAAGTTAACCCATTACTCACTAGAGAGAAAACACTCAAGATTAGCACAGAAGGAATAGTTGGAATGGGGAAGGCAAGGACCTCTTCTTATAAAGTAAGAGAAGGGTATTTCCAAAAAATAGGTATACACTAGAGCTGGCTTTGTTCCTACCATGAGTGTTCTCCTGCAAATATTTTACCAAAGAATACATGCAAAGATTGAAGGTCCAGAAATTGATTCCCTTCAATGTACAGTGCTTACATACCCTTTGGGAAGTTTCAGAATCCCCAGAGTTTGGTGTAACTCAGTTCAAAGATGGTGGTAAAATTTAAGTCATTATGAATTCTGCACTAAGACATTTCTATTCCCCTGTTGAGGAGGATCAATCAGACTCAGTGACTGAAGAGGCATAAGTAAGGCACTCTTGACTGTGCTCCAAGCCCTGCCTCCAAGGGTCCACCCTCCATACCATCTTATCAAAATGCTCCAATTGGGCAGGGACTTACCAAACACTATGTGTGACACACTAATCCAGGAGTCAGAAAGGGGTGTAGGTTACCATGATGGGCACCAAGTGAAAGACGACAAGAATGTATCCTTCATGCTGGGAAGATTCTCAGTCACTTAGACCATGGCTGCCCCACACTCCCACTTCTCTGAGTATCTGAAAGGTAGGCTGTGTACTGCATGCCTCAGAACTTGAGCACAGCATGACTTAAACTGGTTTTCTGTTTTCCTAATGTCAGTGTTGTCTTCCTAAATAGATTCCAACTTCAGGGCAGGGCTCATGTCTTAAATGTAAAATAAATAAACAAATTAATTAATTAAGATTCAAATAGTTATAAAATAATAATTTAAATAACTTTTAGTAACACAGTCATTTATATTTGTTATAGAAAATGAGAAGCCAAAGAGAGAGA
This sequence comes from Tamias sibiricus, assembly GCA_025594165.1. NCBI lineage: Eukaryota > Metazoa > Chordata > Mammalia > Rodentia > Sciuridae > Tamias > Tamias sibiricus. The sequence goes on from CM046669.1 coordinate 69,886,986, forward strand.
AAAGGAAGAATAAATCATCTAAAATTCTTCTATTCATACATACTTATTGTTAGCACTTTGATCCTTTTTTAGAAGAGTAAATAGTCACATTGTATATGCCCTTACTATGGTTTTAAAGTTCATATATTAGAAACTTAATTCCCAGTGCAACAATGTTGAGAGGTAGAACTTGCAAGAGAAGACAAGATCATGAAGATTCTGTCTTCATGAATAGATTGATGTCATTATTATCAGAGTGGGTTTATTATAAAAGTGAGTTCAGCTCCCTATTGCTCTCAGAAGCTCTCTTGCCCCTCTGCCTTCCACCATGGGATGATGCAGCATGAAGACATTCTCAAAAGTTACGGGCCTCTCAAATTTGGACTTCCCAGCCTCCAGAACTGTAAAAAATATAATATGTATATATTTTTAAATACATTTTAAAAAAATAAATTATCTGGCCTTAAGTATTCTGTTATAGTAGCATAAAACATACAAAGACAACTTACATGGAAAATAAACTAAATCACAGCAGTGGTGGCTGCAGAATTCCCCTTTACCCAGGCTACATTCTCACCTCCTATCAGGCTTCTTACCTTCCCTCTCTGGTGGTTTCTAGGGAGAGCCTATAGAGAAACATCCTAGGTCCTGATGAGTCTGCTGCACCCTCCCTTTTCTTGCTATTCTTTCCAGCTGGTACTGACATCAGAAATTAGTAGATACTTAGGTTTGAACCTGGACATGAATAACTGGGCATGTTTAGTAGCAAAAAACAAAACAAAACAAAAAAAAAAAAACCATTTTGCTTAAATTGGAGACTTCCCTTTTGAATGCCTTGAGATCTCTGGTATGATGTTGCAGGAGTTACAACCCACAGATTGATTTTTCTCTCTTTTGGCACAATTTGGACCCTCTGTCACATTAGTGCAAATATTTTCTCCCTCATTGCTTTCTTGCTTGGCTCTTTCATGCCTGCCATCCCTAGGGAAGCCAGGCATTACTGCTTAAACAATCTATGCTGGTGTTACTCTAGGAAGTGACACTCTAGGAAGGCCTTGGTTATGGCCAGGCAGGGCTCAGACTTTTTGGTATCCTCAGGGAGTGGCTCAAAAACAACCCGGAAGGGCCCCAAGCTCTGGTCTTAGAAAAATGCTTCTTGTCTTCATCCTTACAGAGACATCCTCTCTCAATTTATACAAAACAGTTGTCAAACCAGCCAGCGTTGCTTGCCCAACTAATTCCTCAGTCCCAGTGATCTAGCTCATAGAAGGTGAATCCAGTCTAAGGAAGCAAGGTATATGAGAGGAAAAAGGCAGCAAATGAATGAGCACTCTTTGAATGTTCAACCCTCACAGTTTAGATGACTTTGGAGTCTTTGCTGGAAGCGTCTTAGAGGCACTTCTCAGAGGCAACACACTCAAAGAAGGGAGTTAGAGACCTGTTGCTAAGGACATTGTCTCCATAAATATCATTGTAACAGCAGGAACTTTGGACATATCTTGATCTCACTGAAATGCAGAAGAGGAGTTGTCGATAGAGCAAAAGCAAGGGTAATGGTTATAGTGGGCTCATACAAACACTCACAAATATTTATGGAGCATCTACTATGTGCAATGCCTTGATTAGGCACCATAGGAGAAAAAAGAGCTGAATAAGACCCTCTATGCCCATCATAATGTGAATCCTGCCATATCAGAGAGATACATTCAGATTTGGGGATACAGTTATACATTTCACTCAGGAAGTATAAGTTTCCTAGATTCTGTTTTTCTGCCTAATGCCAGGGAGCCACCTGTCTGATTGCCAAGAGGCTGCCCACACTGGCTCTGCTATTCTCTGAGCAACGCCCTACTTTCACTAGAATCACCCCAAGGCTTCTTGTCTCAGTAGTTTGGGCCCCTGGTCGTCCTTGTCTTATTTTGACCTTGTGTGTTAAAATGAGGAGCTGAATTTAAAAGATTTAGTTATGAACTACATGTGCAACTCATGTTCCTAGTATGCCCACATACAAATTTCATAATTTCTGGAGTCTTTCTGCTATAGAATGAATGTTTGTGTTCCTCCCAAAATTCATACATTGAAACCTAGCCCCCAATGTGGTGGTGATTGAAGGTAGGGCCTTTGGGAGGCAATTCAATCATGAGAATGGACTCACGCATGAATGGGATCAGTACCCTTATAAAAAGGAACCAAGGGAGAAGGGAGGGAGCAAGGGGGGAGAGGGGGAAAAAAAAAGAAAAAAAATTGGTGGTTGAATGAGATGGATATCATTATCCTAAATGCATGATTGAAGATCTGAATGGTACTTATATACTTTGTATACAAACAGTTGTATGTAAAAAGATGCTATATATGTGCATTATGAATTGTAATACATACTACTATTATAAAAAAAAAAAAGAAAAAAAAGGAACCAAGGGAGGCTGGGGTTGTGGCTCAGCGGTGGAGTGCTCGCCTAGCACGTGCGTGGCCTGGGTTTGATCCTCAGCACCATGTAACCATAAATGCATTGCATTGTGTACAACTAAAGCAAATAAATAAATATTTTTTTTCAAAAAAGGAACCAAGGGAACCCACTTAACATGTCAACCATGTGAGGATGCAACAAAAAGACGCCATCTATGAATCAGAAAGAGGCCTTTACCATTGCCTGGCCATGCACACTCTGACTTCAGACTTCCAGACTCCCAAACAGTAAGGAATGAATTTCTGTTGTTTATAAGCCCCCAGTCCAGGGTATTTGGTTATAGCAGCTTCAGCTGGCTGAAACACAGTTCCCCAATTTGTAAATGAGGTCTGTACCAGTCAGCTTGCCAGGAGGGTTAAATGAGGAGGACTCACCAGTGATGTGTCCAGTACATCCAGATACTCCAAGAAGAGCAATTTCCTTCCTTTTCCCCCAGTGTCCAATTTCCCTGGACAGAAAAGGCAGCTTCCCCCTTCTCACTCAGAGGTTTTGTGATATGGAAGAAATGCCTTATCTGATGATGCCTTAACCAGCAGTCATCATTTTAAAATTTTGGATCTCAACCTCATTTTCCCCCTGGCAGGGTGATTTATGCCATATCATATTTCCTCTTGCAGCCACAGCAGTTTTTATTATGTCATCAATTATGCATGGCTGAATGTCTGTGTTCTTGGGCTTTTGCAGCTGAGCATTTGGCTATCTGGAAGAGAAGACCAGTATACTCAGGCTGCAGCATATGGGGACTGGGACACATGCCGATTGCTGGGCTGGACCTGTCAATGATAGAGATTTCCCATTCTGTGTTCAAGACTGCCAGCAAATCCAGCCAGCTGCGTGGAGCTCAGTTTGACCCAAGGAGAAAAAAAAGGCATCCTGCCTCTGTAAGTTTGGTGCATCAAGGAAGTAGACCCATCCCTGGAAGAGTGATACAGAAGGAACATCAACAGTTTGATGGTTAAACATACAGACCACAGCAGCCTCCTCCTCTAGCCATGCTTGTGGGGCAGAGATGCAAGAAAGTCATAGATTCCACTTATGGACTCAATAGTGTTGATCACACCAAAAGCTAAATTGCACCAAATTGAGGTTGTTGCTTTCCAGAAATCATCAGTTAAACCAGACCAATCTTTTGGTTCTAGAGAAGAAAATATCTTCCTTTCTGGAAACCCATGGCTCAAACAGAGTCCACGTGTGCCCATGTCTGACTTAAAGGCTTCAGTTTTCAGCATCAGCTCCCATGGCAGGTTGGTGGGAGTGGGGACCGAGGTGGGGTGGTGATGGAGCAAGGACAACTCTGGTCCATTTGCTTGTGTGAGTTCAAGAACTTTGAAAACATTAATTTATTTTGTTATGAGTAGAGGTGATCTCCCCAAGAAGGTATTTCAGGGAGTATTCTAGAACACATTCTTGCCTTGCAGGGGGTGTTAAGATAGTCTAGGATGTGTCTAATCTAACATGTGCCAGGGACAACTGACTCCAATGGATGCCAGTCCTCCTCAGGCATCCTGAGACTGAAATTCTTAGGAATGGTTTTAACCAGGTTGCTCCTTCCTTCCCTGTTTGGCACAAATCAGTTGGCAAGACAAGACACATGGGGAAAGTTTAGTTGCAATGTGTACTGAGCAATGCCAAAGATGCCACAAAGCCGTGTACAGTACATTCCAGAAGGAAGCAGGCAGCAGCTCCTTTGGTGTTTAGGGGAGAGAAGGGCTTCTGTGAAATCAGCGGTCAGTGAGGCCCCTGGGGTTCGATAGCAGTTCGTAGAGCCATGTGAGGGCCCCAGGCTAACCCCAGAGAGGCAGATCTATAGAAAGACAGATCTGCTTCTGAGAAATCATTTGAAGGAAGCAGGAATTAGAAAAATGTCTCTAGTCAGAACCCCTGGATCTGAGCCCAAGGAGGAGGAGAAACCCTAGCTACCTGGGAAAGCTCCAACTTCCTCCCAAAGAGTGGGTCTATTCTTCTTTATAAAGTCATCTGTTCGCTGAGGCATTGCCCAGTAGATTGCACCAGGGTGTCCCTTCATGTGTGGATAAGAGGCAAAATCAGGCTAACATGAACATCACAGTCAGGTGTGGAGTGGAAACCAAGTGACAAAGCCTGTAACCTGTGGCAGATGTCAGGGACATTCCTAGGTGCTAGTCCAAGGTCCAGGGTTTATGAATTGACTGCACTTCTGAGCCCCTGACAGTGGCTTCTCATCAACCCACTCCACAGCCTTCCTTATTCTCTGCCTAGCACCAGATATCAGCATACCAGGCCAGCCCTGAAGGCTCATGGGGGACCGCCAATGAAACTGAGTCCATGAAAATATCTTAGATGTTGGTTATGTTTACAGAAGCATTCATGAGAGGTGGTCAAAGTAATGTGCCATGATATGGTAAAATATGTTCCCCAGAGAAATTCCCTTAAAAGGCCTGGGTGTAGAATAGCTATAGTGGTAGATGTGGAGGAAACAAATTCTCTATTCCCTTCCTCCTGTGCAAGTAGAATCCATTCTTTTGTTTGCTTATGAATCCATTATTCTGTTCACATATATATTTCTTCTCATTTTTTCAATGTGCATTGACCTTTGCTGGCCTTTTGAATATGATAGTACATTTTATGGGCATTTGTAAGCATTGCAATAAATTAGACATTTTAAAAGCACAAAAGTACATATCTCTAAAAATAATTACTCAAGCTTTGGCTAAAAGAAATGAAGTCCCAAGAGAAACATCAATTTCTTTTGTTGGAGAAAAGGCAAACATTTTTATGAAAACAGTGCTCATTCTGCATAGTGGTATATGGAGGAGTATACACGAGAGACAACACCAGTCCTTTTCTCATGCAGCTGAACTGAAAAACAAGACAAATATTTTGAACAGCTCATATGTCAAAAAGACATGTGCAAGCTCCACTTATTAAAATAATAGTGGTATCCTGGTGCACTGATGTGGTGCTTTCATCTTCAAAGCAATTTATGACTGTTCATGAATTGACTTGGGACAAAAGATCAGAAATTGGCGGGAGGTCCTGGGTCTGTGATTTTGGGAAGAATGAATGAGACAGAGATCAAAGACACATCCCCCAACCCCCATGCTTTGTTAGTGGGTTGCTTTGGAGCCTGAGAGAAAGCCTGCGATTCTTCTGGACAGAGGAAGCCAGCAATTCAATGGCAGAAGGAAAAGAGTGCACTGGGTTTCACCCAATTCCGTTCCTCTAGCCCTTTCTGGTTATGGTCCTAGAACCAGAGTGGGCTAGGAGTTATGTGTTGCACCAGAATCCCAAGGACCACTTTGTATTCAAATAAGAAAATAATTTTCCAGATCCTATCATGGCCTCTACATCATTCCAGTCTCCTTTGGCCAAGATGGCCCCATGGTCTGATAATGGCCTACATACTCTGCTGCCATAGATAGCATCATTTAATCCACACAACTATTCTTTGAGGTAGGTACTCTTATTTCCCCAAATTTGTAAGTGGAAACAGTGGAATGTGATGTGGTTGAGTCGTTGTCACAAAGTCAACAGCTACAGGCAGTAGAGTTGCCATGCATATTCAGGTAAGCAGCCTCCAGATTTCACAATGCCAACCATATGCCATGCTGCTTCCACGTGTCAAACAAGGGAAATTTGAGTTTTAAAAACTTGTAAATTCACATACAATAAACTTCTGTAAGAATTTCTGGCTGTAGGATTGTGTTCAATTGTTATGCCATCCAGTAGGTATTTGAACATGTTGACCAAAAGGGCAAACAAGTCTAAACTTTTCTGGCTAACTATATACCTAGGAACACAGGGGTCTGGACAACACACTTTTAATCTCAACATGACAGACCAGGAAACAACAAGTAGAAAGCTTTTAACTGGCCCATGATAAAACGTGTCTTTGTAGTCACTGCGAGTCTTGACACAGGTGTCTGCTTCCCCATCCTGAGCAGGCCTGCTGGCTTGGGTCCCCTTTAGGGCTGTCCTGTTACTTGCTCTGCATGGACTTTGTAATCCTGCTCTTCTTTTTGCACACAGCTGTCCCCTTTCCATACCTCTCTCCAGGATAAAGGACACTCTCGGGTTCTTGGTCATCTCTATCTTCTTGTGAGTCTTTCCTTTCTATAAAGGAACCTAAGCCTGATGCTGATACCTTGGGAAAGGGAGCTGATTACATTGGGCACATTCATGCCTCAATTTATTTCCATGCTCCTTGGCTAAGTATTTCCAGAGTACCCACTCTGTGAGAGAGTCTTTGGTAGGTGCTGGGGACATAACTTGAATAAGGCAGGCATTGTCACTTCCCTTGTGGAGCTTATGGTCTGAACAGGATCCAAGCACTAGACAGATGAGTGAAAAGTAATTTGTTAACTGAAATGAGCACTAGGAATGAAAGAGAGCTGAATGAACAGATAATAGTGGGTTCTGACCACATCTGAGGGTCAGGAAAGTTTCCCTTGAGAAAGTGACAGTTTTCTGTCACTTTCACTGGAGGTAGAGAAGTTAGTCAAGCATAAAGAGGGGTGAGGGAGAAATTTCAAGGCGGGGGAAGCCTGTGGTGGCAATTAAGACAGGGAGTTGGGAAAGACCAACGCGATTTGAGACTAGAGAGTGAGGGACAGTGGTAGGGAAGGAAGGTAGACAGGGCTACGCCCTGTAGGGACTTGTGGTTTAAAAGGCCCATTTGAGATTTACTCCTAAAAGCAACATGAAGTCGTTGAAAGGTTTTAAGCAGAGGGATGATATGATTCAATGTGTCTGTTTAAAAGATCATTCAGGATTTAGTGCAGAAAATTAATTGGACAGGGCAGGAGTGGAGGAAGTGGAGGAAGTGATGCCCAGTTAAGACTCCATCATAATCATCCAGGTGGAGGATGATGGACCTGGATTAGAGGTAGGATAGAAGATGGAGTGGACTGGATAGTGTTAGTTTGTGCAGGCCCAAGAGAGGGTCTTTGCATACATGCAGTCAATGACAAGGTTCTATAAATGTTAGCTACCACTATTGTTAATGGTCCTTGCATTTGGATTGGAAATACAAAGATAAATTACACACACACACACACACACACACACACACACACACACTCACACTATTCTGTAGAGAGAAACAGCACTCTAGATCAAATCTGGCAAGCCACAGCTTGTCTTGTGGGCCTAAGCTGGCCCCATGCTTGATTTTGTAAATAAAGTTTTATTGGAATACAGGCATGCCTATTTGTTTCCATATTGTCTGTGGCTGCCTTTGATGGTGAGTTGAGTAGTTGTAACAGAGGTCATATGGCCTGGGAAGCCTGAAATACTTGCATTTGGCTTTTTACAGAAAAGTTTGCTGACCTCTGCTATAGATCAGTATGTTTCCTATTGATGACAGTTAAATTTCTTTCTCCCTGGCCTTATTGGTCCTGAGACCAGAGTTCCTCTTTGCCTTCTGTCCAAAAGACAAAGGCAGTTTTCCTTCTTCCTAGCTAAAGAGAAAGCTGTGTCTATATACATGCAACTAACTATAATTCTATGTATTCTTGTCTTACATAATAAACAAGAATAAAGCAGGAAAGCCACTGGTGTTGGTGTTTTATTTTATATTGGCATTCAGAGTCAGTATGTTTAGGATATTTTCATCAGAGCCCACCAAAGTCAGAGCTGCAGGTGGTACTTAAAGGGGCTGCTGTCCTATGGTTTCTCTCAAAAGCCTGACTTCCAGAGGAAGAGAGCAGCAGCATACTTGTGTCCTTGTATCTTGGTTCTTAATAACGAGCAAGGCAAATATCTCAAACTGGAAAACATTTCTTAAAAAAAAAGTGAGGGATTGGCAACTCCCTGAAATATAAAAGTCCTTTATGTTCTACAAGTAAAATACAAACCACAAAGCTATTTTACTTGATTTTTCAAGAGGTAACAACCATCAACACAGATGGTCAATAGGACAATTTGAGGAATGGAATCCTCAGAATTATGTGACAAGATAAAGAATTGAGAAGTTACTTGTCAGGAGAACAGAATTTAGAGTGGACTGATTTAATCACTGCCTGGATGCATAAATCTGAGCCATTTCAAAATTCCTCCAACACAATAGTTTCTTCATTTATAAAATGAAAATAATAATGAGATTAACCTCATAGGGTTGAATTCATCCACCTAATATTTGTTGAGCACCTATTAGGTATTAGGATCTGTCCTTGTTCTGGAGAATATGACCCAGTATGAGTAAATCAGACAGCATCCACTCTGATGGAGAAGGCATAAAAAGTGCCCAGCAAACACAGAGCACTCCGTAAATCTAATATGTGTGGTCTAAAGTAGGTTACCCATCCCACCAACCATCACCCTAGACTTTCTATGTAACTTGGGGATTTGGGGATGTGTCCATCTAAAAATTGTGCACAAACTCCAAGCTGGATTAGGGTAAAGAGAGAGGCCCTGGTCCCATATGCAAAATTTTAAAGGGCACCAAAAAAAAACTCTAATTAAGATAAATAAAATATTAATGTGGCATTATAAACTTATGCTGAATAATCCACAATGGACAAAACACCACCATTTTAAATGAAAACAGGCTCAGTAGGACTGAATTTTTTGACATTCACCAGAATATAAACTAAAGAACTCCCGGTTGTTGTTGGCAGGGCCCAGGAAAGTGGAAACAAATAATTAAAATGGCGCCACATCAAGGTCTAGATTCACAGCCTCGGAGGTCTGTGGCCATGGTGGGGTGGGTTCGCAGACCTCACAAGTGAAGCCCAAACAAACCCAGAATCTGGGTTTTCTAAAGCAACAGACCCTTTTCCTGTCAGGCCCAGGGCCTTGGATAGACCTCTCCTTCACTTCCAAAACACACAGACACATCGAATATAATTATTTGTGTTTGACAGTAATGGAAACTCACCCTTTTAGACAGTTGAAACAACAGAAGTTAAAATGATTTGTACCACAACAAGGCTATAGAAAATATTTATGTAAAAGATTGAACAAATAAATTACTGTGTATGTTAGGGTATGTATTTGTGTGTCTGTGTATATGGGTGTTAGTGTGAGTGTCAGTGTGTCAGCATCAATGTATGTCAGTGTATATGTATGTATGTGTGTGTCCATGTATGTGTAAGTCAATATGTATGTGTCAGTGTGCATGTGTGTTTTGGTGTCAGATGTGTGTATCAGTTTACATGTATATCAGTGTGTGTCAGTGTGTTGTGTATCTGGGTGAATGAGTGTGTCAGTGTGTATTTGCATATGTCAGTGTGAACATGCAGGTCTGTGTGTATGAATGTTTGTGTGTGTGTGTGTGTGTGTGTGTGTGTGTGTGTGTGTAATGAAAACCCTCCCAGGCACATTGCAATTCCTGATGAAATCTTCTGGTCTCGGCATTAATGTGGTGCAGATGTGGTGACTCTCAGAGTGCCTGAGCTGCTCTGGGCAGCTCCGGATGCCTGATGACACTGAGCAGCCTCCATATTGTTGTTGGCATCGCTAACAGCAGCAGACGTTGCTCAGCTTCATATTTAACTCAACCTGCAGGCCTAATTCATTAAAAGGAGATTTATGGGTGTTCCAGTGTTTTATTATAGATCTTGTTCCCAGGAGCAGAGCCTTGTGTGTGGCAGGCAGGAAGAAGGGGCGTTCAATTCATCAAGTCCAAGCAGAGCTACATGACAAGGAAGAACATTCAAGCAGGTTAGGGTGTGATGGAAGGAGCACTTGACTCCTCAGTTTTCTCTGGGATTGAAAAATACACCTTAGAAATCAATATACTGAACTGAAAATTATTTATCTTGGTAAATATTAACCTGTAACCACTCATGGCCCACCAGGCTAGAAGCTTTGAGGGAAAGGAGTGAAAGACAGAATCTCTGCTTTCAAGGAACTAACAGTATATTTCCTGGTTACAAAACAATGACATCATCTTGAGGAATGGTTTGTGGGGTCTGTTTTATGAATTGACATCACCCCTTCTACCCACATTTGTCGTCGATAGGCAGTGCTCAAAGTGGAAGGAACACTGGGTTTGGTTTCTACCAGAAGACAGTTCTAGAACCTTAGGCCAAGTCTTCTCAACGTGTATCCTGTGGCTAGCAGCAGCACTGCCACGTGGGAGCTTGTGAGAAATGCAAATTCTCAGGCCTGAGACCAGACCTACTGAATTGGAAACCCTGAGAGTGGGGTCCAGGAATCTGGGGTTTCACAATCCCTCCAGGTGATTCTGAAACACTCAAATTTGAGAACTTTGGTCAGACACAAATCTCTTCATTTCTTTGGTCTTATTTCCTTCAACTCACCACCCCCCAAATAATACAAATAATTTATCACAGTCACCTCATTAAGTTGTGGGGATCCAATGAATTAACAAAGGCACTTGACAGGTAATAAATGACAATAGCAAATTATTATGTAATAACATGTACTTATCACCAGCAAGAAACATAAAACGTCTCCAAAGGAGATCAGCCACTCCCAGTAATGATTTTCTAGAGTGCTGTATTTCAGAAATGGTCTCCATCATGAAAAATAGCCAAGAAGTGCCTTCCAAGCATGACCATATTTTAGTTTGTTATTTGTTCTTTTTAGATACACATGACATAGTATATTTTGATATACATACATACTTATACTAATTAGGATCCCAGTCTTGTGATTGTACATGGTATGGAGTTTCACTGTTGTGTATTCATATATGAACATAGGGAAGTTATGTCTGATTTGTTCTACTATTTTTCCTGTTCCCATCCCCCATCCCTTCCCTTCATTCCCCTTTGTCTGATTAGACTGAAATTCTATTCTTCCTTCCCCACCCTTGTTGTATGTTAGCATCTGCTTTTCAGAGAGGACACTCAACCTTTAACCTTTAACCTTCAATCTTTCTGGGATTGGCTTATTTCAATTAGCATGATAGTCTCCAGATCCATCCATTTACTGGCAAAAGTCATAAAGCCAATGTGTGTGTGTGTGTGTGTGTGTGTGTGTGTGTGTGTGTGTAACACATTTTCTTTATCTATTCATCTGCTGAAGGGCACCCATGTTGATTCCATAGCTTAGCTATTGTGAATTGAGCTGCTATGAATATTGATGTGGCTGCATCACTGTAGTATGCTGATTTTAAATCCTTTTGGGTATATACCAAGGAGTGGAATGACTGGGTCAAATGGTGGTTCCATTCCAAGTTTGCTGAAGAATCTCATAATGCTTTCCAGAGTGGTTGCACCAATTTGCAGTCCCACCAGCAATGTATGAGTGTACCTTTTCCCCCACATCCTTGCCAATATTTATTGTTACTTCTATTCTTGATAATTGCCATTCTGAACTGGAGTGAGATGGAATCTCAGTGAAGTTTTAATTTGCATTTCTCTACTTGCTAGAGATGTTGGACATTTTTTCATATATTTATTGACCATTCGTATTTCTTCTTCTGTGAAGTGCCTATTCAGATCCTTTATCCATTTATTGATTGGGTTACTTTTTGTTGTTGTTAAGTTTTTTGAGTTCTTTATATATCCTGGAGATTAATGCTCTGTCTGAGGTGAGTGTAGTAAAGGTTTTCTCCCATCCTGTAGGCTCTCTCTTCACATTATTGATTGTTTCCTTTAACTGTAAAGAAGCTTTTTAGTTCGATACCATCCCATTTATTGATTCTTGATTTTACTTCTTACACTTTAGGAGTCTTGTTGAGGAAGTCAGTTCCTAAACTGACATGATAGAGTGTTAAGCCTACATTTTCTTCTAGTAGGCAAAGGGTCTCTGGTCTAATGCCTAGGTCCTTGGTCCACTTTGAGTTCGGTCCTTGGTCCACTTTGAGTTCGGTGCAGGGTGAGAGATAGGAATTAAGTTTCATTCTGCTACATATGGATTTCCATTATTCCCAGCACCATTTGTTGAAGAAGCTATCTTTTCTCCAATGTATGTTTATGGAGCCTTTGTCTAATATGAGATAACTGTATTTAAGTGGATTTGTCTTTGTATTTTCAATTCTGTTCCATTGGTCTTCATGCATGACCATATTTTAAATGCCCACATCATGATAAGTCTCATCTTTATTAGGTAATTTTTCATTGCTACAAGAAAATATCTGATCACAATGGGAGTACAAAAGAAAGGGATCACATGGCAAGACAGAAAGCCAGAGAGCAGTGAAGAATTAGCTTGCTGCTTTATAACAACTAGTTCTGGTGAGAATGACCAGAGAGACCTACTTAAATTATTCCAAGAGCAGTGCCCCCAAAGACCTACCCACCTTCCACTAGGCTAGACCTCTTAAAGGTCCCACATCACCACACTGAAGATCAAGTTTCCAACGCGTGAAACTTTGGGGGACAAACCACCTTCATATCACAGCACCACCACGCACACTTATGGTTGATTCATTTGGTCAGTATCTGCGGAGCCTTTAGTGAAAGGGAGTTTAGACCACATTACTTCAGGCTACACAGATTGGAACCTTTTACCTCAGAGTTTTTAAGGAAAAAGTAGAAATAAACCCAGGAGATAAACATTCAAGAAAGCTCAGAAAGTTACCCTGTTCCTATAAAGGCAAATTAAATATATATGACTGCAAATAGAAAACAGAAACTTCCTTTGTACAGGACATTTGTATAAAGGTTTCATAGATATGAGTTTTCATAGTTGAGAGGAAACCAACTCCATCATTATAAACCAAAGGGCTAAATGCACAGATAGTGGGCTATCCCCCACCCAAAAAAAAAAAAAAAAAAAGATTTTGGGTGGGAATTCCCAAACTTATCAAATAAGTAAACCTCTTTGTAACATCAACTCCTCACATGACATTATGTTTAAATTTTAATTATTTTAAGTGTATAATTCTGTGCCACTGAGTGCATTCACCTTGTTGTGCAACCATCACCACCATCCAAATCTAGAGCTTTGTTACCTTCCCACACTGAAATCTGTGCTCCCTCTCCGTCTCCCCCAGACCCTGGACCCCACCTTGCTGATTTCTGTATGTATAAATTCAACAGTCTAGAAACCCCATATAAGAAGAATCATATACTACTTGTTCTTTTGTGATGGCTTATTTCATTTAGCACAATATCTTCAAGGTTCACCAATGTTGTAGCAAATGCCATAATTTCCTCCCTTTTTATGGTTGAAAAGCATGCTGTTGTATGTGTTTGCCACATTCTGTTTATCCATTCATCTGCCTATGGAAATTATTTTTACTTTTAGCCTCCTATTTACTATCTACCTCAAAAAATAGAGAATAAATGAGGTTATCTTTACAGACACTTAGCACAGTGCCCAGAATGTAATAATATATGATCAGTCAATAAATATTAGCTTATTTATTACCCCTTGAGTAAGAAAAGTCATGTTTGCACAGGGATGTGCAGCCTCCTGGCCTAACTGCTCAGGCGCTAGGTGGGAAATTATTATTCTAGCTCTTAGTCAGCAAGTGACTCTATTAGAAATGTCATTGCTCATTTCCAGCTTGAGAAAGGGAGGGAGAATGTGACCTAAATGTTAGTTCATAGAAAAACAAATATGATCAGGACAATGAGTTGGTAATGTTAATTCTGTGTTAACAAGCTCCCTGATGACAGCATTTGGGGACAGCAGAGATAATGTACACTTATTTGGCAAGGGTTTATAGGCATGCATGTGGAGCCCCTATCCACTAATAGCAAGGACACAGATATTTGGTCTTATGTTGTTGACTCTGTTCTCAAACTAGAGGTCTGTTTATTTAAACAATAGCTACTATCTTTGTGAGCAGTATAAAAATGCTTTTAATATGAAAATGTTCAGTGTTAAATTTGGGAAGCAAACAATCTGCATTTTTGTTTTTTCTTTTGTTCCAAAGTCCATCTTATTAGGATACTAATAAGAAGTTAGATTTTTCTGCTGTTGTTCAACTAAAAGAAAAGTAAAAAGGAAACAAGGATTGACTCTCAGTGGATATTAACTAGAATGTACGTATCAGTCAATAAACAGTGAGCATCATTATGGATTGGTCCGAAATACTGAGCTTTATGAAACTCCTAGTTACCTCACTTCATAGGAAAAGAGGCAGAAAAGAGAAGTGCTGAGTGGTCCTCTGGACTCCCAGGCTCTGCCCAGCCCACCCATTCTTTCAAACACCAGTTTCTTTACCCTTTGGTTCAGGTTATAGAGTGAATCAGATGCAGGTGTGGAGTTCGTCAGGGTCTGCTTACTAAGCAGAATGAAGACAGAAGAAAAGTTCAACTCCACATGTGCAAAGGAAGAAAATGTCTCCCTAGGGAAGAGAGAAAGCCCTGGCCAGAGTTGTGTAGGCAGAGCTTTGTTAGGGGGAATATTTCATAAATATGAGCTAGAGAGGCAGCAAGAGGGTGATTAACATAATATTAACATCTCATTAGCAGCCCAAGGGAACAGAGAGAGAGAGAGGTGAACCTGCATGACTGGCAGGATCCCCAAAAGAACACATTCTTTTCCATTGTTCTCTGTGCATCTAAATTATGTTTTATTAATAAATAACTGAACAAGTGTAGGCCTCTCAGGTGCTTTATTCATTGCATCTGGGCCAGGCAGGAGAAACTCTTAAGAGTTATCTCCCATCTGGGATTATTTCAAGCACATAATTCATGAATGTCTACTCTGCTCACAACCTGACTTCATGCATCTTCTGATGAGATGCAGTGGGAAGACACAGAGTGACCCATGTAATATTCTCACCAAAAAAGTTTAACAAGGCCTCATCATTAGAGAACATCAGACAATTCCAGAATGTGGATATTCCATGAGAAAAATTAGCCTAAACGCCTCAAAAACAACAACAAAAAAGTCATTAGGGGAGGAAAGACTTTTTTTCTTAGGTTTTGTAGTTGAGTCCTGCAAGCTGGACTGAAAAGAGATATTTAAAAGATGAAAAAAATACATGCATGCTATTTGATATTAATATTTTATATGGCATGGGAGCTTCATAAAAAGAAGTGAAAAATCCAAAGAGGCAGTTTGACTGGGGAGCTTATATACCATTGTAACAAAGAGTGATACATCTGGAGATGTGACAAGACAAAGAAAAAGAGGATTTGGGGAAGGGGTGGCAAATTGTGGGAAAGTGACTGCATACATATAGAGGAAACTAAGGGTTATTTTACTAAGGTTTATTTGTACAGTTTAATCTTAGCATCATTCCTCCTCTTTGATGATAGGATATTTTCCTTTTCCAGGTATTGGAAGGGCGTATTTTTCATGGGAAATCTATGCCCTAGTTTTGGGCAAAAAGGGAATGGGCAGATAACTTCCTGTATCTGCTGTTTCTCAATGGCCTTCAGTGCAAGAGCCCTGTTTGGAGAGATGGATGAGATTGTGGTTGGCTACGGGCCATGGAGAAGTTTGGGCATTGCCACCTTCCATGGTCTCACGGGACTTGGCCCGAGATCTCACGGAACTTGGCCCAAGATCTCATGAGACTTGGGCCGAGATCGGAGCAGGTCGGCGCCATTTGGTTGTTGGTTTTTTAGTGGTGTGTGTGGTGTGTGTTAGAGTTGTTGTCAGAGCCGGAGAGAGAAGTTAACAAAATAAAAAGCCTGTTTGTTTCCAGTCTGCCTCTGAACTTGTTCCCACGGCATCGTTGCTCCAAGCGGCAATCACTTCAGGCGGCTACTCTTCAGTTCAAAATAATCCAGGGCTGGGGATGTAGCTCAGTGGTAGAGCACTTGCCTAGCATGCCCAAGGCCCTGGGTTTGATCCCTAGCATTGTTCACCCCCCCCCAAAAAAAAATCAATATGCAAAAGTGGCCTGTTTTAGTGTCCAACCAATAGACAAAAGCCAACCAAACAAAAAACAGTAAGGATTGCTTCATATTTAAAAAAACTTAAGAAAGTGTCAGCCTGTAAAGGACATTAGTTAACTACTGAGAATTTTGAATGTGGATTTCATATTAATTAATACTGATATTATTGAAATTAAATTTATTGGTGGTGATCATGCTATTTTGATCACATAGGAGAATGTCCTTGCTACTGTGAGGCACATATTGTAATGCTGAGAAATGAGTAATATGGTCTTTTTCATTTACAAATGGTATGAGAAGAGAAAAGAGAAGAGAGACACATACAAAATGTGAACAACTGGTAAGAGAGTATAGTGTATTCATTATACCATTCTTTTAACTTTTCTATTTGCTATAGGATGGCCATTGGGCTGGGGTGTAGCTTGGTGGTAGAGCACTGGTCTAGTATGTGCAAAGTCTTGGGTTCCATTCCCAGCATACATGTGCACACACGCATGCACACACACACACACACACACACACACACACACACACACAAAGACATTATTCCAAATGAAAAGTTGAAGCAAAAGTAGGGGGTACAAAGTATACTCTTTTCTAAAGCAATTTTTATTTCTAAGGCTAGTATGATGGCCAGATCAGGCCCAGGCCTGTCAGACCCCAAAGAGTACCAAATCCACCAAGGGGCAGCCCAGATGAGACAGGGCACTGGCAATACCTGGCTAAACACCTGCCTCTCAATCCACAGAGGGAGAAATATAGGGCTTCATCTCCTGGTATGAGCACCAACTACCAGTCCACTCAACTTGAGGGGAAAGTACCTAGGACCCCCAATGTCACCTCAGGGTCACAACCCCAGACCATAGTGACTCAATTTGGAACAAGAGATGACTGCTTATGTTAATGTTTGTCTAATATGAGTAATGAGGCTCTTCTATTTCAGTCAAAAATAAAGGACTATTCTAATTCAGGTGTTTTAAGTACCTCATATGAAGTCAGTTATCATTTTCTTTCAGAGTTTACTGACTTGATTAGTATAAAAGCTAATAAATCCTTGAAGCCTTTGTTCAGTAATTATTTATGTGATTAATGTAAGTGTTACAATGGAGAGATTTTACTTTCCATTTTAATATCAAATCTTAGAAACCCAGCAATGTGAGCACATTTCCACTCACACTGGTCACATTCAGGTGCTTCATGGCTACCTGTGGCCACTGGCTCCATGTTGTACAGCAGAGCTGTGAGTGGGATCTGTAGCAACAGTGACTAGTCTTCAATTCCTAGTTGGTCCAGAGAAAGTGGTCCACTGGATGAAACAAGTTGTGCCTCCAGAATGATCAATCATCAGTGTAAAGGGCTTTTGGTTATTGCAGGCTCTTTTCCTGATGATAGATGAAGACAATAATCACCAGAAGGAAGAGAGCCTGGGCTTTTCTCAGTTCAATCTACAGATAATTATCACACATCTGTTCTTGGTGTACTTTTTTCTATTAAAAAAAATGTTTTTCTCCTACACATGCATTATTTGTTCCCTGCTCCTACACAAGCATTAAAAAACAACAGAAACCAAGGTGTAGGTAATTTTACAATAAATTCAGTAACTTAAAATTAATGAAAATAAAAATATTAAAAATCACTGTACTCCACTCCAGAGTAGCACACAATCTCCAATTATTATGGAAGCAAAAAGCATTTTCAAGAATGTAAAATAAGTACCAAAACTCAAAAAAGCAAAACAAAACAAACAAACAAAAAAACCATGGCAATAAGAAAATCAGCACATGAAAGTTCTTGCTGTGTTGCTATCCTGCAATCTTTCTTTTTGTGAAATTTCATTTAAAAAATAATATTTTCTTGGCAAATACATTCTCATACTTTACATGTCTGTTTATATTTTCTGTGGCATGCTCCTGGGCTACCATCTTATAAATATTCAGGCAAGCCCTATCACTTTGGCCATCCATCCATCCAGAATGAACATTGCTCCCATGACTTGTTTTAATAAGCGGTTCTTGTCCTTCGGAACTGAAAATTGACCAGGAACAACCAGACTTAAGGCAAATAATCACAGGTCTTTCGTAGCCCTGGGGTCCTTTTCACTAGGCTAATTGCAGTCTTGGAGAAATTCAAAGTGATTGAGAGCTGGCTATGCCCTCCACCTCTCGGTTGGGTTATAATAAAAGCAAGCCTTACACCAAAATTGGCCCCACACTGAGACACTTATTAACAAATGTGTTTTTTTATTATTATTTTTAGCTCACAGGCCCAAAATAGTTTAGACAACTGATTTAAAAGTTTGATGAAGGCCCAGTTTTTGGTTTAAGTATCCAAGTATCCCCCTTGCATGAAAAGTTTGTGTTAGATAAGAGTAAATTCCTTCAACAGAATTCTGTTGGCATCAGGTAACAAAAATCCTCTTTGAACAAAGGTCACAAACAAGACCACTGGGGTCAATCCTGTATATCTTCTCCTATCCACACATTTTGACCTCCTCTAATTCCCTCTAATGAGGACTTACTGCTTGCATTCAACTGGTTTCCACCTTGAAAACCCAATTTCAGGTCTTTATATGCTCATTGGAAGGGTAGAGAGGTGATCAAGAATAGGCAAGAGAAGTACTTGTAGTGGTCACCTTCAGACCAGGCCTTTCTGCTGGTGAGCTGACCCTGTGTGCCTAAGTGGCCACCTTTAAACTAACCAGCATCAGTAATTTTGCACTGTCTTTGCAGAAAGACTCTGCAGTAAATCATAGATAGTGCAACCTGCCCTGCATTAGGAAGTGGGGACAAGGGTACCACGAGAGAGCTGAGCAAAGGGATCCAAGTAGTCTGGGAGGTCAAAGATTCCCTGAGTTTACTTGAAGACTGAAGGGATGAGTAGGAATTAGCCTCTGGAGGCAGAATTCCATGGGGTGTGGAAGGCCTGGGAACCCAGAGATTGGACGTGGTAGATAAATGGCCATAGAGGCATGAGGAGCCATGGGACCTCCCTGATTTCAGAGGAAAGAGTCTAACCTGACCCTTTCCTCTGCTATTGCCACTACTATTTGTCTTCTCCAAATCCCAGGACATTGGCATAGATTTCTGTCTGCAAAAAGAGGCCTTAATTAATTAACCACCCCAAGGTTTCATTTCTGGGGCCCAACAATTCCTCCCCATTTATTTATGACAATGGACTTGGACTGTAATATCAAGGTGAAAAGTAAGTTTTGAAATACACTAACATTGAAACTTTGCTGTTTATATAATTAAAGTGTTGAGCTACTTTTAAAATTCTCATTGTCCATTCATCTCTGACTTACAAAAATAATGCCTGAAGTTATTGGAAGGGCACATACTTTTGAAACAATTTTTTTTTTTGCACAGAAAAATTTCTTCTGAATCTAATATTTCTTTTTCTCAGAACGTTCAGCTTGATGATCATTTTGCCACCGCATGGGGTGAGTTCTGCATGGGAAGGAGGGCCTGTAATTAATTGGAAGACAGAATTGCCTGCTGTTTAGGCAAAGGGAGCTGGATTCACACAATAGACTGAAATTGCTTCTCATCCTCTCAGATCAATGATCAGATTTGGAAACCCTTCTCTGTATTCTAACACCAAAGAACCGAAAGCCTACCAGAGGTATTATGATCTGCAGGTTCAATAGTCGTTCGTCATTCATGTTATCTTGTATTTTTGTTTTCCAAGTCAATAAACTCATGGGGACAGATGAGAATCAATATACTGATTGTGACACTTTAAGAAAGCTGGTGGCTTCACCTGAAATGGTCTGTCTCTTACAGAGAGGCATTCCATACACAGCCACTCCTGAATGGCAAGGAAGAATTTGCTTGTTAACGTACAGGCTGCTAGCCCTCCCCAAGCTTCTGATTTGATGAGACTGTGCTGGGTACTGAAAATCTGCATTACTCACAAGGTACCCTGTAATGTTGATATTGGGGGTACGGAGACCACTGAAAAAACATACAAAATAAAGAGGAAAGGAAGGAAGGGAGGGAGGGAAGATAGAAGAGAAAAAGGAAGGGAGAAAGAAAAGATCAAAACAAATAAACACCCCTGAAGCATGAAATAATAGATGTGTTTTCTCCTGTAATGATTCTTGGCAATTTTTTCCTGCCAACTCACCAGCCATGTAGGTCTTTACAGGTAGAAAATCAGGGAAATGCTGGTGATAATGAGGTTGGTGGCACAGAGATGATGTCCAGGACAAGCCTGGAAGATAGCAAAGAAGCCCATAGGCATGCAAAGCAAAGCTGAAAAAGAAAGGCAGGTGAGGCTGGCAGGTGCAGGAGAGATCACAGAGTTCTAGAATGCAAACGAATCACCTGGAGATCTTATAAGTATATAGGTCTGTTAGGTGGTGGGGCCTGAGAGTCTGAATTTCTAACAAGTATTCAGGTGACATTGATGCTACTGGCCACTAGATCACATTTGAGTAGCAAGAGTCTAGATGGCACAGGTGAGAGATCCTGGCATTAAACATAGAATAGCTGTAGCAAGGGAATTACAGACAGTCATTGACAACCTCACAGACGCATGACTCATTACAGCGCACTGGGGGCTCAAGGCCTGGGGAGGAGGAGGCTGCATGAACAGTAGACAAATCCACCCAGAGGCAGAAGCTTGAGCAACAAGGGAAGGTAGATCCTATTGGCTGTTAACTCAGAGTGATTTTAGGTAAATCTTTCGTTTACTCAATTTCCTTATCTAAAAATTGAAGAAATCTGTTTGAAATGGCACACTACTTGCAAGTGCTTTCAGGAGTCCAAGTGCAAGTTCCTTGCCTTTTGCACTAATCTTAGGATTGAACGGCAAAGTCAAAGAATCCCAAATCAGGAACACCTTAAGTACTCCAAGACCAGAAATTCTAAATTGAGGCTGGTCATAGGAATCAGCTGGAATCATTTAAGAAAAACACAGGCTCCAAGGCTTAATCCCTAGGGAATCTACATTCATTGAAAGTTCTCCAGATTGTTCTCACATCCATGCCTCCACTGCAAGCCTCATTTCAACGCTCTATTTCAAGACTTGCCAACCTCACTCCCAAGGACCAGCACTACCCGCTCTCGCTGTGCTTCCTGTCTCCAACCTCTGCTGCTTTGCCCCAGCCAATTTGACTCATACGTATATTTTTAATTGCTTTTTTGATGACTCAATGTTGATATATTATTATTAAGTCCATAGTTTACATTTGAGTTCCCTCTGTGTTGTGCATTCAATGAGTTTGGACAAATGTATTTAAGGAAATCAAAAGTATTTCTCCCAAAATATGAAGGAATGATGAACTGAAGACAATCAATATGTGGAGATCTCTCTGCCTTTTCCCTGTTCGCCTAGAATCAAGACAAAGATTCACAAATACCTTTCCCCCCTCTTCCCCACCTAAAGATAGGATGTAAATCTTGTTCGTAACGCTTGCGTATCAGCTCAAGGACAGCAGTGCTAGGGGAATCTGGGAGCAGACTTCACTCCTTTTCAGTTGTCCTGCTTTTGGTAACCTGGGACCGTGCTGTAGTTTGGGTCTGGAATGTTCTCCATGGGGTAGAACATTGGTCCCCAGTCCATAGAGCGATGGGTAGGCAGTGGAACCTTTAAGAGATGAGACTGAGGTTTTAGGTCACTGGGAGCATGCCCTTGAAGGAGACTGTAGGACCCCATCCCATCTCATGGGTGCCACGAGATGAGCAGCTTGTCCCACCACACACTCCAGCCATGATAAACTGCCTCGCCACTGGCCTAAAGCAACAGGGCCAACTGACCCCAGACTGTAGCCTCCAAACTGTGAGCCAAAATAAACTTTCTCATATTAAATTGATTTATCTCAGGTATTTGCTCCAATAATGGAAAGCTGACTAACACTAGTTTCTTCTTTGACCTGTCACTTTTCCAAAATGTATTGCTTTTTCTTAAAGATCCTATATAAGCCAGGACACTAAGCCATTACTTTTTTTTTGGCACTGGGGATTGAACCCAGGGGTGCTTAACCACTGAGCAATAACCTCATCCCTTTTTATATTTTACTTACAGACAGGATCTCACTGAGTTGGTTAGAGCCTCACTAAGTTGCTGAGACTAGCTTTGAACTTGTGATCCTCCTGCCTCAGCCTCCCAAGCTGCTGGAATTGCCAGTGTGCACCACTGAGGTTACTTTTGAACTAAGGTTTCTCCCATGTAATGTGCATTGCACATATTAATAAACTTGCTTGTTTCTCTCTCGTGAATCTGTCTTTGGATATAGGAGACTTACAAATGGTAAGAAAAACTGTACTTCTCCCCACTGGAAACGTGGGTATCCCATTTTGAATTCCCACCAGCAATTAATAAGTGTTCCTGTTGCTTGACTATTTTTTCAAATGTCACATTGATCTAGACATTCACTTGTTTTGAAAAACTTTGCTGGATATTTTCTCTGACAGTCTAAAACCCTGTTATATTGGTACTGGGGATTGAATCCAGAGGTGCCCTACCACTGTGTTTACCCCCAGCCCTTTTTTGCTTTTTGTTTTGAGATAGGGTCTCACTGAGTTGCCCAGGCTGGCCTCAAACTAGTGATCCTCTTGCCTCAGATTTTGGAGTAGCTGGAATTACAGAGGTGTGCCACCATGCTCTTCTTAATACTTAAAAAATCTAATTGACATACAATTTATACATAGTTATGGGGCACAGTATAATATTACAATACATGCACATAATACATAATGATTAGATAAAGATAAGTGGCATATCCATTATCTTTAAACATTTATCTTTGTGTTGGGAACATTCAACACAAATAGGACTGCCTATTTTGAAATATACAATCAATTTTTGTCAACCACAATTACCCTACTGTGCTATAGAATATTAGAAGTTATTCTTCCTATCCAACTATACCCCTGAGCCCATAAACTGTTGTTTCTCCCACCTCCTCCTACCTTTCCTAGACTCTGGTGGCCACTGTTTTGCTCTCTACTTTTATGACACAGTTTTTAAAACCTCTACATATGAGAAAATTGGGTATTTATCTTTTGGCACCTGATCAGTTTCACATAACATAAGGACCTTTTCTCACGTTGCATAACAGTTTTTTTTTTCACCTCTTATTATTCATCTTATAAGACAAAGTTAAAAGTACCATTTTTTCCTAGATTTCTTTAATCACATTCTCTTGTCCATGTACAACTAACTGCTAGCCTCTCCTGCCATATTGGTGGTACCCTGATTATCAAAGAACTTGTATAAATTTATATATTTCCATAAAATGCTGGAAAGTGGGGCCTAAAGAGGGGGAGTGTGGATGCTGAAGGCTCCACCTTCATGACTGGGTTAATGCCATTTTCTCAAGAGCAAGTTAACTCCCATAGGAGTGATTCATTCTCAAGAGAGTGGGTTGGGGTTTGGAATGTAGCTCAGTGGTAGAGCACTGGCCTAGCATGCATGAGGCTCTGGGTTTGATCCCTACCACCACAAAGGAGGGAGGTGGTTATAAAAGTAAGTTTGGCTTCCTCATCTTTCTCTTGTCCTTTGCTTTGTTATGAAGTAGCAAGAAGACCCTCACCAAAAGATGAGCAGATGCCAGCATCATACTCTTGAACTTCTCAGCCTCCAAAACTGTGAGCCAACTAAACTTCTTTTCCTTATAAATTACCCTGTCTGTAGCACTCTGTTATAGCAACAGAAAACAAAGTCTTTGAGGCATAAGTCTTCTCTTTTATGCATGGACAAAGTTAAACACTGCTGAAGGACAAATATAACACTTTATTAGCCAAGTCAAAGTCTATGTGAACTTGTCTATTGAGATCTTTACCAAGAAAGGTTTTTTGATGGGAAAAGAAATAGGGTTGAAGGCAGCAAGACACAGAAGGGAAAAGGCTGGAGAAGAGGAGGATGGGAAGAGAGAAGGCAAAACTCCTACTTCCTAATTGTGTTAGCCCTTTATAATGTCCCTATCACAGATCAGATAGAACTGAAGCTGCTGAAGGCAGAGCTTGGAAGGAAGGAAAGAGACTGTGCTTTCAGACAAGTGACGGAGACCCTGTGAATCAGGCAGGCTGCATCCCAAAGCCAGATTGACAGCTTTTGAAGTTATTCCTCTTTATACAGCAAAGAAAATGGCCTTTTAAAATGTACCTTTAAAAATATCAGATCAGTAACACCTGTATAAAGATAAAATATTATATAGCTCCTTTTAAGTGCATGTACTCAAATTTATGGGAAAACATACCATACACATTTTTCATTTTCTTGATTTTCATAAATGGGATCTACTATATGTATAGTTAATAAATAACCTTTTGGGGTTGCTTGCTCAGCATCAGGTACTGTTTTAAGTCCTTTATATGCATTACTCATTTGAGTCTCCCAACAAACCTATTAAGTTCTACGTGTATATCTATCTTTATGGTTTGGATCTGAATGTCTCCCAAAGTTGCTTGTGTTCAGAGGTGGGGCATTTGGAAAGTGATTGGATCATGAGTGCTCTCACCTCAGTGGTTGATTAATGCATCGATGGCTGAACGGACTACCAGGAGGTGAGACTCCAGTTGAAAGAGGTGTCTACCTCTGTCACTGGGGATGTGCCCTGGAATGGTTTTTCTTTTCTCAGGTCTCTCTCCCCATCTCTTCTCTCTCCCTGCTTCTCATGGCTGCCATGAGCTAAGCAGCTTTCCTGCCATGCTCTTTGGCCTCACCTCAGGCCCAGAGCAATGGAGCCAGTCAAGCACGGACTGTTCATCTGAAGCCATGAACCAAAAAAAAAATCGTTTCTCCTCTTAAGATTTTTTCCCACTCGGGTAGTTGTCATGGCAATACCAAGTTGATCACACACCCAGTATACAGATAGTGCTTTAGTCAGTTTTTTTCTCTGCTGTGACTAAAAGACTTGACCAGGACAATTTAGAGGAGGAAAAGTTTATTTGGGGGCTCACAATTTCAGAGGTCTCAATTCATAGACAGCCAGCTCATCCTTCCGGGCAGAACATCATGGTGGAAGAGTGTGGTGGAGGGAAGCAGCTCACATGATGATCAGAAAGCACAGAGAGAGAGATTCCACTCACCAGATACAAAATATGTACCCCAAAGCCATGCTTTCAGGGACCCACCTCCTCCAACCACGCCCTACCCACCTCCAGTTACCACTCAGTTAATTCCATAAGGTGAGTAATTCACTGATTGGGTTAAGGCTCTCATAACCCAATCATTTCTCCTCTGAACCTTTTTGCATTGCCTTACACGTGAGCTTTTGAGGTCACCTCAAATCCAAACCACAACAGATAGGAAATGGAAGCATATAGAGGTTAAGTGACTGGTTCCAGGTCACATAGCTGAAAAGCTACAGAGCCAGGATTCGATCCCCAGCAGTCTGGTTGTAAAATTCTTGCACTTAGTCACTCAAGCAGACTTTTTCTTACATTGATTCTATTTAGTTTTTATTTTTCATCAAAAAGCATATTTTGGAACTATGATTCCATATTAGTCTGTCTCATTCTTTTAATGGCTGCATAGCACATAAAATTTCATTCTGTGCGTGCTCTTTATTTTATTTAATCATTTCCTATTGACATTTACATTGCTGTTTTTTTCTTCCTCTCTGACGATACTAAAATTGACATCTTGATCTTTTTATAAGGATCTTTGCACATGTACACAGACTCTTAAAATTATAATTGTGGAATCAAAAGTTATACATGGTAAAACCTATGATTGATGATTGCCAATTTGTCCCTAAATTCACACTGTCACCAACTGTATATGAGAATATCCATTTCCCCAGAATAACTCTGAGTGTGAGTAATATTTTTGGTGAGCAGATCTATTTTAAGTGGCAACCAGCCTCTTTTTCTTCTTTCTCCCAAGGAAGTAATAGAGGAGGTATTTGTGTGGGTGGGTACAAAAGACTAAGTGCTTCAAATTCTGGTCACATGACCTCAACCTCCTGCTTCTGCACCACTGTGCCACCCAACAAAGACCACCCGAACAGAGAATAAATCAAAGGAGCATATTAAAAAACCTATGGATTTACTTAATGGATTAATTATTTAAATTGAAGTACTACATATTGACAGTAAAGTATGTCAAGTGCCACTGCTTACATGGACAACAGGATGATTTTTGCTGTGTACTACCCTATAACTGAGATCGAGACATAGGGCATGTCCACAATTCCAGAAGCTTCCACACTTACTACCCTTCCCAAATGAAATCCACCATCTGGACTTTTTTCACTATAGATTTGCTTTGCCTACTTTTGAGCTTTATATAAGTGAAATTCATAAAATAACTTATTTTTTGTGCCTGTTTTCTCATTCAGTAATGTTTTTGAGATTCATTCACGTCATTGCAAGACATAGCAGTGTGTTTGTTTTCACTGTTGTGTATATTTCATTTTGTAGATATACCATTGTCACAGTAGGTAGATATACATGAATAGAGGGCTGGGGAAAGGGAGAATATGGCTCACTCCATCTCGAATGTCAAAGACCACTTCACCATTTCAGCTGATGGCGAACCCCACCCATGAACTGCCTCCACCTGCCATGGGTTTCACTTAGGTGCCTATGGGAAACTTTCTAACATGGCAAAATCAGCACAAGTACGTTGAGCTGTGGAGGGAAACAGCAGTAATGGTCCTAAATGCAAAATATATGATTCCAGACCAAATATAAAATCCCACTATATGGAAAACTCTGAACTGTTTCCTCTCTTGGGATGGCCTGTTCCATGTTCCCTGTGGGCATACTTCCACGTCACTAAACATTTTTATACTTATTTTATCTATGCCTCTCAACTAAAATCTTTCTTTCAAGAAGACAAGAACCAAAGAATTGTATCACCATCATTTAATTACCCATTTGTGATGTTTTTAGTTTAGGGCTATTCTTGCACATATCTTTTGGTGAACAGATTGGATATATACTGAAGAACAGAATTACTGGGTTATAGGATACGTGTGTGCTCAATTTTAATAGATACTTCCAGTTTTTGAAAGTGGTTGTACCAATTTGTACTACCAGAGACAGTAGAAGATTTTCTCAGTGTTCTATAGCTCACCAACTACATTAGACAGGGTTCTTCAGAGAAATAGAGCCAATAGGATAGATATACATATATGAAATTATTATATATTATATATATACATGCATACATATATGTGTGTATATATATATTTTCATATATAACAAATAGATTAATGTATGGAGAGATTTATTATGACTCATATGATTGTGGAGGATAATAAATCATATAATAAACCATATACATATATATTATAATTCCAAACTGAGTTCTAGTCCAAAGGCCTGAGAACCAGGGGAACCAATGGGTGAATCTGGGTCCAAGGACAGGAGGAGGCTGATATACTACCTCAAGCAGGCAGGCAGGAAGCAAAAGGGGTGAATTTCTCCATCCTCTGTTCTTTTGTTTGATTCAGGCCCTCAATGGATTGATAACACCCATTCACGTTGGGGAAGACCACCTACTTTAATAATCCACTGATTAAAATGATAATCTCATCCAGTAGCATCCTCACAGACGCACCTATAAGTAATGTGGCTACTACCCATGACCCAGTCTACCTAGCACATAATTAATCATCAGTGCTTTCTGTTGTTAATTATTTTTTAAAATTTGAACATTTTGCTGTGTGTACAAATATCTCGTGGTGGTTTTACTTGCATTTCCTTGATGACTGCTGAGGTTGAACATTTTTATATGCTAATGGCCATCTGGATATTATTTTGTGATACACACCTCTTCAAGACTTCCATAATGCTTTTGTGTTATCTATTTTTCTTTTACTGATTTGTAGAAATTCTCAATATATTTTATATGTAAGTCCTTTGTTGGGAGATGTAGTACAAATATCTTTTCCCACTTTTCATTTTCTTACTGTTATCTTTAGATTAATAGAAGTTTTTAACTTTAATGGAGCACAATTTATTTAGTTTTAAGTCAGTTTGTGTGTGTATATAAGAACACTGTGTACCGAAATCTAGGAAGATATTTTCTGTATTAGCTTTTAGAGCTTTAGAAGTTACCTATCATACTTAGATATAAAATCCAACTGGAATTGATTTTATTAATAGTACAATGAAGAGATAAAGATTCATTTCTTCTTCACATAAATATTCAATACCTCCAGGCACCACTAAGTGAAAAGAATATCCTTTCTAACTGCACTGCCATAAATCAAATGACTGTATATGTGGTGACCTCATTCTAGACTCACTGTTATTTTCCTTAGGTCTAATTTGGTCTTCTTGGGCCAATAGCACATTTTTAAAAATTACAGTATATTGTAATAAATTTGATATCTGATAGTGAATATATGTTTTGGGTTTGTTTCTCCTCAAGATTGTCTTTTTTATTCTTGGTATTTTGTACATTCATATAAAACTTCAACAAAAATGGCTGCTGATGTTAATGGAATTGCATTAAACTGAGAATTTGAGAATTAAAATTTGTATTACACTCAGTCTTCTAATATACTATGAGATATCCCTGCATTTATTTAGGTTTTCTTTAATTACTCTTAATATTTGTAGTCAACATAGAGCTTTTGAAAATCTTTAGTTCCAAGCTATTTGACATCTTAATGCTATTGTACATGGCATTTTGATTTTTAATTGATGCTATAAACACAATAGAATTGTTTAAAATTCGTCTTGAATACAGCAACCTTGGGGAATTCACTTAAAAAAATAGTTTGCCCTATGTTTAAAATCATAGCACCTGGCTGTGATGATGATTATTATTATGAATATTACTTCTTAAAAACTTTGCTATTTACATATCAATTTATTTTTCTTTCTTTATCATACTACTAGGACCTCTAGTACTAGAATAATTAGAATTGTTTTTTTCCTCAACTCAGGAGGAAAACCTTCAATAATTGATCACTTATGGGATGTTTGCTGGAGTTTTTAAAGATTTACTCTTTAGTACATTAAGACAATTCTATTTTATTCTTAATTTGCTATTTATCACAGATGGGTGCTGCATTAGAATACTACATATTTTGTGTATTGTGTCTGTCTCCCCACTGGAACGCAGCCTTTCCCAGAGCAGGGATTGTCTGTCTTATTCTCTGTTGTTTCCCCAGTGCCTATGGTGGGGCTCACAAGGTTGTAAGGGTTAAATGAGATCATGTACAGCACCTGGAACAGCACTCAGGCTCAAGAGAATCTCATACTGTAGTGGGTTTTTTCATCATTGTTCTGACCATGCCATGGAGGCAGGAGGCTTCTCAGTGGCTCACAGTCTTTTCAGGGGAACCTGGGGTTGTCCACTATCAATAGCATCCACAAGCAGAGTGAAATGAGGTGCCAGTTTGAGCCCTTCAGACACTAAAGCTCTCTGAAGCTTCTCTTCTTGCCTCCATGCCGACTATTGCTCCATACACCCCCAGAAAGAGCTAGAAAGCTCCCACAGGTCACACTAGGTCCCATCCAATCATGACCAGCACCTCATTACCATCATGATGTAGGCCCACTGGAGGGAGTCGAGAGGAGAGCAGCGGCTCCGAAGGGGACATCTGGTGGGCTGATTTATGAGGCAAGGCTAGAGGGAAGGTCAAGGAGAGCAACTGTGTGATGTGGCTGTCACGAGGTAGGTGTTTCTTGAAACACTCTGGGATGGAACTGAGAGCAGATTTGAGACTGACTGTTGAGGAAAGTGTCCCTGACGATGAAAGCCGCATGTCAGAGGAGCATCCTCTCGACAGGAGAGGGGAGTACACACCACTTAAACAGCAAGCCATGTGCACAACTCCACTGGATGAGATAAAGCCATGTTCACTGCTGCTGATGGGAACTTCCAGCACCAGCCTGGGACGGACCCAAACAGGGCAGCTTTGGCCTCCAGGACACTAGGACATCAAGCAGTGGCCAAGGAAGATGATCTCCTCCTCCTTCTCTTGTGTGGCTTACTGAACAGCACTAGCAGCATATTTAACTTACTCGAAATAAACATGTATAAGGGGCTGGGGAGAGTTCTAGAAAGCACACACACAACTTGTCTTATGCTTTTAAGCAGGGTTTTCAACATCAGAACTATTGACATTTTGAGCCAGATCTTTCTTTGTCATGGAGGCTGTCCTGAGCATTGTAGGATGCTTAGTGGCATCTCCACCTCTACCTGTCAGATGCCAATAGCACCCCATCAGTTGTAAAAAAAAAAAAAAAAAAAAAAAATTGTAAGTCTCTAGAAATTGTCAAATGTCCCTCTGGGGGCACGATTGCATCTGGCTAAGGACCACTGCCCCAAGGTGACTGAGCCTGAGAATTGCTCTCTGTTCTGTCTCAGAACCTAGGCCTTCAACATGGATGAGCATGTTGCCATGCTAAACACGACTGAAAGCCATTTCTTCTACTCTGTGGCTCATGGAAGCAGCCTCCCTCACAAGACCAGGATATGGCTGAAGGCAGTGTGTGGCTTGCATGGCAGGTTATGCCACAGTGGGCTGCCTGACACTCTTCCACCTCCCTGAGGAATTTCTGTGCAGATGAGTTACCTTCCAAAC
The DNA here is from genome assembly GCA_025594165.1 of Tamias sibiricus. Lineage (NCBI taxonomy): Eukaryota > Metazoa > Chordata > Mammalia > Rodentia > Sciuridae > Tamias > Tamias sibiricus. The sequence goes on from CM046669.1 coordinate 69,917,623, forward strand.
GTCTACCCGTGGGGTGAAACTGACTGTGCATGCTCAAAAGGCTCATAGGAAATAGTGGAAGAGAACCAAAGTGCCTTCCCTTGCCCTCCAGTTTAGTCTGGACAAGGTCCTGAGACCCAGGCCTGGGTAAGGCTAGAGAGAGCCTCTCCCCTTACCTACCTCATGGGTGACCTCCAAAAGGCCTAGTTAAAGGAAGGGGACAGTGAAGGGACAGAGGACAGGTCAGTGTGAGGCAGGGGTGGGAGGAGCTCAACCTAAACAACCAAAGAGTAACTGAGTGTACACAGCCTGGGCCTGAGGCTTGTATTTTCTGTGGAGAAAGTTGATCCCAGTCCAACTAATCCAGGATTTCCTGGACCATTTTAGCAAGATGTTAGTCAACATTTTTACTGTCTTCACAAACCCAGACCCACACCCCCATCACCTGTAGTTAGTAGTAGCTATGAATGAATGAGGGATGTGTCAATCATGTGGTACTTGACAGGAGCCCAGGGTTTGGGGAAAGGATGGATTAACCCCAGGAAGACCAGCATGGCCAGAGCATTCCTGAATCCTCTCTCTGTGAAGAGGTTTTGGTTACAATGTGCAAAAGTCATAAAGAGTTTCTTACGCTTTTGAAGTTTTCCGTGGTTCTAGGAGTGTGCTATAGTTTGGATCTTGGATATTCCCCCGAAGGACTATGTTTGGAGCCTTGGTCCCCAGGGAGATGCTACTGAGTGACTGTGGAACCTCTAAGAGGTGGGCCTAGTGAGAGGCCTTTAGGTCACTGAGGGCATGGCCTTGATGGGGATCATGGGACATCAGTCCTTTGTTCTCTGTTTTGCTTTTTAGCCATGAGGTAGACAGCTTTGCTCCACCATGGGCTCCCACCATGATGTGCTGCCCAGCCATAGGCCCTAAAGCAATGGGGCCAATCTGTCATGGACTGGAACCTCCAAAACTGTCAACCAAAGCAAATCCTTTACCTTTATGAATTGATTATCACAGGTATTTTTTATAGTGATAGAAAGCTGACTAGCATAGAGGGGCTTTTACATGTAATGGCTGTTGCTACACATTAGAATCACCTGGGAGAGTTTTATAAAATCACGGATGTTTAATGCAAACCCAGATAGTCTATTTTAATGGATGTGGATGTCTTTCTAAATGTGCTGCTGGAGCAGAGACCCATCACATCTCAAGTGACCTTTACCTTGTCCCAATGAGAAAAGTGGGCCATCTTCTGAATAAAGAAATAGTATCAGAAAGTGACATGATTTGCTTAAGATCATCTGTAGACTAGTCATTAGATTCTTATGTAGAAACAACACCTCAATTGCTCCTTGGAAAACAAAGAGCAGCTTTGTAAGTTGTCAGTGTGGTTTCTAGTAAATGTGATTTTATTTCACTCTTGCAAAGTTTAATGAAGGAAAGACAGAGTTCCAAGGTCTCTTCCTGCCTTGGCCCTGTGTGTCACTCTGGTGACCCTTTGGGCATCAGTGTAAGGACTGTTTAGTCAACAATTTACACGTGTTTCCAATGCATGAACTTTGGGCTCTCCAGGAAGCTCGGCATTAGATGTTCATGTCTTGGTTTTTTCTTGTCTGGCACAAGGGCTCCCTCCACCTTGGAGAATCCAACTCCTTCCAGCTGCTTTCTGTCACTCACCATCACCTTCCCAAAGAAAATCTCTCCCCAGGGCCTAAAAGCAAGGTGTTTATCACAGATCATGGACTTGAATTCGAATTTCCAACTTGAGACTTCTTGAGGCCCACAGAGGACATTTTGTGTACTGTTGCAGGAATCATTTTGTCTTGAAGAAAGAAGGCCCAGACCTGGAATAAGACCCTCATGGAGTTTGGAGACCCTGATGAGTGACCCAGGGCTCTTCTCACAACTGCCTGAGGATGCTCCAAGTGGGCATCCAGTGCCAGAAGGATGGGAGGAGAGAGCTGTGCTAAGGGGCATGATCACTTTTGGAGTGTTAAAGCATGTGCAAGAGCAAATGAGCACACACCACACATGCATGTATGACACCCAGTACACATGTGTAATGTGCAACACACAATATGTGTGTGCTCAATGCAAGCTCTGGTAACAGTGTGTGTACACACAACACACAATGCAACACAGGATACATGTGCGTGCGGCACAAGCGTGTGTAATGCAAAAATCCAGACAAGCTTGAAAAACCTCACTGAGCACTTCCAATACCAGCCAGCAGGGGACAGCATTGCAAAAGCTTTCTTGGGATGAGTGGGTCACCATCCAGAGGCAACCAGCCGGAAGGTGTGATCGACATTGTGTCCTGTATCCAGTGCTTGCTGTGTGCCAAGCATTGTGCCAGGTGCTTCCAGCAATGAAGAAAAGATAAATATCCGTTTTTTCAAGACTAGGTTTCCTTCAAAATTCTCAAAGAACGAGGAGGAGAAGGCTTTATTCAGACTTACATGCTGCTTTCACCTGCTGAAAGCAGGCCATGGTTAGGGGAGACACTGCCTTCAATCCAGCTTTGTCACTAACTAGGGTTGTTGCAAGTCACTTAGCTCTGGCCCTTTTCTGTAACATGAAATGGGGTGGAATTGTCAAATAGAAATATAGCATGAGTAGCAAATGCCAGCCATGTGTGTAACTAAACTTCCTAGTAGTACCATTGGGGAAAAAAAAAAAAAAAAAAAAGGAAAGAAAGATAAAACCAGGTGCAGTGGGTGCATGCCTGTAATCCCAGTGGCTCTGGAGGCTGAGGCAGGATCAGGAGTTCAAAGCCAGTATCAGCAACTTAGTGAGGCCCTGAGCAACTTAGTAAGAACCTGTCTCTAAATAAAATATAAAAAAGGGCTGGGGATGTGGATCAGTGGTCAAGTGCCCCTGAGTTCAATCCCCAGTACCAAAAACAAAAAACAACAAAAAACAAAAAAACAAAAAAAAACACATCCATGAAACAAAAAAGCAACAATTACAGTCCTCTTGTCCCACAATATTAATTCTGTTCTGAAAGCCTGAGATTATTGCCCAAATACCAAACACCAGCCTAGCCACTTCTCTACTTCCTTTCCCTTTTTTAGTGTGTAATCCTATCCTTCTCTGCACACCCTGCTCTCTCTCTCTCTCTCTCTCTCTCTCTCTCTCTCTCTCTCCTTCTCTCTCTCTGTTCGGAGTCTGAAGAATTTCCACAAGGAGTCCATCCCTTTTATCACAAAACACAAAGCAAAGAGATAGAGATGGGACAATCAAAATCTTTTAAACCTCTTCCACTCTGTGGATCCCATGACTTTTGCGACTCTCCCTCAGGAGAAGCTCCATCTCTTTGTCCTCCTGTCCCCAGTAGATGTCAAGCCCCGGAAGGACCCCTCCTTTTACCACTGCCCCTCCAGCCTGTGCTTTGTGGATGAGGATGCTGTAACCTGAGCAACTCTAGCCCTTTCTGCCTGAGCAGAGTGCATGCGGCTCAGTCTCTGTGCCCCACTGCCCTCTATACCACAGGACTCAGGTCCTGGCTGGGCTGGGGGCTCTCAGGGCCCCTTGCCTATAGTGGTTTTGGTGAGTGGGACAGCCCTGCTGATACATGGACTGACAGTTTTGCTGAGGGAACATCTGGGAGCCACTGGCTGTCCAGGTGTGTGACTGTTCCAGCTCCAGCAGCTGCCTGCCGCCCTGAGGGAAATCACCCAGCGAAAATCTCATGTTCACTGGGCTCCTTGGACAAGAGGATAATAGAGCAAATCCCTCTGACGTCACTGTAGGGAGCTGAAAATTAATTTCAAAAACAAAGGAATTCCTAGTTACCTCATCCAGGTCAGGAAGGAAAAGAGAGGATTGATATGATTAAAGTATGTTATATGAAAATGTCACAAAGAAATCCATTATTTTGTACAATTAATGCATGCTTATAATTCTAACTTTAAAAAGAGAGGTTTGGAGAAAGTATTGTCTATAATTATATAGCACTTATTTATTTTTTTAAGTATTGTCTATAATTATATAGCACTTATTTATTTTCTTATAAATAAGACATAGCATCTTGCCTGCCATGATGTTCTTTGGCCTTGGAAACATCCCAACCTTCCCTGGCCTCTGCCTCTCTTGTCTGAGAAAATGGGGACAAAAATATCTGCTGGGCCTGGCATGCAGGGTTGCTATGAATACTGGATAAGAAGACTTTAGCTGAATGTTGTCAAGCTCTGAGATGTGTCTGTGATTTCTTACCCCACTTGTAAAGTTGACAAGTGACCTGCTGCTTGTGTCATGGATGTTGGTACAAGACACAGACTCATAGGTCCGAGCTAACGGCACGTATTACTCAGAGCAATTGCTGTCACCAGTGTCTCCACATTTTCTTTCCCTGGATCTCTAGGCCCCAGTTCCCACCAGGTGATGTTGAGGGGACCAGGTGAGACCTCCACACAGGCAGGACTGCTGAACTGCAGGCACTTGCCTGTTTTACAATAGGAAATAAGCCTGACTGACCTTTGCCCTGGGAGGAAACAATTTGTTTTTTTACTGGGGAGTAAATAAACCTTCCCTTTCCTCTGGAGGCAGAGGTTTTCTCTGTCTTCCCAGGATGCATACTCTCTAAACATCCTTGGAAAGAATCCTTGGGAAGTGGGAACAACAGCCATCAGGGCCACTGCTGGGACAACAGGCAGAAAGGCAAGTGCCCCATGGAACATTGCCTCCCCATGAAAACATTAGTTAAGTGTAAGGACTATGCAGGCGCGAAGTATTTATACCTCATTTATTCTGATAACTGCCCTGTGAGGAGAGAGGGGCCAAAAACTCCACCATCATATATCACTTAAGTGGATCAGGAGTCTGAGGCCTGAGGTAGTTACGTCTATGCCCAAAGCCACCTGTTCTTTGATGAATCACCACGCTGAACATTGAGAAATCTGGACTCCAGGTCCTGTGTTATTTCTACCATGCCACTGGCAAAAGGATCTCTAATGTCACTCAGGTTACAACCATCCCCATTACCATCTATGAATTGTAACACCACAAATGGTCAGCAGGCCCCTCCCCTAGGAACTTGTGTACCTTCCAAAGCTGAGCTCGTTTGAAAACAGGTGATGTGGTGCTAAGTAACGAGGCTTTGTTCCGGGTTATCAAACTTGTTCCATGGTCTGCTCCAACATGCCAACTCGAGCGTCAGGGGATTATGAAGGAGGTCACAGGCACCAGGGATCCTATGAGGAGAACCAGGCACAGGTTAGTGAGCCACTGGTCCCCGCTTGTGCACTGTCGTTGCTGCCTTGTCCTCTGCAGGATCCATACCCGTGGGGTTCTTTCATTTCAAGGAAAGTAACTAGGATTAAAAGTTATGTGGCCTGAGACCTGAGGTCTTTATGTGGTTCACTAAGTGTCAAGGATCGTCTCTGGACCTGGAGGAGCTCTTACTGCGATTACAGTAAGAGCAGGGAATATGGGTTTCTGTGGGAGCTCCTGTCCAATACTGGGTGCTTATGGGATTTGTAATGAGTATGGGCCTTGTGCTAATCAGCTTTGCATTACTATAATTAAATATCTGAAATAATTAACTTATAAAGAAAAAAGATTTATTTGGGCTCATAATTCTGGAGGTTCTAGTCCAAGGTTGGGTGGCCCTATTACCCTGGGCCACTGGTGAGGGAAACAAGCACATTGTGGTAGGATCCTGTGGTAGAATAAACCACTCATATCACAAGCCAGGAAGAAAGGAGAGAGAAGTCAAGAGGCTGAAGTTTGACACTCTACTTCCAAGATACACCCCTTATGACCTAAAGACATCCCACAAGGGCCCACCCCCCTAAAGGTCCATAGCACTGCCCAGTAAGACCACCTGGGAACCATGCCTTTAGCACAAGGACCTTTGGGGAGACACTCATCCAAGCTATCTCAGGTCTCTGCCAGCCCACCACTATGATCACTGGTTAACGCTGACTGAACTTCTGCTGCTGGGCTCTCCCCATGCACCACATGGTTAATCCTCACAACAATCCTATTGGTGACAGGCCTGTGTCACCCAATAAACAACAAAGCTCCCACTTGTTGTAGACCCCATCTGGCTCTGAGACCCAGATATGCTTCAACAAAGACTTGTATGTTATCTGTACATTTTCACAGATAAAGTCGGGGTCCAATAGCAGGACCCTGTAAAAGCCTTTCTTTTGCACCAGTCTGTTACAACAAAGTTCCTTAAAGTAGATTGATAGATAAGGAGGTCTGTGGGTTCTGTTTATAAGGAAAAAAGCAAGCAATTGCCACCACCAGGCTGGATTGTGACATTGTCTAAACAAATCCTTCCTTGGCATGAACATAGGCTGCCCTCTAGTGTTTGAATGCCAGCAGGCTGCCGCCTCTGCTCTGACTGCTCAAGGTTGTCAGTTCCTCATCTTCCCATGAATGGTAGAACAGGACCCAGAATTTTCACACTCAGAAGAATGAACTACTTCCCACTGGCCTCACCAACACAGCAAGGAGCCCTGCGTGGAAATATCCTGGCCTCGGTGTTTATGCAGGACCGCCGGTCACCTTCAGTGTGCCTGCACTCCACGAGAGGGGATTTTTTTTTCCCTCTCTCTCTCTCTCTCTCTAACGATGGATTTTGTATATGATTCCTCTCCATCTGTCCTCTCTGAAGTCATTTATCCCAATGGCTACTGATGTTTTCATATGTAACCGGATTGTCAACGTGAATTCCACAAACCTCAGATACATTTCCTATTCTTTCCCATGTCACCAAATGAAATACATTGGATCCCAGACCTCATGTTTTGAAGTAGGTGACCACCAGAGATTCTGTGGCCATGAGCAAGGCATGTCAGAGAAAGCTGCCCTGGGAAACCACCTTTTATTTTCACAAGATGATTTTTTTTCTCTGTTTCATGTGATACCAGGACACATAACAATGGTTCTGTGACTTGAAACTTCTCTGGATTAAGAGGAAAAATGAAACCTTGATAGGCACCATCCATTGAAACTACCCAAACTTCATAAGAATGATCTTTTGTAAATGAAAGAAAAATCCTGTAGCTTTTCTACATGATATAGCCTTATATGTATGGGATGGATCTGAACCAGATAAGTTATGGGTACAATTATAACTCTGATGAGGAATTCTCTGAAAGTAATACATCTTTGTAATAATGATGGTCATTTAAAAGCTTTGGTGTAAACTGAATAACACAATATTGGCATGATTCAAACATAGTTTCTAAGATCATGCATGTTGAGCTTTTTCCCAAAGCCAGAATTAACTTCTGACAGATTCCATTTCTTCTTCCATGGTTGAAGACAAAAAAAAAGCAGATACCATGGCATAACTAGGGACCCCAAAATGCATCATCCTTAGTATGGCTGGGGGTGTAGCTCAGTGGTAGAGCACTTACCTAGTATGTGTGAGTCCCTGTGTTCCATACCCAGCAGAGAGAGAGAGAGAGAGAGAGAGAGAGAGAGAGAGGAGAGAGAGAGAGAGAGAGAGAGAGAATGCATACCCCAAAGGCCCCAGCCTTTTATTTATACTTTTCTCAATAGAATCATTTTTTTCCTTTTACTTTTTAACTTTCTCGGGTTCAAAATGAAACCTCCTAAATAATTCTATTTCTGCAAAACAAATTACCCCTGCATTTAGCTGTTTAAAAGAAAAACATTTATTATCTCGCATTGCTCCTGTGGGTCTTGTTAATTTACAGGTTCCACTCAAGATGTTGGCTGCAATTGTCTGAAGGCTCCACCAGGGCTGGGACATCCACATAGGAAGTAGCTCACATTTGTGGAAGGCAAGCTGGTGTTGGCTGTTGGTTGGAGGCCTCAGTTACTCACCATGTCCATCTCTCCCCAGAGCTGTTTGAGTGACTTCATGACATGGCAGCTGGCTTCCCTCTGCACGAGGTATTGAGGACAGCAATTGTAAGCAACAGTTTTTTTTTTTTTTGTGATCTAGCTTCAGAATCCATGCACCATGATTCTTGTGATGTGCTAGCTGATTACAAAATTCTGCTTTGTTTAATGTGAGAGGACACTAAGAAAGGATCACTGTGTCCATTTGGAAGGCCTCCTACCACACCTCCAGCTCAAAATCAGGGGATTATAAGGAACAACAACAATAACAACAAAAATTCAACTCTCCTCTACCCTATTAATTCTGAAAATATTCTGATAATCAATTATTTACATAGGCTTATTAGGTGGTTAGGTTTCAGAATGCGTTCCAGTCAAGACTTATGTCGATCACTTTTGGATTTTTATCTCTAATTGGAATAAAAGGTATTGTCCTGTACTGACCATTGCAACTAGGAATGGGGACCCCAGAAGTCACCTTCTGGTGACTGAGAGAGGTGGTCAGAGTTGAGGGTGAAACTGGGACCTTTGGGAACTGAATGGGTTAAAAGAGGCTGTGGGCCCTCCCTGGCTTTCTCCAGTTGTGGAAGCCTTCTTTGACCAATCCTCATGGCCCATGTATGCATCGAGATGGTGAGGGGTTTGGTCCAGCTGTGAGTCTGATGAGCAGGCTCAGCTGCCCAGTGATGTGCAGACCCGCCCACCTCCTGCTACACCTCCCTGATGCTGAACTCTGTCCATCCCCATCGTCCCCCTTTTGCACTGAGAATCCCAACTCCCCTATCTTAACCCAGGATACTTCTACCCCATCTACCACCTTCAGGATCCAGTTCAATTTCCTGTCCTTTTTTATTTTCTTCTCTTTTTTCTTTAATGTTTTTTTCTTCTTTTTAGTTGCAATAACTGTTTCTTCTAGAAAATACAAACAACACATACAAACCTGCACATCCATAATCCAATCCCAGCTCCAGAGATAGCTATCATTATCATTTGACTGTGTCCCCCAAAATTTATGTGTGGGAAACTTAATCCCCAATGCAATGATGTTGTGAGGTGGGAACTTAGGTCACGAGGGCTCTGCTTTCAGGAATGGATACCGATACTGTGGGTTAGTTATAGCAGAGGTGGGTTCCTGATAAAAGGGTGAGTTTAGCCCCTGATCCTCTCTCTTGTGCACACACTCTATTGTGCTCTCATTCATGCTCATCTTCTGCCAGCAAGAAGGCCCTTGCCAGATGTTGCCCCCTTGACTTTGAACTTCCAGACTCCAGAACGTCAAAAAATAAATCTCTGGTCTTTATAAATTACCACGTTCAGGTATTCTGTCATAGGAACACAAAACACACGAAGACAACTGTCATTAACATTTTGCAGAAAATACTTCCAGCCTTGTTCTCTGTTTTTGTTGTACTATGGTGTTGACTTCCTGTTCTACCAAAGTAAATAGAAGACTTAGTGTACTCTGCCTCCCTCTTTTGTTTAAAATCTGAACATGTGTTCTGGCTTCAAAACAAATATGTGTTGATAGTTCATTTTATCAATATGTGCCTGGAACCTTGGTTGGCCTGGTGGATTTGGTGAGATAGCTACAATCCAGACCCTCATCTTAAAAAAATGCTCTCAGTGAAATTATTACTTGCCTTTTGTTTGTTGCCTAAGAGGAGGGGACAGTGACATTCATCACTTTAAGCACACTCCATCACAGTGCCATGGAAGAGAATCCTGGCCCAGAGCTACCCAACCTTACTTGGCTGAGTAGGGGGAGCTGCCTAGGAACCTGAGGCTCAAACTGAGACCCGGAGGACAAATGCATCTCATTAGGGGAAGAGAAGACAGAGGCCAACCAGCATGAGTGACCAGCATACATAGGAAAAATGCTGGTGTCTGATTTTTTTAACCACTCCGAAGACTTTCAAAATTTCCTTGGGTGTTTATGGTACTGCTTGCATCAAAATCACATATGCACTAGTTAAAAATGAAGTGTCCCAATGCTCACCTCAGACACACAAAATCAGCCTCCTTCTCTTCTAACAAGTTTCAGGTATTGGGTAACACAGAGTCCCCACTTATAGGGGTCATGGGGGGAGCTCTTAGATGCAAGTCCTACACCATCATTCTAGAACCAGCCCCGCCAGGGGTCCCCTTGGGAGAAGTGCATGTGTGAAGCGTGGAACCCTGAAAAAGTGAGGGAACTACGGTTAGTTACCATATTTTCATCGACTGTGCAGGCACATTTTTTTTTCACACTTTAAAGTGTCTGAAATGGGGGTGCACGAAGAATCAAAGGCAAGTAATAATTTCACTGAGAGCATTTTTTTAAGATGAAGAAAATGAATAATGGCATGTTTTCCAGATGTGCAGAAATATGGTAGCTATCTTCCCCCATTCTCCTCTTCTCCGTTGTTCAGATGGCCCCCTCTGTCCCCTCATCTAGAAGATGCACTGGGGGCATGCACTATACCCTTCAGAATATATGATGCTGTGTTTATTAATATTGCATGAACATGTCACCTGCCACAGCTTTTCCCAGCTTCTTTAAATGCTTTCTTATGGTTTCTAGTTTATTTTTGCTTTTAGTTATAAAGTCTGAAAATAAAAGTATTTCTGGGGAAAATCTTCAGAACTACTTCTATATATAAAATTGCAAGAACTGGACTGGGAATGTGGCTCAGTGGTAGAGTGCTTGCCTGGCATGCATAAAGTCCTGGGTTTGATTCTCAGCACCACACAAACACCAAAAAAAAAAAAAAAAAAAAAAAAAAAAAAAAAAAAGAAAGAAAGAAAGAAAAGAAATGCAATAACTAAGAAAAAGTGTTCAGAACCTCTGCCTTGCTGCCCCTGAGACCAGCTGGAATAATGAAATAGAAAAGCAAGGTATTCCATGGTAACACCTGATACCTGATCTGATACCTGATCAGAGAGGTCTATTCTGAACCCACTGCCAAAAGGGCAGTGGCAGGATTTCCAAGGCTCTGGGTTCATCCAGCGGGAGGGAAAGGAAGGCAGTGACATCAGCTCTTCATGGAATTTTCCAGGATGCAGGAGGCTGTGTTGCTCCATCCATCTCTGTATCCCCTGGCACCAGCCCTTCCTTGCCTCAGTCTCACCCCAGCTGTCCTTTCCCCATCAACCCCAAGACTTTCTCCTGAGACTCATTGGGACCCTCTAATTTTAGACAGCCCAGGGTCTGCAGCTTCTGCCTCTGCAGAGGGTGCCAAGAATCTCCACAGGGGCAATGACAAGGATGGACAGGGTCCATGGTTCCACCCATAAACCTAGCACCTAGACCCCTGAATTTACCATTCACCTCCCCTCACATCCCTGTTGCAAACAGCAAGGAACACTGACAGGACAAAGCCACTTCCTTCCTGCGAGGGTGTATCTCCTAGGAATGGGAGGGTTTGCATCTGACTGCAATGACAGCTGCTTACAGCTGGCCCAGTTAGCCTTATGGTTGCTGCCTAAATTTAGCTGGACTAAAACAGTATCGAAAGCTCCCATTTTCTTTGGGGCAACATGTGTAGTCTTTTGTGAGACAAATCCCCTGAGCTTCCTCCGAGGTTCCCATCACACCAGCTTTCCACAGAGACCTAAGGCACATGAGCTGCTCTGGACCATGTGTGGCTGTGAGCATTCATGCACACTGTGGCCAATGCCTGGAGGTGGTTTCCTTGTTGCAGAGGCTGCTGCATGACGGTCAATATCTGTTGTCACTCTCTTTATTAGTAACAGAACACTGATTTTATTCAGAGCCATACTGGTGTCCAGTTAAAAAGACAACCATTCCCAGTCTTTCTTGCAGCAAGTTTAACCATGTGATTTAGTTCTTACAAACAGAATGTGGGCGGAAGAATGTAGGAGCTTCTGGATGTCTCATTAAAGGAAGCTAACTTATCTGGGGGAGAATTCTTTCTCTTAACAGCTTTCTAGAAGGAGTTCATGATAGCTGGCACTCTAACCACCATTTGGGGCCATGAGCTTTCTTTCAGAATGGAAGCCACTCTGAAAGGATGCAGGAACAGAAAGTCGCAAGGAGCCTGGCTCCCCGACGGCCATGGAGCTGACATGCTAGCCCTGGACTGCCTGCCTCTAGGCTTCTTTGAAGAGCGAGAGAAATACACTTCCATTTTGTTAGAGCCATGATTGTTTCCAATTTCCTGGCAGAGGCAGCTGAACCTGATCCTAACAAATGCATTCAGTAGCATAAGCCTGTTACCTTTGAATTTCCTGGTTAAATAGGAGGATCATTCTCTCATCCTCTTGGGATGCAACAAGCACAAGATGAACAGCATGAACTTTGGAGTTAATAAAATAGTTCTGAATCCCTGCTCTGCTGCTAGCTGTGTGCTGCAAGCCGCAACTCAGCCTTTCTGAAGGATTTCCTACTATAAAGTGTTGTGTGCACTAAATGAGTTAACACCTACAACATATCTGGTACACAGGAAACAACAACAGTACTATTTTTTTTTCTTCCCTCATCCTCATGTTGGGCATTTTAAGTACTCAAGAGAAATTCTGGGTAAATAAATGCACTTTTGGGGATATTTCTACATAAGCCAACCTGCTATCTTAACCTCAGGAATACAGATAGTGGTGGGGTTCAGTTATGTAAAACTACCCAGTTAATGCAGTAGAAGTACAGGACAGAGCGAGGCAGTCAAGAAAAGAACCAGCAAATGGAGTCTATGAACAAACCTCCCCTAACTCAAAGCTGGACTCCCTAGCCAAAACCAAAGCAGAGGTCCACTGAACCCGTGAGGGCCAGCACTCAGTTCCCATGGCGTTGTAGCCCCAACAACCCTGAGCATTGGGGGAGATCTATGTGTGGGGTAGAAGCAGAAAGCCTGATTCAGTTAGCATTGCACAAACATCTCTGAACCTAAGTGTATATAAAGGAGCTGGAACAGCTAAACTATGAGAAAAGCAGTCCATATAGGCCACCGTCGATTAATGCGTTGGGCCACCTGCCAGGCTCATAAACACCCCATGCCTTGCCCTAGCATGAGAAGAGTATGCTGAGAGAATTGTATATTGTCAGTCCCGTGGCTGGTCCACAGTTATGGTGAGGGGAGAGAAGCATGGTAAGTCACTGGAATGGGTGAGTGGACCACCCTGGTGCAAGAAATGATGGCAGGATTCCCACCCTGGCGAGGACCCAGACCTCAGTCATGCACAGCCATAGTTTTCAAATTCTCTTACTCTTGGACCCTCTGGCAGGGCAGAAGACCCTATGGAATTTCAAGTTTGCCAAAAAATAAGTTATATAACCTTAAGAGTTGAAAGGAACCAGAAAATTTAGTTCAACCCCCTTTTCCACTTATGGAGCAAAGTGTCTCAGAGTGGGTGGCCAGGGTGACAGCTAGTTAAAGGCACAGCCAGGCCCAGGACTAGGTCCCCAATTCCTAGGTTGTTTAGTTTCATCTTACAGCATTGATTTGGTCCAGGGGCTATTTTTCTTCTTCTTCTTTTCAATGCATAATATGTGGATTCAGTTATCAAACAACTGGGGGATAGTCTTTACTTTAAAACCCACAACTTCATAGGATCTGAAATTTCAGATGACCGAGAGGGTCCTGGAACAATCAATCTTTGAACCCCACACACATGTAGTCAAGGCAGAAATGATGAAAATCGCCTACAGAAGCTAATGAGAGAGGGAGGAAGCTTAACTTGGAAAGGAGGGCCCCATTTTTTTAAACCTCATAAAGAGTGGCTTCATTTATTGGCCTGACAGCTAGCAATAACCAACTAAGAGGACGATGCTTCCAGAAATGCCACGCCAGGAACAAGGCTCCCTGTGAGAAAGCCGAAGCCTGGGTTTTAAACCTACAAGGTGCCACACAAGCACTTTCCCCATAAGGTAAAGGTCTAGCTTTGTCCCCCATGCTTAGCACACCCACAAGATGGGGATGAGGGGGTTCTACATATTTGCTTTTTATGTTCAAGTGGGAGAGGCAGATGAAGAATGGAAAGCCATGAGGTGACACGTGCAAAGCCACGTAGTCAGCAGTGGGGTCAAAGTTTGTACCCAGTCCCTGAATTGACGCTAGGCCTCTTTCCACTGTGTCAGGAAGGCTTTGAGAGGGATAAGCAGGACCTTCAATTCCCAGGAAACACTCATTGGAGAACAAAGGTGCTGGAATTCTGTGGGCCTGTGTTACCCACGCCACCTATTACTGCCCCTGCAGCCTGCTGCCCTCTGGGAAGCAGTCTTTAGGGCATCCTGGGCAGCTCTTGCCCCCAAAGCCAAATACAATGGACTCAGGCACTTCCATGCAAAATCTTTATTTGGAACATGTTATGGACCAGGCCAGCCGTCCTGAAACAGCAAGGGTATTTACATTGTGCCGAGAAATACAAGAGCTCCGCGCAGGCATTCGTCTGTGCTTTGATGGCATTTTATCTGACACTTTGCTCTGCTCTGCCTTCCCTGTGCTCATTTTCGTCATCCTCCTTCACCTCTCATCACCCAGGGTCTCCTGTACTGCCTCACCTGGAGGTGATGACCTCACAGGGTAAATGGCCATTACTGTCTGTCTTCCCAGGACCCTTTCCACCTGCCTTAGAGAACAAAGGTGCCCAAAGAAAAAAAAAAAAAAGTTTCTGTGAGGTTGCAGGGCCTCGTCTTTACCTAATTTTATTTTAATTTACTTTTTTCATGTAATCTATTTTGAGATGTTTCTGCTTAGCATACTGGGTGCGAGGGCTCCGATTTTGGCAGACACAGGTGGAGAATCCTTGGTTGATTTTTATAATCTGTGGGTTTCTCCTGGTTTAAACAACTGATTTTCATTTCTGTTTCTCAACTTGAACTTGCCTTTGTCTCCCCTCCTCTTGCTCCAAGACAGTGAGCGTCACACATCTGGTCTTTGACACAGGGCTCAGGTGCAGGGAGGTAAAAGTAGGTGCTGCTCCTTTGGCTTAGCTGCCAGCCCCAGCAGGGCTCAGCTTCCTCTTTGCCCCTAGTCATGGCATGGGGATGAGTGGCTGGACAGTCTGGTTTGCCTTTGGGTTAAGTTTGTCAGTAGGCAGAGACCACAGAAGGAGCACCTCCCTGGCCTCCACTGTATTAGTAAACACAGTTATGACAAGGGCTCTCAAAAGTCAGGGCCAGGAATGCATAGGAACTTTGGCCATGGCCCCACTTGCTAATGAACTCAAGGACTGTTTTAACAGGCAGGTGGCTAGAACACAGGGACCTTTTCAAGAGGCTTCTTTCTGAATTTATAGTTCTAACCACTGCCTTTGCAGGCTAGCGCTGCTCTCCCTTTAATGTTTTATCTCCCTTCTTGGCCTGGTGGGTCCCAGAGTGGACAACCTTTGCTCCAAGAAAGGACCTCCCACCATGCTCTTAAAGGTCATTTGGAATGTGTCTCTTAAGTTCTGTCCTGAGTGGCAACTCTCCTCCCATAAACAGATGTACAGAATGTGCAATCAAAAACAAAACAGAAAGAAAATGCAAAATCCCCCAGGCCTGCAATAGCTTCAGTTTATGAAACACACTCCCACTCCTACCCTTCCCTTAGGCCCAGTTCTCCACTGCACAGCTGGATCTGGCAGAACAATGCTCCCAAACACTAATGTAATCTTTCATAAGAACTTAGCAAATTGCAAGTGTTTCTCTAAGTTCAAATACTTATGGTAGAGAATTTGGCTGCACTGGTTACTCTGCAAGAGATGTTAACCTGACAATTGTGTATTATTTCCTCATTTTAAACAAAGAATGAAAAGCCCAAACACGCAAACACAACCTTCAGGGAGCCGCAGGATGAAACGGTAGGTTAATGCTATCTTCCATTGTTCCTTCTGCTCAGATCTGGGACACAGTTGGCTCAACAGCAGACCCGCTCCATCAGATTTCCTCAGAAGTCCCAAACCAGGATGCTCAGAGTAAGTCATTCTGCGGCTGGGAAAAGTGGTCAGGATCTAGGTTCAGAGTCATTGGAGTTTAAATACTTGAACTTCCATGAACGACAGCTCTGTACCAACAGCCAAGTGGAAGAAAATAGTCCTACTTAGAATTTCCACTTGAATCAAAACATAGACATACAATTCTAGTAAGGAAACCAGAGCATCGAGAATAGGTCCATGTTCTAGGGTCTTTGAAAAAAAGAAATCCAAGTAGTTATGAATGATATGGAAATAATTCTTAAGAGTCAGTCAGAGATTGGTTGCATCTTTAGAAAGGAGTTTTCTGGGATTTGCAAAACATAAGATTGAAAATGATAATAAAGAATGATTTGCAATCATTCATGAATTTTCTTCAAAGAAAGGCAGCTAGAATGAAATTACTATAATTTCTCTCTCCTTTTGCAAATCTAGAAATATAGATACATTTCGTACATAATTCTTCATACAATTTTTAGTTCAAATGGTCAAAATTAGAACTTTTAACTTTACCAGTTCCAAATTATTAAACACCAACAGAAAATCATGTGTGAGAAGAACAATGACAAACACAAACACTTTTTTTCCTTCAGCCACAGGCGTGTATATATGAGAAACAGAAGTAATGAAAGTATAATTAGTATTAATTTCAAAACCTCTGGGAAATCTATTTTTGATTAGAAACTGTTATTTACCTAAGAATATGAAAGTTTAAAAGTCAAATTTTCAAGTTACTAATTTTAAAATCACCCCCTCAAAAAATTTACATAAGACTCGAATCCAGAAAAATCAGGGTTAAATATAAATAGTTAATAATTTTCACTAAATGAAGAATGGTTCCAGAAAACTATAATACAGCAATTTAGACTAAAACAAAAACAGAAAAGAATTGAGACACATAAGGTACAACTTTTTTTTCCCCCTTGAGGATCCTCCTTTTTTCTCTTGAGGTATGAATTTAATTATTTAATTATTTTTGTTAAAGAAGTTTCGGTTGGTATCAATGAAATTTAAGAGGTCAGAACAGAGCTTATGTATGTGAAATGCATATGTACGTATGCATACACTGGTGTGTGCATGTAGGCACGTGTGCATGTACCTTTTTTCATTTGCTTTTAATGAGGGAAGTACAGAGACCTCCAAGTGGCTCAGCCCTCATTTAGTTCTATCAGATGACTTGAATGATTCACCAGTCATAACAAAGTGACCCAACCTCTTCCCCACCAGATTTTTCCTGGGAAGAGACTGGGCCTGTCTGATTGCTTCTGTGGAAACTGGAGTCTCCTCCAACTTCTCATAAGCACCAAGCTATGGAAAGAGATGACTGTGTGGAATAGATGGGAACCAAGACTGCAGGTAAGTTTATTTAGACTGACTTCGATTCTGTTTTGCCTGCTGTGGTCCAAATACATGAGGTTCTTATGAAATAAAATCATATGGTACAGATATGAGCAGGCCACAAAACCCAGTCCATCACTTTAGGGTCAAAGGACAGACCAGCCAATGGTTCACATTTTAGGAATGTGAAATATCTAAAAATAGTTGAGGTGGTTTCTCAACAACAAAATATAATAAAGAGAGAAAGAAAAACCATAAAAGGGGAAAGAAGGGAAGGAAGGGAAGAAAGAAAGAAGGGAAAAGATATGAAACCATCTAGAGAATATTAGCTAACAAGTATACCTTACTTAGAAGAAAAAAATGCATAAAATGCATAAATTTTGTGCAGGTTAATGCAATATTAAATACAGTAGAATATATAGGCTTTATAATACTTTTGTAATGTCTCCAAGCACTTTTTAAAAATATGTGAGACTAATTCAGAATCATTCTAAATAAAAATACACATTTCTTTAAAGAGACAGGGTAGGGGAAAGGCAGGAAGGTATGAGGTCAGGGCAGATCCCCACAGACAAACAAAGATGAAATTATGTTTTTTGGTAATTTTAATTGATATGGCAGTAAAAATTGTTGCGAAAATGTAGGCTGGTTTGAAGTAGAGGGATATTTTCAAATATAACCTTATAGCTACATTTGCCAAAAAAAAAAAAAAAATTTGTGAAATTTTATTAACCCTGTGATATGTTTATATTGACATTTCCTAAAAATAAAATAGAAGCAACAGTTAAGAATGGGTAAGGGACATATGTTTTAAAGCAAGAGCGGACCCTCTCTGGGTTCCTCTCACACAAAGGGATAGACTCTTAAATAAAATAATACTTCCTTAAAAATCTGCTGCCTAACAACTGTTTACATCATAGAAAAATAGCAATTTTGTAAAAAGAAATATAGTTACTTTGTTAAAATGGTCTATTTTAAACCAGCAATTATTTTTCATATAAAGAATTTCTAAACATCCATACAGAAAATAAAAATAGATAATACTGAGTGCAAAGCAGACCGTGGCATGTTTGCAAACAACCAAAGTATTTCATTGCCAGATAAATAATACTCTTAGTATATTACAGTACAAATGCTCTTTTAGAAACTTAAAAGATATTGCTTTTATCCTCTGATGGCAAGTTACTTACAAGTAAAGTAACTTTACAAGTAAAGTTACTTCCAGCAGCAGAAGACCAAATTGATTAGAAATGGATCATATATATTCATTCACATTTACCTGCTACTGGAAGTGCCCAAACACTGGGCAAAAGCCTATACCCCAAGCCCCTTAGCGTGAGTGTGGACTGCAGGCTGTGGAGATTCAGAGGGGAAATGACATTCATGGTCCTTTCAAAATCATTCATTGTATCTTCCATGTCTACATTTTCACATGGAAGCAGATTAACACCAAACTATTTATCAGCTTGGCCAAATTTGTGTGAAAACTCTTTTCTACATGTAGGTATTAGATCTTCATGTTATAAAAACAGATGGTTTCAATGGACAATTGCTTTATTTTCACAAGCAATTCTGGCAATTTCCTACTGACAGTGGTAAAGGAGGGATCAGTACACTAAAAACCAGAGCTTCTAGCTTCTGCTTGGGCAAGATGGGCAGATGGACTAAACCGGGGAATAATCAACCAGCAAACTAAGGTGGTCCCAGGCTTCACTAGAAATTCATCACACCCTCTCCACTCTGCTCGGGTCATACGAATCTGTAAGAGAAAAAAAGGAGAAAAGAAAAGGGAGGAAGAAATAAAATTAGTGTTATGTTCAACTAGTGTGTTTTTTGAGGATTAAAAATCCTTAGCCTATAAATAAATTTGTTTAGAAAGCAAATCCACAATAGTATAAATTTCATTTTTAGACACAACAATCTTGTTTTCACTAGGAAATAAAAATCTATTGTTAAAAGGTTGTTTTTAAGGAACATGATCATTACTTGAAAAGATGGGAAAAGGTGAGTTGCTTAATATTTTGATGACCCCTTCCTATTGTTTATAGTGTAATAGAATTAATAATACATGGAGAGTTTCTTAACCAGCAGTAATGCCCTTGGCTGATGCTCAGAGGATGTCTTTTCTTTTCTCACCCTTTTTAAAATTTTTGTAAGTTACAACTATAATGAAAGCTTGCTTTAGAATACACATCTTTGTGATCAAATACTGTCCCATCAAGCCCTGGGGATCCTGAAATCCTGACTGTGTGGCCAGCAATAAGTGGTCTAGTAATTAAAACATTATAGAGATTCCTAAAAACATTAGTAATAGAACTACCATATGATCCAGCAATCTCACTACTAGATACATACACAAAGGAAAGGAAACCAGAATGTCAAAGAAATACCTGCATACCTGTGTTCACTGCAGCACTATGCACATAATAGCCAAGACATGGAAACAACCTAAATGTCCTCAAAAGATGTATGGATAAAAAATTGTCTCTCTCTCACATACATACAATGAAATATTATTAAGTCTTAAAAAAGAGGGAATTCTATCATTAATAACATGGATGAACCTTGAGGTTATCATAGTAAGGGAAATAAACCTGACACAGAAAGACAAATGCTGTATGACAGCAGAAAGACAAATGCTGTATGTCAATTTTAAAAAGGTCAAAATCATAGTAACAAAAAATAGAACCAGAATGGAGGTTACCAGGACCTGGGGTCAGGGAAAAGAGGTGATGCTAGTCAAAGAGTGTGACCAGTGCAGGATGGTAATATAGTTAATAATGCTGTCTCTTATGCTGAAAATCTGCAATAGTGTAGACCTTTAGTGTTTTCTCCATACATTAAAAATTCCTAATTGTGAGGTGACAGATGTTAATTATTAGCTTGAATGTAGTACTCATTCCACAATATGCATGTGTGTGTGTGTGTATAAATATATATAAATACTGTATACCTTAAATACATATAATTTTTATTTTTCAATCATACCTCAACAAATCTAGGGAAAAAAAATAGGGAAAACAAAGCAAGGCTCAACACAGTACAAAAGGTGATGCATTTAAAAAAGAAGTTTAGAAGGATTATACAATTTGTCACTTAAGAAAACAATTATAGAAAAACCTTTTCTGAATCCATCTGGAAAACTATGTGCTATGAAGGCCACATAGATTCCAACTTCTCTAGCAGCAAATTATTTCACCATGTCCTTTCTGATCTGTTTCCAATTGGTGCCACATAGTTATGATATGCTAAGTACCACAATGGTGACAACTAAGACAGTGTTGGGAGCACTTTGAGCAGATGTTATAAACTGGATGGGACAGTCTTTGCACTTAGGAACAGAAGGC
Source organism: Tamias sibiricus (assembly GCA_025594165.1). Taxonomy (NCBI): domain Eukaryota; kingdom Metazoa; phylum Chordata; class Mammalia; order Rodentia; family Sciuridae; genus Tamias; species Tamias sibiricus. The sequence continues at coordinate 69,937,989 of CM046669.1, forward strand.
TGCTCCTGCTCAGATGTGATTAACCGCCCAGGGCTAACCTGGCTAAAAGGAAGTGGAGTCCACACGAGTTAGCGCCATCTAACATTTTACACTTAGCAATACCCTATGTCCACAGAAGCCAGTTGCATTTGAGCACTACATTTTTGTGCTCAATCAGCCTCACGGTGCGCCAATTCTGAAAAGGCCTACCTATGAGCAAAGAGCTCACTGAGAATGAGGCAGGTGGTCATTAATGGCTGATAATGTGGAAAGGGCACACTTCTGGCTAGTCTGGGGGGAGGATGGGCATCCACAAAACTTCAAATCATACCTGAGGCCCACAGCCCCAAAGGTGAAGCTAAGGGCCCAGACATGGGAGCCACGAAAAGAACTCGGTAAAACAATGGGCTTTTCCTTCAGCTCATGGACATTCTAGGTTCAACAAAAATATGGTGTGAGCCATGTAATATTGCTTTATATGTTCCAGTAGTTACATTGAAACAAATTAAAGGAAACAGGTGAAATCAACTTTAATAATGTACTTTATTTCACCAAATATATCCAAAATATTATCATTATAACATGTAAATTAAAAGTTATTAAGATATTCTTTTTTGTGTGTGCTAAGTCTTGAAATTCCGGTGCATATTTTATACCTACAGCACATTTTAATTTGACTGAGCCACATTTCATGTGTTTAGCTGTCCAAGAGTAGAAGGGGCTATTACTATACTGGACAGTCTGGATCTTGAAGATAAGGTGGTTACCAGGTACTATGGTTTGGAAAAGTGTCCCCCAAAGGCCCATGTGTTAAAGGCTTGGTGGCTAGACTGTGGCATTGTCCCCTTTAGAGGGTGGAGCCCAGTAGAAGGAAATTAGGTCATTGGGAGTGAGCCCTTAAAGGGGATAGTAGGACTCCAGTCCCTCCTATTCCTGTCTTTTTCACTTCCCATCCACCATGAGGTACAATGCTTTGCTATGCCATGAGCTCCTACCATGACATGCTGTCTCACCACAGGCCCCAAAGCAACAGAACCAGCCGACCATGGACTGAAACCTCTGAAACTATAAACAAAAATAAATCTCTCCTTTTTCCAAGTTGATTATCATAGTGATGGAAAGCTAAAATGTGGAGTATTTGAATCCTGCTTCCCTGGGCTCTATTTTAGCTGATGAAAATCCACCAAGGTATGCCCTAGTAGGCATTTCATGCATTAACGGCTTGAAAGCTATTGCCCTTGAAGATGTGTTAACATCTAGCCTCCTAATGGTATTATCTGGCTTCATCAAACGTTCCTTGATTTCCCCCACTTTGGGCCTAAAACAGATAGCCCCTTCTGGCCTTCTCTTTAACTTTTCATTGAGATTTTTTAAAAATTTCTATTTTTTCTTCTTTCTTTTCTCTGTTTAATTTTAAGTGACCCGAATGGTTCATGGACAATTATACATATTCACACTTGTTACTTTTTTGAATTTCTAGCATGTTTTGAAGGCAGTTATTTTTCATGGATCAATATTTTGAGGACTAGGATGTTTGATTAGTATATTTTGGTTTTGTTTAGTATTTTATTTAATTTTTATTTTATATATCTTTTCTCTCACATATCTGTTTCCTTTGATTCTCTCTTTGCTTCTATATTTTCTCTTTCACTCTTCCTTTAATTTTTTACTTTTATTTTCTCTCCTACTCCCCCATAATCAACACATCCTACATCACTTCTGTTCTTTCTCTATTCACCATTCAAAATTATAAACCCTTTTGCAAGCTTACTGCTTTTACTACAGGCAATAACTGATCACATCATTTCTGTTTATTGTGACAATCAACACTGTAGATGTCATAGCAAGAACTATTTCGTTTAACACTGTATGTTGTTTGCAATGGTTGTTGTTATTTGTCTCCCCCTAAATAGTGAGGTATTAGAAACCGTCAGAGATACTACAAGGCCACAGGGTAGAAAGTCTACTGCCTCAGATCCATACTGTTGGATGGGTAGACACACAAACAACATGAAAAAGGAAGGGAACAAATTGCCTCAAACAAACCAAAATGCTTCAATAATATAATCCATTGACACCACAGTAAAAGAAATGTCAGAGAAGGAGTTTAGAATGTTCATAGTTAAACTGATCTGTGAGGTAAAGAACAATGTAGGAGTAAAATCAGAGAGAGAGAGAGAGAGAGAGAGAGAGAGAGAGAGAGAGAGATTCCGAAAAAAAAAAAATCAAGCAGAAATCCTCAAAAGGAAGGAATCAATAAACCAAATAAAAATTCAATGAAAAACATCCCCAGTAGACTAGACCACTTGTAAGAGTCTCAGACAACGAAGCCAAAATAGATAATCTTGAAAATAAAATTGACCATGGAGAAAAGATGTTAAGAGACCATGAGCAGACCTTCCAAGGAATATGGGATAACATGAAAAGACCAAATATAATATTTATCAGAATAGATGAACACTCAAAATATAAACAAAAGGAATACACAATCTTTTTAATGAAATAATGTCAGAAAATTTCCCAAACCTTAAGAATAAAATGGAAAATCGAATACAGGAAGCTTATAGGACCTCAAATACACAAATTACAACAGACCCACACCAAGGCATGTTATTATGAAAATGTTTAACATACAGAATTAGGATAGAATTTTAAAGGCTGCCAGAGAAAAATGACAGATCACAGTTAGAGGGAAACTAACTATCTTCTCAGAAGCACATGGATCCTTCTCTAAAATAGGCCATATCTTCCAGAAAGAACTAAAAAAAACTTAACACCAAAAAGACAAATAACCCAATCAATATATGGGCTAAAGAACTGAACAGATACTTCACAGATGAAGAAATACAATCAGTCAACAAATATATGAAAGAAACGTTCAGCATCTCTACTAATTAGAGAAATGCAAATCAAAACGACACTGAGATTCCGTCTTACTCTAGTCAGAATGGCAATTATCAAGAATACAAATAACAATAAATGTTGGTGAGAATGTGGGGGGAAACGGTACACTCATATATTACTGTGGAACTGCAAACTGGTGCCACCACTATGGAAAGCAGTACGGAGATTCCTCAGATAACTTGAAATGGAACCATCATGACCCAATTATCCCACCCCTTGGTATAGGCCCAAAGGACTTAAAATCAGCATACTACAATGATGCAGTCACATCAGTGTTTATTGAAGCTCAATTCACAATAGTTAAGCTATGGAACCAACCTAGGTGCTCTTCAACAGATGAACGGATAAATCAAATATGGTATGTATACACAATGGAATATTACTCAGCCCTAAAGAAGAATGACTTTATGACTCTTGCTGGTAAATGGATGGATATGAAGACTATCATCCTAAATGAAATAAGCCAATCCCAGAAAACAAAAGGCTGAATGTTCTAATAAGCATATGGTAACACACAATAGGGGAAGCAGAGGGAAGAATAGAATTTTGGTGGATTCAACAAAGGGGAATGAAAGGAAGGGAGGGAAGAGAGAGGGGATGGGAATAGGAAAAATGGTAGAATGCTGGATGTAACTTTCCTATGTTCATATATGAATACACCACCAGTGAAACTCTAAATCATGTACAACCACAAGAATGGGATCCTAATTAGAACAAGTTATATTACATGTATGTATGTCAAAATGCACTCTACTGTCTTGTAAATCTAAAAAGAATTTAAAAAACTAAAAAACAAGACAAAACAAACAAAAAAAACTTACAATTCTCAGTAAGAGGTAGGGCTGAAAATCACCCAGATTTTATAAATGAGGAATCTTGCTTTAGAGGTCTTTTAACTAGCACTTGAAATCAAGTGGAGGTTTGTTTGTTTGTTGTTGTTGTTTTGTTTTTGAAAAGAGGTGCTGGAAAAGAATCACACTGAAGCCCATGACAAACCTCAGAAGCCTGATCAATGAAATGAATGGTTGTTTTTTTTTTTTTTAAGATAAACAGAACTGATAGCCTTTTTAGCTAGACTAGGAAAAAAGTGGAATAGACACAAATAAAATCAGAGATAGAAAAGAAGACATTACAACTTAGACCACAGAAATACAAAGGCTCAGAAGACTATTATAACAATTACACACCAAGAAGCTGAACAACCTACAAGAAATGAGCAAATTCCTGGACACAAACAACATTCAGAATTGAATCATGAGGAAATACAAACTGTGAACAGAATGGGTAAGGAAATTGAATCACTAATAAATTGTCTCTCATCAAAGAAACATCCAGGACCTGATGGTTCCACTGTTGAACCATACAAAATATTTAAAGAACCATTACTAAGTCTTCTCAAATCGTTTCAGACACTTCAAGAGGAGGAACTGCTTCTAAACCCATTCTCTTAGTCCAGCACTACCCTGATACTGAAATCAGACAAGGGCACAACAACAATAAAAAAGGAAACTATAGCCAGTATCCCTGGTGAAAACAGATGCAAAAATCCTCCACAAGTTATTAGCAAACCCAATTTAATGACACATCAAAAAGGCTAGTCACGATTGAGGGGTGCAAGGATGGTTCAATAATATATCAATAATATGATACATCATATTAATGGAGTGAAGAATAAGAGACATATGATCATTTCAATAGACAGAGAAAAACAAGCACTTGAGAAAATTCAACATTGTTTCATGATAAAAATCCTGAACAAATTAAGTACAGAAGGTATTTACTACAGCAAAATAAAGGTCATACATGACAAAACCTCAGCTAATCTCACAGAATGGCGAAAAGTCAAATGTTTTTCTCTAAGATCTGAAATAGACAAGGATGCCCACTTTCACCACTTCTATTCAGCACAGTACTAGGAATCCTGGCCTGAGCAATTAGGCAAGAGGAAAAATAAAAGGCACCCAAATTGAAAAGGAAGAAATTGTATCTGTTTGTAGATAGCATGATCATATATAGATAAAATTCTAAAGACTCTATCAAAAACCGTTATGATCTCATAAATGAATTTGATAAAGTTGCAGGATATATCAATATACAAAAACCAGTAATGTTTTTATATACTGATAATGAACTATCGGATAAAAAAATCAAGGAAACAATATCATTTATAAAAGCTACAAAATAAATTTAACCAAGGAGGTGAAATACATCAACACTGAAAACTGTAAAACACTGATGAAATAAATTTAAGACACAAATAAATGGAAAGATAGGCATTGTCAAAATATCCATGTTACCCAAAGCAATCTATAGATTGATTACAATCCCTGATCAAAATACCAAACTATTTCTTCATAGAAATAGACAAAAAAAAAACAACAAAAAAACACATTCTAAAATTTGTATGGACCCTCAAAAACCCTGAATAGCCAAAGCAATCTTGAAGTTAGAAGCATCACACCACTGAACTTCAAAATACATTAAAACGTCATGGTGAGGTCATTGAAATGGATACACAGACAAATGGAACAGAATGGAGAGCCCAGAAATAAATACACACATTTATAAGCAACTAAATCTGGTGGGGGGTGTACCCGGGATTGAACTCAGGGGCACTTGACCACTAAGCCACATCCCCAGCCCTTTTTTGTATTTTATTTATAGACAGGGTCTCAATGAGTTGCTTATCAGCTTGCTTTTGCTGAGGCTGGCTTTGAACTCACAATCTTCCTGACTCAGCCTCCCTAGCAGCTGGGGGCAACTAATTTTTTTAACAAAAGTATTAAAAACAAACAATAGGGGAAGGACCATCTCTTGGTGCTGGAAAAACTGTATATCCATATACAGGAAAATGAGATTAGAGCCTTATGTCTCACCATACACAAAGATCAGTTTAACTGGATTAAAGACTTACATGTAAGACCCAAAAACATGAAGCTAGAAAAAAACAGAGACAATGATGTTGGTTTGGGCAATGATTTTTTTGGATATGACCTCAAAAGCACAGACAACAAAAGCAAAAATAGATGAATGGGTTCTAACAAATGAAAAAGCTTCTGCACAGCAAAGGAAATAACAAAGTAAGGAGACAACCTACAGAATGAGAGGAAAGCTTTTGCAAACAATATGCCTGATAAGAGGCAAATATACAAAATTGAGTACTCAAGTCAATAGCAAGAAATAAATCTGATTTTAAAGAAGGATCTGAATAGATATTTCAATATGGTTTACAGGTATATGAAAAAATGCTCAATATCACTAATTGTCAGGAAAATACAAATCGAAACCACAATGAGATATGACTTCACTCCTGTTAGAATGGCTATTCTCAAAAAGACAAATGATACCAAGTGTTAGTGAGGATGTGGAGAAAAGGGAACCCATACGTGCTGCTGGTAGGAATGTAGATTAGTGTAGCTGTAATGGAAAAGAGTATGCAAGGTCCTTACAGAATTAAAAGTGGAACTACCCTGAGGTCATGTCCGCTGACCTCCACTGAGTGTGGGCAGGCCCAGGACAGCCCCGCCAACACCTGGAGTGTGGGCAGGCCCAGATCAAGCCCATCTACTTCCGCGGAGCACAGGCAGGGTCAGGACAGGCCTGCCGACCTGCACCGAGCACGGGCAGGCCCAGGATGGCCCCACTAACCTCCGCTCAGAGTGGGCCCGGGTTCATCCCGCCACCAGCCAATACCCACCTAACTCAGGCTCTGCCATAGGACCGCCTCTTCCAACCAGTAGACCACCACTGAAGCTCAGATTCAACTAGTTTAGCCCACACCAACCTGTGTGGGACCCAGGCCCAAGGTAGGTCCAGAGTCCGCTACCCCACCCCCACCTGGGAGCACAAGCCTAACCGACTTCCATCTTGAGACACTGCAGACATAGCCATATCCTTCCCCACTGCTCCTACCTTTTGACAACAGACAGGGCCTAAAAGCAGCCGTGTCTCAGAGCAGGCATCCCAAAGGCATTGTAAGGGGCCCATCCTTTCAGCCCCATCTCTGGAAGATGTTGCATCCATCTTGGGGCACCTTCACTGTTATCTTGAGTTAACTCTGCTATTGCGGACACCACCTTTAGTTGCAGTAGCATACATCAGGGACACTTGCAGGGTCTGATTGCCCAACATTAAGGAGAGGCACAGACAATCTGCACGGAAACTATAAAAATATAGGGTAGAAACTGTAATATCTCAGATCCACACTGCAAGAAAGGAAGGCAAATAGACAACATGAAAAAACAAGGGAGGAAAGAACCCCCCAAAACCAGGATACTACAATGACAGAACCCATGCTCAGGGAAGTTGATAAAATGTCAGTGAAGGAGTTCAGAAGGTTCATAATTAAAATGATCTATGAATTAAAGAATGACCTAAATGAGCAAGTACAGGCAAAAATTGATCACTACAACAAAGATAGAGCAAATACAGGTAGGAAAAGATTACTTTAAGAAAGAGATAGAAACTCTGAAAAAAAAAAGTCAGCAATCCTTGAAATGAAGGGAACAATTAACCAAATAAAAAGCACAATTGGAGGCATCACCAACAGACTAGATCAACTGGAAGAAAGAACTTCAGATAATGAAGACGAAGTATATAATCTTGAAAATAAAGTTGACCACACAGTGAAGACAGTAAGAAACCATGAACAGAACATCCTAGAATTACGGGACAGCTGCAAAAGACTAAAACTAAGAGTAATTGGGATAGAGGAAGGCACAGAGTTTCAAACCAAAGGAATGCTCAATCTCTTCAATGAGATAATATCAGAAAATTTCCCAAGCATGAAGAATGAATTGGAAAACCAAATACAAGAGGCTTATAGGACACCAAATGTACAAAATTATAACAGATCTACACCAAGACACATTGTAATAAAAATTCTACCCACAGAATAAGGATAGAATCTTAAAGGCCACAAGAGAGAGAAATCAGATCACATACAAGAGAGACCAATTCGTGTCATAGTAGATTTTTCAACCCAGACACTCAAAGCCAGGAGATCATGGAACAACATATACCAAGCTCTGAAAGAAAAGGGATGCCAACCAAAATTCTTACATCCAGCAAAATTAAGCTTTAGATTTGAGGACGAAATAAAAACCTTCCATGATAAACAAAAGTCAAAAGAATTTACAACTAGAAAGCCAGCACTACAGAATATCCTCCGCAAAACATTCCACGAAGAGGAAATGAAAAACAATGATGAAAATCAGCAGAGGGAGGTATTACACTAAAGGAAAAACTAATCAGAGGAGAAATCATGTCCAGTTAAATACCAAAAATAATATAAATGTGGCTGGGAATACAAATCATGTCTCACTAATAACTCTTGAGTGTTAATGGCCTAAATTCACTAATCAAAAGACATAGACTAGCAGGTTGGATTAAAAACAACAACAATATTCTGCCTCCAAGAGACTCATCTCATAGAAAACGACATCCATAGGCTGAAGGTGAAAGGTTGGGAGAAATCCTACCACTCACGTGGACTATGGAAGCAAGGAGGGGTTTCCATCCTCATATCAAATAAAGTAGACTTCAAGATAAAGTTAATTAAAAGGGATAAAGCAGGACACTACATACTGCTCAAGGTAACCATACACCAACAAGACTTAACAATTATAAATATATATATGCCCCAAACAATGGAGCATCCACATTCATCAAACAAACACTTTGCAAGTTCAAGAGTCAAATAGACCACAACACAATAATTTTGGGTGACTTTAACACACCTCTTTCACCACTGGATAGATCTTCCAAACGAAAGCTGAACAAATAAACTATAGAACTTAAAAATACAATAAATAACTTAGACTTAACTGACTTATATAGAATATTTCATCCTTCAATGAGCGAATACACTTTCTTCTCAGCAGCACATAGATCCTTCTCTAAAATAGGCCATATATTATGCCACAAAACAACTCTTAGCAAATACAAAAAAAATAGAGATACTACCCTGCATTCTATCAGACTATAATGGAATGAAATAAGAAATCAATGGTAAAATAATAAAAGCTACTCCAACACCTGGAGACTAAATAATATGCTACTGAATGAACAATGGGTTGCAAAAGACATCAAGGAGGAGATTAAAAAATTCTTATGTGAATGTGAACACAGACACAACATATCAAAATCTCTGGGACACTATGAAGGCAGTTCTAAGGTCATTGTTAAAATGACCATACTACCAAAAGCACTATACGGATTTAATGCAATGCCAATCAAAATCCCAATGACATTCCTCATAGAAATAGAAAAAGCAGTCATGAAATTCATCTGGAAAAATAAGAGACCCAGAATAGCTAAAGCAATCCTTAGCAAGAAGAGTGAAACAGGTGGCATCACTATACCAGACCTTAAATTATACTACAGAGCTATAGTAACAAAAACAGCATGGTATTGGCACCAAAATAGACTTGTAGACCAATGGTACAGAATAGAGGACACAGAGACTAACACATATAATTAAAGTTATCTTATATTAGACAAAGGCGCCAAAAATGTACAATGGAGAAAAGATACCCTCTTCAACAAATGGTGCTAGGAAAACTGGAAATCCATATGCAACAAAATGAAATTAAACCTCTATCCCTCATCATGCATAAAACTCAACTCAAAGTGGATCAAGGGCCTAGGAATTAGACCAGAGACACTATGCCTATTAGAAGAAAAAGTAAGCCCTAATTTCCAACATGTCGGGCTAGGCCCCAACTCCTATAGCGCAAGAATTAATATCAAAAATCAACGGGATAAATTCAAACTAAAAAGCTTCTTCTCAGCAAAAGAAACAACCAGTGAAGTCTAGAATATATAAAGAACTCAAAAATTTTAACACCAAAAAAAACAAATAACCCAATCAATAAATGGGCCAAGGAACTGAATAGACACTTCTCAGAGGAAGATATACAATCAGTCAACAAATACATGAAAAAATGTTCAACATCTCTGGCAATTAGAGAAATGCAAATCTACTCTCTAAGATTTCATTGCACTCCAGTCAGAATGGCAGCTAGTAAGAACACAAACAACAATAAATGTTGGAGAGGATGTGGGGAAAAAGGCACACTCATACATTGCTGGTGGGACTGCAAATTGGTGCAACCAATCTAGAAAGCAGTTGGGAGATTCCTTGGAAAACTGGGAATGGAACTACCTTATGATCCAGCTATCCCACTCCTCGGTCTATACCCAAAGGACTTAAAAACAGAATACTACAGGGACACAGCCACATCAATGTTTATAGGAGCACAATTCACAATAGCTAAACTGTGGAACCAACCTAGATGCCTTTCAGTAGATGAATGGATAAAGAAAATGTGGTATATATACACAATGGAATATTACTCAGCAATAAAAGAGAAAAAAAATCACAGCATTCACAGGTAAATGGATGAATTTGAAGAATATAATGCTAAGTGAAGTTAGCCAATCCCCAAAATCCAAATGCCAAATGTTTTCTCTGATATAAGGAGGCTGATTCACAGTGGGGTTGGGACAGGGAGCATAGGAGGATTAGAGGGACACAAGAAAGGCCAATGGGGAGGGAGGGGAGGAGAAGGGATGGGACAAAAGGGTAAAAGAAAAAAGATGATGGTAGAATGAGATGGATATCATTACCCTAAGTGCATGTATGAAGACATGAATGGTGTGCATATACTTTGTATACAACCAGAGATATGTAAAAATGTGCTCTATAAATGTAATATGAATTGTAATGCATTCTGCTGTCATATGTAACAACTTAGAATAAAAATAAAATAAAATAAAAAGGAAAAAAAAAGTGGAACCACCCTAAGATCCAGCAATCACAATACTGGGACATATATCCAAAGGAAAAAAAAATCAGTATGTTGAAGAGCCATCTGCACTCCAGGTTCATTGCAGCATTATGTGCAGAACAATCAAGGTATGAAATAAATCTAAGTGTCTATCAATGGATAAAGTAAATGTTGTACACATAGACAATGAAATACTATTCAACCACAAAAAAGAATGGAATTCTATCATTTGTGACAACATGGGTGAATCTGGAGAACATTTTAAGTGAAATAAGCCAGGCATAGAAGAGCAAATACTCAGGCACTTCACTCACATATAAGAAGAAGATGTTCATTTCATAGAAGCAAAAAGTAGAATAGTTGTTACCAGAAGCTGGGGTGTTTGGAGGGAAATGAAAAAATGTTGGTCGAAGTATACAAAATTACAGCTAGGTAGCAGGAATAAAGTCAAGAGGTCTATTATACAAGCCTGGTGACTATAGTTAGTAACAGTATATTGTATTCTTGAAAAATGCAAATGAGTGGATTTAACAATGTTATCACCACAAAAACAATAACTATGTGAGGTAACACACTGGATGATCAGCTAGATTTAGTAATTCCAGATGTATATATACTTCAAAACATCCCATTATACTAGACAAATACAATGTTGCCTGTCAACTTAAAATTGATCAATCCCAATAGCTTAAAATCTGGGCCATGTAACACCTTTTCCACCAAATGACAAAGACTCCACATTCTTAGTACTGTCTTCTTCAGCAAAAGCCCAGCCAACTTGCCAAGACAGAGGTTCCAACAAAGCCACGATGAACAGATTGTATCAACAATGCATTCTGCATAAGGAACAGAGCAACATTGGCTAAAAATCATACTGCATTTCTGGAAAGATTTTTAAAGTGCGCCAAGCATATTTTTTAAAATAAAAATTTCTAGATTCCTCTAGCTGAAACAATTGCCCTTTCCCATCTACTTCTAAACTCTTAGATTTCCAACAGAAAACAGAAATAGGAGTGGAAGGGAGGAGAACCACGTGTGGGCAGCTTGGAAAGATGGACTGGCTCAGGAAGTGGCAGTTTCCCCTCACTCTTAAGGGTCTGGACTCAATCCAAAGGGTCGGGCTCTATGGTTTATGATGTGGACCTTCTGATATTTATTTCAACTACGTGTCTAGTCATTTCTAAGATATATGATAGATTGATTCCCAGTTTCTAAAGATAATACCCAGAGATCCCAAGAATTTGCTAGGTCTGCTTTTGTCACAGATGAGAAGGTGAAATAGAGTTTAGGAAAATAAGCACTGTTACTACTAATGGGAAACTGCCCAGCAGTTCCATGAAACAGAGGGGGCCGCAGAAACACATTCAGGTAAGACAACACAGAGCGTTCAAACACCTACCTGCAGAATGCGTCACATGAGACACAGGAATGAAAACTTGGGGGGCTTTAAAAAACAGAGCTGGTGGGTGGCTGTGGTTTGAATATGATTTTTCCCCATCAAAACTCATGTCGGAGGCTGGTCCCCATTGTAATATACTGAAAAGCGGCGGGGCCTTTAAGAGGTGACTGCTCTTTAAAGGGAGTGATATAGAAAATGTGTCAGTTGTTTCCAGACCATGTTGTCACAGGTGAGCCTGGAGCCTCCCCTCGCTCTGTCACATATGTGCGTCTCCTCTGCAGGTGCCTGCTTGGCCTGCTGTTTTCCACCGTGTCATGAATAAAGCAGCATGGGGCCCTTGTCAGCATGGCTGCCCCACCTCAAACTGCTCAGCCTTCAGAATCCAACCAAAACTTCTTTCTTTATAAGTAACCTAGTCTCTGTATTGTTACAGCAACAGAAAATGGACTAAGACAGTGGATGAATTTTGGGAGGTGGGTGCTGAGAAAGTACAGATTGTTAATTTGGCCTACTAAATCTTTTAAAGTTTCATAAATGGTGAAAAAGGGGGAAGCAAAGAATACAGGAAGGTGCAAAGGTAAGACTCAACCTAATGGAACTGATGATCCAATTGACCTGGTGTATCTTTTCTTAATAGAAAATAAGGAGAAGGGAAGGTCACTTGGGTGAATGCCTGTTATTTTAGGAGGAGATAAAATGCTATGGTCTCCAAGGAAACTTATGATGTTGCCTGGGCTAATGCTGCGTGCTTTGTGGTCTCACCTCATTATGTTAAGAGGCCCAAAAAGTTGGTTATAGAGATAATTTCATACAGTTGTTTAAATAGATAGTTTCTATAAAGATATAATCATTTAAAATACACCAAAAGATTCTGATTTCTAAGGAAAAGTTCCAGATAATTCTTTGAAAATGAACAGTCTCTTGATGAACCAATCCACAGGGTCTACTTTCTCGGATTATGCAGATTTACAATATTGACCAACCTTTTTTTTTTTTTTTTTTTTTAATCAATCTAGGATTCCAGATCAACAGTGAACACTGGCCCTCTTGCCTAACTCCTCACCTGGGCACCAGAAGCCTTGATCCATGTTCTTCCTCTCCCTCTGAGCTGCCAGATGCCCATTTTCTTCCTGAGAGATGACATCCTTGGAGACAGAGGGCAGGTGACTTGCTCTCCATGCTTGGTCCCCACTGCTCAGGGACACAGGGCCTCCTGGCTGCGAGGCCTGGCTCCTTGGGACCTTCGGTTCCTTGGCCTCCTCTGTGGAGTCTGTGTTTTTGAAGCTCAGGCACCTCATCCGAGACACAGAATTCACCTCTTTCATTCTTATCAAGCGGTCAGGGTCTGCCCTCCTCTGGGGGGATGCCAGTTTCTCTTGTAAACTTTCAATTACTTTGGAAGGGCTTCTGAGCCTCTTTTCTGAGCCTGCCACATTTGAGGTCCTTTCTATAAAATGGAACAAAGTAGACCTGAAGGGTGGTTTTGCCCCCACATCCTTTGGCTCAAAGGACTCGGACTCCAAGTGGTTGGGCTGAGGCTCAGGGCTGGTGTGTTGGCTGGTAAGGACCCCATCCACATTCAAGTGCTCACAAGTCTGGGGAGCCCTTTCTCCTACAAAGAGGGGGCTTTCTGTCCAGCCACACTTTCTCCTGCCATAGAAGGCATCAGTGGTAACCGGGGGTGCATCTGATGGCACTGAGCTGGGCAGTGACTTTTCCCTGGAGGGCCCTGGGATGCAGGCACTTGCATCAGACTTGGGTGGCTGGCTGTGTCCTGCTCTGGTGCCTCGCAGGAGGGACTCCACAGCCACCTCAATGCCCAGAATCCTTTCAGCCCTCGCCTGCAGGGACTCATCTTCGGGGATTTCTATTGCTCTTCCTTTGCCCAAAGATCCGTCTAACTTACTGACACTCTGCTCTTGCCCCATTGTGAGCCCCACAGACCGTAAGTCTGGTGCTGAGAGGCCTCGATTTTTGACAATAAGGGACAGTGGAACCACTGTGCCATTCTCTTCACCATCATCCTTCGGAAGGACCCCTTTGTTCAGCTGCATAGAACTTAGAGCATTAGTGAGTTTCAGACTTTCTGGTGGCTCTTTTGATTCAGCCAGATAGGATGGAGGTGCTGGTTTTGTGTCACTTGGTCTTGAAGACATCATTCTTTTCACAGGACCTGGGCTGATTGGCAGCTCATTCATTCCATTTACAACCTTTTGGCTTTGTTTCTCTGTAAGTAGCCCTGCATCTGCCAACTGGAAAGGGCCATTTCTGCTGTCTTCTATCTGCAAGGGGCCTGAGAATTGAGGACCGGCACAGGGGTGGCCATGCTTTAGGTCCTTACTCCAGCTCTCAAATCTACTTATCATTCTTCCCAACTGAAACCCTGGGTCCTCTGGCACCAATACACTGGGCTGCTGCTCGCTGTTTTCACAGAAGCCCTGGTTCCTCAGTCTGGAGTCGGCACAGTCTTCCTGCTGCTGTTCGGTTTCGCTTCCCTCACTGCTGCTGTGGTGGCTTTCTTCCTCTTCTTGAAGCTCCTTGTTGAAACTTTCTAACTGACTTATCAGATCCCAGGGTCGACGACTAACTGGTTTCAAGAGAAACTGGCCAAATGGCTGTTTACTGTTGCAGGGGCCTGCCGTAGGCTCCCCCTTCACCACCTCAGGCTTAGGCGCGGGCTGGGCTCCACATCCATGGACATCCACACAAGGCTGACTCTGGCCCGCTTTTGGCACCGGTGCCTGACTTACAGATGAGGAAGTCCATGAGAAAGCGCTGTTGCTGGATGGGCTGAGGGACATCTGACCTCTTAGGTTATGAGCATCTGGCTTCTGTTTTTGGTCACCAGACACTAATGCTGTGTTCAGGTTAGCTCTGGAGGCAGGGGGGTCTAAGGTTTTCAGGGTTGGTGCTGTGTTACTTGTCCCTCCCAGGTTTTCATCAGAAAGGAGCTGGGATCTTGGGGATTCTTCAGAGAAACTGGTTTGAGTTTGCTGATCTTTGTATTGATGCCCTGGCCACGAGCCAGAATGCTTGAACTCTCTGTGTTTTGCAAGGTGGATCAATCTGAGGTCATGCGTTTGTCTGTCTTCTTCTGGTTCCCCCAGATGGTGTTCTGTGAACTCTGTTCTCCTGACCATGCTTCCTGTGAGAGCTTGCAGCTCCAGGTCAGTGGAAGACGTGCTCAGCAGACTTTGTTCCTGCAGAGCTGCGTTCTTATCAACCCTGTGCTTTTTATCAGCACCCTGTTTTAAGTCATTGTTGTTCGTATCTATATCTGGCAGATGTGATTCTGATTTAACTGGGATGGAAACCAAACAAAATATGGTCTCGTTCGTTTTTTTCTTTGAAGTTTTCTTGGTCTGAATCCCAGCTTCAAACTTTCTGAGCTTGGTTTGGATTTCCCAGGTACTTTCGCTCTGTGGGTCTGGGGAGGAAACCTGGCCTTCCTCACGTCCATGCTGGCCGCCTCTTATGCCAGTCGACTGTTCTCTTACAACGCCGAGATCTCTTTGGTCAGGGAAGCTTCCATTTTCTCCACCCCCAGGGTGCTGGCCCCACAGCCACCGGGGGCTGGGATCAGCAAAGGCCAGGCTCCTCTCGCTCTCTGACAGGGGTATCAGGCCCTGTGCATTCAGAAGGGCACCACTGCCTTTCATTTTCCCATGAGCTGGCTCTTGGGCAGTAACGGGACCAGAGTTAAATGGTCTATCATCAAGCTTCATTTCTTCATAGAAACCCATGGGTTGAGCTAGTTTAATATGTCGTATCCGAGGATCATCAAAGGGGATGTACTGAACAGAGCCTTCATGGGCAGTCACAGGACTGGGGTATTGAGGGAGCCCTCGAGGAGAGCCTGGGCTCATGCCGTACTCATTCCCTGTTCCAAGGACACCAGAAGGACGTGGACAGCTGGCCCCGGCCTTCTCAGTCAGATGCTGCTGTGGACTGTGTTCACCACTCATGTGTGTGGGTGCTGTATCTTCCAGGTAGGGATTTGGGATGTGCTGGGGGGGCGACCTGTATGAAGGTGGAGGCACATAAACTGGAGGCTCCAAGCCAGAGTCTGACATGCTGAGCTCATGCCTGGAGTCATTAGTTTTGGTCGGGTAGGAACTGTGGGGGTCAGTTTGCTGGCTGCCCTGAAAGTCGCTGTTCTCTCCTCTGCTCTGTTGGTGTGAGCCATATGATGGAGGCTTGAGGGGTCTCCCAAATTTAGGCCGGGCAAAAGGGGCCAGGGAGCCACCTTTCTCAGGGTTCCTTGTGGACTCCAAATGTGGTGCACAATTCGGAGCATATGGTGATATCATAGGAATATCCGGTACATGTCCATCATTGAATGGAATGGGAATTTCCATGCAGCTTAGGCTTTCAGGGGAAAGACCTCGAGGCAATGACTGTGATTTCTTTTTGCTCTGAGAAGTCAACACATGTTCACCTTGAATGAATGGGTACAGCTCTTGAAACAACTTCTCTCCATCACCGTCAGACATCTGCTTCCCTAACTTCCTTGGCTGGTTCCAGCTTTCCAGGCTTACATTCTGCCACTTGGCAGGACCCGACATCCTCAACTGTTCTTCCCAAACTGCCTTCTTCATCACGTCCTCTGTCCTTCCTCCGACTTCCCATGAACCCTCCCTCATGTGGATGGGCATACTGTGGGCTTGGGCCATTCCTCTGACCTCCAGGTCTTGCCAGTCTCTTGGACCCAGCAAGCTACTGACCTCCTGTCCTCCTCTTCTCCAATAGGCCTGGTTGTTACCGATCTGGGGTTGAGAGGACCATGCTAAGGTGGGTCGATTATAAAACCTACAAAAGAAACAAAGAGGTGTAGATGTTACACCCAGAAGAAACATGCACTTCTCTGCTTCGGTGGCTGGTGTTTGAAATCAAGCTTAAGTTAGTGCCTTTGAAAGATTGGTGCCTAATCATAGTGTTGCCAATTTTAATGAAAACAAGTCCCACTGATCACAGTTGGAAGACAGCCACATATTTTGCCAACAAGGGCTGAGGAGTGGCAGCAGCAGGCGGCCCACAAGAACACAAAGGATGCTGGGTGTATGAGATGTCAAGGCCCTTATGCTAAAACCCCCCAGGAAACAAGGGCATGCCCTGGAACATTCCTCAAGGTGTGGCCTTGGACAATCTGAGCACATTCCTGGCTGTTCAATCCAGACCTATTGAACAATCTCTAGGAACCTGCTTTTAATGATTCCACTCTATAGCAGTGATTCTTAAACTTCAGAGAGAGTGGGAATCACAAAAAGCTTGCTAAAACACTGGCTGCAAACTTCCTTCCCCTTTCTGATTCAGAGTAACTGGATGGGGCCATAGGCATGTCTAACAAGGTTTGGGCGGGAGATGCTGCTGGTCCTAGGACTTTACTTGGCCCATTAGTTATGGTGTCAACATGAATTGCACATCTGAATCGGGAAGGACCTTAAAAATCCCAGTGCCCAGGCAGTATCCTAGATGCATCAGGAGTGATCAGGCATCAGTATTCCTCTAGGTTTTCCCAGGAGTCCCTGGTATGCAGCTGAGACTAAAAACCACAGGCCATACTTCTCCAATGGTGACCATCACCCAGTGGGCTTGTTAAATACAGTCATGCATCGCCTAAGGATGTTTTTAGTAAATGACATTCACATATCTGACAGTGTTCTCATAAGATTGTAAATGGAACTAAAAAAATCCCTACTACCTAGTAACACTGTAGCCACTATAACATTGCAGTGTAACACATTATTCAAGTGTATGGGGGGAGGCTGGTGTAAACAGGCCTGTTGCATTGCCAGTCATATGAAATACAGCACATATAATTATGTACAGTCATAATACTTGATAATAAATGACTATGCTATTGATTTATATATTTAGTGCACAATAGTTTTGTCATTCATTTAATTGTACTTCTTCTACTTATTAAAAAAATCTATTATAAAACAGCAGCAGCCTCATACATTTAGCCTCTCTCTTGATTGCACCAAGAGGCCACATTGTGTGATTGACCTATGCCACTGAGATTTGTACAAGGACAAAGTCACCTAAGTACAAGTTCTCAGAATGTGGCTCTATCATTAGGTGACATGTGACTATATACATTACCAAATCTCAACCCATGAAAGTCCAAATTCAGTAGGTCTGGGTCTAGCCCAGGCATCCGTACTCTGAACAAGCATTTCAGAGGATTCTTACCCTTGAGCAATTTGGGAAATACTGCTATGACTGACTTTGAGATTGATCAGAGGAAGAGCAGATGCAGATGGAGAGTGGGCTGTGTTTGTGGAGAACTTTGTGAGGCAGGAAATGGTAGTATCAAATGCAGGCTGTTCTTCACTACCCAATAGTACATAAGACTTTCCCAGTGTGCCCTCAAAAACTACAGATGCCAGGACCAACCCCAGAAATTTGGATTTAATTGATCTCATGAGGAGCTTGATACCACTCTATTTCAAAATATCTCCAGATGACTCTAGTAGGCATCTAGGGGTTTAGAATCACAGTTCTAATGCAACCAATGAAATTATCTTTATAACACTGTTACTCTGTGCATGAATATTATGATACCAACCACAAATGACCAGATAATAGAAACATGACACAGAAAAAACATTAACTGGAAGGAAGCCTGGGGGACTCAACTATTTTCATTAACCATGGGCTAAGTAGAGGAAAGTTTCAACTCTAAAACCATTGTTTTTGTAGATTACTATTTTATATTCATTGTTGAAAATTAATGTTGGAAAAACATAGAAAGTACAAAACCAAACATTATTTGTATTCGTGCTACTCTCAGAGATAGTCACTTTAATATGTTTTCTAGTCTATGTGTATAAGAAAACATGGATTTTCAAACAGCCTCAGTATTCTAGACATCTGGGCTCATGGGAACGTCTCCCAGACCCCATGGTACATACAACAACTAACAAACAGTGGCTGCTTCATACCAGCTCCACACTAAGTGCCTTCTGTCCATTTATTCATTTAAATCTCACCAGCATCCCTCTCTGGTAGGAACGATTGCCATTCCCATTTTACAGAGGAGAAAACTGAGACAGGGAAATTAAGTAATTCGCTGAACACTAACTTTCACTTATACTATGCTGTGCATTGTGCTAAGCCTGCGCAATGACTTATTCCATTTAAACTGTACAACCAAATGAATTTCATGATTGCTTTTTCTATTTCTTTTTTTCCTTTATTCTAAGTTGTTATATGTGATAGCAGAATGCATTACAATTCATATTACACTTATAGAGCACATTTTTACATATCTCTGGTTGTATACAAAGTATATTCACACCATGCCTGTCTTCATACATGCATTTAGGGTAATGATATCCATCTCATTCTACCATCTTTTTTTTAAACCCTTTTGCCCCCTCTCTACGCCTCCCTCCCCACTGGCCTTTCTAGTGTTCCTCTAATCCTCCTATGCTCCCTGTCCCAATCTCACTGTGAATCACCCTCCTTATTATCAGAGAAAACATTCGGCATTTGGATTTTGGGGATTGGATAACTTCACTTAGCATTGTATTCTACAACTTCATCCATTTATCTGTGAATGCCATTATTTTATTCTCTTTTACTGCTGAGTAATATTCCCTTGTGTATATATACCACATTTTCTTTATCCATTCATCTACTGAAGGGCATCTAGGTTGGTTCCACAGTTAAGCTATTGTGAATTGTGCTGCTATAAATACTGATGTTGCTGTGTACTTTTTCTATTTCTATAAGGAATGACATTGGGATTTTAATTGGAATCTCACTGAATCTGTATAGAGCTTTGGATAATATTAATTCTGCCTATCCAAGAGCACGGGAGATCTTTCCATTTTCTAAGGCCTTCTTCTATTTCTTTCTTCAGTGTTCTGTAGTTTTCATTGCAGAGGTCTTTCACCTCTTTTGTTAAATTGATTCCCAAGGTTTTTTTTCTTGAAGCTGTGAATGGGGTAGTTTTCATAATTTCTCTTTTAGAGGATTCATCAGTGATGTATAGAAATGTGTTTGATTTGTGGGTATTGATTTTTATATCCTGCTACTTTGCTGAATTCATTTATTAATTTTATAAGTTTTCTGGTGGAGTTTTTTTGGATCCTCTAAGTATAGAATCATGTCGTCAGCAAATAATGATATGTTGAGTTCTTCTATTCTTATTCATATCCCTTTCATTTCTTTCGTCTAATTCTCTGGCTAGAGTTTCAAGAACTATGTTGAACAGAAGTGGTGAAGGAGGGCATCCCTGTCTTGTTCCAGTTTTTAGAGGGAATGCTTCCAATTTTTCTGTTTAGAATGATGTTGGCCTCGAGTTTAGCATAGATAGCTTTTACAATGTCGAGGTATGTTCCTACTATTCCTAGTTTTTCTAGTGTTTTGAACATGAAAGGGTGCTGTATTTTGTCAAATGTTTTCTCTGCATCAATTGATATAATCTTATCATTCTTATCTTTAAGTTGATGTGATGGATTATGTTTACTAACTTCCGTATATTGCACCACCCTTGCATCCCTGGGATGTACCCCACTTGATCATGGTGTGCTATGCACATGTGGTGCGACTCTACATCGTGTCCAACCAGAGAAATGAAAAGTTGTGCTCCATTTGTGTACAATGAATCAAAAAGCTTTCTGTTGTCATGTATAACTGATTAGAACTAATGAAAAATAAATTAAGAAAATAAACTGTATAACCACCATTACTTCCCCCTGTGCCAGGTAAGGAAACTCTGGCACAGACATATTAAACAACTTTCCTAAATTACACAGTTTGCACAAAGCTGGGAAATAATTTAAATTTGAGAAGTGTCAAAGTTAACCACTATGTCTTAATGAAAAATTCTTCAAGTTGCTTCATTACCATGGGTGAATAGTATTCCATCATATATACATTGTTTATCTAACCACTGTACCAATGTGGACATCTATATAAATTCCATCCAAACACACTCTCTGAGAAACACTACTGTCCACAAACACTAAATGCAAGCCTCATATTACTTAGAATAAATCCTTAGTTTTTAAAAGGACTGAGTAGTCAAGAAGCACACTGTTGAGTTGACCTTCCATAAACCATTTCAATGTACAGTCCCATCTGTCACACAGAGGACAGCTGGCTTTATTGGACCTTCTCATACCTATATAGTACAATTGTTGTTTTTTTTTTTCCTTTTGAGATAAGTGGAAATAACTTCTCATTATTTGAATTTGCATTTCTTTGATTACTGGAAGTTCAACTTTTTCATGTGCTTAAGTGTCATTAAAACACATTTTATGGTCTCAAATGATTTCTACAACATAGTTCACTTCTCAGCTGGTGGTAGGCCAGATGAATACTACAAGAAACAGGGAATACTCAAAGTCATGCAGCAATGGGACATAAAGTCCCAGGAATTGACTGGGCTCAAGGGGAACCATTCTCAACAAATAGATAGAAGGTTACTGCTCTGCAAGGAGCCCCTGGTAAAAAAAAATTATGTTATTATTAATATCATCCTTATTTTGGAATCACTTCTTTGCATTAAAAGATGAGGGTAGCCCCTGAATCACTTGTTAAGCATCCACTTAAAGCAAGACTTAGTGATGCATAGAAAACATCTGAATTCGTTTTGAGGTAAAGCGTGTGGCCCCGAGCAGCCCAGATGCTTCTGTGCTTACTACTCACACATAGTTACACGCTGTCGACAGCAGGGTGGGAGGAGGCCACAATTCCTTTGTTGCTTTTGTTGCCATCAAAATCATGTTTGGAACACTCTGGGTTTAGAATGCTTAGCAGGGCCCTTCTAGGGTCTGTTACTATCAGGATGCATCATCTAGAAGCTGCAGTCTCTTCTCCTACAGACTCCTGCATGACTGCCCATTCAGAGCATGAGAAAAACCCTAGAAGATGATCCACTTACAAGTCTTCAGCTAGTAGAGAGCTTGACTAGCATAGGTAAGGCCCTGGGCTCCATCCCGAGCACAGGGGAGGGGCAGGGGGCATTCTTCAGTATACACTGGCTACAGGGTATCAGACTCTATAGAAAAGTTCAGAGGCAAGACTTAAAAATTGCAACTTAATTAAGACATTGCAATTGTCACTGATTCAACTGTGAGAGTACACAATAATTCATGGGGTAGGTGGTGAATACCTGGCAGCAAAACTACCTACTTTCCTCTACTCTTAAGCTGATTATAAGTGGGCTTCATACACCAAGAGGCTTTATTAAGCATCATTCCTATTCCTTGCCCTTATAAACATTTTCAGGAGTGCTCGACTTTATAATCTGGCTCATTTTCTCAAGTGATATTCTGGTTTCACAGTGAACATGTGTTATGCTCAGAGAGGTAGCTGAAATCCCAAGGTGCTATGGTATAGGTACATGCCATAAGCACAGTCAGATGACATATGAAATACGACATAGATGGGACAAGAGTACAAATAGACTGACTTCCTATAGATGTTAATGTGGTTGAATTTCTTTTCCACACAAATGTTATCACCTCAACTTTGTCAAAACTAATCAAAATGGCTAAGTATTCTGGAATAAAATTTTTCCCATTTGCATAATACACCAAAATCCCAATTTAAGGAAAAAAAGAGGTCATCTGGGAAAATTAAAATAACCTACCTTAAAATATAGTTCATAAGCATAGAAAACTATAAAGCATTTATTGAACAAACATCTATTTTTTACCTGGTCTGAGCCAAGCTCTGACAGGCACACATGGACCCCACATGGTGAGAATTCTGGTAAATTTCTCTTTCAGACCAGTTATCACATGTGGATATACTACCAGCTAAGATAAATAGTACCCCTTACCATACCAAATATGTACTTCCCCATGCGACTTCAAAGCTAAGAATGTTTTCTAATACCTTTAAGAAGGTAAGGTGAGATCAAACTCCTTTTTTAAAAAAATGATTTATATTTAGCAAACGTTAACAATAGGACTTTTTACATAAACATGCTGAACACATTGGTATGAGGTGGGAAAAAGATAAGGCAGCAAAGTGGAATATGAAAGCCCAAATGAATTGTGCTTACAAGTTCAATGCGACAAGCAGGATCTTTACACAGAATTCCCTGGAGAATGAGAGAGGATGGGCAAGCTCCACATCTTATCCCAGAAGAGAGATGAGGTAAACAAAATAACTGACAAAAAAAAAAAAAAAAAAAAACTGGTTGGAAAACATTTGAAATATGAACATATGAAAAATGACACGTCTAAAGAAGAATTAGCAAATGTACTCACTGAATGTATAAGAGCTAATTAAAAGAAAAATGAGAAATTTCTGTTAGTTCATATGACTCATTTCCAACCACAGTGAAAAATACTACCTTTCTTTTGTTTTCTTTTTTTGTGGTGTTGGGGATTGAACCCAGGACATGTAGGAGCTAAAAAAGCACTCTCCCACTGAGTTACACCCCAGCCCTTCCCTGCTGATAGAATGGCAATATTTGAGATGACTTTTAACCACCGTTTCCATGCTTTAAAAAGATTATCTTCTCAGCAGACTGCAGGGTCCTCATGAGCTGCACCAACTTGTGACCTCTGGGCATGCAACAGCCTAGAACTGTGCTAGACAGGCAGGGGGCAAGGGATTGATGCAGAGAGGCGTGCTGCCCATCTGACTGAACTAGGAATTCTGTGGGTAATGAAACACAGACACTGCAGTTACTTCTCCTACCTCTAGGAACATAACCCTGGTCCTCCCATGGGTGGCCCTCAAAGTATAACTGGAGTAAGGGACAGAAAGGTCCCATTAAAGTCATGTAGGTCTTGGCCAGTGATTTCTTTCTGGTGCCCCAGTCTGCAGTCTAGCAGATGCCTGCTGCATAGACCCCCTTCAAACTCTAATGTCATGTCCTGGACAAGTGGACTGCTGCTGCACTTTGTCCCAGTGGCCTTCACAAGCCACTCCCCTTCCATTGGGGTCAGTTGTTCTTAATAGCTGAACAAGGCTGAAGTTAGTGCATCCTCCAAGGAGAAGGCTTCCTCTCTAGGTTGGCATGGTAGAAGGAACTGTGGGCATCTCTTTAGAGTGACCCATTTTCACCAGACCAGGTTAGGTTCTCAACACACTTCCATGATGGGGCCTGCCATCTCTCCCTACAAAATTCTCTCCAGTTGCTCTTTGGGCCTGGAAGACTGCAATTCCGTTTCTCACTGTGCAGTGAGATATTCAATATACCATAATGTGCAAATGACCCTCTGACAACAGGGTAGCAAATAGGCTAATTTTGGAAATGGGAAACAGGAGATCAGAAGAAGATTAAGAATGAAGTGTAGAGGTTAGCATAAATTACAGATCAGTCAGAAAAGAGAAAGCTGCCCGGAAAACATAATGGAGGAACATTACTACTCAGCTGGAACAAGAATTGTAGGTTGCACTGGCAGAGTTGTAACTAGAAAATCCACAAATGCCTGGTCAGACTGCTAACATGCTGCTGTAACTGATTTTTTACAATGTCACAATAAATGACTTCAGATGACAAATAGTATAGATTAGCTAAAATAAAGTACCTTGCCAACGATTTCAGGAGGTTATTTTTTGGTTATTTAAAAAATACACAAACTTGATAATGGGTCTGGAAGAAAAAGTAAAATTAATTTTTGGACTTACAAACAGTGTTAAATTTAGACATCTGAATGAGGGGCATAGAAACCAATTCAAAGGCAGTCAGGCTGTCAGTGTAGACAGTGGTAAATAAGTGGGATGTGTCTTGGCAAAGCACCTGCTCATAAACTGGCCCCTGAAATCACAGTCACAACACAGGGTTTGAACTGCTAAGCTTGGATCTGGATTCCACAAAGATTAGCTTAGAATAGGGGGAAGAAAAAGACATTTTGGAAGGCATCCTTGCCGTGGTGCCAGTTGGCTCTCTCACAGGACCATAATATTTTAAAAATTCTGATGCTTAGAAATGAACATAAATTGCTCTTTTGAGGGTGCCAACAGTTTTGTGAAGCATGGCTGCACTATGATCTTAATAGATTTTTGATTTTGCAAGGTCCAATAAAGATCTTTAAGACATGGAAGGTAAGTCACAGACCCCCCCTCAAAAAGCCCTGCTGCCTCAGGGAGTGATGTTGGGTTTGCTGTTTGCTTTTAATACATGAGTAAATACACAACTTGTGCTGATATGAAAGACTGAACCATCTTAGAAACTGTGGTGATAATTCTAGTAGTATAGATTGAGCATCCCTAATCTGAAAATCTGAAATGTTCCAAAGTCTGAAATTTTTTGAGCAAACTTTGGATTTCCAGATTAACGATGTTCAGTCAATAAAGCTTAGGCAACTATTCTAAAATCCAAAAACATCTGAAATCTGAAACACTGTTGGTACCAAGAATTTCAGGTAAAGGATACTCAACCTTTAACATCTTTTCAAAATATGTAAAAAAAAAAAAAAAAAAAAAAAAAAAAAACAGGGATTAGAAGAACTGTTCATTAAAAGGGGCATTTCTTTTTCTTTCTCTCTCTCTTTCTTTCTTTCTTTCAGCAGTGCTGGGCATGAATTCAGTGTCGCTGCATACTAGGCAATTGCTCTATCACTGACCTACACTTTTATCCCTGAAGGGGGTGCATCTGAAGCTAACCCTCATTCAGTGGGCTACTGACAAATCTATGCATAG
Organism: Tamias sibiricus; assembly: GCA_025594165.1. NCBI lineage: Eukaryota > Metazoa > Chordata > Mammalia > Rodentia > Sciuridae > Tamias > Tamias sibiricus. The sequence goes on from CM046669.1 coordinate 69,963,681, forward strand.
GAAAGAAAAAGAAGAGAGAAGCAAGAGGAAGGAGAGAAATACAAATGAAAAATCATATGGAGACAAGGTAAGGTGGGACTTGGTGGACTGCCACCCCAGGTGGGCCATTGACTGATTTCTGTGTCATCCTCGAAGGAGAGCGGAGAGCACTGCCAGCACTTCTGCTTGTGAAACGTGTCATTTTTTAGCAACACTCTTCCTACAAGTGCACTTAGAAGAGAGGAAATCATGTTTCACAAATCCCCTGTCTTTGACTCATGTCAGTTATTTAAATGAGCCCACTTGTTTCACTGACTAAAACATCAAGGACACACTGATGACTTTGAATTTAAAAGCAAGAAGACACTAGATTCCTCCTTACTCCAGAAGCAGCCTCCCCACAAGGACATACGCCAACGTTCCTATCCACACAGAGATCCCAACGATAGAGCACCCATACACCATCATGATGGAGGGCACCCTTGAGCCCACAGGGAAACCACCCCACAGGGTGTCTTCTCTGGGAGGGGCATCGAACACTAAAGAAAAAGCTCCCCACCTGAGCTACCAGGTGAAGCCCCAGTAACAAAAAGTAGGGGCAGATACCTATCCCTTCTGTGATATGGCCCTTTGTATCTGAGTACTTGGTGGATGTACCTGTACTTAAGAGAAGTTATTAATTACCTTCTGATATATGTGCTAGGAATAAAGTGTTTAGGTGGAGATAAGTGGGACAAGGAGATGGTATCTACAGTCAGTTCTAAGGCACCCAAAGAGGGCTGCTCCAGGTCAACAGAACAGCCATAGTTTGTGATACCTGCATGGGGTTAAAAGATCATCCAGCACTTTCTGGCTTCTTACCACAACACCAGGGAGCATGTGAGCATCAGCCCCAGCACTGATAGGATGGCATGGTTTTAAATGTCAGCAGCACAGCTTTCTGACAGCAGGTCTTCTGCTGTGTCCTTAACTTCTCTCTGCCTCTGACATCTCACATGTATTGAGGGATGGATGGTAATAATCTTGCTTTTTTGGAGTTTTCTGGGAGGCAGTAAATGAAATAATACATTTGAAGAGTTTAGCACAGTGACTAACACATAAAAAAAAAAAAACTCTTGTTTTTGTATATTATCACTATTAACCCAATTAAAATAAATCCTCAGTGGATAGGTAACAGTCAGGGGAAGGAGGTACAGGTGAACACAAAGGACAGAAGAAGAGAGCTGAGTGTTTCTTCATGTGATTATTTTAGATCAGTATTGTCCTTTTCTAAGTCATAATCAATAGGCTGTCACAATAGCAGGAAATAATGATACAGCTAGCTGTCATAACAAGATGCCCATCCCAGAGATGGCTGGTCTCTAAGGAAGAAGTTACACCCATTTCTATAAAGATGATGCAGAACAAACCAATATTTAGTTTATTAAAGCAAAATAGGAAGAACAAGCTCCAGTTTACTTGCTGTCATATAAACCTGATACCTAAGGGAGATTATTTCTGTATTTTCATACTTGCTCTTTAAGGTGGATAGAATATATTTTTTACAAGTTAAACTATCTTTATTAGTGTTGTCCATTCAGTAGCCACTACAGTAGTCACTGTAGACATGAAAGAAAACACCCTTGCTTCTAACCTCCATTCCACATTTCCATCATCACCCTAACTTTCATTCATGGTTTCATTTATTCAGTGAATATTTATGGACTGCTCTCTCTGCCTCTGATCCACCATTCTTTGGAAGCTGAGTAGGGAGAAGGGGGGAATGCAGCCACTAGGGATGCACATGCCAGAGAGCCTGCAGAGCTGTGAAGAAGGCCCTTTTATCCATGCTCTTGACCCTACACTGTAGAAAAGCTACCTAAAGGCCCTGCAGTCTCACGGCTGGACATGGCAGTGTGTGAAAATAGACTTCCAGTCTAGGCTTTTTGTTCTACATCAAGAACCTGGAGAGCCAATCATCTTGGAAGCAAAGCAGTGGGCTATAAAGACCCACTCAGGTCTTCTTTAGCCCCATGTTTACTGTTGTTACCATCCAGTATCTCTCAACTGGCTATTTCCTAGCTCCTGATCTCATCCAATTCTTAAAGAGGAACCTCTCCATAAGCCATGCTCCTCTTGGTGATGTCACGGCCTCCAAGACACACAAAACTTTAGGCTGCAGAAGTCTTCCCACTAACTCTGAAAGTGCTTCCTTATCACTATGCGTCTGGAAGTCTGTGCTCAAAGGATCCAAAGTATTTCTTATTGGGAAAAGCTGACAATGGCAAAGCAACATGAGAGGATGTGCCAGAGAGGATGGGTACCCAGGCACTTCTGGAAGGTCATGCTGCCCCTGAACAAGAACAAAGCACCCTCAGGGAAAGGTATCCAAAGGGACCAGGGGAAACAGGAGGTTTCAGTCTTCACGTGGGCTCAGAGCATGACAGCTCAGGAATCTACACTTTCCATTGTGAAGAGGTCAAGAGAGCCACGCCTGATGCTCAGGGTATGAAACAAGCGTTAAAAGATAAATAATGTGTGTTGGTTTATAATTTTGCAAAAAGAAAGAGCTACACAGAAACAGATGTTAAACATGAAGGTTCCTTTTTTGGAAAACCATTATAAGTGGGATATGATTTGAGAGGAGCTTCAAAAGCTCCTGCAAATTAACTGTTTACCATATCCAGTAGCACCATCTAGAATGGGTGTTTAGATCAGATAGAAACCTCCCAAGATGAGGGCCCCATACCACCACATCAGAGACTCTCCCAGTTTGCTGAGTCTCTAATTAGTCACAACTGCCACTGATGACAGAAAATAATTATAAGTTATTGCCAAGGTTAACTAACAAAAAAAATTTTTTTTACTAGAATTCCTGGGGCAAAGCAGAGAAGAGCCTATTGTGGTGTGACTTTCAGATTCAAACCTCAGCTAAGTTAAGTCATTTTACAGCTTCCTCTGATTATAATATTTTTCAGGAAACAGAGAATGCCTGATAACAGTCTTACATATTTTATGGCAGCTAAGTATTATTCAGTTATGGCTACTGGCATTTGAAGCACGCGGTTCCCTCCACGTACAGATAACACACAGCCTTCCCTGGTCCACATCCCCGAGACCATCATGTGCATGTGCACGTGTATGTTAGGAAGCAAGGCCTGTGGGCTCTTCTGTACCATGGAAGTGACTTTCATGCCAAGCCTGCAGGCAGTTTCATGGTCACAATCTGTTAACCAAGACCATCCAGGAGTAGATCAGCCTCTAGACCAGAAGGCTTTCCGAGAGGTAAATGGCTTAAAAAGGGGAAAATGCCAAGTCTTTAGAGTCACTCAATGAATGGTCTGTGACGAGAGAAGAGAACATATTTTAGGCATATGGTCAGGGCTCCTGGCCTGGACACTGTCCTCATCCATAGCCCATGATGTGGGCAAAGTCCAGCATTCATGTCTGGCCATTTCCTCTCCACAGTCTATTCTACCCCTTTCTTGTCCCCCTGCCCTCGCCAAGGCTGAAGTGCCACTGGCTGCTCAACAACACTGATTCTCTTCTACAAAAACCTAAACTGAGACACAGATGGCAGTCAGCAGAGAGCTCAGAGGCTACACCCCTGTTGCCGCCTGAAGCGCTTGGAGCAACGGAGCCGCGGGAAAAACTTCAGAAGCAAACTGGAGACAAACAGCTTTTTATTCTGATAACTTTTCTCTCTGGTTCTAACAATGACTAACACACGCCAAACACACCACTAAAAATGGCGCTGACCCGATCAGCAATTTCGGCCCAGTCACTCGAGTTCCCGCAACAAGTCCCGTGAGACTACGGGAGGCGACAATGCCCAAATCTCCACGGCTCATAGTCAACCGCAATTCAAGTCAATCCCCAAACAGGGCTCCTGCACACCCCCACAGAGGACAAGGGAAGGATAAAAGTTACTCTGAGCCCAAGTTACTATGAAGTAGTCACTGTTGGGGAAGAGGCTGCCCAGCAGAAGGGGATGCATAAGAACAGAGAGATGCCAAGAGGAAAGGAGGGATAAAGACTGAACAGGTTTCCCCTCTGGGGACCGTCTAGAGAGAAATCAATGAACAGACCAGTCTTCATTTCCAGCATTGTCGCTCCCACATCTGATGAGGTCTAGCCAGTCTTCCTTCATTTCCTGTCCATGGATGGCTCCTGAGATTTTCTGTCCTATCTGTCCTTATGACAACCCCTGCCTTTCCATTTAGGTAGGTACCAGTTTATGCCACCCTCAGCATCTACAAAGGAAGAAAGCTTTTTTCAAAACTTTTTCCAAAAGTTTTACTGCATCTGTGGCACTTCCTTTCCCCAACCCTTGTTCCTGCTTGCCCTCAAGTGTTGGTATACAAGGGCAGAAGCCACTGACACTGCCACCTTGCCTGCCTGGCAAGGAAGCCAACACTCTTCCTCTTCACAGTGGAATCTTCCCACACCAGTCCCACAAGTAGAGAGAAAAACCTTCTCCTCTTCCAAGGTTCTGAAAGACTCATCCCTTGTACACATTGCCTAGGCTTATGAGTGCAAGGGGTAAGTCAGAAGATTTATTTAAGGAATGAACATTTACTAAACGCGAAATCTTTAATAGGAATTAGTCAAATAGAGATGACTTAGATATGGCATCGGCCTTCAGGAAGCTGACTGTTTTGCAGACCAAGAGAAAATGTTGCAAGAATTTAAAGGAGAGGGTGACTTCCATGACAGCAACCTGAAGCTGTTAAAACTGGTAATTTGGGGTTTCTAGTACAAGATTGGGTAGAAAGGGAGTAGGCATGCATGGTGACCCTGTGTGTCTGGCATACCATCAACAGGAGGACACAGGAGAGGCAGGCAGGCTGGGCTTGAAGTAGGTGGCCTGCAGGGCCTGCCACAGCACTGGGCAACGCAGGGAGCAGAGCCAGGCAGGCCCTGTGCTCTGCAGCAGTTACATGACAGGGGCCCAGAGCCCATCTTCTGTGCTTTCCAGCCATATTAAGGATGGTCCCACACAGTAATGCTTAGTTGAGGAAAATAGTTCCCTCTACTCATTAATTTGGATACACTATGTACAAATGAGAATTGATTCTTGGTCCTGTCTTCGCTACTTGAGCCTAAGAACTTTTTAGAAAGTTCACACATTCCTTCACCTCTCTTCACATTGGAAATGTCACTCCTTTACCATCTTGGATGCTCACTATTACTTGATCTAATAATAGTAAAATCTCCTAAGCACAGTGTCTTCAGCAAGTTAGGTAACAACTATTCTGCATGTTTGAAAATCCTGTCAAAAGAAGCCCCAGATCACGGACATCACCTTCATTACAGCCCTTAACAATATCCCCAGAAAAGCAGTATTACATATGTCATCCAATGTAGGTATGACAGGATGCACCCCTTCTACAGCTCCCCAGACAGGAAGGGGCACATCCACGCCTGCCAAGGACAAGGAGATGAGAAAACAGTCCAGCACAGGGCAGCTACATAAGGGGCTCACAGAACTAAGGCCCCTTTTAAACTTGGCCAGGCCCAGTCCCAGGCGCCTGGCAGCCCAGAGCTTGTGGCTAAGCTGGCTCCCTCCACTGCTGCCCTGAGTGGCCCTCGACAAGCCATTGACATTCTCTGGGCTTCATGTTCTTCAGCTGTAAAAATTACCAATGTGCCTGTGTCTCTGCCACCTGCCAGCACAAAACAAACTGATCTCTTCCATCCACTCCTGTGGCCTTCCAAACTACAACCTTCACCTTGCCCAGGAAATTGGTAGGTACTGAGGACCCGCCCAAGGTGTGAAAACCCACTCTAGGACAGAACTCAACCCACCTGAGAAACAGCATTAGAGGAGCTCTCATGACTCCCCAGTCACCCTGTTGGCTTGGAGTCAGATGGCCATCCTGGTTCCAAGTGCCCCCAAACCTGGAGCCCAGCCCAACAGAGGCCACTGTGTCAGACAGGATAGGCAGCCAGACTTCAGCTACACTTGTCAAGTGATCAAAGGCTGTGAGCTGGCAGAACACCATTTATTCACTCAGATTCAGAATTCACATAAGCCATGGTATGTTTGCTTTGTCTTGTTTTTGGTTTTGTTTTTATGTTTTTTAAGCTCTTAACTAAGGATAACTATTTCTTTCTTTCTAAAGCATGTCAACCTAGGAAGCCTTGCAATCGATCTCTGAGGATTTAGGTAATATTGGAACAGAGTTTTGAAAATATGTAAGCTTTTCTCTTCCTACTCTATAAGTCAACCTTAAGCTATCACACACCTCCCAAGTTAATCAGTAAACCTCAGAAACAGAGAAAGAGACCAGATTTATGGAGAAGTTAGTCATCTGTACAACAATATCCCACTGCCACACAAAAGCACTTATTTGAGCACTTCACTCGTGACAGAAAGAAATACTGCTTATGGGTCTGATTATGCCTACCCAACTAAGATTGGGCAGGTGGACCCTGAGGGTGCCCAGGTTACCATGCAAGGGGTAGAAAGTCCTGAGCAAGCTGTACATGAGGTTGGGAGCCACACTACCCACACAGAATTCTAAAGGGGATTCTATTACCTCTTATTCTGAAACCCAATTCTGATATGGATCCTCAAGTTTGAGGAAGACCCCATGTAACTGACATAGCCCATCTGTATGGATTCCATGGCACTGTCTTTACCTCATATGGAATTGAGTCTTCTGTTTTTTTCAAAAGTTCCCACAATAGGGGGAAGAATAAATTGAATCTATCAGCACATATTAAATAATATATTATTTACTGTGTGCCTAAAGCTATAATGAGCTCTTCAGGAAATACAAAAAAAAAAAAAAAAAAAAAAAAACAGGAGACAAGGTACAAGCATAATACCTTCAATCCACATTAGAAGATAAAAACTAGAAAGAACAGAAAACAGGAGAAAAATCAAGCACATGTTTTTCTGGTAGTAATTGAGGTTGCCTCACCTTCATCCAACCTGTCCATTAGAGTCCTCATCCAAATTCCATGGAGGGAACATGGCTGACAAGAGAGATAAGCCCAAGAAAGTAGTGGACAGAGGTGTGGATGGTGGAGGGCAAGGTCAAAGAACCACAGCTTCCTGTCCTCTTCCATGCTAGCTTTCTTTCCAGAACCTAGTTCCCACCAATGAGAACTGACTGGGTAGCACAGAGCTGCTTTCACTACACTGCGCAAGAGGCACTCTCGCTTTTACCCAGTAACCAGGGCACTGACTGCTCTGACTGCAGAAATGAAATCCCTCCCATTTTTGCCCAAAAGATGTCAAATGATGAGGAAGAAATTTTCTGGGTAAAGGAGACCTGTCACCACAAAAAGGGCCAGATCATTCCCATCAGACTTGATTCACACTTCTGTGTGCTTTTCTTAAAGATACGCCCCTGCCTCCAGTTGTTGCCTTCGTCCATTTCTGGCTGGTCGCAACCAGTTGCATAAAGCAACTGTGTTCTGAGAGCTCCTCTTCTCCAGTCTATACCAGATCCCAATGCAGCATTAAAGACAAAAACAGTTTTACGATGGGGTGACAATGGTTTCCTTGAAGTTCAAAGTATTTGGAAGAGACTTTTAGGGTTCCTATCTCATGCTGGGTTTGTGGCAAGTTCTAGAAATTCCCTTTTTGTTAACCAGCCCATTCTTCCAACCAACCAATGCTATTTATCTATGTATTTGTTTGTTTGTTTATGTTACAGTGAACATCCACAGATGCAGCTGTGTTCAGATGGGATACCCAGATGAGGGGCAGTATAAACACAAAGGGAAGATGGGTCAGAAGCCAAGGGAATTATATCAGTATGCAAGAAGAAAGGTTCTCTTTGTGACAAATGGAGGGGAATACATACCAACTTCCTATAACCTACAAAATACTGAAATATATTATTAAGAAAGTCAAATGTACCATGAATGTGTGTGTGGACATGAACTACCTTTTCCAAAGTTCTAAAATGATTCCTACCTGAAGCAAGTGAACACAAAAAAGAACAGAGAAGAAGAGCATTAAAACATATTTAGCATAGCACTCGCCACAGTTTACTGAAGGACTACTATAGCCAGCCCCTGGGCTAAGAGCTGCTGGAACACCCCAAATACCACAACAGAAAGAAGTGTTCTTGTCTTAGACTCTTCTTTCTCTCCTCAGCCCCATCCAAATGTAAAAAATTTACTTAGATGTAACGCAACACCAAACTCTTGAGTTAAAAGAATACGGCAGGTCAACGTGGAAGCTTACCCAGCCTCAGCAGCTCTACAAGCAGAAGCACTCTGGCGCTCCCTGTGGCCCCTCGGAGTGCCGCGGCGGCTTTCAGAGTCACTCACATGTCCTGTCCCAGGGGATGATTTACTGTGTTCAAAGGCTACAGGGCCATCCTCATACCCGTTCAGCAGGCCACGGGCAGCTCTGGTCCTTGCCCTTGTTCTCTGGCGCCCTTCAGGGTTATCCTCACATGGTTCTTTTGACGGTTTGTATCCGTGAGAAATGAGAAGGTCTTCCACGCTGTACATGGTGCACAGGCTTCATCAGAGCTCAGCGGCTGGAACCATCATGGTGGCCAGACCCATCGCTGAGGGGAAAACACAGAGATGCAGTTTGTGACCTGTTCTCCCTGAAGAACTGCAGCTCCCTCTATCCACACCAAACCAGACCAGGCACAGTGCCTGCACCTAAGTGGAGAAACGCGGCTTTGTCTACCTGAAATCAACCCCAGTGTGCTCATGGAGGAGGGGTGCAGGCAGCACTGGCTCCACAGGATGTGCGGGCGGGTCTGAGGCTCTCACCCTCTGATGACTACCTCTCGGAGAAGAGTCCAAAATAGTGTTTAAGCAAAGAAATGATCAACACTGCCCACCGACCTCTAGCCCCACTCATCTAAAAGAAGTGCACCAAGGAGTCAGGACAAAACAAACACAGCCACAGAAGCTGCAATTACTACTTCATGCTTCTAAAAAGAGAAACTACCAGAACCCAGCCTAATCTTATTATAAGTCCCTGTTTTCATCTTGGACACATACCTTTTGCTCTGAAGGGCAGAGGGAGATCTTTAATCAACATGTAGCCACGATACACTTCAGTGGAAGCAAGCAATCGGAAAAGCAACTGCCAGGGCAGCTCCCCAGGGAGGCTAACTAGCAGCTGGAAATAGATTTGAAGTGTTTAGGCTCCTAATGAGAAAACAAACAACGTGCTGATCAAGCTTACACACTCAACCTGCTATCCAATATTAAAGTTTCCACACGAGACTTTTAAGAACAGAATTTTTTCCCAACAGCTTTTGGGGGAAAGTGCTGCATCTCTTGGTCAAGGACGTCCACACTCAAATTCTGCCACCTTAATTGGCAGCAGCTGACTCCAGTGTAAGCTGCTCAAAGGCAAGAAGACCAAGAAAGAAGAAGAAAAATGAATAATAAAAGCTAATTTAACAGCAAAACAGGCAGGGCTGCCATGTTTGCTCACCAGGTATGAGACAGATTGTGGTCAGATGGATTCACCCACAGAGGCTGGCTGCAGCTCTGGCCTAGGTGACAACATAAAAAAAAGCTGGCCTGGTCAGAGCTTGGCCAGCTCCAGCCCCACTTTGCTGGTACTTGGAAATAGAGTCACCGTGGCCACCACAAACAATGGCCAGGAAATGCCTGCTGGCCCATGTGCAGGTGTGAGGAAGACGCCTGTGCTTCCTGTCAGCGGGAATTCTCCCTGGGGTCCGCTGTGCTATTCTGCTGACTGTGCACGTCCTGGCTCTGCATTGCCCACTAGACCACAGGAGCAGGACAGTCCCTGCTGTCAGCTTGGGGAGGACTGCACAGTGGAGGTCTATAATTTTCCATCACATCCCTCCATTCTATGGAAGGTTGACAACTTCTGGCAGTTACTGCACTCACAGAAAAATCTCCACGACAACTTCACTATTCCTGACAGTCCTCTGTAAGACTTTCCTGGGGCTGCCTGACTTGGGTCATTCACTTAGAAAAGGAAGGACCTAGAGAAGAAGCATTTGTTCTCTGACTCAACTGAACAAATCACTAGGCTAGGAACTACAGTCAAATGAGATGTTATTGTAAAACCAGAGGTATGGGGACACAGGCTCAAGGCTCTGAGGGCAGGGTCTTTGCTTTGTTCCGTGCTAACTCCCCAGCATCTAGTATTTAGTATCTTCTCAATAAATACCTGTTGAATGAATGCACAAAAGAGAAAGGGGCATTTGAGCTAGGTTTTGAAGAATAATTAAGAGTTCAATAGATAAGCTGCCTGTATACGTATATGAGAGGGGAACCTGGCACGTAAAGTACACTGTGGGTATAGTGATCCCACGAGTAAAGAAATGGCTTAGCAATGGAATCTTGGGGGCCTAGAACAGAGTCCCAGACCCTCTGACTCACATCCGAGTCAGCCCCAGAGTTGAGAGTTCGGGTCTGGTGACGTGTGCACATGTGCGTTCCCTCCCTTTCACCACGTCGGGCTCTTTCACAGGGAAGCAGCATGCACTGCACCCCATCTGGCTACCCAATACACCAACAAATGTTGCCTTGTTCCCAGCAGTAAAGAAATGGCCTAGACTGGAATCCTCAGACCAATTGAATATGTCCCACACAGAGCTGGCTGTACTGCAGCTCATTTGTCAGAATGGTGAAGAATCAATAGCCATCCCAAAATGTATATGTGGGCCATTTTCCTACTAGGGATGGAGAAGTTGGTCCAATATGGCTGTGTTTGCAATTATACTTAGCAAAACCTTAAATGGCATGACAACCCATACCAAGCCATAAAAATCTTTCAGAAAAGACGTGAAGGTGTAAAAGTCATAACCTGACCTTAGAGACCTGAAGTCAAAAGTATTCTGATGGTTAGAAATTGCAAACTCATTTCCATTCCTTGGGGGTAGGCAGACCACAGGCAGCAGGAGCACAGAGTACACAGACTTCGGCATTCAGGACTCAGAGTCATGTGAGGAGCCCAAGAGGCCAGGGGATGACCACAAGCCCAGCAGTAACCCATGTTGCTTTCCCCATCCAAAGTAATGAAAGACTTCCACTCCTGAGGCTAATGCTCTTTGCCTTCTCAATCCCAACTCAACCTGGGCTTCTATAGCATTTCCACATTCACACTGATCATTAATTACCCTCTCCCCTCAGAGGTTTCTAAACAGTCTCGTATTATTTCTAACCTTTGCCATATTCAGCTTGCCTTCTTTAGCACCCTTGTCTATGCAATGGGCTGCCTCCAGAGGTAGCAGGCTTCTCCTCACAAGCATGCCAATTACAGTGGCCACTAGGAGGATCTGCTGAGGTGTAGAGGAAACTGGAGCAGCCACCAAGTTGCTGCACTGGAAAGATGGCCCTTTAACATTTCTTTCCAGCATTCTAAAACAACAACTTTAATTAAAAGGTGGCTGTAAAGACAAATGCACACACAAAAAATATTTTAAATAAATAAAGGGTAGAAAGGGGGACCCAGCATGGTGGTGCACACTTGTAATCCCAGAAACTTGGAAGGCTGAAGCAGGAGGATCCCAACTTCCAAGGTGTCTGGGAAACGTAGTCAGACCCTGTCTCAAAATAAAAAGGGTGGGGGATGTAGCTCAGTGGTAAAGCAGCCCTGGATTCAATCCCCAGAACAACCCTCCAAAAAAACAGTGGGGGGAGAATTTCTCAAAATCTATCAAATTATGCTAGGTTTATGTACAAATATCCCACAATGAATCTCATAAGTATGTGTATGAATAATATAATAATTAAACTAATAGTAATAATGATAATAATAATAATGGAAGAGGGATCAGTAGAACAGAGCAAGTGGATGGGGGAGGGAGGAAGAGAGGGAAAGGGAAGATAATGAGGAAGAATATTGAGCAAATTATGTTATATGCACATACGAATACAGCATAACGAATCCCTCTAGTATGTGTAATTATAATGCACCAACTTAAAAAAAAAAAAAAGAAGACAAGTGCATGATGAAATCTGACATCAACCTAACTTGTTACCATCATTATTGTTAACAACACATTTCACAACTTGGAACCATCTGTGTGCAGCTACATCGTCACAGGATCAGGTGTGATGGAAGCCCTTTGCTGTTACTCTAAGTATGATTCCTGGAGCCAGTGAGTAACCACACCAAGGCTCAGTTCTCCAATCTACAAAATGGCAACGTTACTTATCTTTCCATCTCATCTGACTGCTTAGTGGGCCCAATGAGAACATGCAGAAGTATAAATCACCATGCACATATAACATTATAGATTTATTATGCTACAACATTTCTAGTTTGTCCCTGAGGTTACTTGCTTATGGAAAGATTTCAAACAGTTGCTAATTTTACCACGTAGTTCAGACCATTTCCTGATTCCTTTTGTATCATTTGGTGAGTTACTCTTGTTTGATTTCCAAAGCCATTCCTGCCTTGTATCACCCACATACCTAGTCTTCTCTGAGTGTACATTTCAACCTCCAGCCAAGTAACTAAGAACAAAAGTATTATTTTATATAGTGGAAAACAGTCAAACACATTTGCTGAGTGCCTATAATGTGCCAGGAACTATTATTATAACAATGAACAAGACACATTCTTTGCCCTTGAGGATCTGACTATCTAGTTGTAAAGATAGCTAGAAACAAGGCAATTAAAATACAGCATATGCATACATCAGTGAAGGGAGCTTGCCACCTCCCATTGCCTCATAACACCACGACAGGGACACAGACAGGATGTGATGAAAGAGACCCTACCCAGTCTCATGGGATCAAGAAGGCCTGGAAGACTGCTTTTTAGTCAATCAAATCCTCTCCCTCAAGGCTGCACTATAACATCACCCTGGTGGTACAATTTTCTGGCCAGTTCATTCAAAAAAAGTTCTTTTCCTTCACTCCTCTTTTTGTTTCCTTACATCAAAAGCTCATAGTTGAGTATCTAGGGAAAGTAATCAGGCCTGTGAAGGTGCCTACACAGAATTCTAGGTAAGGAAGAGGCTCCTGCATAGGCTGGGCCAGGACACAATAATGAGAGACAAATTAGCCCAGTTTAAATGTTGTTTTCACTTCAGGAATATTTAAATACTATGAATTCAGAGGAAACATTTAACATAAGAACTTTAAGGGAACAGTCTATCAGGAAAGGGCTGCCCTGAACATAGGCAGTTCCCTAGCTGGGTGCCTCTTAAGCAGAGGTTAAGGTAACTGATTTGTAAACTATTTTATTTTTACAGTTCACACTGAATGTGTGTATACACACATCAAAACTAAAAAGCAAAAAAGACTTACCCTCATGTCCTGACATTAACTATAACCTTTTCTACGCTATTTCACATTTTTAAAATGCTGATCGCCAACCACTAAACTAATTTTGTGACCTATTAAACTAATTGCATGACCCACAGTTTGAAAAGCACCAAAGTAGAAGCCATTCCTGTGATGGTCAGAGTGTTAGATGAGATGACCACTGAAAAATTTTCAAGCTCAAATATCCCTCAATCTATGAGAAATTCCTTGCTCACTGCTCTGCTCTCAACAGAGAATTTAGCTGTTCAACCCTTACAAAAATCTACTTTCCAAGAAAAGTTATAGCTATTAAATGATGCTACTTTCTTAGGCATGAAAAAGAATGAATTTCCTTAGGATGAAGTGCCACCTCCTGCCTCCTTCCTCCCTACCTCGGACCTAACAGGGCTTGAAATCAGGGCCTCTGAACATCCAGCCACTGTCTGACACACAAGCCCAGCACTGTAGAACCAAAGGGGAACCCAAAGGGCCTTCGACACAAAATGCATTTTCACTGCTGCCTTTTATTCTTTCTCTCTTTGGTTTGAGAAAACGAAGAAGCAGCCTTTTGTTTCTTTTCATTTCACTATTATTCTTTTCAGATTTTCCTACTTTTCTCTAAACTATGCATTCTTGAGTTAGTTCACCACTTCTCAGATTAAAAGACAACATTTATAAAACAGTTTAATAACTCTGCTACCTCAGTGAAAACTGACAGCTGAATAAAAGGCCAGGTGCTCTGGTGGACCCACTTCTCTAGGTAGCTCAGCTACTTCTCTTCTCCTAAGACAGAAGCTGCTTGCAGATGCCTACGCCATCCTTGAGAGGGGCAGGGCACAGTATGAAGAGTGTGGGCTCTGACATCAAAAAGACCTATGTGTCCACCCTGGCTCTCCCACTTGCTGGTAGCCTTTATCAAGGTACTTAACTTCCAAGCCTGTTTCCTGATCTGTAAAGCAGATGGATCCACCACTTTTTCCAAGGAAGAATGTGTGGCACCTGGGAACTATCAGGATGTTCAGACAGTCACCTCTATTGGGCTTCATGGCATTGCTCAGTTTAATTAAGAGAAATCAGGGCAGACCAGCAACCTGGCTCTCAGGGACCTTCTCATTCTCTTGGCCTGCAGTCATATGCTCTTCCCTAGTTTGGTTCTGTATAGCTTGGGTTAAGCCAACAAGGCTTTTGATCCAAATAAACTTTGTAGAACAGCACATACAAATAAGAAAAACCAGATTTATATAAAAATAACCTTTTCGTAAAAGAAAGATTTTGTGCTGAATGTGCAAAAAACGGAAAAAAAAAAAATAGATGTGATCTTTAAAGTTTCTTTTCCCTGTCTTATTTTTAAAGTGAACAATAAAATAATGTTGAAACTTAACTTGTAATTGAAGAAATGGTGATAGAAACAAGACACAAGAGCACTGAACTACATGCAAGGACAGGGTTTAGTCCCAATCTCTCTGTTGGTCACCTCTCTTACATTTTCATGATGTGGAACCAAAAAAGAAATATTTTATTAGCATGTAGACTCTAATTTAGGTGGAGGAATAACAAGGCTGGAGAGCCAAGTTTTTCTGAGTGAGGTTTTTGACTGATTCATGACATCGCTAGATTTATATTCTATTCTTTTTAGCCCTTAGGAAATGCCTGTGATAGGTTGTAAAGTGCTCAAAATACTGTCCCATAGATATACAAGTTCCCCAAGAATACCCTTCAATTCAGGGCTAATTTACTCTCTGTGCCTCTCACCCCATGGCCCCAATAAACTCTCTCTCTACGAACCAGGAGGAAGAACCTATAGTAGCAGCCCACAATCACAGGACACAAAAACGATTAAATCAACACCGATGAGGATCTGCCAGAGGCAGATACTGTGTCAGTTCCTTGGCACTTCTGTTTTCTTTTGTATTCCCAGCAAACTTCCTGATGCAGCTGTGGATGTCTCCATTTCACAGATGAGAATACTGAGGCTGCAAGCCCAAGCTACACAGCTTGTAAGTGGTGGATCCAAGGTCTACCTCGCTTTGAAGTCCATGTGTTGAGGTTTAACACTCCTGGGAAAGTGCTTGTAGTTCCTGGAGGTGAGTGAAGAAGGACTTCAAGAGCATAAGTGAGAAGGGGAATGGGCCACTTCTGTATCTCCATGATTTAGGATGGCATCAAAGCAGAACGACTGTGATTGAGAAGTGAAGGCCTGGACTCACTGAACACCGGAAAGAGGAGTTCACCTGCACAGTGGGCATGGCAACCTATCCTGTATATTCCCCTGCTCCTAGGCAGGCCCACTGCCACTTAGGAGTGAGTAATAAAATGTCCAAAACCTCTCCACTGAGTCCTTCAGGTTCCTTCTTTGGGGTCTATACACAATATGCTGGGGCTTTTGCAGCCTTGGGATTGAACACCAGGTTATTTTAGGCTTATTCATTTTATATTTCCTTCCTCATCATCAAGTTCCCTAATTTATCAAATAATATATAAATATAAACAAATCAAAAATATATGGTAGCGTTAAACTTAAAAACTATATACTTTGAAAGAAAAATAATTCTCCTTTATTACCTGGAATTAGGTGGTTCTTTACACACACACACACACACACACACACACACACACACACGGGTCAGTGCCTCCCTTGCCTATATGACTTGATGGCCACACTGGTGTTAATTTTTAAATATTCAGCAATGGGCTTCATTCACAAATACACCATTCAATTGTGACTGTCACAGGCCTCTTTGGTCATTTTGGGTCTTGGGCTCTTTCTAAGTAACATGGAGCTATCACAAAACCTGCTGTGTGAAACAGAAAAACAGGCAAATCACATCTAGGAAAAATGAGAGAGGAGTAACAGCAACAACAAAAACCCTAAATTAAAAAACAAAAAACCCTATATAGAAATGGCCACTCTTATCTGCAACATCAACAGAATTTGGACTTCAAGTAGGTAATGGGAAACCACAACTGGATCCAGGCAAAGAAAAGACTGCTCAATGGTGAATGTGGCAGGAGAGGACAAAGGAAAGTGGAGAGAGGGAGGGCACAGAGGGACAAGTAGTTAGATGTCCCTTCAACTATAACTCTCAGGCATGTGAGTAGAGGGGATAAGGGAAAAGGAGTAATAGGAGTAATTTTCAAGGGAGGAAGTACAATGGATTTTAGGTTTGGTGTGACTAGGATAATGGTCATTTCTTTTATAGAAATGGGAAATAATTATTGGTTAGAGAGTATGATAGGTAATTTGATTCTGAGTCAGCACAACTCTTCCCACAAAATTTTCTTTTTCCCAAAACAAGGCAAATAGGTTTTCATCAAAGATTAATTATCTGTCCCTTCCAAAGACCCTGAATGAGACCACTTAAAGTAATTCTCTGTATTGCTGATTTCTGAGGTAAGTATTAGCTCTATCATTTATATTCAAATAGCCAGGATTATAAAATCAGGAAGCTGTTGTTAACACTTAACTGATAGCGAAGGGTGGAGCTGAATTGCTTCCCTCTCACAGTTCAGAGGCCTATTTCACCAAGTTGGTGTGTGTGTTGTTGAGTTAGATAGAGCCTGGAACTGCAGGGAGAAAAACAACCGCTGGGTCTCAGTCTTCCCCTGCAAGAGAAATAACTAGAAGGCTGAACTAGAGGTTCATTAGGGTAACTTCTAGCTCTAAAACTCTGCTGGGATCTCCAGACTGTGCTCCCTTGTGAAGAACAGCATGCATTTTTAAGTCAGCTGGCCACAGGAGAAAGACAGAGGGGAAAAAAAAAAGGAAGAGTATAGCCAGTGGCCCTGACACAGAGCAAAGCTAAGTAGGTCATATGCAGATAGACCCTCTGACCTTGGCCTCATTAGCACCAGTGAGGAGGCCACCCATGAGAGCAGAGGTAAATGGCCACACATTGAGAAGAGGAGGACCACTGAGTTAAACATGTAGCTATTCTCCACCCCAGAGAGCAGGTGTTGCACACTTAACTCCAATTTGCACCGGCAGGCCAGACACTATATTCTGTGTTAGAGAATGTAAAGACAGACCAGACCTGGTCAACCCCCTCCCTGGCGGATGTTACAGTCCAGGTGGTGTTATTTCAGCTATGGATATTCTCATCACTAGGGTGGAGAACAGCAAATGAATGCCATTTAACAGGTATCATTTCCTCCTCCTTTTCCATTTATAAAAATAACAATATTTTTATTCCCATAATTACAGTTATAGGGCTCCCTGAGACACTGAGAGGAAACAAAATATTAATAAACTCATTACAACCATAACTATTTTTTTTCCTTTTTCAAATTTGCTTAGAACATGAACTGAAAATTAAAACATACAAATACCCAACTAAAAATATGAAAAAGAAAGCTCACTCTCATCTGTAATCAGAGAAATGTGAATTAAACCAAAATGCCATTATTCACATACCAGATTACTGAAGCTTTAAAAAAGCTGTGTTTGTTGTTGTGAGGGCATGGTAACCTATCAAGCCTCCGTGGGTGTGTGTGTGTGTGTGTGTGTGTGTGTGTGCAGAGGGGCTGTGCATAAATGCATATTCCTTTCTTAAAAGTGATTAGGTGATGTAATCCCAGAAGCTCAGGAGGCTGAGGTAGGAGGATCATGAGTTCAAAGCCAGTCTCAGCAAAAAACGAGGCTCTAAGCAACTCAGCAAGACCCTGTCTCTAAATAAAATACAAAATAGGGCTGAGGATGTGGCTCAGTGGTCAAGTGCTCCTGGGGTCAATCCCCAGAACAGACACAAAAAAAGTGATTAGGTGATACGTAATAAAATCTTTAAACATCTGAAACCCTATGAAGTAATAATCTTACGTCTTAGGATCTATTCTAATGAAATAATCAGAGGTATATACACATAAAAATGTAAGAATATGTATCGAAGCTTTATTTGTGATAAAACATTGAAATAGGGGCTGGGCTGTAGCTCAGTGGCAGTCTAGTTGTCTAGCAATGTTTGAGGCCCTGGGTTTGATCCTCAGCACCAGAATAACAAATAAAATAAATAAAATAAAGGCATTCTGTCCATCTACAACTACAAAAAAAATTTTAAAAATTGAAATAAATGTTCATTAGGGAATGGCTAAAAAAATTGATGCATCCACATGGCAGACTACAATATGAATTCACATGTATAAAATTATGTTTTCAGGTATCTGATGGCACAGAGAAATGCTTATACTACTATGTTAAATAATAAAGACAGGATACAAATGCTAGATTAATGTGATACCAATTTTATTTATACATCTATATACACAGAAGGGAAAAAACACCAAAAGGAAACATACCAAAATTCAACAATGATACTGGACTCTGGGTTTTTTAAAAAATTTCCTTATTTATACTTTCACTGTATTTAATGATGTCTATTATAAAATGTATTATGCTGACCATATGAAGTTGCCATATTACAGGTAAAAAATGGTCAAATATTGGCAATTTCATAGCTTAAGTATATGTAACTTACTATCATGTATATGTTTATAATTAACTTAATTAAGCTATATTAATATAACAACATTTCATCATCATTAATTTGTCATAATCACTCATAATTAGTATATTAAGTTTGTAACTTAATTTATAGTAACATAATGATTAATAACTTACAATTAGCTCTATTGTTAATAATAATATAGCTAATCATGCATATTTGTCTTTCTTATTAATTTTTAGTTCATGTTGTAGACTACCCTCCAAATAAAACATTTTTAAAAAGCAAAGAGTTGCCTAGGTATGATTAAGAAAATGTATCTTTGAAAATATACTGCATATTTGGAAGACTCTGGACTATAAAAGAAAGAGTGAAGAAAAGAATAAATGAATGAATGAAAAGAATAAATTACATAAGGGTCTAGAATTTGGCACACTTATTTTATCTGCCATAGATACACTTAACCTGTTTTGGGTAAGCCTAAGATCACATGTTCTAAAGAAACCCAATACAAGATTACAATTTACATTCTAAAGGTCTTGATTAGACATTGTTACTCCTCTAAAAACCCTAAAATATCTCAGATATATTCACTGACATTCCATACTTAAGATGTAATCGGTGGTTCCTCAAATTGTTGGCAGTTCAGTGTAAATATTTCTTGAACTGACAACTTTTAGGTCTAATGTTATGATTAATATAGAACAAAGTACTTTTTTAAACAAGAGGTAAATAGCCAATATAAAACAAATCAGGATGGAGCATATTGCTAACTAATACATGAATTATGAATGCTTTCTGCAGCTTTTTTTGTAATTGTAGAATTATGCATTTTATTATGAACAATAGGATTTCCATTTCCCTTTCTAGTCTTAATTATTAAATAAATAACTCCAAAGATCTATTTTAAGTTCTGGGACAAGTTCTCACAAACTGTTGTTACCATACCACACAGTGTGAGGACCAGCTCTGCTAGAGCCCTCATGTCATTAAAATCTCATAAGGAATGAAAAGTAGATCTAATCTGTGAAGTAATCATTTTAGCAGAAGAACCATCACTGAGTTTGCTTTCCTTAGGTGATAAAAAGAAAAAAACAAATGGGATGGAAAACTTGGGGTCCAAGATCAAAAGAATCTTGAAATATTAATCTTGCTGGGATAGACTGGTGATAAGGCACATTCAACAAGAGAGAGAGAACAAGAAATAAATTATTACCTTTTCTAACTCCTCTATGTCTTTCTCTCTACAACTAGTGTGAACACACTCTCTCTCTCCTGTCTTTTCTTTCACCTCTAAATTCTGTGTCACACAATTAGTGCTCTGGCTACTTCACCTCATTTTTACAAGACCATAAGTACCTCATTAACATTTCTCAAAGATTATAAATCATTAAGAAAGGACTGAAATTAGGTATGATTTTTGAGAATCCTCTGGAACTTTGGGTTATTTGTAAAAATAGTTATAAAACTTATACTACGTTAGAATTTTATTCCACTATCATCATAATGTGTAGAGCCTACCATGTAATGATTTCTATTAAACTTTTAACATACTAGTTTTATTTTATACTTTTTAAATATCTTTAGGATAAGAGCCATATAAATGTTAAAGTTCAAATTATTTTCATATAATTTTTACATTTTTATTTATTTTCAAATTACAAGGGTCATGTAAAGTTATTTCAAAAGTAAACATTGCAAAATTCAGAGCTTAAGCAAAAAAAGAAAAAAATTCCTAATAACCCCACTGTGCCAAGAGATAACCAGCAGAAATAGTTGGTTCTATTTCTCCAACTATGCATAGAGGTGCTTTAATTTTGTTGTTGTTTCTGTTTTCATTCTTTTGCCTCTTTGAAATATATGGCAGTATCTCCTCATAATAGTTATCTAAATTCTTTCATTTACATACAGAGAAACAAACTTTATTAGCTAAGTATAAAGAGATAACCAATAAGCAGAAAATTCTAAAGATAGTGATTTGATGATAAATCTTTGCCAGTTTAGGCAAGCTGTTCCTATTCATATTATTTATAGAAAGTTGTTGGGAAATAGAATTACAAAAAGTCAAGGTAATCTATTTCAAATAAAATACCCCAAATTCAAATCAAGATTACTGAGGTTTTAGTATGGGTGTGGGTCCTGGATTTCCTAAAGCAAAGCATAGGAAGACAGATCTACTCTTCCCTGGGCTGCTGGCTTTAGCAAGTAAGTTCCCTCAGTATTCCTCAAGCCATAGGCCTTTTGAGTAAAGCACAATGGCAAGGTTTTCACAAGAAAGATAATCCTAAAGGTAAAAAAGCAAAATCTGCAAAAAAACAGAAGAAAGTACAATAAGGGGTTCAGCAACAGGCCCAGAGGATTCCAGAGATATAGTCTTTGCTTATCAAAATAAAAGCCACAACAGAACAATTGTTTCAATCCAATGCTCTATGTTCTAAACTCTCCAGATTAATTACTGTGGAGTCTCGCCAAGCTCATTAAAAGGGAAACTCTGGCCTCCTACCATGATCGGTGTTTACTGTTCTTCTAAACTAGAGGGCTCTCCCAGCAAGGACAAGAAGGACTTGGAGGAGCCACCAACTCCTGGGCTTTCTTTATTGATGGTAATGAAAGAATTTATCTTTGAATGCCATTTTAAAAAGCAGACTTCAAAAATCTTTTCATATTTGCCTTATTTTTAAATTGAAAAATTGGTTCCTTTCTATTTTCCTTGTGTATCTCAGATCACCAGTTATATTTTATAGCTACTGAACAATACATTGCAGGCCTCTGGAATCTGTGATCTCTCAGATGAGTTATCAGATAACTCTGATGAGCTCGTCAAGCACTCCAGAGCATGTGGTCACTCAGGCATTTTATGTTCCAAGAGGGTGGAAAGACAAACTTTTTTTCTTCCCCCTGAAACAGGCTTCCTCCACCCACCCTATCCCCCTAAATCTCCTGGACCTGCCAAGGGCCTGACCTCCCAGTCTCTGCAGCAGAGGGTGAAATTTTGCAGGAGGAAGGCCCAACAGATTAAAGGCCTCTGTTCAACAAATATTTGCTCACCCACTCCAGCAAGAGTAAAAGTTTGCTACATGTTGCCTGCCTGGAGTAAAAGAGAGAGACTGTCAGGAAGCTTGTTCAGTTGGTGACAGAATTAGACACCTAATATCCAGGTAAATAATGAAGTTCAAGCACTCAGAACACTAGGAAAAACCAAAGGAATTTACCAAACTCATAATTTCACATGAAACCAACACAACTCCCATCAAACAGAATCTCTATATAAAAGATCTTTCTCTGCTGGAGGGTCTGAATCCAACTATTTTAAATTCTAGAACCACCTTACATAAGGTACTGTTTTCCTAAAGTTTGACCTGTACTGTTACACTATGCATGCTTTTTTTTTTTTTTTTTTTTTTTTTAAGCAGAGAATTTCTGACCACCAGAATCTCACCTCTCACTTCCCTACCAAGAATCTCCCCATCTTCCCTCCCTCACCTCAAATCCCTGGGAGGTTCATTCTTTATAAGTCTGAAAAGACAAAAGGCCAGAGTAGAAAAACATGAAGCTGTGGGAGAAACATCACATTAAACTGTCACCGACAGGAAAAACCTGGGAATTGTGTGGTCCACACTGCCCAGACCTCTCTGGAAGACAAGGCCTAGCACTCAGTCTTGGGGAGAGGTGAGAGGGAAAGGGTGAGATGCTTTAAACCAATTTCCTAAAGTCCTCTGCTCCTAGAGATGGAGGATGAGCAATGACTGGGGCGTGGCCAGGTAGTGCTGGCGTAAAGTTCCCGTTATTTATTTATTTATTTTCTTCACTAGTGAAATCACAGCTTCTTTTCAAACCTTCAGAAGAATCCGCGGCAAGCGCTAGGTTTCTTTAACCACTGACAAGAAGCAAGAGTGGAGCTTTTAGCAGTGGGTGCTGAGCAACACTGTGGTCACAGCATCTAGGCAAACCCTGGCATTTGGGGATGAACTGACCGGGACTGGGAGTAAGGGACCGGAGGAAACTAGCTGAGATCTGGGCACGGAGACCCAGGGCAGCCAGGCTCCAGATCACATAAACGAACTGACTTACAGCACCCCCAAGCGGGGCTCTTTCTCGAACCCCACAAGCAGCCGGCACCCGCAGAGGAACTAGCTGGGAAGCAACCGCGATTAGTGTCCTAATCCCCAATCCGACCGCGCAGCGCGGTGGGTGCATATGGCCCAGGCGGACACACCAGCAGGAGCGGGGGCGCGGCGGCGGCGGACTCCCAACGTCCCGCCCGCTGGTCCCGACTGCTAGGGGCGCCGTGGGAACCGGACCTCGGGGACTCCGAGCCGAGACTCAGTTTCCAGGGTGGAGAGGTCCGCGAAGTCAGGCGCGCAGGTGAGGGACGGGGTTGATTGGCCCCCAGGTGTGTAGGGAGACGTAGAGAGGGCAACGAGCGACCCTCGCCCTCCAGAGCCCTCCCCGCGCCCACGGGCGACGCGAGCGCTAACGCCAGCCGCGGCCCTCGGAGCCCGCCCAGGGATTTCGGCGTCCCGTGCCCCGAACTGGCACCTGGGGGACTCGGACCCCTCCGAGCCTTGCAGGCACTCCCCCACCCTAGGGCTGCGGGCATGGGGCCCGCCGCGGCCGGGCTGCCGGACTGGGCACCGCGCGGGGGCTCCAGGCAGGGCTGCGACCGGGGGTTCGGACATCCTCTAACGCGGGGGAAGCTCGGACAGGAGCAACGTCCGGGCTGGAGAAGTTGGGGGGCGAGCGCGAGAGGCTGCCGGCAAGGCCCGCGAAAGCGCCGTGGGAGCGATCCAAAGGGACGGTGGGACTCGAGAGCGCGAGACAAGCCAGGACTTACCCAGCGGCTCCCTCATGCTGGCCCGCGCCGCTGCCGCCGCAGCTCCGGCCCGCCGGGCACCAGCGCGACCCGCCCCGCCAGCAGCAGCCGCTGCCGAGCATGCCCGGAGCGCCGCCGCCCGCCCCGCCTACCGCCCGGGATAGCCCCGCCCATGGCCCGGGATAGCCCCGCCCACCGCCCTAGCCGCCTCCGGGCTCTAGCCCTCGGTGGTGAAGGGCGGCACCTGGGCACAGAGCCCGGTGCGCGTGCCTCCAGGCCAGACTTTGTGAGTAACATGAAAGGCACAGGTGGGCTGGCCACCCGTTCGTCTCTTTTCCTGTCACTTGTGTTTGGGCAGCGTCAATCTTGTGTCAATGTCCACATACACAGATGCTCAGGAACACACACAGATACACACAAAAGTATATAAGTATACAGTCACACACTGATGTACATGAACACATTCGAATAGGTACACAAACACATATTTCATATACATACACAAAAACACACACAGCACAAACAGAACACACACATATACACTGATGGCATGAGCTTGTTTGGGATTTACTTCTTAAGCAACATTTTAAGAGTCTTAGCTATAGGCCTGGAAAGGATCTTAGAGGTCAACTGGCATCTATCCTTTGTTATGGCAGATGAGGAAACTGAAGTCTGGGTTAGGATTTGCCTGCAGACAGGGAGTAGGGAGAATAGAAGGAGGCGGTGAGTTTAGACCAGATTGAGCACTTCCTGACCCCAGACCAACTCCATGTTTCTCTTCAAGCAGCAGAGGGGAAGAAAGATTAGACTGCTAATCTGCTCAGGAGCAAGTTGTTACACTTTGAAGGGCAGAGAAGGACAAAATGTTAAACTTTTCTGATGAATGAAGAGAGGCAAGGAATGTTGGCTAAGTCTATCAAGACAAAAGTGGATGACACAGCAGGCTGATGTCCCCATAAAACTGAGTTTTTGTGAACCATTTAGCCACATTGTGGCTTTAGGACTGTGCTTACTGATGATAACTAAAGTTTTTGCACTCTCCCCATGTCTGAGCCCTTACATGCTCCTTCTAATTAAGAAGAAAAAAAAACACTATGTAATCTAGTAGAAAAAAAAAAAAAAAAGCCACACCAGTACTGGAAAAGACAGAACAATATAATAAGTGTGGTATTGTGAGTTATCAGTAGTACCACCAAGGAAGACAGGTTGGGGGGGAAAGGGAGCAGACAGCGTGATTAGGGCTGAGGTGGCAGGTAACTCGGGTCCCCATTTTCACTGCTTTTGCTACTTTCTAGACATGTTGGCTCTGTTAGCCTCAGTTTCCTCTCTAACAAAATGGAGATAATGACAATGCTCACCTCATGGAAAAGTCAGGACAACTAAATGACAAAATGTCTTCTTAGCACTGGGTATAGTTCATGCACACAGGTTGGTTAGATTAAATGCAGAAAATGGTAGCTACCACTAACACTTGGACTCTGAGTGTTATTTGAGCTGGAACCACCAGGGAATACTGTGGGGATCACCCTGAAGGACAAGTGGGTTATGGCTAGAGAGACACAAACATCATCTCCAGGCTAGGAAAATAGGATTTTTTTTTAAGTAAACTGAAACATAAAAGAATTTTCCCAGGAGTTGGTCATTAACACTTATATCATTACTTCTTGTCAACTAAGCATCTTTCAGGGTAGTTTGCTTCAATGACATATACAATTCCTGTTTTCTCCTTAATTTTCCAACTGATTGAAATAAACTTTTGTTGTTGTGTGACACCTATGTGTATCCCGAGCTGTATGGACACTTATGGAGCCAAATGTTTCTGTGAGAACCACTTATTGGCTAGTGAATTCAGATTAGGACTTGTTTCCCCATAGAATAATGTCATATTGTTGGGTTTCTGGTTCAACCCCACAGAAGTTTTTATAATGTAGTTAAAATGCTATGGAATTACAGTGCAGAGCAACAGTGATGCAGAGCTAGGGAAGAAGCTAAACCAAACAAGATAAAGTCTAATAGGGAATGTGTTTTAGCAAAGGCAGATTCAATTAGGGTAAAGTAATCAGACTGAAATACTGGACATTCAAAAGAAGATGACTGCATAATTTTAAAGATGTTTGTGTTTTCTAGACCCTGGCTCATTATCATGTCCACCTCATTTCAAAATGTTTGGCATCCTTCTTTGCTCAGTACAGATCTATCACTAGCCCTGCTCTAATGCTTTCCAGTCATGACTAAGGCCATTTCAAAGAAGAAAAGGAATAACACCACCCCCCAAAAAAAAAGAAAGGAAAGAGGGAAGATGGTAGATTGTGGTGATCAAGGGCGAGGGTGGAAGATTTTTCTGAGTATCTGGGACTAGAAGAGGAAGGAGAGTAAAGTTGAAAAGGTATATGAATATGGGTGGGTAATTATCTGATTATAAATGTAAAAAGACAAATGGAGATGGAAAGTAGTAAGAAAAATCCATTTGGTCAGTTTCCACACTGGTCACTGGTACACAGACATGGGATGCTGGACAGGAGAGGTAAGATAGATAGATATATAGATATATAGTCTATTTTAAATACACAAACATGTGTGTGTATGTGTGTGTGTGTGTGATTATGTTTTTAGAAAAGAGGACATTTCTTCTTAAGTCTTTGTAACTCAGAAAACACCTACATACATTTTATTTTGATCATAAAAAGAATTGCATTCCTTATTCTATCCTCCTAGTTTCCCAGTGGCCACCTACTTTCCTGTAACTTCAGTCCCTTTCCCCCACCTACTTGAGGTTGGGAGATTTAAACTCAGGGGAATATACCTAGCATTTGCCAGGTCCAATAATACACACTTATAATCCCAGTGACTTGGGCGACTGAGGTAGGAAGATCACAAGTTTGAGGTCAGCCCCAGCAATTTAGTCAGACCCTGTCTCAAAAAAAAAAAAAAAAGGCTGGGGGTGTAGTTCAGTGGGAGAGATGTCCTGCACCTAATCCCCAGTACTATAAAAACAAACAAGCAAGCAAATAAAAAAAATCGAAAATGCATATGATGTAAAATATAATTGCAAACAACATTCCACACAATGGTGTTAGAAATCTCACATAGCCTGGGAACATGTGCTGGGATCCAGCCCCGGATGCCCAATGTCCCCTCCTTCCTCTGAGTCCTGGAGAAGGGATTTCACAGACTCAGGAAGGAACTGGGATTATTGAGTCATCGGGCAGATGTTCAATGACCAGAGAAAGAATGCTTAAGATCCTGCTTAAGGGGGGAAAAAGGCAAAATCCTTGTTTCTTTAACTTACTACCTTTTCAAGGATCTAGAACTATATGTTAGGGTCCTTTGCTGGTGACTATAAAGTTTCCTCTGGATGATTTAGATGTTCTTTGATTCTTAATCTGTAAAAATACCACCAGTTATCATATTTTTAAAAAATGACTAGTGTTCTTGATAAAAACCTTGAAGTCCATCTTGATTTGTTCTGGAAAGTCAAACAATGATGGTTATACAAAAACTAGAAAGAATTTTACAGCAGAAGTGCTAATAAAATTTGGTTTTAGATATTGGCATTCTTTCTATTAATTCAGAGGCTATACTGCATAAAATTATCTTTAACTAACCATGGACTATAAATCTGTTTCCCAAAGTGTACTCCATAGACCACCTATTTCAGGATCAAATGAGGGGATTTGACTGATAGACACCTAGGCCTCCCTCATCAATAATGGACACAATCAGAATTTCTAATTCCTGTGGGGGATATTTTGGAATGTGAACTTTAAGTAAATGCCCAGATGATCCTTACACACAGTAAAGTTTAAGAAGTAAGGATAGAGCAGGAGAAATGGAAATAACGTATGTCAGGATTGTAAGAGAATGATTGGCGCATAACAGACACCCAAAACACAGTAGCCATCTGTATCACTGTATGATGATAAAGAGTAGCCCAGCAATGTCCTTCACAAATCAAGTGTATTAGGTGTTTGTTAACTGTTGACTTAGAAGATTTGACACTAACTGAAACAAAATGTATGACCCTGGGGAATAAGAAAAAGATAAACATTTTTCAATCATACACCTTCACTCTAGGGAGATTGAATCTGTATTATATGAGAAAAATCACTTTTAATTATTGGCTATCTTCGTGTCAGCTTTGTCCCACATATGGCTGCATACTAATGGAAAACAGCTTCTCTGTCTCTCTCCCAAGCCCTGTCACCACTCACAGCAAAGGTTTGCTGTTTACCAGTGGTAGAATATTCCAGGCACCCACAGCCTGCACTCTATAATTCTTTGCCAGATTCACAAAGAAAACCCTTGAATGGCAATGTCCTCTAGGGAATGGCAGTGCCTCACTGGGATTCCACAGGGACAGAGAGATGCCAATGTGGCTTCTAGCAGACTGAGATGTGGCCAGCACTAGAGGGATCCAGACATGGGCATCCCTGGGCTGTCTCTCCCCTGTCACATGCCAGCTAATCGATAATCAATCAAAATTAATCAGGTATTTTTAAAAATCCTGTGTGACTTTATTTTTAAAATGGAAAATATGTAAACAACAAGGCTGGGCGTGCAACTCAGAGGTAGAGCACTTGCCTATCATGTGCAAGGCCCTGGATTTGATCTACAGCACTGCCCCTCACAAAAGAAAACCCATGAAAAACTATGAATTGTTCCAAGTTGGTTATCAACATTAAAAGGAAATCAGTGACGACTATCAACAAAAAATGATATCAAGTAGTTGGAGAGAGGTGAGACACACCTCCCACTATGGGCCAGGCACTGGACTAGGTCCCAATTTACATATCTCCATGTGCATAAACATAGCATTTATAAACAGAGTTGTATGACTTTGAAGTAGTTATTCTAATTAAAGATTGAAGAGGATATAAATCTTCCCTAAAGAAAACTCTCCATTGAGTATATATGCCAGTAAATGGTTGGAGTTGGAGAATATCATGCTAAGTGAAATAAGCCAGTCCCACAAAACCAAAGGCTGAATGTTTTCTCTAATATGTGGATGCTAATTCACAATAAGGTGGAGGGCACTAGGGAAAAATAGCATTACCTTAGATTAGGTAGAGGGAAGTGAAGGGAGGGGAGGGAGGGGATGTGGGGATGGGAAAGATAGTGGAATAAAATGGACATTATTACTGTATGTATTCATGTGACTACATGACCAATATGATTCTGCAACATGTACACTTAGAAAAATGAGAAATTATATCCCATCTATGTATGATATATCACAGCGCATAAATGCATTCTACTGTCATGTGTAACTAATTAAAACAAAAAATTAAAACAAACAAACAAAAAAGCAACTCTCCATCCTATTACTTAATCTGCCTCTCTAAAAATGTCCATCACATTTTGTTGAAGTTGTTTTTTAACAACTGAACAGCTTGTCAGCTTTCCATCACTGTGATAGAATACCTAAGACAATCAACTCATAAGGAGGAGAGATTTATTTTGGCTCCCAGTTTCAGAGGCTTCACTTCATTACTGGTTGGCTCTTGAGCTTTTGGGCCTGAGAGGAGGCAGCACATCATGGCAGGAGCACACAGAGGGCAGAGCTGTTCATCTTATGGCAGCCAGGAAGCAAAAAGAGAGAGAGAAGTGAAGGAGCCTATAATCAAGGAGATAGCTAAAGATTGCGGTTAGCTGAGAGCCATAAAAGATGTTCTAGTTTCCACCTGATGTTGATACATTATTCAAAGAATCTTTGTATGCCCGTGAACACTGCGTGACGCACCTGTAAGCTCGAGCTGTAAGCACGTGTCCTTGTTAAAGCTATATGTATATAACTGGGTGAGGTTCGTTAGTGTGTGTGGGGAAGAAGAAGGTGGTGGTTGGAGTTAGAGCATTTGGAGTGATTGCTGGAGCTGGAGAGAGGAGAAGAATAAAAGACCTTTTTTCATTTTCATCCTGCCTCCGAATTTTCCTGTGGCGTTCGCTGCTCCAAGCGACTTCCGCTTCAGGCAGCGACAGGTGGCGGCCTGTACGGGGAATTCGGCGGCAAGGTAAGAAAAAAGAAAATTTAAAAAGATGGGAGCAAATATAACAAAAAGTCGGTTTATAAAAGCCATGAATGAAATTTTTGATATTGAGAACTCAGAGGATAGTGAGAAAAGTGAACAAGAAAGCATATCCTCTGACTCAGTGGAGACCAGCAAGGAGAGTAGGAATGTAAATTCAAAAGTAAGATCTGCAAAAGCCATCAGAAGCTTAATAAAATTAGCTGAGGAGTATGTACTCTCCTTAGAAACTGAAACTCGGGATACTAGTGAAAGTAATAATAGTAACAAGGAGCCAAACCATGAAAGTACAGTCTCCTCTACTGAGCCGGTTAGGAATTATGAAGCTAGTAGTGAGGAGGAATCAAAAAGCGATTCGGAGAGCACAGTCTCCAATAAAAAGAACAAAAAGAAATTAAAAAAGAGAAAAGACCGTCAAATAGAGGAACCACTAGCGCCCTCTGCTCCTTCATGGATAGAATCCCTAACAGAAACAATAAAGAGTATTGATCAGAGTGTACGTGCCCTTGAGGTAGAAATTGGCGGCCTTTCAGAGCGCTTATACGCTCTCGAACAACATAGACCGCAGGAGCACCTAGAACTGCCAGTATTTCAAAATGAACAGGGACAAAGATATCACGAGTTCCTAGACTTTAAAACAATAAAGAATTTTAAAGAGGCGGTAATGACCTATGGGCCTCAAGCTCCGTTCACATTAAGTATGATAGAGTCACTTAACACCCTAACCTTAGCCCCCTCAGATTGGAAAAGTCTATGCAGAGCGGTACTAAGTGGGGGACAATACCTAATCTGGAAAACTCAATTCCAGGAACTTTGTTCAGAAATAGCAAAGAGAAATGCTGCAGCAGGTTTCCCTCAACGCAATATAGATATGCTCACAGGGGAGGGTGAGTTCGCCGAACTACAAAATCAGCTACAATACGATCCAGGTGTGTATGCCCAGGTACACACTGCAGCTGTGAAAGCCTGGAAGACAATCTCAGGCACAGGGGATCTGCAAGGCAGCCTATCAAAAGTTATACAAGGGCCTAACGAACCTTACGCTGATTTTGTAGATAGGCTCTTAAAAACAACATCTAGAGTTTTTGGAGAAGTCGAGCAAGCTATGCCCCTAGTTATCCAATTAGCATACGAGAACGCTAATAAATATTGCCAGGATGCAATAAGGCCATGGAGAAGTAAAAAAGACTTATCAATTTATATCAGACTGTGCAAAGACATTAACGAGGCTGTTATCACAGGCAACGTAATTGCTGCAGTGATGAAAAATTCCTCCCCTCAAAATTCCCAAAGGTTTCAACCTAGAACAGGATATTCCAGACAAAATTATTATAATCAACCAAGATATGCTAAGCAATATCCCCCAAGGGTAATAAAATCAAATTCATACCGTGCTCCAGGCCGATGCCCCAGATGCAAAAAAGGTATACATTGGGCCAATCAATGCCATTCTAGATATGATATATATGGAAATGATTTATCAAGGATTTCAAAAAACGGGGCACGGGGCCCAATGCCCCGGGGCCCACAAAATGTACGAGGCACTAGAGGAGGAAGGCCCTCAGATTCAAATGATTCCTCGTCACAGTCCCTCCTACCCATTAACTCCCTTATCAGAGGGACAAGAGGAAGTGCAGGATTAGATCTCTGTTCTACTGCCCGGATGGTCCTGACACCTGAAATGGGGGTTCAGCTGATTCCTACGGGAATCAGGGGACCTCTCCCTTCAGGAACTGTGGGACTAATCCTTGGGCGTAGTTCCAAAAGTTTATTAGGCTTTAATGTTATACCAGGGGTTATTGATTCAGATTATAATGGAGAGATTAAAATAATGCTAAGTACACACAGGGGCATCATCTCCGTAAATCAAGGAGACAGAATCGCACAGCTGCTCCTCATTCCCAGTCTCCATAATTCTTTTAAAAGCATGCCACAAAATAGAAATAGCAGAGCATTCGGTTCCACTGGTTCAGGACCTATGGCTTTCTGGGTCCAGGACTGTTCACGGAGGCCTATGTGCAAATTAAAAATTCAAGGTATAGAGATGGAGGGGCTGATTGATACAGGAGCTGACTCTTCCATCATAAATCTACAACAATGGCCTAAGCACTGGCCTCTACAGAAAGCCTCAACCAGTTTAAGAGGCTTGGGATACAGTAATACCCCAGCTCAAAGTGCTGTAATCTTAAATTGGCAAGACAATGAAGGCCATACAGGAACATTCAAACCCTATGTTTTAAACAGCTTGCCAGTTACCCTATGGGGAAGAGATATCTTACATCAAATGGGGCTACACCTAGCGACCAAGCCTGCAGGTGTTAAGAATAAAAATCCTACTCATAATAAAAAAGGCAAAGGACATTTTTTCTAGGGGCCACTGAGAAAACAATTTTAAAAATACCATGGCTCTCTAATAAGCCAGTTTGGGTCCCTCAGTGGCCCCTATCCAAAGAAAAATTGCAAGCGGCCCACCAATTAATTAAAGAACAATTAGAAGCAGGACACATAGAGCCTTCCACCTCTCCCTGGAATTCTCCCATATTTGTAATTAAGAAAAAATCAGGAAAATGGAGACTATTACAAGATCTAAGACAAATTAACAAAACAATGCAAATTATGGGCCCTACTCAACCTGGACTTCCTAATCCTGTAGCTATTCCAAAAAACTATTACCTTATAACCCTTGATATAAAGGACTGTTTCTTTTCCATTCCCCTACATCCTCTGGATGCCCCCAGGTTTGCTTTTTCAATTCCTTCTATTAATAATAATGGCCCTGATAAAAGATATCAATGGAAAGTATTGCCGCAGGGAATGGCAAATAGCCCTACACTGTGCCAACTATATGTGGACAGAGCTATACAGCCCATTAAAAACAAATATCAAGACCTTATGTGTCTACACTACATGGACGATGTTTTATTAGCTCACCCTAATCAACAAATCTTATTTAATATATTTAGTGAAATAACAAAAAATCTAAAAAAATATGGATTATATATAGCAGAAGAAAAAGTTCAAAGCAGATCACCTATACTATATTTAGGCTTTAAAATCATGGATACTTTTGTTAAACCCCAAAAAATTCTAATAAGTAAAGAACATTTGACCACCCTCAATGATTTCCAAAAATTACTGGGTGACATTAATTGGCTTCGCCCTACACTAAGCCTCACTACTGGACAATTAAAACCCTTATTTGACATCCTTCGTGGGAACCCTGACCCATCCTCACCTCGAACATTAACTCCTGAGGCCAGGAGAGCTCTAAAATTAGTAGAACAGGCCATTGAAAGATCCCATTGCGATAGATTTGATTTTGCACAACCACTAATATTGATTATTATTCCTTCACAATATACTCCAACAGGAGTATTTTGGCAACAGGGACCTATATTATGGATACATTTGCCTGTCTCTCCTAAAAGTACAATTGAGTCTTATACCTCCATGGTAGCTAAACTTATTCTTCAAGGACTTAAAACCTCTACTAAAATATTTGGAATTCATCCCGCTACTATTATTACTCCTTATTCATCGTCACAGGTTGAATATTTGTGCTTCAATGATAATGATTGGGCTATAGCTAGATGCTCTACTTCTGCAAATTTTGACAATCATATTCCTAAATCTCCTATACTGTCCTTTTGTATCAATCATCCTATCATATTCCCACAGGTAATAAAAAATCAACCCATTCCTAAAGCATTTAATGTATTTACAGATGGATCCTCTAACGGTACTGCTGCAGTAGTCACTCAAAATGAAAAAATGATTCATATCACTAATCAAAAATCAGCTCAATTAGTGGAACTCGAAGCTATAATAATAGCTCTGGAAAATTTTAAAGAACAGCCTATGAATATTTTTTCAGACAGCCATTATATTGTACATGCTGTCCCAAAATTGGAGCTAGCAGGTCCAATAGCACCACATACTCCAGCTTTTAAATTGTTTTCTCAAATCCAAAATCTCCTATGGCAACGAAAAGAACCTTTATTTATAGGTCACATAAGAGCTCACACTAATCTGCCTGGTCCTCTCCATGAAGGTAATCAAAAAGCTGACGCCCTCACTAAAACAATATTTATATTTACTACAGTACAACAAGCTACTTTATTTCATTCCCAGTTCCACGTTAACAGCACTACCTTAAGACAAAAATTTAAAATCACAAAAGAACAAGCTCGTAGAATTGTAAAAGAATGTCCATCTTGTGTAACACTCTTGCCCAATCCACATTATGGGGTTAACCCACGAGGTTTGATGCCCAATCATTTGTGGCAGATGGATGTCACACATGAGCCAAGTTTTGGAAAATTACGATTTATTCATGTCACCATAGATACATGCTCAGGCATGATTTTTGCTTCTTTACATTCCGGAGAAAAAGTTAAAGATACTATATCTCATTGTCTGCAAGCTTTTGCTGCATTGGGCATCCCCAAAATGCTTAAAACAGATAATGGCCCTGCATATACATCCACATCCTTCAAACAATTTTGTACAAAGTTCAATATTATCCACAAAACAGGTATTGCTTATAATCCTCAGGGACAAGGAATAATTGAAAGAGCAAATCGGACACTTAAAAATATGTTACTAAAGCAAAAAGATGGAAACTGGAAAAATCCTAAGGACAGATTGGCAGTTGCCCTGTTTACCCTAAATTTCTTAACTTTAGATTCTAATGGACATTCGGCTGGAGATAGACACTGGAACCCACACCAACAACATAAACCTTTGGTTTACTGGAAGGATGTTCTCTCAGGTACATGGAAGGGTCCAGACCCAGTATTAATTTGGGGGAGAGGATCTGTTTGTGTTTTTCCAAAGCACGAATCCTCTCCAATATGGATACCATCTAGATTGATAAAGCAGGTACAAAGTCAAAGGGATCAAGACGAAGTTATTGAGGAGTCTAGATTGAATAAACAAGTGCAAGGTCAAGAGGACCAAAATGAAGGTATGGAGTGATTCCCTTAAAAGAGTTCTCCATTAAATTTACAACTTAAATTTCATTCTTCCCGGCCGGGACAAGAAGATCTCTCTTCAGTGTATACACAATTGTAATTTTTTTTTTCTCTTTTATATATGTCTTTATGTCTGTGCATTTGTCTAAATTTCATGTTAATGTGATGTCACAAATATGTTTATATGTGCGTCTGTCTAGTGTGACGTCACAAATAATTAAGCGCTTAAAAAAAAAAAAAAAAAAGGTAGATAGATATAGATCCAAATAACAAATAACGTTAATTCATTTAAGCTTAGAATATTCTAATTTGATAATCAATAGATAGATAGATAAATAGATATTTATATAAGTTCAGAATATTTTTAGATAATCAATTATAATGATAATCAATTTTGATTTATAGTTGTCTCCGGGACTTCTCTTCAGCTGTGAATATGTTTAATGTTGTATAACCTGATATTTTGGTGTTCCGACAGAGGATCATTTATTTGTTATTGACTTCATTTGTTTAGTAGCTGATTAATTTGAATTATTTCAACAGGTATAGGATTGCTGTGTATATAGAGACTCGAGGATTCCAGCTAACAAATTATTTTTCCAAAATGCCTTTAGCTTTTCTTTATCTTTAATGCAGTAAACACCCTCAGTTTCTCTTTGATTATTTCTGAATGTGATATTTTGCCAGCTTATGTTTGTGGGAGCTTGAGCAGCAATGTGTGTGAGCAGAGATCAACTTTTATTTTCTACTCTAATAGTTCTTTTTTTTTTAGTTTGACAGCTCACCTTTTGATCTCAGTGCTGGAATAGCACTGCCTTTCCCTTAATAATGGATGCTTGAGTTTTTAGGTAGCGGGCCCTGAAGATTTGCCGGTGGAAATGTCTGGACATAAAAAAGACGGCTGCTGCTACAACTGCAGGGACCGCGGTCGCTGCAAGCATCCCTGCTGCTCAAGCATCAACAACCTCACCAGCAGTGTGGCCTCTGCTCTGCATGCATGGGGCCTCCTGAATCTATGTGTTATAACTTATGGACATTTTGATTTTCCATTATTTTGGGACATTGCGGGACAATGCCTTGCGGGTATTTGTCTAAGAGAACTCAGTGCGTTACTTGATGAAACTAAGGGCAGCTGATTGGCTTAAAGAACTTGATACGCTATGGAAACTTGGCTCGTCAGCAGTAGGCTTGCCGCCTTAAAGCCGCAGCATCTCCTAAAAATTGGACGGCTGTTAGTCAACACACAGTCGATCCTGAAGGGCTCTATTGGATGGCTGGTTAGCCTATGACGGGTAAGATCCCCAGAGGGGGACAACCTAAGACATGGCACAGTCGCACGGGACAGTCTAATGTGGCCGGCATGTCAACCTAAGCCAGGAGTCAGGACAGCCTAGACTCCCATGACGGGTAAGAATGTCGGTTGCACATGGACGTCCTAGAACATCCCCTCTTTTAAAACTAAAAGGGGGAAATGAAGGAGCCTATAATCAAGGAGATAGCTAAAGATTGCGGTTAGCTGAGAGCCATAAAAGATGTTCTAGTTTCCACCTGATGTTGATACATTATTCAAAGAATCTTTGTATGCCCGTGAACACTGCGTGACGCACCTGTAAGCTCGAGCTGTAAGCACGTGTCCTTGTTAAAGCTATATGTATATAACTGGGTGAGGTTCGTTAGTGTGTGTGGGGAAGAAGAAGGTGGTGGTTGGAGTTAGAGCATTTGGAGTGATTGCTGGGAGCTGGAGAGAGGAGAAGAATAAAAGACCTTTTTTCATTTTCATCCTGCCTCCGAATTTTCCTGTGGCGTTCGCTGCTCCAAGCGACTTCCGCTTCAGGCAGCGACAGAGAAGGCAGGCGGGGGTCTCAATATCCCTGTCAAGGGCACACCCCCAATGACCTAACTTTCTTCCACTAAGCCCCACCTCCTAAAGGTTCCATACCTCCCACTAGTGTCACATCCTGGTGACCAAGCCTTTAACACATGCCCCTCTGGAGGACATTTAAGATCCTAGCCCTGACAAGCTACCAGAATAGCATTTGCCATAGATACCTTGGATTTGCCTTATTGGCATTCATACTTGGTTTGGCAACTAGAGTCTGAGTTTCTGGGGGAATAGACTGTTCATTCCTATCTTAACTGTTTTCTCAGGTTCTATATTTGTCTATTTGGCATTCATTAGTCCCAGGGCCAAACTAACAGCCAAAGTTGTTTATACCTCCTGTGATCGGAGCCCAAATTCAGAATTACCTCCTTACTGAACTCACATACCAAGCCAAAATTTTCCCTGCATTAAATCAACACAGGGCCAGCTACCAGACATTGATCTTGTCCCAAAGATCCCAGAAATTATGTGCTATCCAACACTCTGCTATCTCCCTGGAATGGCCTTGACTTTCCTGCAGAAACCCCACTCAGGGCTGAGGGTTGGGCCTTTGCCTTTCTCCTTCTGCCTCCTGACCAACTCTGGTCTTCCCTGAGGGTCCTCTGTGGCAGGACATACTGTATTTATCATTTTAATCTTTTCTTTTAATGGCACTGACCTCTCAGGAATTGCCACTCCATCATACCTTTGTAAATGAAGATCCAGGGCTGGGGGTGTAGCTTTGTGGTAGAACTCATGTGCAGGGCCCTGGGTTCAATCCCCAGCACCAGAAACATTAAATTAAAAACCTCCATAAATTAGTGTATGAGCAGGCACTAATTTCTCCCACTGAGTACCTAGCACCATTTCTTTAGACAGACAGATGAAACAAACAACTGTTGAACTGGTTAGTTGAATATTTCTGAAGTAAAAAATGGTCATCTAAACCTACAATGTGGGGTCCTATGGGCTAGTTGAGGGCTGAAAGACTACCAAAGGAAAAGACAAAATACTTTTAGGAGATATCTACATTTTGATTTCTTTGCCAATTTACTTTAACTCTATTTGGAATGTTATTTTTGCTCCTTCTGTGTTCTACTTTAAACTCAACTTACTGTCCTAAAACTCTATTTGTTAGCCTCTTCTGTGCCTGGATGATATGTATATCAAGTAGACACATACTGTTTGCATGGTCTATTTAATCTAACAAAACTCAGATTTTCTAAAGGCTTGTATATCAGAACATGCAAATAAGGGAGGCCAAAGAGGATGATTAGTGGTTTGTAGAAGGCAACTAGTAGACATGAAATGTGTCTGAACAAAGATAATAAATCAAATGAAAGTTAGCTTTCATCATCAATAGTTGAAAAATAACAGTGTCAGTCCAAACCCAGGGTCTTATCTAGCTGGAACAATTAGGTAGTGTCTCCAAGTTTCTGGGTAACTATGTACTGTTTCCTTTGCCATATTTCCTCCTATCCTCCCTTGACAATTTAGTGCATTTTCCCCAATTATCACTGATAAGCTTCTGCAGAATGGCCCATTTCTGTTCCATCATCACTAGTGCCCCATCTGTGGGTGGATATCTGTAGCTACTTCCTTGTGAAAGGATGCATTGAATGGAACTCTTGGGTCAGCAGGAAACTGCATGTGCTCTTGCTTTTTATTCAAAGCAGTGGATGTATTAATTATTTGTCTATGTAATTTTTTAGTCTTCCCTATAGTTCATGATGCCTACAATGTGTATTAGAACTTTTGCTGCAACCATCAAATACCTGGAGGTTACCATAACTAACTAGTCACAGACGTAGTCTTAAACCCAGCCCTATTTCATTTTTCCCTCTCTATATAGCATACACTGGCACCATAACATTGCATGTCTTGAAATAATGCCATTCATAAACAAAATGTGCATCTTTTTAGGGAACACTGCCATATTCATAGGGGACACCTGTTTATCAATAGATACATCAAAATATGGGGCTATGATAGATTGTATATTTTAAAGGATTAATTTTAAAATGTAAAACATTTTCCAGTTACTAATTCTTTGTTGCTTCCTCTCAACACACTATTCCAATAGTATTATTTTAATTTATTTATTGTTTATGTATTCAGTTGTTTATTTATATTGCTGTTCCCATCTTTCCTGTAAGAACAAGGCACTGTCACAGGGAAGACCTCCAGAAATGATGACACACTAAAGGCCATAAGGACACAATCTTTTAATGCCAAAGCAATTGTAGGATAGCAAAGAGGGGTTTTTCAGCCATTTAAGTTTTTTTTTTTTTTTTTTTTTTTTTTTTTTTTTTTTTTTTATGCCGGGGATTGAATTCAGGTCATCATGCATTCTAAGTCAATCACTCTATCACTGAGCAACATCCCCAATTCCTCACTTTTAAGATCTTAATCATTAGGTTTAAGGGAATATATTTAAAATTCAAAAGACAGACTTCTTATATGTAGATTTTAAACACTGACATAAAAGTAATAAAAGAAATCCCACAGACACCAAGACACCATTGCTTTGAGAAAACAGGACATTCTCCTCTTCCTTATGAAGGCAAGTGACCTGAAGTTAGTATTGTACACACTCGCCTGGCATTTAAATTAAAGGTCTTGAAACAACTTTAGTTCACAGCTAATACACATTGCTACTCAGTAATGTATATTTACTTAACATTCCCATTTTCCAGGTTACATGATTTCTTTTGTGTTCCTTGATCTCTTAGACACTCTTCATATACATATATATACATATATATATACACATATATACGTGTGTATATATATGTATGTATATATATTTGTTTTAGTTGTAAATGGACCTTTATTTTATTTATATGTGGTGCTGAGACTTGAACCCAGGGCCTCACACATGCTAGGCAAGTGCTCTA
Organism: Tamias sibiricus; assembly: GCA_025594165.1. Lineage (NCBI taxonomy): Eukaryota > Metazoa > Chordata > Mammalia > Rodentia > Sciuridae > Tamias > Tamias sibiricus. Next base: position 70,002,868 of record CM046669.1, read on the forward strand.
CCACTAAGCCACAACCCCAGCCCCAACACTCTTTCTTTGCACTAATATCTCAATACAGGTACATGTCTTCCTGCAATATACCTAAATGCACAAAGATCTCTTTTTTATCACATCAGATTGTCAGTTTCCTAATGGCATGATGCCTTGGTGACACCCTGCCATTCATAAGATAAATCACTAAGATTAGAAATGTCATAGTCTGTATCTGTTAAATATTAATCAGTAAATTTATGGACTATTTAGGGAAAAAATAGTGGTTAATGGTTATTGACTAGGAATCCAAAAGTGAAGCCGAGAAATCTGCTGTATTAAACAATTCTTTGATTCCAATGTGTTGCAAAGTTTGAGAGCCACAGCTTCTGACCAATCCCAATAATAACTCATCCCTGACAGTTTCTCTTAGTAATACCCATACGCTCTATAGATCTCATTAACCACAGAGTGCGGGCTGCCTCATTTGAGGAGCGGAATGTATTCAGAGGAAAGTGCTTTCCAGTTTCCCTGCTTGTCAGGAGGTGCATAACCTCGAGAGAGAAATATACAAGCTTTGGAGTCAGATTTAGGTTGAATCTCAGTGCTGCCACTTATTGTGTGTCTTTAGGCAAAACCATTCAGTTCTCCAAGCCTCAGTCTCCTTATATAACAAACCACAGCCTGGCTATGAAGCTTAAATGAGATATTACATAAAAGCATTCAGAATAAAGTCAATATTCCTTAAATATTAGCTGTTCTTCTTCCTGAAGCTCATGTAAAAATGAATGAGAGCAATGCAGAGCACCTGGCATATCAGAGCCTCCTGCAAACAGGAGGTAGCTTCAGTTTCCGGGGACTAAATATAACTTCAGAGCACAGTTCTCTTATTTGTTGAGAACCATGGGAGGAAACTATTTCTATATTCACTTGCTTTTTGTAGGGAAAAAAATGTTATAGAGATAACATGATGAACACATTTTTGGAAGGATTCTTCCACTGAGTCTTGTCTTTGGAAAGCAAGAATATAACTTTCTCTCTTCCTCCCCACCTTCCTTCTTCCTTTCCTTTCTGATAGGAGAATGGTTTTACAAATAGTGCGTGCATTTTCAGATTGAAACAAAGCATTGGAGTTCCTTAAAGTCACTGAAATACCAGCAAGTGTTTAGTCAACACAGCTTGAAAGGCAGGATATTTAGAGTTACCTTCATTCTTCCAGGAACCTAGACAGTACAAGATTCCAAGAGAACATTGGAAGGAGAAGATTCTTATTTAATGTGAAGTGTGACTTCTCTGAGCTTAATCTGAGCATATGGCTCTGTGTGTGTGACACCTGCACATGAAGACAGCAGTAAAAACTAGCTTTTGGAATTTAGAGGAGTAGTTTTGGCCCAGTGATGAGGGGAAGAAGGAATCTTGACCAAAATGTGGACAAAATAGCCATCTGATAGTCAATGAAGAGTATACTTCGAGGCATACAGGAGCATGAGAAATCTATATAATACTTCCTTTGGACATTGAACACATTGTATCTATGCCTAGGACAGTGCTTCACTGATTTCCACCCTTCCAGATTTAATTGGAACAGTGCCAAGTGGGCCAAGTTGAAAGTAATTTCAAGTTCAAGTACTCTGTATACTTTGAGGGAAATTCTCTGGCCTGAACATTCAGAAGGGGCAACATGGCTATCTGGACTTGACTCCATTTCTTCTCAGGCTGATAACATCTCCCCACACATGGGCAGGTCATTCAAGGATGGTACTGACGTGCACAGCTCTACATTCATCCCAAAGTACAATGGCAACAATTTCCAGAAAAAGGCAACAGTATCTGCAGCCATGCTCACCTCTAGCTGCTAGTGATGTCTACAAGGAAGGAGAATCCAAGAAGGTTGTAAAGGAATTCTTAGATTCTTAAAGGAGGCTGCTGGTGGAAGAGATCATGTAGCATGTGTCACCTATGCATACCCGCCACCCCCCTTTACTTCAGTCATGACAGCCTCACAAATGACTGCTTTCTCATATAAAAAGCAATACCTCCTTTCCATTCCCCAGGTCAGACTATCTTTTAAAGGGCTTAATTAATTCTAATTGCACAAACTAGAAATCCATATAGATTTCTAGGAACCTTGTATTATTCCATGAGAAAACATTTTTAGAATATAGACTTAGTTACATGCTGCTTTCAATGATTTTAGTTTGGGTCCTTTAGGAATAATATGCTCTTCTATTTAAGCCTATAGTTCTGATGACAATTCACATAGCTTTATCCCAGTTCCATAGAATGGCCTAAGTGATTTAATGTTTATGTCAGCACCAGTGACCAGGATGATTGTTATTTAGATTATTATTTAAGGAGTGGGATGAAAGTTGGCTATGGAGACAGAATGCCCACAGTTGGCTCTGACCATTAGCTTTTTTTTTTTTTTTTTTTTGTAGCAGGGATTGAACCCAGGGGTACTTAACCATTGAGCCATATCCCTGGTCCTTTTTTGTATTTTATTTAGAGACAGAGTCTCACTGAGTTGCTTAGGGCCTCACTAAGTTGCTGAGGCTGGCTTTGAACTCACAATCCTCCTGCCTCAGCTTCCCGAGCCACTGAGATTACAGGTATGCACCACCACACCAGACTGACCATTAGCTTTTGATCCAAAGGAACCTACAGTCTTTCTGCATAAAACTTCCTGCATAAAGTGAGGCCTGTGTCACATCAGAAATGCCAAGCCCCAAACATAGGCAGATGCCAACCTGTCAGAATCATGCTGTCAGATTATAGAGCAGCACTCTGGAAAATCCAAAGTGAGTAGGAAGAGCAAAGATGCATTGGAAATTAGGCCAGCTTGTCTTTGTTGTACTAACATCCATGGAAGGGGAAGGAAGTCCCTCGGAAGAATTAGGGTACAAAGCAGAGGAGCTGCCATGCTCTGTGTCTGTTCTGTTTTCCACAGTTGCAACTGCTGTATCCTCATCATATTATAACACTTATTTCCAAGCACTGTCACTTGTTTTGAATCATCTAAACTGAGATGACAAATGGAGTTAGCTTGATGCCTCCTGGGGCATGCACATCTTCACTTCTAATTTATAAATATGGTTCAAAAGGGGACTGAGTTTTGATACCTGCTATAGTTTGGATCTTGAATATCCCTCAAAGATCCATGTGTTAAAGGCTTGATCTCTAAAGTGGGGCTATTAGAAGATAGTGGAACCTTTGGGAAGTGGGACCTAGGTCATTTGGGGTATAACCTCAAACGGGATCATGGAAGAGACCTCTTCTTCCTGCTCTCTTTTGCTCCCTGGCTCATGATGTGAGAAGTTCTGTTCTGCCACACATTCCTGCCATGATGTGTTGTCTCTGCCTAAGGCCCATCGCAACTGGATTAATCATGGACGAAAACCTCTAAAACCAAGAACCCAAATTAAAACTTTTTTCCTTTACAAGTTAATTATCTCAGGTATTCCATTATAGTGATGGAAAGCTGACTAACGCAGTGCCTACACAGAAGCCTATCAATTATTTCTTTCTAACCTGAGAACAGAAGCATTTTTATTCTATCAATATATTTAAAATGTACATGCATTGACTGACTGCACAGCTAAAGCTAAACTTTAACATTTTAGTCTTCTAAGCCTGTAGGTCACTCACAGCCAGAAACAGAAAGAGGGCTTCCCATTTCAGTGAGGGATGGATGGCAGGCCAGGGATGTTCAATTATCCTTTCCTAATTTTGCAATGATGTTGGAAAGGGTCATCCATGTGTAGCTCGGATGATGTAAGGACACACGTGTAGTCCTCGTGTGCTAGCATGGCCCTATTAATCATTAGAATCTAAAGCTGTAGTGAGATAGGACTGACAGCCTGTTATCCTCAACTTCACAGGAATCAAAGTCAGCATGTGAGCAAAGCCATCATGCTTGTCAAGGGTAGGAGGAAACAAAAGACACAATATAGGCTGGTGGGAGCCAGCAGGGAAAGCTGTGCTGCTTACATGTTTTATTCATTTTAAAAGGTTTCTCAGGGAGAGATGAAGCACATTCCCTAGCAGAGTTGACTTGCCCAGGAGGACAGGCAGAAAAATGGACATGTATTGGACAAAATGTGGAAAAATATATGAAGACATTTGGAATTACAGAGTATATTAATGAGGCCACAGCAAGAGAGCCTGAATGGCCCAGGGAAACCCATCTTCCAGAATCTGCATCTCATTTTCTCTGTACCATAACAACACATTTACAAACCCCTAGCACAAGATGGTAGATAGAATTGAGCTGCCTAAGCCCTTGGCAAGGAACTGAGCAAATGAAATTGACCTTTCCACTTAAAAAAATAAAAAAGACTACATTTCAGTGGTACCAAGTATATTCACAGTGTTAATAACCATTACCTTTGTCCATTTGCAGAAGCCTTTCAACATCCCAAACAGAAACTCTATTTATTAACCAATAGCTCCCCAGTCCCCCTCCCATTCAGCCCCTTATTCTATTTTATGTAAATTTACATATTCTAGATACCTTATAAAACTAGAATAACATATTTCTTGTTTTGTATCTGACTTATTTCAGTTAACATAATGTTTTTAAGTTTCATCTATGTTGTAGCATGTACGAGAATTTTATTCATTTTAAGGCTGAATTTTATATATATATATATATATATATATATACACACACACACACATATACATATTTATAAAATTAGCTAGGATAATATAAGGACATGTGTTGTACATATATATATATATATAGAGAGAGAGAGAGAGAGAGAAATACATATATAATTCAGTCTTAAAAAGGAAAAATATGTATATGCCATATATATAAGTAAATATATACATATGCCACTTTTGTTGTGTTTTGTTTTTGAACAGTCATCATAAGGAGTATGAAGCTGTATATATATATTATATGTGTATTTATATATATGTATGTGCATACATACAATATGCATATATACATACATATATACATATACATATGTACACACACACGCACATATATCTTGTTTGTCCATTCATCTGTTGATAGACATGAACTTTTTTTCCATTTTTTGGCTATTGTGAATAATGCTATTGTGAATAGGATATCAAATGTCTGTTTTGAGTCCATACTTTCAGTATATACCCAGAAGTGGAATTGCTGGATCATATGGTAACACTTTATCTAATTTTCTGAGGATGTGCCCAAACTGTTTTCCACAGGGGCTTCGCCATTTTATGTTTTCACCAACGATGGACGAGGATTCAAATTTCTCCACATTCTTGCCAGCACTTGTTATTTTGTGTGTGTGTGTGTGGTTTTTTTTTTTGTTGTTGTTGTTGTTGTTTGTTTTGTTTTTTTAAGGATCATTAGGAGTGTGAAGCAGTGTCTCATTGTAGTTTCGATTTGCACGCTATGCTTTTTCCAATTTAGTCACTAAGGACAAGAGTCTTTTCCTCTGAAATTCTAGTAGCTCCCCCTGATCAAGGACACAATGTGTATGTGAAGCCTATTTTCTGACAAACCTCAGAGCGGCTTGGCAGGGATTCACCTGGTTGCTGCCGCCGCCAAGCTACACACGGAGACTGATTGTAATTGTAGAAAGGCAAACTCCTGAATCGAGTGTGCACTTTGCACTGCTTATGGAGCAGGATGAAGGGTTTTTTTCTTTCTGCCTTTAAATACAGCAGCATCAGAGACTTCCATTCAGTGAAAACCAGGCAATTCACCCGTCAAGCCTGTGAAGATGGTTGAAGCAGACGCTCTAATGGCTGAAAGGCTAGACAAAGGCAGCCATGGTGGGGTTTGCTCCTTTTGGAGAAAAAGCTCATTGCTCTGACCTGACATATAGATCAGGAAATTACACCTAGGATATTTGAAAGGAGCTGGACCTTGAACCACCAATCAGAGGAGTTGCTCCTCTAATGATCAGTCAATGACAACAGGCGCCCCTTATGCAACTATAGGAAAAGGCCACAGACAACAGCATGTTTCCCTTTGGACTTACTGTATCAGAGCTGAACCTGGCATTTCTCTTTGATGACACTTAGGAGGTTGGTGCCTGTGATTCTAGGACTGACATTGGCAACTTTAGGAGAGAATGGACATAGCCAGTGGCGTTTTTTTTTTTTTTTAAGATTTTTAAAATTGTTGATGGAACTTTATTTTATTTATTAATTTTTACTTATATGTGGTGCTGAGAATCAAACCCAGTGCCTCACACATGCTAGACAAGGCTCTACCACTGAGCCACAATCCCAGCCATGGCCAGTGTCAGTAAAGATGGTCAGATGTTATAGTCATTTTCTTTTGTGTGCCCTTGAAGATGGGAACTTTATTTGATGTTATGGGAATGGAGGGCGTAAGAGTAGTAGAGGTAAGGGTCCCACAAATCTAGCTCTAGGCTCTAGTGCACATTCTCTGGTGAAACTATCTAGGTCAATGACAGAGAAACTCACCTTTGCTGGTGATGTGGGAAGGAGATCTTACCTTATTAGTAGGTCAAGAGGAGCAATAATCACAGGAGCTTCTCTTTAACTAGCAACAGACCACAGATACATATTCAAACTTTGGAGTCATAGAAATATTAATTTCAATTAACTTTGAGTTTCTATGGAGCAAAATTCCCAAGAATCTTATTGGTCTACTTAATCACCATTATCTCTCTCCTGAAATAACTTCTTTGAAGGAGCCCTAATTAGGAAGGGCTGTTGTAGCTAGCTGGAAGCCATAAGTTCCACCTGATATGTATGTGACGCACCTGTAGGCACCCGCAAACCTGAAGGTATATAACCGGGTGAAAGCGGTCCGAGTTAGGAGAATGGAGAATTCACTCAGCCGGGCAGTCACTCGGTCGGTCAGAAGAATCAGAGCGGCCAGAACGTAGGCAGAGCGGTTACAGAAGAGAAACCAGATAGAAGACAGAAGAGAAACCAGATAGAAGAAGTAATGACTGGTCAGAGTTAGGCCGAGGCTCCCAAGGAAGACAGAAGACAGAAGAAAGAAGGAAGAAAGAAGAGAGAAGAAAGAAGCTCTAATCTTTCTCTAAGCTAAACTCTATCTTTCTTTACTCTAAGCTAAGAAGCTAAGCTAAGCTCTATCTTTCTTTCTCTCTAAGACTCTAAGCTAAGAAGACAAGAAGAAAAGCTCACTTTAATCTTTCTCTCTAAAAATCTTTCTTTCCCTCTCTAAGCTCTAAGAAAGTAGAAAGAAGAAGGAAGAAAGAAGAGAGAAGAAAGAAGCTCTAATCTTTCTCTAAGCTAAGCTCTATCTTTCTTTCTCTCTAAGACTCTAAGCTAAGAAGACAAGAAGAAAAGCTCGCTCTAAGCTAAGCTCTATCTTTCTTTCTCTCTAAGACTCTAAGCTAAGAAGACAAGAAGAAAAGCTCGCTCTAATCTTTCTCTCTAAAAATCTTTCTTTCCCTCTCTAAGCTCTAAGAAAGTAGAAGTAAAAGTAGTAAAAGCTATACTCTGCCTCCGAGAGTTTTTCCTCCCGGTTTTCGGTACCAGGCAGCTTACAAATGGTGGTCCGTCCGGGGCTCGGCAGGCAGAGAAGAAAAGCTAAGAAATAAGAACAAGAAGCTAAGTAGAAGTATAGTGAGGAGAGCAACGAAAAAGCATAGCCTCAGACTCAGAAGAGACCAGCAAAAAGAGTAGTAAACAAGAGAGCATAGCCTCTGACTCAGTTGAGGCCAGTTAAGAATTAAGCCGAAGCAGAGTAGCCAGCCAAAAGCCATAAAAAATATAGAGAAAAAGCCTTGAGCTTTAGTATAAAGAAAAAAGCCATGAGCTTAAAAGAAAATAGAGAATTAAATAGCATGGTAAAAACCATGCAGAAAAAAAGCCATTGAGCTTTGGCAAGAAAGCCATAAAGAAAAATAAAGAAGAGGAAAAAAAAAAAAAAAGTCAAAGCCGCTTATACAATTGTGCTTAACTAAGTGCGTTAGCTGCTCCTCAGCAGTAGGCTTCCTTAAAGCCACAGCACCTTCTCAAAAAGGGCTCAAATATCCACCCTTTTAAAAACAAAAGGTGAAAAGCTAGGTAGGGACAAGAAAATAAAATAGAGAAAATAAAATAGAGAAAATAGAATTAAAGCACCTTTTTAAACTAAAGGGAAGGAATATGAAGGAGCCCTAATTAGGAAGGGCTGTTGTAGCTAGCTGGAAGCCATAAGTTCCACCTGATATGTATGTGACGCACCTGTAGGCACCCGCAAACCTGAAGGTATATAACCGGGTGAAAGCGGTCCGAGTTAGGAGAACGGAGAATTCAGTCAGCCGAGCAGTCACTCGGTTGGTCAGAAGAATCAGAGCGGCCAGAACGTAGGCAGAGCGGTTACAGAAGAGAAACCAGATAGAAGACAGAAGAGAAACCAGATAGAAGAAGTAATGACTGGTCAGAGTTAGGCCGAGACTCCTGAGGAAGACAGAAGACAGAAGAAAAAGAAGGAAGAAAGAAGAGAGAAGAAAGAAGCTCTAATCTTTCTCTAAGCTAAACTCTATCTTTCTTTACTCTAAGCTAAGAAGCTAAGCTAAGCTCTATCTTTCTTTCTCTCTAAGACTCTAAGCTAAGAAGACAAGAAGAAAAGCTCACTTTAATCTTTCTCTCTAAAAATCTTTCTTTCCCTCTCTAAGCTCTAAGAAAGTAGAAAGAAGAAGGAAGAAAGAAGAGAGAAGAAAGAAGCTCTAATCTTTCTCTAAGCTAAGCTCTATCTTTCTTTCTCTCTAAGACTCTAAGCTAAGAAGACAAGAAGAAAAGCTCGCTCTAAGCTAAGCTCTATCTTTCTTTCTCTCTAAGACTCTAAGCTAAGAAGACAAGAAGAAAAGCTCGCTCTAATCTTTCTCTCTAAAAATCTTTCTTTCCCTCTCTAAGCTCTAAGAAAGTAGAAGTAAAAGTAGTAAAAGCTATACTCTGCCTCCGAGAGTTTTTCCTCCCGGTTTTCGGTACCAGGCAGCTTACAAATGGTGGTCCGTCCGGGGCTCGGCAGGCAGAGAAGAAAAGCTAAGAAATAAGAACAAGAAGCTAAGTAGAAGTATAGTGAGGAGAGCAACGAAAAAGCATAGCCTCAGACTCAGAAGAGACCAGCAAAAAGAGTAGTAAACAAGAGAGCATAGCCTCTGACTCAGTTGAGGCCAGTTAAGAATTAAGCCGAAGCAGAGTAGCCAGCCAAAAGCCATAAAAAATATAGAGAAAAAGCCTTGAGCTTTAGTATAAAGAAAAAAGCCATGAGCTTAAAAGAAAATAGAGAATTAAATAGCATGGTAAAAACCATGCAGAAAAAAAGCCATTGAGCTTTGGCAAGAAAGCCATAAAGAAAAATAAAGAAGAGGAAAAAAAAAAAAAAAGTCAAAGCCGCTTATACAATTGTGCTTAACTAAGTGCGTTAGCTGCTCCTCAGCAGTAGGCTTCCTTAAAGCCGCAGCACCTTCTCAAAAAGGGCTCAAATATCCACCCTTTTAAAAACAAAAGGTGAAAAGCTAGGTAGGGACAAGAAAATAAAATAGAGAAAATAAAATAGAGAAAATAGAATTAAAGCACCTTTTTAAACTAAAGGGAAGGAATATGAAGGAGCCCTAATTAGGAAGGGCTGTTGTAGCTAGCTGGAAGCCATAAGTTCCACCTGATATGTATGTGACGCACCTGTAGGCACCCGCAAACCTGAAGGTATATAACCGGGTGAAAGCGGTCCGAGTTAGGAGAACGGAGAATTCAGTCAGCCGAGCAGTCACTCGGTTGGTCAGAAGAATCAGAGCGGCCAGAACGTAGGCAGAGCGGTTACAGAAGAGAAACCAGATAGAAGACAGAAGAGAAACCAGATAGAAGAAGTAATGACTGGTCAGAGTTAGGCCGAGACTCCTGAGGAAGACAGAAGACAGAAGAAAGAAGAAGGAAGAAAGAAGAGAGAAGAAAGAAGCTCTAATCTTTCTCTAAGCTAAGCTCTATCTTTCTTTCTCTCTAAGACAAGAAGAAAAGCTCGCTTTAATCTTTCTCTCTAAAAATCTTTCTTTCCCTCTCTAAGCTCTAAGAAAGTAGAAGTAAAAGTAGTAAAAGCTTAACTCTGCCTCCGAGAGTTTTTCCTCCCGGTTTTCGGTACCAGGTAGCTTACACTTCTTTGCAAACCTCTTCCTGGTTACTGGCCGTGGACTGGCTACCCTTGGGTTACATGACATACAACATGGCCACTCTGAAAGAATAGAGGGTAGCCAGGTAAGAGAATGTCTTGGAGTTGGGACCAGGTATCACATTGATGATGGATGCATCCAATATATTCATTCTTAACTCTGAACTTATGAAAACCAGAAAGCTAGACTTCACATTTATCTTCCCTGCTTAAAACTTAGAACAATTTCTATAGATTATGAGGATAAGTTGTAAAAAAGAATGTCGGTCAGGTCCTACTTGCATATGGTTATTCCTAATCCTTATTAATTAATTATTTTTCAATCAACCCTCCCCTTCCCTCAAAGAGAGAACAAGAATGAGAAAGAATATCCATCTCTCTCTCTCTATATATATATGTATATACATATATATATATAGCAACTTAGTGATATATATATATATATATATACATATATATATCTTTAATGAGTTACCTGAATTGAGTAACTATTGAGTAACTATTTCCTAGATTAAGTCCAGATGGAATTAATTTTCTTACTCTTCAGTGGTTTGGTCTAATAGTTAATAAATGAAGGAAAAAAGAAATTCTTACTCCTTTGGAACTCTCATCTTAGAAGAACTACTAAGTTTCAAAGCATCTCTTTTATCTTCCTTCTAAAAGACTCATGGTTTATCTGTTGCCTTTTCTCTCCTTGCCATTTTCAAACAGTTAATTAAGAGCAGTCTTCTCTCCAAGCTTGGCACAGTAACAGGTACCTGTGGCCTTAGCTACTCAGGGGCCTGAGGCAGGAGAGCTTGAGCCCAGGGTTCAAGGCCAGCTTTAGCAACATAGCAAGACCCAGGTACAAAAACAACTTCCTAGTCACATATTTCGCAGATGACCAGCCCACCCCTACTCAGTAGGAAAGCCCCACCTCCCACCACTCTGCCATCCATGTCAGGCCCACGCCCCCATCAATCAATCCTTTACAGGTCACTGCCCCAACAGAATGCTCCTCCTCACCACCCTCCAGGGTTCCATTCAAGCCCATACCAGCCACAGTCACCCAGCATGAACCCATACATCTGCAGATGCTGTGGGCTTTCCTTCAGCTGCCCTCCTATGGCTCAGCCAGGCTCTTGTTCTAGGTGCCTGCTGCTCATTTGGCTTCCTAAGCTTCTCTCGCATATGACACCAGGAGTCTTCCAAGATTTGTTCTCAGCTTAGAGAAAGAAGAAAACAAATTCTCCTTTCCACTAGAGCAGCCCTATTTTACAGTTGCATCAAACATGCATTTATATACCAAAGTCACTGAAAAACAATGGATTATACCCTCACAATGGATTATACCTTACTCTGGCCAAATTCTCCTTACTACTGACTACCCTTAACACCCCAGATGAAGTCAAATGTTTCCTGAGATCAAGCTTAAAGGGCGTCTATGCTACTTGTGAGGGATAAGACATTATTGGCACCTAGTAAACCCATACTATGACTAAATTACCAGATTAACTGGAGAAAAAAGAATAAAGGAATAGAACGGAAGGTTACTCTATTTTGATATTTTATATATCGGTAAGGAGCCCTGTGAGTTGGCACATGCCTGTAATCCCAGCAACTCTGGAAGCTAAAGCAGGAGTATCACAAGTTCAAGGCCAACCTCAGCAACTTAGTGAGACCCTCAGCAATTTAGCAAGACCGTGTCTCAAAATAAAAAAATTAAAAGGTCTGGAGGTAGCTCAGTGGTAAAGCACCCCTGAATTCAATTCCCAGCACCAAAAATATAGATCTCAGTAAGAAATATTATTTGTTACAAATGACAAAAAACAAATTTGTACTATCTTGGTTAGTTTAATCTTGAAAGATTTAATTGGATCACAGAGTTGGAGAAAGGATGAAACAAACAGGTTGGGTAACTTAAGGCATGGAACTGAATCAGAGTCTCAGATTCAAAGACCACAGGTACCAGCAACAGCAGCAGCATGCCTCTGATTAAAAAAGAAATCATTGTCCTGCCCCAAAGAGATCATGCACATCTGGGTATAGTAATTCCTTGAATTAGTAGATGTGTATTTAGAAGCTATGTGTAGTACTATCAACTCCAGAATTACCTACACCTCTGTTATAATAAGACGTTTCCTTTGTTTTTAAAGATAGCAAACGTATAGCTAGAAGGTCAGTGGGTATATGAATTTCTAAATTTGCTGAAATTTAAACTCAGTTACATTGTTTAAGTATTATATCTTCTATGTCTAATTGTGCTTTTACCTTTTTTCTTGGAAATGAATAATTATGAACACATATTTATATATCTCATACATAATGAAGATGATAGAAACTTTAAAAAGTGCCTTGGAACAGATGGTAGTTTTAGAACAAAACAGATCCATTAACTGTCAAATCCAGCTTCCCGTAGGATGAAAAATAGTTCTCAGGTGGTGCTAAGAAAAGCTCTCACTTATTCTAATACCTTAGGACATGGATTCTTTTGTAAAAATTTTGGCACGGGAAGACTATGACAACCTACAATTAATGAATGTCACAAAAATAAAATAACAAATGCAAAAAATTGAAAAATGAAAAGACTTCACTGATCAAATATGAAACTCAATTTAAACTGTATTTTTAAAGATGATGCACTTGATATGGGACCAAATGGTGCAAATTTCCAGGGTTTTCCAGGTATGTATAATTTTTTTGTCCCCATTTGTGAAATCTTTTGATCTTTTGTATTTAACTATGATGAGGAAGAAATAATCTTTGATTTTATAAAAGTAGAGATTTTTACAAATAGTGAAACATTAGAAGTCATTATAGATTAAGCAAATTATATGTTCAAAGTCACATGACTATCTTGAGCCAGAGCTGGAACTGGGAGTCAAGTCCCATCTCCTATGTCCTGCCTATCACCCCTACCTATGCTAAGTGATCATTTTCCAAAGGAATGTTTCTACAAAGAGCCACTCATTTAAGATTATATGTACACATAGATTTATGTGGATCATCTTATGGGTAAGCAATTTTTTAACATTTTACCTGACCACAAATTATTTTCAAGGTAAACAAGTAAATTTCTAGGTTTCTTGCTCTACACAATGGAAAAACCAGAGTTCTTTTTTTTTAATTATTTTTTATTTTAAGATGTTATAAATGACAGCAGAATGCATTATATTTCATATTACACATATAGAGCACTTTTTTACAAATCTCTGAAAACCAGAGTTCTTTGTGTACCCTGCAATACAGGTCCCATCTGGAGATAGCTAGGAACACTTTAATTTAATAGTGAAGCTTAAATTCCTATTTAGTAAGTCATCAAATCTGTATTTAAATAACTCAATCCATGATTTTACATGGGAATGAAATAAAACTTCTGTCCATCAATGTTAGCATAAGTCAGGTATGAATGAGAAACAGAGTTAAGCCACAGGAAAGAAACCAAGCAGAAGGACAAAGCAAATTTGAGAATCTGGAAACATCTGTTACTCATGAACTTGGAGAGGTAAATGAATTTACTTAACATAAAATCAGTATGATGATTAATTTTATGTGTCAATTTGATTGGGTCATGAGGTGCCCAGATATTTGGTCAAACATTTTTCTGTGGTTTTATGAGGGGCGTGTGTGTGTGTATGTGCGTTACTGGATATTGAACCTAGGGCTTCATGTATCCTAGGCAAGTGCTCTACTACTGAGTCACATTCCCAACTCTGAGGGTTTTTTTAGATTCAGATTTAAATTGGTAGGCTAAGTGTGTTTGTCAGCCTTACATTGCTGTGACAAAAATGCCTGACTTAGAGAAGGAAAACAGAGGTTTCAGTACATGGTCAGCTAACTCTCTTGTTCTGAGCCTGAGATGAGGTAGAATATCATGATAATGGGAGTGTATGGCTTAGGAGACTATTCAATTCATGGCAGCCTGGAATCAGAGAGAGAAAGAAGTGGGAAGGAGCCAGGGACAAGATAGAGTCCTCAAGGATACACCCCTAGTGACCTATTTCCTTCAACCATGCCCCACCGACCTGAAGTTACCACCAGCAGTCCATTCAAATTATTAATTCATCAAATGGATTAATCCACTGATGAGATTAGACCCCTCATGATAAAAGTGTTTATATTTGTTGTTGTTACCAGGGATTGAACTGAGGGACACTTAACCACTGAGCCACATCTTCAGCCCTTTTTATATTTTTATTTAAAGACAAGTTCTCACTAAATTTTTTAGGGCCTCACTAAGTTGCTGAGGCTGGCTTTGAATTCGTGATCCTCCTGCCTTGGCCTCCTGAGCCACTGGAAAACAGGTGTACACCACTGCACCTAGCCATATTAAATTTTTAAAAAAATAATTTAAGGAAAAATGAACATATACAAAAAAAAAAAAAAATAAGGAGTAAGTATTCAGGAAAACAGCTAGAAATGAAGTCTATTTATAGTCTGCCTCTTTTGGTGTATTGAATTCTTCCTCTCTATAACCTTGGTGGACAAATTGGTGTAAATGGTATGTCAGTTGTGCAAGAACATTATCCCAAAGGGAGATTTTACTGGCAGTGTGGAAAACAGTCTGTTACTGAGTTTGAAGTACACTGCATTAGACAATCCAATGGAGAGCTCACTTCTTTTTGTTTGTAGCTGTCTCCAGGATGATGTCAATGGACCAAGGTGGGAAATTCTATGTTTGGAATGTGCCATTATTCTTAGCTTTGGATTTTCAACAGCGAATTCTGCATGCCATGAGCCAAAAACCAAATTCTGACTATTCCCACCTTAGCCTGGTTGGGAATCCAAACCCACTATTGAAGAAAGTTGTCGAGTGGTTTGTTCCAACTGACCAAAGGCAGCCTCACTTTTGTTTTATCCATGACATTTCTCATCACTTGTACGCTGGATGAAGAGATGGTGGGAATCTCCACCACCTGTTTTCAAACCAGTAGATCTGCAATCTTTCTAATCTGATACATGTGGCTGGAAAATGATTGAATACTCCTTATAAACAAAGAAATTAAATTAGCCTGGGAATCAGAAATGGTTTTCTAAAAAGGTTACAGATATTTATCTCTGTGTTTTTAAAGCATGGAGCAAATTTCTTAGTTTTAGTAGGCTTTAATTTCTTGCTAAACAACTTCTGTTATCTATGAGAACAACAGGACAAGTATAAATGAGTAAACCCCAAACTTGGGGTCCACAGCTGGTATGATTCAGATATAGTCTGAGTGTGCCCCAAGATTTTATGTATTGAAATTTAGTTCATATTGTGAGGTATTAAGAGTATGGAAATGTAACCTGACTACTGAGGGTCTAGGGCTGAATTCTGGGAATTGGTTAGGATTAGATAAGGTCATTAGTGTAGATCATCTGTGATTGAATCCTGTTGGCTTTATAGGAAGAGGGAGACCAAGCAAACACACATAGACATGCAAACTTCCTGGCTCTTGCTGTGTGATGTCCTGTGTTGCTTCAGGTCTGTGTTAATCACTTTTACATTGCTATGACCAAAAACACCTAACAAGAACAACTTAGAGGAGGAAGAGTTTATTTGGGTCTCATGGTTTCATTATTTCAGTTGGGGGTTAGCCAACTCCGTTGCTCTAGACCTGAGGTGAGGCAGACCATCACAGCAGTAGGCCATGGTGGAAGAAAACTTCTCAGCATGTGGCAACCAAGAAGCAGGGAGAAGCCAGGGACAAAATATGATCCCCATGGCACACCCCCAGTGACCTCCTTCCTTTAGCCATAACCTTCCTGCCCACAGTTATCACCCAGTAGAGTCATCCTTTCAAATTACTAATCCATCAAATGAACTCATCTACTGGTTTGATTACAGCTTTCAGAATCTAGTCATTTCGCCTCTGAACATTGCTACATTTTCAATCACATGAGCTTATTGGGGGTATCTCTAGCCAAACCATAGGAAAGAAGGACTCTGCCAGCAAGCAGGCTATCACCAGATGTGAGACCTTGAACCTCCAGAACTGTGAGCTACGTAAATCAACACCTCTCTCTTTCTCTCTCTCTCTCTCTCTCTCTCTCTCTCTCTCTCTCTCTCTCTCTTTCTCTCTCTCTCTTTGTATGAAGTTTGCCTACCTCAGCTATTTTGTTATAGTGATAAGAAGCTGACAGGAGTCTTGGGTGGGAATCTTGGTTCTTCCCATTAGGAATGCAATGGGGAAAAGCCTATTCCTTGCAGGTGGAGTAGTGTTATGCTCCAGACTCCTTTCCACTCCTTCACACACTCCACCAGGCAAGGAGGCCAAGTGGTATCTGATTGTCAAGTTTGAGAAGGAGCTGGCCATAGTTGGTCTAGCATCTTGCTCCTCTCTCCCTTTGAATCTAACAGTGAGCACACTCTCTTGGTCAGTTTTCAAGGGTTGCTCAGCAGTAACACTGTTGATGGCTGTGAAAATATATCCAATTTAGGAGCATGGTATTAGCAAGCCCACTTGGCCTGTAGACTGAAGCATCATTCTCCAGTATCATTTTATCAGTAATACAATTGCCTAACTCATCTGATTCTGAATGTGGCAAGAGAAAATGGAGTTGAAGTGGGTAGAGGGGTTGTTATTTATTCATACCCATTAGAAGAGGCCTAGCATAGTACCTGGAACCTCACTGGACTTCAATGAATTTTTACTTAAAGGTAGAGAGTGGGTCTAGTGAAAAAAATCAAGTAGCCCAGGTATGAAAACTACAAACAAGAAGTCTATTCGAGGGTTGATCCAGCTTCAACTTACCCGAGAGATCATTAGCATTAGAATAGAAAACAGGGCAATGATTCTTCCCATGGGAAGTTCAGGGGAAACTGTCACTGTCCTCAGAGTCTGCCAGCCTCAGCCAGAGCTGGATGAATCCTCATGGCAGGCCTCTGGATTCATTTGTTTACTTGGAGCAAGTGAAGAGGTCAGCCAGCTTAGTGTTCAGGTTCTAAATCAAATAGTTGGGGAGATAGCAAGATAAAAGCCCTGATTCAATTTCCATTTCTCTCTCTTTTAAGAATAATAAGATTCAGAAATGCAATGACCCAAGGGCAGGAACTGGGATGAAGACAAGCACAGATAACGAATTTCTATCCCAAGAAGGGAGGCAACGTACAAAACAGAATGCTCATTAACCAAAATGGAGCTTTATTTTCCCTCTTCAGGGAAAATCTGAAATGCTATTGATGGCAGAAGGGCTTACAATTGGTCCCTAAACTCTCTTTTAGGTTTCATGGGGGACATGATGAGTTGCGACTGGAATTCCAGGCCAGACCCTCCTATGATGCATTCCTTGTCATTAATAGTCATTTGCCATGTGTGTATCAAGCCTTCGTCCTCTGCAAAGTGAAGGGCAGCCGTGTCCTCTGGTTACCAGGGTAGGTCTCCTGCTCCAATTGTTTCTTTCTGGTGAGGAGAACTGAACTACCTTGTGTCAGTGAATGTCTCCCTGAGAGAAAGCAGAGCCTCAGAGAAGAGTCTCCCTCCTCCAGTATCCTGAACAGCACCTCTTTTCTCCCTGCTTGGTCTGGCTTGCCCCATTTGGCAGCCACTTGTAAAACTACTGCTGTGTTCCCATCTGCCCAATCTCAGCAGAACATCAGGGATAAAGGGTGTGAAATGTGAATGCTTCTTCTCATTCTTTTTTTTTTTTTTTTTTTTTAGTTGCTACTAATGGCTGTCTAGGGACAGAACTGTTGGCAGATCTTTTAGGCAGTCCCTTCTGAAATACATAAACATATCTAGAGTTCACTAGATTGTTGTTTCATAGAATCTAGGGTGGCTGCCACCATTTTTGTAGCCAGTGATGCTGTCTGATTTATTCGAAAGGAGAAGAAGTCACTGTGGATGAGCTAATCACTTGGAATAGAGCAGTAGATGCCAGATGTCTAGTAAACAGCAAGGCTTTTCTGTATTTTAAGGTTTTTAAAGCACACACACACTCACACACACAAACACACATGCATACATACACATTATTTCTGCTGTATAAAAGTTATTCACAATGCATGGAAACACAATTGTTTCAAAGTAAATTCAGAATGACTGGTTGTTTTGTTTCTAATCACACTTATGAAAATGGTCAAAAAGAATGTATGTGTCCAAGATTGAAGAAGAAGAAGAAAGAAGAAGAAGAAGAAGAAGAAGAAGAAGCAGCTTAAATTTCACCAACAATTGGGGAATATGTTTATGCTTTCCTTCTAAACCTATTTGGTATTTATTTAACTAATTGTTATCATCCTTAATTTTGGAATATTATTACCAATAAAAGCCATAGAGCCCAGCAACCTCATAAATGTTGTTCTATATGTTCATCTCCAAAGCTAATGCCACCAGAAATTCTTTAAGAGTATGTGAAAGTCAAAAACTCATTGTAAACACTATCTGCTTACTTATTGATTGCTTGAGAAACTTTTTAGGAGAAAATTTATTTGCAGAACTGATAAACAGCTATAGGAGGATGCATAGGTAGAAGTGGCTAAAAGAAAAAAAAATGTGAGCATTTCTACATCTTCATCTTATCTCTTTCTAAATCCCTTTCCACATTCAGTCAAAGGCCCTATAAGACCAGGATCCTAAAAACTGGAAATCACCAAGTTACAGTAGTACACGCCTATAATCCCTGCTACTCTGGAGGTTGAGGCAGGAGGATCACAAGTTCAAGGTCAGTCTGGGCAACATAGTAGGACTCTGTCTTTAATTTAAAAGATGAAGGGAAGGAAAAAGAAGAAGGAGGAGGAAGGAAAGAAGGGAATGAAAGGGAAGGAAGGAAGGAAGGAGAGAGAGAGAGAGAAGGAGGGAGGGAGGGAGGGAGATTGGTACATCCAGGCCTTTGGGACATAGCTGTATTCACAAGGTGGAAGGAGGACAGGTCATTGTCGGCTCATTGTCTGTTGGATTCTGCTCTAGTTCACATGCTATTGATAAATAAGATGGGGGGCAAGGGAGGGAATTGGAGCCAAACCCCATGGCAAGTTTGGCAAATCCAGCCTGATGCAGGCACAGCCTAGGAGCACACAGTGCATGTGGGCCAGGCTGCACACAGCCAGGTGGGGACAAGCCCATTAATCTCCTTTCAGGCCCACTGACTTATGCAGACCACAGGTGCACAGGCTTGTCATCATCCTCATGGCTAAATAAAACCATTAAAACTCCGGAGGAGTAACAATATGGTGACTTAAAGACGACCGACTGGTACATTTGTGAGAAGCTTTGCAATATGATTTCTGACAGTTGTTTGGCATAATTAAAAGATCACTAAACAGAGCTAAGGAAAAAAAAGTTTCAAAAATAGATGTGATTCTGGATGAGATTCTAATAGCATAATGGAATTTCTGTTTAAATTTATCTTTAAAGGAAGCTCTTGTCAAAAAACAGGGCTGAGACAGTGGTTAAAGATAGGTGGTACTAACACATGGGAGCTGACGTCAGAGTTTCTCTGAGGGGTGTGGGAGGTAAGAGGGTGGAAAGACGTGAAAAGATTATCAACTACTTGAATTTCCTCAGGATAGCAATAATATTTTTAACTCTATTCAAGTTCTTTAAAGTCAATCTACTTCAGGTCTCAAATCAAAGAGTACATTTCCTGCAACATGTAAGGATCCTCTGGAAGGAGAAAGAAGAGTGGAGGATGAAGACAGGATGGGCAGGGGGTGTCCAGTTGTTCTTGTGTATGGGGACCCAAGTGAGGTCATAGCAGCAGGGAGGAATGAAGGTAGGTAGTCACATGCTGGTGTGGAACTGCATCTCCTGGCATCTAGTAGTAGGCAAAGCAAAGCAGCTGGGAGACTCCATAGGTGTCAAGACCATAATAGCAACTCCCACTCCCCCATCAAACCCCCAAGCCCTGCTGACAGGAGCTAGCTTACCTGGGTAAGTTAGCAAGTTTAGCTTACCAAACCTGGGGGAACAGTGGACAAGAGCCTCACCTTGAAGCACAAAGACCAGTACTGCGTATCAGGCAACCCACACAATGAGTGGCCCAGCGTCTTCCAGAAATAAGCATTCTCTGCCTGTGGGTAGGATGACTAACAGCACTGGAGCCAGCATGTCCGCTGCTTGGCATTTGAAGATATAACACCCCTGGGTTGTTTGTGAACAACTCCCAAAGCCTGTGCTGTGTGATAATTTGTCTTTCCACTGAGGCACAGGCCAGAATGGTTGCAAGAGCAACGTTTGTGAGAACAAGTCACCGAGCTAGTGAATGGACCTGTTGTGGTAAAATGTCCCTGCTATGGTTTTAATATGGTTGGTCCCCCAAAGGTTCAGGTGCTGGAAGTCTGGTCCCCAGTGTGGTGGTGTTGAAAAGTGGTGGAACCTTCCAAAGTGGGGCCTAGTGGGAGATGATTGGGTTCTGACCTGTTTCATGAAGGCTGGGTTAGTTCTCATAGGAATGGATTCTTCCCCTCAAGCATGGATTGTCACAAGAGCGAGCTTGCTCTCTCTTGATTTCTGTCCTACCCTGTGATCTCTCCCTCTCACAGTGCTCCCGCTATGATGCCATCCGCCATGTTGTGATGTAGCCAGAGGCTCTCACCAGAGGCTGAACTAATGCTACCCAAACATGGACTTTCAGCCTCCCAAACTGTGAGATGATAAATAAATCCCTTTTCTGTATAAAATACCCAGTATTTTGTTATGGCAATACAAAGTGGACTAAGACAGTCCCTAATGAAAGCCTATTATGCTAGTTTTGAAAGTGAGAAGAATACAAAAGGCTCTAGATAAACCAGGGGGTTAGCCAGTAAATAGAAATTACAGATAAATTTTAGAAAAATGAATTAACCACAATAAAATATTGGAAAAAATAACAGATAGAATATACTGTAGGAGTAATTCAAGATGTGCAAGTACACCAAGGTCATGGATATGAAATCTACTATCCTTTTAAACTTTGAAGTGTGAAGAGAGCTGTGTCCCCAGTGTGGAAACGGAGATCTTGCAACAAAGGCATCTATCTTCAAGTATAAGTAAGGGACGACTCACATTGGAACTGACTTAAATATTGATAAACCCACAGTCAGTCTCCTAGTTTTTCCATGTATATTTCTATGGCATATTTATTGTTTAACAATGGGTGGTGTGCACATATTAATGTTATTTACAAATCTATTAGTATTAGTATTAGTAGACAGTATGCACATATTAGCATTGCTTACAAGATACTTTCCACATCTGGCACCCATGTTGGTTTGGACAGTTTGGAATTGGCATTTCAGTGGAATTGTTGGTGCATACAACTGCCTGTGGAGAAGACTGAGACAGTTATAAAGCCCCAAACTGGCCCCCTTCAGGACTGCAGAACAGAGAAAGAGGCTTGACAGCTTGTTGTATCAGTGACAAGTACCTGCTTACAAGATTGCTCAGTGCCTTCCATTCCTGAGCTCTAGTATCTTGTCTGTAGTCCTCTTTCATTATGAGGGCAACAATCTATGTTTAGGGTTTAACTCTGCCTGCAGCACCAAAGCAAAGAGAACCCTGGAGATAAAGTACAGCTTAGAGATTCCAAAGGATTTGGAAGTCCAAGTTGTTTTTGCTAGAGTCTTCAAAAATCTTTGAGAAGAATATGGGCTTATTGCCTATTGCTTGCAATAATTAGGTCCCTACCTGAGAACTTGGGCATCTTGTTATAAAGACTTTGGGGCTCTGTAATTATTTCCTAGAGCTTTGCTACACCCATGATGACTTTTACTGAGTATGAGATAGTTGCTGCCACTTGAAAGGAAGAATGTGATACTTCTTTGGGGGTTGGTTTAGGAAATCATGAGGAACTTGCCTTCCTGCTTTGGCATTCCTCAGACCAAAGTCAATAAGCAAATTCAACAGCTATGGGAGATGCAAAAGAACGAGTCAGACTCCCAGGTACCATGTGGAGTTCTTGTCATTGCGTATAGAATGGTCACCTTCTTGTCAAGAACAGAGGAGCTCCATTGCTGCCCTTGTCCTCCTTTATGCAGTTTTGGGGGCACTGGATGGCAGTCTGACAGAAACAAATCCGTCCTCTCACGGCTCTAAACTAAGGCACGCCTCTCGCCTTAGTCGCCAGCCGCCCACTCCTACTTTCTTTTCTTCTTGCCCACACACCTCCCAGATTTAGCCTTCCCATTCTCGGTCATTTTCATTACCCAGTTTCCTGCCTGGATTTCTCTTCCCCTGATTTCACTGAGGTGTGGAGTAATCCCCCGTCTTTGCCTCCTCCTACACTTTCTCTGAAACAAGCACACCAACTCCCGCATTTGGGAGTGTAAAGGAGAACATCTAGTTTTCACCGGATATTAGTTCCATGCAAAGTGTCCACATAGGTTGTTGGCCCCAAGAGATGTCCATTTCAGTCCAGGGTGGATACAGGATGGCACCCCACCAGCTATGGCGTGTGTTATGATAAGGGGTGTTCTCCAAAAACCCACGTGTGAGATCACGCAAGAATTTTCAGAGGATAAATGATTAGATTATGAGAGGTCTGGCCTGATTGGTGGATTAATCCACTGATAGGGATTAACTGGGCAGTAAATATAGGCAATAAGAGTGTGGCTGGAGGAAGCAGGACACAAGAGGTGTGTCTTTGGTGTTTATATTTTGTCCCTGCTGAGCAGAGCTCTCTCTGCTTCTGGTTGCCGTGTCCTGAGCTGCTCTTCTCTGCCATGCACTCCTGCCATGATGTTCTGCCTCACCTCAGGCCCAGAGCTATGGATTTGGCTGTCTGTGGACTGAGACCTCTGAAACCATGAGCCCAAATACACTTTTCCTTCGCTGTGTGTTCTTGTCCAGTCTTTAGGTCACAGCGACAAAAAAAGCTGACTTAAACAGTGTGGTTCTGGGAGAAGTTGATCCACTCATCCTTTCCACCAGCATTACCTCTGGCCCCAGGAAAACTCTATGTCCATTCTCTATGTCCGAGAGCTCTGAATCACTTTATCTGTGTCCCTATTTTTCTCACCTCCCTTGAACTTGCATTCGCAATTTTGCCCCTGATGGATGAGCCCTTGGCTCTCAGCTCTGGAGGTTATTCTTGGATCCTTGACCCACTTCTTCATGTCTGGTTCAGTTTTGCTGATAGATATTTACCAGTCAATTTTTAAAGCTGATTCTATACCCCGGTGAATGAATCATGACTTTTTGAAGCTGTAGTTCTGAATTAATGCCAGGCCAGCCTTACCAGTGGCCTTGTGGCTTTGATAATGGATGCCACATCCCAGGTTCCTTATCTGTATGGTCTCCACTGAAGCCAACAGCCTGAAGCCCAACCTCATTTATAAGGTTGCATCCCCATCAGACCTACAGTAGCTTTGAATTTGGGGCTGAAAGTGTGCACTTCATTTTCTACTAATTTGCACTTGATATGTCCTAGTTCAAGAGCATTTATACTGCTGTGTTTTAATTATGTGCTTATCTGTTGGTCTCCCAGGCCAGACTATAAACTTCTCTCAGGCAAGGGTGATGTCTTGGTTCTTGGGTGCTTGACACATGAAAGATGCTCAGAAAACATTTCTGAGTCACTCCAGTGAGCAAGCTGAATTCTTTAGAGGAGAAACCTTGCAGCATTCTATAACCCCAGTCTTGCCCTGAATAGGATTTTATCCCTGGAACTGCAGTAATGAAAAATAATCAAATTAGTACAAAACCAGCTATTTCCATTCATCCTGGAGGCTTCACGAAAGTTTGTTTTATTTTCTTTCTTTCTTTCTTTTGATTTTTCAATAAAGTAGAACTTCTCTTTGAAACTCATGTCACGTTCAGTCAGCTGACCACAAGTCAGAAAAAATAATGTGTGCTCCATTTTCCTCTCATTGTCAGTCAAAGTCAAGTTTTGATCCACTGGAATCACACAGCCACCAGAGGAGTTGGTGTGTGATGGGCTGCCCCACTAGACCAGCCTTGTACTGGACTCCTGCTGTACCCCAAGCTCCACAAACCTGAACCTTGGGTTTCCTCATCTGTAAGGTGTAAAAAGGCTACTACCTTGCAGGGCTTAGTGCTAATGGATAAATGCTATTACTGTTATTATTATGGAAATCTCAAGGCATGGATCACATTCTCAAGCTGGCATATAATGAGAATCAAGGAATCACTAATGCATTATTCATCACACCTTGACATGACTTTTATGTGACATTCAGCTAGAATGTCTTCGATCTGTTTCTTCTTCATTTGCTATTCTGAGCTCAGAGCATAACTAGCTCATCAGTTCAATGAACTGATTTTTCTTAAAAAATGAGCATCTGTTTATGCCAAAGTCTCAGGTTCTTGTATGTACCTGGTCTTCCAAGGTTGAGGAATGAATTGACAGAGACTCTGGTCACGGGGCGGGGCGGGGGGTTGTCATGGAATTTCTCAAATAGATTAAGGCTGCATGACACGTATGCGACTTGCTTCTATTTGGAGACACTGTGGGAAGGTGAATCAAGCAAGAGCTCAGATTTTCCAGTGAGCAAATGCAGAATTTTAATTAGCTTTGAGTCCATTTCTCTGCTGGAAATAGCAGATCTCTGAGCATTTCTTCAATAGCATTACAGTAATTATAACAATTCTGAAAGGAATAATTTGTAGGTTGTATTTTTGTAAGCTTATGGAACGAGAAAGGCCACATCCAGTTCTGTATTTGGTGCATGCCTAGAGATGCTTAACAGTATTAATGACAGAAATATAAATCACTTGATTCATGCTCTCTACAATACGCTGTGATAGCATTGTCCAATAGGACTTTCTATAATAGTGCTAATATGGTGGCCACCAGCCACATGTGGCCATCAAGCATGTGAAATGCTGCTAGCTGTAACTAAAGGCTGAATTCTTAACATCATTTAATTTTAATTGGTTGAAATTTAAATAGCCACATGTGACTCACAGCTATTATATTGGACTTCAAGCACTGAGATATCAACTGGAGCCCAAACAAGTCACTCTACCATCTGGACACCAATGGGAAACCCAAATGACACTGAAGGAGCCCCAAAGCTCTTTATGTATTAAAGCTCTATGGAGGGTTCTCTCAAGTTTTATCCCACAACAGATTTTAAACATCCAGTTCAAAAGAGAGGAAGGTATAATGGCAGCAACATAAAATGAAAAAGTTTGAAAACAAACCAGGACTCAAAAGGAAGAAACAGTCAGGGATTCCTGAACATAAGGACAAGGAATGTTTATATCTGAAAAGCATAGAGTTAGATGCCAAGGACCATCAGAAAAATGTTAAGCATGCGGTGGGGGCGGGGGGAGATGAGCAAGTGTAATCCAGACTTTTATCTATCAAACGTGGTAAAAATTGGCATAGTTTGAGCAATGTAAATGGATAATTTTGGTTATTTGGAGACTCCTGTTATTGGTTCCATCTCATTGTTCCCATAAGAAGTTGTAACACCCTATGAAGTCCCTGTTGCTCTCGGGATAAAATCTCATGTGACTACGATTATCCTTGAGTCTGCCTTAGGTAGTAGCTTCAACTACTGCTCCTGCCTCATTTTATGTGATTTCTCCTGACTCTGTTTTCCAGCTATACTGGTCTTTCTTATGTTTCCTGAAAGTACCATGATTCCTTACTCCAAAAATCTTCTATCTAGGATTATTTCACCCCACCTCCATTTTCTCCCTTAGCTGGTTCCTGGGCACCTTCAGATCTCAGCTCCTAGTAAAGCTTTCAGACGCCCCAACTCTCTTCACTGTATCTAGACCTGATCTCTTCATTCATCATGAATTCCTTTCCCTCCAATTCCTACTTGAATTTATATCTTCATCAGTGAGATTATCTGATTTGTTCATCTATAAACTCCAAGCAAGCAGAGATTGCATTTGGCTAGATTCACTCACCTTTGTATGTACCATGCTTAGATTATGCTCAATAAATTCCAAGTGATAGAAAACTTGGAATGGAGGGGCTGGGGTTGTGGCTCAGCGGTATGTGCGCGGCCCAGGTTAGATCCTCAGCACCACGTAAAAATAAAGGCATTGTGTACAACTAAAGCAAATAAATAAATATTTAAAAAAAAAAAAAAAAAGAGAAAACTTGTAATGGAACTACCATTTGACCCAGCTATCCCACTCCTAGGTTTTTACCCACAGGACTTAAAATCAGCAAACTACAGTGATGCAGCCACATCGATGTTTATAGCAGCTCAATTCACAGTAGCTGAACTCTGGAACCAACCTAGGTGCACTTCCACAGATAAATGGATAAAGAAATTGTGGTATCTATAAATAATGGAATATTACTTAGCCTTAAAGAATAATGAAATTATGGCATTTGCAGGTAAATGGATGGAACTGGAGAATATCATGCTAAGTGAAATAAGTCAGTCCCAAAGAACCAAAGGCTGAATGGTTTCTTTGATATATAGATGCTAATTCACAATAAAGGTGTGTGGGGGCGGTGCTAGGGAAAATTAGAGGTACTTTGGATTAGGCAGAGGGGAGTGAAGGGAGGGGAGGCGGTATGGGGGAGGAATGATAGTAGAATGAATCAGACATTATTACCTTATGTGCATATATAATTACATGACCTGTGTACCTCTACATCATGTAAAACCAGAAGAATGAGAAATTATACTCCATTTATGTATGATGTGTCAAAATGCATTCTACAGTCATGTATAACTAATTAAAACAAATTTTTAAAAGATGCAAAAATAAATAAATAAAAGCTGAGTGAAAGAATGAATGAATTCTAGTTTATTCCTAACACTTTGGCATCTTTTTAAGAAATCTCTTTAGTCTCTGGAATGACTCATATTCTCTTTAAGTGCCATTCCAAAGTTCTTACTGTCCAATAACTTATTGTCATGAAAACTTCAACCTTAAAATTCCACCCACTTCTCCCTTATTTGCTCCACTTACCACATCGGCTCAAATAACTTCCTGTTTCCCTTAAATCCTTGGAGCGCATGTTGGCAAGCTGATCTGTATCTGTGGTTCTTGCCTTGGCAATGTGATTGTCTTCATGTTTTCACTGTTTCCTTCATTTGAATTTCCTGAGAGCCCTTGAATTCCTGACTTAATTTCCACCAAGATAGCAGCAGCATCTTTTAAGAGTTGTAGTCTCTTTCTACACTCTCCTCCATAGTCTTCCTCTAACCTTTCAATCTATTTCTACTTTTGTCTGTGTTAAAAAAAGAATTCTTAAAATGTGGTGAAATAAAACCTACCCATATTCCCAACTCCTCTGATCCCCACATTTGATATATAAAATATCATTGCAAAAGAAAGATCTTTGTTAATCGTTACTAAAAACCTTCAAGGAATTCATTCCCAACTTCACATTTTCCGTCTCATCCACATATTTCTAAAGAAATCAGGGGTAAAAACTCCCATTAGTCCTACTTTCTTTTCCAAAATCCAATCAAATTGCAATGCCTCAGGCTGTTTTCTTTAGAACAAATTTCTTCACTGGTTAAATGTTCCCTTTCAAATAGACCTTACTTAGTACCAAATTCTTGATAAAAGGTAGAAATCTCTGTAGCAAGTGTTTCTTGAGTATTTACCAAGTGTCAGGCACTGTGCTAGGGAAACATCAATGAGTAAGAAAAAAGAGAAATTCCTGTCCTCATAGATATTTCATTTTATGGAAAGAGGTAAAGAAACATGAACACATATGATTCTAGGTAGTGATAGGCTATAAAATAACCATATAGGATAAATGAACAAAATCTGAATTTATGCTAACATACAGATAGGTTCATGATTCTTGTTCTTTAAGCACAAAATCCTGTGTTAACATTTTTAAAAAATTTATTTTTGCTTCAGTGAATGGGAGGATATACACTCATGCACATTTAGGCTATTTCTGTTTTAGATATTGTGCATAATGCTACAATAAACATGAGAGAGCAGATATCTCTTTGAGATCTTGATTTCAGTTCCTTGAGCGATATCCCAAAGTGGGATTTCTGGAGAACAGTATGGCAATTCAATTAAAAATAGAACTACCCTATGAACCAGCAATATTAATTAATCTTTTGTAATCACATTTAAAAGTATATTGTAAGAAGATAAAGGTCAGTGTGTCATCTTTCTGGCTTGCAACAAAATGCATGATAAAATCTACTTAGAGTAGGAACAATTTATTTTGGCTCACATCTTTAGAGGTATTGGTCAAGGGTAGGTTGGCTTCGTTGTTTCTGGACCTGGTGGAAGGGCATGGTGGAGGAAGTTTGCTCATCTCATGGCAGCCAGAAGCAGAGAGAAAGAGAAAGGCGCCAGAGACAAGACGTCCCTTCCTGGGTAGACCCCCAGCAACCTACTCCCTCCAACCAGACCCAGCACCTACAGTTTCTACCACCTCCCAGCAATGCCACAAAATTATGAATTCATCAAGGGATTAATTCACTGATAAAATCAGAGCCTTATGATCCAATCATTTCACAAAAGCCCCATCTCTGAACATTGCTGTACTGAGAACCAAATCTTCTACACATGAATCTTTGGAAGACATTCCCCAAATCACAACAGACCATAACTCAGATTCATATGCTTAGATTTAGAAGGAACTTCAAATGTTATATGTGTGTTTTATAGATGATGATTTTTGCACACACACACACACACACACACACACACACACACACCCTTCTAGTTCCTTTTCCCTAACAAGCCTGTTCTTTATTGACAAAAAATATTTAGAGTCAACTTTTCCATTCAGTTCAACAAAACTTTTCTGTTATTTAGCTCTTCACAACATAGCTTGCAAAAAGACTATGGGAAGCCCAACAATAAACAAGATCTACTTTCAATTTTCAAGGAATTTGCCATATAACATAGAAGCCATGATTCCATGTGAAAGCAGTAAGTGCTATGGTAAAGATGCAAAGAAAGTATCCTGGGAATATACCACAAGAAATTAACTCCAGTTCCGATTGAAACTAGCTGATAGGCAGAGACGGGAGGAAAGGGCACTGGGAATGAATATACTCAGGCAAATTGACTGAGGCCTGGTGGCACATGGCTCAAAGGAAAAGGGAAAGGACTCTGGATTCCTCAAGTGTAGAACTCACAGGGGCTGAGAGGGATGGAAGGGAGAGGAAAGCGGCCTTGTTTTTTTTTTTTTTTTTTTTTTTTTTTGGGGGGGGCATGCATCTAGTTCTGGGGGTTGAACCCAGGGCCTTGTGCTTTTGAGGAAGGCACTCTACCAACTGAGCTACATCCCCAGCCCTTAGAAAGCAGCTTTTTGAGGGGCTTCACATGCTTCACTAAAAGAAGTAGATTTGATTTGGCCACAGATTTCTGAACAGAGGACGAATTTCACCAAAACTGTGCTTTGTGTCTAGATTCACAGGAGAGAGAAGAGAAGCAGGTTTGTTGTTGGCTGAAAATTGGTGGCTCAGTTCTGCTGTTGGACAGGTTACCTGAGATTATAACACTTAACATTGATTGAATGTGCTTAGAACTTTGCATATAGTAGCTCACAAAATTGTCGTAACAGTCCCAGGGCGCTATGGGATTTTATTATTTTTATTTTACAAATCAGGAGACTGAGGCTTACAGAGTTCTATGATAGAAAGAGGCAAATTACAAGACCATTTGGGTCGGTTCTGTTACTAAATACACCCTCAAAACTGAGGTTCTATGTTGCTCCGTATTGCTCAGTTCAATTGGCCTTTTGGTGGGGCGCAGGGTGGAGAGGTACTCATGGAGAGAGTGGAAATGGTTTTTGGACATCCCTGTTGTGGCTAATATTAAAAAGGATGATGACAACCAAGGCAGAGCTTGATTGTGGTCACCAGCCATGTAACAGTGACAATTAACCCCAAAGGGCTCCTCTCTGCATGTTTTCTGTTCTACAACCTCCTCTTCGGTTCCTATGTGCGGAAACAACACAATGTTTAAGAAAATGAAGACATAGGAAGGTTAGGTTATTATCTTTAAAAATCACATAATATTTTTCATAGCCCAGTGCCAGTGGGGGTGGTTGTTTTATTTTTATCATCTGTATTTGGTAAATTAGCATTGGCATTCGTTGACATTATTGCATTTGATAAGTGTAAAATATCAAAGGCTGATTTTACAATTTATGTGTTAAGATCCAAACTGGTGGTTTGACATCCTGTATCCTGAACTGGCTTAGACCCAACATTAACCTAACTGAGCTTAACTCTTTTAAGCATTTATTTCCTGGAGGCAGTGTCTGGGAAGAAACACATCACTCCCTTCAGGACAAAATGTCCTCTGGTACTAAGACCCCCAACCAATATTTCAGTTTCATCAGAATTCCAGAACAATAGGACCATTGTTACAAAAGATGCTTCAGACATCATCTGTCACTTTCAAGAGCTGTTTTACTACAGGGAAGGGCACAACAGGAAAAGACACATACACACCCTGTAGAACTTGGTCCCTCTGAAGGCTGCAGTGGCACAAGAGGTTATTTGGGATGAACACTGTAGTTCTTTGAGTTTAAATACCTTGCAAAATATTTCCCCATTAGAGTTTTCAGTTCTTGTCTTCTGGCTGGGCATGCTAAAAGTGAGCACCAACTCAAGTGCAGGGAGGCCACAGCTGCATGCAAGGAGCCCCAAGGCTGGCCCTCACAGCTACTGTGTTTATGCACTTCTCTTACAGTTCCCACAGCAGTTCTGATTCATGTTAAGATTCAACAAGAAGGACAGAGTCTCGTGTGTCCCTCCCAGTGGAACTGTCAATGGTTATTTCAGTGAGCTTATACAAATGTTTGTTATATGAATAAGCATAGCAATTAATTCATGACTCACCCCATTAGTATGTAAAATTTTGAGCCAGTGGTGTAGCTCAGTGGTAGAGTGCTTACCTAGCATGTACAAGACCCTGAGTTCCATCCCTAGCATTACAAAAAATAAAAAATAAAATAAAATGTAATATTTGTACATGTTAGTCATAAAATAAATTTTTAAAATGATTAAAAAGTAATATTTTATTATATGCATTTATTACATACATTTAATTAAATGGTGACATTAGACTACATCATTTCTGAAATGTTATAGTTTTTAAGCTCTTTAGATTTAACTAATACATTTTGCATTATACTTTGAATTTTTTCATGGTGTTTTTCAGAATTTCTTTATCTTCCTAGACATAAAATTGTTATATCTCAAAAAAAATGGGGGCCTGGGGGTGTAGCTTAGTGATAAGAGTGGTTGCCTAGTGGTTGCCTAGCATGCACAAAGCTATGGGTTCAATCCCCAACATTATGAAAAAGGAGAAGGAGGAGGAGGAAGAGGAGGAAGGGAAAACATATCCAAGGAATTCAGTCCTGAAGCACCATTATTTCAGAATGAAGACAAACTTATTTGCTTCTGCATTGCCTAAACCATAATCTCCTGAAAACTTTCTATTTATTTATTTTTGCCAGGCCACTTTATAAAAGATGTACCCCTACCCTGGAATACCTTTCTTTTGCCTGGGACACCTTATGCAGTAGGTCATGTTCCAAAAATGTGTCAAGAGCTCTATTTTGTGACAAGAGTGGGAGCACATCAAAGGTGACTGTCACAACGTGACGGTAAAGTTTACTTGGCTCTCAGATTTCTTTTATTCCAGCTCAGAACTGATGAAGTATAAGCATATACACATCCTTCTGATCGAGGCACACTGCATTGCAATGGGCAGATGAAAATTTTATTAGAGAGAAAGGCTTTGGGCATGGAATAGTATTATAAACCTGTTTTAGTCAGCTTTTTCTTCACTGTGACCAAAAGACCTGACAAGAACAATTAGAGGAGGAAGGGTTTGTTTAGCTCACGGTTTCAGAGGTTGAAGGGGAAGCTTAGAAGGAGAAGATATCCCACCATTCCCAACATTCAGTTCCTCACACAGGAGTATCTACTGGTGTCCATGGCCAGAGCAAATGATGGCAGCAGTCATCTTCTTATGGATTTGTCAATAAGTCTGTGGGAGGAAGTTTTAGCCACTAACTTCTCATTCTGAAGTCAGTTCTCCAGCCTAAATAACAAATGCCTTCTTCATGAACTCACATTTTTGCTTATACCTCCAGGGAAAAGAAAATTCCCAATAAAGTATTAGAGGCTGGTCCATATATATGTAATTCTCACATGCTTTTGGCAAGTTCCCATAAGTATATTCCACAATGAATGCTTTGCTTTCTGTCCTGATCTTGATGAGGCAGAGCTCAGAATCCTTGGCTCAAGCTGCCCTGTTGAAATGAAATGAGCTAGAGTTGCATCAGAGCCATGGAGTTTCTGTCTACTACCTGCTCTGGTGCTAACCATCTTCCCGCCTCCTCAAGTGGCTGCTTTCCAGGCCTCCGGGCTCATCTGTCTTGATGGAGGTCACATCTGTGTTCACTGACACCATTCTCTACCAACAGTCCTCAGAATGGAAGACAATCATGGCTAGAAGGACAGAATCTCACTTGATGGGACCAAGAAGCCACATAGACTTCAAAGGCCGTATATACCAAGAGCATCATTGCAAACTCTCCAGGACACAAGTGCTTATCAACCACCTTTCACTCAGGACCATGGGCTGCAGGTGGTTGGAAGTGAGGCTAGTTGGATGGTGTTTTAAGAGACTGAAGGGGCAGAGGCAGCCCAGGTAGATTCAGTTGCCAGATTCTCTTTTTCTCTCTCAGAGATCTTGCCAATTCTCCAAACTTCACTGATTTTTTTTTTGCGGGGGGCTGGGGGGTGTGCGGCAGGGATAGAACTCAGGGGCACTCAACCACTGAGCCACATCTCCAGGCCTATTTTATATTTTATTTTGAGACAGGGTCTCACTGAGTTGCTTAGCACCTCGCTTTTGCTGAGGCTGGCTTTGAACACATGATCCTCATGCCTCAGCCTTCTGCGCTGCTGGGCTTACAGGTGTGGGCCACCACACCTGGCCCAGACATCACTGATTTTGATGCTTCACTTCTAACTTTCAGCCCAGGATTTTCAGTCTCATATCCTCAAGTCCTATTCCCCACTTTAAGCTGTGGGGCCATATACCACCCACACCTTGAGTATGGAAACTCACATATCTTGTATTCTCAAATATAAAATAATATTTCTCTTTTCCCTATTTCTTACTTCCTGTCTAAATAATAGTACTATCATCTTTCCAAACTTCCAAATTCGAAACTTGAAATTGTCTTTGATTAACACTCTAGCCATTCTCCTAATCTTGATGACTTTTTCTTCAAAATCTCCCTCTTATCCCTACCCTCCCCGCCAACCCCGTCTCCTTGCTGCTGCCTTGGTTCTGGTTCTCTTTGCTTCGAATTGGTTATCCAAACAGTTACTCGGCTACTTCCGCCTCTCTCCCCACAATCCGAGGGGTGGGTGGAGGGTAGAAGGACACTATGACCAATCTGTCTTGGTAGCATCAGCAGGAGGTGAGGAGGGTAGGGAATGTGGTATGGACCAGCTGACATAGGGACCGGCATTTATATGGGCCATCCACAACTCTCCCTTCAAAATGATACCCCCACTATTGATCCACCTGTAGAATTAAGAGGTTCTAGGCCCAAGACTTAAAGATAATGAATATTTGCTCTTAAATTGCATATTGCATATATATATACACACACATATATATGATATGTATGTATATATAAATGTATATGTGTGTACACACACGCGCACGCACACACACACACAATCGACCTACAATGCTGAACAGTGGCCTAGGTACAGATATACACTAATGGACAGAACAGAGTTCCTGTTCTTATGGAGCTTATGTAGTCCTAGGAGAAGTTAGATAAAAATTTATTTCTCTAAATAAAGACATAATGTGGCAGGGAGTCATATACCTTATGTATAAAAGTCATATACCTTATGTATAAAAAAATAAAGTCTAACAAAGGGAATAAAACATAATGGTCAACAAATGCATGAGAAGATGCTTCACATCATTAGTCACTAGGGACATGCCATTCAAATTCACAGTGAGATACCACTTCACACCTACTAGGGTGACTGTATTAAAAAAAATAGAAAGTAAGTGTTGGCAACAAGGATATGGAGAAATCGAACCCTCCTACATTGATGGTAGGAATGTAAAATGGTGCAGCTGCGATGGAAAATGGTTTGGCAGTGTCTCAAAAAGTTAAACATAAAATTACCATATGATCCAGCAATTCTACTCCTACTTATATGCCCAAAAGAATTGAAAATACATGCTCACAGAGAAACTTGCACACCAAAGTTTATCATAGCAGTGTTCACAATAGCTAGAAGGTGGAAACAACCAAAATGACCATCGATTGACGAATGGATAAACAAAAGTGATGTATACATACAGTAGAATAACATCCAGCTGTAGAACCTGATGGAGTATGACATACACCTCATCGTGGATGAAGGTGAAAACGTGCTAAGTGAAATCAGTCAACACCAAAGTGTGTATGATAATGTGTATTTCCATACAAAGTGGGAAAATCCATAGAGACAGAAAACAGATTAGTGGTTTCCAGGTCCGGGGTCTGGGGAGGGCAACAGGAATGACAGCTTAATGGATAGAAGGTTTCCTTTGGGGGTGATGAAAATGTTCTAGAAGTAGATAGTAATATGGGTGCACAACATTGTGAATGTCTGATATATCACTGAATTATCTGCTTTAAACATAGTTAAAATGGTAAATTGTATGTTATGTATATTTTACCACAATTTTTAGAGGAAGTTAATGAGAGTGGTTTTGGTTGTTCTTTGAATAGGAGGGTCAAGGAAAGCCTGGTGAGATTTGGGCAGAGCCCTGAGAATATGAGACTTGGAGTGAGCTAGGTGCAGGCAAAGGGCAAACAAGCGCAAAGCACCCAGGCAGCTCTGAGCAGGATTCATCAGAACTCCACTTCTTCACAATGGCACCTCCCATGCCCAATCCCTTTGCCTCTCTTTGTCCAGGACTTCCCTTCTGCCTCCCAACAGTGCATGCACTGTTGCACTGTCTCCCAGACACCCCGGACCCTTCCACCTGTCCCTTGCCTGCAGAAAAGCTCCTTCTGGCCATTGGATGCCTGTTGACCCCTTCTTCTTTGATGCAGTTTTTGATGCTGCCATAGCCTGAGTATTGGCTTCACACTAAAGATTGGAGCACTCCGTCTATTGCTTGTCAGCAGGGTACCACTGAGCATTTAGCCCCTCTCTAAGCTTCTATTTTCTTATGTGTAAAATGAGGACTGTTGAGAAAAAGATAAGATGATAGCAAAGTGCTAAGGGTAGTACTTGATGCACAGTGAGCTCTCTACTATGGTAGCCATACGATCACTTCAACCATACCTATAATTGGAAGCTTGAAAGTCTGCACTTCATTTTGTACTCTGAAGCAATGTTTGGTAATCATTTAATGGATATAAGTGGTAGTCAAAGCACATTATAAACACCCAGGTTGATAATGAGTCTTGGAAACCATCTTCCCCCTATTCCAGTGGAAAGTATAAAAAAATGCTCATGAATAAATGTTTGACTGACAACTGGTGATTAATTGATTTGGCTCTTTCATCAAATAGGAATAAAATTTTGTTCAAGTAAAAGCTTTGAAAGAAAAATAATAATCTCTTGGGAGAGAGGGAGAGTCATAGGTTGGCCAACAAATACCTGATTCAGTCACAATGAGATATATTGAAATATTTCATGGGCACACATGTTTACAAAAGAAAATAAGTGGGAAATTCAAGAGAAAATTCAAGAGAAAAAGTGGCAAGTTTTCTGAAAAACAACACAAAACAAACAAAAAACCCCTCATTCTGCAAGTGAGCTCTTCTTTTAGAAGACCACGGTTATTGGTAGTCAAAGAAAACATTAACACGTTTTACAAAATAGACTTCAGACACATCTTTAATGATCTATCACTAGAGAAAGATGTGAGTTAAAAATATATGAAAATAGAAGATAATACGGCAAATTTCACAAACATTTGCAAGTGGAGTATATATAGATAGTAGCACTCAATTGCTTGAAAAGAAGCAGCAACGGGAAGATAACCAGTTCATAGGTATTCAGTAAAAATATATAGAAGCCAACACAGTGCTGGGAACCGCTCTTGCATGAGCTGTCTCCTGACCAGCCCCAGTGCTGCTGCCCCAGACAGAAAACCTCCTCCACCATCACTTCCCACCTCTCCTTAATCCAGACACCACTGAGCGCACTATGGCTAGTCCACCCAGACTTGACTCCCAAGCACCCAGCCCTTCTCCACAGAGAATGCCACTGGACTTTTCTCTCCCTGCAATTTTTGGTTCATCTCTTTATTCCTCTTTCATTGAAAAACACAAGCCTTGTTCACATGGAAAAGGCTAAAAAGCAGTTGGCGTCTTGCAACACTTCCTGACCCTGTTATCTTAATCAGATTTGCAACAGAACAATGAAGAAAGGGAAGGAAATATTTACCTGAGGAGGTCCTTGGTTACTTCAAGAAAGTCTGAGACAGAATTTTTCAAGAGCAACTTGGATGCCTCTACTGAGAGTTTTCTAAATCCAAAATCTGCCTCCTCTGATAGCAGCTCTGAGTTTGAGCTCTGAATAGAGGCTGTGTGTTATTTTAACCACAAGGTTTCTAGTTGGGAGGGAGAGGAGATGGTGATGAGGTGGTTGGCAAGCAGAAGCACCCATCCACCTCCAGTGAATGGAGCTGGCAAATCTGTTGGGAACAGTCATTCAGGACCATTTGAAGAGCCCTCAAACCAACCTTCCCAAAACTAGAGGTTAAATAACTATGGGAAATTCCAAAGGAGTAAGATAAGACACTTATGGTCTTTTCTAAAAAAAGACATGTTGGTATGTCTGTTGAATAGTGTCTGATGAGAAGCTTAGTAGTGACCTGGGCTGCCTAACCTTGGTGTCCTGGGCTTGTGGTAGGGGAAAATTACACCTGTTGATAACTTCACTCCATAACACATGGAGTGCTTTAGTAAATAAATAAATAAATAAATAAATAACAAAAGAGCATAACCAAGTCAAACCTTTGGTGTAAAAACCAAACCTGTGTCACGAGAATCCATAGGAAGTTCCAAGACAAGGGAATAGCTATTCTGGGAATACAATTATGGAGAATTAACATGTGTATGTGAGTGTGTGCATATGTGAGTGAGTATGTGAGAGTGTTCCCCACTTCCAAAACAACTAAAAAGCAAGGATCCAGCTGTGCACAGTGGCACGTGCCTATAATCCCAGCAGCTTGGGAGGCTGAGGCAGGAGGATTGAGTTTAAAGCCAACCACAATAAAAACAAGGCTCTAAGCAACTCAGTGAGACCCTGTCTCCAAATAAAATGCAAAATAGGGCTGGGGGCTGGGATGTGGCTCAGTGGTTGAGTGGCCCTGAGTTCAATCCCCAGTACATCCTCCCTCCCCTTCCCCCCACACAAAATAGCAAAGATCCAGACTCAGCTTGAACTAGTCAGAGATCTTCCTCCTAGTATTTTGGCAAAGGCAATCAGCATCTTTGGACTTGGAAGAGAATGATTTATTACACACAGAATCAACAGCAAAAACTGGGGCTGCTGAAATAGCCAAGGATCCTTTACAGCCAGCCCTTCACAGATGCCGAAGGGGTTTAACTCCACGTTTGGAAAAACTCAGCTATGTTCCCATTAAGCAGGGTCATAATTCAGTTTTATATAGAGTCTTTCATCTCAAAGAAGCTAAAGGTGCTTCTGCATCAAAATATAAATTATCGTGCACAGTCCCTCAGGGGCAAAACACAGTTCCTGCCCAGCAGCAGCTGGCCAAGGCACAGCCAGGCAGTATGGAGCCACAGTTAGACAGCAGGACAGGCAGCCAGGAGACGTGCTGAGGAAGAATGGTGACGTGTCCTTCTAACAGGGGTGCTGTTCCTCCACAGAGAGAAAGGGACCTCTTCATTCTGCAACTCACTTTTCTTCCTGGATGTGTGTCTGCCTTCCTTTGGTGGCTTTTCCTCCAGGTCCGACCTCTACACATAAACTCTAATTGTGCACTCAGGAAAGAGCTGGCAAACTAAGAGATAAGTGATGGTTTCAAATTTGATCCTGTAGAGCAAGGATGAGCATTTGCTGGGGCCAATCACACCCACTTCCTGTTTTTGTCTATAAGGTTTTATTGGTATGTAGCTACACTCATTAATAGTTGTTCTGCAGTATCCTTGGAGGATTGGTTCTAGGATGTCAAAAATCCATGAATGCTCAAGTCCCTTATATAAAATAACACTGTGTTTGCATAAAACCTGTGTAATTCTCCCTTGTAATTTAAATCATCTCTAGATGACTTATAATTTCAAGTATAACATCAATGTTATGTTATTAGTTGACATACTTATTACTTTAGGAATAGTGAAAAGAAAAAAATCGGTACATATTCTGTACAGATGCAATTAAAAAAAAATTCTCGATCTGTAGTTGGTTGACTTCCATGGATGCATGGAAGGTCAAGGGTGTATGCCGGCTCTGGCTGCTTTTGCATGACAATAGCAAAGTGGAGGAAAGTAACAGAAACTGTGTGTGTGGCAGGTGAGGCCTAATTGCTATTTACCCTCTGGTCCTCTAAAGGAAAAATGTGCAAATCCTGCTGTTGAGGGATTTTGTTTTGTTTTGCATTGTTTCTGTTTTTGTATTTTAATAGGTAGAAGAAAGGAAGAAAGAGGCTCTTTCCATAATCCCTGAAGATCATACCATGGAATATACACCCACTTATAACACCAACTCCACAAGCAGGTCTTAGGTCTCCAATTTCATTATTCCATCATCAGAGAAGTCTTTTACCTAAATGTCCTTGTCCCACCTAGCCAGACTGATTGAGCTTGTCTGGCTTTATCCCTGTTACGGTTTAGATATTAGGTGTCTCCGAAAAGCTAATGTGTGAGTTCAGAATTAAATGATTGGGTTATGAGAGCCTTAACCTAATCAGAGGATTAATTCCCTCATAGAAATTAACTGGGTAGTAACTGTTGGCAGGTAGGGTGTGGCTGTAAGAAGTAGGTATATATTTTTTCCTTGGTGAGAGGAGAAGTCTTTCTCTTTGCTTTCTTGTTTGATGTCCCCAGCTGCTTTCCTCTGCCACATTCTTCTGCCATGGTGTTCTGCCTCATCATAGGTCCCCCAAAATGGAGTCAACCATCTATGGACTAAGACCTCTGAAACTATAAACCTCCAAATAAACTTTTCCTCCCCTAATTGTTCTTGTCAGGTTATTTGGTTGCAGTAACAAAAAAGCAGTCCCCAAGCTGTGTCCATCTGGTCTCTCTGGGCTTAAAGACTCTCCTTAAGGGCCCCTCATCTACTCTGAATCTCTCAGTTCTTCCCAGACACCCTCCTCAGGCTCTCACCATATCTTGTACATTCTTCTCCTGTAGTTCTTACCTTGGTTACATCCCCATTTATCTATTTATATGTTTGCCTCTTATTAGTCTGTGGGTTTTTTCAGAGCAAGAACCATGTCTTATTCATCTTTTTTTTTTTTTTTTTTTTTTTGGCAGGGGGTGGGGGTACCAGGGATTGAACTCAAGGGCACTCAACCACTAACCATATCCCCAGCTTTATTTTGCATTTTATTTAGAGACAGGGTCTCACTGAGTTGTTTAGTGCCTTGCCCTTGCTGAGGCTGGCTTTGAATTCACTATCCTCCTGTCTCAGCCTCCCGAGCTGCTGGGATTATAGGCATGTGCCACCATGCCTGGCTGTCTTATTCATCTTTTGATCCTTATTCTCTAACCCAGTAGAAGATAGAGAAGGGGACATTCCATCAATGATAATTACGAAAAATAACACAATCACTCATATTACCAGAACATAATCTCAAAGGAAATGATGAAAATGTTGTCTTATATTCTCTGAAGACAAAGTTCTTCAAATGGTCGCCCCAGGGTACACCTAGCTTTACCCCTACTAATCCTTATCTCTAACACTCTTATGTAAGTTGTTCATCTACTTTTGCATTTTTGCAAAGACAACCTGACTGCAGAAATACATATCAATGGCAATTATAAAGAATCTTTCTAACAAGTAGAGATGCAGGGGCACTTGGGTGGGAAGGAGGCTGAATGTTCTCTGAGTCCCCTTCTAAGATTTGATGGTATCCTAGGGTCTCTGGCATGATGCCATCAGAAAGCTATCACATGACCAAGAGATGTGGATTTGCCCCATCAATCAAGAGCATGAATGGAACCAGCTCTCATGCGGCAAGTGGCATTGACATTTCCTCAGTGGTGCCATTACTCCCCTTATTTGTATCCAAGATGTCAACTGCAGCAATAACTGGGAATATTTGATAGAACACAAAAGTTGAAGATTTGTCATATGTGTGGCCACCTGGCATCTGATGAACAGTTTTCCATTGATAAAGTTGAACTTCCCACGTTGAGTCCCCTCTTTCCTAACATAGAAGTCAGAACTCTCTTTTCCAGGCTCTTTTGCAGGCAGATGTCACAGGCTTCTCAGTCACATGTACTATAAAAGCCCCAACTTGGTGAAAATCAGGAGGAGGCAGGAAAAGTGTCAAATCCTACAGGAAGTTGGTGACACATGGCAGGAGACATCAGCTCTCCAAGGCAGCCTCAGAGAAGGCTGATTGTGGTGTCCTGAATAGCATCTGCCGTGCAAATCCAGGGGCCTGGCACTGCCTCTGCAGCGACAGCCTGTGCATCATACCACTGGGTCATGGGGTTTCTGCTACTAACACAGTAACTTCCATGTCTGACCTACTGGTACCCGTTAATAAATCATTTTTTGGTTTAAACTTGTAAGTAGTACTGTTTACAACTAAGAACACAGATGTGTATAACTGATACAGGTACTTAATACCCCCCTTCCATAATTGGGAATTGAACCCAGGACTTTGTTTTTCATAGGCAGGAACTCTACCTTTCGGCTACACCCCCAGGCTGGATATGGGTGTTTAAAATGAAACCATTTAGCTCCCTTGTACTTTCTTGACCAGCTCTTTCAGCAGATTTTTATTCCTGACTTCAGTGCTATTTTGAATTACTATTTGGCAATGTGATCCTGTCCTGGCCCCCGGCTTGTCTGCTTTCGGGCTCCTTCTTCCCTCTTCATCACTTTGCCCTGTAGGAGTGGCAGAGCTGGCCTCTGGATGATGTGCCTCACAGCCCTCATGTTTCTGGTTTCCAGCCTGGTTCCACCAACAAGAGGCACTGGTGGGAGCTTAAAAGGTGGAAGTGGGAAGCCAGGGTATTTCCCCAAGCACCTTGGACTGAGGGTGATGTCCCAGGCAGGGCTGCACCCCCTCCTTCCTGACTTCACCTCTGCTGGGACCGGCCCCCTAGGCCCAGTTTCTGCCAGTCAACTCTGGCTCTCTCTCGCAGTCTGGGGGTGGTGGTGGCTTCCCGCTGTTGCCAATCTCTCAATTGCCTTACCACTCCCATTTAGCTTCTCAGCTTTCCCCTTATCTGGGTAATCCATTCACTCTGTCAGACTCCCTCTGTTTCAGATGTTTGAAGTGGACCCTGATTGATCAGCTCTGCTCACCACTTCTGCTCTGGGTCCCAGCACCACTGCACACCCATTGGCTGGCAGTGGGATGCTCTGCGCAGAGCCTTTGCCCCACGTGTTAGAATTCCTCTTATTGCTTTGGACAAGATCATTTCTGCCGAGTGGACTACAATGAGGCAAGTGTTAGCAAGGCTTCGGCGTAACTCTTCTGGCCTTTTCAGAGAACAAGAAACAGTGTTCAAAGAGATTTGTTGATGGAAAAAGTCATGATTAGAAACAGCAGCTAAATCCTTGCTTCACTGACCAGAGATCCCAGGAGAATAAAGCAAGATAAAGGAAAGATGGGACAGTAAAGGCTGATAAATATTTAGCTTACTGTAAGGAATTTGCAAAGTGCTGTCTGACTTTTAGAAAAGAAAAATTAT
Source organism: Tamias sibiricus (assembly GCA_025594165.1). Taxonomy (NCBI): domain Eukaryota; kingdom Metazoa; phylum Chordata; class Mammalia; order Rodentia; family Sciuridae; genus Tamias; species Tamias sibiricus. The sequence continues at coordinate 70,044,629 of CM046669.1, forward strand.
AAATGCCCTTTTCTCTAACTCGGAATGGGAAAAAAAGGCTATAAATGCAAGGTATTCATTATGGCATTATTTATTCAATAAACCTAAGAATCTAACAGTCAGAAAATCATGATTTTCATCATGATACATTTTATTCTCGGAAAGTTTACAAGTAGCAGATAATGATGAAGGGATGTAGCAACTTAGGAAATATTTATAGCAGTGTTAAGTAAGTAAAACTAGCAGAACTAGGTAATGTATCTGGGCTGATCACAGCTATTGGAAAATCACAGATGCCAATGGACAAACTGGAAGGAGTATGGGAGAATGAGGGATTGATACAGGAAGGTGATGTGATGATCAGTGGGTTATTTTTATAAAGTTGCATTTATTTTTGTAAGGATATTTGTGCATAATAAATATTATTCTCTTGCCTTTCTTCCCTTCCCCTTCCAATCCCTTCTTTTCCCTTTCTTATCTAGGGTTGTATGATACTAAGAGATGACAAGAAAGGACAGTCGGGACTCAGGGACATCCAAACACCAAGCTTTGGGACACACCAAAAGAAGCTGTAAGGGTCATATAGAGTATTATGAAGAGTAACTAAGAAATTCTAGGAACTGGATGATGTGGACATTTAATGATTATTAGGACCTATGTAGAAACAAGAACAAAGGATTTTAACTTGGGGCTCAATAATATCTTGTGGCTTTCATTTTCAATCTTCTACAGACTCTTGGAGTACATGGAAGAACTCCTATCTTGCCACAATTAACAGATGGAAAAAAACCAAAGCCAAGAGAGGTTAAATGGCTGCTGAAATGTACACAACTAGTAAAGGCAGAGCCAGGCCTGGAGAGTTTGTCTTCTTGGACCCTGAGTCCTGAGCATTGGCTTCCACGTCATGGTTGCTTCTAAACAAACAAGATGGTGGTTGGTGGAAAACAGTGTCCACAGCACCCAGAAATGGTGCTGCCCCTGGTTTGGGCCTGAGGCATCTACCTAAGGACTCCCTGAGTTGCTTTGGTGGAACATGGCCCTGTGTGCCTGCCTGTTCCTCTCTCTAGATAAAGTTTGTCTCTGAAGTGAGATTTTCTTATCTGCTACTGGAGAAGTTTTCTGAAGGATGCTGACTATTGGTGCTCTGCATTTGACTCCCAGGCTGGAGAAGAACAGCAGTTGCTATAGGAAGGACAGCTATAAGGAAGGGCTTCCTGATAGGGTAGGGGGATAATAGGACCTACTTTTAGAGCAGCTGTAGGGTTAAATTTTTTAAAAATATGTGTATAGGATTTCACAGTGTCTACCATATAAAAAGTTAGCTACCTAGCAGGTAGTAAGGATTCTACTAGTTTTTAGTAGTAAAAACAGAAATAGCAGTGATAACTAAGAAGCTGGGGTTAGAAGAGCCCTATGACAAAATTTCCTTCAGGATTAAGATCAAGAGAAAGGTTTTGTCTTTTTTCTCCCCCAAACTTACTTACTTCTTGGTCCTAACTAACCCCTGTGATTTCTTTTTAGCCCAAGCTGCAAGAAGACTCAATTAATCCAACTTCTTTCAGTTTTTTAAAAATTTCTGCATTAATTCTCACCCCCTTTCTATCCTCCTTCCTATATTAGATTTTGTAAATGGATTAACATCAAGTCTGTTCTGGAAGGATGTGGGATACAAATTAGTTGAATGCAAAATAAATCTAGTACTTATTGTTCATGGCCAGATGATTTACATAGACATCTCACTTGTCTCCCTGTAATACTATGAATCAATGATTTTACACAGCAAGTACTTAATCTATATAATGAATATAAAAATATCTAGTAAGTGCTATTAATTTAGTTACTGTTCATAAATGATATCTCCAATAATACAAACATTAAACCTAATAAGAGGCCATTATTGTGGTTTGGGTCTGAAATTGTCCCTGCAAAAGCTCATGTTTCAAAAACATGGTCTCCAATACAGTAAAGTTTAGAGGTAGGACTTTTAGAAAAAGATTAGATTATGAGAGCTATGACTTCATCAGTCGATTAATCCATTTAGTGGGATAAAAATTTGAATGGACTACTGGGTGGTAACTGAGCAGGTGGAGTATGGCTGAAGGAAATAGATCTCTGGGGCACTTATGTCTTGTGCCTGGTTCTTCTCTCTCTGCTTCCAAACTACCATGAGCAAAGCAGGTTTCCTCCACCATGCCCTTTTCCCATGATGTTTCTGCCTTGGAACCAGCAGACCATGGACTGAATCTCTGAAACCATGAGCCAAAATACATCTTTCCTCCTCTAAGTTGTTCTTGTCAAGTATTTTGATTATAGTGATTAAAAAAAAAAACTGTCTGATATGGGTGTGTTTTCCTAAATTTCTCACTCATACAATTCTCTGGTAAAACTGGCTTGTGCTTCCTTGGTGAAGAGTGTGTGTGTGTGTGTGTGTGTGTGTGTGTGTGTGTGCGTGTGTTTCTTCCCTGGCTGAGTTCTACCTGTCTTTAGGCCTTCATGTCTTACCCTATCCAGCCATTCATTCACTCGTGTGACAGGTATTTATTGAACCCCTGCTGTACATCCGGCCCTGAGTTATAGTAGGTTTCCCATAGTTTTCAAGCCCTCCATGGTCAAGTATTCTTTCAAAGCCTAATGGAGGTTAGTGACTGGCATATTCGTTAGGTACTTGGTATCTGCTGTCTGGCCTTGTAAATTGCTTTTTCATGAATGGTTTTCTGTCTCTCTCATCAGAGTATGGTCCTCTCTGGGACAAGAATTTTATTTTAGTAATCTTTGAATCCCCAGCACCTACCCAAGTACATTTCCCTACATGTATAACTTCTCAATAAATGGTTTTATTGATATTAACATCACATCATTCTGGAAATTCAAAATAAAATAAGTAGATATTACATGGGAAGTGAAATTTGATGCCTTCATCCTCAGAAAAATTTGTCATGTGGACATATCAATGAACATTGAAGGGACAAGATTAGTGGCTGATGGGACAGTCCAAGTCACAGATTAGTAAGGCTGCAGACAAATGTCTAAGGAAAACTGACTGCATGAGTGCAAAGGTTGGATCCGGCCAGACTACAGCAGAGAAATGAATGGACACTCAACACCACATTTCTATAATACTGCCTAGAAAAGCATGATGAATGCAGTAATGATAATGACTAGGGGTTGTTCTTACTGAGAATGGACAAGTGCATCATGAATAATACCATCACTAAGCACTAAGTTAAATAGAATCTGTCCTGAAGCATCACCTTGCAGCATAGGAAGATGGAAAATGAGAGCTGCCAATCAAAGCATTGTTTATCACAATGCAAAATTCATTAACTGGTAAGAACAGTGATATTTAATTTGGAGGTAGATATGTTATAAGATGTAAAAGTAAACAACATATAAATATCTCTGGGGAACCAAAAGCCAATATTTCAATTTATACAGCAGCATGGCTGTCAAATGTTTTTGTGGATTCCAATAGAGTGAACTTGCAAAGCACCATTTAGGAAGAAAGTCCTTTTGTATCTGTGAGACTAAATCCAAATCTCAACAGCTCTTCAGCTACATTGCAAGAATATCACTGAACACGAACTCCTCTCAGATCTTTTTGGTTGTTCTCAAACTTGACGCATCAACAGATTTACCTTCTTCAATCTTGTTTTCAAAAAGCAAATTGTTGTGTTTCACCTCTAGAGATTTTGACTCAAAAGATCTTTTTTTTTTTTTTTAAACTTCCTAGGTGTTTCTGGAAATTGATAGAGCTTGGGGTCCATTAGTCTAAAGCTTTTTCCTCTACACTAGACCAAAGGCTGGCAAAGGAAGGTGGTCCCTGATGAGGTACCCCATGATGAGTAATTGGGATCATAAAACTTACGCATATGAACAAAGAAAAAATAATCACAGTAAGAAAGGAGGATTGAGGGTGGATTAAATACTGCATAGAGGGACTGGAGATGTAGCTCAGCAGTAGGGCACTTGCCTAGCATGCATGAGGCCTGGGTTTGATCCCCAGCATCACACACACACACACACACACACACACACACACACACACGCGCATGTGCTTGTTACATAGAGTGTCCCTAGACTGGAGAAGGCACAGAGTATCCTTGTGGCATCAGCAAAGCCTCAGAAATGACACTAAGAAGGGAACAGGGAGGAAGACCAGCCAGTTGGGGTGCAGGGACACATATGTGAGTTGCTGGAAATAAATCTATCTTACAGATATTTAGCAAGTTCCACATAATTCTCTTTTAAGAACAGTACTCGCATACAATGGCCCTGTGGAAAATGGGACTCAAATCAATAATCCCCAACCAAGTGAAGTTATAGACACTGTAATTATTGGTTTGATTTCACAATGTCCCACTTTCCCCCTCCATATCTCTCCAAAGAGCTCATCAGAATGGCATCCAGGCCTAAGCACATCCAGTTTTCCCTTTGTAATACTTTTTTTTTTAACTTAATGATTTTATTTTATTTTTGCAAGATAAGTATTGTTTTTTTATTTAGTTAATTTAATTTGTTATACATGCTTTTAGAGTGCAATTCCTTTCATATTACATATAAAGAGCACAGTTTTCCAAGTCATTGGTTTTACACAAAATATTTTCATACCATTTGAGTTTTTATACATGAACTTAGTATATTGATGTCAAACTCCTTCTGCCATTGTCTCTATCCCCTTGCCCTTTTCCCTCCTCTTCCCCCCTTTTTTCTATTTAACATTCCTTCATTCCTCTCATCCCCCCTCCCTTGCCACTATAATTCAGTATCATCCTAGCAAAGGAATTAATCTACCTTTGGGATTGGCTGACATCACTTAGCATTATTTTCTCCAACTCCATCCATTTACCTGCAAATGCCATGATTTTATTCTCTTTTAGTGCTGAGTAGTGTTCCATTGTGTATATATATACCAAAGTTTCCCTATCCATTCATCTATTGATGGGCATCAGGGTTGTTTCCACAATCTAGCCATTGTGAATTGTGCTGCTATGAACACTGATGTAGCTGTGTCCCCGTAGTATGCTTTTTTTTTTTTTTTTTTAAATATTTTTATTTATTTGCTTTTTTGTACACAATGCGTTTTATTCAATGCGTTTTTATTTGTATTGGTGTGAGGATCGAACCGGGTCGCCCACATACTAGGCGAGCGCTCTACCACTGAGCCACAATCCCAGCCCCGTAGTATGCTTTTTTAAAGTCCTTTGGGTATAGACCAAGGAGTGGGATAGCTGGTCAAATGGTGGTTCCATTCCAAGTTTTCCTAGGAATCTCCATACTGCTTTCCAAATTGGCTGCACCAATTTGCAGCCCCACCAGCAATGTAAGAGTGTGACCTTTTCCCCACACCCTCACCAGCATTTATTGTTGTTTGTGTTTTTGATAGCTGCCATTCTGACTAACATAAGATGAAATCTTAGAGTAGTTTTGATTTGCATTTCTCTAATTGCTAGAGATGTTGAACATTTTTTCATATATTTGTTGATTGATCGTATATCTTCTTCTGAGAAGTGTCTGTTCAGTTCCTTAGCCCATTTATTGATTGGGTTGTTTGTTTTTTTGGTGTAAAGGTTTTTGAGAGATTTATATATCCTTGAAGTTAATGTTCTGTCTGATGTGCATGTGGTAAAGATTTGCTCCCATTCTTTAGGTTCTCTGTTCACCTCACTGATTGTTTCTTTTGCTGAGAAGAAGCTTCTTAGTTTGAATCCATCCCATTTATTAATGTTTGGTTTTAGTTCTTGCGCTATAGGGGTCATATTGAGGAAGTTGGGGCCTAATCCAACGTGTTGGAGATTTGGGCCTACTTTTTCCTCTATTAGGTGCAAGGTCTCTGGTTTAATTCCTAGGTCCTTGATCCATTTTGAGTTGAGTTTTGTGCATGGAGAGAGATAGAGGTTTAATTTCATTTTATTACATAAGGATTTCCAGTTTTCCCAACATCATTTGTTGAAGAGGCTGTCTTTTCTCCAATGTATGTTTTTGGCACCTTTGTCTAATATTAGATAACTGTAGATGTGTGGGTTAGTCTCTGTGTCTTCTATTCTGTACCACTGGTCTACTGGTCTATTTTGGTGCCAATACCATGCTGTTTTAGTTACTATTGCTTTGTAATACAAGGTCTAGAATAGTAATGCCACCAGCTTCATTCTTCTTGCTAAGAATTGCTTTGGCTATTCTGGGTCTCTTATTTTTCCAGATGAATTGAATGATTTCTTTTTCTATTTCTATGAGGAATGATATTGGGATTTTTATTGGGATTGCATTGAAATTGTACAGTGCTTTTGGTAGAATAGTCATTTTGACAATATTAGTTCTACCTATCCATGAACAAGGTAAATCTTTCCATCTTCTAAGATCTTCTTTAATTTCTTTCTTTAGTGTGTTGTAGTTTTCATTGTACAGATCTTTCACTTCTTTTGTTAGGTTGATTCCCAAGTATTTTATTTATTTATTTTTTTGACGTTATAGTAAATGGGGTGGATTTCCTAGTTTCTCTTTCTGAGGATTTGTTGCTGATGTACAGAAATGCCTTAGATTTATGAGTATTCATTTTATATCCAGCCACTTTGCTGAATTTGTTTATTAGATCTAGAAGATTTCTGGTGGAGTTTTTTGGATCTTCTACGTATAGAATTATATTGTCTGCAAATAGTGATAGTTTGAGTTCTTCTTTTCCTATCCGTATCCCTTTTATTTCTTCCGTCTGTCTAATTGCATTGGCTAGGGTTTTAAGAACTATGTTAAATAATAGTGGTGAAAGAGGACATCCCTATCTTGTTCCGTTCTTAGAGGGAATGCTTTCAGCTGATCTCCATTTAGGATGGGGCTTAGCATAGATGGCCTTTACAATGTTGAGGTATGTTTCTGTTATCCTATTTTTTCTAGCATTTTGAACATGAAGGGGTGCTGTATCTTGTCAAATGCTTTCTCTGCGTCAATTGAGATGATCATATGATTTTTATCTTTGAGTCTATTGATGTGGTGAATAACATTTATTGATTTCCTTATGTTGAACCAACCTTGCATTCCTGGAATGAACCCCACTTGATTGTGATGTACTATTTTTTTGATGTGTTTTTGTATTCGATTTGCCAGAATTTTATTGAGGATTTTTGCATCTGTATTCATTAGTGATATTGGTCTGAAGTTTTCGTTCTTTGATTTGTCTCTGCCTGGTTTTGGAATCAGGGTGATATTGGCCTCATAGAATGAGTCTGGAAGGGTTCCCTCTTTTTCTATTTCATGGAATAGTTTGAGAAATATTGGTGTTAGTTCTTCTTTAAAGGTCTTGTAGAACTCAGTTGTGTATCCATCTGGACCTGGGATTTTCTTGATTGGTAGTTTTTTTATGGCATCCTCTATTTTTTTGCTTGAAATTGATCTATTTAAGTTGTGTATGTCATCCTGATTTAGTTTGAGCGTATCATATATTTCTAGAAATTTGTAAATGTCTTCATTATTTTCTATTTTGTTTGAGTATAGATTTTCAAAATAATTTCTAATTATCTTCTGTATTTCTGTAGTGTCCATCGTGATGTCTCCTTTTTCATCACATATATTGGTAATTTGGGTTTTTTCTCTCCTTTTCTTAGTTAGCATAGCTAATGGTTTATCAATTTTATTTATTTTTTCAAAGAACCAACTTTTGGTTCTGTTGATTTTTTCAATTGTGTTTTTTGTTTCAATTTCATTGATTTCGGCTCTGATTTTAATTATTTCCTGTCTTCTACTGCTTTAATTTGTTCTTCTTTTTCTAGGGCTTTGAGGTGTAATGTTAATTCATTTATTTTTTGACCTTTTCTTCTTTGAAGGAATGAACTCCATGCAATGAATTTTCCTCTTAGTACTGCCTTCATAGTTGCCAGAGATTTCGATATGTTGTACCGGTGTTTTCATTTACCTCTAAGAATTTTTTAAATCTCCTTTTTGATGTCTTCTGCAACCCATTGTTCATTCAATAGCATATTATTTAGTCTCCAGGTGTTGGAGTAGGTTTTTTTTTTTTTTTTATTATTGTCGATTTCTAGTTTCATTCCATTATGATCTGATAGTATGCAGGGTAGAATCTCTGCTTTTTTATATTTGCTTAGAGTTGCTTTATGAAATAATATATGATCTATTTTAGAGAATGATCCATGTGCTGCTGAGAAGAAAGTGTACTGACTTATTGATGGATAATATACTCTCTATATATCAGTTAAATCTAAGCTATTGATTGTATTATTGAGTTCTACAGTTTCTTTGTTTAGCTTTTATTTGGAAGATCTATCCAGTGGTGAAAGCAGTGTGTTACAGTCACCTATAATTATTGTATTGTGGTCTATTTGGTTCTTGAACTTGAGAAGGGTTTCTTTGATGAACGTGGATGCTCTGTTATTTGGGGCATATATATTTATGACAGTTATTTCTTGTTGATGTATGATTCCCTTAAGTCGTATGAAATGCCCTTCCTTATCTCTTTTGATTACTTTTGGCTTAAAGTCTACTTTGTTTGATATGAGGATGGAAACCCCTGCTTGCTTACGTAGTCTGTGTGAGTGGTATATTTTATCTCATCCTTTCACCTTCAGTCTGTGGGCACCTTTTTTTATGAGATGCGTCTCTTGAATGCAGCATATTGTTGGGTCTTTTTTTTTTATCCAATCTATCAGCCTATGCCTTTTAATTGGTGAGTTTAGGCCATTAACATTCAGGGTTATTATTGAGATATGATTTGTATTACCAGTCATTTTAAAGTTTATTTAATTCTATTTTATTTTTGATATTTAGCTTGACTTGATTTCTCTTATACTTAGTTTTCCTTTATTGTTGTTCTTCCCTTTGAAGGTTTCTATTGTTGTTTTTCAATTCCTCCTCGTGGAATATTTTGCCAAGGATGTTCTGTAGTGCAGGCTTTTTTCTTGTAAATTCTTTTAGCTTTTGTTTATTATGGAAGGTTTTTATTTCATCATCAAATCTAAAGCTTAATTTTGCTGGATATAAGAATCTTGGTTGGCATCTCTTATCTTTTAGAGCCTGGTATATGTTGTTCCAGGCTCTCCTTGCTTTGAGGGTCTGGGTTGAAAAAAACTGCTGTGATGCGAATTGGTTTTCCTCTATAGGTTATCTGATTTTTCTCTCTTATGGCCTTTAAAATTCTATCCTTATTTTGTATGCTAGTCATTTTCATTATAATGTGCCTTGGTGTAGATCTGTTGTAATTTTGTATATTTGACGTCCTAAATGCTTCTTGTATTTGATTTACAAATTTGTTCTTCTTGTTTGGGAAATTTTCTGATATTACTTTATTAAAGAGATTTTGCATTCCTTTGGATTGATTCTCTGCACCTTCCTCAATTCCAATAAATCTTATATTCAATCTTTTGATGGTATCCCATATTTCTTGGATATTTTGTTCATGGTTTCTTACTGTCTTTGCTGTGTGGCCTACTTTATTTTCAATATTATATATTTTGTCCTCATTGTCTGAGGTCCTATCTTCCAAGTGATCCAATCTATTGGTGATACTATCTATTGAGTTTTTTAGATGGTCTATTGTTTCTTTCATTTCAAGTGTTTCTGTTTGTTTTTTTCTCAGACTCTCTTATTTCTTTCTTGAAGTAATCTTTTGCTACCTGTATTTGATCTCTTATCTCTTTGTTGAAGAGATCAATTTTTGCCTGTATCTGCTCACTTAGGTCATTTTTTAAATCCCGAATCATTTTAATTATTTATATTCGGAACTCCTTTTCTGACATTTCACCTACTGTGCTTTCTATGGATTCTATTGCTGTAGTATCTTGGTTTGTTTGGGGCATTTTCCTCCCTTGTTTTTTCATGATATCTATGTGTATTCTCCTCTTGCAGTGTAAGTCTGAGGTATTACTGTTTCTGTCCTATTATCTTAAATCTTCCCGATGCCTCACTTTTAATGGAAAGATCAATATTACAGCATTTAAAATAGCCAACGTTTTGCCATATATCAGTTAGTTTCTATTTTTATATTTACAATTTTGACACTTTAACCTTAAATGATGAGATCAATTATCTTCTACCATTTCGTCAGTATTTTTGTGTGGTGGTTCACAGTATCTAATGGTAGAAGGGGGGGGACTTATGGGTTGGCTAAAACACTTGTGAGGTAGGATGTGAGAAGATAGAGGTATTAGATTATTTGACTAGTGAGAGGGTAATCATGGGAATTAGAGTGTTAGTAGGAGAAACAAAAGATGGGTATCCCCATGTAGTATTCCCTGTTGCTGGGCCCAGGGCCTATTCCCTGACCTGTAGGCAGAGACGTAAAATACCTGTGGCTCCTGAGTGGACGGGCCTAGCTGGGAAAGCATGCTGTAGGGCCTACCTGGAACTCTTGCAGGCTGGGGCTTGTTCCCCTGCCGAACGAAGCCGGTGCCAGGATGGCGTCTAGATCTACAGATCTGATGCAATCCCCAGCATAGGCAGTCCTCATGCATAGGCACAGTCTCGCACTCTGTCTAGTCCACCAATGGTTGTGGATACCCTCACCTGGCTCTTTTCTGTCACCCTGGCTCTTCTTCTGCGGCTGCACTGTTTCTGCCCTTTGTAAGACTTTTCAAATGTTTCTCAAGAATTTTCAACTCTGAGATAAAAGAGCAGTTGGTTTAAAAATTCGAAGAACCACATTTGCATGGGGACATTTGAGAGAGGTCACATTCAGACACATTTTATAGCTGTGCCCACTTGGGAATAGGGCAGAAAGGAAGCCTACCAAAGAATGTTACCATGGGGCCAACCCTGGCCTAACTATCCCTACTACCAAGTATTGTTAGGGACAATTAGGGAAGCTAAAAAATATCATAAAATTGGGAAACTGAGTGACAAGGAGGAAAAAGTGATAGGACATGGGAGAAGATCAGGACACATCTCTTTCAGTCAGCTTTTTGTTGCTGTGACAAAATACCAGAGGAAATCAACTTAAAGGAGGAAAGATTTATTTTGACTTATGGTTTCAGACCATTATCAGTGGGATCCACTGTTTCTAGGCCTGTGGTGAGGCAGAACGCCACCGTGGAAAGACCTGGTTGAACAAAATGGCTCCCCTCAAGGAAGCTGGGAAACAGAGAGTGAAAGAGAAGAGGCTGGAAATGAGGTACAACCCCCAAGGACACCACCCCAAGGATCCCTTCATCTAGGTCCCACCTTCTACAATTTCCACAACCTCTAAGAGTCCATTCAGCTATGGATTCCTTGATTGGTGAATTCCGCTGATGAGGTCAGAGCCCTCATGATCCAATCACTTCCCAGAAGCCCCATCTCTGAACATTGCTTCATTGGGGAACCAATCCTTCAACACACAAGCCTTTGGGGGACATTTCAAATCCAAACCATAGCAATCCTTTCAGTTGAGGTATGGAAACCACTTATTAGTATCTTTGATTGTAGCCATGAAAATGTGCATGATGCCAAGATTAAAAAAGAAATGGGATGAGCAATGGTTGTGCAGCCACCTCCCCTACCCCACTGGTGCCATCAGTGAGAATTGTCAAAATATAATCATTTCAGTTGTGCCTCTGGTTTCTAAAACTGATGTACAGAAAATAAAAAATAATTCAAGTAGTTAATAGAAATGAGCCCCAGAGAAAAGTTAAATGATTCCAATTCTTTTCAGGAAAATAAAAGCCAGAAAAGGGACTTAATAGAGCATTTAAATATAGGAGAGTTATTTTAAGGAGAAAAGCTCTTCTCTGACTTAGCACGGCTTTGATGAGAGGAAGTCACTATCATTTCCAGAAGAGGTTAATTGACTTCTAAGGAAAACTTTCTGGCTGGGAGGATTGTCACACATGGATTACTGAGGAATTTGGGGACCCTTTTTTGCTAGAAGACTTTACAATGAGAAGAAACAGACTGTCATCTGAAGTGAGAGAATTCTGGCAGGGAAAAGAAGAGATGGGTGTGCAGCACCCTTAAAAATGGAGCCACTCAGGCTCTGCTGTTCTATCAAATGAAATGAGGGATTTTTATAATAGTTGTGGTAGCAACCCCCATCAGCCCTCATCCAGAGCTTACCCTGAGCCTGCATTGATGTTAGCATTCTACACCTCAACACCTTTCTTCTTCTTCAGAACAAGCCCATGAGCAAGGTAATGCATTTTACAGGTAAGGAAACTGAGGCACACAGAGGATAAGTCATCCGTTCAAAGTCACATGTGGGCAAGAGGTAGAATGGCTTTGGGGTCCTGTAGTTGGTCCTTGAGAGTCCCATATGAACCTACCATAAGAACGTGCACCTCCATTTTAGTTTGAAACAAAGAATTGATTTCCTTTCCTACCTCTAACTCCTGGCACTTCAAGGATGCAAGAATGAAGAGTTAGAGAGCTTTATCTGAACAACATATTTTTTTTTCAGTTTTATTAAGATTTAAAATAAATTATACATATTTGTGGTGTACAATAGGATGTTTCAATATATATTAAATGACTAAATCAACCCAAATGACAATCAACCTAAATCACTTCACTGTGTGTGTGTGTGTGTGTGTGTGTGTGTGTGTAACATTTAACATCTAATCTTATAGCAATCTTCAAGTATACAATGTATTGCTGCTAACTATAGTCATCATGCCTAACAATAGACCTCTTAAACTTTTTCTTCTTAAATTTTGTGTCTTTTGACCAACATCTTCCCAACACCTGCTCTCAGCCCCAGGTCCCCACCCCCACAACCCCATAACCACCATTCTGCTTTCTTCTTCTGAGTTCCACTTTTTAGGATTCCATATGTAATAAAGAGCATGCAATTTTTGTCGTCTGTGACAGGCTTATGTCACAAGACATAATGTCTTATGAGTTCATCTATGTCATCACAAATGACTATATTCTGTTCCTTATTGATTTTAAAACTCGTGATTGAATGAAGGAATTCTTTGAAGACCAGATTGTTTCCCAGGACCTTTTCCTGTTTCTCTACAGTCGAGAGGAGGTGTGCCTCAGGACACACAGCTTGGTGGAAGTAGGCCATCTCCTAGCCCCAGCTCAGGATCCACCTACAGTTATGAACTAGCGTTCAAATCTTTTATTAATATACATCTGACTGCCTTGTTCCAATGAGGATTTAAGTCATTTCAAGGCAAAAATCGGTTCTTAGTTTCAAATAAACCAGTAACCCCACTACTCCAACCCACCAAAAGACTTTCAAGTGTATTTACCCATTACTACCAGATGTCACAGAAAACATGGCTCTCATCCTGTTTTAGTCTAATCAGACAAGGTGAGCAAAAGAATAAAATATCGTGTGTGTGTGTGTGTGTGTGTGTGTGTGTGTGTGTGTGATTGTTGAGAAATGGCCTTGAGATGCTAAAGGAAGGCTGTTTTCAGGTTGGGGTAGGGATGGAAAAGGAAGAAGACATGATGAGAAAGAACTTTGCTCCCACTGGGGAGCAGTGGCACACACATGGAATCCCAGAAACTCAAGAGACTGAAGCAGTAGGATTGCAAGTTCAAGGAAAACCTCAGCAATTTAGCAAGACCCTCAGCCAAATTGTGTCTCAAAAATAAAAACGACTGGGGATGTGGCTCAGTGATAAAGCACCCCTGAGTTCCATCCCAATATTAAAAAAAAAAAAATGCTCCCTAACTATTAGGTCCTCAACCAAAGACAAATGGAAAAGTTGATGCTGGTTTCATGGTTTTTTGGAGACTTCTGGAAAAGAGATCTTGGAAGGGAATGTCCAGGTTTTAGTCAAGGTCCCTCTTAGCTTGGACCACAATAACTTGTTCCCAAGCACTTGTGATTGTCTATAACCCAGAGGGCTTCATTCCTGACATGAGTTTTATTCAGAAGAAAACTGTTTATAACTTAGGAACATTTGGTGTTTGGGGTTTTTATCTATGTACCCCTTATTTTGCCTAAAGCAATGCTACTTAGGTTAGCTCCATTTGAGAATTTATCTTTAACTCTCACTCTGGAAAATGAGTCAGAAAAAACCAGGGCCCAACCTTCCTCCTACCTTCTCTCACCTTATATCTGTTTTAACAGGGCAGTGTTAGTCTTGTCCCTGGAGGGCCTCTCAAGTCCAAGTCCTGCCCCACGTGAGAAGAACTTTGAGTGATTTGACATGATGCTCCCAGGAAGAGGGCAACAGTCCCAGACCAGGACTCGTAGCTCAGCTCACCATTGACCAGCCCCTTCCCACCAGTAAATCTCACTCTCAACCCCTATAGCCAATAACCATTGAGGGGCTGCAAGGAGCCACTTCCGGTTTGATGCTCAATGGTCTCCATTTGGAGATGCTCCAGACTCCGTGGAACTTTGGTAGCGTGTTGGAAGGCAAGTGGCAGCCAGGCAGTTCTGCACCATGAGAGCCAAGGCCTATGCCTTTGCAGTCCATCTGCCCCGCATTCTCACCCAATAGGCCAGGACCAGAGTCCCAAGAGTTTAACAAAATGGCAGAGAGTGGCGACAAATGGGTCAGAGATGGTCAAAAAAGGCTAGAAGAGAAGCAGACAAGCTAGTAAATTGATATCATCCTACGTCGCAATGTCAGGAGTTTCAAACATTGTTATCAACCCCTTAAAATTTGTTCAAGGGGTACAGAAAACACACACACACACACACACACACACACACACACACACACACACACACACACACACACCATCTTGTATACAATTCCAGGGGGAGTTTCATGAGCATCCTGAAGCCAAGCTGTGCGCATAGGCACGAGGACCTGCAAAAGACCCCACACAGCATAGTCAGACACATTGTCCCAGTGAAGGCGGAGGGCTGGATTTGGCCCTGTCACTGCTCCATCTCTCAATGTATACTTTAGGACTTGCAGTCCCAGCAGGAAATAGAATACTGTAGTCCTGGAGGCAGACCTAGTTTGGGTTTCAGCTCAGAGCTTACTAGCTGAGTGACTTTGCCAAGTGTATAACTTCTCTGAGCCTCAGTTCCAGCTCTGAAAAATAGGACGAATGACAGTGCCTATCTTGTGGGGTGTTTAAAGATTAAATGACACACTGCCTGGCACAGTGCTAAGCATATAGGTGCTCAAAATATATTAGTTGGGAGCAGGTTCCACCGTAAATCATGCCATCACACAGCTCTATTAAGTGGACAGGGCTTAAGATTAAGACACCATTAGCAGACCCCAGAGATAACAGAAACCAGGATACTCTCGGAATCAGTCACTCCATCTGTCACATCCTCTGCACTCTGTTCTGTGAGCAAGGAGCAGGCAGAGGAGTGTGTGTGAGGAGACCTCAAATCCGGGGCAATTTTATAAGACTGAAAAAAATGTAAGCAACCAAAAAGCTCCATTACATGACAAGACATACACACGGATATGGTAGACATCCCGAGAACCTCCTGAGAACTCCAGTTTGCAATTTGCTGGAAGAGTAAATTAAAAGGGAAAATGTGCCATAATGAGATTCTTCTCAGCAAGCTAGTAACTGCAACCCCCTGAGGATGCCCTGAATCCCACACTACCACAGCTCCAAGGGGATCATCACAAAACCTCAGGAACTAAAGAAGTTCCAGTATAAACTTTTTTTTTTTTTTGTACCAGGGATTGAACCCAGGGGTGCTTAACCACTGAGCCACATCCCCAGCCCTTTTTATTTTTTATTTTGAGACAGGCTCTCACCCAGTTTCTCAGAGCCTCACCAAGTTACTGAGGGTGGCTTAAACTTGCGATTCTCCTGCCTCAGCCTGCAATGCTGGGATTACAGGCGTGCACCAAACCAGTAAAAATTCTTAAGGCGTTTTCCATAGGTACGACCCAGCAAATTCCACGTTAAAATATTTCCTTGGCAACATCTACCAAAAGGAGCCCATTTCTCTTCTCTTTGTTTTTAAGACAGCCACCAGTCAGGGTGTTTAGAGGCGGGAGAAGAGGAGGAAGTGGTGGGACAGGAAGTGGAGGGAAATTAAAGGGCCTTTGTAGAGGCTGGAGTGCAGATCGGTGGTGCATGTCCCAGCTCCTGAGTTCCAAACCAGCACCAAAACAAAAAAAAAAAGGTTTTCTGAATAGGGGAAAAAGGAAAAATGCCCCTTCAATTCTGCACAGTCTTGCTATGGAATGCTTGTTTATTAGTTTGGGGGTAGTTATGATTTTGTACCTGTGGTTTTCTAGCTCCAGATTCAGCAGTAATATCCTTGGACTGTAAGCACCTATAAAACAACTTCACCTTGGAATCCAATTAATCTATCTGTGCGTGAGCAAAATCATTACTCCCCACTGACATCAGGAACCAGATGAAGCCAAACCCACTGGGTGCCAAACTTGGAGCTTCAGTCTATAGCTGGCAGCTTATACATGCAGGTCACTTGTAGACAGAGGCATAAAGCATATGGCTTAGAATTAATACAGGAGCAGGGCAATCATTCATCAGAAACATGCATTTAGTTCTGGAGTCTTCACTTTAAATCTGCTATATGCAATCCATTTTTCTGCCTCAAAAAATAACCGAATTAAAACCCAGTAAGGCCAGGAGACAAGAGGCACCTCGCTGCTGAGTTTGTCTACTCATTGGCCTTTGTACTGGTGTTGAAACTCATTTGGCCAGTGCAGCATTGATTGTCATGCTGGGTGAGCCTCAAAAGAAAACCTCATACTGAATAATACTTTAGCTGTTAGTCTCTAGCTGGTGCTTCACACTGTAAATTAAACTCTGTGGATAAATCATTCAGGAAAGGCTCAGTTGATTCGAGACAGACCTAGGGAGGTTTACTCAGGAGATCCTTTAGGGAGGAGTAGGGCAGGCAAGAACGGGGCCAAGTTCAACTGCAGACCCTCCCTCTGTCTGCATGGAGCCTATGGAGCCCTGGGAGAAGTGATGGTGGGGGAGGCTTCAGACCCAGAGACCCATGGAACCCAAGCAGCTGGTTCCAGAGGTTCAAGTGGGAGAGCTCAAGGGCAGTCTCTGGATGCTGGAGAAAAAGAAGTCCAGGCTCAGGTCAGGAAAAGGGTGGGGCTTTGTATTGTGGAGCTCAGGAAATGCCGCTTTGCTTTGAAGCAAGGAATCCAGCTGGAATCTTCCCATCTCAGGGCAAAGTCTCACCTTCCTCTGAGACACTGACCTAACTCCAAAAGGCACAGGTGCCAGGGGCTAAAGCAAGGCTGGTTGAGGCCTGGGCAGGGTGGACTGCTGTATACAGGCATGCACTAAGAAACTCAGGGACTGCCCCTTCTTTACAAAGCCGCACTAACACATACATGTACATATCCACATTCATGTATACACAAACACGACACAGGCATACCACACACATGCATCATACATGTCACACATGCACACACTCATCACACATAACACACCACACACAGGTATATATGTACCATGTATGCATATGCACATCTATCACATATACACTATAAACACGCCATACTACACACCCAGCACACCACACAACATACATACATGTACATCACACCACTTACCACACACACATGAATATACACTACACACACATATCACACACATACCTCAGACACATGTGCCACCATATACCACACATATCCCATGCACACCATACCACTCATACACCAAACATAGCACATGCCACTCATATATATGCAACACACACACACACACACACACACACACACACACACACACACAAGGCTGGCTGACTTTAGAAAAGCAAGGTGATCCATGTTGGAGCAGGGGACCCTTGGCTCATTCCATGCCGGGTTCGGCCCAGTGAGCGGTAACACAGATTCCTCAGACAGGAGAATCTTCAGGGCCTGAGTTCCCAGTCTGGACACATGGCTGTCATCTGGTCCCTTAGGGCAACAGAACATCTTAAGGGTAAGTACCATAGGAGACTGAAAGGCTGGAATGATGACATCAATGATTAGTATTTATTTTCCAGTGTTTTTTGTCTGTTGCACCCCTCCTGTGGGCCAGGCTCCTTGCTGGGTGTAGTACAGAGTTGAACACCAATTCTACCAGCTGTTCTGGGACCAGGTGCTTCTGTACTCATCTTTAAATAGGGAAACAGAAGCAGGACATTGTCAGGCAGCTTACCTAAGATATGGGACCTACAGCAAAAGCAGGTCTTTAACTGGTCTATCTAGCTCCAGAGCCCACATTTTCTACTTCTGAACTACACTGCCATTGTGTTGAGAGATTTTAGATGCCCTTGAGAAAAAGATATATGATAAAATGTACCAGTGGAAGTCTAGGCGGTGAGATCAAGCAGATGAATGTGGAATAAATTTGTTTTTAATTAAATCTTCCACAAAATTTTAAAAATATATTACTGTCTACTGAGTTGCAAAAAAAAAAAAAATGTTTCTCAGCACCAGCCACAGCCACCAAGTTATCAGAGGATTTATAAAAATATAAGCCACCTTTGTAGACATCTCATTGTAGAAGCTCCACCACAGAACTGAATTGGCCTTGGAGCTCTTGACCTCTGCTCCAGGCAGTAACTGAAGAGAGATCACTCTCCCCTTGTGAAGGCCCCTTATCTGAGAAATATCTGTTTGCTGTAGGATCAAATGAATGGTTCTCAATTAACTCAGAAAGCTGTCAACAAAAATGGTTTGGCACTTAACTTTATACTCTGTGTTATTGGGGTGATCATCCAAAGATATAGACATCAACGGCATACACTGGTAGGGCAAGTTTCCAAAGCCATTGTGGAAGCAGTTCCTGTCACTTGGGTGGCTCCGTCTCTCCACCCCCATCTTGAGGCTAATGATCGAGTGGGAGCAATGCTCTGGTTTGCTGCAATCAGATGACAGGGGCAGAGACTTTGGTCAATGACACGTGCAAATTCAGTAGACACCATGTCCCCACAGGTCTTCAGTTCCTGACAAACTGTAAGAAGTAACAGGGACAAGCCAGTCAAGGACAACTGCAAAGCAAAACTTTTTCTCAAAATTAAAAAAAAAATCAAAAATTAAAGAAAAAAGTCTGAATCAATGAACTAAGAATTCCCAAGGAGGAACAACGGAACCCTTGTTAAGCCTGGCACCTGCCTCCCTGAAAATCACCTTCCCTTTAGGACTATTTTAGGGTTGTCTATCACCCTGCTATAGTTTGAATGTCTCTATTAAAACTTGTGCTGAAATTTAATCCCCATTGTGAGGTATTAAGAGGCAGGACCAGAAAGAACTATTAAGAGGTGATTATTCATGGGGGCAGAGATCTACAAGTGGATTAATCCACTTATTGATTAATGGATTATTGGGTTATTCATAGAATAGCTCTGGTTTAAAGGGAGCTCTCTCTGGCGAGCTTTCTCTGTCTTGCCCTGCGATGTCCTCTGCCATGTTATGATGCAGCAAGGAGGCCCTCACCCGATGTGACCACCTGATCTTGAATTCTCAGCCTTCAGAGCCATGAGGTGCATAAACCTTTATTCTTTATAAATTACTAAGTGTGTGCTATTTAATTATTGCAACAGAAAACAAATTATGATAGATCAGTTCTTTTGTAAAGCTCTGGCCTAACTGTGGAGATAAACTTCCAATCATTCTCTATAACACAATTATGAAAATACACTAAAGGTTTATAGATAACAAAAGAGAGAACAAAGAAACTAGACTTCAATCAGATACTCTGGCATTAAAATACTATTATCTCATCCTTCCTAGGATGGCTCTTCTTCTTCTTCTTCTTCTTTTTTTTTTTCTTTTTTTTTTTTTTTTTTTGGTATTGGGGATTTAACTCAGGGGCACTCAACCACTGGGCCACATCCCCAGGCCTTTTTTGTATTTTATTTAGAGACAGGGTCTCACTGAGTTGCTAAATGCCTCGCCATTGCTGAGGCTGGCTTTGAACTCGCAATCCTCCTGCCTCAGCCTCCCAAGTGCTGGGATTACAGGCATACGCCACCACGCCCGGCAGGATAGCTCTTCTTTATCCTAACCTCTGCCTGCCTCCAAGCAGCCAAGGCCATCTTCAATACCTGGAAGCATCATCAATCATGTTCAGATAGCTCAAAACCCAAACCCATGGCTAGACAATGAAGAGTGACAGTTTCTCCCTCAAGTTCAAGATCCCTTTGCTGTACTTCAGATAATCCATTGAGTCAATCTTTTACTTTCCAGACATTTATTGAGCACTTACTATATACTAGACCTTCCAATGGGGCTGAAGATGAAGTGATAGAAAAACTCTATCTCTGCCTCCATGGAGTTATGTTTGTTGATCTCTGGGGTTCCTGCACAAGTCACTGGAGGATTATGCTTCCATCATTAATAATTCTTATGATTTTGTAAAAGGTCATCTTCTGCTCACTTCCACCCCCACCCAACAGCTCAAACAATGAGCTTCATTCATCCCAGAAAGGACTCAGAGGCCATTTGTGCTGTGGTTGGGTTGGGGTTGATGGGCAGCTGCCTTGGATGGCCTGAGTGTCCTTAGTTCTGAGTATCAATAGCACAGACTTTGAGAGGCCACTTTTCATTTAAAGACTGTTCTGTGGTTCCTGATAGCAATGCATTAGGCATCATGGACACATCTGTACCATGGTCATAATCTCTAGATATCTCAAGGTTCCAGAGGAACTCCTTTGATCCTGGGAATTTGTTATTGGATGTGCTCCACCCTGGGATATTGATGGGAATCTCTAAGGACAACGTGGATCAAGGAAGCACTGGGTCTCAATTCAAGTGTGAGGTCAAGGGGCAAGGCTCTGCCGCTCTCAGATCTCTTGAGTCTGAGATGGCCAGACTCAGCTCAGGAGGTGCATCAGGTGGCTGGAGAGGAGCCTGTGACAGAGGGGCTACCTAAACCGGAGTGAGAGAGGTCTGGGCTTCTTCCACCTGAGCCATCTTTATACCCACTCCTTCTTAGAGATGCTCCCCAGAGTCCCAGCTCTGTCCCCAGTCCCCTCTCCAACTTTGACTCCCTATCACACAGACTTCCAGAGGTCCCAGGGATGCCCTCTACTTCCACCAAACAGAACAACAAAATGATGGACACCATTGTATTCTATTTTTTTAAGAGTTTCTCTAATCATTCTTCACTTTATATCACTTTGAGCCTAGATTTTTCTGTGTATTCTAGAAGTGTGCTACATTTTACAATCTGAATGCCAGGTGGGTAACTCTCCATTGGGCTACTAATTACTATTTCCATTACATTTAAGAGACTTCGTAAAAAAAATTTTTTTGATAATTTGTTTTGCCTTGTAATTACAGGTTGTGAAAAAATAAGAAAAGTTTTAATGTGATCTTGGGATTTTCTTTAACAATCACATTGACGTATGAAAGGATCAAAACAGCAACAAGAAGCTGGGCGCAGTCCCAGCTACTTGGGAGGCTGAAGCAAGAGGATTGTTTGAATGCAGGAGTTCAGGGACAGCCTGGGCAACATAGCAAGATTCCATCTCAAAAAACATACAAACAAGCAAAAAACAGGAGCCAGAACATCCTGGAACAGGAACTTGAGACTCAAGTGATGGACGTTGCCAGCACCCTGACAATACCAACATTCCTCTGAATGGTAGGAACTGTTCTATAACATTCTTGGAGTCACATTTCCTAAGTTTCACTTAATGCCAAGGATGACTGGGCCTACAATTTCTCCTGATGTGCTTTGGTCCACAGCAGAAAGTTTCTACCAACTTCTGCTCTGGGTGGAGATATCATCAGAGGCAGGAGTATGTTGCAGAGAGTCAAGAAAAATACTTGACTTCCTTTCTTCCAAGTTTATCCCAAAGCTAACCTTTGCCTATAAATGTGGGCCCAAGGAAGGACTTCCATAGGTTTGTAAATCGGGTACTAAAGAGTGTTAGCAACCAGGAGCTATCCTGAGAGTCCGTTCCACATCAACTGTGTGTTCGTCAGTTTTCTGTTACTGTGACAAATACCTGAGATAATCGACTTATAAAGAGCATAGGTCTATTTGGAGTCACAGTTTCATAATTTTCAGTCCATAGTTACCTGGTCCTGTAGCTTTGGGCCTGTGCTGGCACAGTATAAAATGGCAGAAGCATGTGGTGGAGGAGGCTGCTTACCCTGTGGCAGTCAATCCTTCCTCAGATGAAATGTGAACAAATAAGTCCTAAGCTATCAACTTGCATTTCCAAAGAATTTCCTAAATGTGGAACTCAGAAATGTTGCCCACTGACTTCCTTAGTCTTGCTATGTATCTATGATGCCTACTACTAAGTTTCACTTCTTTTGTGGTTGTATCTATTTTTATAAGTATTTAACTTTAATCTCTCTTTAGCTCCTACATAACAGAAACATTTACCACTGGGTGAGCAAGACTCACCTTTGCCCTACTTTCTCCTGCTCAGTTTTAGAGCAAAAGTCACTAGACAGATCCCTTCACACTCATTTCTTGGAGCACCACGAAAAAAAAGAAAAGTCTGATGGCCACATGTTGGAATCCCATGGCTGGCACCACACTGTCAACACCTGCCAAGTGCTTCTGGGGTTAATTCATCTTCCTAGCTAGAACTGGTAAGCCTGGCCAGCTGCACTGAAAAAAATATTCCCAGCCAAGTCAAATTTATTTCTTCTACTAGAAGAATAATTCATATCTGGGATTCTCCTATTGAGGATTCAGAAATCTAATTCCTACTGGAAGCACAACATCTACTTAGAGAGCCAAGTGCATTTTCTCCCTACCCTTTCCCACAATACCACAGAACATAGTGAGGGCTATTCTGAAAACATCCCAACACCTGCAGGTATGGCAAATCTGTCTTCCTGCACTGATGGATTTTATTGGTACAAGTCACCAATGGCACTAAAATTCAATGTGGGAGACTGGCAGACACAAATCTTTCTTCTATTATGTACCATCGATTGCTACTTTGGTTGTGTTTGTTTCCATTAAGACAGACAAATGTAATGGAATACTTAGGATAATTTTATTAGCAGAAGAACCATTTTAAATGCTAAATAAACACACACATACACCTCAACCCCTTCTTCCAGGTTGCATGTCTGCTTATCACCAAATTACTGCCAAGAAAAAAAAATATGTATCGATATATATGATCTCGGGAGTGGGACTATTCTTGGTCTAGCAAGACTAAGAACCTTGCTAGGAAACATTGAAATGGAATTGAGAGGGAATCTAATTTAAAACATATTAAAACAGTATGGCTTTACCCCATTTAGTCCCCTCAGAGGGAAAACGGTCAGATGGAGACCATTGGGCACAAGGACTGCTGTATTCTTAGTCCAAACTCTCCTGTTAAATTTCTGCAGCACATACAAGTCACCAAATCCCGGGGAGGAGGAGTTTGTCAAAGCCCCATCTATTTTTTTAAGTTTATTTATTTATTCTAATTTGTTATATATGAAAGCGGAATGCATTTCAATTCATAATTCACATATACAGCACAATTTTTCAAGTCTTTGTTTCTACACAAAGTAGAGTCACGCCATTGGTGTCTTCACACATCTACTTGGGGTAATGATGTCCATCTCATTCCACTGTCTTTCCTATGCCCCTACTCCCTCCCTTCCCCTCCCTTCTCTTTGCCCTATCTAAAGTTCCGCCATTCCTCCCACATACCCCCCCAATCCAGATTATGGATCAGCATCCACTTATCAGAGAAAACATTTGGCCTTTGTTTTTTTGGGGATTGGCTTACTTCACTTAGCATAATATTCTCCAACTCTATCCATTTACCTGCAAATGCCATGATTTTATTCTCTTTTAATGCTGAGTAATATTCCATTGCATAAATATACCATAGTTCTTTATCCATTCATGTACTGAAGGGCACCTAGATTGGTTCTTCAATGTAGCTATTGTGAATTGTGCTGCTGTAAACATTAATGTGGCTGCATCCCTTTGGTATGCTGTTTTTAAGTTCTCTGGGTATAAACTAAGGAGTGGGATAGCTGGGTCAAATGATGGTTCCATTCCAAGTTTTCCAAGGAATCTCCACACTGCTTTCCAGATTGGCTGCACCAATTTGCAGTCCCACCAGCAATGTATGAGTGTGCCTTTCTCCCCACATCCTTGCCAACACTTACTGTTGTTTGTATTCTTACTAGCTGCCATTCTGACTGGAGTGAGATGAAATCTTAGAGTAGTTTGATTTGCATTTCTCTAATTTCTAGAGATGTTGAACATTTTTTCATATACTTGTTGATTGATTGTATATCTTCTTCTGAGAAGTATCTGTTCAGTTCCTTGACCCATTTATTGACTGGGTTATTTCTTTTTTTGGTACTAAGATTTTTTTAGTTCTTTATATGTCCTAAAGGTTAGTGATCCATCTGATGTGTATGTGGTAAAAATTTGCTCCCATTCTGTAGGCTTTCTATTCACTTCACTGATTATTTATTTTGCTGAGAAGGATTTTAGTTTGAATCCATCCCATTTATTGATTCTTTATTTTATTTCTTGTGCTATAGGAGTCTTATTAAGGAAGTCGGAAAGTCCCCATCTATTAAATCACTATCTTTTGGCAAGATCACCTGTGTCAGATCCAGCATGATTATTTTTTTTTTTTTTTTTTTGGTGGTACTAGCGATCTGGAGGTCAAGCCCAAAGATACTGAGCTACCTTCCCAGTCCTTTTTTTTAATCTTTCATTTTGAGACAGGGTCTCACTAAGATGCCCAGGCTGGCCTCAAACTGGGGATCCTCCTGCATCAGCCTCCTAAATGGCTAAGATTACAGGTGTGTGCAGCCACAAACTATCATCATGTTCTTAAAGATCTCTATAGAATTATTCCATTTGTCATCTCTTCCCTTTAATGACACAAAAGGGGATACTCTGGGGAAAGTTCTTCAGGTTCTCCTCTCCATGTGGTACCACTCTTTTGGGTCTATTATTTGTGTTTCCCCACCCCTGTACTCCAAATTCATATGTTGAAGCCCTGCATCCCACACTTGACTGTATTTGTATAATGGGCCTATAAAGAAGTAATTAAGGTTAAATGAGGTCATTAAGTTGGGATTCTCACCAATAGGGCAATAAGGTCTTCTAGGAGGAGACACTGGAGAGCTCTCACTCTGCCCTCTCCTTCATGTCTGCCCCTCCCATCACATATGTGGGAAGAGGAAGTCACATGAGCTTATAGCAAGATGGTGGCTGCATCCAAGCCAGGAGGAGAGACCTCACTAGAAACTGAAGCATGCCAGATCCTGATTTTGGAGTTTCCAGTCTCTAGAACAATGAGAAAATAAATGTATGCTATTTAAGCAACTCAATCTGTGATACTTTGTTATAGCAGTATCAGTAGACTAGGATAACTACTCACTGCATATGAGATGCTGTTTAATGAGCCAGGGCTTGGCCAGGTACAGTAGTGCATGCCTGTAATCCCAGTGGCTAGGGAGACTGAAGCAGGAGGATTTTGAGACCAAAGCCAGCCTCAACAACTTAGTGAGGCCCAAAGCAACTCAGTGAGACCCTGTCTCTAAGTAAAATATCAAAAAAGGGATGGGGATGTGGCTGAACAGTTAAGCGTCCCTGGGCTCAATTCCTGGTACCAAAAAAAAAAAAAAAAAAAATGGAAGGCTCTTGGTAACAAGTAATAAAAACTGGTTCTGGCTATTTGGGACCCTCAAAATTGGTATAAAGCTGAATAAACAGGTTTGGTATAGCAAGAACCATAAAAGACCTGGAGGGAAGAGACATAATCAAACAAAGCATCAGCATTGCTGCAGGCTCAGCATGATCAAGACTTCACTGCAGCCATGACTGGAACTACTGTGATCTCTTTAACCTCTGAAAGTCCTCTGTATCACACGCACAGAATTCTCTATGTCACATGTCCAGAACTGAAAGTCCCCAGGAGCAAGCATCAGGTTTAGGGTATGACCCACCCAACCTGGCTGTACAAGAGGCCTCCACAGAGGAGAGAGGCAGAAGGAGACAGGAACCAAGATGCCCTCTCACCCAGACAAGGCTCAACAGGAGGATATAAGCCCCACTAAGGAAATTACATACCTATTGGGAAGGGAAATAGGTACACTATGGCTCATGACAGTAAGATATCAGTGTTGCTTCCAACGGGATGTAGGTATCGAATATCGTGGTTATATTCAAGTCACAGCACATACATGTGACATGTGAACTGTTGGGAGGACCCAGGTAAAATTCATGGAGCTCTTCTCATGGAGAGTAGCTATGGTCCTACTAAGTTTGACTTCCATGAGCTTTGATTTCAACTTATGCTTGCCCCACCCTTTTTGCATATTTCTCAAGGCAATGAACTGCTTGATACCCCTTTGAACATCATCCATGCTATGCACATGTGTTGTGCTTGGACAGGTTTTTCATTATCCCATTTCTGAGCGTGGCTTTTTATAAGGCTCAGTGATTTCATAAGCATTTATCAACCTAGATCTTAGTGTAGGTGGCTTCTATGAGCGTCCTGAGATAAGAAAGTAAGGAATGTTCTGTGGCCACAGATGAATCAATCCACCAAAGCAGAAAGAAACTGATTCATCCCTTCTGAATCTCTCTGGACTAAGACTCCACATCACATCAGGAGGATCAGTGGCCCACACACCAGAGGACATCATGTCTTCTACTTCTCAATGACCAAGTGACACACATTTCATGATCTGAGAGCCATTTTCTATAAGGTGTACCATTTCTCAGAAAGAACAGACACTGTGAAGTTATAGGACAATATTTTCTTGTCATGTAGACTTTTTATCTTATGCATATTGAAAGATCTGTTTTAGTCTTATTGAGGCATCAGTTTTATAATCTATCACTTTCATGCACATATAAAAAGGAAAACATAAGAGAAACAAATTGCAAACTTCTTCACATGCATGCT
The DNA here is from genome assembly GCA_025594165.1 of Tamias sibiricus. Taxonomy (NCBI): domain Eukaryota; kingdom Metazoa; phylum Chordata; class Mammalia; order Rodentia; family Sciuridae; genus Tamias; species Tamias sibiricus. Next base: position 70,071,300 of record CM046669.1, read on the forward strand.
CTGACTCTTTTGAGTTGTTTTTTGACTCAGATTCACTGATAGCAGTTTTGCTACAAAACCTGTCCTCTGTGCCACGAAGAGTTTTAATGATACAGCATTTCTTAAAAGAATCCATCAAAGAGCTAAAAGCCATTGGTGCCGAGTACTTAAGATAGCTCTGACATTATTTAGAATTTGCTTTCTTTCAAATTCCAGGTTAGGAATTGCTAAACCCATCTGATTCACCTCTTTTCTCCTTTCTCTTCCTCACTAGACAATTTGTACCCTAGGAATTAGGAGTGCTCCATGATGGTCCCTGGGACTCTTCTCAGCTGCTGCTACTTATTCTACAGATTTGGAAGCTGACATTGTTAAAGATTAGGGAATAGCAACTGAGTAACCACTGATGGCTGGCTGACAGAGATCATAAAACACTGAATGTAAGATATATATAAATTTCAGAAGCACTAAAACTTTAAAAAATGGGATGATAGAGTCAATTAAATATGAAAGGTAAAGGTGCTTTTGAAACTTAGAAACAATGCAAAATGAGTGAAGAAATATTAATTGTGTCTTACAACAGTTAGTATCATACAGAACATGGGCAGGAAGAGTAGTTCCATGATGATGAGTTGATTTTGAATCCACACTTCTTTCATAGGCCTCATCACACCATTAAATGTTAGAGTGATCCATCTCTATCCTGTCCCTCTTACTGTTCTGAGATCTAATCTTATCCTTCACACCAAGACTTTCCTGAGCTTAAGCTTTAGCTCAAGGAAAAGTGGGATGGAGTTTAGGAGGAGGTAAATGTACTTTGACTTGAAAAGTTGATATCAGTGAGCAGACAGGTTTGGAGTATCCTTGAGCACTAGGATGGGAGAGGACCACAGTCTGGGTTCTAAAGGATTTTTTTTTAAAATAGGCCAGAGCATAGGTAGTTGAACCAAGTTTAAGGGCAAAACAGTCAGCATTGGCCAAGGACCCTTGGGGAGTCCAGAGAGATTTGCAAATTAAGCCACACGCAACACTCTCTGAGCACATCAGTAAGTCTTGGTTAATGATTTCATCTATACTTCCTGCCAGTGCAAAGGCTGGGTGGGGTATGTGTTGGCCTATGTCTAAAGAAATGACCAGTAGGTGAAGGGGACTGAACCAGGCATAGAGTCTGACTGGTCCTGAGGCACATGTGGAGTTAACAGCATCTACTGTTCTTTGAACATATGGCACAATAGAGAGTTCTTTCTCTGGCTCTCAAAAGTATTTCCTGATCATGTTCCATGGTCATACTGGATCACCCAGTCTATTCTCAGGGGACAGCTTAATTCCACATGTAGAAACAACCATGGATGTATTTTCTTCTAATGTTGTTGAACCCAATCAAAGATTATGACAACTTGAAACAAAAATGAACCTTTCTTCAAGGCATGGCCACCCCACCTCCCCACACACAGCTGGAGTTTCCTGCTAACATGATCCTTGAGTATTTGGAGGTCCTGGCCAACTGACAAAACAATTTGCTCATGATGGTGGCTTAATGACAAAGAGGAAATCTCTTATGGACTGCTGGGGTAGCAAAACCTGTCCAAAGAACACAGCTTTGTGTTGCTGTAGCCACAGGGAACAACTGGGCTAGGGATTCTTTTATTTTCCACTGTGAATGTTCCAAAGATGACAAGCTCTGCAGGAAATCCTGGGTCCTACATATACACATATATTCCTGCTGCTGGTGTCATTCAGTCCTAATCAAGTCCTACATCATCAACAGGCTTATCCACAATGGAAAGGAAAAAAAAAAACAAAACCCAGGTTGCAAATCCCCGCCTACAACTTGCTTTTGACAGCATTTCCCAGTGCTCTCCAGGAGAGAGGAAGCTTTGGAAATGTTTAGTGCAAGCAGCAGCAGAGCAGAGAGCTTGCAGGAAGTGAACTTGTATTTAAAGGATTGTTTTGTTTTCATAGCTTAGTTTAGTTCATTTTGATTAGCCTTATGAGTTGGATCAAAAAGTCAAGTTTTTGATCTGGAAGTCAATCTTTTCTAGAAGTTGAAGAAAAAGGACACTGTGTACTGATACGAATATTAAGTTAGATGGTGGGAGGCCATTGTTTTGGACTAAGCTCCTGTACTAGGCCCCAAACCAGACCAAACTAAAACGGAGTCACTCACGCTAAATGCTACATCATCAAACTGAAACTTTAAGGAAGCAGATAGATTCCCCAAACTAGTTTTTCCTAAAAAACAGGAGATTTTGGTCTACTTGATTCAATGCAATAAAGATGTCCCCTTGATCTAATCCTTACAAAAAACAATCTTATTTTAACCATGTTAATCATCTTTCTGTCACTATGACAAAAATGCCTGAAAATAAACTTATAAAGAGTAAAGGTTTATTTGGCTGCATTGCTTTGGGACTACTGTGAAGCAGCACATCATGGCAGGGAGCATATGGTGGAGCAAACTGAACATTATGGCAGCCAGGAAACAGAGAGAAGGGAAGAGACCAGAGTCTCACGGTCCCTTTCAAGAGCATGCCTCCAATGACCTAAAGATCTCCCATTAGGCTCCACCTCTTAAAGGTTCCACAACCTCCCAATAGCATTACGGGTTGGTGACCAAGCTGGTGACACTTAACCAAATCATAGCACTAACCAATCAGGTTTTCTTTCCCATATGTTCTGTTTTTTGTTCCTATGTTACAAAATCCACTGTTTTGCTATTTGCCCATGGAGAACACTCATTCCATCTTGTAGAATGGAGGCCACTCTAATGCACGAATTGCAAATAAAAGCCAATTCTATCTATAATAAATCTGTTATAACTTTATCTTTTAGCCCAAATAAATACTTTCTAACCTCCTATGAAATAAACTGAATTTGTTAGCAGAAATCATCAAAGGTAGCTGGACGCGGTGGCGCACGCCTGTAATCCCAGCACTTTGGGAGGCTGAGGCAGAAGGATCGCGAGTTCAAAGCCAGCCTCAGCAATGGCAAGGCACTTAGCAACTCAGTGAGACCCGGTCTCTAAATAAAAAATAGAAAAAAGGGCTGAGGATGTGACCCAGTGGTCGAGTGCCCCTGAGTTCAATCCCTGGTACCACACACACACACACAAAAAAAAAAATCATCAAAGGTTTATCTACTTTACACCAGGCCAGAATAACTTCCATGAATTTATTCACAATTTCCTTGATTTTATTCCCTTTTTCTTGATGGGATAATCTCTTCCTTGAATATATTATGTGACATAAAAGCATCTTAGCAGACTAGAGTGAGTGTGTCTCTGTTGTCCTGTAAAAAGTGAGACACTGTGTTGAGAGAAGTCATGTGGCAGGGGACCAGGGACAGCTCCAGGAGTTCAAAATGTCTCCCTATTGACAGCCAGTGAGGAAATGGGGACATCAATCCTATAATCTCAAAAAACCTGAATTCTGTGTGAGCTTGGAAGAGGACCCAGTAAACATCCTAGCTGATGTCTTTGTCATGTTTTTCTGTCACAATGCAGCAAGGAAACACATTCTGTATGCATAAAGTTTTGAAGGACATATTATATACAGTGAATTTTGTTAATAAATGTTTTTATATTGCCCTCCGAGGCCATAACAATTTACATTCCTCTCATGATGAGCCACATTGGAGAAATTTAATCCCCACCTCTTATTAGTGCTTGATATGAGCATGTCTCTGTTCACTAATAAAGTTGAGCATCTTATATTTTTAGGCCCTTGGTTTTCTTCTTCTATAAAATGTCTTTTTATGTTTTTTTAGCTCATTTTTTCATTGGGTTATTTAGCCTTTTTAAATTCTGTTCATAAAAATTATTTTATAAATATTGAATATGAATGCCTTTTCTATTGTACATATGCAAATATATGGTATTATACATACAATATACATTCTATATTTGCATCTCATATTTTTTTCTAAAAATGTCTTTGTTTTTCTTGTCATAGGGAAGCAATGGGAAGTAAAATTTATAATTTTTATCTGTTTTGTTTTTTTTAAAGAACTTCCTCCTTCAAGATTATTTGAAATATCCTTTTATGTTTTCTCGGAAATTTTTTTTTTATAGTTTTGTTCCTATGGTTTTTGCTTTCATTCCATCTGGAATTGAGTTTGGGGTCATCCACTCCACCCACCCCAGTCTGGCATCCACCCCCTGATAATGCCTTGGGCCAGGTCCCCAGCAATTTCTGTGCTGCTGAATCAAAAAAAGCTCTACAGCCTCATCCTACTTGACATCTCAGAGCTTTGTTGAGTTGAGCTGAGCACAACTTTCTTTCTCTCTGTCTTTTTTTTTTTTTTTTAAGACACTTCCCTGTCTTGGCCTATAGCACAGCTAGTTTCCTGACTTTTCCTCCGTCTCACTTGTCTTCTTGGCCTCCTTTGTTGGATTATCTTCCTTTTCCCCTCTCTAAATGTTGGCGTTTCTCAAAGTTGGGTTCTGGCCGGGCGCAGTGGCGCATGCCTGTAATCCCAGCACTTGGGAGGCTGAGGCAGGAGGATCGCGAGTTCAAAGCCAGCCTCAGCAATGGCGAGGCACTTAGCAACTCAGTGAGACCCTGTCTCTAAATAAAATACAAAAAAGGGCTGGGGATGTGGCCCAGTGGTCAAGTGCCCCTGAGTTCAATCCCCAGTACAAAAAAAAAAAAAAAAAAAAAAAAAAGGTTGGGTTCTGGACCATCTTCCTTTTCTCTTCCTTGGGGATCTGAGTTTTATATGATCTTTAAATGATTCCTCTCTGACATCTCCAGCATGATGTCTTTCCTGAGCTGAGGTCTGTTATTCCTGTACCTCCCTCACACTTTGGATCATGCACAGCCATCCTAAACTGAAAGTGCTCAACACTGAACCCTGGATTCTCATCCTCTCTTCCAAACCTGTTTTCTCTCGAGGTTTCATTACCATCTGCTTCCTTGGCTCAGCCCAGATGCCTAGGCATCATCTTTGATTTCCCCCTTCCCTCTACCTCCATATTTAATCACTCAAACCTGTCAACTTAATCTACCAAATATAGCTTGACTGGATCTGCTGCCCTTCATCTCCCTAACCACCCCTTCATCCAGGACACTCCTGTCTCCCCCGAGGCCTTTGCATAGACTTCAGTACTTCATCTTCACTTCATAAAATAATTATGCATTAAAAAGATGCCACATTTGCCCCTGCTTTAAATGGGGGTTTCCCATTGTACTCACAACAATACAAACTCATTTTCAGGGTCTCTAAGACCTTACATGGCCTGGACCCTAATTCACAACCCTCATCTAAAGCCACCGTCCACCTTGCTCCTGGGTCTTCTTTCAGATCTTGGAATAAACCAAGATCCACCCTTCAGGGCTGTATGAGTTTCCTAGGGCTTCTGGAACCAAGCATCACAAACCTGGGAACTTAAAACAACAGAAATAGATTTCTCTCACATCTCTGGGGACCAGAAATCCTAAATCAGGTATTTTGTAGTTGGAAAACTGAGTTTAGGGAGGGGGGAAAAAAAAACACTCCCTATTTCCTTCCTACAAGAAGAACTAAAAGCCAGGCTCGGTGGTGCATGCCTGTAATCCCAGCACTTGGGAAGCAGAGGCAGGAGGAATCAAAGCTAATCTCAGCAATGGTGAGGCACTTAGCAACTCAGTGAGATCTTGTCTCTAATAAAATACATAAAAAGGGCTGAAGATGTGGCCCAGTGGTCGAGTGCCCCTGAGTTCAATCCCCAGAAAACAAAAAAAAAAAAAAAAAAGAAGAACTAAATATCTTCAGTAAGATACTCTTTTTTTTTTGTAATAGCAAAATCACTATTATGGGAACAAAGACCAGAGAAAAATATTTGTCATATTTATACAAAGTAGAATTTGAGATCTAATGTCTGATCTGATGGGTATGAATTGTCTCATATCAGGAGAATTTTCTTTGACCTGTTTGAACACCCTGAGCTCTATTTTTTTTTTTTTTTTTTTTTTTTTGAGTTTCATTAGTTCTGGAGGCTTATTGATCAAGGTGAAACGTGGCAACTCTTCATAACTCTGCCACACACAGGGCTTGGCCTTCCCCTAGGCCACATGCCTGTGCATTTGCACTTCAGTCCCCCTGCTTTGAAAGGGCCTGCTTTTTCTCTGGGAGGCTTTTGGGATCTGGAAAGATAGACCCTCCTGAGCTATCTCCTCTTGAGCAGATAAGTGAAGATTTATCTCCTCTCAGTAAACATAGGGATCTGTCTTAGCAGGGCAGCCAATCACCCCCCAGAAGAACTGGGAAGTCTCCAGTGGGAAAAGGAAACCATTCCCTAAGTCAACAGCCCAGAGCCAGAGCCTCCTGGAGAGGTTTGGGGTCACTTGTATCCTCCCCAATGCCATTGTACCCACGAATGACATTAGGCAAATGGCAGTCCCTGTGGTTCCCTGTGGCAGAGTTGGAGGTAGTGGGAGGTGTCACCAGGCCTATCTGGAGAACACGGTTCCGAGGTTTGCCGTCCGTGGTTTCCAGAACCAGCCCGGCCCCACCCCTCACCCTCAGAGGAAAGGGCCTCAATTAGCCGCAGCTGCGCAGCTGCGTTGCTGAGAGCTGCACAAAGGTCCTGTCCCACGCCAGTCCTCCAAATGCTTTCCTTTATTTATTTTTTTCCCTCCAAATGCTTTCTTGAGCAGCTGGCAGCCCACATTTTCATCTGCTTCTTGGATATTTAGTCTTCACACCTCCACCTCCTCCTGCCTTCTGCCTGGCCTTCTGCCCTCATGACTAGATGAAGCCTTTCTCACTGGTGCTGTGAGGGTGCTCCACCCACAACAAATGAGTCCAGTGAGCAGGAGAAAATTTTGTCCAGCAAAATCAAATTATTCCTAACGACAGGGCTTGCACGACCCCTGACAGGAGAAGAGAACGCAGGGTGTACAGGACTTCCAACCCATCACTGTGACACAGGTCTGTCAGCGATGCACAGCATGCAGTTTGTACTGAACCATATACCTCCTCTGTCCTGGAGGAGGTGAGAGGAGAGGAGAGTGAGGATAATATTCACTGAGTGGCTGCTGTGCATGGAGAGCTGCACTGAGCCGTTTCTAGGCGCTGTCCTTTTTATTCACGGTCTCTCAACAACCTGGCAAGGTGGACATCATCACCCTACTTCTGAGATGTGAGATGGAGTCATTTGCAGCCATGATAATGCCCCAATATTAAATGTGTCCAAACACCAAACTGCCCCAGAGATTTTCATGACGATTGATTTTAAAACTCAGACCATTGTCCTAAGGGAGAGACAATCTGCCGTGGCGTGTGGTGTGTGGTGGTGATGTGCTCTGCCTGCTGGGCCGTGAACAACGGGTCTGTGACATCATGGTGGCCTTGACCGTGAGATAAGGACAGGGTGGGAGTGAGGGGCACCCGTGGTTGCATCACAAATGACTCAGTCAGAAGATACTTTGTGTTGTGAAAAAAATCTCAGAAATTGAAAAAAATCACATTGAAAGAGCAACTGCAGATCCACGGGCTAACGAAGAAATCTCAGAAATGAATGAAGAGAGCGGCCGAGGGGTGGGGAGCAGGAAGCCGTGTGCAACAGTAAAAGAAAGGCACGTGCAGATGGATTTCTGTTTTTGGAGAGAGAGCCATTGAGCTGCTTTTTGCTTTCTTCTTTAAAAAAAAAAAAAAAAATCAGCTTTTTGTTTTAGGAGATTTTCTAAAAGTCCCGTATGTCCACATCCAGTTAATGCCATTGTTGACATTCGTCACAATTAATGAGCCAATATTGACACGTTATTATTAAAGGTCTGTATTTTGCTACCAGGTCTGTAGTTTCTACCTCAGGCAGAGTGTCCTCCCTCTGTTCTAGGGCCTGTTCCAGAGGACTGTGTCACATGGAGTCGTCTGCTTCAGCTCCCATTTACTCAGGCCGTTTCTCAGACTTTCCCTGGTTTGGATGATCTGGACAGTTACAAGACGCACACACAAGAATGTGAAAGAGTTTTTCCCTCATAGTTAGACAGGGGTTATGGGTTTGGAGGAGGAAGACCACCAGGATAAGTTGTCATTCACGTGACATCATCTCAAGAGCACATCCTATGCGCACGAGTGATGCTGCCGTTGGCCTGGTGAGGTGGTGTGGCCGTGTTTCTCCACGGAGAGCTCCTCCCACCACACTCCCTCTCCAGACGGAGCACTTTGGGAAGAAGTCACTGCACAGCTCACCCTAAAGGGGTGGGGAGGCATGTTCCACCTCCTCCAAGAGGGAGAATCTACATACGCTATTTGGAATTCTTTTGCATGAGAGATTCGTCTGTTCTCCCCTATTTGTTTATTTATCCCATCATTAATTTATATATGACTCATGGATACTTACATTTTAATTGGTATAAATATGTATAAACAACACAATGCTGTTTATTTTTTTTGTTCAAATTATTCTAGTTTTGGCCTTTGGGCATTCTTTCAATTGGCTCTTTGTCCCTGTAATGTGCCCTGATTGTTATGTGTGTGCATTGCCATTTGTTTGTTTTTGAGGAGGCTGTTTATTTGTTTTTTTTTTTTTCACTCTGTTGTTACTTCGTGGCACTACAAAATGCTCTAAGCTCATCTTGTATATTCCCTGTGCCAGCCCTAGAAACAGCAATTTTGCTAGTCCCTTTTATTGAAGAATGATATAAATAACCAAGATTTGGTTATTAATGGTTATTAAGGGGCATGCTTGTTATTACTAGGGAATTGTTATTTCTGTACTTTCTCAGAAAGATGTAATTGAGAAAAGCCAATGTATATAATAACCCATGTGTATAACCATCTGTATCTAAATTAAGTAAACAATACAATTCACAATAGCCAAGTTATGGACCCAGTGTAGGTGCCCCTTGACAGATGAATAAATGAAGAAAATGTGGTATATATACACTATGGAATATTACTCAGCCATGAAGAAGAATGACTTTATGGTAGTTGCTGGTAAATGGATGGAATTGGAGAATATACACTAGTCCCAAAAGGTCAAAGGTTGATATTTTCCGTGATATGTAGAAGCTAATCCAAAATAAGGAGGGATATAAAAAAAAGAATAGAAGAAAGATCAGTGTAGGAGATAAAGGAAAAGGAAGGGAAGAGAAAAGAAACAAGATAGGGAAAGACTTTCCTATGTACATGTATGAAAATACCATGGTGAATCTCACCATTATGTACATCCACAAGACACTTATTAAAAAAAAAAAAAAGAAAACAGAAGTAAATAGCAGAAATATCAGTAGAATAGAGGCGAGCAGGTGGGAGGAAGGGAGAGCCAGAGAAAGGACCAGGGGCTGAATTAGAACAAATCACACTCCATGCTTTTACAATTATGTCAAAATGAATTCTATTGTCATGTATAACTAAAATGAACCAATAAGATAAGTTAGTTAAGCTAAACATAAGTTCATACTGATGTCTCCAAATTCAGTCTGGTACTCTTTGAGATATTCTAGCCTTCTCTTCTTGCTTCTCTGTAACCTCACAATCTAACAATGAGAAATCTGGCTACTGCCATCTGTCATACATTTACTTCATGGTTTAATTTTGGTATACCTGTCTAGTGGTTGGGAATTTTTAACTCATCTCTCCATGGGAAACAACTTTTCCAATTAACATGCAATGCTTATGAGCAGCTTCTATATTGAAATTAAATCTTTATGTTGTAAAGTTCTATGGGCTTTGACAAATGCTTACATAGTATAATGTGTTCACCATTAAAGAATACTTTCACCATTCTAAAAAATTCCTTGTGCTTCACCTATCCCACCTCCCCCTGTATTTTTTGTGGGTTTTTTTTTTTTTTCATTTTTAAGTAAGCAGATATTTTAGATGAATACCAAATAAGGATTTATAGGTAATTAGAAACCAGTATAATTTGCATAATATATCTATAACAAAAGTTTTTAAGAGTCATGTTATTACAAAATATGCTGATTTTGTACCATACTTACAATATGTACAATAACTTACAGGTTAAAACTTCTTATTTGTGATCATGGTGGTCTTTCAGAGTAAAGATAGCTAAATTCTAGAAATATCATCACCCTAGGAGGGGTCAGGAGTATGCCAAGCAAACAATCAATACTGTACCAAGTTCAAAAAGGAACAGTACTGTGCAGGTTTAAACATGAATCCAATACTGGTTTAAACTAGTTTAGACATGGATCCAACTTCTCACTGCACAAGTAAACCTTCAGAACATTCATAAATCTGGTGGCTTAAAACTTTAGCAAGGACCTTCTTCTGCCATGCAAACAACTCTTGCCCCCTTCCATTTTTCAAAAAGGCTAAGTCATGTTTATTTACAAACCCAAAGTTCTGCAACAAAGGCGTTATTAAGCCCACTTTGCAGTCAATATTGGAGCAAAATGCAGAGGATAATTTATTTACCCCACGCTAGTAGTCTATTGCTATTTTTCATTGACTACAGTTTTACGGTCTCAGGAGCGAATCTCCTGGTGGTGAAACTTTTATGAGTTACATTAATTCAGTGTCCTTGGCTGTCATGTTTCTCAACTTGCTGTCAAGTCACAAAACTATATTTTTAGGATATCTACAACAGCAGCAATGTGGGGACTTATTAAGCAAAATCTGTAGCAAGACTTCCTGAGAAACTAGAGCAGGTACATTTTTCAAAAACACACACACACACACACACACACACACACACACACGCATTCACATACGCACATGCATACACACACACACACACACACATGCACACGCACAGCCTTGTAGGTAAGAGGCCCTGAGGTCAATCCTTTGGGAAGGCTGCCTTGTCAGGAGAACAGCATTTCCGAAGCAACTGATGATTTCTATGCTGACGTTTCCTCCTTTGGGGTCATTGTACATGGCAACAAGGAAAAGCAGCACGTTGACGTAGTGGAGGCAGAAGAATTGGAGGGGAAAAAAGGGGGAAGGTGAGTTGGAAGAAAGGAAGTAATGAGGCCCAAAGTGATAGGAATGGACAAAGGAAGGGAAGTGAAATAGGCTGAGCCAGGCAGGAAGGGAAAACCATTTCTTAAGTCCTTGCTCTCTCTCCAGGTCATGGGCTGGTTGTTTCCCCTCCATTGTCCCATGTATTCCTCACGGATAGGTGACAAGAAGGGTGACACCAGTGGCACCAAACAAGGGAGGTAAAAACACTGATGAAGGAAATCAGGACAAGTGAAGGCAGCAAATTGCTTCTTCCAATGTGACTATTTCTTTTTTTTTTTTATATATATTTATTTATTTGCTTTAGTTGTACACAATGCGTTTATTTTTACGTGGTGCTGAGGATCGAACCCGGGCCGCGCACATGCTAGGCGAGTGCTCTACCGCTGAGCCACAACCCCAGCCCCCAATGTGACTATTTCTCATTTATTTATTTTTATTTAACCTGGTTAAGATTTTCTGTCTCAAATCATAGGCAATAAGTGTCTACATTTAATATTGTGTCATTAGTCACTAACCCTGAACACTACCCAGGACTCAGGGCTCTTCCTTCAAAGGCCCTTCCTCTAGTAAAAAAAATAAATTAATTAATTAATTAATAATAATAATAAAGTAAAAAGAAAGTCAAAATTGTACTTGGTGGTTATGTTAGTGCAAAGGTGAATATATTAATATTCTACACTAAAAATATCTTCTGATTTTAAAGGAAATTAAAGCATTTTTGTGGATTCCTGAAGCTGTCATGGACCCTAGACTCCATCTTCACTGGGACTGATGAATTCATCAGTCAGCTCTGACAATGCCCTGTGCCTATTGATGGGCACAGCCTGCGTGTCACCCACCACATGGTTGGTTACTGAGTCCTGATTTTTAGAGCGGAGGATCAATGCTGTGTGTGACCAGGGGGTTATTTTCTTAATGTTAAGTGCCAGTGGTTGAAACCAGCTGATCTCCATTGACAAGGTCTTTATCTTAAATTCCAGCTGAGGCTGTGTGCACATTTGTACGGTAAAGTTGACAAGCAGCATTTGTGTTGCTGCAAGGGATGACACATTTACTCAGAAAGAAGAGTTCTGCACATTGTTTTTGTAGCCCAGCTTTATCCTGTGCACGTTTCTGCCCTGTAGAAGCCACCACTTGTAGCAGAGCAAAATGACCTGGAATAGATAAGGTATCAGGAACCAAGGCTTGTCATTCTTTTTTCCCTGAAGATTCTGAGGATGTGCCCATTAAGAGAGAGAGAGAGAGAGAGAGAGAGAGAGAGAGAGAGAGAGGGAGAGAATGTAAAGTAAGATAAGATAGAAGAGAAAGCAAATTCCAAAGACTTTCCTTTCCTTCGTGGCTCTCAGCTTTTGTTATTAGGACAGTCTTCAGAATAAAATAAACCATATATTTACCAAATGGATCTAATGTGAAAATACAGTGCTTGCATTGTTGTAAATCAAATGACTAGAAAAGTTCACAAAGGAACCTTAGGATGACTTATTTGTTAAAGTCATAAAATCCTCCCCTGTGGCCCTTCTGTGGGCTGTGGGAGAGGACTGCACAGTGTACAGCGTGTGCCCTTCAAAGGAGAACCCACGAGGGAGGTGCAGGCGAAAAGACATTTATTTTGCATCTAAATTGCAAATTACTTCACCCAGATCTTTGCATAACTCGTGCCTTATCTTTGAGGTCTCGGCACAATATTCCGCCCTAGAAAGAGAACTTTGCTGACCATGCTTGAATTTGTTTTGACACTTTCCTAATTTATTTTCCTGATAGTACTTGTCATCATCCGAAGTTATCCAGATATTTGTTTATTGATGGTTGGTCCATTTGTTTGTCATTTGGCTTCTACTACTGGAGTTTAAGCACCATAAGAGCAAATAATGCACATGTCCTGTTCACTGCTGAATTTTCAGTGCCTAGAATAGTGCTGGCATCTCTTTATTGATTGAAATATCGACCGAGTGCATAAGTCAAAGTCCGGTGACGACATCACTGGAAACGGACATCTGCATGTTTCTGAGGGATCACAAGGGGTGGTTTGTGGGATCTCAGTGTGTCAGAGCTGAAGATCCTAGACAGTCACCTGACACCACTCACTGCACGATGCAGGGAGGCCTAGAAAGTAAGGATCGCTCGTGCCAGAACTACTTGGAGGTTCAGAGGGCCCAGCTGTTTCCAATTCCCGAGGCAGACCTCAAACCACGATTCTGAAATAAAGGCATATGAGAATCAAACACAGGGCTAAGCAAAGTCATCTTCTCTAAGATAAATAACAGTCTGTCTGCTCTCACGCAGCCGAAATTAATCAAGGCAAGACCATCCCAACACCCAAACAAGCCACTCTAGCTCTCTGAGCTTTCAACCCAAGCCAAGGATCTACTCATTCTCATTCCTTGACTCAAGGGTGGCAAAAATTTTAAAAAGCTAAAATGTACTAAGAGTTTATCAAGTCTTGGGCATTGCTCAAGGGTTTTACATTCCTCATCTATTATCCCCATGTTAAAGGGGAATTTAGGCTTAATGACATTAGATGATTTGCCTGAGGTCACACAGCTAATAATAGCAGAGTGTGGGCACCATCTCAGGTTGTCTGACACCAAAACCTGGATTAAAAGATTGTTTTTTAACTTATATTTTAAATAGATAAGAAATGCAAAAGCTATATATAGATTTCCTATAAAAACTCCCTCCTACCTATAGCCCAATTTCTCTTCCCAAAGGCAACTAATCTAATAAGCTTCCTGAGGCTCTTTCAAGAGGTATTTTATGCAGATACAAGGCAAGAGAGGTGTATATGAGTGTGGGTGTCTGTGTGCCTGCATGTATTTTTGTACATTTTGCTCTGGAAAATGTCAAACATACACAGATGTGGACAGAATCCTATAGGGAACCCCAATGTTCACATGGCCAGTTCAAGGAGTATCAATTGAAGAACAATTTTATCTAAACTACACCCCACTACCCTATCCCAGGCATCATTTCATTTCGTTTATAAATATTTCTGTGTATATATGAGAAATAGGGGAGACTCTTAAAGCATAACCAAAATTAATAATCACCCCTGAAAATTAATAATTCTTTAATATCATCAAATATCTAGTCAGTATACACATTTTCAATGACCTTGTAAATGTCATATTTTTTATAGTTTCTTTATCTGAATTATGATTTTTAAATTTATTTTAAAAAACATTTTGGCACTATTGGGGATTGAATCAGGAGTATTTTGCCACTGAGCTACATTCCTGGCCCTTTTTAGATTTTAATTCACCATGTTATCTCACCAACCAAGACTGCCTGATTTAATCCACAGCAATCTGCAATCATAAAATCTTACTGGTTTTGCATAAAAAGCTACCTTTGTTACTCACACTCTGTGTCCAGTACAGACCAGATGAACCTATTTATATTCAGAGACCCAGCCTTCAGGGACCACCTTGACGTGGGCATCTACTAACACTAGGTTGTGGCAAATTGCACACAAACACACACCTGCACTTGAAGCCGTTTGCTTTCATTTTGTTGACCAAAGCAAGTCCTATAACCACCTGAGTGCAGGGTTGGGCACTGCAATCCCAGGCATGCCAAGAAGAAAAGGTTTACATCCTTCCATGCTGGGTATCAAATCCAAGGCCTCGTGCATGCTAGGCAAGTGCTCTACCACTGAGCACACCCCCAAACCCCTTTTCTTTTTTTTTTTTTTTTTTTTTTTTTTTCCTTTCTTTTTGAGACAGGGTCTCACTGAGTTGTTGAAGCTGCCTTCGAACCTGTGATCCTCCTTCCTCAGCCTCCCAAGTAGCTGGAATTACAGGTGTGTGCCACTGCACCCCGCAAGAACTGCTTTTTGTTGCCCTCATTTCTATGATTTTCTGTAATACATTTGCAAGTGAAGTAATGCAATACAGCCCCATGTACTAGAAGATCTCTCTGATTGGGCTGTGAGGTCAATTTGGGAACATGAATGGGGCAGATGTTCAGAGAGAGAGGCCATACTTACTCAACCACAAAGCCCCTGGCCTCCAGTGTCCCAGACTTTGGCAGAAGAATCATTGTTCTGTAAGCACAGGGAGACTTCCGCCTTCTCACTTCAGGAGCCAAGATGATTCTGTTACCCACCAGCCAATTTAGCTTTTTTGGGTGCAACATCTGGAACAAATGCATAATTTGTTTGGTCACTTTAAGAGAAAAATAAACAGTCTGTATCTTACAGATCCAATGCAAGGTGCTGTTTGCTTAGACAGTGATTTTCTTTCCCCAGATTTACAAAGCCAATGGAACTTGAAAATTTCAACATAAACAATGAAGAAATTAAAATAAACCCTAATGCAGCTTAAGAGATAGGAACATTTTCTTCAACAGGAATTGTGAGCTAATTATTCTTCCTAAAAATGTAAACTGAATCAATTAATGCCAAGTCAGCAGATAGAGAACCAGAGGAATCCAGTACCTGTCTTATATTCAAATATACAATGTTTGGAAAGCCAGTATGACTGGAGAGGCTGATGTACAAGGATCACAAACTCAAGGCCAGACCAGCAATTTAGCAAGCCCCTCAGCAACTTAGGGAGACCCTGTCTCAAAATTTAAAAATAAAAAGGTTTGAGTATGTAACTCAGTGGTAAAGTGCCCTTAGGTTCAATCCTAGGTATACCCCACAAAAAAAGTTTGGAGGTAAGAGGTATGTTTTGTCTTTCTACTTGCTAGAATATAAGCTCCCTCAAGTTACTTCCCGTAATAGGCGTTCCTTTTAAGGAATAAGAGAAACAGGGATCTTGTGGGAACCTAGCATGAAAATCAGTGTGCACCCAGACTTCAGTGGAAATGAAACCATATGCTGAGCATTCCCAAGAACCCATCAGCAGCATTAGGGGGGTTTCTCATGGAACAATCCAGGGCAAAAGTGAGTTATCTATGGTCAGTGCTGAAGCCTTGGTGGGATGGGTAGTAGTTGGGATTTCCTTCATGTCCTGAGATGGAATGACAACAGCTGATGATGTACAGTAAAGAAGCTGACTGAAGTGTCAGTTGTCTTTTGGGGATTCAGGCTATGTGCTCACTAAAAAAAATAGGGACTGTAAGGACAGAAACGTTAGATAACTTCTTATCTTAGCAAATTATGGCAGGTCTCCAGATATTGGTGGTGGTGGTTGTTTTGGGCAGTGCTGGGGAGTCAAACTCAGGGCCTCAGGCTAGGCAAGCACTCTATCACTAACTCACGACCACCCCCAACCCCAAGCCCTAGAAAATTATGGCATGAAAAAGACAAATCCCAGTTTTGGATCAGTCAGGTAAAGAATTTTTGTTTTTCTTTTCCCCCCCCTCTACCATGGTAGGTTGTATTATTTATTTGAAATATTTGCTGTTAGTGTCCACTAGGCTCCCCCGCAGAGGGTCTAGCCCAGAGGCCCCACCTAATAGAAGAAATGCACATCTTGCTTATCCTGGTAAGTCAGGGTTTACCAAGTGACTTTTTATGTCTGATGGAATTTATATCATGTCATTGCATGATTCTGCCATTGCTTTGTTCCCTCTGACTAAGAGAAGCTACTTCTTCAGTCTGTAACCCAAAACAAAAAGTACAGAGCAAAGAGTGATCCATTGCTAATATGCATATGAGCAAGAGACAAACATTTGATGTTGTGGGGAGCTAGAATTTGGGAGGTCATTTAGTATTGCAACATAATTTAGTTGAAGTTAATGTGTGCAGACATTGGGACCAGAAAGGTGATGCTGATCTGCAAAAATTTTGAAATACGTAGCATGTTACCTACAATGTGAAATATGGACCAAAAGAACTTGTGACTTGAGTCAAGTAGTGGGAGAATAAAACACTGGTGTCACAAGTCTTCTTCTATTGCTGGCATAAGACAAGGGACTACAAAAACAATGTGATCTTCAAATTGAATTTCCAGCTTGAAAGCAGAATTGAAAGGGAAATCTAGATAGTCCAAAGTCAGAACAGGGGGTAAAGAAGGTGAAAAAGGAGAGCTGGCTGGAAGCTGTTAGATAAGAAATCCACTTCTAAATCCCTTCCCTCATGCTGCTCCCAGGGCTGCTACTCCTTCCTTGCCTCTCTGGTGAGTGCAAACAGAGAGTCATGCATAGCACAGAGAATGCCAGTCACAGTAGTGGCTTCAGATACAGTCTGTATGTCAAGAGCTTCATGTAGACATACCTAGCCTTTTCCTCTCATTCAACCCAATTGCACTGGTGGACAGATCCTTCCTCCCCAGTAGGAGATTAAAAAACCCTCTGGAGCACCAGAGAGAAAAGATCTTAAGATACTGACGTTAAGGGTCGCCCAACAAATGCTTCATCTACAACATCCCAGTATAGTGGGGAAATGATCAAAATTATTATGAATTCAGAAATTCCAATCAGCCCTGTCCTTCTTTGAGCCAAGAATTACCAGATAGCTGAGAAGACTGAAAAAACAAATAGAACAGAATCAACCTGAAGAAAATAAATACTAGTTGACACATATGTTTATATGATGAAAGACTTTAAAAATTAGAAACATTTATGGTATATGTATAATATCCTTACCATTAAAATTATATATATTATATATAATTAATATCTTCAAAGATATAAAATTTTGCATCCATAACAGCATTTTTTAAGAATCATTCAAACATCAAAAAAGAGATCTTAGAAATCCAAATATGATTACAAAAATAACTGTCTCAATAAAATAGATGGGAACTCAATTTGAGGAAATCTTCCAGAATGGTCAGAAACACAAAAAGATGAAAAGCAGAGAATGAGTAGAGAACCAATCCAAGAGGTCTGACACTTACATTTTAAGAAATTAGAGAAAGTAAAGTAAGGAAATAAAAAATCATCAATGAAATGATTCAAGAAAATGCTTAAAACTGAAGGACATGAGTATCTTGAGGGGGCCACTGAGATTCATACCAAAGCACATCATGTGAAATTTCAAGTTACGGCAGTCATTAAAAAGAACCTGTAAGTTCCCAGACAGTGTGGTTGGCTGGCCCCATTGCTTTGGGCCTGAGGTGAGGCAGAACATCAGTGTGAAACGGCATCGTGGAGGAAAACTTCTCAGATCATGGCAACAGGGAAGCATAAAAAGAGAGAGAAAGAGTATGTGGGGAGGAGGGGAAGGGGCCAGCACAAAAATTACCCCTCCAGGGCACACCCCCACTGATCTACTTTCTCCAACTATGCCTTACTGCCTATAATTTCTTCCACCTCCCAGCAGTCCATTCAGCTATCAATGAACTAACCCATCGATGAGGTCAGAACCTTCATGATCCAATCAGTTCCCCAAAGTGTTCCCTCTGAACATTACTGAATCAGGGACCAAGAGACTCTGGGGACATTCTAAATCCAAACCATAACAGGGCTTTGGACTTCTTAAGAGAGACACTAAAAGCAAAGAGAATTTAAAAATAAATAAATAAATGACATATGACTTATTATTCTATATCCAAGAAAACTATCAGTTGAATAGGAGTGTAAAATAAAACACCTTAAGATAAGGTCTCAGAAAGTTATCTTCTATAAAATCTTTCTCAGAAAACTATTAAAGGAAGCACACTACCAAAATTAGAGAGTAAACCAAGAAAGAAAAGGCATGGACTACATGAGGAAATCAACAAAGAAAGAGAAAAAGGCATCTTTGGGGTGATGAAGGGAGGCCCTGAGATGACCAGAGAACACAATCCAGGTGGAAGCACCCTCATCCAGAGATGTGCCCAGAGGGTGTGAGCAGGATCTCTGCTGCCTTTCTTTATAATCAAGTTCAGAGTGCCCAGCTAAGCTTATTTACTTATCTTGTCCAGGTACTAATAGTTTATTCTTTCTCCTCCATGACCTACTGCTTGCATCAGCTGAGGGTCCTCATTTCACCTCACAGAAATCATCTCCTTTAGCCTACTCCTGAACTATGAAGGTCAGAACCAGAGAGATGAGAGCAGCTGTCTTATTAGACCATGTCACTGCTGGACCCAGAACGTGTTCCACAATTTGATGCCCATTTTTCCAGGTTCAACCCTGGAATTGCCCATGAGTTTTCTAAAGGGCTGCTATCTACACATTAAATCTAAAAAATTGCACCTGGAGATGCAATTGAACCTGTCTTCTCCCAGGAACCTACTTTTTAATAACAATTGAGGTGGTGTTTGCTACTCACACAAGACTGAGCAAGAGATCCTTTGTGGATACATGCATTTATTGTAAATCTACAAAGGAAGGAATGCTTGGAAAGAGGTTTCCTGGTGGTAAAGGGAAGAAGGGATCTTTCAGAAGTCAGGAGGCTTCTGAGATACTGAGGTGATTCTTCTGCGCCTGAGAGGAGAATGCACAGAGGTTCATTTTCTTCTCCTTCTTCTTCTTTTTCTCCTCCTCCTCTTCCTTCTTAGTTTTCTCCTTCATCATCTTCATTTTCTTATTCTTCTTCCTCCTTCTCTTCCTTGTCTTCATCTTCTAAATTGTATATATTTTAATTAACCAGGAAAATTGTACAAATTGTTGAGTACCACGTGATGTTTTGATTCATGTGTATGCTATGTAATGTTCAAATCAGGGTAAGCCTTCCTCAAGATGATCATTTCCTCATGTGAAAACATTCAAAATACTTTATTCTGAAATTAAAGAAGACCTTAGAAAATTGCAAGATCTCCCTTGTACTCAGATAAGCAGAATTAATATTGTCAAAATGACCACACTACCAAAAGCACTATACAAGTTTAATGCAACTCCAATCAAAATCCCAATGACAATTCCTCATAGAAATAGAAAAAGAAATAATGAAATTCATCTAGAAAAATAAGACACCCAGAACAGCCAAAGCAATCCTTAGCAAGAAGAGTGAAGTGGGTGGCATTAATATACCTGACCTTAAACTATACTACAGATCAATAGTAACAAAAACGGGCATGGTATTGACACTAAAATAGACTTGTAGACCAATGGTACAGAATAGAGGACAGACAGACAAACCCACATAAATACAGTTATCTCACACTAGACAAAGGCTCTAAAAACATATATTGGAGTAAAGATAGCCTCTTCAACAAATGGTGCTGGAAAACTGGAAATCCATATGCAGCAAAATGAAATTAAGCCCCTATCTCTCACTATGCACAAAACTCAACTCAAAGTGGATCTAGGAATTAGACCAGAGACCCTGTGCCTAAAAGAAGAAAAAGTAGGCCCAAATCTTCATCATGTTGGATTAGGTCACAACTTCCTTAACATGACTCCTATCACACAAGAAATAAAATCAAGAATCAATAAATGGGATGGATTAAAACTGAAAAGCTTCTTCTCAGCAAAAGAAACAGTGAGGTGATGAGAGAGCTTACAGAATGAGAGTAAATTTTTAACCACACGCACATCAGATAGAGCACTAACCTCTAGGATATATAAAGAACTCAAAAAACTTAACACCAAAAAATAATAACCCAATCAATAAATGGGACAAGGAACTGAACAGACACTTCTCAGAAGAAGATATACAATAGTCAAAAATATATGAAAAAATGTTCAACATCTCTAGCAACTAGAGAAATGCAAATCAAAATTACTCTTTCATCTCACTCCAGTTAGAATGGCAGCTGTTAAGAATAAAAACAACAAGAACTGTTGGCGAGGATGTGGGGAGAAAGGCACACTCATACATTGCTGGTGGGACTGCAAATTGGTACAACCAATCTGGAAAGCAGTTTAGAGATTCCTTGAAAAACTTGGAATGGAACCACCATTTGACCCAGCTATCCCACTCCTTGGTTTATACCCAAAGGACTTAAAAACAGCATACTACAGTGATGCAGCCACATCAATGTTTATAGCAGCACAATTCACAATAGCTACATTGTGGAACCAACCTAGATGCCCTTCATAGATGAATGGAAAGAAACTGTGGTATATGTACACAATGGAATATTACTCAGCATTAAAAGAGAATTAAATAATGACATTTGCAGGTAAATGGTTGGAGTTGGAGAATATCATGCTAAGTGAAGTAAGACAATCCCCAAAAAAACAAAGGCTGAATATTTTCTCTGATATGTGGATGCTGATCCATAATGGAGGTCTGGGAGAGCACAGGAGGAATGAAGGAACTTTAGATAGGGCAAAGGGGAGGGAGGGAAAGGGAGTGGGCATGGGGGTAGAAAAGATGGTAGAATGAGATGGACATCATTACCTTAAGTACATGTATGAAGACACACACACAAAAAAACAATTCTTTCTTCTAGTGTTCTTGAAATACACACTACATTATCATTGTAAATAATCACCCTACTGTGCCCTACAACACAAGGACTTTTCTCTCCTGTTAGTTAGTACCTATTGATCAACTTCTACCCATCCATCTTTCTCCCACTCTCCATAGCCTATTTTTCTTCTAATTGTACATAAATGTTTTATATTCTATTATGCATGATATATCTCATAAAAATTTATTCTTTTAATCTAAGAAAGACTCAAGCAGTAGTGAATGATTTAAAAAACAAAAAGGCTGAGGCAGCTCTGTGCATTGATGTGGCATGACTCCCAAGGTCTTTTAGTTCAGTGGCAGGGCAAGTGTTTTACATATTCAGGGCACCAAAACAGAGATACAAACCAAAAGTTCAAGGAATTTTGTCAGGTAAAAGGATATGGGACAGAATAGAATGTTTATGAGATGGCGATTGAGTAGAGAAGTAAAAACAAAACCAAAACCACATATCTCCTCCCCCACCAACACACACCTATCTGGCTATATACACAGAAGAAACACATCCACAGAAGGACACCTTAAGAACTGAGAACATGGAACTGAAAACGGGAGACCAGGGACAAGGAATTCTCACATTCTACCTTCTTATGGTTTTGAATTTGGAAGCATTAGGAAATTTTACATATTCAAAAAACTTTGAACTTGTTTTATAATAAGAAGCCTCATAGCAGCAGACCAAATCTCATGGAGGATATGGAAGCATCTACTGCTGGGGGAGGAGGGCGGGGGGGGGTGGGGGGGGGGCAAGGTGGTAAGCCTCCTTGGAAAGCAAACTGGAAATATCTCCCTAAGTTTGGGCCAGCCACTACTCCTAAAAATGTACTCTGGGAAGACTCTTTACACATGTGCATCAGGAAACACATACAGGAGCATTTAGAGCAAATCTGTGTG
The DNA here is from genome assembly GCA_025594165.1 of Tamias sibiricus. Lineage (NCBI taxonomy): Eukaryota > Metazoa > Chordata > Mammalia > Rodentia > Sciuridae > Tamias > Tamias sibiricus. Next base: position 70,093,321 of record CM046669.1, read on the forward strand.
TGATGCCTGGAAAAGAAAGAAAGAAAAAAAAAAGAAGAAGAAGAAGAAGATAGCAACCTAAAAGTTTCCAAGAGGAGAATTGGGAGTAAATTCTGGTTGATCCTACATCATGGGAATGAATTAACACACCCAAAATCACAAATAAAATGTGGAAAGGAAGCAAGCAGCAAAGGATATGCACTATTTGATAAAAGTATGTCATAGTCAAACACACGAATCAGTTCTGTGTCTCTGTGTGTAGAGTAAAGTCTGAAGTGTGTAAAACTGATGAAGATGAAATTCAAGGAGTGCTGGGATATAGTTCAGTGCATGTGCCAGGGCTTGGGTTACATCTCCAGTAATGCCAAAAATAAATAAATAAGAGAAAATAATTAAGAATTTCAAGATAGTGAATAGAAGAGTGGGAAATTAAATATGGGAAAGGTATATAGAGCCACAGGTCTATGTACTATGCTGTATTTCTAAAGCTGGGTGATGTGCTCATGGGCTTTATTATATTACTCACACACTAACTTCTTAATTATCTGTTATACTTCATTTAAGTCAACAAAATTGCCATCAAAATTACTAGGAAAACATTTGTTTCATTCAGCTTAAGTAAGATTATAAGAACTAGGGATCGATGAAAAAGCCAAATTCTAACCTTGATCTATTTATTGCTTCACATTCCAGGTTTGAGAAAATATTTTTTTTCCCAGTGAGTCTTTCTAGATTCACTGGAACAGAAAAATGCAGGAATAGAAATGTCCTAAAGTTTTGCAATAAAATCATCAAATATTTGAAGTCAGGAGGAATTATACCAATTGTATACTTCAAGCCCCTCTATTTTTGGTTGTTGTGGTTGTGTTTTTTTATTTATTTGGGATGGGGTTTCACTATGTTGCCCAGACTGGCCTTGAACTCCTGGGTTCCAGTGTTCCTCCTGCTTTGGCTTCCTGAGAAGCTGGGATGACAGGTGCTACTATACCTGACCCCTCATTTTTATAGGAGAGGTTGAGACCCAGAATGTGTCTGAGGTCGTCAAAGGCTGTGAAGGGACCACAGTGTCCTGGCCCCTGGCCAGGTACTTTGTCCTGCACACCACATTCTTATCAGGGAAATGAGCAGTGCTTTCCCAAGAAGGCCTTCAGTTCCTGGCTGAAGCATTAGCTTGGCTCAAGTTCGGGCACCACACCAGGAGTTTTTGCCCAGCCAACCATGGTAACAGCATATCCTGGATGGGCAAAGGAAACAGCAGAGTGTGGGAATCAGACTGGAGTACAGTTAGGCTCCCAGGAGGTGGACCCCGTTCATCACTCTGTGGGGCCAACTGCCTGAAAGGATGTAAGACTCTGAATCCAGGCAGAGGCAGGAAAGTATCATGGGGCATGTCCAGGGTTCCTGTTGGCTCTCTGAGCCTTCAGCAGCATGACATGGTGGAGAGACCAGATAGCTCCACGTCAGTCCTGCCTAAGCCACTTATTAGATTAGACTCAGACTAGTGTTTACCTTCTCTCATCCCCTGGTCATCAGAAAAAGTGGGAAAGTAACAGAATCCATTTCATATAATTGCTGTGGAACTGGCGTATTTAAAAATATATACGGACGTGTGCATAGCATCTCATATCTAGTAAGTGCTCAATGGTAAGTACTGCTATAGAGAGAGAGTTGCACATTTTCAGGGTCTAAAACCAAGTCTACACTGGATAAGAGAACAAAAGCACAGTTATCATAGAACTGCTGCCCTAAATGCCACAAGTTACAAGCTCAAGGTCAGCAAGGCTTCTCCCTGTCTTGCAGAAGTGATACATTTGAACTCTCCTGTCCCTCAGTGCAGCCTTCACCGAGGCCAGGAGGAAGGCAGATGATATAAAATAGGCTGTTTTCTTTTAACCCCTGGAAAAGCCACTTAAATTACTTGAGACACCCTGGGCAGATGTTTATAGGTGTCTTCATTCAATAAAGACATCAGTTAATGAGCCTGGTAACCTTCCTCACTCAGCCGTGTGTGTGCCTTGGATACTCAGCAGTGCGCATCAGTCCCGGTGGGAGGGAGGGAGTCTGTGAAGCTCATGGAGAGGAAACAGTGGGATGGAAGCTACACAGAGAATCATATCCAAATGACAAGCAAAAACATTGAGGCGGCCTTCAGAACAGGAGGGGACTGCCCGGCACAGTGGTACACGCCTATAATTCCAGTAACTAGGAAGACTGAGGCAGGAGGATCACATGTTTGAGGTTAGCCTCTGCAATATATTGAGATGACTCAAAATAAAAAAGAAGAGGGTGTGGCTCAGTGGTAGAGGGACTCTGGTTTCAATCCCCAATACTGGGAGTGGGGGGAGATTTTTTTGAAAAAATAAGAGGAGGGGAACATCAAAGGCCCAGGGTACAGAAGAGATGTCCCAGTCTTTGAGCCTTTGAGAGCATGGGTGGGTTTTGGTCTTCCAGCTGATTGTCATCCCCCGGCCTTTCATTTCTCCCAAATAACACCTTCTGCCCTGAGCAACTTCATTTCAAGTTCTCTTCTCTGAAGCTCAGTGCAATTTGGTGTCTCGATTTTCAGCCATTCCAAGACCCCCTGAAGGATGGAGTTTCTGCCCTCCAACTGGATTTCCGAATGGGGGAGGATTAAACTCAATGAGTGACTTGATCCTAACAGGACAGATACTTTCTTTCTTTTGTGGAAATACCATCCAAGAGGATCTGAAATTGGCAACACTAGGGAGGCTGTGTGTTTGCAGAGATCCTCCACTACTGCAGCCCTGGGTGGCTTTGAGGATCTAAACTCGTTTATCCTTGTCAAGATTTCTAGAACTTTTTAAGCAGTCACATAGATTTGTTTATCACAAGCTCTTCACCAGCTGAGCTTCGCCCTGTCCACCTAGGAGTGGTTCAAGAACATCCTTTTGCTCGCCTAATCCATAGTCACTGCATCTTAACTGACTGGCAGCTGGCTCCTTCCCTGCTGCTTCTGGCCCAGGCTGACTCCTCCCTCTCCACTGACCAGTGGTACTCCCCAGCTTCCCAGGGTTCCCTACCAGGCCCTGCTGATGCAGTAGAGACAACTGCCATGCCCGATCGCCACTGCTCTGCCTCCTTGGTGGGGAAACCATCTCTCTTCCCGTTAGATTCCACCAGCCAGGACCTGAGTGCAGCTGATGGGACTGTACACACACCAGGCCCTGCTCCCAGGGAGACTTGACCATGAGCAAACAGACCTGAAGGAAGTCATGCCCTCATGGCTCACATCACCCTGGCCCTCCCTTTGCCCTGTCATTGAGTCAAAGTTGTCATGCTTGACTTTCTTCTTCTTTAGGGTGTGTTTTCTCCCAATAGGTACCTTAATCCCTAATCCCTCATTTCAAAAAAAGAAGAGGGTTTGAGGAAGACCTACCTTAGCAAATCATCCCCACTTCTAGTAGGGCTCCAGCTAAAATCCTGAGAACAGGTGCATACAGGTAAGGGACCTCATGGTACACACTCTCCATTTGGCCTTACAGCCCAAGGGTGGCAATTGTGCTGATGTTTGAGGTCAAGGCTGAGGCCATACAGGTCCTCCCATGCCTGGTGGAGCCAGGTGTTTGCACCTAGGTACAGAGTGACCAGCATATTCACAGGGTTCGTAGCTTCTAAAGGGGAATTAATTACCCAGGAGTCTGCAACATAAGCTCTGGGTCTGAATTCTGGAGGTTTGGGGCTAAGGGACTCATTAGGCAACTGCATTGCACCTTTGAACAATTCAGAATTGTCCTGAGGGCCTGGGGCCCTGGGCAAGGCTTCCTGCTTCCCACGCCAGGTTCTGGTGGCAATAGCACAAGGAGCAGCAAGCTCTCTCTTTGCCTTTTTAGGAGACAAGAGTTTTTTGGAAATGGAATTTATATTCCTGGGAAAGATATGGCAGAGAATATGCTTTTCATTATATTCATGGAGGCAGAGGAGTAGAAGGGTCAGGCCCAGGACCCCATAGCTGAGGCTTTAGCACCAATTTCCTCCGGAGGAGCCGCTCCTTATACACACTATTTCCCAAGAATTTGACACTGTAAGACTCAGGACATGGGAATGAGACTTGGAGAGCGCTGGTTTCATCTCTTCCACTGGCTTCTTTCTTTCCTTCCCTTTTAGGCTCTACCTATGCCAAGGCCTGTCATTTCTGCCTTGCAATGTCCCAGGAGTCCAGCTTCCTGCCCACATCCTCAGAGCCCTGACACTGCAGTGCCCTGGCCGCCATCCGTGCCAGGGCTGCCCAGAGGCAGACAAAGCAGAAGCATCCCAGCCCTGTGTCTCCCCTTGCACGTCAAGGGACGCTTTCACCATCTGCTTTCAATGAAGTGTGGGTTTCGGGACATATTATGGAAACAGAAACGGAAAAACCATCGAGGTCCCTCCTGCAAAAACAATCATTATCCACTGAAATGAGCTCTCAGGAACTTCCGGGTGTGGAGCACATCACTATTAATGAAGAAGAATTCAGACAGGAATTCTGGCCGGGCGGGACAAAGGCGAGGGAAGAAGAAACGGAATGTTTTGACTCATCCAGAAGTTAGGAAGAGAGTCCCTTAACAGAGCAAACCGTACAGTCCTACAGCCAAGGCTGTGGAATCTGACACCAGCCTGGTTTCTCTCTGACTCCAGAATGCGGGCTGCAGGGCTCCAGCGCGGGGGAGGTGGGCGAAATTTCCAGAGGAACACCCAGCGCTCAGTCAAGGACGACCCTTAGCCAAGGCTGGAAATGTCATCTGCCCCAAGGCAGCACTCTGGAGAGGGGGCCTGGCCCACAGGATCTGTGAGCCCCCCTGAGGGCTCAGAACAGACTCAGGCTGGGCTTCCTGGAGGAATTTGCTGCCCTTCACTTCAGCCCCATTCAACCCACGTGCGGAGGAGGGGCGGTGTGGGAGACACAAGATGAATAAGTCAAGGGCTTCGCTCGCAAGAAAAGGAAGCATCGAGGACCATGCCTGTGAACACCGGGCACTCAGTAAGGACTGGCAAAGGAGAGGTGCGAGAGGAATCTGCACAATGTTCTCCATCTCTTCTTCTCCCCAGAAAAGTCCTTTCCAGAGGACAATGTAAATCTGCATGCTGGAGGCTATTACAGGGTTGAAATGGTGTGTGTGTGTGTGTGTGTGTGTGTGTGGTGTGAAAACCCTACCCTTGCTTTCTGATGCTTGAAATTCTGCACTTTGTGCACTTTTCTTCTTTCTCTCCTAAGATACCATTATGTTGGAGAGAATAACGTTTCAAGCTTTATCAGTAAATGGCATCATTGGGGAAATTAGTTCATCAGATTCTCCTCAAGAGAAGGTCCTAATGGGAAGAAAATGAGAACCCTGAGTACTGATTTGGGACCAGAGCACCAGGAAGGAAAAAGGTGGTCACGGAAAAAAAAAAAAAAAAGATGATTTGCTCTGCTTCACAGTTTTGCTGAGAGTGACACACATTTGGTTCTAACCTTTGTGTAATTAGGGAGAGAAGTAACTATCACGGAAGAAAGTGGCCTACTTCATCCCAGGGATCACAAATTCCATGTCCATGTTTTTTGTTGTAGCTGTTTTGTTTTGTAGCAGGGAGGGTTGTTTGTTTTTTTGTTTTTGTTTGTAGTCCTGGGGATTGAATCCAGGGCCTGGTGCCTACTAGGCAAGTGCTCTATCAACTGAGCTATATCCTCTGCCCCATGTCACTGTTTTTTTTTTTTTTTTTTTTTTTTTTTTTTTTTTTTGTGGTTACCGGGGATTGAACTCAGGGGCACTCGACCACTGGGTCACATCCCCAGCCCTTTTTTTTTTTGTATTTTATTTAGAGACAGGGTCTCACTGAGTTGCTAAGTGCCTCGCCATTGCTGAGGTTGGCTTTGAACTCGCGCTCCTCCTGCCTCAGCCTCCCAAAGTGCTGGGATTACAGGCATGTGCCACCGCGCCCAGCCCATGTCACTGTTTCACAGAGAAAATATTTTTTAGTTAGGTAACTGATTTTGTAAATCTGAATTGCTCATCTATAGGTCCAGTTTCTTTTATACCTATCTTAGTCTGTTTTCTGTTACTATAACAAAATACCCCAAACCAGGTCGTTTATAAAGATAAGACTTTTTGGCTCACAGTTCTGGAGGCTAGGTGCCTTCAGAGAATGGCACTAGTATCTGCTCGGCATCTGGCATGGGTCTTCTTATTGCATCATAATATGGTGGAGGTCATCATATGGCAAGACAGAAAAAAACATGCTAGCTCAGGTCTCTCTTCCTCCTCTTATAAAGCCACTAATTCCATCAGGGAGGCCCCATCCTCATGTCCTCATCTAATGCTAATTATCTTCCAAAAACCCTACCTCCAAACACCATTAACATATGACTTTGTGGGTTGATTCTAACACATGAACTTTGGGGGAAGATATTTAAGCCACAGCAATACCTCATTTCCAGGTACTAAACATTCCACCGGGCAATAATTCAATGTATCTAGAGCTTTTTATGTTTATTTTTTCCTTTTTTCCTTTTTAACTATTCTCTATGTGCTTCTACTTACCTTTCCTCACTGATCCTCACAACCACACGGACACATGGTCGTTTTTACTGTTGACAAAAGAAAGCAAGTGAGGCACGGATCTGAGTCTGAGGGGGAAGGGAAGGAAGGCACACCTGCAGCCCGGGCCTGCCCTCCATTCCCCACGGTCCCTGGATGACTGCACAGCACACACCCCTCTGCAGCAGGAAGGAGCCACACTTAGCTTCCCAGATGTCACTCTGGCAATGGTGACTGTTATCAATGAGACGGTGGCCTAGGAGACAGATGGCCCTCAGAAACTTCAAGGCCAACTTTACTGAACCACCACCTTGGTGTAGGCGCACACGTTAGCCTCCAATTACAACGTTATGGTGAAGATCTTCTTAATTTTTTCCAGGCTGAGAGAAGGTGCTGGTGGCTGTCCCTCTTTCCCTCCCCTGCAGAGGACAGGGACAAGGCTTGTCCTCCCAGTGGGGGGGCTATTTATTTACTCAACTCTCTGGATAACTCCCCAACAGCATCTGAATGGCAGGCTTATGTAAACCAGAGCACAGCCGCTGCAGGAGCTGGGAAATGGGCAGCCTCTCCTACCCAGGTCTTCCCTGAGCTCAGAGCCACTATGCACACATCCTATGGCAGAGGGCCAGGGTTCTGGGAATCCCCTTGCTACAATGCAGGTCCGCAGCCAACCCAGCAAGACAAGAGACATTGCAAACCAAAGCTCCCCTTGATTTGTCGTCTTAAGAGAATTAAATAGTTACTTATCATACATGGCTCATTCTTTATTACTGAGCACTTGCTCAGTAATATTTTTATTCTGTTATCTACATACTAGCTGGAGCTAATTGAGCCACATGACATTCTGTGAATCTGATTGGTTACCAGTGTGGTTGGAATTAGTAGGACAGGGTAAGTTTATTTTGGCTCAGTGACTGGCTGTGCATTGCTTAGTGACCACAAAATAGGACAGAGAAGGAAGTAAGCTATGTATAATAATACCAACAGCAAACACTTAGATACAGGCTAAGCTGGGCCAAGCATTATTGTAAACACTTCACATATGTTAATTCATTTACTCCTCAAAACAACTGGATGAGGTAAGTTCTATTATTATCCCCATTGTACAGATGAGAAAACTGAAGTACAGAGGGAGCAATTTCCCCAAAGTCCCAAATGGACCACCTACAACCCAAGACTCATTAATTGCCAACTTTGATTATTAATGAACTCTGGTCAATTAATGGAGCTGATCTGCCCTGGCTGGATTTGTGCTGCCACTATGAGGAGGAGGAGGAACCACAGTCCAGATGGATCAGGGAGGAGCTCAGGAACTGAGGAAAGGGAAGAAGAATGTGGAGCTGAGGTCCGGTCCATGTCTCCACTCAAGAAGCAAGCAGCAAAGAAAGCGACCCTGTATCCAGCTTGCTCCCTCCCCTGCAGTGACCTGGGCGAATAAGTCAGGTCAAAGGGCAGGGCAGGCCTTGCCTGCGGACCCTAGTGCATGAAACTGAGGCATGAGTCCTGAGCTCAGAGTCAAGGGCCAAAGTGAAATGGAAAGTCAGGCTGCCCTCTGGCTGGGTCATCTGCCCACCAGGATGACCTTGGTCAGAAGAATGCAGGTGTGAGTAAGATATGGGAACCATGAGTCCAGAGAGCAGGTAGAGCTATGGAAGGGGGGCGGGGTGCAGCACAAATCCCCATGGCCTACTGGACATTGCAAGCTGTTTGTCATGGGAAACCTTCTGGCCCAGTGTATCTCTGGGGTCAGAGGTAGGTGAGGGTCTGTTATTCCTTTCATATCTCTAGCTCAGCAGAGCCTGGTTCAGAGGTTAGGGGATAATGTAGTTACCAGTATATTCTCAGAGGACATGACCAGTAGCTTGTGTGTGTGTGAGTGTGTGTGTGTGTGTGTGTGTGTGTGTGGTGCTGGGGATTGAACCCAGGGCCTTGTGCATGTGAGGCAAGCATTCTACCAACTGAGCTATATCCCCAGCCCATGACCAGGACCCAGAACCTAGCTCACCCCACCCCACACTGGGATTCAGAGAGACAGGATGGGTTAGTGGATAGATGGAAAGCCTTTGGAGACAGATAAAACTAAGTTTAGACTTTGGCTCTGTGACCTTGGGCAAATTAATAAGCTTCCTCCATGCCTCAGTCCCTCCAGGTATAAAATGGGAACAATATTAATGTACTAGATAAATGAGGTATGCTTTGCACAGCGGTTGAACTGTAATAAATATTCAATAAATGACACTTCCCACTGTTCTTATTACCAGTATTGGGAATAACAAAAGCATTGACAGGAAGGCAGAAAGAAGGGGACAGGAACAAGGTAAAACTATCACTAATCATTTGTGGGCTCTCCTTTCTCCCCCTCCTTCTAAGTGAGTATAAGCCCTTCCTATGGGCCACCTCTTTCCCTTCCCCTCAGAACCCTGAGCAGGTACTAGGTGCTTAAGAAGTGACAAGGTGATAGGTGGGGAGGAAGCCCTCAGTCTTCCCCTCCCTCGTCTCTACTTCATTTTCTGCCTCAGCAGGAAGTGTCACCGGGGATGTCTTGATCCAAATAATCATCATAAAACCAAACTGCCTTTGCTTTCCATGACCATTTTCTTAGAAGGTGTGCAAATCCTGGGGAGCTGCCGAGGCCCCAGGAGGCTCAGGATGATGAAGAGAGGACGGCCAGCACACAGGGCATGTCCTGCCCTGCTGACCTGCCCTGGGTCTAGGAAGATTTTGGCCCTGTGAATGCCCGGATGGCTTCATGCATTGCCTGTCCAGTTTCAAGCCTCTTTGTAAAACAATACATCAGCTTTCATCTTTTAAACCATCATGTCAAAAATCTGTTTCTCTGGACAAAGCTTCCATCATCTTGAATAGGTGCCCACCTCCAGGACTATGACAGAGTTGGTCCCAGTACTCATCCACAGAGACCTTGAAAACCTGGAAACCCTAGTGGAGGTGAGCATCCCTCATCCTAGTAGGCTGGCCTTCAAAGAACATCTCTGATACCTGGAAGAGCTGGTGGGAGCTCCCAGCTCACCCAGCCCTGCCTAGCCAGGCATGGCCTCAGGATACATCAGTTAACAAAGGAAAATATAAAGGGAGCCTGATTTTCCCAGCTGCCAAAGAGGGGAAAGGAAGCCAAGCTCTGTGAATCATACAATACCATCTGAACAATTCAAGGAACTATCCAAAGGAAGTGACCAAAATAGCCCAGTGACCACTGCCTGCTGGGGGAGTAAAGAAAATGGAAGCCCATATCTCCATAACACAGGGCAAGGGGACATTAAAAAAAGAAAAGAAAGTTTCCCCAGAGCAGGGGAAACTGCTGCTTATAAATATTTACCGAAGCAAGTGGTCTGTTAACTCCCAGGCCCAGGAAGGAAAAGTTTGCGGAGGAGGGCAGAGATAGCAGCCTCAGTGCTGGGGCTGCCTTGCCCTGTCTGACCTGAGCGCTGCCTCAGTTCACAGGTCTGGGTCCCAGGGGGTTCTGGGTAGCTTGATTTGGCCATGATGGGACTAGTTATAGAAATCGTCAAACTCTACAAATTAGGACTCCTCTCGTTCACGCCTCAGAGCTGATGCTTCAACATTCACCAGCACACCCTGGCAAGTGGGAGGACTTGCTGTGGGCAGCAGCTTGCACATGGAAGCAAAGAAGCAGAGCCTGGGGCCTAGGCTATGCCGCTCTCCAGGGAAAGGACCTCATTTTCAGAGAAGCCAACTCCTTCCTGAGTTCTTTTCCCTCTCCCTCTGATCTAACAGAGTCAATTCTGAAAATCTTTCTCCAGAGTGAAAGAGTTTTAAAGACTTCAAGACCCAGCTAACTAAACACGGAGCCCAGGAGAGGATAAACAATCGTCTGTTATCAAACTCATTATCCTTGGCTTCAAAGGACTCAAACGTGTTTACAAAAAGAACACGAGAGTTCTCCATGTTTATTTTAAAGTATGGACTTTAATAAACAGTCTTAAAAAAAGAAAAAAAAACCCAAATAACACACAGGGGAAACAACCTTGTCTCTTTGTTTTATGCATCAGTCAAAACATAACACTCCCCTTGGCTTCAGCTTAAATGAGTTTTGTTTCTTCACAAAAGTTCACCATTTATAAAATACATTCACTTTATTGACTTTGATCTCCCCACTGGCGCAGCTTGAGGTTGGTTCAAAGTTCTAGAGAGTTAAACACAACCACATGTGACTGCGGAGGCTCGCCTGTGCCACTTGCCAACGCCAGCCAAGGCAAGATCAGGATAGGAAACCTCAGATAAGTGGGCGACGCCAAGATCAAGTGTGTGCCCTCACTCTGAGAAGACCCCAGCCAGCTGCTCCCTCCTGCTGGCCTCCCCTGGGTAGCCGACACTTTCACCCGGATGGAGAGTTGGGACAACCATGCATGCTCCAAACTCTCTCAGAGGCCAGGAGAATGCCAGCCAGGCTGTCTCCACGTCAGCATTACTCTTCCTAATCCTCCCAGACTTGGGACTCTTGAACAAAAATGCAAACCTTGCAATTAAAAAACAACAACAACAACAAAAACCTCATACCCCTTTGTACCCCTTTATTACAAGAAGTCAAAAGTATAAGCATTTTAAACCTGTGCATGTTTACACATGTGTGCAGGCATGTATGTAGACAGGTGGGTAGGTAAGCAGAGAGGGAGGGAGAGAGAGAGAGGTAAATAGGTAAGTAGGTAGGTAGGTAGGTAGGTAGGTAGATAGATATTGGAAATTCAAAGTCACCTCTAATTATATTTTTCCCCACAAGAAAAATTTCCATCTTCTCTGCAGATGTATGGCTGCCTCCTTCCATACGGACAGAACCCTGATTAACTCCCAGAGTCCAACCTCTCTGCCTGAGATCCCCCAGTGAAACCTGACTGCTCTGAGCCAGCCACGGTGACTCCAGGCCCTTGCTGGGGATTGAGTTAGCGTTTAGTAGGAGACCATTCCTCGTCAACAGGACATGATGAATGGTTGGCTTGGAGACTACTTGAAAAGGCTTTTCTTCCCAAAATAAAAGGACATAAGAAAGGAGCTCTTCTCTTCCTGTCTCCAGGATGTTTGAGGCTGCTGCTGTTGTCAAAAAATCACGAGGGCAAGCTGAGGATGAAGAGCCAGAGCTTTATTTAAAAAATCACATTCTATATAGTTCATCCATTTAACCTGTACCATACAATGGTTTTAGAATATTCAGGATTGTACAACCATTGCCATAAATCATTTCTAGAACGTTTTTACCACCTCCAAAAGAAACTCTATAAACCCTTTAGTCATCACCACCTCCACCCTCCCATTCACCCCAGACCAAAATCCCACAAATTTCTGTCTCCATGGAATTGTCTATTGTGGATAGCTCAAGATGGAATCACATAATAAATTGTTCTTATGTGGTTGACTTCTTTCACTTAGCATGTTTTCAAGTTTTCCCATATTATAACATATATCATGATTTCATTCTTTTTTTTATAGCTGAATAATATTCCACTGTATGGCTATATCTCCTTTTGCTTATTTATTCATTAGTTGATAAAAGGTTTCCACCTTTTGACTGTCATGAACAATGTTGCTATGAACAAATGGTCTTTTTTTTTTTTTTTTTTTTTTTTTAATTCTCTTGGTATAAAACCTCAGGGTAGAATTGCTGTATTATTTAAGTAATTATGAGTTGGATTGTTTGTTTCTTAACAGCCAAACCATCTTAACTGATACATCTTAAAGTAGGTGACACAAAGAGAAAGTCTTGGTCTCTGTAAACACTCAGGCTGCCCGTCTAAGAACTTCTCTCTCCTTGAAGTTATTAGGAAAAGAATACTCAAGTTCAAGGGTAGTGATATTGCATCTGATTTATCTTCCTAAAGAATAATCTATTTTTACAGTATCTGGGGGGAAAAAGGGCTGAAAAAAAGTTCCAAACGCTATCTATCCCTTACTAAAGCGTATCATCTGCTCCAGAGGTCCCAGAATCCCAAAAAATTATAATGAGATTCATGCAGTCCCTTGGTCAGAGTAGACCAGTGTAACCTTTCCATGGTCACTGAAGGTCATCTTATAGTTACACTATGCTGGTTCCCTTGAGCATGAAAGACTTTGGTAAGTTTAAGAATGTTTTTAAGCAGACCTAGGGAAGGGCTTCCTCCATTCCGGGAAGAGTGCAACCTGCCCAGCTGCGACCAGGACAAGAGGTAGGCACCCACCCGCTGGAAGGAGAGACCCAGCCGCCAATTTCCCTGGCCGCCAGGGCCCAGAGTAGCATCTCCCTGCTGCTGCACACAGGGCCAGACCTGGGGAAGGGCGTCCTCCACTCCAGGGGCGAGTGCGACCTGCCTAGCTAGGACCAGAACAAGAGGGCCAGACCTGGGGAAGGGCGTCCTCTATTATCGGGAAGAGTGCGACCTGCCCAGCTGCGACCAGAGCAAGAGGTAGGCACCCGCATGCTGGAAGGAGAGACCCAGCCGCCAGTTTACCTGGCCTCCAGGGCCCATAGTAGCATCTCCCTGCTGCTGCAAGCAGGGCCCAGCCTGAGGATAAGCCCCTTCCACTATTCCACTGTGCCATTCTGCAACTGACCAAAGGTGCAGCCTTGACTCCACTAACAGAGTTGCTGACTGGACATGATCTGGGTCAATTGGCTTAAACTGGAAGGGAAAAAAGAAGGGCTTCCAAGGGTCCATTTTGTTTGAGACTTGTTCTTGGGTTCAACGTTTTTGTTTTTGTTTGCTTGTTTGTTTGTTTTGTTGTTTCTTGGGGTTTTTTTTTTTTGTTTGTTTTTGCTTTGTTTTTGTTTTGATTGACAGTGTGTTTGTGTGCTTCTGCTCCTCTTTTCTTTTCTTCCTTCTCACTTTTATATTTTTTCTTCTTCCTTCATCTTCCCTATTTACACCCTGCCATTGCATTCTCAACAGAGGCAAAAACAAGTTTTACACAGAAATTGGGATTTCTAGAACGGGTACAATTGAAATATATAGCAAAGTGGTGTTATATATAGTTTATTCTCTATTTTCTAGACTCACTCTCTCTCTCCTCTCTCTTACACTAATTTCTACTCCTTGGTCATTTTTTTCTCTTCTTTTTTTCTTTTCCATCTTTCTTTATTTCTTCTCTCAACCGCTGCATAAGTTAGGTTTATATATAAATCGGTCTTTCCACCTAATCATTCACTCCATTCTCTTTCCTCTCTTGTTGGCTGATACTAAACCACTTCCATAGAACTCTCTTTTCATATTTTCTAAGAAAGAACAAGTCAATACACTCACTTCCTTCTTCCTAAAATATCACTTCTGTGTCCATTACTTGAAAGTATAAAACCCCATCAGAAGCGTACAGAGTAAATTGGAAACAATATCTGGGTTAACTAAATCTGTACATTGTGATCAAACTGGGATTCTCTGAATAGAAAGTGTTTGATTTTAAAGTGTAAGGAAATATAAGGGGATCTGATAGCATTGTACTACAGGAGCAACGTAAGGTTTTTAAGGTAAAATCAAAATAGACAAGGTCCCACAGTGAAGGAAGAATAGATGCACAAGCAATACGAAGAAACAAGGGAAGAAAGTGACACAAACAAATCAATATACCTCCTCAGTAGATTCCATGGCATGCACAGTTGGTGAAATGCCAGAGATGGAATTTAGAAACTACATATTCCAAATGTTAGCGGAACTTAAGAATGAACTAAAAAATGAGATGAGGGAGCAAATACAGGAGGTGAAAGATCATTTTGACAAAGAACTCCATAAACAAATACAGGAAGTAAAAGATTACTTCAATAGGGAGATAGAGGCTCTAAAGAGAAACCAAACAGAAATTCCAGAAATGAAAGAAGCAATAAACCAAAATAAAAGCTCAATCGAAAGTATTACAAACAGAGTAGATCACTTGGAAGAAAGAACCTCAGACAATGAAGACAAAATATATATCCTAGAGAAAAAATCTAGATTACACAGCAAAAATGGTAAGAAACCAAGAACAGAATATTCAAGAATTATGGGACAACATAAAAAGATCAAACATAAGAGTGATTGGGGTAGAGGAGGGGGCAGAGTTTCAAGCCAATGGAATGAGTAATTTATTTAATGAAATAATTACAGAAAATTTTCCAAACTTGAGGAATGAATGGGAAAACCAAGTTCAAGAGGCCCACCGAACACCAAACATACAAAATCACAACAGATCCATACCAAGACACATTATAATGAAAATGCCTAATATACTGAGCAAGGAGAGAATATTAAAAGCCACAAGAGAAAGGAAGCAGATTACATATAGGGGGAAACCAATCAGACTATGTTCAGATTTTTCTACCCAGACCTTAAAAGCAAGAAGATCCTGGAATAGCATATTTCAAGCTCTGAAGGAAAAGGGATGTCAACCAAGAATCTTATATCCAGCAAAATTGAGCTTTAGATTTGAAGATGAAATAAAAACCTTCCAAAACAAGCAAAAGTTAAAAGATTTCGCATCTCAAAAGCCAGCACTTCTGAACATCCTGGGCAAAATTTTTCATGAAGAAGAAGAGAAAAATAACAACAAAAATCAACAAAGGGAGATATTAAACTAAGGGAAATACCAACCAGAAGAGAAACCAAATCAAGCTAAAGATCATAATACAAATAAAAATGGATGGGAATAAAAATCACATCTCAATAATAACCCTGAATGTTAATGGCCTAAACTCGCCATTCAAAAGACACAGATTATCTGAATGGATTAAAAGAAATGACCCAACAATTTGCTGTCTCCAAGAAACACACCTCATAGAAAAAGACATCAATAGACTGAAGGTGAAAGGCTGGGAAAAGTCTTATCACTCACGTGGCCTGCGGAAGCAAGCAGGGGTTTCCATTCTCATTTCAAATAAGGTAGATTTCAAGCCAAAGTTAATCAAAAGGGACAAAGATGGATATTTCTTACTACTTAAGGGAACCATTCATCAACAGGATATAACAATCATAAATCTATATGCCCCAAATAATGTAGCACCTACATTCATCAAACAAACTCTTCTCAAGTTCAAGAGTAAAATTGACCACAACACAGTTATTCTAGGGGATTTCAACACACCTCTCTCACCAATGGATAGATCATCCAAACAAAAGCTAAACAAAGAAAGCTTAGGCCTCCTTAAAACAATTAATAACTTAGACCTAATGGACATATATAGAATATTTCATCCCTCAGTAAATGAATCACTTTTTTCTCAGCAGCACATGGCTCCTTCTCCAAAATAGACCATATATTATGTCACAAGGCAAATCTCAGCAAATATAAAAAAATAGAGATAACTACCCTGCATGCTATCAGACCATAAAGGGATGAAATTGGAAATCAACAACAAAACAAGGAATAAGAAAAACTACTCCAACAACAGGAAACTAAACAACATGCTACTGAATGAACAAGGGGTTGAAGAAGACATCAAAGAGGAGATTAAAAAATTCCTAGAGGTAAATGAGAACACAGATACATCATATAGAAATCTCTGGGACACTATGAAGGCAGTAGTAAGAGGAAAATTCATTGCACTGAGTTCATTCCTTAAAAGGAAAAAAAAACCAACAAATAAATGACTTAACATCACACCTCAAAGCACTAGAAAAAGAAGAACAGATCAACACCAAGAGCAGCAGAAGACAGTAAATAATTAAAATCAGATCAGAAATTAATGAAATTGAGACTAAGGAAACAATTCAAAGAATTGACAAAACTAAAAGTTGCTTCTTTGAAAAAATAAACAAAATTGACAGACCCTTAGTGATGCTAATGAAAAGAAGAAGAGAAAAAACTCAAATTACTAACATTCGTGATGAAAAAGGAAATATCACAACAAACACCTCAGATACACAGAAGATAATTAGAAATTACTTTGAAAACTTGTACTCTAATAAAATAGAAAATACTGAATGCATTGACAGATTTCTAGAGTCATATGATTTGCCTAAACTGGATGTGGAGGCTATACACAATTTAAACAGGTCGATTACAAGCGAAGAAATAGAAGACGTCATGAAAAAGCTACCAACAAGGAAAAGTCCAGGACCTGATGATGGGTTTACAGCCAAGTTCTACAAGACTTTCAAAGAAGATCTAATACCAATGCTCTTCAAACTATTTCAAGAAATAGAAAAAGAGGGAGCTCTTCCAGACTCTTTCTATGAGACCAATATTACATTAATTCCAAATCCAGGAAACGACACATCCAAAAAAGAAAACTTCAGGCCAATATCTTTAATGAACATAGATACAAAAATCCTCAACAAAATTCTGGCAAATCAGATACAAAACATATCAAAAAGATAGTGCACCATGATCAAGTGGGATTTATTCCAGGGATGCAAGGCTGGTTCAACATTTGGAAATCAATAAACATAATACATCACATCAATAGACTTAAAGATAAAAATCATATAATCATCTCAATAGATGCAGAAAAAGCATTTGACAAAATACAACACCCCTTTATGTTCAAAACACTGGAAAAACTAGGAATATCAGGAACATATCTCAACATTATAAAAGCTATTTATGCAAGGCCCAGAGCTAACATTATCTTAAATGGAGAAAAATTGAAAGCATTCCCTCTAAAAACTGGACCGAGACAGGGATGCCCCCTTTCACCACTGATATTTAACATAGTACTGGAAACTCTGGCCAGAGCAATTAGACAGACGAAAGAAATTAAAGGGATCCAGATAGGAAAAGAAGAGCTCAAATTAGCACTATTTGCTGATGACATGATAATCTACCTAGAAGACCCAAAAAACTCTACCAGAAAACTTTTACAACTAGTAAATGAATTTGGCAAAGTAGCAGGATACAAAATCAATACCCATAAGTCAAAGGCATTTTGGTACATCAGTGACAAAGCCTCTGAAAGGGATATGATGAAAACTACCCCATTTACAATAGCATCAAAAAAATAAAAATAAAATACCTGGGAATCAACTTAACAAAAGAGGTGAAAGACCTCTATAAGGAAAATTATAGAACACTAAAGAAAGAAATCATAGAAGAACTCAGAAGATGGAAAGACCTACCTTGCTCTTGGATAGGTAGAATCAATATTGTCAAAATGTCCATACTACCAAAAACATTATACAGATTTAATGCAATTCCAATCAAAATCCCAATGTCATTCTTCAAAGAAATAGAAAAAGCAGTCATGAAATTCATCTGGAAAAATAAGAGACCCAGAATAGCCAAAGCAATACTGAGCAAGAAAAGTGAAGCAGGGGGCATCACCATACCAGACTTTAAATTATACTATAGAGCAATAGTAACAAAAACAGCATGGTATTGGCACCAAAACAGACTGGTGGACCAATGGTACAGAATTGAGGACACAGAGACTAATATAATTTCAGCTATCTTATGTTAGACAAAGGCGCCAAAAATGTACAGTGGAGAAAGGATAGCCTCTTCAACAAATGGTGCTGGGAAAACTGGAAATCCATATGCAACAAAATGAAATTAAACCCTTGTCTCTCACCATGCACAAAACTCAATTCAAAGTGGATCAAGGACCTAGGAATTAGACCAGAGACAATACGCCTAACAGAAGAAAAAGTAAGCTCCAATTTCCAACATGTCGGATTAGGCCCCAAGTTCCTTAATAAGAATCCTGTAGCACAAGAACTATTACCAAGAATTAATGAATGGGATAGATTTAAACTAAAAAGCTTCTTCTCAGCAAAAGAAACAATCAGTGAGGTGAATAGAGAGCCAACTAATTGGGAACAAATATTTAATACATGCACATCAGATAGAGCACTAATTTCTAGAATATATAAAGAACTCAAAAAACTTAACACCAAAAAAGCAAATAACCCAATCAATAAATGGGCTAAGGAATTGAAAAGGCACTTCTCAGAAGAAGATACACATTTAATCAACAAATACATGAAAAAATGCTCAACATTGCTGGCAATTAGAGAAATGCCAATCAAAACTACTCTAAGATTTCATTTCACTCCAGTCAGAATGGCAGCTATCAAGAACACAAACAACAATAAATGTTGGAGAGGGTGTGGGGAAAAAGGCACACTCATACATTGCTGGTGGGACTGCAAAATGGTGCAACCGCTATGGAAAGCAGTATGGAGATTTCTTGGGAAAATGGGAACGGAACCACCCTATGACCCAGCCAACCCACTCCTGGGTCTATTCCCAAAAGACTTAAAAACAGCATATTACAGTGACACAGCCACTTCAATGTTTATAGCAGCACAATTCACAATAGGTAGGTTGTGGAACCAACCTAGATGTCCCTCAGTAGATGAGTGGATAAAGAAAATGTGGTATATATACACAATGGAATTTTACTCAGCAATAAGAGAGAATAAAATAATGGCATTTGCAAGTAAATGGATGAAGTTGGAGAATATAATGCTAAGTGAAATTGGTCAATCTCAAAAATCCAAGTACCGAATGTTTTCTCTGATATAAGGAGGCTAGTTCACAGTGTTGTTGGAAGGGGGTACATGGGATCAGAAGAACACTAGAATGGTCAATGGAAAGGGAAGGGAAAGGGGGGAGCAAGGGGGGAGGGGGGAAGGAAAAAAAATTGGTGGTTGAATGAAATGGATATCATTATCCTAAATGCATGATTGAAGATCTGAATGGTACTTATATACTTTGTATACAAGCAGTTGTATGTAAAAAGATACTATACTTGTGCATTATGAATAAGTAAATAAATAAATAAATAAATAAATAAATAAATAAAATATTTATATAACAGGTTTCAAAAAAAAAAAAAGAATGTTTTTAAAGAATCAATAATTCCTAAAGGTGTCATTCCTTACATCTGTCTTCATCAGCTTCCATACTTTAGTTATTGGTTTCTTTTAGAAGTAATTGGCAGGAGAAGGGTACTAATTTGGAAGGAAGGGATGCGAAATTCTAGAGGCCCAGGATGAAGGAACAGAGAACAAAGAAGGAAGAGAAGAGGAAAAGACAAACTTCATCCCGTGGAAAGCCACTGCTGACCTCATTCATCAATCTTCACAAAAAGCATCTGGCTTCCTTGTTAATTGGATTAGGATGTGATAGATGGTTGATAGATAGGTGAGCATGACTATTATATGGGGTACAAAAGCGTAACCATAAAGTCCAGTTAAGCAAACACAAATCATATTAGATATTCTAAACACAGAGGGTTTAATATTACAGGGAATTGGTTATACAGGTGTTTGTGAGGCTGAAAGAAAAGGGTGCAGATTCTAGAATAATCCAGAAATGTAAAACTGCCAGAGCACATGGGAGCATAAAATGGAAAGGGTGAGATTAACAAACTCTGAGCTGGGATGAGGGAGCCTGCCAGGGCTGCTGTCTGAACCCTGGAGAAGTTACCTGTCCTGCTGATGTTCAACCAGGCACTAATGGCTGCACGTGCTGAAGCAATTCTTACAGGAACTGAGAAACAGGAAGGAAGTCCCTTCTACATTCTATTCCACCTTCTAACTCTCTCTCATGCCTTTTATTAACAGGCCTGACAGGAAACTGGCAAAGGAGATTGGGAAATGAACTTTGCAGAGTCTCAACCCCAAAGTCACAGAGCAGAATATGGTCTTAGAACAGACAATAAGTTAAAAAACCACCTCCTTCACCAACATCCACACACAGCATTCTGCTCTTACTTGAAATCTCACACAGCAATAACAACTTGCTTCTCCACTACAAGATGCAACAATTTTTTCTACAAGTGAAGACACATGGAGCCCCCGTGTACTGTAACCCATCTCAGATTGTAGAATTCCTCTTCTAAGGAATACCATCTGAGTTTCTGTAACCTAGAAACTAGATTATAAAGTTAATCATCAATAACGTAATGACAATCAAGGAAGACAAGACATAGCTGCTGCAGTCCTCATTTCTATAAAGGGACACAAGGCCATTGTTGATTTTTGTGACTTCCTTCTTCCATTACTCAATGTTCCATTTCCCCAGAGTCAGACAGTCCCTCAGTTGGTGGGACTCTCTCTCTCTCTTTTTTTTTTTTTTTTTTTTTAACGTTGTTTCTTTAACTTCCATGCCTAAAGAAACTGAATCTTATACAGTCCTATTTAAGTTATTCTAGTTTTCTATCCACTCTTGTTATTGAACTTTGATGGTATTAAGATTTGCTAGAGACTCTTTTAGACCCCAAACCAAATCCTCCCTGCCCCAACTTTGTAATAGAAATTTATTTTCTGCCTGGATATCAGGATCAATCATCCCAGTCAGTGCAGTGAACTTTCCTTTGCCTATTAGTTCAGTGGCTTGAAAGCCCATAATTGTCCAGGCAGAAGTCTCGATTCTCAATTTGATAGAACCATTATGACCCATGGTGGAAGCATCCATTTATTGTTAACTAAAAACTATAACTCCAAAGTTACAAGGATAAGAAGAAATTCCACTAGTGAGTCTCCTAAAGATAGGAGCCAAGACCATCTTTGATCCTTGATTTCTGGATCCTTGTACTGTGGTTATGGGGGAAATAGTAACAAATACTGATTACCACATACTGTAGAATGGTATCCCAACATCCTGGATGTTGCCTTCTAATGTACCCTGTAACTGCTCATCAGAAGGCATCCTACTAAGGTGGATGGTTCTGGATGAAGAAGCACTTAATAAGACTAGTGGATGCTTTAGGCATAAGCCCACTACTGCATTATTTTGCTCTAAAATGATTTCTTTGGTCAGAACTCATGTAAGCAAACAAGATATTCCAGACATCTATGAATATCTATGGATAATGATGCTGCAAAAATATTGCACATGAAAGACCAAGCCTCATCTAGAATAAGGGTCTATTCTAGTGAGTATCAATTCCCTCTCCTCCCTTAAGAGAAGGGATTCAATATAATCATCCTGCCTGCAGGTGGCCTTCAGGATTGGGGCTCATTGTATGTTTCAGCTATTGGAAGATTAGGCCCTCAGCAGAGGCAACACTTACATTTACCTTGGTGAGCAAAGGTCCATGTTTGGAATAACACAGAGCTTCAAGTAACACAGAGTTTCGAGCTCCACCAACATGGCCACTTTGTACATGGGCCCATTGACTCAGCACCAGTGTGTTTGAGGGGTAAGCTGACCAACCTCCAGAGTGTGTCCTCTATTCATATGATTATTGAAAGCCTTTTGTAAATGCCACCGAGTGAGCATTCACATAGGACAGATGTATCTCAAGTGGTGTCCACTCCATTCTGAGACATCCACCCCCTTAGAGCTGTAGAGTCCCTAGACTCTAAAGAAGAGGGTTCTGGAACTTTACATCATCTCAAGATTTTATTTTTAAAGTGAAAGACAACTCATTATGCCTTGCACCTTCTACAATCCAGAATACCTCTAGATTCTAGAGACCATATACACCTTGGGATATTTTGCCAAGAAACAGTGCTGAGGATTTGAGGGCCTGAGCTTGTCATTTTCCATCTATAAGTTCTCCAGTGTAGTCAGAAGCAACCATATGGATTCTCCAAGCCCTGCCTTCAGTGGGCACTTGGCTGCAAGCAACCACAGGTCATCCTTAATCCTGATGCCACCACATACCATGGTTGTCAGTACCCTCTGTTTCACTGGCAAGCAGCTCAGCATTCATTTCAAGGCTAAGGACAAAGGCAAATCAATCCCAAGTCCCCATCTTTGGGGGTCTGTTTCCTGGGACAAACCCCACTTCTAGTATCCTGAGTACATCAGTCAAGTTCTAGTCAAGAATAGAGAAAGCCCAATAGGTATTTCAATGCACAGAATCAGTTAAACAGACAAACAAAAAGTAAATGCTAAGGTCACCCAGAGATGACTCACAGCAGGAAATAATGACCAACTCCAGGCCTGGGAGAAAAAAAGGGAAGAGATGTTGTCATCGGGATCTCCTTGTTGGAGGAGGTGACCCACTTAAACCTCTGGGGAAATCTTTGCATAGAGGTGCTCTACCCTCTAAAGACAGGGTACCATTAGCTGGAGATCAGAGCCTGAGCAAAAAGCTTTGTGCTACTGGTGCTTAGACCCCCCCCCTCCCCCCCACCAAGTAGGACATTCACAGTGACTGACTCTGCTTCAGTCTGGTGGTTATTTGTATTTTTTTAAACACTATTTTAGTTGTAGGTGGACATAATACCTTTCTTTTATTTATGTGGTGCTGAGGACCGAAGCCAGGGCCTCACACATGTGAGACGAGCACTCTACCACTGAGCCCCAGCCCCAGCCCCATTATTTGCACTTTGAAAGGGGACACCTCACCATAGTTTAGATCTGCAAGGTGGAAGAACAATTCAGTGGGTACTCTTATTATCAGGGCCCCACTATTGCCAAAACGATCCAGAAGGCCTCTCAGGGTGAAAGAGAATGCAGCACAGATGGCAGTCCAGCCACAAAGCGGGCACAGCTAGCTGTTGCCAGCCTCTCTAACCAGACACAGCATGGCCAGCATGGGAGTGGTAATGAAGCGGGCAGCTGGGCTTTTTCTCTGTGACTATTAGGGCAATGCTGATTGGAACTAGAAAGAAAGAACCCCTTTCTCTCTCTTCTTACACACCAATCTCCCCAAAATGCCTTCAACTGGCAAAACCTAACAGGGAGCCGGTTAGCAAGGGAGTCTGAGAGTGGTGTTTGGAGAGCGCCAGCCCTAAGCATGGAAGGGTGGCTGTACAGTCTAAGAGAGGGCGAGTTGATAACAGGGGTAAGAGAAAGTATAAAGCCAGAAAACCTAGGTTCTCACACCAGTCTTGTCACTTATTGACCAAATACACTTGAGAAGTTACCCCAACCTTCTGTATCTCAGTTTCTTCATGTAGAAAAGGTGGGAAAAATCACTGGCCTTGGAAGGTAGTTTTGAAAATAAATGGGATCAAAACAGACATAAGTGCCTTGTAAACTGTAGGTGCCATTTTAATGTGAGGTATTACTGTGATAGCTGTTCTATTGTTGAAAGGCTACAAAAAGGGAGTCTATCTGCGCTGGAATCTGTCATACGTGGTCCTTGCTCCTGTGGAGAAAACCATGTAAGTGAAAGACAAGGCCAGGAACATGCCAATGGTAGACAAAGGGACATATCAAAAAGCCAATGTGGGAAAAAAGTAAATAATTTCCAGTCTCAGAACTTGACGTAGGTGTCAGTTACAGGAGAATAGTGAGTAGATGCTTCAAGTTCAACGTCCTTGGTCCAAGTCCATTCTGGGGACAAGTGGGGACTGATGTTGGGAAGCCAAGATTCCTGGAAGGCGCAATCACATGGAGTGTGGGGCTAAGGAACTTGCTGGTCAAGCGGAGGGCAGTTTCTCCACTGCTGGGGCAGGCACTTTCTGGTGTCAGGCAGGGCTTAGCAGTCCTGGAACAGCCTGGAAGAGGGAACAGCACACACCAGCCAGGTGTTCTCCATCCTTGCTCTTAGATAAGTTTCATTGGTGTTTTTAATAGTTATCTGTCAATTTGTTTCCTTTTTATAACACATTGAGGACAAGTGGTCAAGCTGAATGTCTTGGTGACAAACTAGACCAGGAAAAAAGCCTTTCCAAATCCCTTTTCTATCAACTGCATATTTTTGATCATTTGCAAATATTGGCTCAAAGGGAAAATACACCCTCAGGACAAAAATTCTTTCCATAGAAGTAATGGCATCTCCATCCTTGCTGAAAGAACCTCTCCCCATGGAGGAGCAGAGCGCTGAACACAATGATACCCAGAGGTTCCTTTCTGGTCTGCTGGGGAGACAAAATGCTTTTAGTATTTTCCAGAGAAGAAATCTCAACCTGAGCTTGCAGAGATTTCCTTTTCCTCCTTTGACGAATTGCATCACCCACCCCAGAAACTGTGTTTTCTCTAAAGTCACCTTCAACAACCTCCACACAAGAAGAGGACAGCTGCCCACTGACCTAACCCAGAAGTACTGTCTGCTCTGACTTGGCTGGAGATTAGGGTAGGCTTCTCCCCTTCTACCCCACTGCTTGCTATACCTCTGCCCTTGTAATTTACACCAAGGTAGCAGATGCCAACTAGAAAGTGGGCTAATGGCTTCAGAAGCCTCCTGGTTTGGGCTGCTGACAGAAAGAGTGAAGGCCTCTGTGGATTCCCAGCGAAAAGCCTATAAATTATCAGGCTGCTTGGAAATTTTGCAGCCTCAAATGTATCTCTTTTGAAAGAACAAAGGAATTTTGAAGATAGGCGCTGGAAACAGTTCATACCTCTCCTGACTAGACAACCAGGAGTTCATGTGGTACCGCATTGCCTAAACTTCCAATAGTCCCATAAGTGAGTTCCCACATCCACTGTTTTTAGCTAGAAATTCTTATATGCTGATAAGAGTGTGCCATGTAGAAGAAACTACATTAATACAGACAGAGAAGTTGGAAGGGGCTGTGGAAGAGATGCCAGGTTTAAGATTGTGTGTTGAACATACCTTAACTTGCCCTCTCTCCCAAAGTCCCATTGCAATGATAGGAAGTGTGGAGGTGAAGAGGAAAAAGGAAAAGAAAGGGGAGGGGCAGGGATCTCATGAAAATCAAAGGAAGATGAGAAGAAGAAAGGTAGCAGAGGGTGGGGGGAGGAGAGGTAGGGAGGAAGTGCTGGGGAGTGATATTGGCCAGTGTTACAGTGTGCACAGGTATGAATACGTGAAAACAAATCCCATCATATGTACAGCTATAATGCACCAATACAAAAATGTGGAAAGAGGAAGAAAAAGAATTGACATTTTCATTTTAAAAGGGGAATAAATCCATAACTGTTGGAAAGAGGAAAGGGGATCATAAGGCAACTAGAATTTATCTTTTAAGGTTTTTAAAAAATACAATTATAATTTAAACTAATTGTAGTAAATGAAATGATGCACAGATATTTAAAGAAAAAGAATCTCCCTTTACTCCTTAAGGAAACCAATGTTCATGTATTGATACGTATCTTTTCAACCCTTTTCCAATATATACACATATTTGAATACATACATAGATGATAAATATATAGATAGATGATAAATAAGTAGTTAGGTAGGTAGATAGAAGTTATGATTTATTTTTGTGAACATTGTCTCATACAAAATGGATTCATATTATACTACAACATTTTTCCTACTTAACACATCATATGTATCCCTACAAGTCAATACAGATAAATCCAACTCATTCTTTTTAGTTGCTATATAATATTCTACAATATGGATATACCATAACTTCTTTGCTTTCTTGTAATAATGGACATTCCAGTTGTTTCTAGCTTTTTGTCACAATAAATAATGAGACCCAAAACACCTTTACTTCATGTGCTGCTACATTTATTTTGTAGTACAAGTTCACAAAAATGAAACTGCTAGACAAAATGTATACATGTACTTTATCTTTATTAATGAGCATATGTAATTTATGTATTTGCTATACAATTTGATAGTTCACTTCTATCATGGCAATTTGCTCCTACATTTTTCTCAGAATGTCTCTCTAGGAATTTTCTCATACATAGCTACAAAACCGCTGCCATATCTAAAATAATTTTAAAATATTCTATGACGTCATCTAATATTCAGTTCATTTTCAAATTTCCCCTAGTTGTCCTCCTAAAATATCTCTATTCCTATAGCTTTTGTTCTAGCCAGGATTCAATTTAGATTAATATATTACATTTGGTTTTTATGTCTTTTAATGTCTTGTATTAAAGAAGAATCCTGGCATCTTTTCTTTTTTCTTATGACATTTTGTTTAAAGTTGCTCAGTCAAGTTATCTTATAGAATATCCCACATTTTGAATTTCTCTATTTCTCTCCATGGTATCATTTAACTTCTTCTTTTTTTTAAAGTACTTACTTGATTCTTATTTTAATTTTTCATACAGTAGACTGTTTAACTTCTTTCTTTACTTCCAGTATTTCTGAAACTGGAAGTTAAAACTAGTGTCTAAATTATATTCAAGTTACACACAAAATGAAATATGTATTATGTGTGATATTGTACAATAAATATATATTTTCAATTTTAATAAATAATATCAGATTACTTCCTCCAAAACTTGTAGCATTGTGCAATCCTGCCAGCAATATCTCTTTCTGTATCCGTTAGCTGCTGTATATATTATTCTTCTAATTTTTGAAAATTGGATGGGGTTTTCAAAAGTGTTATCTTTGTTCATTTGCCTTTTCTTGATTACCACAGTGGTTAAACTTTTAGTCATGTGTTCATTGACTAATTAGCTATTTGTTCACTCTCATGAATGTTGTGCTCATGTTCTTTACTTGTTTGAACAAGGTAAATTAATAAAAAAGAAAGCTCAAACTTTCAAACACCCATGTAGTGTTTGGTGGACAGCTTCCCAGATGATTCAGGATGTGGGCTCCTTCCATCCTGTGGCTCCACCAATCCCTGAAAATTGAAAGGATGGAAGCAACTTCCCTCTCCACAACCTCCTTGACCTGGTCAATGCCACAAGCATTTCCATTGATGAGAACTAGTCACATGACAGCATTTGATGGGGCAGGGGCAGGGCCTGGTAAATCTGTTTCCTGATTGATGGCTGCTTTCCAGACATGGCACAACACATGCAGCCAACTCTGCCACCTTATGCTTCTACGCATTTTCCTATTAGATTATTTGTCTCTTCCTTTTTATCTATTTATTACTAGGGCATAGGGTGTGTGTGTGTGTGTGTGCCATACAGGAGGATTGAAAGTTCAAAGCCAGCCTCAGCAATTTAGCAAGACCTTAAACAACTTAACAAGACCCTGTCTCAAAATAAAAAATAAAAAAGGGGCTGGGGATGTCGCTCAGTGGTTAAGTGCCCCTGAGTTTCAATTCTTGGTACCAAAAGACAAACAAACAAATGAAAAGAAAGGTTTTCCATACATATGCCCTATGTGTGCTATATTATTTTTGTGTGTATATTATTTGTGTTTAGATTCTACTGTCTTTTGCTATACAACTTTAAAATTTTTTTATTTAGTCAGATGTATACATTATATATATACACACATGCATAAATATATAAAAGTATAAATATATACAAATATATAAAATCATATCAATTTCCTATCATATTGTATATAAATACAGAGCACTTATTGCTTCTATGTGTCTTAATAAGAGGTTACCCCCAAAATAATGTGAATAGTATTTTAAATTTTCTTTTAGTATTTTTATTATTTAACTTCTTATATTACAACTTAATCCATCTGGACTTTTTTTTTAATTTTACTTATTTTTTATTCTAAGTTGTTATAAATGACAGCAGAATTCATTACATTTCATATTATACTTATAAAGCACATTTTTACACATCTCTGGTTGTATACAAAGTATATTCACACCATTCGTGACTTCATACATGCATTTAGGGTAATGATATCCATCTCATTCTACCATCTTTTTTTTTCTCTTCTTCACCTTTTTGCCCCCTCCCCCCCCCTCCCTCCCTATTCCATCTGGACTTTTAAAATATTAGGTTTGTTTCCTTTTAAATGATTAGCCCATAGTCATTATTATTTATTAAATAAGTCATCCTTTCTGACATGACCTGAAATGCCACCTTTTGTATAGTACATTAAGTTCCCCATGTCTTCATTAACCCATTTTCAGATTTCATTTTCTTCCACTGATTTTTTTGAAACAATTATTTTACCACAGAACTATGTAAGAATCATATTTAGTTCCAAAATATGCAAGTCCGCTGAAATTGCATTAAAATAACTTGGAATGACTGGCAGTTTTTTTTTTTTTTTTTTAATTAAGTCTTCCCATAAAAGAACACAAACCATTTCTCCATTTATTCATGCTTTGTTTTTACATTCAATAGTATTGGCAGTTATAGTCATAAGCATGTTGAATCTTTTTCACAAGTTTATTTCTAAATACATTATTTTTCATATATGAATGATATTCAAAGGTTTTCACTTCACTTTTTATTGTAGCATAAAGAAAACTTATTAATTTTGTAAATTTATTCTGTATCTGGCAATTTAATAAAATTGTTATTAATTCTCATGGTAACATTTATTTGGTTTACTTTCATATGCAGGTGTATCATCTGAAATAGGGATACATTTGTCTCTCCTACCTGCAGAGCCATGGAGTCAGCCCTACTCCAACCCCCCTTCTGGCATATTTCCATATTACAAGTGACTAGGGCAATTTCACTTGGGGGAAAAAAGATAATGAATTTCTAAACAAAGTAGGCACCTGCTTTGGAAGATGGGGGAGTTTAGGAAAAGTGTTCCCAACATGGGCAATAGGGTAAGAGAGTGGAGGAGAAAAAAAAAAAAAAAAAAAGAAATGGATGGGCAGGACAGGTAGAATGACATCTTTAAATACTGAAAGAAAAAAGAAAATATTACTATCAAATTCTGTGTTAGGTTCAGATACCCTTAAGTTACAACTACAAAACAAAGACAATTTTAGATAAATGAGAGAGTGTATGTGTGCAAGGGAGTGAGTTCTCATCAGCAGACCAGAACTACACTCAAGGACAAATAAAGAAAGTTCTTTAGGATGAAGGGATGTGATAACAGAGGGAAACCCAGATCCTCAGAAAACAATGAAGGGTACTGGTAAATATGTTCTAAGACCATTTTTCCTCTTAATTTTATTAAAATGTGCTATGGCTGTTCAAAATTTAAAAAATTTTATTTTTAAGTGTACATTATACATAATTTATTACGTGTAACAACCATAAGCATAACAGATGGGAGTGGAAAATGAACTACACAGTTGCAAGTTTCTTCCATGTGTGAACTGGTACAATATTAACTCTAAACAGACTATGGAACCTAAAGAATGTATACTGAAATTTCTGCAGCAACTTCTTAAAAGTAATTAAGAAAGAAGGGTTTAATCTTGTCCTTTAAGGTTGTAGGTGCAGTAAATTTCTCCTCCCCCTCACCTTCATGGAAGGAGTAAGCTGCACCATCCAGCAATGCTGGTCTTGGCCATGTGACATTCTTTGGTCATTTACCACTCTGGAGTTTCTGACCTTCACCATGAGAGTAACATGCCCCAGGTTGCCACAGCCCCTCCAACAGAATGAAACATGGGGATCAAACTTGGTTCATTTTCATCCCACATGGTGGCACACACCTGTAATCCCAGCAGCTTGGGAGGCTGAGGCAGGGGGATTGCAAGTTCAAAGCCAGCCTCAACAAAAGAGAGGCATTAAGCAACTTAGTGAGACCCTGTCTCTAAATAAAATACAAAATAGGGATGGGGATGTGGCTCAGTGGTTGAGTGCCCCTGGGTTCAATACCCGTACAATAATAATAATAATAATAATAATAATAATAATAACAACAACAACAACAACTTGATTCATTCTCAAGCTAAAGCATATGTACCCCAACCTATCTACATACTTATAAGTGAGAAATATATGCTTGTTGTTTTAGGACACTGAGGTTTTCATGGCTATTTGTTTTTTTGTTTGTTTGTTTTGTTTTGTTTTGTTTTGTTTTTTTGGGTTTTTTTTTTCTTTTCTTTTTTTGGTACCAGGGATTGAACTCAGGGGCACTCAACCACTGGGCCATATCCCCAGCCCTTTTTTGTATTTTATTAGAGACAGGGTCTCACTGAGTTGCTAAGTGCCTCACCATTGCTGAGGCTGGCTTTGAACTCATGATCCTCCTGTCTCAGCCTCCCAAGTGCTGGGATTACAGGTGTGCGCCACTGTGCCCAGCTTGGCTATTTGTTATTGCAGCAAAAGTTAGCTAATACAGTAGAATTTGAAAATGAAAATGGAATTTCTAGGTTATGTACCTTACCAAATATAAAGTCTTATTAATAATATACAATCTGAAGCCTACTAAATTACAAAATCCGTAACTGCAGTAATTTTAATTTGTCTTGCTCCAACTGTACATTCTCATCACCAGTGTTTGATCCCATAATTCATTGTCCAATGAAAGATGGAATTAAACTAGTGAATAAAAGGAACCATTTAACTGGTCTCAAGAGTTAATGCCCACAAGGGCAACTCCACTCAGTTTAGTTGGTAATAAAATTTATGAAAAGACAAAATCAATGTAAGGAACAATGTAAGACTTTAAGATCAATGAAGAATGTTGACCAGGAGAGGTCTATGGAGAAGTCTGTGAGGCAAAGAAGTTCATCAAGAGACTATCGGATAGTCCAAGCCAAACCAAAGGCCTCATCAAGGCAGTATGGACCGAAAGAAAGGGCAGGAGACATCGTGATGAAATTATCGATTGTTCTGGCAATTGATGAAGGCTCAAGGTGGAAGAGACTGGAGCTGCAGGGTTAGGCTGGGGCCAGCAGCACTGAGCTCAGGTAGTTTGAGGAAACATTGATTCTGACACCCCAAGTATGGCATCCAAGTGGGCAGTTGAAACTCAGGAGATGAGTTTTAAGTGATTATGGACTTTTTTTTTTTTTTCCAGTCCTGGGGATTAAACCCAGGGAGGCTGTACTGCCAAACTATATCTCTAGTCCTTTTTATTTTTTGATTTGAGATAGGATCTTGCTAAATTGCCAAGTGTAGCCTTGAAATTGCAATTCCCCTGCCTCAACTTCTTGAGTAACTGGGATCACAGGTGTGAGGCACTGCACCAAGCTTTTAAGTGGATATGAGAGTTTGAAATCGCTCTTAAATGATATGGCCAGATCTGAAGTCATGAAAGAGAATGACATTGCCAAGGATAAAGGAACATAGCAATGGCAAGAGAAAAAGATCAAAGAGAGAATCTTGACAGATGACACTTACAAGTAGATTGTCCTAACAAAAGGAGTTTAGACCAAAAAGAAAAAAAAAAAAAGAAAGAAAGAAAGAAAGAAAACAGGACTGCACAGGTCCTGGGAAAAACCAAGGGAATGAGAAGTCAAGAGATACTGAGGAGACCAGATGAAAAAATGTCCAGTAGGTTTGTTAATTGGAGGTTGCTCTTAAATCAAAGTGCAGGTAAGAAACCAGATCACAAAGAGCAGAGCAAAGTGCATGTGAGGAAAAGGCTGTCGCAGCACCTGGGAACTGTGGAAAAACATAAAGCAAAGGAATGAGACAGGTGCTGAGGGGGAAGCCAATTTAGAAAAGGTTTGGTTTAGAATAGAGAAGGATCTGAGCACATTTACAGAAAAGGGCAAAGCCACTGCAGAGAGATGAACCATGCCAAAGAAGTAAGATGTGGAGGGGGATAACTGATGGAGGAAAGAGGTCCAGAAGTCAAAAAGGAGTGGGAATGCAAGCCAGGTGCAATCTTGACAGCCTCCAAGGGGCTGCGCGGAGCTGTGGTTTGTCAGCGCTGATGCGTCTTGTCCACACTTCAAAGAGAGGCTTCAAGAACAGGACACTTCTTTCCCAGTCACTTTTCTGAAAATAATAACCAGCCTTAGAGCTGGAACAAAGGAAGTGGGCTCTTAGCAAAAGCCCTCGATGACAGTGACGGTATCTATTCTAACTGTCCTGACATTCTATTCATTCCTACACTATCTTTCAGCAGAACAGGTATTATTCTATCAATCATGAGGGCCAGAAATGGAAACACAGATTTGGATTTCAAAATTAAAGTCAGGAAAGAGACCTGCATTTCCTACTGTCCTGTATAGAGTTCTACATTGCTCTGCAAAACCACAGTAACCACTCTGCCTCTTAGGACTCGAACCAGTAGATAAGCTTTCACAGACTATTAACAATAACAAAAAGAATACTTGAAATCTTTTCAGTTTCTTGCATCTGATCTTGATTTTAATTTCTTTGAAAATAAGCCACAGTAGCTCCAAGAAGCTGGGGAAAGGGAACAGATGGAAATGAGATAAAGGATTTTGGATTTTCCTGAGAAATATAACTAAACCTGGGGATATCCAAGCTTTTCCAAGTGATTAAATCTGCCAATAATGTTCCCAAGTATTAAGATTCAGGGGCTGGAGTTGTGGCTCAGTGGTAGAGCCCTTGCCTAGCATGTGGGTTCTATTCTCAGCACCATATATAAATAAATGAATACAATAAAGGTCTATCAACCACTAAATGATATTTTTAAAAAGCTCATACTTAGCCATTTGTGTCAGTCAGCTTTGCATTACTGTGACAAAATACCTAAGAAAAATCACCTTAAAGAAGGAAAGATTTATTTTGGCTCATGGTTTCAGCCTGAGATCAGCTGATTGCATTGCTTTATGCCTGAGGCAAGGGAACATCATGACTTCAGGAGCATATGGTGGAGGAGGCTGCTCCCCTCATAGTGCTCAAGAAGCAGAGAAAAAAAAAAAGGGTCCAGGGGTAAGATATAGTCCCCAAGGACCCATTCCCTTCAAGTAGGTCCCACTTCCTACAGTTTCTGCCACCTCCTAAAGGTCCACTCAGCTATGACTCCATCTGTGGATTAGACCATTGATGAAATTAAGCCTTCTTAATTTCCAAAAGCCCAAACCTCTGCGGATTGCCGCATTGAGAGCCACGCCTTCAACACAAGTGTCTTCAGGGGACATTCCAGATTCAAACCATAAACACGTTCCTCTGGATGACAATAAAAATAAGGCTTGCGAAGTACCAGGTACTGCTCCAGTCATGTTAGGTGTATTAGCTCATATAATGCTAGCAAGAGTCCTGTGGGGAAGGTAGAACTACCTTCAGCCTCATTTGTAAATGAGGAAATTCTGGCTTGGAGAAAGTGAGAAGCTGGCTGGGCTCCTAAGTACTGCGGGGCTGAGATTTGAACTCAGATGTCACACACCAGAGCCTGAGTCTTAACCACTCTATTAGGCAATCTTGGGGATAGGTATGCATCACTTCCCTTTACCATACTGGAAAAACACAAAACATAATTTGAAATTTATAATATTAAAAAGCCATCCGTACACATGGTTTGGGGTCACTGGTGATACAAATGAGCATTTTTCTTAACATAATGAAGAAAATCACTTAGGCTAAAAGACTAACTCGGTGGATTACTTGGCATGCCAGTTTGTCCTTGATATATGAGAAGGCAGCTAAGAAGAGAGGTAAGACTTCTACAGGGGCAGAACAGAAAGCAGTAGCTACGCACAGGCCTGTTGCTTTTAGCCTTATGATTTCTACACAAAGCAATGGATTTGGGGATTCTAGAGCAATTCCAATCTCTGGACCAGCAGTTCTCAAATTGTGGTCTGAGGAATCCTGGAGATACACTGAAAGTGCTTATTTAAAATGCGGATCCCTGGGTCCTTCCCCAGAACTGCTTTCTAATTCTTTTATATATTAGAGGAGAGAGGATGCAACCAGAGACCATGGAAACTAAGTGATTCTCTGTGCTGTGGCTTAGATATGTGTAAGTATGTCCTCCCCCAAGGTTTATGTGTTGGAAGCCCCTTGCAGTCAAGGCTGTCTCACACCAGCAATAGCCTGGGATCCCAATGTTAGACCTCCTTAGTTCATTTATGATGACTTTCTCCTGGGCATAAAGCATTTTCCAGGATGACAGATGAAAAGGTGCCAGCATCTGTTGGTAGAACTCCTTCAACCTCTGAACCTGGCAAGGAGGCTGATTACTGCCCAGTCTGTATCTGCCCTCCTAGCAGTTTTACCGTGAGAGCTTCAACTACCCATATCTGTCATGGGATCTTGCTCAGATCCATCTCAACTTTTAACCAACTGCATGAAGAGGCTTTTGAGATGTATCATAATTATGTTAGTCTTTTCAGAAGACTCCTGAATCTTAGTGGACACTAATCTGTCCCACACCACAGCTATCAAGTTACTTCTGCTCACTGGATTCTTGTTTTTTATTTTTTGTTTTTGTATTTGTTTTCTTTTTCTGTTGTTATTTTTCCAGAGAAGGCTCAACCACATCAGATGTTTTTGGATACTGGAAAGTCATCTCTATATTCTAATGACAATAATATTTTATATTCTCTTTGAGAAAGGTCCTCAGGAATTGTTGAAATTCTGAAAAACATCACTACAAGAGCTGATAAATCAAGTGGGTTGCTGAGTGGGATGGGTAGCCTCTGAAATGACTATGTATAAGCCTCATCTTTTGATATTCATGGCCTTGTCTAATCCCAGTCCCTTGAGTATAGACCAGACCTAGTGACTTGCTTCTATCAAAAAGAATATGGTAAGCCGGGCGCGGTGGCGCACGCCTGTAATCCCAGCACTTTGGGAGGCTGAGGCAGGAGGATCGCGAGTTCAAAGCCAGCCTCAGCAATGGCGAGGCACTTAGCAGCTCAGTGAGACCCTGTCTCTAAATAAAATACAAAAAAGGGCTGGGGATGTGGCCCAGTGGTCGAGTGCCCCTGAGTTCAATCCCTGGTACCACAAAAAAAAAAAAAAAAAAAAAAGAATATGGTAAAAATGATGGACTGTCACTTTTAAGATTATGTTACAAACAGACTCTGGTTTCCCCTTCATTCTCTGGTCCCCGTCCTCCTGCTGTCCTGCCTCTCTGTCTGTCTCTCCTCTCTGTCTTTTTCTCTCCCCTACCTGTCCTCCCTCCCTGGCTTTGCTCTAGCTGAAGCAAATTGTATGTTGTGCATTGCCCTATGAAGAGACCCACATGACAAAGGACTGTCGTCTCTGTCCGGTGGCCTCTTAGGCCATGAGGACTGCCTGACAGCCACGTGAATGAGCTTTGAGGATAACTCCAGTCGAGCCTTGGGATGTCTGCAGCCCTGTCCAACACCTTGATTTCAGACTTAAGAGAGCTCTTACTTACTCTATTTTATAGAGAATGTGTTACAGTCACCCATTTAAACAGTACCCTTGTTCCTATCCTACAGAAACTTGAGGCCATGTTGGTTATTTTAATCCATCATGTGTTTGGAAGTTTTTATTACAAAACAATAGATGATCAGGATGCTGAATAGTTGAAAGACATGGTATTTGACCTTATGTAGACTCTGGCTTAGAGAGTGTTTGCATTCTCTGAAACCTTTTCCCATATTTGACCGTACCTGACAGATGAAGAAAAGATCCATGAATCTTAACCCAGGAAGTTTGTTTGTGGGCTCCAGCTCTGTAGCTGATGGATCTGATACTTCCAGGTTTGTTTATCTTTAAAAAAGGCATAATAAGGCCAGGCATGGTGGTACCTGCCTGTAATCCCAGCTACTTGGGAGGCTGAGGCAGAGGATCACAATTTCTAAGCCAGCCTTGGCAATTTAGTAAGACCCTATTTCAAAATAAAAAATAAAAAGAGTGGGGAATATAGCTCAGGGTCAGAGCAAGCCGGAGTTCAATCCCCAATACCACAAAAAGGTGTGTGTGGGGGGGTGTAATAATTCCTATTCTACTTTTCAGAGTTAGTATAGCCAACGCTAAGCCTAAGCCTTCTAACAACAAGTGAAGCTTGGTACAAACATGGAATGTATTGTTTTTAAAAGCCAGGCCTGGCTCTGTTGTCATTTTCTGTTCCGTTCCTTTAAACACACCCAGCCCTATACAACCCCAATTGGGTGATGGAATTGAGCCTGAGAAATATGACTGGATGAAACTGTACACCACCCAGCAAAGGTCAAAGGCAATGCTGAGATACTCCTGGAGCACACTCTGTTTTAAAAGTGTCCTTCCCTCCTCCGGGGAGTCTGTGGTCAGAGGACATCCTGGCATGTGGAGATGAGCACTTCCTCCCGGGAACTGGGGTGGGGCAGAGGGTGAGGTCTTTCCTGGTGTTCTTAGTTCAACTGAACCTCTTTTCTGTAAAATAGACAAAGTGCCTCATGACTTCCTGTATTCTATTCTCCGGGGTGTCATCCTTGTAAGGAAATACTGAACTTCAGAGGAAGTGTGCTCACTAAAATAGAAGTAATAACTAAATCATGTAAATCAAAATTACAAGATGTGTGTAGGATTAAAAGAAAACACTAAAAACAGTGAACCAAATCTAACAGTCAGTGAACTACATGTAAAAACAATTATAAAAATATTTAGCTCAGTTAATTATAAGAATTTTATCAAACAAGGTGTCTGAGATGTTTCTGTGCTGCTTAGCTCAGAACGTTTTCTACATTTTGTGAAATGTCCACAGTGAACTTTCATGATTAAGAATGGAGAGGATTTAATGAGGAAAAACTTCCATAAAATAGAATTTTGCATATTTTCTTATTGTTTGCAGAAAGGAACACAAGAATGATATGTTCAGAACTGATGGGTAGGTAGGAACAGGATGGGAGGTGGGGACAGAAGTGAGACTTCTCAGAGTACAGTAGTCCCCATTTAGCCACAGGGATACAGTCCAAGACTCCTGGTAGATGCCTGAAATCACAGATTGTGCTGAACCCCATGTATGTTTTTTCTATGCATACATACCTACAATGAAGTTTAATGAGAATAACAACAATAACTAATAATAAAATAAATTAACAATAACTAATAATAAGATAAAAAATTATTATACTGTAATAAAGGCTATGTGAATGTGGTATCTTTTCTAAAAATATCCTATTATACTGTATGCACCCATCTTCTGATGATTATGTGAGATGATATGATGCTGCATGTGTTAAAATAAAGTGATATGAATGACAAAGACATTGTAACACAGCATTATGCTACTAGATTTCATGATAGTCAGTCTGACAACCCAGACAGCTACTAAGTGACTAAGGAGAGGGTAGCATATACAGTGTGGATATGCTGGACAAAGTGTTGATTTACATCGTAAGCAGAACAGAGTGAGATGGCATAACATTTTATCATGCTACTCTGAACAACATGCTGAAGTTTGGAATTGTTTATTTTTGAACATGTAAATGTTTTACATATTCAAAATACAAAATTATATCAAATGGATCTCTAAACTAAAAAATGATAATATAAAAATATTTTATATATATGGTTGATAAAATAATCACAGAGAGCAAAGAAGTGCTTCAGGTAACTTTTGATTTTAAGAAACTTGTGATTCTAGTTCATTCAAATTACTTTTATCTTTGACCGTATATCTGCAAACAAAACAAAACACTTTCTAAGGCCAAAAAGAACAGTAAGAAAATCTAAAACTTTATGTACTAGTTTTGTTCATAGTAGTAATAGAGGCATTTGTGATGGTTTATTTTACGTGTCAACTTAACTAGGCCATAGGATGTCCAGATATTTAGCCAACCATTATTCTGGATGTGTCTGTCAGGGTGTTTCTGGATATAATTACCATTTGAAATAGTGGATTGAGTAAAGCAGATTGTTCTCCCTAATGTGGGTGAACTTTATGCAATCAGTTGAAGGCCTGAGCAGAACCAAAAGGCTGACTCTCCATCAGTAGTTTGGAAATCCTCCTGCCTTCTGTCTGACTGCCTTCAAGCTG
Source organism: Tamias sibiricus (assembly GCA_025594165.1). NCBI lineage: Eukaryota > Metazoa > Chordata > Mammalia > Rodentia > Sciuridae > Tamias > Tamias sibiricus. The sequence continues at coordinate 70,130,977 of CM046669.1, forward strand.
GGATATCATAAATAAATGATATTTTTCTTGCCTTTGGACCAAAGCTGAAATATCAGTTCTTCCTGGGTCTTAAGCCTGCCAGTCTTCAGACTGGAGCTACACTATTAGTGGCAGTATTAGTCTTCTGGGCTCTCCAGCTTTCTGGTTGCAGATCTTGGGATTTTTCAGCCTCTGTATTTGCATGAATCAATTCTTATAGCAAATCTCTCTCTCTCTCTCTCTCTCTCTCTCTCTCTCTCTCTTTCTCGCTTTCTCCCTCCCTCCCTGCCTCCCTCCCCCCTCTCCTTCTCTATCTCTGGTGAACCCTGACTGACACATTCATCATTATAATTTAAAAACAATTCTACTTTTGCTTCGAATAGTAATCTACTTGAGAAATAAGATTTTGTCTGTAAGAGTAAAGAAATGAAAATATAAACTAAAAGTTTTTAAAGTACTATGCTATGGCATTTGCATAGGAAATATCATTATGAACTCCTGAGTATCTTGAGAACGCATTTCCCCATTTTGTTCACTGAAATGATCTAGCAACAATGAGCACACTGACTGCCTAGACTTTGGTTTCTAAATACTATTCCCCACTAAGGTATCAAGACTCTCTGGAGAAATGGCTGAGTTCAGTTCTCAGGCAGAGAAAGCACAAGAAGAATCTGAGACAACTTATGTCAGAAGACAGGGTGGAGCTCAAAGACCCAATGGTCACATTAAAAGAACAGGAACCAGCTGAAGAGGTTTTCGCTTACAGAATCTAGGATGATCGGGATTAGAAGAAATGATGGTTATTGTTCACAATAAATTCAATTGTAAAAATTGCAAATTTGTAATTCACATATTGTGTGCATACATGAATGTGAGTGTGTGTGCATGTATGAGAGAGAGAGAGAGAGAGGGAAGGGAAGGGAAGGGGAGGGAAGGGAAGAGGGAGGGGATTAGAGGGGAGGGGAGAGGAGGGGACAAGAGAAACAAACTTGTCCTTTATAGAATAAAAGCTAATACACATAGCAAAGATTATATAATTTTAAAAATATCATTTTGCAGCCCCCAATATAATATTTAATTCAGGCAGGGATCCTCATGGATTCTTTATTATTTGGGCAAAATATTGTTAGTGACAGGTATTCACACAATCGCAAAATCTTCCCCCCAAAATTATTAATCAATAACAAATAAAAGAAAAAAAAACCAACCAACCCAAACCCCTATATTTATGTATCTACAAGATATTATAGTTACAACTGTAGCAAAAAAAAAAAAAAAAAAAAAAACACCAAACTTGTGTCACACACTTGCATCACACCCTAACATCATGTGCCTCTTAACATGATGAACAAGCCCTCAACATCACCTCTGCAATTTTCTTACCAAAATTTCTTCAAGATGAATCTGATTATGCATTTAGACTTTATTCTGAGTTGCAAGGGGGAGGGGATAAAAAAACGGGAGCCCCCAGGAACAAAGTATAAGGAAACAGATAATCCAGAAGATAGAATATTGTACAAAACAATCAAATGAAGTCTTCAAAAAAGACAATGCCATGAAACACACAGAAGGTGAGCTCTTCTTTAATAAACTAAGAAGTACTAACAGCGATCTGTAATGCTTGATCATTAAGATCCTGAGGTGAACAAAGAAATGTACATTAGGTATGAGATGATATAATAAAGTTGTCAATTTTATTAGGTATGGTCATGATATTATAGTGATACAGGATAATATCCTAATTCTAACAAGATTCATGCTCAAGCATCCATAGGGATCTATGGTAATGACTACTTTCTACTTTCAAATAGTTCATTAAAAAAGTGGATGTATATATATAAACTCATCGAGAAAAAAAAGAAGGATGCAGGGAAGGAGAGAGAGGGAGAGAGGGAAGAGGAGAGAGAGAAAGACTGACCATTTAAGACCACAGAGGAGAAACTACAAGCAAAGGGGGCAAAATTGATGAATCTGAGCCAAGAATACAAGTTTCGTTTTATGACTTTTTGTGTTTGAATGTTAGGAAATTATCAAAATAAGAAGTTGGAAAGATTGATGATAACACTAAGGGGAAAAATTGAGTTAAGGTGCTGCAAGAAAGATAAATGATTGATCTGAACTCTGAGATAAGAATAGTAACTTTCCCCACAGATAGGGAGGAATACGCCCTGTCGCTGTCAAGGATTACTCAGTGACTGTGTGTGTGCATGTGTCCTTAACAGGGCAAACACAGTCCATGTCCTCACAAGCAATCACTATCAGAGCAAGGAGTGCTTTTCCAGGACTGCCAGTGATCCTGGGAGCAGGGCTTTCAGGGTGAGAGGGTCTCTTTCCAAAACCAAGTACAGGGAGGAAAATGACTGGCCTTGCCTTGGAATGGGGAAAGAGTGCATATGTCAGTTGCACAATCAGGGGGAGAAAGCAGCAAAAGGAGGGGAGGAATAGGAATGTGTGGCTGAAGGAAGAAATGTGGGCTCTGAGCTGGAAGCCTAGCATGATTTTGTACATGACAGCTGTGTTTCCCAACTTCTGGGAAAAGCCATTGCTAACAAAAGACTTTCTGTGTCTTCTCAGTACGTTTTGATTCTTTGTACTTGTCTCTGCATCTCCCCTCCCCAATCCAAGATTACCTCTCCTTCCTCTACAGCACTAAAAAGAAATACTGGGTGGCAATTTTCCCAGGGGTCACTTAAGACTTTCAGTCCAGTCTCTCCCCTAAGACCCTCTTATGTTACTGAGAATTTGGGAAAACACACACACATGCATGCGCGTGCGCCTGGATGCAAAGAATCATGGTTTCAAAGCATGAACAGAACTACATCTTTTTCAAGTTCTCAGCTGGATCGACTCTTTATAACTTATTTATATGTAAAAACAATTTCACCTGTTTTGAAAAGGTGTGATCAAAGCTTTAAAATATATTCATATACTGGCATGCACCTTTTGCATAGGAATCCCTATACAGGTATGTCTGTGCTCAACGGTACAAAGAAGGGTGGGGGGGCATGTTGAGGCTGGTTGTGCAGCCCATTAGAGAACAGGCCTGAGGCAGAACACCTGGCTAGAGCACCCTGTTACTTCCTTTCCCCCCATGAAACCTGTTCAAAATAGCCATTGTGGTTTCTCATAAATTCATTTCCTTCAAAAGTCAGATTATAAATGTCATTGAGTTCAGGGATAAGGTTGTTATTTTTGTATAATCAACAAATCCCCAGATCCACAAAGTTTCCATATGCCTGATGGATACTAAATACATACAGACAATATAGCCTGAAAGATTTTATGCTCCTTTTTGTACTGAGAATATGACTTTGGCAGAGATATTATGCGGCAAGCCACCAGACCTGAACCCAAAATTCAATATAAGAACAGCAAATTTCTGGAAAGTCAGCTTTCCAGTCAATAAAGCTGCCATGTTGGCATTTTATGATTCATAAACTACAGCAAAAAACAACATAGTGTTACATACATTCACCACCAAGGGCATCATACCTGCATACCTTTTATGATGCATAAACTGCCCTGAACACCGGAGAGAAATAGGAACTCTGATGCACACTTGATGTATGTTCACCCATAATCTCTCTGACAATTCTGCCATAGATCATTATTATTCCATTTTACACATGAAGAAACTGAGGTTCATGAAAGTAAGTCACCTAAGATGAACTGCTGCAACAAAATAGCAAAGTAAGAATTAAAACCCTGGGGCAGCTGATTCCAAATTCCTGGCTTGCTGCAGCATTGCCTGTCCTGGCCTCTGTTTCCCCATATGTCATAGGCATGAGTGTCACTTCTTTGATCCCTGATGAGGCTGCTACATGAAGTCAATAAAGCGGTTTGATTTTTCAGAGGAAAAGAACCTTAAAAACGTAAAGCCATGTGGAATGAGGTCAAAGAACCACTGGATGACTGCCCAGTTGGATTCTGGATCCCTCTGAGAACGGGAGAACAAATGTTGAAGAACAGATCCTTCCCTCTGGCACCCGAGGATGTCACAAAAATTCGTGAAAACTCCTAGAGAAGTCCCTCTGCCCGTGTAAGACTTTTGTAACCCCAGCATTTAAGTGCTGCCCTGGGGCGGGCTAGCGTGGTGGACACAGTGCTGATGCCTTTGCCTGGCACTGTCAGTCCTGATAAGGCTCCCTGCCCACAGGTGCAGAAGCAGAGCATCACAAGCCCTCTCCTCCTGCCTCCCTCTCACCTGGGCCGAGGTAGTCAGGGAGGCTGGAACTTGGGGGACTGGAGCTCCCCCTGGGAGCCTCTCAGTGAACCTGCTTCAGACCTTGTGCCTTTCACATGGGAGGGATCCCAGGCAGCATGGCCTGAAATCTTTATCTTCCCCTCCAAAGAGAATTAGTGCTCTGCTTTTAACCAATACATCTCGAGCGCTCTGCTTTCTGTTGCTTTTTTGCCCTCCCCTTCCTTCCTTGCTTCTCCTCTCCCCCTCCTCCCCTCCGTTCCTCCCCTTCCCCCCCCCCTCCTTCCTCTCCTCCCCCCTCGGTTTCTCATGCCTGCCTCCTCTTCCTCCCTCCATTTCCCCTCCCCTTCCCCTCTGCCCCCCCCCTGTCCCCTCCCCTACTTTCCCTGTCCTCTCTCCTTCTTCCTCTGCTCCCCTCTACCTTCCCTTGTCCTGCTCCTACGCCCTACCCCCCTGCTCCTTCTCCCCCCCCCCCCCTCCTCTTTCCCTCCTGCCTACCCTGTTTGTCTTCTCCCTCTCCTCCCCTCTGTCTCCCCCTCTACGGATTCCTCCTTTCCCTTTACTGCTCCCCCTTTACCTCCCTTCCCTGCCCTTCTTGTGCCTCCTCCCTCCCCCCCCTCCTCCCTATTGTCCACTCCCCTCTCTCTTCTCCTTCCTCCTCCCCCTCCCCTCCCTCTCCGCCTCTTTCTCCTCCCTCTCCTGCCCCTCTCCTCCTCCCCCTTCCCTGCCTCTCTGCCTTCTCTTTTCTGGCCCCCTCTCCTCCACCTCCTCCTCTCCTCTGTCTGCCTTCTTGCTTCCTCCTCCTCTTCCTCCCCCTCGCTCTCTCCCCCTTCCTCTGCCCTCTTGCCCCCCCTCCCCTCCTTTTGCTTTTAGCCCCCCTGGGCCCCCCCCCTTGCTCCCCCTCCTTCCCCTCCCTGGCTTTTTTTTTATCCTGTTGCCCTGCTCCTCCCCTCCCCCCCCTCCTCCCCCCCTCTTCTGCTCCCCTGCTTGCTCCCTTTTGCTCTGTCTCCTGCCCCCTCCCCTACTCCTTTTCTTCTCTTTTACTCTCTTCCACCTCCCCTGCTTCCCCCTCCCTGCTCCTGCCCCTCTGCCCCTTTCCTCCTCTCTCTTTCCCTTCTCTCTCACCCCCGCCTTAGCCTTCCTTGCCTGGCTCTGTCCCCATCGCCGCCTCCTCCCCTTCTCTTTCCCTCGCCCTGCCCCTTCTCTCTCCCTGCCCTTCGCTCCTCTCCTCCCTTCTCCCCCCCTCTCCGTTTGCCTGCCCCTCTCTTGTCCCTCCTGCCTGCCCCCCCTTTCTCCCCCCCTTTTACCCTTTCTCTCGCCCCCCTGCGCTTCCTCTGTCCCCTCCTTTCTCTGTCCCTCCCTCCTCCCTGTGCCCCCCCCTCCCTCCACTGCCCATCCCTCCTGCTTTTCTTTTTTTTTTTTTATTTTTTTTTTTTACTGCCCTTTCCTCTCCCTCTCCCCTGTACCTTCTCCTCCATCTCCCTCCTCTCCCCCCTTCTCCCTTCCCGCGCCCCCGCTCTGTCTCCTTCTGCTCTGCTCCTCCCCTTCCCCCCTCTCCCCCCCTCTCTCTCTTCCCTGCCTCTCCTGCTCCTTCTATTTTTCCTCTCCTCTTCCCCCTTCCCCTTGCCCCTGCCCCCTCTGCTAGCCCCTGGCCTCCCTCTCTTCTGCCCTCGATGCCCTCTCTTGGCCTCCCCCCTCCCCGTCTTTCTGTTGCTATGCCCCCTGACCTCTCCTCCCTGTGTTCTGCCCCTCGTTTCCTCCCTCTCCTGCCCCCTCCTCCCCCTCTTGCCCCCTCCCCCCTCCTTTGCTCCTCCCTCTCCTGCCCCTCTCCTCCTCCCCCTTCCCTGTCACCTCCCCCTCCTTGCTTCTCCCCCTCTCCCCCTTCTCCTGCCCCCCCCTATCCCCCGCCTCTTCCTTCCCTTTCCACCCCCTCTCCCTCCTGTGTCTCTGCTCTGCCCCCGTCCCTGCCTCCCTGCCCCTGCTCTCTGATACCACCCTCTCTTCTCCTTGCTCTCTCCCCTCCCCCCCCCTCCCCTCCCTCTCTCTCTGCCTCCCCTCGCCCCCCCTGCCTCCCCCCCCTCTCCTTGCCCCCCCCCCCCCTGCCGCCTTTCCTCTCCCCTTGTTCCCCCTCTTCTCCCCTTTCCCCTCTTATGTCCCCCCTTTCCTCCCCCCTCCCTGCCCCTCTGCCCCCCCTTTCCTTCCCCCCTCCTTCCCTCTTCCCCCCCTTCCCTCCCTTCCTCCCTTTCCCTCTCCCTTACCCTCTATCTCTGTCTCCCCCCTGCCCTCTTCCCCCTCTTTTTTTTTTTGTCTGATACGGACCTCCTCTTGTCCCCCTCCCCCTCTCCTCCTCTGCCTTTTCTTTCTATCTATTCCCTGCCCTCCCCCTCTCTTTCCCTCTCCCTCTTGCCCCCCCCTCCCCTTCCCCTCCCTCTTCCCCTCCTTCTCTTTGCTCTCTTCCCCCTTCCCCTCTATCCCCTGGTCCTCCCCCTGCCTCTCCCCCCTTCCCTCCCCCCCCTCCCTGCCCCCGCTCTCTTCTCCCCCTCCTCTTCCGACCTGTCTTCCCCTCCTCCTCTACCCTATCTCCCCTTCCTCCCCCTGGCCTCCCTTCCCTGTACTGCCCTGCTCCCTGCCCCCTCTCCTCTTTCCCCCCCCCCCCCTCCTCCTTCCCTCCTCCTTCCTCACCTTCTTTCCCTCTTCCCCCTCCCTCCCCCCTGTTCTCCCCCCGCCCTCCCTTTCTTTCCCCAGTCCTGCCTGCTCCTCTTGCCCTTCTTCTTTCCTCCCCCCCCTTAACCTCCTCCTCCTGGCCCCCTGTACGGATCTGACACTGGTCTCTAAAGTTCTTCCTCTGCGCCATGTTCTTGCCCATCACCAAGCCTTTGCACAGGCTGTGCCCTCTGCCTGGGGCCCTGGGACATCTGCCTGCTCAAGCTCCCCTCCCTGGCTTTGACTTCCAGGTACTTCCAGTTTAAGGAAACCATTGCTTCTGAGAAGGCCTCGGAACTGGGTTTCTGCCAAGGAGTGCTGTATGTCCTATACAAGTGGCATGGCAGGTACCGCGTCTGTACGGGTCACTGCTCACTGTCTTCCTAAGGCTTGGCATAGAGCAAATGTCCCACAAATATCTGAGGAATGAATGAATGAATGAATGAACAAATGAACCTCTCTTTGAGAATGAAAATCTAACTCAGGCTGGTGTTGTGACAATGGCAATAATAAAATATCCTCAGATTTATGCAGGTCTTCATAGTTCACATACCTTATTTCTATAACCCAGTAAAGTTCATGTTTCTTATAGAAATCTTGCTTCCTGCCCCCAAGTTTTTCGTTCTTATTAGTATATTGGTTCATTTTGCAAATGGTAGCAAGTTCTCACACCCACCTCCCTATAATTTTTCACTTAAATAACTAACATTTATTTTTCCATTTTACCTAAGATTTCTTATGTAAAACTCAAAAAGATTATGATCCTAATTTTGTACATGAGAAAAAATAAGGTCACATGCCAATAAAACTCAAAGCTCGCACTGACCTGGGCTCCCTGTCTCCATGTACATGGTCCTATTAGTAGGCTACCCTCACATTTAAAAATGGAATTTTTTTCTTTTACTTCTACTTTAAAAGGGAAGAAGGTGTATGTAGTTCAGAGTTTTGGAAGCTGGAAATCCAAACAACATGGTGCAGGGTTTGGCAAGTGTCCCCCTTGGCTGCATCGCATTATGGCTGGAGACATGTGTATCTCTAATAGTAACAGGACATCTCTTAATGTATCATTCCAAGTTCACATTCCCTTTGGTAACCAGCCCTCAGGCTGATCCCACCTCAGTCTTGCTCACTCATCCAGGTGACAGGAGCATGGTAAACCAGAGACTTGCTACATATTCAATCCATGCACACCTTCATAGAGCAATGTTCATTTAAAATGCCCTTGTTTTCAGCAGAACCAAACCCAACAAGAATAAAAGGCATGGTTGGGGTAGCTCTTCTTGAAGATCTAAAGAGGTGACTGTTTTTGTTGTATATGGAAATTATAAATTTGCTCCCCAAAGAAAAATGTAACATAGTTTTAGTATAGAAACATAGCCAGACCATCCTAAAAGCAACTCCCCGGACCCCAAGCGGCCCTCAGACCATACCTTACCTGGTTTAGTAATTTCTCAGGTTGATAAGACATAGGCCAGAATTGAAGCAGAATTCAGATAACCCAAGTGTGGCATTCCCCTGTGCCCCTGATGTCAGACATCACAGGAGAGACAGCTCTTGTTCCTCCTCATGATGTTAGTAGTGGTGCTTCATATTTACCACCTGACTTTGGGCTCTGCTGTGGGGACAGGATCTCCAGGGCTCACCCTGAAGCCACCTGCAAGCTTTTTCTTGTTTAAACAAATAAATGTTACTTTACTGCATATTGGACAATCAGTGATTGACAAATACTATCTCCAGGTGCCTATCATCCATAGTGTGGGTTGGCACTTAGGACATGTCTGGGGAAGCGGAACTGGAATGACAGAGCAGCAAGAAGGAGGTCCTATCAGTCTTATATGGTTGGAGCAAATTGGCTACTCCCCTCCTTCCTTTCGGGCATTGCTCAAAAACAAGGAGAATAAAGAATAGAAACAAATTCAGGAATCAACTGTCACCTAAGTTGCTGTCATGAGAAAGTATTACCAAAAGCAGTGGAGGTTTAAGAGAGGCAGGATGCACTAAAGGGCAACCCATGGTCACAGCTCCCCACTAAGATGACAGCTGCACTCTCCAGGCTGGGCCACCCCACCCCCCGCCCCAAGGAGCACATCCATCAGTCATATGTTTGAGACAATGGGAACAGGTGTTGGGCCAGTAGTGGGTCCCACCTTGGTCTTGGCTCAGCCTGGAGTCTTGGGAAGGCAAGTAGGGAACACTGAAGGTGAAGGTATAAAAAGTCCCAATTCCATGTTCCATGTAGTAGTAGGGAAAAGCTTATGGGGATTCACAGCCTCTGCACAAAAGATTCCTGCTAGCCTGGAACAGAATCCCATCCTCCTGGAGACACGACTCAGGAGACTGATGACTCAGGAAGAACTCACCTCCCCCAAACGTGAGACTTAACTGAGAAAGGACCCACCCAGCTGATTGACGCTGAGAATCTGATCCGGGCTCCTCTGACATTGGCTGTGATTCACATTCAGGACACAGAGTCCTCTGGAAGCCCTAGGCAAGGCCCTCCTCCACTCAGAAAATGAGATGGCACAGGGAACATTTTGCACACCCAGAGGGCTGTGTCCCAGAGCCAAAGGAAGTGTATCCAGCTTTCAAGATGACTTTAAGAGGCACAATGGACTTGAACGCCTCCTTGGAACCCCCTGGAACCTCCTGGAACTTTTGAACTTATTGTTACATAAAATAAAACCTGCTTTTAAAATAGGGATTTTCTGTTACTTGCAGCCAAACATATAGCAACTAAAAGATGCACATGACAGCCCACGTGTGAAATACAAACAGATAGATATATAATGCCTCTCCATGCATAAACTATAGAACAATAAATGAAAAGCTAGAGAAAGTGTTGGTTTTAGGGAGAAAACTGATGTTATTGAGATGAGGTAGAAATAGACCCTCTGCCGATTTTGCAGATTTTTTCAAGTTAAGAGATTCTCATTTGTTAATATTGCTGCTCTTTGCCCTCGGGGGTTCTGGCTGGGCACTACAGGCTGACTGACCTCACCATCTCCATTGTCTCTGAGTCCTTGCCTTCTCAGCCTGTTCCGCCTTTTGGAGAAAAGGAAAAGAGAAAGAAACAAAACAAAACAAAACAAAATGCCCAGCATAGCTGTTAAACGCAGGCCAGATCAGGACAGAAGCCAGTCATTCTAAGAGAGTCAAATAATACATGATTCCACCTCGCAAATGCAAGACTTGCCTGGGTGGAGGGTGAAGAAATGCAATGGGGTATAGCCCTGGGTGATGACTCCACCCTCAGGAGAAATGGGGGTCATGGGCAGCTGGGAGAGCTTCTTGTGGAGGGGAGGGATCCCCTGAGGCCAAAGGCTGAAAGGGAGCCTGGCTCTGCCCCAAGCTGGTTGGGAGACTCACATTTAAACTCTCCCACCTAGCTGATATTCATTCTTATGTAGTAAATTTCTTCATTCCCTTCTTTTTTATGGGGAGTGGGGGAAGGGGGAGGGAGGACTGAGGGGACAATATGAGAAGAAAAGGGAGGCCAACAGCAAATAATCTGGTGTTCTAACAATATTTAACATCCCTGGAATTAGGTGTCTGCATTGTATTGGAAGAAAATATTTGGTTGTTGGATGAAAACCTAAAAAAAATTTCTTAGAATAACAATAAACAAAGTATATTGCTGACAACCCAAAGCGCAGTGAATAAGCACCCCAGGGGAGGTCTGAGGGCTTGATCCAGAACTGCAAAGGCAAGTTTTAAATCTCTTTGAAGTTTTGGGTTTGGTCTTTGAAATTCATCCAATTTTGCATGCTGCCCATTAATGTTTATTTTATTATGAAAATAATGTTCTTTCTTCTCCAAATATCTCTAGATCAAATCCAATGCTCCAGGAAGGTGTGGCATGGGAATACATAGCCCAGTTTCAGATGTCCAGGGATTTAAATAATCAGATATCCAAAGTCACTAAACACATTTAGACAAATGCTGCTTGGATATGAGACTGTCACGGAGGACAGTGACAGACAGTACAGATCCCAGGCTCTGGGTGATGGCCAGGAACACTCAAGAGTTCCTTTCATAAATTTCACTAGGAAAAATAATTATATCCAGGTCATACACACAGGGGTCTCATGGGACTGCTAAGATCCTTGGTGTCCTCAAATATTCTGCATTAGTTCAGAGAAGATAGGCTATGACAACAAACAGGCAATGGCTCAACACTGCAGAATTGTGACAGTCCACTACATTGGGGTAAGTGGCTTTATTCCTTATAGTTATATGGGAACCTATGTGATTGATGGGTCACATCGCTGATGGCAGCTCTACTGCCTTTAACATGTACCTTCCAAGGTTGCCTAGGGGTTGGCACCTCCATCACCCAGAAGAGGATAAAAGCATGTCGGAGCATGTACAAGAAGACCAGGCCTGGAAGTGGCACCCACATACTTCTGTTCACATTCACATTCATGAACACTTGGTCATGTGGCCATCCTGAATTGACAGGAAGTCTGGGAAAGGAAGTCGGGAAAGGAAACATAGACTTTGAAGAATAGTAATTTTGCCATAAATAACTGAGGACAGAAGACTCCATAAAGTTATGTGCATTGATTTCAGATAACTAAGGAGAGAGCTGCTTTTGGGGCACCAGCACACATTTCTGGGTGGTGCTAGGCCCTCTTTAATATTTTAATTATGTGAAGAGATTTGGCCCCAAGCCAATGAGCATTAGTTTGCTGGTGCTCTTTCTGAACATCACTTTTTTTGAGCCACATCCCCATCCCTTTTTAATATTTTATTTAAAGCCAGGGCTTCGCCAAATTGCTGAGGCTGACTTTAACCTCATGATCCTCCCACCTCAGCCTCCCGGGACCACTGGGATTACAGGCGTGCACCATTGTGCCCAGATGTACATCACTTTTTTTTTTCTTCCCCAAAAGTTTGATCTAATTCAAATTCAATTCTCTCCGTAATGGAATGAATAAAAATACTTCTCACTTTTTGGAATTGATTAGGCATACTTAATAAGAGGTCTGGAGACCTAAATTTTCTTCCTAAAACTATTCATAAAACTGTCTTCCATCTTAAACTTTTAAAAGTTTACTGCTTCACTAGCATTTCTCTAGAATGCAGGAAAAATGGATGGCACTAATTCAAGATAGCAAACAATATAACAGTACTTATATATGATCTTTTTCTGGCAGTTTCTCAGATGAGTGCCTCAGACCTGCATCTCTTGGCCAGCATCCTACACCAGGTAGAGTTTGTTAGCTTCCCTTTCCAAGGTCAAGAGCCATCTTGGATCTGTACCATTTCCCCATAGGACTTTTGTCTGCAGAAGGATAGGGTTCATTTGGAAGTACTGGGCTCAGATAAGTCTGTCTGCCATTTCCTTTTCCTTCCTCTCCGTGACGGGGCAGCAACTTGTAGAGTAGAGTCCATGGACAGTATGTCCTGAGCTGTGCCTGTTGACCTTCATCCAAGGCTACCACAGTGCTCAACTGCATTTCAAGTGTGTGCTCTGATGAGTGGGAAGGCCCTCCCTTCATCACAAGAGTTCAGGAAGACTGCAGCTGAAGCCAGGCTTTCATGTTGCTGGGGAGAACGCACAGGTGGTTCTTTAGTTGTATCCTACAGGAAAAAAATTGTGTCACCTACAGTTGAACAAAAAGGTGGGGGACTTCCATTTTTTTAATGAAAAGTTTTGAAAATCAAACCTTTTGATTTTTATCCTGATTAAACACCAAGATAAAATAGGATAAGCCAGGCATGGTGGCGCACGCCTGTAATCCCAGCACTTAGGAGGCTGAGGCAGGAGGATTGCGAGTTCAAAGCCAGCCTCAGCAATGGCGAGGCACTTAGCAATTCAGTGAGACCCTGTCTCTAATAAAATACAAAAAAAAAAAAAAAAAAAAAAAAAAAAGGGTGGGGAGCTGGGGATGTGGCCCAGTGGTCGAGTGCCCCTAAGTTCAATACCTAGCACCAAAAAAAAAAAAAAAAAAAAAAAAAAAAAAAAAAAAAAATAGGATAAATATGAATTTAAATACAGCTTGAGGGAATATAAAGGAAATTCCAGAAGATAGAAACAAAGAGTATTGAAAACCAGTGCAGGCTAACACGGTGGCTCTCTAGAGGCGGTGCTGTGAGCTTTTTCTTTTTTTCTCTTCTTCAAGCAGTGCTGGGGTTGAACACAGGACCGTACACATGCTAGGTAACCACTCTACCACTGCACCACACAACCAGCCCACACTCAGGACTGTTGAGGCTTCCGTTCTAATACTCCTGCTACAAGAGGCAAAGTGTTGGTCTCATGCAAGTAAGGGATATGAGGACTCTGAAAGCAGGTGGGGATCCTTAAAGGACAACTCTCAGTAAAAATTAAACTACACAAATATCTATGTGTCAATAGAAACATGACAAGAAAGGATATGTGTTACTTAATACACTGGGAGTCATCAGGAAAAAAAAAATCCTTGCTGGGAATGTATAACCATACTTCACTCAGATTTTGGGTTCAAATTCCCAGTATCAGCATGATTCAGGAAAACCCAATTTAAGAAAAGAACATGAAAATTGTTCCAGCCAATAAAATCCTCCAGGGTAATAAACTCTGCAGTACAGGATTTTTACAAAGGATAAGTTCACAGTCAAAACCCGTACAGTGCCTGAGGAAATCATTCATTATGGTTAAGAACCACAGACACAAATAAGCAATAGTACAAGAACTTCAGAAAATCAGACAATCTTAAAGGTTACAAAATTAAAATATCTGACATGATTAATGTCAGAAAGAAGAATCTGAACAACACATGAAAATAATACATTTTCAAAATGAAAAATAACCTAATAAAAATTTTAGAAATAAAAATCTGCTATGTAGTTGAAATTAAAAACTCAGTGGCTAGATTTCACCTGATTAGACACAGCTGATCAGAGATCAGTGAACTGAAAAGCCAATGTGAAAGTTATACAACAGGCAAGGCAAAGATCAAGAGGTGGAATGTACCAAAGAGAAGGCTATTTGGATAGAATGAAAACATCCAAACATATCTAACAGAAAATGCAGAAAAGGAAAATTGTGAGAATGGTGAAAGTCTATATTCATAGAGAGAATGGCTGAAAACTTTCAGGAACTTTAATTAAAGACCTGAATCTGTGGCTCCAGGAAGCACAAAAATAAATTTTAAACGTCCACACCTGAACACATCATGTATGATTACAGAACGCAAGGCAAAGAGAAGACCTTAATAACAAACCAAGACAGCATCCTGTAGACCCACAGTAGATACCCTCTAAGAGCAGCATCAAAGGCAAAAGACAATGGAATAAATGTCTTCCACAGGCTGTGAGACTACAACTCCCAATCTAGACTTTTAATCTGTGGATGAAGCTATTATTCAAGACTGAGGAAAAATTTTAAACATTTTCCAATAAATCAAGACCAAAAGCATTTATAGCCTATTACCTCTTACAGAAAGGAAATCTAACGGATTTTTTTTTTTTTCTTTTTCAGGAAGCAGTAATAGAGCCCAGAGGAAACAAACATGACGTAGGAAGCAAGGAAATTGGTAAACACTTGAGGATCGGCTATATTAAAAGTGAAGGCAACTTTTAAGGAAAAAATAAAATTCTAGATAATAACAACATATTTGAATAAAGCAAGTCAGAAGGGATAGAAGGTAAAGTTTTCTAAGGTTTGTCAAAATCAGAAAGGAGAACTACATGGATTTTATTAATTCAGATACAAGTTAGAAATTGGAGGATCACCACTAAAAGAATAGAAATAGAATATAAAACTTTCCTGCAGTAGCAGCAGCAGCAGCAGCAAGGTAAGTAAAGAAAGGGAGCTAAGAAAACTCAATCATTCTGGTAGAAAGCAGGTGAGAACAAAATAAGAAATTGGTATTTAATATGTGAATATGTATTATAAACAGAAAACACAAGATGGTAAATATAAAATTCTTCTATCATATAAATAAATAATATGTAAAATACATTAAAATATAATAATAAATCCATAAATGGATTAAATTTATCTGCTAGATTTAATTCATATTCATGGAAAAAATACAACCCATAAAAGATTTAATGCAACTGAATATAAACATGTGGAAAGGATTCTCAGCCTTGCTACTAATTAAAAAAACAACGAGGGCTGGGGCTGTCACTCAGTGTAGAGCACTTGCCTAGCCTATGCCAGATCCTGGATTTGATTTCCAGCACCAATAAATAAATAAATAAATACTTTTTCTAAAAAATGAATCCATGTAGGAATTTTTAAATGACAGTCCTTAATGCTGAACAGAGTACACTGGCATTTTTTTTTTTAATGTTGACTGTAAGGTTAATTGGTGCAAATCTTCTGGAATACAATTTGCAAAGCAGATTAAAAATATGTACTTCCAGTAATGACATTTTGAGAAAATAATTAGATACTGTGAAAAAATTTATTTGCAAGTTTTTCTAATGAGTTATCTGTAATATCAAAAACCTGATATCTAAACATCCAATAATTAAGAGAACTGTTAAATTATTAATAGTGATTATACTACTAATAACAGTAATAAAGGATACTTACTGAATTTACTATGTGCCGGACATGGTTTTAAACACTTCACTGATTGACTCATTTTAATCTCTTTTATATGAGATTATATTATTATCCTCTCTTGACATATAATAAAATTTAGGTATCCAGAATTTAGTAACTTGCCTATCTTTAGCAATAAAAGAGCCCAAGGAGTCTGTCTCCAGAACCACCAAGGTATGTGAGTTCGTTAGGTTATTCAAACACAATTAGCACGTTCTAGGGAACATGATATATTTAAAACACTAAACATGGAATAATATGTATCATAAATCCTAATGTTGTAAACACACACACACATACACACATATATGTTAGTATAAAAATCACACAAGGACATATTTGGAAACAAGAACAAGAATGAAGACATCATCACATACTACCAGAACTAGGGGTAACTAACTCTTCTTTGTGCTTTACTTTTCATATTTCTACAAAGAAACATGCATTTTGTATGTAATTTAAAACAAAGAACATTTGACTTCAAAAATAATCAACGTGGGGCTGGGGATATAGCTCAGTTGATGGAGTGCTTGCCTTGCATGCACAAGGCCCTGGGTTCAATCCCCAGCATTACACACAAAAAGAAAAAAGAAAAAAAAAAAATCAATGTGGCTGGGCCGTGAGGTGGGAAGAAGACGTGGGGGAGGGAATGTGATGTTGGTCAGAGGGTTCAGAGTTTTAGTTATGGGGAAGAAAATCTGTGCAGCTTGCAGGCTATAGTTAATATCATCCTGTAGACCTGACATTTTCTAAGAGAGATCTGAAATGTTCTCATCACACACAAACGGTTAAGTATGTGAGGAGATGGATATGTTCATTAGCTTGATTTAACCATTTCATAAAAATATCTATTTCAAAACATCATGTTCTATACCTTAAATGTATTGTATTTGGGTAAATTATGGCTTAATAAAGATGGGGATATTCATTAATTAATTTTCAAAAGAAGAAAGGAAAAGATGATTGTCTGCTGGCCCAGCAGGAAACCTCTTTGTTTATGAGGCTTCCTGGTCCTGCATCCTCTCCACGTTTCCACAGCACCTGAACCAGCCAGGTTCTGAACCCTAGTAGCTCCAGCTGCATCTCTTGGCAGCTCTAAGTTCTGGGTCAGCTGTCTATCCTTTGTTCTCTTGGTCCAAGCCAAGAAGATGCTAAATTATTTATGGAATCACATAGGTATTTCCTTTATGTTATCTGAGGAAATGGGTCCAGGTGTACAGTCCATGGTGAAAGACAATACTTATTCATTAAATCCATTCAACAAATGTTTATGGAGTGTTTTCACCGTGATAGACGCCATGATTTTAAGTCAAGCAACCTTGAATTCAAGGACATTAACTTAGAAACTTCATCAGTCTCTTCATTATACTTTTATAATGCTCTTGTTTGTTTGGTAAATAAAGATCACAACAATAAAGTTGCCTTTGAAATAAATATAAATCATATTCTCCTCTGACAAGATTATAAAAATTCTGCTTCTGTGAATAAGACTTCTCTGATCCATAGATAAGTTCATGCATATAAACAAATGTCCAACTGATTATTTCACTGCAACTAATTTAGATTCTTCACTGATTTCTCAGTCTTTACTTGAGGCGCAATAGCATCCTTTCCCATTACCAAAATAAAGTCTGGGGTCCATAGGAACTGTTCCCCATGAGACCTTCTAGGCTTGCTTTTCATTCCAAGTCCTATTTGAATGGACACATCGTGCATAACTGAAGTTTAGAGAACATTTCCTGCTGAGAGAATATTTTTCCATCCTTACTTGCCTAGGTCTGAACCTTCAACCTAAGGATGCTCTCATGAAATACTGTGGCCTTTTTGGATGCAAACTAGAGGAGATTCTTCAGACAGATTACATTTTTTCATGCCTTGGCTTATCTAGGACCTTCTCAACACCTCTTACAAAAAACAGTATATAGGTCAACAGTATCCAGAACACTCTGCAATCAAAATGCTTCCCTTAAAATGGAGTTCAGTTTATCTATTATGAATTCTATTACTCTTAATTGTTGACATGCGGAGGAGACCTCACCTAATTAAGCAGGAAAACATTTGATCAAGAAGGAATGAATCCGAGAAAATGAAAATAAAAAATTCAAATGATTCTTCCCTTGTCTTTGGCCTGTGTTCCACACTTAATTAATTTTTAAAATTTTATGCATTTATCTGCTTAATTTATTATTTAGATATTTCATTTTTATTTAATTTAGAAAGCATCTAGGTTATCCTTGGAATACCTACACTTGTCTAAACTAAATCAACTTAAGCTCTGAGTGGATGATTGTTTAACAGGTGGGATATTTTTCTTCTGAAAGTCATTAAAGATTTATACGAAATTGTAGGAAGTATGGGCTGCAAGTTTTTTTTAAATTCACATTTTCCCCCCCACAGACATTAGCCAGAGCCAATGCTCCACCCTCTTTGCCTCCTCCGAGTAAAGGAGTAGTAAATGAGGCTTAACAAGGCATAGGAGAGATTTAGTGTGTTGCGTCCCATGTTCAGCTTCCAATAAACATTTGTTTCACAAAAGTTCCATGTGTTCTGCTGTGTCACATGGGATTTCAGAGTTGTGCCCCAAACTGTTTTTTTGCCATTACAGAGAAAGCAGAAAGACCGTGAGCTAGTCTTCCAATGGCTGAGTGGGATGGACTGGGAAACTGAGCCATGAGCTGACCTAGAACAAGCCTTTCTCCCTCTCAGATCACCAGCTGACTTCTGGGCACCTAGGGAGAGGGTTTTGAATTTTCAGTCCAGCTCTATTCCAACTGCAGAAACCTCCTGGGGGATGCCAGGCCATTTCTACCCTGACCCCTCTCCAGCTCAGGAAGTTGTCTTGGCATGGGTTTCAATGAGAAAATGCTCAGGACTTTTCCAGTGAAAACTGCAGAGCCTCATGTTTAGGAAGTGTTGCTGTCTGTAAAGAGACTTAAAGGAAAGACACAAAGAGGGATTGGTTCTGGGTTGGAGATTATGCGCGATCTTTTTTTTTTTTTTTTTTTTCTCTTTTGAATGTGTTTTTCATTTTCAAAAATTTCTACAATGGCAGGGTATAATGGAAAATATAAACAGAAATGGCTCTTCCTAAAGACCCAAAGCAAACTGACTTCTCAGGAAGTAAGGAACTTCTTGTGGCCCATCCCTGTAAGGAAGATTTTCCAGAAAGTTTCAGAAGCACTACAGAATGCATTTAACTAGAACTGTTTATGCTCGGACCCCCTCTCCTCCCAGAGTGATAATCCATTACCTAATGGAGCTGTACAGAAAGGAACAACTACCTTGACATTCCAAATATATATAGTTCATAAGCCATAGTGTGATGACAGCAGTGTCCTAAACTCGCTCACATTCGCGAATGGACCAGCAGCCGGTGCTGGAAGGGAAAACAACCCACTGAGCTCCCCCTGCAGGTCTCTGGTCTCTGATAGCATTAACTGACCACTTTTCCTTTTTTTTTTTTTTTTTTTTTTTTTTTGGTTCTAGTTATGCATGCCAAGACACAAGTCAACAAAGTTGCTGTTATTTTAAATAAAATGAAAAGTGCTGAGCACCCCGCCCCCCACCTTCCTTTTGCATATTCTATGGTAATAGATCAGAATGCAGCATTTTCAATTAGTACATAAAAAAAGAAACAGTCTTGTAACTTCCATCCATTTCTTACAAAGATTTAGCAGGGTAGGTGAGCAAAATATCATGACCAATTAGAAAAATCCAGGATAAAAGCCACAATTTCCAGCTCCTATGGAGAAAGGACTCCTTCCTGTTCTTAGGTTGCTGTCACGAGACAACGGAGGTCACAAAAGCACAGAGAATCTATTTCCCTCTTAATCTATATTCTGTACCATTCTCCTCATGAATAAATGAGATGGGGTTAGAACCTGTCTTGAGGTTCCTTTAAGCATTAACTGAAAAGGAAGAAACGTGATAGAAACCATAGGTATTTGTTACCAAAATTCATGTTCAAGTAGATAGCTTCTACCCACAAGTTGGGGCAGCAGTTAAAATCAGAAGATTTGGGGTCAAGTTCCTTCTTTGCCACTTATCCATGGTGAGATTTGGGGTGAGTCACATCTCTTAGCATCAGTCTTCTCATTTATAAAAACGGGACTACTAAAAAGAGTTGATTCAGATAGAATGGAAGAAAGACACCATTTTCATAGTAGTAAGAAAAAAGATGCTGGATGTGGTGACACATACGTGTAATTCCATTGATGCAGAAATTTTGCAAGTTAGAGGCCAGCCTGTCCCAAAACAAAAAATAAAATTAAAAGGGTTTTGTGATATAACTTGGTGGTAAAGCACCCTTGGGTTCAATTCCCAGTACTGGGGTTGGGGGGAAGGATAAATGACAAGAGATAAACAATAAGAAATGAAATGGATATACTTAATATGAAGAAAACTTAAAGAGCAGTATCAAAGGAGACAAAAGAAAATGTAAACTAATTGGAAGATATGCTGAATTTTGAGATAGGCAGACACAACTTCATATAGATATTAACTCTTCTTAAATTAAACTATCACTTTAATACAATTCCAATGAAAATATCAGCCAGAATTTATTGGCAAAGTTATTCTAAAATTAATATTAAAAAATAAACCAAAATATAGCAAGGTCCTGAAAAAAGAGTAATGAGAGGGAAATAAGCCCTTTTAGATATTAAAATATACTACAATGCTATAATGTTAAATGGAGTATGGACACATGATTCTAGAAATCAACAGAAGAAAAACAAAACATCAAAAATAGACCCTAATGGCCAGGCATGGTGGTGCACACCTGTAATCCCAGTGACTTGGGAGGCTGAGACAGGAGGATCACAAGTGAGACCAGCCTCAGCAAATTAGTGAGGCCCTCAATGACTTAATGAGACCCTGGCTGGAAATGTAGCTCAGTGGTAAAGCACCCCTTGGTTTTATCCCCAATTTAAAAAGGAAGGAAGGAAGGAGGAAAGAAAGAGACCCCAATGTAAATTAAAATTATTATATACAAGCGGTAAAAGTTAAATTTCATAAGGGAAAGATGGATTATTTAATAAGCAGTGTTGGGACAACTGGAAAAATAAACTGGATAGTATTTTATAGTGTATACTATGATAAATTCCAGATACACCAAAGTCTTAAGCAATAAAATCACAGAGTATTAGATGATACAATGAGATCATTTAAAAATAATCCTGATGAGGAAGGCTTTATTAACTCTGAACAGAGATGTGATATGTTTTACCATGTAAAAATCAAAATTTTTTTTTTTTTTTTTTTTTTTTTTTTGGTGGTACTGGGGATCGAACTCAGGGGCACTCGACCACTGGGTCACATCCCCAGCCCTTTTTTGGGATTTTTTTTATTAGAGACAGGGTCTCACTGAGTTGCTAAGTGCCTCGCCATTGCTGAGGCTGGCTTTGAACTCACGATCCTCCTGCCTCAGCCTCCCAAAGTGCTGGGATTACAGGCGTGCGCCACCACGCCCGGCTAAAAATCAAAATTTTTGATATGGCAAAAAAAAAAAAAAAAAGAAAAAACCCACAATGGCAAAGTCTAAATACATATGGCAAGCAAGGGAGCACTTCCTCATTGTGTTAGGCAGGTTTCCGTTACTGTAACAAAATACTGGAATAATCACCTTATAAGGAGAAAATGTTATTTTGGCTTACAGCTTCTGAAGTTTCAGCTATGGTCTCTTGGCTTTTGGAACTGGTAGGAAACAAAGGGTGGAAAAAATCTACTCATTTTTAAAAAATATTTATTTATTTACTTTAGTTGTACACAATGCAATGCATTTATGTTTACGTGGTGCTGAGGATTGAACCCGGGCCGCGCATGTGCGAGGCAAGCACTCTGCCGCTAATTAGCCAAATTATAGTGAATTAGACATTGTATTTATTTTTGTGGCACTGAGCCACAACCCCAGCCCAAAATCTACTCATTTTATGGTGATTGGGAAGCAAAGAAAGAAGAAGAGATTAGGATCCTCATATCTTCTTTAAAGGCACATCATGATGACCCAACTTCCTGCCACTAGGCTCCAGCTCCTAAAGGTCCCACCACCTCCCAATAGTGCCATTGTCCAAGGACCAAGCTTTCAGCACATGGGCCTGTTGTCAAGAAGCGAACCTCCCTGATCCATTCAGAATTCTTAGAAACAAATAAAAAATAGAAGTTTTTATAAAGGATATAAGTAGTTAGTTCACTGAATAGGAAATTGAAATGAGTCTAAAATTTAAAAGATACTTGACTTCATTCAAAAAGAAATAGCTCACTTGGTAGAGTACCTGCCTTGCATGCACAAGGCCCTGGGTTCAATCCCC
Source organism: Tamias sibiricus (assembly GCA_025594165.1). Lineage (NCBI taxonomy): Eukaryota > Metazoa > Chordata > Mammalia > Rodentia > Sciuridae > Tamias > Tamias sibiricus. The sequence continues at coordinate 70,152,710 of CM046669.1, forward strand.
AGCACCACACACATACAAAAAAAGTAAATGCAAAGTGAAGCTATGACGCCATTTTTTACATATACTAGCAAAGAAAAGAAATGGAGCCAGGCGTGGTGGCGCACGCCTGTAATCCCAGCACTTGGGAGGCTGAGGCAGGAGGATCGCGAGTTCAAAGCCAGCCTCAGCAATGGTGAGGCACTTAGCAACTCAGTGAGACCCTGTCTCTAATAAAATACAAAAAAGGGCTGGGGATGTGGCCCAGTGGTCGAGTGCCCCGGAGTTCAATCCCTGGTACCAAAAAAAAAAACAATGCCCTCTCGTGAGGGTGTAAAGTAACAGGCACTCACGCTGTCAGAAGGGCAGTTTGTTTGGAAGAGCACTTAAAGTTACAAATGCACAATGTTTTGACTTATGGAATATTCCTAATATTCTAGGAATTTATCTGACAGATACATCCATGCATGAGACAAGTGACAATGGCACAAAGACATTATTTGCAGCATTATCTGTAACTGCAAAAGATTGTAAAACACTGACAATAGGAAGCTGGTTAAATAAATAATAATTAATCCATCTGATGGAAAATTTTTTTGTAGTATGCTGTCATTTTAATTTTAATAAAATAGATAATTTCATATTATATAGAGAACAAGTCCATCCACTCATTGTTGATAAAATTTCAGAAATATTTTCTATAAAATGTTTATTATTTAGTCCATTATAACATAACTGCTACAGGTACAGAGTTCCCATTCTTATTAACTTTGAGAAATTTTAAAAATACAGAAAGTGCAGAAAATAAGACAAGATATCCATATACCACAATCCAGAATTAGCCAGTATTGTCATATATTTACTTGCAGTCTTTAAGAGAAATGGATGTTTATATACAAAAAGCTGAAGTGCCCTTCCCCACCTCCCATACTTACTACCTTCCCCTCTCACTCTGCACAGGCCACCACTATGAAAAGTTCGGTCTGTATTTCTCCATTTCAAAACGTCTACGTACATGTATGTATTCATTACCAATATAAAGTACTAAATTTCATGAAGTTTTAATTCAAATTTACAAAGTCACATACTATACTTCGACGGAGATTTTTATAGCTCTAAAACATGGAGGAAACCGTTCACATCTAATGCAGGATAATTACCAGGATATCATGTCCACTGGAGGGGACAGACAGAAAAGTGGAGAAAGAAATTATTCACAAAAGTTTTGCACAAGCATAAAAGATGTGTGGAAAGGTAAAAAAAAAAAAAAACTTATGTAACTGAGGGCTAGTGGCAAGGAGACCTGGTGGCATGATGCAGCGTAATATTATGTTTCAATGTTCATAAAATTTTGAACTATTTAGTGCCTCAAAAGAATTTAACTTTATTAAAAGGAGTTTATAGTCAAGCTGATTCAGGAAAAGGGTTAAAGGTGATGATCTAATTAAAGTACATAGACACACACAAGGAGGTATTCAATAGAGGGTCATTATGCAATGAGGGTGCGGTGCCTTCAGAAGGAGGACTTGGAGTCTCATCACAGTAGCAGGCCTCAATGCCATTGGTCCACTCTCCCCCAAGAGGACACTCAGTGAGGACCCTCACTGGCCTTCCACTTCTGCTTCTTCTCCACACCCCCCCCACCCCCAATACTAGGGATTGAACCCAGAGCCTTGTTTGCTAGGCAAGCATTCTACTACCTCTACCACAGAGCTACATCCCCAGCCCTGTTTTATTTTAATTTGAGACAGGTTCTCAGCGGCCCAGACTTCGCTCTCATTTGAAATCACCTACCTCAGCTGCTCTCCTGTAATGGATTACAGGCATACACCACTATGTACAGCTCCCTGTCTTTTTGTTTAGCCCTACATTAGATACAGCTTAGGCTCAGACTCTACCTCCTAGATATAATTTTATTAAAAAGACAAAACTTTGAAAACCTACTCTAAAGAAGCTTGTGCCAAAATTTGAAACTTTGAGAGACATTTCTTTCCTTCCTTCCTTCCTTCCTTCCTTCCTTCCTTCCTTCCTTCCTTCCTCCCTCCCTCCCTTCCTTCCTTCCTTCCTTCCTTCATCTCTCTCTCTTTCTCTTTCCTTTTTTATACTGGAGATCTCAGAATCAAATCCAGGGATATAAATGCATTAATGCCATGGAATCTCACTTATAAATGGTCAAGATAAATGGTTGAGCAAAATTTTATGTTAGGCATGGTGGCATTTGGCTATAATCCCAAATGACAGATGGTCTTGGGCTGATGAGCCACCCCCCTCCCCGCAGCAACCTTGTTTCATTTTCCCTGGGCAGGAGCCAATGGACTAAAGGTCGCTCTGTACCCCAGGCAGAAGCCAATAGGCTTAAAGGTTGCCCTGTTCCCTGGGAAAAGAGCCAACAGCGTTAAAGTTCACTCTGGTACACCCCCACCAGAAATCCCTACTTAAAGCTCCTGCCTGCCTGGAGCTCAGTCTCAACAGCTCATCCCTGCTGAGAGGAGGCAGCCACTAGACCAGCTCCAGACCCACCACCTCCAGCGTGACGGCAGCTGCCCCAGCCAACAGCTCCAGCCTCCAGCCCGACAGCAGCTGCCTTAGCCAACAGCTCCAGAGACCACAGTCAGCACCAGGCACCCACCTTCTGTTCAGAGCTTGCACACTCCTCTCTCCCTGACTCCTCTCTCCCCATACTTCTTCTACCTCTGACCAGCCATAAAGACTGGTGAATAAATCTCTTGGCTGCATGGTTGTCTCTGGTGTGATTTTTGCCATTTACCAAAGGATTGGGAGGCTGAGGCAAAAGAATCACAAGTTCAAAGACAATTAGCAAAGATAATCATCAATTTAGCAAAGCTCTAAGCAACTTATCAAGACCCTGTCTCAAAATAAAATATAAAGAGCTGGGAATGTAGCTCAGTGGTTGAGTGCCCTTGGGTTCAATCTCTGGAGCCTACATATATATAATGGGTATTTTACTACCATAAAAATTAGTTAAGATTAAGGTATGTTTCTTTTTACTTTTTAATGTCACTACTAGAATATTGAAGTGGTGTGTGAGACTTGCATTTGTGGCTCACATCATACTTCTATTGGATAGTGCTGAGGGTTGCTCCAGACTTTCTCCTCCTGCCACCTTTGAACCACTTTTGTGGTGTCTAGTCTCACCACTACCCACTCAGCTCAAACATCCCCTGTTCAGCAAAACTTCCATGAAGACTGAGCAGGCTCCCAACATCTACCTCCCCCTATGGTGTTTGATACAAACCTTCATTGGTGTGTGTGTGTGTGTGTGTGTGTGTGTGCAATATTCCACAAAAGTACACTCCTCGGGAGTATGTTCATTATCACTGCATCCCCATCACGTAGCGTTGCACACAGGAGCTCAGCTGAGCCTGGTCTCAGGTGTTCATTGAATACCGTTGAATACAGATTGGGAAAGTAATCTTAGCTTCAGATTCCTCCCCAAAAAACTCCTTGCTCCTCTTCACACTGGACTTGGAGCTCTGAGAGTTGAGTGCTAAATCTAGTTGTTAGGCAAGAAAGATGGATTTGAATATCTGTATGCTGATGTCACTATTTGACAGATAATTAAAAAATTATCATTCATTGAACAAATATTTAAAGCACTATTTTACGCATTGGGGAAAGGTGTGATAAAGTCAGCTCAAGTGTGTTTAAGGCACTTCATTCTGTGGGAAAGTGGGGTGGCACAAAATAAAATAATGATCAAATGAAGAAAAAATTCAGAATTTAGTCATGTACAGAAAATGAAAACAAAGTGGTGTGGTGAAAATGAGACCAGTGAGAGGTGACCTAGAGTCAGTGGTCTGGGAGGTCCTCTGAGGAGGTAACATTTAAACAGAAATGCTGACCAGGAGGAGGCTGCTTTGAGGAAATGGAGATGAATATTTTAGGCAGAGGGAACAGCAAGCACACGTTTCATAAAGCAGAAACAAGTTTGATACGCTTGAGATAAAGAAAATGGCAGTATTAAGTTCAAAGAGGAATAGATGCAGAATTTCTCTCTCTAGCAATATGGTAAACTTGCAGCCTGAAAGTCCTTCCCAAATGAAACAACAAAAATGTTGGTAAAATATTTTAAGAATTCTTTGATGAACTGATGAACTGGCATGAATGAAGCCAATCATCAGAAGTAAAAAATATAGCAAAACAGGTTTTTATTCTACAGGTTCATGCTGAGTCTCAGACTTTAATTTGTGCCTTAGTGAAGAAATAGGCTTGGGAGACAGGAGGTATGTTGATTAATTTTATGTGTCAACTTAACTGAGCCACATTGTCTAGACACTATTCTGGATGTTTCTGTGAAGATATTTTTGGATGAGATTTACATTAAGATCAGAGGACTTGGAGTAAAACAGATTGCCTTCCATAATGTGGGTGGGCCTCAAACAATCAGTTGAAGCTCTGAATACAATAAAAGGATGACCTTCGCCTGCTCCCTAAACAGAAAGAATTCCCCAGCAGATTGCCTTAGAACTCAAATTGCAATTCTTTTCAGAGTCTCCAGTATACCAACCTCCCCCATCAGATTTTGCATTCACCAAGCCTCTACAATTGTGTGAGCCAGCTCTTTGAATAAATCTCTTTGCACACACACATACTGTTCTACCTTATTTTTCTGTTTCTCTGGAGAACCCTAATACAGAAAATAAAGCCTAAATGAGGAATCTAGTAGGAGAGCTATTATATAAACTTTAAAATCCTCTGGAGATATAACCTTAATAAGTGGGTGAATAAAAAATAAACCTACCACCCAAAACTGAATAGCAATGAAGGGTAACAGCTTTGACACTAGGTTGTTGGCGGTGTTGTTAGTAGAAAACAAAATAATCTGAGAATTTGTGAGCATAAGCTACTTTCTTTTTTTAAAAAATATATTTTTAAAATTTTTATTCTAATTTGTTATACATGTTTGCAGAGTGCAATTCATTTCATATTACATATAAAGAGCACAATTTTTCAAGTTGCTGGTTTTACATAAAGTATTTTTACAACAATTGTGTCTTCATACATGTACCTAGGGTAATGATGCCTTTTTAAAATTTATTTATTTATTCTAATTTATTATACATGACAGCAGAATGCATTTCAATTCATAGTACACACATAGAGCACAATTTTTCATGTGTCCGGTTGTACACAAAATAGAGTCACACCATTCGTGTCTTCATACATGTACCTAGGGTAATGGTGACCATCTCATTCTACCATCTTTCCTGCCCCCATGCCCCCTCCCTTCCCCTCTCTCCCTTCTGCCCTATCTGAAGTTCCTCCATACCTCCCATGCTCCCCCCCATCCCTATTATGGATCAGCATCCACTTATCAGAGAGGACATTCAGCATTTGGTTTTTTAGGATTGGCTTACTTCACTTAGCATAATATTCTCCAACTCCATCCATTTACCTGCAAATGCCATAATTTTATTCTCTTTCAATGCTGAATAATATTCCATTGTGAATATATACCACACTTTTTTTAATCCATTCATCTACTGAAGGACATCTATGTTGGTTCCACAATTTAGCTATTGTGAATTGTGCCGCTATAAACACTGATGTGGCTGCCGGGAAAGGGGAGAGCTGGTGAGAAGATGGAGGTGAAAGAGAGAGCGTTCTGGACTGGCAGGGGCTTAAGTACAGAGGGGTGGGAGCGTGACTTGGATGGTCTGGATTGGCTCAGAAAGGGAGAGCCCACCCTGGGGTGAATTCCTGCCAGAGGCGAGTATTCCCAGGATCAGGAAGGGTGGGGACTCGAAGCCCGCCAAAGGTGGATTCTCATGAGAGATGGGCACTTCCAGGAAGGCACCTGGGGGTATGGCCTGCCGGCCTGAATTTTATCTAACACTTTGGGTATAAACCAAGGAGTGGGATAGCTGCATCAAATGGTGGTTCCAGTCCAAGCTACTTTCTATGTGAGTTTACACTCCAAATTCATATCATAAAGATAATCCCCACAAAAAAACTCCAATGGTAAATTTTTTGTTTTTGGTACCAGGGATTGAACTCAGGGGCACTCAACCACTGGGCCACATCTTCAGCCCTTTTTCATATTTTATTAGAGACAGAGTCTTACTGAGTTGCTAAGTGCCTTGCCATTGCTGAGGCTGGCTTTGAACTTGCAATCCTCCTGTCTCAGCCTCCCAAGTGCTGGAATTACAGGTGTGTGCCACCACGCCCAGCTGTAAATTTTTTAATGAAATAAATTTTTGATAATTTTAAATAGAGTAAAATTCATTCCTGAAGATGGTTCTATGTGTTAAGAAACAAAGAGTGGTTTATCTACTACTACAATCATGATACCCCCAAAAGTTGGTAACCACTAACCTGTTCACCATTTCTACAGTTTTAATTTTTTCAGAATATCTTACAAATGAAATAATAATATTTTGGTCTGTTTTCTTTCACTGAGAAAAATGTATTTGCAATTCATACATGTTCTTGCACATACAATAGCTTATGCCTTTGTATTACTAAATAGTATCCTGCTCTATGAAAGTACCAGTTTGCTTTCCTTAGCTGCACCAAATGAATTGATGAGCCAGTTCAATGCATTTGTTATGTCCGCAGTGTTTTTCACTTGTAGCCTTTCTGCTCACTTCTTTTTTATTGTATCCATCTCTCTACTGAAATTCTCCATGTGATCTTGTATATTGCTCATCTCTTCCTTAGAATCTGTGATATATTAATCATGGTGATTTCAAATTTCCTGTCTGACAGTTCCAACATCTGTGTCATATCTGAATATGGTCTACTGATTGCTTTGCTTATTGGCAGTATGTCATTTTTTTCAAACGCTGTGCAGTATTTTCTTGTGTTAGTCAGTGGCGAATGAAGGCGAGTTCTTTTCATTCCTGTAAGTGGACATGTGTTTCCTCCCACAGTCCTTCAGTGTGGGATTTGAGTCATTATCATCAGGTAACAAGCTGGGTTGAAGGTCTATAGTGCCCACAGCCCTCAAAATCTGCTACCAATACCTTGTGTTTAGGATAAGGCTCACTTTCTGGAGGATTTTTCTCAATGTCTGTTCCTTCTTCAACTTTAGAGCATTCTGTCATGCTTCACCTCAGAGAAGGTCTTTTGCCTCATGTTCTTACCACTTCCCCAGCAATTTGTCACTCTTACTTATTGACACTTTTTAGCCTTGTGGTATTCCTAGATATATATGCAAAAAACTGAAAGTAGGGACCCAGTTACTTGTACACCAATGTTGATAGCAACATAGTCAACCAGGCACAGGGATGCACACCTGTAATCCCAGTGACTTGGGAGTCTAAGGCAGGAGGATCATAAGATCAAAGCCAGCCCTCAACAACTTAGCAAGACCCTGTTCCAAAATTAAAAAAGCAAAAAGGCATGGGGATGTGGCTCAATAGTTAAGCCCTTCTCAATTCAATTCCCAGTACCAAATTAAAAAAAAAAAAAAGCAACATATTCATAATGTCCAAAAGTTGGAAACAACCCAAGTACCCATGAACACATAAATGAATATATCAAATGTATTATATACATAAAACAGAGTATTACTCAGTCTTAAGGAAGAAATTTCAATGCTTGATGCAAATAAAACTTGAAAATATTATGCTAAGTGACATAAGATAAACACAAAAAGCTAAATGTTGTATGATTGTACCCATATGAGATACCTAGAACAGAAAAATCCACAGAGACAGAAGCAGAACAGAGGTGACCAGGGACTGGTTAAAATTAATAAGTGACGTTACCAAGTGTTGACAAGGATGTGGACAAAAAAATCCTCTTAGGTTGCTTCCAGGATGTTGATATTATTTCATTGGTCTTTCTGTCTTTATGCCAGTACCACATTGTTTCAAATACTGTAGCTTTACAGTGAGTTTAAAAATAAAGTTTGTTCTTTCTCACGATTGTTTTAGTATTCAGAGTCCCTTGAGACTCCATATGGATTTTCAGAAAAAAAAATTCTATTTCTGAAAAAAAAAGTGATTTGGATTTTGGCGAGGGTTATGTTGACTCTGTAGGTCACTTTGCATAGTATTGACAAAGTATAACAATATTAAGTCTTTCAATCCACAAACAGCATTTTTCTATTTACTTTTGCCTTAAATTTCTTTCAGCAGTGTTTTATAGTTTTCAGTGTACAAGTCTCTCACTGCCTTGGATAGGTCTATTCCTAAGTATTTTATTATTTTTGGTGCTACTATAAATTGTTTTTTTTTTTAATTTCCTTTTCAGATTATTAATTGTTTAGAAATGCAATAGATTATTATGACCTCTAACTGTAATTTCCTGGCTTCTCCTATATGCCTCTGCCTCTGGAATTGTTCACCTAACAAAACTGGGCACTCTTGATTATAAAAAAAAATAATCTTCTCAAATTTGGACAGCTCATCAAGATTCTACTTTAAGCACTAAGTTCGGTTCCATCATAAAAATCAGTAAAAGTATTGTGTCCATCTAAACTAAAAAATAAAAAAAAAAAAGACTCTATTTTTTTTTTCTCTCTAAAGAGTTGCATTATTTATTTTCTTCTTCCACTTAGCATTACAAATTTAAATACATATCTCAATCATGTGTTTATTCATTTGCACATTATTTCCTAATCGCCCATTTTTAAAAAAGATTCTACTTTTTAAACTAGTTTCTTCTCAGGGTTTAAAACTAATTACACTGAATAGGGCTTTTATAGTAATGTTTTATGGAAATGTTAAAGAGTATGTCCTTGCCTTGTTCCATACTTGGAAGCAAACATTCAAGATTTCTCCACTAATTATGATGTTAGTTTTAGGTTTATCACATATAACATTAAGTGTTCCCTCTGCTGAATTTCCATAATGAATAGGTGGTTGGATTTTTTTCACATCATTTTTCTGCAATCTACCATCATGATCATATATATTTTTCCAACTTCATTCTGATTTTAAAATATAAAACTGACCTGTATTTCTGGTATAAATGCCACTTGGCTGTGGTGTATTATCTTTTAATTTTTACTGAACTCAATTTGCCAATATTTATTTAGGCTTTTATGTGGAAAAGTTTTATGCATGATAATGGCTTAAAATTACATTGACTAGAACTCAGGCGAGAAATATAAACAAATAGCTACTTCTGATAACAGAAATTCAGAGATATGGAGGACAGAAATGAGAATATTCATTATATATCTAATCAATCTTATGGAGGGTTTCAGGGAAGTAATATTTAGCAAGAAATGACTAAGATTTCCTTGAATTGATTATTAAAAGATTCAAGAAGCATAATGTATTCCAAGAAGGGAAAAGAATCCATACATCAATTTGTTATAATGAAACTCCAAAACATCTAAAAGAAAAGCAGATTCCCTGAAAATAATTGGCAATATGACTAATTGGCAATATGACCAAATTTTTCAGTAGCAACACCAGACACTATAATACCATGAAATGGTATAAGGGAGGACAGATGCACTTTCAGTATTCAAATGCTGACAGAATTCTACAGAGAGATCTCAACTCACAACATTTCTGAAATGTTAGCAGGAATGTAAGCAAGTGAACTAGTAAACATGTTTGTAAACATGAAATCACTATATAAAGCACAGTTTTAATTTGTAGAATTAAACAAGAATCTGGACTAAAATACTGGGTAACAAGGATACACAAATTGAGAAGAATAAACAAAGTTAAGCTGTTTTGTGTGGTCTGGAAGAGTTTAGACTTTGGTGAATTAAGTATGTGTGGTAAAACTGCAAGTGTAACCACTAGAAGAATGGAAACTGCGTATAAATGCAGTGTGGATAAATACAAATTAAGTTTAAAAGTGAGGAATAAATACTCAATTTAAAAAGGAAAACACCAGAGAATAATGAAAACAAAAACAAGATGGAAGAAACAAGTTCAACTGTATCAACAATCATAGGAAATGCCTATGATCCAAACTCTGTGGATTACAGAGATAAAATTGTGAAGATGTAACATGTACTGGTGACATACTTAACACACAGGGACACAGGAATATTGAAAACAAAAGAATAGAGAATGATGTACCAGGAAAATACCACTCTAAAGAAACCTGAGGTTGACATAGTAACAACAGGAAAAAATACTACAGTAGGAAGCATTATTAAATATAAAAGAAAATCACTACTTAAGGATAAATCTTGTGTAATAATTCTGAAGTTTAAGCAAACTAAAAAATAGCACCAAAATATGTGAACAAATATTATTCAACTCTCAGAATGTACTGACAAATCTACCATCATAATGATTCAGCATACCTTTTAGTGATAAGTTCAGGTAGGTTAAAAATAACCAGGAAACAATACTTTGACTAGTATAATTATCACCTGGAATTGATTGGACCCATATAGAACTCCGAGAATGCACATTCTTTTCACATTAAAAAAAAAAATTTAATGAACAATCAAGTATTAAGGAAAATTCTCAACAAACTACAAAGAATCAGGACTACACAACCATATTCTTTAAACACAATAAAATTAAAGTCAGTAAATTAAACAAAAATCCCTTACTTTTGTTTATTAGAAAAAAATTTCTAAATAAATCAGAGATGGAAAAAGCAATCAAAATGTATATGTTCCAAGTTCTTAGAAACGAAACAATAATAAAAATGTTTTAAATGAAACCTATAGGAACAGTGACAGCAACATGTACGCAAAAATTCTAAATAAATTTAGAGAAAGCAAAGACTGAATATTAATAAACTATGGATGGAGCTTAAGAAATTAGAAAAATAATCACCATAAATACAAATAAAGGATAAAGGAAGATATTTACAATGAACAAAAATTAATGAAATGAAAGACCAAGCCATAAGTTGGTTCTTTGGATACAAACAAAAAAAGAAAACCCATTTCTGGCAAGATTGGTTAAGAAAAAGCGAGAAGATACAAATAAATATTGGGAATGATCCAGGGCATTTAACAATCCAGGTAATGTTAGAAACTATAAAGATCATAAAAGAATATTATGAAAACTTTATGTCAAAAAATTTGAAAACATAAATAGAAAGTGACTAGAAAAATGACTTCTTAAAACAGAATCAAGAATTAAAATCTAGATGAACCAACAGTTTAAAAAAAATTTTTTTCCTAGTTGTACACAATGCCTTTATTTTTACGTGGTGCTGAGGAACAAACCCGGGCCGCGCATGAGCTAGGCGAGCACTCTACTGCTAAGCCACAACCCCAGCCCAGTTTTTTAAAAAATCTTATTTATTTATTTATTTGTTTATTTATTGGTACCAGAGATTGAACTCAGGGACACTCAACCACTGGGCCAACATCCCCAGCCCCTTTTTTGTATTTTATTAGAGACAGGGTCTCACTGAGTTGCTAAGTGCCTTGCCATTGCTGAGGCTGGCTTTGAACTTGAAATCTTCCTGCCTCAGCCTCCCAAGTGCTGGGATTACAGGCGTGTGTCACCGAGCCCAGCTAGTTTAAAATTTTTTAAAGAAAGAAAATACCAGTCTCATTTGAGTTCTAGCAAATTTATAAAGAATGTATTATTTCAATCTTTATTTTCAGGTTGGGTCCAATGGATAAAATATGTTCTTGATATTTTAATCAAAAAGAGATTTAATATATAAATATCATTCATATGCTAGCATATAAATGACAAATTTAAAATTTAATATTTTAATATGTAATATTCCATTACATGGAAGGGCTAGAGAATGGAAGTTGGGGGCAGGGCTGGTACTGAGTTTAGGGGTTCAAGGTTACACCACTCATCTTAGCTGCCATCTGGGAATCAAAAAGCTGCTGACATTGTCATTGCCACAAACACAAATGCCTGACCTCAGGGAGGTGGAGACCAGGCATGGGGCTCTATGCAAATATCCACATCTCATGGTAGCCACCACCTTACACAGACAGCTGCAAGAGAGTTTGGTAGATGTTGCCTGGGGATTTTGAACCTCTCCAAATAGATGTTGTGCAAAAATGGAAATTGATAAAACTAGTCTCAAAATTTTGTTAGTTATTTTTAGAAAGCAACAAAATCAAACACAATAAGAAAGAAAAATTACTGAATATCATTGCAAAAGTCCTAAACATACTAGGAAACAAAATCTAATATCATACAGGTTGAATATTCCATATCCAAAATGCTTGGGAAAAAAAGGGTTTCAGATTTGGGAGTTTGTTTTGTTTTTAAGTTTGAAATATTTGTATAGACTTTATCAGTTGAGTATCCCCATCCAAAAATCTGAAATTTAAAAATGCTCCAAACTATGAAACTTTTTGAACATCATATGGTTCTCAAAAAGTTTTGGATTTTAGATTTCAGATTTTGGATTATAAATGTTGAATCTGTATTAAGGGAAAAAAATGCTAAAGTATATCCAAGTTTGGTTTAATCCCAGGAATATATGATGTGTGTTACATTTAAAACTTCATAAAATCACTTATTTGATAGGTTCAAAACGATTCACAATAAAAATTCTCAACAAATTAGGAATGGAAGAAAACTTTCCTAAACTGAAAAAGGGCATTCACAAAACACACAGACATCCTTTGTAATACATTTGCTTTGAGATCACAAACAAGACCAGGATGTCCTCCACCACCACATCTCTTCAATGGGACATTGGAGGACATTGCCAGGCCAGCAAGAGTAGAAATAGAAATCAGAAGTAGGAACAATGGTGAGGAAGAAAAAAAACTTGCTTTGCAGATGATCTGATTCCTTATATAGAAAAGTCAAGTGAATCTACAGACAAAACAGGAGAATTTAACAAAGTCACTGAATACAAAATTCATGTGTTAAGGTTAGGATCATTTGGAAATGTAATTTCATATAAAATCACTTTGTAAGAGTGATAAAAAATGTAACCTACCTAGACTAAAATCTTATAAAAACTCTGAGTTGAGGAAATTATTTTTATTGAAAGGCTAAAGAAAATTTAAATAGATAATATACTAGTCTTAGATAGAAACTCAGCATCTTAAAGGTGTTAGATTTCCCGCAATTTATAGAGAGTCAATGTAATTCTGATAGAAATATGAAAAGTGGTTTTTATGGGACTTAAAGTTACATGGAAGACAAAAGGGCCCCAAATAGTCAAGATCTCTTGAAGAAGAAAAAATATAGGGGAGTTAATAAGAAATCTGACTCCATTTTAAAAAAAGTATATATCTAACTTCTAAGAGCTTTTAAGCCTCGCCTCCTTCCCTTTCCCTTGTGTCCCCATCAGGACAAGCAGATGAGAAAACCTGTTCCCCCCCTTTTTGATGCTGGTTTGAGATTCAAATCATGTAAACCACTGTCCTTTCCTTGTCACCTGTGTTAGCCAGCTTTCCATCACTATGACAAATTACTTGAGATAATCAACTTATAAGGAGGAAATGTTTATTTTGGCCCATGGTTTCAGAGGTTTCAGTCCATGGTCACTTGGCCCCATTGCCTTTGGGTCTGTGGTCACACAGTATAAAACAGCAGGAGTGCATGGTGGAAGAAATGCTCACCTCATTGCAGCCAGGGAGTGAAGAGGAAGAGAAGCTGGGGTTCCAATATCTCCTTCCAGATCATGCCCCATGACCTCACTTCCTCCCTCCCAAGTAGGCCCCATCTCCTAAAGGTTCCACTCCCTCCCAATAGTGACACAGGCTTGGAACCAAACCTCTAAAACATGGGCCTTTGGGGGATACAGAGGATCCCAACCCGAGCACAACTTCCTAACCACAATAAAATCCCAGGCCAATGTCCTTACCTTACTCCCTCAAAACACTTCAGACCAGCATGAGAAGCCTGCCATGAACCAAAGGCCTCATTTATGTAACAGACTTTTTAGGCCATCTTGGTTTGTGTGTGACACCATTAGTCTGAATCTCTGAATCAAGACTTTGGAGGAGTGGTCCATCAGCTTCTTCAGGTGACCATAACAAGGACCTTCCTGACTGTATAGAAAGTGGAACTAATGAGGAATCTCTGCATTAAATAATCCTATTGTATTGCATGTGAACCATGGCTCTTGGAGTTGTGACAGGGTGGCGTGTAAGATGGGCAGCTGGGGACAAGTTAGAGCTTTGTTAAGGTAAGTTGGGGAGTCTGGATTTCATTGTCAGAGTAAGGGGGAGTTTTAATGGGGGAATAAACATGACCGATTTTAGCTTTAAAAATCATTAATCGGTTATGGACTGCATTGTGGTTCCCCTTCCCCAATTCTAGTGAGAGACCTCACCAGAAACCAGTCCTGGTGTTTCAGAATCCAGCCTTGGAGCTAGGCATGGTGGGGCATGCCTATAATCCCAGCAGCTTTGGAGGCTGAGGCAGGAGTATCACAAGTTCAAGGCCAGCCCCAGAAACTTAGTGAGGCACTAAACAACAAGTCTCAATATAAAATAATAAAAATTTTAAAAGTAGGGCTGAGGATGTGGCTCAGTGGCTAAGTGTTCCTGGTTCAATCAATCCACAATAAAAAAAAAAAAAATTAAGAACCCAGCCTTGGTATTGGACCAAGAACTGTAAGAAATGCACTTTTATTGTTTAAGCCTAGTCTTGGTATTCAGTTATGGCAGTGAGAGTAGACTAAACCTAACTTGTGTGTATAAATGAAAGGGGGAATGCGCAAAGTGAGGAGAGCTGTAAGGAGATGATGGCTTGAGCTAGGACCTCGGTGGTGGAGATGGTAAGTAGATAGGCCTGGAGTGTTCTAGAGAATGGCTCACAGGATGTGCTGATTGATTGGAGCTGGAGGGTGAAGAAATCAAGGAATCAAATTCAAGATTTATATCTAGGTTAAAAAAAATACAGGCCAACATGACATTTTATGGTTTGGACTTCAAGAGAAAACTCTTTGCTACAAAATGATAATAAACCGGAAAGTGGTGTTTTATGTAAGAAAAGGGTTAAACACAAGTACCGTTAATATTCTGATAATTATTCTGATAACCAAGGTGGCTACTAAGTGACTAAAGGCAAGTAGCATATAAAGTGTGGATTCACTGGAAAAAGGGATGACTCAAGTCCTGACAGGACAGAGTGGAACAGCATGAGATTTCATCAAGCTACTCAGAACACACAAAGTAAAACTTACGAATTAACTCTGGAATTTCCCATGAAATACTTTTGGAATCAAATTCAAGATTTATATCTAGGTTAAAAAAAATACAGGCCAATCACTCTTTAAATGTTGACTTTGGAACAGCATGGGTAAATGAATTTCCCATGAAATACATAGTTGACTTTGGGTAAATGAAACTCTCTGAGCCAGACTACAGATAACTGTACTTCCAGGGACTACTGTATTTGCATGTCTCCAATTTCCACAGGCAGATCTCAATGGTGATATCAGGCTCAGTCAGCTTTCAGTTTATCCATGACCCAGGTGTACTTGAAGTAGCCCTTCTCCATCTTAGCAGCCAGTTTCTCAATATTTTTAGTTCTTTTGTTGATCCCAATACATTTGTACATCGGATGGTTAGTAGCAGTGGACTTGACTGAGTCTACATATACAATGAGGACAATATTTGAGTCTTTGCTTTTCCCTTTTTGACTTTTAACAGTAGCTTTCATGATACCAGCTGTGCTAATCACCTTTTCATCACTGTGACAAAACACCTGAGAAAAACAACTACAGAGAAAAGATTTATTTTGGCTCACAATTACAGAGGTTTCAGTCTATGGTGAAACAGAATATCAAAACAGGACATGGAGAGGAAAACAGCTCACCTCATGACAGCTAGGAAGCAGAGAGACAGCAAGGAATGGGCCTGGGACAAGATATAATCTTCTAAAACATGCCTCCAGTGACCTATTTCCTTCACCTAGGCCCCAGCCTTATGGTTTCCACTAATTCCAAATAATGCTATTGATATGAATCCATTAATAGATTAATCCACTGATGAAGTCAGAGCCCCACCTGTGAATATTGTTGCACTTGGGAGACATTACAGATCCAAACCATAACACCTGTATTCTGGGGCAACCTGTTGTGAGTAAAGTTGTGCCTCCTTTTGGCAGAGAATGATATTTCTGACTTCTTGCTTTCTGTTCCCAAGGACTACTCTCAGCTTTTAGGTGCTAGCCACGAGGCCCTTTTACAACATGGAGCTTACTTCTTCAAAGCCAGAATGACTGTTTCTCCAGACTACTTGAATTCTACCATCATCTTTGCCACTTAATGCAACAAAATTATGAGAGTGGTAATTCATATTCAGAGGCTGTAATCACATGCAAAAGGAAATGATTACGTAAGATATATATTCAGGTTGTCGGGAATCCTAAAGGCCACCACTGAAGTCTGCCTATAACATTATGCATTAATTCAAAACTTTTAGAAATTTAGATTTAGAATAGAAGCTGAACTCTTAAATTTTTCTTGACACCATTTTCTCAATACCATTAAAATCATGAGCTAAGAATGTGAAAGGGTATGGGAAAGTAAAGCAATATTTATTTACTAAATGTGTGCCAGGCATTGTTGTAGTCTTTTACAATTAATTCCACATCAGAAAAAAGAACATTTGAACCAAGGAGGTACTATAAGGAATACGTAACCAAATCAAGTGCTCTTAATTACTTATAAGTGCAGATTAGAAAATTAGGTAATGATAACAATGACCATTAAGTTGAAAGGTTAAAATTAATATTTCAAAAGTTCCCTAAAAGCCAGTCACAGTGGCGCACGCCTATAATCCCAGCACTTGGGAGGCTGAGGCAGGAGGATCACAAGTTCAAAGCCAGCCTCAGCAATGGCGAGGCACATAGCAACTCAGTGAGACCCTGTCTCTAATAAAAAATACAAAAAGGGCTGGGATGTGGTCCAGTGGTCAAGTGCCCCTGAGTTCAATCCCTGGTGCCCCCCCCCCAAAAAAAAATGTGTGATTGACTGTTTCTGATGGTCTTAAAAACTAAATACTCTAATTTACCAGTGTAATTTGAACTTTTTTTTCTTTTTAAAGCAAAACAGATTTTAGTTGCAGAGAATTTAAAACAGACTGTAGCTTATGTAACTAAATTTAATGCCCTAAAATATTTCCTCCTAACTCATGCTCCACATATTTTATTAATCTATGAATAAAATTTATTCCAGGATGGTACTGCACATATTTAATCACAGTCAAAATCATTCTTCATCTAGAAGATCAAATATAGCTAATATTGCTTAGAAAATTGAAACTACAAAAGGCTTTAAAATTAAGAAACATTTTAAACCACATTTACATCCAAACACAACTCTCATTCTAAAGCATCAAGAAGTCTAAAGCATTGTCTTTGTTCAGCGCAATCAAGATAAAAACATCAACTAATTCCAGTTTTTACATGATTTTATTAAATAGTTGAGTACTTGGGTTGAAATCTCTGGCAATATACTAATGCTAGAATACATACAGAAACTATGAATACAAGTTGAAAACTATTAATTTTGTCATCTAATGTAGGGTAACAGCATAGCTGAAAAACTACAAATGTCAAATAATCATACACTATTTAAAAAAAAAAAAAAAACCAGCTGGATAGGGGAGGCTGAGGCAGGATTGCAAATTCAAGGCCAGACTAGGCAACTTGGCAAGATCTTGGGTCAAAATAAAAATTTTAAAGGGCTGGGGATAAAGACAGGTGGTAGAGTACCCCTGGGTTCAATGCTCAGCATAAAAAAACAAAAGAACCTAACTCATAATATACAAACACATAAATAATTTCATCTATGTAAAAAATGCACTAGAATTTTGTTGATGAATAAGATATCCTAATAAAAGCATACACTTAAAGCCCCAAAGATATTTTCTAAATTCTTACAAATCATTACATTTTCAAGAAGCATCTTAGACTAAAATGCTTCATTCTTGTTCTCAGCCCAGATAAATATTTTGGAAAGCTGGAAGAAAATTTGTATTTCCCAGTTTGTTTGAGGTGTCTCAATATGCTTGGGAAAAGATATTTTTCCCCATTCTATTTGGGAATTTATACACATATTCACACATGGTATAAATTTAAGCTTTGAATTGGCATGTACAAAACCCTCTGTGAAGAAATCACAGACCAGAAATAAAAAGCTGGCAATTTCTGATTTCTGAAGCAGAGTATGGAACAACATTTGCAGTACCCTACTTTCCTTAGTGGTAAACTAGCCATTCATTCTAGCCAGATGTTTGTACTGTTATCCAAAGCCCTTATTCAAGGCACTGGCAAGTAAGACATCATTGAGAAGTTCCTTACAAGGATGCAACTAAATGAATAGTACACATTTCTGTACGAGTCAAAGTATACAGGAATCAAAAGGTGGAAACAAAAAGAACTCAATGGTTTCTAGTAATAGTAGACTATATAATTAATACATATTGACTCACTGCAAAAAAGTAGAAAAGTGGGCAAAACAATAAAAACAGCTGCTTGAGTGCATCAGGATGCTGAAGAGGCAATAAAAAAAGCTACAGGATTGAGAAGTAAATGTATACATGTACTAGCTTTTGGGCTGCTTTTCCCCCAGGGACATCTGCTGATGAAGTAGTTCACAACTGAGTAGAGGGTGCAAAGGACTCTTAAGAGACAGCAGACAAAAATGAGTTTGGGCCCACCAAGATGGAGCTCCTGTGAGTGCTCCAGGCTTAGGAAGGAGATCTATCCTACTACAACGCAAAACTCTGGGAATAAAGATGGGCTAGAATCTGGAACTGAATCCACCTCAAGCCCTTTAAGGAACAGTGATACAGGATCATAAAAACCCCTACCTATCTTCTACAAGCAAAAATAAACATAAAGATGACATCATCCTTCTTCAAAGTAATTCCTACTATTTTTCAGATACTGTCAACACACAAAACAATCACCAGCACCAGCCCAGGTATACTGTGTGAGAATAATTATCATGAAAATAGGCAGACCCACAGGGGGACCAGATAATTGAGTTATGACACACAAATTAAGTATGTGTAATAGAAGAACATCAAACTCTTGACCCAAAATTTTGACAGAAAACTGGAATTTTTTGGAAAAAGTACCAAATGGAAAGTCTAGAACTGGAGGAAAAAATACTCAAATTGAAAATTCAATAAATGGATTTAAAAAATTAAACATAGTCAGGAGAGGGGGCACACGCTGTAATCCCAGTGACTCAATGCTGAAGCAGGAAGATCACTAGGTTCAAGGCAAGCCTCAGCAACTTTTCAAGGCTGTAAGCAACTCAATGAGACCCAGTCTCAAAATAAAAAATAAAAAGGGCTGGGGATGTGGCTCAGTGGCAAAGTGCCTCTGGGCTTAATCCCCAGTACCAAAATAAATAAACACAGATGAAGAAAAATTTGGTAAAACTACAATGTAAGTCAGAAGTACCTTAACAGAAACTTTGGATTGTGCAGAGGGGAGTGAGGGGAGGCGTGGGGCTGTGGGATGGGAAGGATGGTAGAATGAGACAGACATTATTACCCTATATACATGTATGAATACACTACCGGTGTGACTCTGTACCACGTACAGCCAGAGAGAAAGGAGAAGTTGTGCTCCATTTGTGTACAACGTGTCATAATGCTTTCTATTGTCATGTATAACTAATTAGAACAAATTAAAAAATTAAAATAAAAAAAGTAAATTAACAGAATCAAGACAGACAAAAGGATAAAAAATACAGGAAAACATGTCATAGACATAGGGAATTAAACAAAAAGTTCCAACTAATGTAGCTAGAATCCTAATGGAATAAAGGTGAATGAAGGTAAACCTGTACTTGAACATTAATGAATTCTCTAAAATCAGTAACAAGTAGTTGAAATCATTAAGTAATGATGAACATCTTCACACATGATTATGTGCTGACACAATTAGCAAAATCCATGTTGTAGGAAAATCCATAAGACAAACAACCAAGGTCTATAATAAACTGCAAGAGGAAAAAGAGGTGAAGCACTAATGGAAAAGCAACGGAGATAAAGAAACCAACCACAGTTACTATATGGACTGTAACTGGAAATCCACTTGGGGAAAAAAAACTGTAATAGCCATAAAACATGGGTTCCTGGAGATTAACTGGGTATGATTAACTAAAGGGTTACTGTTTATGTGTGTTTGATTTAGGTATGACAATGGTTTGGGGATTATGTTAGAACTAACATTGTTTTAGAGATTTGATGTATTTACAGAGGAAATGATAAAATAAGTGAAATTTGTTTAAAACAAAAGTGGCAATAATGGGATTATAAATTAAAGATAATTCAACATGAGTTAACTGTCAAAGAGGTAATGAATTTATGCAAGTTCATTACACTCTTCTGTATACTTTCGCCCATGTTCAACAATCTTCATAAGTTTTATATGATTATTAATACGCTTTTCTCACAAAACACCAGCCACCTTCAAAATCCAACTTTTATGGTCAGTTTCTAAGATAATACAGAACTCATATATCATTATATGGCCTGTCAATCTACTCTTCAGGCCTGGTTTAATAAATTTACCAAACATCAATTAAAACCACAGTCAACAAACTGCATTACCCTAAGTCAAACACCAGTGATTTTATACAATAGGAAAACTAACAAGTTTAACTTGATACAAGAATTTTGGATCCAGGAAACATAATGCAGATTTAATTAATCATTAATTTGCTTCATTTTATTCGATAGCAACCATTATAGTAAATTTTCAATGTTGCAACTTCAAAATAAACCAGACAAAAATAATATGGAATTTCATTTTTCATTAACTTAGACTTGACCAATTCCAAATTAGGTACAGGTTGAATATCCCTTATTGAAAATGATTGGGACCAAAAGTTTCAGTTTCTCAGATTTTGGAATATAAGCATCCCTAATCAAAAGTCCAAAATCTGAAATGCTCCAAAGACAAAAAACTTCATGAGCACTACCATGACACTCAACCTGTATTTTACCATGCCACATGTTTATAACAGTACATTATTTACAGAGTCAAGTTGTGTCTGAGACTCTCTTTAAAACAGGTCTCAACAGTGCATTTTGAAAGTTTAGACACTTTGCTTATGGGTAGCAGTGATGGGGGAAGTTTAAATGCATTCACCTATGAGTAAACAAAAAAAGGAAATAATGCCTTTAATGTAGCTTTGGCCACTCTGAGTATTGAAAGGTGGGTGGATACACACACAAAGATAACATAAAATATAAGCAATCATATTTAAGTATGAAATGTATTTTAAAAAATAATCTGTTATTTTATACATCCTGTATCATAGATAGTACAGATTAAAGATTCTATCTACAACAGACATTTTCTGGGAGTTGCTCCATGGGAATTCCAGAGGAACGTGGTAATGTTTGTATTCTTTGGAATCTGTATCTACAAGTAATTGAATTCAGCATGGAAACCAAAATAAGCCTTTCAAGTATTTAAAATAAATTTTCCAACATCATACCAAGGTGAAAAGTGATTTCTGGTCATGTTTTCATTCCTTTCCAAGTATATACTGCAAAGAAGTTCTCATTAACAAGCTTTACATATAAAATTATATGTAAGTCATGACCTGATATTTCCTGTTGATAGCTTTAAACTACTCAAGCTTTACTCTTACTAAACACTAAGGAGAAAGACTTTTCTGAGGTACATGAGGCATGAGCTTTGAACCTTTGTGGAAAACTGATGGTCAGTTTTTATCTAACTTAATAATGGAACCTATGGTACTCAACTTCACTTAAAAACAAACAAACAAACAAACAAACAGAAAAACCAAACCCATGATCTAGAACTACTTGGCACTAACAAATCAAAAAACACTGCTTCAATTTTTATTGTTCCCCTACACAAAATCTGTCAATGGTTTACCACTGAAAATACATTCAACCTCCTTAACTTGCAATTAGCAGTCTTTCTTGAACTTTCTCAACCTTAATTCTTCTAGGTATCATGGAAAAAAACCATACCCCAGGCATTCTGGACCTCCAGGTCTCCAAACAAGCTTCTTTCCTTCTAATTCCCATTTATACTGTTCCCTTTTCCCAGAATGATAATCCCTGCCTCTCTGCCCATGGACCCATTATTCCTGATCATCCCTGCCAGAAACTGTTTTTCTTTCTTTCAACAGCATTTTGAATGATCTACTTCTCTAATGTTTACGGAAGAGACTTAACTAAGACCTGATAGCTACTCACCAATTGAATACCAAACTCCATAAAGTGGAGAGTCGCTATGTGGACAATCTGCATCTGCATGGATGTTCTTTCTGCTGGCTTTGCCACCAATCATCACTGAGTTTGTTTATTTACATATGGCAAATGTAGTTTTTCCATAACATGGCACCAGCAGGCTTTATAAAGAGGTTGAACATGGCTGTACTTTTAAGGCCAAGGAAATTCTATAAACATGAAATAAACAATATATTTCAGCTCTCACCTGACTATAGTGTAGAGCAAAAGAAAGAAGATGTAAGTAGTAAATGACAGCAGGAACAAAGTCTTATTGGAACTGTCCTTGTTTCCCCTTCCCTTCTATGATCATTGGAGGTTTGTGAATGAGATAAAATGCACATTGTTTTCCTAGAGCACTTAGCTAATTCTCATTTCCTAGAATGTCTCTGGTCAATTAATTTCCTAAATATAGGTAACAATATTAGAAATTATACTAGTGGGCTATAATACCTGGAATGATATACAGCTAAAATAAATTTGATTTAGGTAATCTCATATCAAAACTACTTTCACAGCCGGGCGCGGTGGCACATGCCTGTAATCCCAGCACTTTGGGAGGCTGAGGCAGGAGGATCGCGAGTTCAAAGCCAGCCTCAGCAATGGCGAGGCACTTAGTAACTCAGTGAGACCCTGTCTCTAATAAAAATACAAAAAAGGGCTGGGGATGTGGCCCAGTGGTCGAGTGCCCCTGAGTTCAATCCCCGGTACCAAAAAAAAAAAAAAAAAAAAAAAAAAAAAAAAAAACTACTTTCACATACTGAATAAAATTCATTGTAGGTGAAAGCTATTGAATCAAAGCCTAGTCATACTAGAAAAAACTTGAAAAACTTTTATTATTGTAATTAATTTTAATTAAGTAACAGTAATGGCCAAAAACTGTTATTTTATTCCTTATGATGTAATAAAAATTATGTTTTAAAACTTGGGGATAGAATACACTGAAGTTATGAGAAAACACGTTTGTCTGTCATCCATATTCTGTGAAACAGATTTCAAAACTGTACATTTAAAAAACCTTTAAAGACTAAAATTCATCACATAATTAAATCTCGTTCTGAAAAGTAGAATAGATCCACACTATCAAGTCTGTCCTATAAATTACAAAAAAGAAAGCTAATGCATACATATATTTTGTGTGCTTAAATAAACACTTTAGATTTAACAGCAAACTAGAAAAATGACAGATGAAATATCTGTGAATAGAAAAATTTTTTAAAAAGCCAGAGACCCTTAAATAGTTTCTTTTGAATTGTTTAAATCAGTATTGATTTCCAGCCCAACAGAATAAACTTATTAAAAAACAATTTAAAACCTGGCTTTTAGTTTAGACTCTGTCTGCATTAAGAACACCGATTACTTGTTTGGTTTCAGATGTGAAAGCCAACAGCACAGCCTCATGGACACAGAACTTACTTGCTTCATAACAATTGTATTACTGAGTTTCTTATAATATACCAAGCAGAATACATTACAATTTTTGACTTAAAAATTCCAATGCAAAACTTTTGAAAACCCCAACAAGCTCTAAACGTGATTTTTTAAGTAGTAAGAAAAATAATCACACACCACGAACACTTGAAAGGAGTAACAGAAAAGAAATACAGGTTGAGCATTCCTAATCTGAAAATCCAAAATGCTCCAAAATTGAAAACAAAATTTGAGTACCAACATGATCCCACAAGTGGAAAATTCCGCACGATTAACTTTGTTTCACATACAAAATCATCACAAATACTATATAGAAGTACTTTCAGGTTATGTGTATAAAGTATATGTAAAACAAATAAATTTAATGTTTAGAATTGAGTCCTATCCCTCAAATATCTTATTACATATATGCAAACATTAGAAAATCAAAAAAAAAAAAAAAAAAAAAATCTGTTCCAAAGCATTTTAAATGAGAAATATTCAATTGGTAACATATACTGTGTTTCAGGCTCTTGATCTAGCATGTTCCTACATTATTTTACTCAACCTCCAACAATAATCTAGTTAAGTGGGTACTATCATCATTCCCATCTTACAGATGAAACA
Organism: Tamias sibiricus; assembly: GCA_025594165.1. Lineage (NCBI taxonomy): Eukaryota > Metazoa > Chordata > Mammalia > Rodentia > Sciuridae > Tamias > Tamias sibiricus. The sequence continues at coordinate 70,176,801 of CM046669.1, forward strand.
ACCAGGCCCCAAGAAGACTGAGTAACTTGCCATTAGCCAATATGGCTCAAGTTTTTTAAACACTACATTACTTGCTTCTTCAATGTTACTCCACATTGAATGTAATAAAAATTATATATGTTTCCTATAAGGAGAAGGAAGTTCTAAATAACAGAAGTGAAGGGCTATTGGGAACATCATATCACATTTTAATAGAAACAGGATTTTATTTTTTAAGACAGAAAAACTAGATACCATTTAAAACATCACAATATTTTTATATATTTGACTTGGAACACCTTGAATGTAATGCCTGAGTATCTGGGTTGGGTTCATGTTTAAAAAAAACATAAATATTCTTGGATATCAGTATCAACTTTTAATTTATATGTGAGTAAGAGTACTTTGCTTGAAATATAAAAAATACATATTAAAGAGCACTCTCAAATTCTGAAGCTTTATTGTATTCATTGCCACACATATATAACTAGAAATCCTTTTAAATGGTTTGATCTAAAACTCATTTTTACTATTCAATTTGTATAGTTTATTTAGTCAAGTACATCCCAATCTTCTTTTGTCCATTCCTTGTAGTTGATGTTGTAATAAAATCCACCTTAGTATCAGACTGGTCAGAGGGAAAACATCCCACAAAGTTAAGGAGGAAGTGATAATGGTTGTGAAAAGTAATGGCAAAAGATGAGATCTGTTAACTTTCACATCTCTTCTTCTAGGTAGTTCACAGACCATTTTGTATAATAAAACCAGTTCTTAAAGCAAAGAAGCAGCCATTATGTATGAGTACTAACTGTTCTTTTTCCATTGTCGTTTGTGGCATTTTCTGTACTGTTACTTTTTATGGAGTCTAACAAGCTTTTAATTCTTTCACTTGCAGGCCTTTTGTTTTTCTTCTTTGTAAGAGACTTACTATTTGGTGATAGCAGTAGGGCTGCAAGCCCCCAGGGCTGATTACTTGATGGAGAAGGTCGATCTTTATCTTCCTCTTGTAAAATCCAGGCACTTTCTCTGGCCAAATCTACAAATTTTTGTAGCTGACTTTGACTTACATTTTTGCTAATGTTGAGAGAAGTTTCAAAAGGGTTCTGAATGTGCAGAGGAGAAGAATCAGGTTTGTTTTGTTCCCTTCCCTGTAGATTATGATACAGAAGAAAAACATGTATAAATATATGAAGGGTTTTAATGACAAAAACACATAAAATACCACCACCATTAACTTCACAGGGTAAAAAAATCCTTTCCTAAGGGTGTCAGATATGTATTATGAATGTGTATGTGTACACTTCTGTTGTCTTTCCCATTTTTGTTTTATGAGTATCTTTAGAGAAAAATAACAGGTTTGTGATCTATGGATGATGATGTCACTGCTCAGATGTCAGGTATCTGCACTAGTTCAAAAATAGAAAAATTTAAAAAATAATGTAGCTTTTTATTTGAAAAATAACATGAAAGGAAGAGAAATGGTAGAAAACAAGATGAAGATACACTTATCTTGGTAAAAACCTATTACAGTGGTCACAGAAAAATACAAAATTAGAATCTTCAAATGTAGTAATTAGTTTTCCAAGTATGAAATGAAAAAGAGAGGAACAAAGGATTATTCATTTTTCTTTTAAAACACTAAAAAGCTTCCATTACATTCCTAAACATCCAATAGTAAGGTTCTTCCACTTAAGACCTTACCTCAGAAAAATATAAACTATGAATCACATAATCAGTAGTGAGCCTATCTATTTTTTCCTCTTTCAAATGATACCACAGATATTACATAAATATTCAAAAGCCAAAGATCTGGATTCTCCAAACTTAGCAGCACCTGTTTATTCCCTAACTTCTCTCATGCCACTGCTCAGTGGGTGTCATGCCTGCCTGCCATCTCTGAACCTCAAGTACAAAAAAAGATACAGAACATGTATGTTTGGTGACCTTTTGCTTCTAGATCACATTCCAGAGCTTTTAGCGTCCCTTCACATTCTTCTCGCATGTTTATTTTAACAAAGTCTCCCAAACAGGACAGGAGAGCTGAAGAAATGACAAAAAAGAATCTCTATGTCCTTGCTTTATGAAGCAAGTATCCAGATCTAAACAGAATAAACCTGAAGAGCAATCACAAGCATCCCCTAATTGTAAACACATTTTGCCTAAGGGTCTTCTGTGATTTTCTTTCTTAGAATAAAGTCTAGGCACTGGGTTCAATTCTCAGCACTGCATATGAATAAATGAATAAAATAAAGGTCCATCAACAATTCAAAGAAAAAATATAAAAAAGAATAAAGTCTATCATTAGAAGAACCGCAATCATAAATTCATATACTCTAAATAAATTAATTCCTAAGGGCTCAAATCAAATCTTGGGACTTCATATTGAATTTGCTGCACAGAAACACAAATCCAGTTTAAAAACAACTGTATGTAAAATTACCTTTTCCAGAAAACTTTTCAGGACATAATTCCACATTTTAAAGAACATAGTATTAACGCTACATGATGTCAAAGGTGCTACAGTACTGCGGAGAAGGCAGATGTTAAGTTGCCTTCTGCTCTTCCAATTAACTAGATGAACAAGCTCAGGTAAGTTAGGCAACTCCTACAGACATCAATCTCCTTACTACTATTACTTTAACATTGAAATAAAATATTTCTTAGAGTACTCTGAAAACTAAATTAAAATATCAGTATAGTAGAACACCAGGTACCTTATAATCAAATACTAAAACATTTACCTGTCGAATATTTATGGAATTCTTATTGAAAGCGAAATTGCCAAAATATTGAAAAAATTCCTTCAGTAGCAATTCTGCAAGAAAATAAAGTAAGGAAAATAAGAAGAAAGTTTGAACCCAAAAAGGAATAAAGAAAAAGAAAAGCACTTACCTAATGTTTCTGTGTTTCCTGAAGGTTTAATTTTATTCAAGTCACGAATAAATGTACAATTGTTGCCTTCTATTATACATTTATCTTCTGCACCTTAAATAGAAATTTAAAATATTTCACATTATACTTCAAAAATATTTCCTACTTCAGAAAATAACTAATTTAAATAAATCAAAGTTATATATATATGTGTGTGTGGGTCCTATTATTAGTGTTATATATGCTTATAGTTAATAAAATTTAAAACTTGATTTAAAAAGATTTGAGACTGTACTACAGTAAAATTAACATTACATTTTTTTCTTTTCTTTTTTTGGAGGGGGGCACTACTGGGGATTGAATCCATAGGTGTTTTACCATTAAGCTACATCCCCAGCCCTTTTAATTTTTTATTTTAAGACAGGGACTAAGTTGCTTAGTATCTTGCTAACTTGCTGAGGCTGGCCTCAAATTTGCAATCCTCCTGCCTCAGCCTCCCAAAGTACTAAGACTATAGGATTATAGGCATGCACCACCTTGCCCAGCCAGAACTTTAGAGTGGCTAGAATTCAGTTAATCCGGTAAAACAAATTCAATAACACACTAGTTGTAGGCATTCAACGGTTCTACTAATATTATCTAGAGGTAATCATTTCCTAATTATTGATGCATAGCCATTATGAAATCCCCTGCACATTCTAATCCACCTTCTACTGTTATATATATGTGTGTGTGTGTGTGTGTGTGTGTGTGTGTGTGTGTGTATACATGAAAGAAGTTTTTTAGAGCAAGCTCACATTACTCAAAAGTCTAATCAATGGCCACCTCCTATCTCAACACATTTCATAATTCTAAGGTATTGCTCCATTCTTTTAGTTTCATCCTCCATTCGAGCTTCTCTATGTTTGGATTCTAAGAATGCTGCCCACCCCTCCCCTGGGACTAAAGAGCTGCTCTCCTATTCATTATAGTCCCTCTTCTTTCCCTGTCTAGCCCACAACAAAGGTGTGCAGCATACAGCAGGCACATAATCATCTGGATGATTGCTGATATTTGATTCTGAATGCCTGTATTTATACCAAAGAGAAACTAGAAAGATATACAAGGTTCCTTCAAACTTCTGTCTCCTCTTTTTCTGTTTTTTGTTAATTTCTATTACTGATAACTTCTCAAACTTTATTCTAGAGTTAAACATACTAATTTTAATAGTAAATTTTACATACTCTTCTATGTAACTTATATATACTGAAGAAATGATATCTATAGCTCTATTAAGATTTACTTTTAGGGGACCTGGGTACATGTTTACCTCTTTCAAGTGATCTACAATTTGTATTTTTTGTGACACAGCACCAGTCACATATATTGATGGTCTTTTGGCGGCTGTTTCTCTTTTTAGGACTATTTCTCCCATTAAAGCTTTAATAACATTCCAGAAATGTACAATGATTAAAAACTAAGACTATCTCTATGAGTGTTGCTTTTCACTGAAAGGATTTCAACAGATAATATTGAAATTTGAAGGGAAAAAAAATTATTCTTCGATTCAAGATAAGGCCATCTTTATTTTTTCAAACCCCCTAAGGCATTCAAATCTAACAAGCAGCTTTGTCGAGTTCTTTCCCTTCTTTTTATTTTTACTGTAACTAACACCCAAACAACACATATAAAGTCCAATCTTAACAGCCATTAGCTACCTGCAGCTGTTAAAACTAAAATTTCAGTTCTTCAGTCACATTAACCATCTTTCCAGTGCCTAACAGGTCTCGGTGGCTTGGGAGCAATACTACTGTATAGCACAGATACAGAACATTTCCACCACCACAGAAGGTTCTGTTGGAAAATGAAATTAGACCCCTCTCACCCTGTATGAATCTCAACACAAAGCAGATCAAGGACCAAGGCATTAGACCAGAGACCCTGTACCTACTAGAAAAAAAAGACAGCCGAAACCTCCATCATGTTGGCTTAGGAACCAAATTCCTCAACAAGACTCCTAAAGCACAAGAGGTAAAATCAAGAATCAATAAATGGGACCATATCAAACTAAAAGCTTCTTCACAGCAAAGGAAACATTCGACAGCATGAAGAGAGAGCCTACAGAATGGGAGAAAATCTCTGCAACCTGTACCTCAGATAGAACATTAATCTCCAGGATATATGAAGAACTAAAAAAACTTAACACACACACACACACACAAAAACAAATAACCCAATCAATAAATGGGCTAAGGAGCTCAACAGGCACTTCAAAGAAAAAATATGAATGGTCAACAAATATGTAAAAAAAAAAAGTTCAACATCCCTAGCAATTAGAGAAATGTAAATTAAAACTACAGAGATTCCATCTCACTCCAGTCAGAATAGCAATCACCAAGAATATAAGTAACAATAAATGTTGGCAAGGATGTGGGGGAAAAGGTACATTCACACATTGCTGGTGGAACTGTAGATTGGTGCAACCACTCTGAATATCACTCAGAAAACTTGGAATGAAACCACCATTTGACCCAGCTATCCCAAAGGACTTAAAGTCAGCCAACTATAGTGATGCGGCCACATCAATGTTCACAAAGCAGCTCAATTCTCAATTCTAAGGTATGGAATCAACCTAGATGCCCTTCAATAGATGAATGGATAAAGAAAATGTGGTATATATACACAATGGAATGTTACTAAGCCGTAAAGAAGAATAAAAATTATGGCATTTGCCAGTAAATGAATGAAAGTGGAGAAGTGAAATAAGCCAACCCCAAAAAACCAAAGGCTGAATGTTCTCTCTGATATGCTGATGTTGACTCACAATTATCAGGGGGAGGGAGAACTGGAGGTTCACTGAATTGGGACAGGGGAATGGGAGAAAGTGGGGGGGGGATGGAAATGCGAAAGACAGAAGAATGAATCGAACATCACTTTCCTATGTTCGTGTATGAATACATGACCAGTGTAACTCCACATCATGTACAACCACAATGTCAAAATACGTGTTACTGTCATGTCTAACTAAAAAGAACAAATTTTTAAAAATATTAAAAAAAAGTTTTGTTGGATAGCATTACCTAAGAAACCTGATTCTTGCTTTATTCAGAGATGACACCCCATCACTGTTTAATCCTGTAACACTAATTTTCTTCTTAAAAATATTGTTGGACACAATGGCAAAAAATCCTAAGTAAATATAAACTCTCATTTGTGAGGAAAATAAACCTGGACACACCTTATTTAACTCATAATAGAAATATAATGACACCTTCTGTTACATTATATGAACTTAAAAACCATAAGAAAAATGATATCTATGCACTTATTAAATCCCTTGCTTCCTTTGGAAATCTTTAGCTTTTCATAGATTTGTACAATAATCACTGTTATTCAGCACAATACATATGAAAAATAAAAGTCACTGAGTAATACTCTCACAGACAAATCCAGATTGATAAACTTAGCCACATATTCCAGGAAGCCATATGATACTACAATAATTCATAATCTGTTACAGAGATCACTACTGGCAATAACTGACATTAATAGATTACTAAAGGTTATAGTATAATCATATCTATGGGCTGTATAACCATTTATGTTCATTTACCTGGTCAAAGGAGCAGAAAGCAACATTGTATCAGATACAAGCATTTTTTTAAAAGTTCTAAGAAGTTATACATGACAGTAGAAAGCTCTTTCATTCACTGTACACAAATGGAGCAGAATTTTTTTACTTCTCTGGTTGTGCATGGAATAGAATCACACCATTCGTGCAATCATACATGTACCTAGGGTAATGATGTCTGTCTCATTCCACCATCTTTCCTACCCCTGTGCCCCCTCCTCCCCTGCCCTTTGCCACATCCAAAGTTCCTCCACTCATCCTGTGCCCCCCCACCAAACCATATGGATTAACATCCACTTATCAGAGAAATCATTCGGCCCCTGTTATTTTTGAGATTGGCTGTTATTTCACTTAGCATGATATTTTCCAACTCCATCCATTTACGTACAAATGCCATAATTTTCTCTTTTAATGTTGAGTAATATTCCATTGTATACATATAACACATTTTCTTTATCCATTCATCTATTGAAGGGCATCTAGGTTGCTTCCACAGTTTAGCAATTGTGAACTGTGCTGCTATAAACACTGAAGTGGCTGTATCACTGTAGTATGCTGTTTTTAAGTCTTTAGTGTATAGACTGAGGCGTGGGATAGCTGGATCAAATGGTGGTTCCATTCCAAGTTTTCTAAGGAATCTCCATACTGCTTTCCAGATTGATTGCACCAATTTGCAGTCCCACCAGAAATGTATGAGTGTGCCTTTCCCTCCACATCCTCACCAACACTTATTGTTGCTTGTATTCTTGATAACTGCCATTCTGACTGGGGTGAGATAAAATCTTACAGTAGTTTTGATTTGCATTTCTCTACTTACTAGAGATGCTGAACTTTTTAAAATATATTTGTTGATCAATTGTTTATTTTCTTCTGAGAAGTATCTGTTCTGCTCCTTAGCCCATTTATTGATTGGATTGTTTGTTTTTCTTGGTGTTAAGTTTTTTGAGTTCTTTATATATCCTGGAGATTAGTGCTGTATCTGATGTGTGTGTGCACAAGCACTTCTAATTTATAAATAAGCAGAAGTTGATGAGAACATGAATAAAGGATATAGTAGACATCAAGTTCATATGAAGGATTAACATCTCTTATTAAAAAAAACCTTTATCATGTTCTATTTTATAATAAGAATTTACTGGAACTAGAATAGCTAAAAATTATATAAAGAGCTATATTCAAGTTCTGTTATAATTACTAGTAGGTCTAAACCTTCCAGGATGCCACAAGTCAGCAACCACAACATGTGGTTCTGCTCTACCAATTAACAATGTTAACTGTGGAGGATAGAGGCTTAGGCTTAGCAGACATCTAAGGAAAGACTGCAATGTGAGGCTACACAAAATAAAGTGGAAAAACTTTTTTTTTAAAAAAGAGTCTAGACAGGGCTGGGGTTGTGGCTTAGAGGTAGAGCACTCACCTAGCATGTGTGAGGCACTGGGTTCAATCCTCAACACCACATAAAAAAATAAAATAATGTGTCCACTTATAACTAAAAAATATTTTTTTAAAAGTTGGGTGGATGGTACTTATATACTTTGTATACAAGCAGTTGTATGTAAAAAGATGATATACTTGTGCATTATAAATAAGTAAATAAATAATCTAAAAAAAAAAAGTTGGGTGGAAAAGGAAATTAATTTTACTTTACTCCCTGATCAGATATGAATACCATTTATATACTCATAATAATATAATAAGTACATAGCAAAATTTTGCTATTTGAGGTATAGACAGGATATATATACGCAGAGGGGCTACAGGAGCAAAAGAGTTAATTCTTCCTCTTCAATAAAGGGAAGTCTTGGGTGTCTAAATCTTAAAAACAAAAGGACAGCAATTCAAGCATTTGATTTAGAAATGAGTTAAATGTCTAAAATAAATTAGTTAAAAGAATTAAAAGTAGTTAGCCGCTCATTGAGCAAGACAAAAGAAGTAGAAAGAAAAGGTTCAGAGGGTAGATTATTGTTACAAAATTTGTAAAATTAGTTTACACTTCAACTGTGTGTCTATAACTTCAACACAAATGAAACATTTTTTTAAATGTTATTTTCATTATTAGTAAGACTGTTAACTAGTAAGAGTGAAGTCAACCCCAGTGTGCATATATTTGAGAGCATTAGACAGACAGACACAGACACAGACACAGACACAGACACACACACACACACACGACAAAGGACTCACATCCAGAATATATCAAGAGTACCTACAAATGAATAATACAAATATCCCAAAATAAAAATGGGCAAAAAGCTCACAGAAGCTTCACAAGAAGTACTCAAATGGCTAAAAAGAAACATGAGAAGATGCTCAACTTCATTAGTGACTGGGGAAAAGGAAATTAAAAGCACACCATGATGCCATTAAACAAGCACTAAGAATATCAGATGTCTGCAAAGACAAAGAACAGCTAGAACTTATATGTAATATGCATGGGAGTTTACACTTTGGAATACTATTTGGTAATATCCTCTCTAAAGCTGAATATACCCAAATTCTAAGATTCAGGAATTCTACTCCGAGTATATACCTGACAGAAATGAATGCCCATATTTACCAAAAGATATGTGCCAGAAAGTTTGTATCAAAGGATATTTGTTATAGTTCCAAACGACAAACTATAATAAAATAATATATACCAATAAAAATTAATAGTTCACAAATACACTAAAAATATGCATCTCCCAAAAATAATGTTTAGCAGGACAAAGACAGAGACAAAAGAATACATACCATATGGTGCTATCTATAAACAGTTAAACATCTGTGCTGTTAGGAAGGGTGGGGTGGAGTAGGGCCTCAAAGGAAGCACAGCTGGAATTTCTGGAGTATTTTATCTAATCTGGTGGTAGTTACGGGTATGTTCCATTTGTGAAAATTAGTGTATATCACGCACTTCTACATGTATTTATATTTCAGTTAAGTGTAAGTTCTGAAAAGTGCTTGGGTTTTAATCCTAGCTCTATTAATTACCCTCTAACTATGTGACCTTAAGAAATGTAGAAAACCTCTCAGTCTTATTTTCCTCATCTACAAAATGAAAAGAGTAATACTGTTTTGTAAGTTTGCTGGGAGGACTGAACGAAATGTTGCATACAATTTTTTAGCCAAATGCCTGGCATAGAGATAGCCCTCAATAAATTGTTACTGGGTCACAAATTAAAGCTGTCCTCTATGCTGGGGTTTCTGCATCAATACCGATAATGATGCTGCCCAGTCATTTCTCCCTCAAGCTCTTAATTCATCACTGAGGACCCAGACCAACAAAACTCTTAACAACCAATGTTTATAAGAGGAAAACACTATATACAAGCAATAAGCACAGAAGTAAATTTAACAAAGGAAGCAAAGCCAAAAAAGATGGAGGATAAAAGAAAATAAGACACATGGGGGAAAGTAGTAGATACTGTTAGGAAACACAAAGAAACAGAGAAATTCAAGAGTAATTAAAATATAAAAGTTCCCACTGTAGTCCACCTTGCTGAATACAAATAGCCCTCAGTGTTAAAATGTGCATTCAATTGTTTGAAAGATATTTACTAAACTTGTACTATGGACTCAACTGTATGCCAGGAACAAAAGATGCAGAGACAAACAAAGATAAGTCTGCTCTAGTAAAAGCTTTACCAAGTTGAGTTGGGCAGATAAAATAACCACAACAATCCAACAGCTGTTCCAGTGCAGGTATGTTTGAGCACTTAGAAGCCAACAGAGCGCTACTTCTTGGAAGGCAGGAAGGATAGCTAGGGAAGATCTGACAAACGAGATCTACACTGCACTGGGTTTGTCTGCTTTCTCCCATGGCTAATCTTGAGGAAGCTCTCCAGGTAAAAGAGAAGGTAGGGAGGGGGCCATCACAGACAAAGGCAGACATATGAAAAAGCATGAAAGATCTGACATCAGCAAGAAGTTTTAGAGTGCTCACAGAAATCAATGTAAGAGATCAAAGAGAAGACCACAAAGGGCCTACATACAACGCTAAAAAGTGTGGGCCTAAGTTCCAAAAGGTGCTTTATTACAAAGTCCTGGATGTGTTCCAAGAATTCATGCTGCCCTCTATTAATAAACAAGCAAAAGAAATTTTTTTTTCATTTAAAAAAATTTTTTTTTAGTTACTTCTACAGATGGACACAATCCCTTTACTTATTTTTATGTGGTGCTGAGGATCGAACCCAGTGCCTCACATATATGAGGCAAGTGCTCTACCACTGAGCTACAACCCCAGCTAGTTTTTTTTTTTTTTCATTTTACAAACAATAAGTTGACAGACTCTATTTGTATATATAATGTATATAATGAGAAGCACAACTTAAAAAAGTGATTATAAACAAAATTCAAGTCATTCAGTTGATGAGTACTCCACCCAGATGGTTTTGGCTGTTCTAGTTTAATGATTTTTATTCTTAGTCATATATTCTTGTCCATCAATACTGGACTGCTGACTAAAACCAGAAAACTTAAAAACCACAGATTTTGAAAAACACAGAAATGAGGAAGAAAATATATTGATAAATTCTCCTAAAAAATGATTTTCACCACATCCTTCATGTACATTTAAGAAAAATTATTTTACAATTTCAAAAGTAAAAAATAAAGTATGCAAAGACCATGATAATTTAGCTGCAAACTTACTGAAAACTGATACTACAACATACTATATGCAAAGAAACAATTGTAAAAAGTAAAAAAAAATTTTATGTTTAAAAACTAAAAGAAAAATTTTAGAACTTGATGATTTTAAGTGGAAAACTAAAGAATTCAAACTAGTTCAGTCTGTTTCGATGCCATAAGACATAAATATATTCAAACTTATTTTTAAATACATTTAGAATAAAAACATGTAATTTTTTATTTGTTCACAAATCATATTTTTTCCCAAAATAACTATGGGAAATATTTTTAAAATATTTTAACTTTAAAAATTTTTAAAATATTTTTTGGTTGTTGAAGACCTTTATTTAATTAATTTATTTATATGTGGTGCTGAAAATCAAACCCAGTGCCTCCTCACATATGCTAGGCGAGGGTTCTACCACTGAACCACAACCCTAGCCCTAACTTTAAAATTTTTTTGAGGGATTTCAAATAGATAACACTATCAGGTCTTTTTGAAAAGTTATTTTGTTAGGTAAGAATAGAGGGTGGGACACAAACTAGAGGTAAGGGGAGAAGACTATTAAGTCTTCAAAGGAGGGGCAATGAGGAACTGACTCAGACAGAGAAGAGAGTATTTTTAAGACTGGAAGAGAACAATCAGGATGCTTATAGTATTCTGCCCCTAACATAAACCTGTCTCACTTATTCCTCCTTTTTATAGCTTCTGCTGTTTTTGAACTCCAAAAAATTCCATGATTTTTCCCCACAATGATTTATATGAGTCATATTAAGCATCAGTGCACACACAAAGCAGAAGAAGGGTTACTTTTAGGTTGCTTATTAGTAAGATTCTACCAGTTCTGTGTATGAGTACACCTTACCTTTTCACTAGAAAATTATCTACATTCCCACTGCTCCAACAATAACACCTGACATATAATAATCAACAAACACTAACTAAATGGATGATACCAAGGGATGAAATGAGCACAGGCATGGATGTTGCCCTTTATTTCAACTTTAAAAGTGACACACATGAGCATCACCCTACCCCTCTGAAAACTTCCTATTTTCTATTAACTTATCATAGTTAGCTTTCTTAAAAGCCCAATTTCAAACTATACTAACACTTAAAAGTGTTCAGAGGAAGGGATTATTTCTAATTTGGATAATATGGGAAGGTAGCACCGAATAAACAGTTTATTAAGAGAGGAGAAGCATTCCAGGCAGAAAACACTAAGATAAAATGTCATGAGAGTAATCACAGCATTGGCTGGAATGTGGAAACACATGAAGACAAACAGTGGAAAGAGACTGGAAAACTGTATTGTGGCTAGATAGCTAAAGGTTTTAAGTGCCACACAAAGTAAAATAGTTTGAGGTTCATTACAAAGAGAATAAAATCCCCTTTAATGTTATTGTAGACAGGGAAAATTCAAGGATAAACTTAAAAGACTTATCTGGCAACAATATGTGGAATAGATAAAAGATAGGAGTATATATATTTTCAATATATGCATCCCTTAATTATCTTCCTTTTAGAAATTAGAACTATAATATTTTATTATAAATCTGGGAAGAGGTTCAGATTTAGAAAGCCATCTCTGAAACTGTGCTCCAAACAAAATCTATATCTGGGAAATGTTTGTTTTTTTTTTTTTCACTCAGTCAACTGAGTGAAAAATCAGCAGCTCTGATTTGTCCCATGACTGTTGTAAACAACCTTGTCAACTGACACAAATAAAACAGAACTCTCAAAATTTGGAAAGGCCCTGGCTCTGCAAATCATCTGTTCTCATGACCCCTGGTGGCCATTAAAAAGAACAAAAAAGCACTTAACCTTCAGATCCACAATTTAACTCAATTTAATTTTTGGATTTAAAATCAAATTATACAACTAAAAAATAGATATTCAGGGCTTTTATGGTAATTTAACTTCATTCAAAATGTCAAAAAGAGAAAATGCAGAAGACTGCTTGTAGTTTTACCTGCTAGGTTTTTTAGGGAATCTAGTGTTGGAAGTATAGGGGGTGATCTTTGCTGAAGGAAAAAGATGACCATCATTGTAAGAGAGAAATTTGTAATCCAAGCACCAGGAATACTAGTTGTTAAGGAATGTGCTCGAGCCCAACATCGCACACTGAACACCAAAGCTCTTACTCTTGAATCCAAGGCACCATAGATATAAAGGAGTTCAGAACTTTTCAAGGCAATCCTTCAAAAAAGAAAACAAAAAGAATTTTCAGCCCACAAAGTTATAATCCAAGGGTCAAGTAAACATACAAATGGGAAATTATCTAAATATCTTACTACATCTGAATGTACTGGGCATCAGCAACATAAAATTCAATGTAAATGGTCTAATATCAAATACATTCATTACCATTAAAACATCCTTTTAAAAATTGACAATCACAATGAAGTTTCAAAACTCAGAATTTTAATTTTGTTCTTTTTAGATATACATGACAGTAGAATGTATTGACATATTATACACACATGGAGTATAACTTCCCATTCTTGTGGTTGTACATGATGTAGAGTTATACTGTGTCATGTATTTACATATGAGCATAGGAAAGTTATGTCCCATTCATTCTACTGTTTTTCCTATTCCTATCCCCACTCCTTTCCCTTCATTCCCTTTTGTCTAATCCAATAAACTTTTCTATTCTCCCTGACCCCACCCCTTATTGTGTGTTAGCATCTTCATATCAAAAAACATCTGGCCTTGTTTTTTGGGACTGGCTTATCTCACTTAGCATGATAGTCTCCAGTTCCATCCATTTACCACAAATGCCCTAATTTCATTTTTTTAATGGCTGAGTAATATTCCATTGTGTATACATATCACATTTTCTTTCTTGTCTGTTGAAGGGACCTAGGTGGGTTCTATAGCTTAGCTATTGTGAATTGAGCTATTATAAACACTGATGTGGCTACATCACTATAGTATGCTGACTTTAAGTCCTTTGGGTATATGCCAAGGAGTGGGACAGCTGGGTCAAATGTTGGCTCCATTCCAAGTTTTTTGAGTGATCTCCATTCTGCTTTCCAGAGTGGTTGCACCAATTTGCAGTTCCACCAGCAATGTATGAGTATACCTTTTCCCCCACATCCTCACCAACATTTATTGTTACTTGTATTCTTGGTAATTGCCATTCTGACTGGAGTGAGATGGAATCTCAGTGTAGTTTTAATTTACATTTTTCTAATTGCTAGTGATGTTGAACATTTTTTCACATATTTGTTGAGCATTCGTATTTCTTCTTCTGTGAAGTGCCTGTTGAGCTCCTTAGCCCACTTACTGATTGGGTTATTTGTTTTTTTGATGTTAAGTTTTTTGAGTTCTTCATATATCCTGGAGAGTAATGCTCTCAGGTGCAGGTGTTAAAGATTTTCTCTCATTCTGCAGGCTCTCTCTTCATGCTCTTGATTGTTTCCTTTGCTGTGAAGAAGCTTTTCAGTTTGATACCATCCTATTTATTGCTTCTTAATTTTACCTTTTGCACTTCAGGAATCTTGTTGAAGAATTTGCTTCCTAAGCCAACATGATGGAGATTGGGCCTACTTTTTTCTAGTAGGCACAGGGTCTAATGCCTAGGTGCTTGATCCCCTTTGAGTTGAGTTTTGTGCAGGTTGAGAGACTGGGACTTAATTTCATTCTGCTATATATGGATTTCTAGTTTTCCCAGCATCATTTGTTGACAAGGCTATCTTTTTTCCAATGTATGTTTATGGTGCCTTTGTCTAAGAGTATGAAATAACTGTATTTATGTGGGTTTGTCTATGTGTCTTCTATTCAAAAACTCAGAATTTTAAAATCAAAGTTCCTAAACACGATTTAAATAATAATGAAGACACAAGAGCATTTTATAACCATCTATAAAGACACAGACACATCACACCAAGTTTATCAGTCCTTTGGCAGAAAAAATTAGCCTAAACACAGAGAAAAACATTCTATCAGCATTTAATTTTAAAATTCTTATCATTTGTAAAACAGCCCAAATAAATTCTAATGTTTATAAAAATCAAACCTCTCTGAAGATAAAATGCCTGTTAAGAAACCAAACTCAAGCTGTGCACGATGGAGTATGTCTGTAATCCATCTGGAGGCTAAAGAAGGAAGAAAGACTGCAAGTTCAAAGACAGACTCAGAAACTTAGCAAGGCCCTAAGCAACTCAGTGAGACCCTGTCTCAAAAAATAAAAAGGGCTGGGGATGTGGCTCAGTGGTTAAGTGCTCTTGGGTTCAATCCCCTGTACCAAAAAAAAAAAAAAAAAAAAAAAAGAAAAGAAAAGAAATCAAACTCAAACCCTATTTTCACTGCTTCCTAGTAAAAAATTTTTTAATATTTATTTATTTGCACACAATGCAATGCATTTATGTTTACATGGTGCTGAGGATTGAACCCGGGCCACACACGTGCTAGGCGAGTGCTCTACCGCTGAGCCACAACCCCAGCACCCTAGTAAAATATTTAAAATGCAAATCTGAACAATTATTAATCAGAAATATTTTAAAATTAAGTTCCTACTGATCAAAAATGTGTCTTGTAATTTCTCAAAGAACCTACAGAGGGCACAAAATCACTTAAGATTATCAACATAAATTGTCACTAAAGTACCAGTACAGTATTTACATCTGAATTTAAAATCGAAGAAATAGCAAATTAGAAATACATGGTGAAGCTGAGCGCGGTGGCGCACGCCTGTAATCCCAGCACTTTGGGAGGCTGAGGCAGGAGGATCGCGAGTTCAAAGCCAGCCTCAGCAATGGCGAGGCACTTAGCAACTCAGTGAGACCCTGTTTCCAAATAAAATACAAAAAAGGGCTGGGGATATGGCCCAGTGGGTGAGTGCCCCTGAGTTCAATCCCTGGTACCCACAAAAAAAAAAAAAAAAAAAAAAAAAAAAGAAATACATGGTGATTGTTTTATTTATGTAAATGCAGCTAAATTAAGCTGAAAAACAAATATCAATAGTGTACAACATCTGGTATAAACAATGCAAGCACATAAAACCATTTAGAAAGCATAAGACTAGTTCTTAAAAACCTATGTCAACAAAACATCACAAAAAGAAATGTCATTTTACATACTATAAAGAAAACATATAAAAAATATAGTACATTTAATTATTATATTGAAATTGCAAGAGCTGGATGCAGGATTATATGCCTATAATTCCCACCAACTCATGAAGCTGAGGCAGGGAGATGACAAGTTCAAGGTCAGCCTTAGCAATTTAGGGAGACCCTGTCTCAAAACAGTTGGGGATGTAGCTCAATGGTAAAGCAATCTCCAATAGTAAAAAAAAAAAAAGAAAAGAAAAGAAAAGAAAAGTGGGCGGTGGCAAGAAATCAAAGACTTTACGCCATGGACTACTTCAAAGAAATTCAGAAATACTTAGTATTGTTAGTGAACGCTTGAGTTTAATCTAACCTGCTCTAGACCCAATTTTCCACATCTATTTTCAGTTATGATTATTCATGGAATAGATAATATTATATTAAAATCAAACTCATCCAATGAGTCTACTAGAGTTAAGAAATAAACTCCTGAATTGAAAGGTTTTCCCTATTTTAAACTTAGGAAAAGTAATCATTATATAAAAGAACTTGTCATTCCCATCTCACTTTTTTTTTTTTTTTTCCAAGTAAACAGGTTAAGATAATATCATGCAAAGTCTTAAGCTGTTCAGAAAAACCACATTTGTTTAGTACACAAAACTAGAGGCAATTCAAAGGTCAAACTCAAGGTGCTACTTTATTTCTAAGTATACTTATGAAGACTTACACTATAAATGGGTACATTTTGCAACATCAGACTATACAGTAAGAACAAAGAAATAAAGTTCTTCTCCATGATGTTAGATAAGCTGACATTTTAATGCAATAGTTTGTTCAGGAACACCAAATGATCAATAGGTATAACACAGAAGATTTCCTACTTTTCAATCTGTTTGCATTTTTAAAAAAATTAGTACTGAAGCATGTCCTAAAGAATCCAAAGCCACTGTTCCTGTATATGAAAAAACTAAACTAATAACTTACAAACATTTAAGATGATAACTTAAGAGATCATACCTATTGTTAGTAGTCAAATCACACTGAAATCCAGAGGCCTGGTGGGAGAATCTCACAAGCGGACACCGAGCATTTAATATTTTTTGTACACCCACACAACCAGGGCCGAAGTGGTCAAGGCATTCTCCTATCACAGAAAGGATCTTCTGAGTTGCAATTCTTTCTGAAGGAACATTTTTTACTTGAAATTCCATCAAAAAATTTCCTATGTTCTAAATAAGAAAAAACAACTGTAAATAAGGGCTTTTTGTAAGAAAGAATTTATTTGTAAACTTTTCTTATAGAAGGTTGCCCTAAATTATTTCTGGCAAAAAAAAAAAAAAAAAAAAAACAAATCTACAAAATAAAAAGTCTTCATTCAATCACCACCAAAAGGTGGGTTAAAATATCCTTAGTTGCCTTTTGTTTCTCCAGAATATAAAATACTAACTTGAAAAATGATTGGCTTTTTCTAATTAACTTATAAAACAATTACCTATTCTATAAATTCAGTGAACATACATTTGCCCTATCCCAGTTAGCCATTACATTTTTAGAAAATATTTATTTTTTAGTTGTAGTTGGACACAATACCTTTATTTTATTTATTTATTTTTACATGGTGCTGAGGATCGAAACCAGGGCCGCTCAGGTACTAGGTGAGCACTCTACAGCTGAGCCACACCCCAGCCCAGCCATTACATTTTAATAGCTAAAATTATAAGCCTACAAGAATAAAAGAGTACAAAAGAAAACAGTATACATAGATTTAATTATGTACAGGAATTTTTGATGTTGAATAAAATGAACTATAAAGTAGTAGAGAACAATCCCTATTCTACAAATTACTACAGCAGACATTTTAAAAAATAGACTGCATCCTTAGTTTAGTCTTAAAACCAAATTGAATTCAACATGGATCAAAAACTAAAATGTAAAAGGTGCATCAGTAAAGTAGAAGAAGATGGGAAATATTAGAATAGCAAAGGATTCTCTAAATAAGACACAAAACTCCAAATGACACAAAAGAATATGATTACATAAAAACTGATAACATATTAAGGCAAAGCAACCATTCAATATTAGATAAAACACAAAACAAAGCAATTATACATGTCACACAAAGGGCTAATTCATGAAGAGTTCTTACAAATGAAGGAGAGGACGATGCCATTTTTAATGGGCAAAAAAGGCAAGAAATTAACAGAAGAAATAAAAATAGCTAATAAATAAAAGATGTTCATGTTTTTGAGAAACTAAAGAAAACAGCAATGAAATTCTTCATTTAACAATCTATCAAAAGCTAACTTCCAGCACAGGCAGGTACAGGGAAATGAATATAACATTGGTGGCAGTATAAATTTGGACATACTTCTTATAGACATTGTCAGTATCTATTGAAACGTTGAATGTAGACTATTACAATGCTAGGAAATTATTTTTAAATAAGCAGTTACATAAATGAGCCAATTCACAAAGATGTCCATTCTTTAAAGCACTGTTTATGTGGTAAATGCCTTTTGAAATCTCTAACTACCTTAATAAGCCTCCTCTCTTCTAGAACACATTCCCCTACAGGGATTAAGGCCACGACAATGTTTATCACGGAATCTACCCAATTCCTCTCAGCTGAGTAGACAAAGCATGCAGAGCTAATCTAAGCACTGCAGGAGCGTACCATGCATTCATCCAGAGATCTATACTGGAAATTAAAACTAAGACTGAGAAGCAACCATGTAATTGAAATATGTAACTCTGAAGCTTTAAGGGCACATATTCTATAACACAACCATGAAAAAGTAAAGAAAACCAACAGAATTGAGAGGGCAGAGAGAAGGGGTTAAAGAAAGAGATAAATGAAGCAAACATATGGAGAGAAACAGATACTTCATGGGTTCTTATTAGTTTATACTTCCTTATTCCAGAACTTTCCTAAGACTCATCTATATTATTGACTCTGGGTTTTAGTTAAATTAGCTTGCGTTGCTTTCTGTTATGTACAACCAAGGAACATTAACTAAAATAATTGACAATAAAGGGAAGAAGAGAAGACAGCACCCTAATTGTCTAACAGAGGACTGGTTAAGTAAATTAAGATACAATCATTCAAAAGAATACTATGCAGTCACTGACAAGGATGCAGTAGACGACTGGATTGCAAGACACTATTAATAGGGAACAAAAAAATCAAGTTACAATCTGTAGATTAAATTATAATCTGTCAAGATTTAGTGTTGCTTTTTTAAAAAGCACTTATATATACAAAAGAAAAAAAATCCCATAATAAAACACATTGTACAATTCATAGTAGTTATCCCTGGAGATGACTAGACCAACGGGAGATAGTCACATTGTATGTTTTTGCATCTACTACTCTATAATCAGAAAAAAATTGATTAAATAGACATACAAATATTACATGTATACAAACAACTCCTATAAACATGTTATATTATCTCTATTAATTTTTGCCATCTAGACATATTCCTATTTACTACAATGCTTTTTTATTAAAGGGAATAAAAACACATTTTCCTTAAAAACATTAAAGTTTCAAAACTCTGGCTTAGTCAGTTTGGTTTAACGTCTGTAATTTTTTTCTCCCTAGTCCACTCTATTTTAAAATACAAACACATACAAATTTAAATGGGAAGTAGGACAAGTAAAAACAATCAGCAAATTAAGTAAGGGGTACCTTCACAGGAAAATAAAGAGAAACATTTTCCATGAATATTAAACAGGACCAGAGAAAAAAAAAAAAAAAAAAAAAAAAAAACAATCTGGGGTCAAATGATCTCAGGATGGTAAAATAACATTAATCCGGAGTGGACTATCACACTTGATGGTAGAGAAGTAACGTAGGCCTCAAAAGCTTAGAAGCTCAGAAGCAAAGGAATGGTTAGACTCACTCCCAAGAAAAGTGATAATTAGACTTTAATAAAATTAAATACTATAAATTAAAGAATAAAATCTTTGAGGTAAAAGAAGTGAAAATGATACTAGAAAAAAACAGATCTGAGTAACGGAATTACAGAAAGGAAATTGGAGAATTATGAACTATGATGACAGCTAATATGAAGTTGTTCACCAAATACTCTGCATCACCTTTCTGGCATTTGGAAGGATATCACATTCCTGTAACTCTAAGGTTAAGCACTGTCATGTGCTTTGCTTTGGCCAATGAAATGTTAGCAAAGCTTTCATATGTCACTTCTAGGAAGAAGCTTAAAGAGCCAAGATGAAACACAGGTCAGTCTGAGAGCTTGGGAGACTACAATATCTACAATAGCAAAAGGTAATGGTCAATGTGGTTAAGTCACTGAGATTTGGGGGTTATTTATTACCAAAGCATATCTCAGCCTAATCTGACTTGACATAATAAGCAAGAGAGCAAGAACCACATGGGGTAATTAAATAAATTGTGCACAGAAATAAAACAATGCAATTGTAGAAGATGTAGATGATGAAAAGAAAAAATCTATAATGAGCAAAAGTAAAATACTCTTAAAAACTACTCTTCAAATAAGTAGCTTTTCAAATTTTTACTTGAGAGAAAAATTCTTTCAAAACAGTTAACTCAAAAGATAATTCCTACTAATATTTGCTATTCCTGTAACACTACCTAAATGCAGAGTATAAAGAAAAAACAGATACTTAGACACACTGCCCATACCAGTCATCTACACAACAGAAAATAGGACTTAGACACTAATTTTTACTTTTATTACATAAATCCTCTAGGAGCCAGAGCCCTACTAGAAAAAGGCTGAAGGAAAAAAACAAAGCCAGATTTTATGCTAAAATGATCGTCATTAAAGGACACATTTCACATGTAAGCATCTCTCCCAAATTGAGAAAAAAATTGATAAATCTAAAGTCTGCTCTTAGTAAATAACCTTCGTATATTTATTAGTAAATAATCAGTTTGGTAACTGTTGCACACAGGGTAGCATACAGAGTGCTGTAGACATACCAAAAAGTCTAACACACTCTTCCTAACTTTTCTCAATTTAGGCTGACGAATAAACAAATACTGAAGAATTAAAAAACAAAGTGGAGTGCCCCAAAATGATAACAAAGTACCAAAAAGTAACAACAGAGTTCACTAATGTACAAAGTAAGGCTTTAAGAACTGGTTAAGAGTCATTAATTTGTACACTGTATTTTATTGCTAATGCTTCCATTTGAAAAGCTGTTATCTTAATTAGCATTTATCTCAAAAAACTCTTAAGCACATATTTTCAAAAAATCTTAAGTATCCTACTATTTACAAGAAACACCCAAAATTTAACAATAAAGGCTGAAACTAAAGAAAAAAATACATGAGGCAAATAGTAAATGATCATCTTAATAACAAAACAATTTAAGAAAAAAGCGTTTAGAGTTGAAAAGACATAATTTAATGAAAATATGAAGAAACAATTCTATAAGATGTAATCATATATCTCTGCCTAGATGTAACTAACAAAGCCTTTGAATAAAACAAAATCAAAACAGTCAAGAAAAACTTAGCCAAAAATGAGATTAAGAAATATTTCAGCATGTAGATCACAGATAAAAACATTAGTTAAGATACAATGTGAGTAACATAAGCAACCTTACCTAAAGGAAAAACTTGTGAACCATTGAAAAGAATGCATTTTTTTTTTTTTTACAAATTATGCATAGAGTAGTCACAATAAGTAATTCCCTATATAAGACCAATACAAAGACTTTACAATTCCTAAAAATCAATAGCAAATAAACCGTATTCTTTAACACAATGTTATTAAGTTTAAAAATAATGTTAAAATTTTATTAAGTCCAAAGATTTCACTTTCCTAATTTTCTAACTTTAAATGATCAGTAATGAAAAAAAAAAAAAATACAATTACCTTGTGAGTGCTGAGTTTTCCAATTTCATCTATATCCAAAAACATGTCCAGATCACATCCTAATTTCCCAAAAGTGTTCACTGAAGAGCCAAATGGTCTGACTGTACAGTCTGGAAAATATGCAGCTGCTATGTCCTCAATAAGAGAACAGGTGAGATACCGAAGCCTGGTGTTTTCCTCTGTTAGTTGGAATTCCTTCAGGAGAGTGTGTAACTGATCATCTATCTAGCTGGCCAAAACAAAACCCATAAAATATAGAAAATGTACAGGTCACATAAATAATTGTTATTTTACTTCTAAAGATGTGATGGCTTTAAAGACTAACCTTAAAAATACACTTTTTTCCTTCAGTCTTAAAAGTAGATTTAAAAAAAATTTTTTTAAAAGCACTGAAAAACACTAGCAAAATAAATGCTGTCTAGAATTAAAACTACTTGTTGCAAACAATGAGTAGAAAGCAGTGTTTTAGGAAAATGAAAAGCAAAGTGCTCCAGAAGAGGTCAAAACAATCACAAAACTGAGAAACTAATGTTAAAGGGCAAGAAACTTTAGAAGCAAGGAACAACTTAAGTAATGAAGACCCAAGGTCTACATATCTGTAAACAACCTGTAAGATTCACTAGAAGATTGGTGTTAAAATAATCAGATTTTGAAACTGTGTGCTAGGTTTAAGTAAAGTTTAAAAAAAAACCAAAAATCATAACTTCAAATTCCCTTATTTGAAAACAATATTGAAAAATAACTGAACTAAGCATTCAACTAAAAAAAAAAGTGAAAGTAAATATACAAGATTAGAAGTACAGAATTCAAAAGTTACAAAATCAAACCAAAGAATGGCAGTATTTTGATAAATAAAACCATGAATTGATTCTTTGTAAGGGTTATAAAATAGCTAAAAGTTCAAAGAGTCTAAGAAAAACCAAGATAAATACAATATTAGGACAAAGAAAATAGATAAAACTAGAAATAAACATTTAAAAATTTACATAATACCAAGTACAATTTATGTCATTATGTTGAAGACAGAAAGAAAATTTGAATCATCCAAAAAGGTCCAAAATTTTGGAAGACTATGATTACCTCTAAGGAGTACAAGAGGGCATGGGGTGTGGAATGGAGGATTACTTTCACTCTTCACTCAACATATTCTGTAGTTTGAATTTTTTATATAATCCAATTTATTAACAGATAGTAAAGCTGGAAAAAATTGGCAAAAAATATACTAATGTATTTTTTTAAAATATACTTTAACTGAGTAGGGTTTATTCTGTAAAAAAGACATGAGGAGAAAAACTGTATGATCTCAAGATCATATACCAATTATCAAGATAGATAATCTGAAGTGTGAAAAACCTGATATTTACTTGACATGCTGAACCTGATGAAATTCCTAGAAAGCTAAAAATAGAAGAAAACTCTTCTTCATGTTATACATCCATCACCACCATCCATCTCCACAACACTTTCTATCTTGTAAAACTGTAGCTTTATATCCATTAAACAATGCTATAGTGTGCATATTTTATAAGAACTTTTGTAAATAATATCATAAAAAAGTATACCTATAAACTTACACTCTCTGCATAACAAAGTAATTCAAAAAGCTTCTTGCTTGAAGGAGGCAACTGATTACTTGACTGTATACATGACCGTTCAGAAGTCTGGTTTGATGGATTCTTTAGCTTTAAATTGAAGAAACGTGACCTGAATGGAATTGCAGCCTCTGTGACCATGCTTGGAGTATGAGTTCCATTCTGTAGTGAATGTATACTTTCCTTTTGGCAAAATTCTACAACAGCATAAAGACCCTATACCAAAAATATATAAAAAAAAAAGAAAAAAACCAAAATGCATTTCATGATGATATGTTTAAGATAGTACCTTTAAAATAATTATCATAATGCTACAAAATACTACTTTTTAAAAATCTACAAATGATATGACTCTAACATGATCATTTGTTTTACTCATTATAAGTAGATTAGGAAAGGGAATATTATAAATTGATATCAGTTAAGAGAAACTTTAAAGAATGTTGAAATTGAAAATTAAAAGGCAAAACAAAAGATCCCCTTCCATTGCACTTTATCTAGTGTATTAGATTATCAAAAGTATTCAAATAAGGGGATTATTCAAAAATTATTTATAATTCTAAAATATTGCTGTTATGAATTTTTATTCTCATGTCAAAAGAAAAACCTTATTATTAAAAAATTCACATGAGGAAAGACGTAGGACATAAAAAGACAATCTAACTTAGGACATAAAAAGAGAATCTAACCTTACCATATTACAAAAAGTCAACAACAAAAAATGTCTACCCTTTAGAAGCATGAACATTAAGTTAGATTATTTTTCATATACGTACAAAGCTCTCATAGAAGAAATGATTACTAATAGATCCATGTTGGGATAAATACTTGAGAAACTTTTTTTCACTGATTTTATTTGGGCAATGAATTAAAACAGTTCGCTGTGCCTGTTCTCGTCTTTCTTTTTGCACCTCAGTGAATCTCTTTTTGGGACTCTTGTCTTCAGAGCCTATGAATGAGACAAAAACATTTCCACCACATACATACATACTCACATGTAAAATTTTAAACATAACTTTGAAAGACTAGGCATAGAACCACGATATGACCCATCTATACCACTCCTTGGTATTTATCCTGAAGAATTAAAGTCATCTTACTACAGTGATGGGCGCATACCCACAAGAAATCATCATAAGCCTAATGTATTGAGACAATAAGTTTAGAAGTGCAATACAATGAATTAAGTTTTTAAGGAGTTTTTGTTTGGTAAGGGTCTTGATCAGGCTCTAACAAATAAGTTACTATCTGTCATGTGATCTATATTACAGGGAAATTAAAGAATTTAAAACCTAGTTGCTGCCGAAGAGCTCGTAATAATTTCACTACAGATATGGGGCATTTTCTCTCCCCGCCTTCCCAAACACTGAATTTTCTTTTTTTAACAACTCATTTTGCCTCCAAGATATTTAACTTCCAGTTAAGTAACTTAAAATGCTTCTTTTAGCTACATGGAAATCAGGAGTTTTTAGCATCATTTTCTTTCAAAAAGCCACAAAACTGTTGGATCAAGGAAATATTCCACCAACACTATCCTTGAATTTCAGGTAACTCCAAGACATATTCCTAGACAAGACAGAGAAATATGGGTTACTGACAGTAGAAGCTGACTGAATCGTGAAGTATTAGCTAAAGGGCAAGTTTCTAACAGCAAATCAGAAAAGTCTTGTCCCTGACCTGCTCATCATTTTTAACATGCAATCAAACATAAAGGAACACATTTTTTATTCCTACTGTACTAGATGCTGAAAATACATCTTTTGAATATGTGCCTTTCTCTGCATTTCCAGTATCAATTCTTTAACACTAACCCTTTTAGTCCTGTATCTCCACGATAGCCTAACTCCGAATTTGGTGTCATTCTAGTTTTGTCCTTCTCAAGTGATTCCTCCATGCTGCTGCCAACATGATCTTTATAAAATTGTTTTTTAGAAAGCCTTAATTCTGGGCTGGGGTTGTGGCTCAGTGGTAGAGCCCTTGTCTAGCATGGGTGAGGCACTGGATTTGATCGTCAGCACTGCATATAAATAAATGAATAAAATAAAGGTCCATCAACATCTAAAAATATATTTTTTAAAAGCCTTAATTCTTTGATTTGCCTGCTTAAAATTCTTTAAGTTTCTTCATTATCTTTAAGATCAAGTCCAAATTCCACAGCACATATAAAGTTCCTCACACTTTGTCCCATCTTCCCTCTTAAATGTCAGTTTCCACTATTCTTTCTTTTGTAGTTTTTACACACAGCAGTGTAAACATATGATAATGTCACATACTCTCTTGTCTTCTCCCTGTTGAAATGCTCACCTTCTCATTTTATGTCTGGCAAACTCCCATTCATTCTCCAAATTTTGCTCAGGTCTGTAAAGATTTCTGACTGTCCAATGGTAGAATCTCTTCCATTTCTACCTTACCTCAGCTTCTATGAAGGAATGTAATTGTAGTATTGTTTAATACTACAATTTAAATAGATATTTTTTTCAAATTTATTTTTTATTCTAAGTTGTTAGATATGCAGCAGAATGTATTACATTTCATATTATACTTGTAGAGCACATTTTTACATATCTCTGGTTGTATACAGAGTATATTCACCCCATTCGTGATTAAACATATTTAAATAGATATTTAACAATGTAGAGGTCTAAGCAGTTAAATAAATAAACATTTATTTAACAATATAGAAGAATATCTTTTTCCAGTTGAGGACACGGACATCTCTACTCTTGTTCAATCTCATCTCAGTCTACTGATTGTCCTCCTTCCTATGACTCCCTATTTCCTTCTCTTCTTATGCTACAGGCTCCGTTTTCTACCATCTTGCCACTTTTTCACTTATAATTACCACTTGTATACATTCTTGCCTCTCATTTTCACTGAGTCTAGACAGATACCCACCTGCTTCCTATAAAAGTAAAGTCAAATAGTACAAAAAGTTTATAATGTAAAAGTATAAATCCTCCTCCAGACCTCTTGCCCTAATGATAACTAACCAGACATTTTCAAAGCATATTAAAACAAAATAAAGATAATATGTAAAATGGGGGTAAATTAACCTAGCAGTAGTTCTGTTAAAAAAAAAAAAAAAAAAAAAAGCCCAGAATTCTAATTTGATAAAAAGTCAAAATGCCTTAAAGGAATGTTTTGCCTTCAGAGGCAAGGACAGGGAGAGAATACATACATATAAAATTTCAGGTTTTATTAAAAAAAAATGTTTTAAGAAATTTAAATCCAAGGAGTAATAGCATTCCTTTGCTATTTACTGGTCAGGACACATATGGAAAACATATCCCATTCTTTACCATTTCAAAAAGAGAACCCGGTAATTACACCTTACTTATTATATGCAGACATATACTAATTTTTATAATTTGGAGGAACTTGAGATATATCCAATCACTTTAAAGTTTTCATTCAATGTGAGGACTCCTTGCCAAAATATTCATACTAAGATTTTCTAGTAATATGGAATACATGTGGGTTCTCATGAGTCAGTCAATTCCATTTTTGGTCAGATGCTAATCGCTGAAATTAGCATCTCTGACCAAGATGCTACTTTCTAATATAAAAATAACTATCTAAAATGGATATGAATATTAATGAGCCAGAGAGCACTCAGAAAGGAGTAGCACAAAGTCTAGAAACTGATAGAGAATTACTATACATAAAGTGAGGATTTATAGCCTGGGAAAGAAGAAAACAACAACAACAACAACAAAACAAAACTAATGAGAACCTGAAAGCTAAACGTTGCTTTCAAATATACTATAGCTCATTCTCTTTGAGCAGCACTTTATATTTTCCAGTCAGTCACATATATATTCTCCTCTGAAACTCATAAGAACCTTCAGACAGACACAGCAGGTATCATTACAGATTTAACAACAAAAAAATGTTGCATAAAGTCAAACATCTAATAAACTGCATAGCCTCCTATAGAATTTAGCTGTTGTTTGGCTGCCTGGTATCCATTCCCACTTGTTCTGATAACAGCACACCCCTGTTTGAAGAAAGAAAGAAAGAAAGAAAGGAAGGAAGGAAGGAAGGAGAAAGGAGGAAAGAAAGAAAGAAAGAAAGAAAGAAAGAAAGAAAGAAAGAAAGAAAGAAAGAAAGAAAACCCACTGGGTAGTTGTAGAGGTGTCAATACAATTATCCTACCCATCACACTTACTCCCACCCCATAAGCCAGGCCAAGATTACCAAGCAATTTTTGGAAACTTTTTTTGGTCCAAAGGGTGAGCATATCATCAATGGAAAGTTCTTTCTTGGAATTTGCAAAATTCAGTTAAAAGATTACTTTATTCTTTCCTTTGGAGAAAGTTGCAAGCACGTGAAAAGAGTTGCTGATTACCATCACCCCCACAATAAAAACCCCATGTACAAGAATCTGAAATTACAAGGCCACCAAATAATACCTGATGAGGCTCACACTGACTCCATTAATCAAATCAACCTTAAGCAGTAAAAAGGTCTGTTTCTGGAGTTTGATTATGTGGGTTGGTATATCTTCGCTATTCTGCTTAACCCATTAAGTCCCAAGCTTTCTGTGAATGTCAATGAAACTGACACAGGTGCATTAAAATATGGTTGGAAATCATAATCTACAGCTTAGGTATCTTTTATATATGAACATACATACATGTGAGTGTGGGTGTGTGCACGCATGTGTATGCATTTCAAACACTAATCATTCACCTATTTTTCAAAAAAATAGAACTCTAAAAGCACAACCCTTATTTCAAAAGCTACCATGGTGGTATATTTGCTCTCAATTTAAAGTTTTTATAGGTGTCCCACATCTAGGACCATGGAATTAATGAGTTAATTTGAGTTAAGTTTTGCCACCTGCATTCCAAAAAGTCCTGAATAATACTCTTTTTTTTTTTTTTTTTTTTTGGTACTGGGGATTGAACCCAGAGGCACTCAACCACTGGGCCACATCCCCAGCCCTTTTTTGTATTTTATTAGAGACAGGGTCTCACTGAGTTGCTAAGTGCCTCGCCATTGCTGAGGCTAGCTTTGAACTCAGGATCCTCCTGCCTCAGCCTCCCAAGTGCTGGGATTATAGGCGTGCGCCATCGCCCCCCCCCCCCTCCCGAATAACACTCTTATTCTCTTGCTACTACAGTGCTTTCCACTACTTACAATGAAAGCTAAGTCAAAACTAAAACCAACAAGGAAATGGAAAACTAGTAGATTTTACCTCATTATAAACATTTTTCAACCATTATCATCTGACCAAAAATGGAATTCACTGACTCATGAGAACATGTATTACTAGAAAATCTTACTATGACTATTTTGGCAAGGAGTCCTCACATTGAATGAAAAAAAGTGATCTGATATTTCTCAAGTTCCTCCCAATTATAAAATTTATTATATGTCTGCATATAATAAGTAAGGTGTAATTATCGGCTTCTCTTTTTGAAATGGTGAAGAAATTCAAATGAACATTTTGTTAACTTTTTATGGCACATGAGTGTCCCTGAATACTTAGTCATCAAATGATACAAAATGAAACATTTCCCTCAAATACAAAAACTACAAAGCTTGTAGTAAGTGATGAGGACAGTCCTGAAATCAAAAGTGGGTATGCCATATGTAAATGGGGAAGGACTGAACTAGCAAGCTGAACTAGTCTGTATTCTCAACTATAAAATGGAGTAAATAATAATTCCTTCCATACCTAGTCCACAGGTTTAGGTGGACTCAAAGAGCACATGAAAATACTTTCAAATTATACAAATGTTAAATTACAGTAGCATTTTTGGCAAAATACTTACTCAAATTTGCAGGGTTAATGAAAAATTTTCAACGGAAACAGCTTCTACTAAATAGAATCCAATCAATATTTCAATGAGATGTTTATGAGTATTCTCACTCTCTGTCCATATGAGTCTTTCACACAGTCTTATTAAGACAATAACTTATAAAAAACAATATTTTACTTGTTTAGTATACTTTGGAATTGCCGCTAGAAATAACTTCATCTCTTAAAACGTTAGCTCCAAGAAATGGTAAGAATAAATACTTGTTTGGCAACTTGACTCAAGATCTAAGTTGTGGGACCATGCACAAGTTATTTAGTTCTTTGAGTCTCTTCCTACATCTATAAAATGAAGACAAGCATATGTTTATAACAAGATTGTTTTAAGAATTACGAATAGCGTACACAAGCTTTGGGCCACAAGAGGGGTTCAATAAGAATGGGCTTCTCAATACATAAAGAAGCATATATAAGTCTAGAACATTCGTCCCACCCGAATGAAAATGTGTTACAAAACAGACTTTGCTCAAAACAGCCAAAAAAATAAACAGCAGAAAAATTTATCAATAGAGCCCTATTTCTGAGAGCCAGAAATCCTGGTAATTCATTAGGCTTCACTATATTCGGCCTTCAGCAACACCGTATGGATATCAAAATCAGATGCTTTCGTGAATAATGAAGCAAATGATTGACAGCAGGTATATTATCATGGCTAACAAACTGTGCTCCCGGCCTGAACTCCACTGAGGCGTAAGCAATTTCATTACTGTACACAGGCGTAGTCCCCCTCCCCCAAAACGTCACAGAAGCGACTTCAGCAAAGGCGGCGGCCTTAGGTCTCCCTAGTGAAATGAAAGGAGGGCCAAAGGATCCACAGCCATTTCCCTAAGTCCATGACCCCCAGTCTCTTCCCTCTTGCCTCGCCCGCTGTGGGACGGAGCTATGGCAAACGGACGACACAGCGCCATTACCTGTCTCCGCGCTCCCCGATGGCTGCTCTTCTCTCCTGAAGTCTGCGGCTACAGTTCCTGGACAACTGAGAGGCCTAAAGGCAGGACGCTGGAATCGACCGTTTCTCTGGGTACACAGGGACAGACAGGTCAAGCGCCCCACGCCGCGAACCGCCATTGTAAAAGGAGCAGAAGGGCCAGGCTCAAAGGTCAATGGGATTTTGCGCGTGCGTTCTGAGTGAAAAACAACGGGAAGCCTCGAGGCTCAAACTAGGTGGAAGACGTTCGCTTATAAAACAAGAAACTGAGGCCCGAAAGACACCTGAGGTTTCAAGCACATTTATGTTGTCCAAATTTAAGCGTTTGTATGTCTGACTGTACTCTTGTGAGGTAAGTAGTATTATTTCCACTTTAAAAAGCGTAACTTAATTCTTACAGCTCATTCTCATTTTACAGAAGAGGAAAATTAATGAGATTCAGAAGTCAGACCAAGGTCCTATTTCCAGTGTATTGTTTTGTCCTCTACAAAAAGATGGGTTTTGTTTATTTTCAAAAGCGTTACAATTCTTATAAGTTTGTATATGACTATAAAATGATTTATATGACTGGCTCAGTTTTGAATTCATTCTTTGTTTCCCCTTCCCCTGAACAATTTCTCCATTTGTTTCTAAGTGCAAATTACTGATTGGACTATATTTCTTTACTCCCCCTAATAAAAGAGGAAAGTTTCAAAAAACTAATTTCTATGAATGCCACGAGTGGGGAGAAAAACAGACAAGACTGAAAATTTCAAAATAAACACAGTACCTAATTTCTAAAATGTCTTATATGTGTATTGTGAATTGTAATGCATTCTACTGTCAGTTCAACAACTTCGAATAAAAAAAATTAAAATAAAATTACTCCTAGGAAAAGAACTTCAGAGTTTGATCCCTGTCATTTATAATGGTGGAGTAATGAGAGATAAGGTATTTGTGCAATGATTTCAAGAATAACTTAGGGTATAACAGATGGCACAACATTTTTTTTAAACTAGACACTGTTCTAATACACATTGTGTCTCTTAATCTTTACAACAATGCTGTGAGACAGAAAATATTGTTATCTCCATTTATTTACAGGGAAACTAGGCATAAGAAAGTTAAGTAATACTCATAAAGTTACATAACCAGTCAGGAGCAGAGATAGGAGTTAAACCTTCCTGGTTGATACAGTGTTTATTTTTTTTCTCTTTTTTTGTAACAGCGTTATTGATATTTAATTCCCATATCATACAAGTCACTCTTTAAAGACCTAAGATTCAGTGGTTTTTTTTAGTATATTACACTCTGTGGCTTTTTTAGTATATTTACAGTTTTGCAACAATCACTATAATCATTTTTAGAACATTTTCATTACCCCAAAAAGAAGGGTCCTGTAGCTATCACCCCAGTCACCTCATTCCTCACAACCCTCAGCACCTACTTACATATCATCTTTCTTGGTGGAATTGCCTGTTTGGGACCGGACATGTAAATGGAATATGAATGAGGTTTTTGAGACTTAACTTATTTCACTTAGAATGATGTTGTCAAGGTTCATCCATGTTGTAGCACCTATCAGCTTTGTACTTCATTCCTTTCTTTGGCCAAATAATATTTCATAGTATTAATATACCATGTGTTGTTATTGATTCATCACTTAATGAATATTTGGGTTTTTTTTTTCACCTTTTGGTTATTATAAATAATGCAGTCATGAACAAATTTTTTGTGAATGCACATTTTCACTTCTCTTAGGTATATACCTAAGAGTAGAGGGCTGGACCATATGGTAATTCTGTTTAACTTTTTAAGGAACTCTCAGGCTATTTCCCAAATGGGCTGTACCATTTTCATTCCCACCATCATGTTTGATGGCTCCAATTTCTGTACATCTTTGCCAATACTTGTTATTTTTTGCTTTGGTTTTAATTTTAGCCATCCAAGTAGGTGAGAAGTGTTATATTGTATTTTTATTTGCATTTCCCTGTGAATGTTGAGCATTTTTTCATTTAATTATTGGACATTTGGGTTTCTTTTCTTTCTTTCTTTCTTTTTTTGAGAAAGTGCTACTCAGATCCTTTGCTCATTTTTAAAAAAAATTATTATTGAGTTTAAAGGGTTCTGTATATATTCTGAACACAAGTCTTTTATCACATTTCCAATCTGAAAGCTTTAATTTCATTTTCTTGCCTAATTGCCCTGGCTAGAACCTCCAGTACAATGTTGAATAGAAGTGGTGAGAATGCACATCCTTGTATTGGTCTTGCCCTTAGGGGGAAACATTCAGTTTTTCACCATTAGGTATGATATTAGCTGTGGATATTTTGTAGATGCCCTTTACCAGGTTGAAGTTCACTTCTCTGTTTACTTAGAGTTTTTATCATGAAAGGGTCTTGGATTTTGTCACATTTCACCCCTCATCTATTGAAGTGGAATATTTGTTAAATGATTAAATGAAAATGATGAACATACTCAAGTTCTTACCCCAGGAAATTCCACCTGGTGGTTTAGCACTGTGGGACTTTCCCTGATTGCTTTTGTGATAAGAGTCCATATATCTATGGAATATAATCAAATGAGTTGTAGAGTAGAATACTATAATTTGGGTTCAAGTGTTGACTTGTTGATTTCCTGGAGACTGTTACAGCAATTAGTTTACTTAGAACCATTTTCATTTCACATACTAGGAATCCAACTCAAATTCATATGAATTTAAAATGTATGTTCATGCCTTTTATTCATCATTTCTACTTTTAGGAGTTTACCTTATACACTTGCACCACTGCAGCATTATTCTTAATAGCAGAAAAATGGAAACAATTTGAACATAGGATGATTGATTATGTAAACTAGGATAAAGATATATTATGGACCTCCTTGTCCCTATTTCAAAGATTTATGTGTATGTAGAAGATATCTCTGACATGGAAGACTTTAAATATTTACCCCATATAATTTTGAATTGTATATATTTTTATAGTAAACAACATACACCAACATATTAATTTTGTCATTAAAGACAAACATGCTGAAAATATATTTAAAGGGAAAAATATATTTTAAAAAAATTTGGATAATTAAAAATTCAAGAAGAATAATTCTATTTTATTTTTTTAATTGTGTTGTGGGGCCATGGGTGTTTATTAGAATTCTTCTTTCTGTAGACATATTTTTAAATATTGTTTTGTATCTACTTCATTTAATAAAAAATTATGCTCATGATACCTGATTATTTCTATGTAATAATCACTCTTTTAAAAAGGCTGGTGCAGGGCTGGGATTTCAGCTTA
The DNA here is from genome assembly GCA_025594165.1 of Tamias sibiricus. Lineage (NCBI taxonomy): Eukaryota > Metazoa > Chordata > Mammalia > Rodentia > Sciuridae > Tamias > Tamias sibiricus. The sequence continues at coordinate 70,210,419 of CM046669.1, forward strand.
GTAGCAGAGTGCTTGCCTCAGACATGTGAGGCATTGGGTTTGATCCTCAGCACCACATAAAAATAAATAAAATAGGGGCTGGGTTTGTGGCTCAGTGGTAGAGCACTTGCCTAGCACGAGTGCGGCCCAGGTTCGATCCTCAGCACCACGTAAAAACAAAGACATTGTATACAACTAAAAACAAATAAATAAATATTTAAAAAAATAATAAATAAATAAATAAAATAAAGATATTGTGTCCATCTATAAAAAAAAAAAAAAAAAGACTAACGCAAATGAAATTTTTTAAGTGAGTTGGAGAACTGACTGAACTAAGGTCAATTCATTTAAGTTTTTCTACATCTATCAATAGTTGTCCATGTAGGTTCTCTCAAACATGAGAAGAAAAAACTCTCAGGTATTACTGCTTATTTATTGGTTTACAAAGATACCTTGCTGATATGGATGGTATTGTGTCTCCCTCTAAAAAAAAAGATATGTTGAAGTCCTAACTCCCAGTATCTCAGAATGTGACCTTGTTTTGGAAATAGGGTTATTGTAGATGTAATTAAGATGAGGTCCTACTGGAGTAACTGCTGTCCTTGTCAGAATATGAACATGTGAGGACAGGAACACACTGGGAGAACATTTTAGATGACAAGCCAGAGAATGGAGTTATGCAGTTGCACACCAAAAAATGCCAAGAATTGCCAGCAAACCACCAGCAGTTATCAAGAGACAAGATTTCTAGTCTCCCCACCTTTAAGACAATATATTTCCATTGTTTTAAAGTATTCAGTTTGTGGTACTCTTCCTTGGAAACTAAAACTTAGAGTTATTGTAAATATTATCTTGACATCAAATCAAAATTATCAGATTCAGTGTATTTCACACCACTAAGCTAACATACTTACATTCTGTTTAAAAGATTCTCTGAAATACAGCTCCATGAATGACAGCTCACTGTTTTGTGTGTATGTGTGTCCACACACAAGCATGCATACACATATTGGAAATGTCTAGAAGGTTAATCTCCACACTGTCCCCAGTGGCTATAGCTGAGTAGGGAAATTAGAGGCTGAGGTACCTAGATATGAGGAACTTTTAATTTATTGGCTTTTTAAAAAAATATTATTGTCATTAAAAAGAAAAAAGAATTAAAAAGAGTATTATTCTAGATTGGAAAGCCAATAGAAAGATAATAAATTCTTGGATCATGCTTCTATTTTACTTAAAATATTCATTTTAAGGTAAGCTAGTCTGTAGATTGATTGGGAACATGTGTGATTTAAAACTGTGTGATCATATATTCAGGTCATGCCCATGTACTTACCAGTAGTACCCACTTTCGTTCTCAAATGTGTTCTGATTTGGATGGTAAATTACATGGTCATCTAACTAATGGTCTTTAAGATCCTAGCTTTTGCTTCAGTCACTAAGAAAGATTTTCATGTTCAAGGCCGACATCAACTGATAATGTATTTCAGGTCAGCCCGCAGAGGTTCCAGGGTAAATGTTACTAGTAGAATAAAGCAAACCTATAATTTCTTGAAGTTTTGATAGGCATGAGCTATGAAATTTTTTGACATTGTGCCTATATCTTGAAAATCATGGAAGGGAAATTGTTGAATTCACAGCCTTTCTGTTTACACTAATGAGAAAGCTCTCAAAAAAAAAAAAAAAAAAGATTTACTTATATATTAAGTAAGCAGAAATATATGTTGGCATTAATTTCATGTGTGCATTCACTTCAGGGCTTAGCCTAGCTCCTTACACAAGAGCAGCCCTGAAGATCAGGCAGAAGCACCAAGGGATAGTGTAAAGGGCACTGGCTGGGAATCAGGACACCTTGGTTGTAGCCCTGCCTCTACCAGAAACCTAGTGGCATCAGGAAAGAAATTCAACATCTTTCTTTTTTTTAAATTTTTATTTTTTGTGGTTGTAGATAGACAGCATGACTTTATTTTATTTGTTTATTTATTTATTTTTTCTGTGGTGCTAGGGATCTAACTCAGTGCCTTCTGCGCACTAGGCAAGTGCTATAGCCCCAGCCCCTCAACATCTTTTTTCTGTCAAGCAAGAATACTCTCTTTACTCACAACACAAGCCCTTAGAATTCAATTAAGATATATTCTGTTAAAATTATGTGCCAGTAACTAGAAGGTTGTATACAGGTTACATAAAGTGTAAATAGTATTTATGCCCTGCGGAGTCCATCCTCTGCTGAGAACTCACTAGCTGATAGGTAAGTGTGGTCTAGCAGTAAAGGCTATGAAAAGAGAAGACATAGAAAGTATTTGTTCCAAGAGAGAGGTGGGGAATGAGTGAAAGACAGTATTAGAAATGAGCCACTGACTTATAGGAGTAGGTAAATGTATACATCAGTACTGTGAACAGTTTGATTTTAGGGACTGTAACTTATTCATCCATGTTTGTACAGCATAGCAGCAGGTTTGCAACACGTTGAAATATAGCCTAGCCAGGTGTGGTGGCACACACCTGTAATCCCAACAGCTGGGGAGGCTGAGGCAGGAAGATCAAGAGTTCAAAGCCACCTCAGCAACTTAGAGGCCCTAAGCAACTCATCAAGACCCTGTCTCTAAACCCTGTCTCTAAATAAAATGCAAAACAGGGCTGGGGATGTGGCTTAGTGGCTAAGTGTTCCTGAGTTCAATCCCTGGTATCAATGTGTGTGTGTGTGTGTGTGTGTGTGTGTGTGTATAACACATGTATAGCCTAAACTATAAACTACTTTTGCTGACAAAGAACATGTTTGTAAGCTTGAAAACAATGCTTGATTGCTTATTGCCTTTCATTTCAACTTGGTTCAATAGTCATATTCTTCCATTTAAACAGACATTTTATTATAATAAAATTAAAATTATTAAAGAATTCATTGACATTTGTTCTTCAAGAAATATGTTGATATTCTACAATTTGGAATTTAATCTTGAAGAGAGATTAAAATTTCCCTTCCCATTATTTTTAAAGCCAGGATATGCAAAGAAAATTCAAATGTGGTTTGTGTCCAAGTTTTGTTGAACATCTTGAAGAGAAAGACTTTCAAAAATTTCCTTCAGACACTTTGACAATAATTACCCAAATTACAAATGCATATAGCCTTTGGCACAGAAAGACACTTAGAATAATACATGTTGTAGATGTACTTGCTTGATCTTGAAGCTGATTTTTAAAAAGAGATAAAACACAATCTAAAGGAATAGGAGGTTCTTTATTTACTGATCTGAAACTATCTTCAAGATACATTGTTTTGTTTTGTTTTTTGTGGTACCGGGGAATTGAACTCAGGGGCACTTAACCACTGGGCCACATCCCCAGCCCTTTTTTGTATTTTATTTAGAGACAGGGTCTCACTGAGTTGCTAAGTGCCTCGCCATTGCTGAGGCTGGCTTTGAACTCGCGATCCTCCTGTCTCAGCCTCCCAAAGTGCTGGGATTACAGGCGTGCGCCACCACGCCCGGCTAAGATACATTGTTAAGAGCTGGTGTGGTGGTGCACGCCTGTAATCCCAATGGTTTGGGAGGCTGAGCCAGGAAGATTCCACGTTCAAAGCCAGCCTCAGCAATTTTGTGAGAATTTGTCTCAAAATAAAAAATTTTTTTTAAAAATTTAAAAGGGCTGGGGATGTAGCTCATTGGCAAGTGCCATTGGGTTCAATCCCTGGTACAGAAAAAAAAAAAAATGGTTGACTTTAAAAATACATATTTCAAATTTATTATAATTCCAACTGACCATTCACACCATATTTTTGTGTTTTATGGTCTTGCAGCCAATAATAATTTTTCAACTGCTACTTGAAGCTCGATAGTTTTAGATAACCTATTTAACACATCACTTATCTGAAATTTGAAATATCCCCAAAACTACAACATGATGCCAAAAATGGAAAAACTTATGACCTAACCTCATATAGTAGGTCATAGCCAAAATGCAACCACACTTAAAATATTGTACAAAATCACTTTCAGGCTATGTGCATATAAGGTGTGTATGAAACATAAATGAATTTTATGTTTATACTTGGGTTCCATCGGCAAGATATATCTGAATATGTGTGTGTGCATATACATACATGTATTCCAAATATGAAAAAATCCAAAATTCAATATTGTTATGGTTCTAAGCATTTCAGGTAAAGGATATAAGAAACCTCTTCTTTAAAAAGTAGAAGCTTCTTTTAAAAATCGTATTTTTTTGACGGATGCAGTTGGGCATGCCTGTAATCCCAGTGGCTTGAAGGCTGAGACAGGGGGATTATGAGTTCAAAGACAGCTTCAGCAATTTAGCAAGGCCCTAAGTGACTCAGAGAGACCCTGTCTCTAAATAAAATATTTTTTAAAAGTGGGGGCTGGGTAGGTGGTTCAGTGGAAAGTGCCCCTGGGTTCAATCCCTGGTGCCAAAAAAAAAAAAAAAAAAAAAAAAATTATATTTTCTTTTATTTAATGTTTGAGTGGATTATAGAAACCATGGAATTGTCTAAGATTGGTGTGATGTTCCCTGAAATGAAATTTATTCAATATGTACATTCATCATCAGACAAGCCACTTGCTTAATGTATTCAATTTTAGCATCACTATCTTGCACTTTGGGGCCATTATTAAGGAAAATAACAATCACTTGAATGCAAGCACTAACAGACAGCTACTAAGTCATTAATGGGGGGGGTGGTATGCACAGCATGGACACGCAGCTGGACAAAGGGATAATTCACGTCCAGGGAAGATGGTGGTGGGACCTTACAGGATGGCATGAGAGTTCCTCATGCTATTCAAAACAGCACACAATTTAAAACTTGTGAAGTTTTTACTTTCCATTTGATGTTTTCAGATGGGGGTTGATCATGGGTAACTGAAACCACACAGATGGGGCACAACTACACACACACACACACACACATACACACACACACACACACACGAGATACAAATGTGATGATCATCACCCTTGATATTTAAAACAACCACTCAGAATCTCATATGCAGGTTGGCAGGGTCATTTTCTCTTTCCTGAGGTCAGTCTGTATCAGATTACTCAAGATCCTTGGCACAACCTTCTACCATCCAAAGGGACAGTCCTGTTAACAAACACCAAGAAAAAGAATTAATGAGTTTGGGGGCTGTAGCTGTTCAGTGGTAGTGCACTTGCCTGGCAAGTGTGATGCACTGGGTTCAGTTCTCAGCACTACAAATGAATAAATAAAGGTCTATCAACTGCTAAAAAAATATTTTAAAAAAATTGGGTTGGTCAATCTGACCACCTCTAACAACACGTGTCTATTTTGTGCTGCTGCAATTTCTTTTATGGCCACACAGAGTCACTGTTGACAACTGGTGGTTTTACACAATCCAATGAGTTCTCATCCAAAGCTAGGATGAAGAAATGCTGTGCACCCCTCTAGATGTCCCAATAAAACTAATTTACTATGTGACCAGCATTATGTTATACCTAATTACATCATCTTATTTAAACATCAAAAGATACCTGTGAACGTTATTATCATTCTCATTTTATAGATGCAAAAATTGAAAAGGGTTAAGTAAAATGACCAAGGTCAGAGTAAGTGTTGTTTCTAACCCAGGTTTGACTGACTTCCTAATCACTATGATTCTAAGTCCATCCCATAAGTATGTCCATGATTTTGGATTTAGTAATTCCACTTCAAGAAATCTGTCTTACAGGAAATAATTAAAATTAGAGCTGAAATTAATGAAATTGAGACTAAAGAAACAATTCAAAGAATCGACAAAGGGCTGGGGTTGTGGCTCAGCGGCAGAGCGCTCTCCTCGAACGTGCAAGGCCCGGGTTCGATCCTCAGCACCACGTAAACATAAATGCATTGCATTGTGTACAACTAAAGCAAATAAATAAATATTAATAAAAAAAGAATCGACAAAACTAAAAGTTGGTTCTTTGAAAAAAGAAATAAAATTGACAGACCCTTAGCGATGCTAACGAAAGAAAAAACTCAAATTAATAACATCTGTGATGAAAAAGGAAATATCACAACAAACACCTCAGATATACAGAAGATAATTAGAAGTTACTTTGAAAACTTGTACTCTAATAAAATAGAAAATAATGAATGCATCAACAGATTTCTAGAGTCGTACAAATTGCCCAAACTAGAATGGGAGGCTATACACAATTTAAACAGATCAATTTCAATCGAGGAAATAGAAGACGCCATCAAAAAGCTACCATCAAGAAAAAGTCCAGGTCCTGATGGGTTTACAGCTGAGTTCTACAAGACCTTCAAAGAAGAACTAATACCAATGCTCTTCAAATTATTTCAAGAAATAGAAAAAGAGGGAGCTCTTCCAGACTCTTTCTATGAGGCCAATATTACATTAATTCCCAAACCAGGCAAAGACACAGCCAAAAAAGAAAACTTCAGGCCCATATCTTTAATGAACATAGATGCAAAAATCCTCAACAAAATTCTGGCAAATCGAATACAAAAACATATCAAAAAGATAGTGCACCACGATCAAGTGGGGTTTATCCCAGGGATGCAAGGTTGGTTCAACATTCGGAAATCAATAAACATAATACATCACATCGATAGACCTAAAGATAAGAACCATATGATCATCTCAATAGACGAAGAAAAAGCATTTGACAAAATACAACACCCCTTTATATTCAAAACACTAGAAAAACTAGGAATAACAGGAACATATCTCAACATCATAAAAGCTATTTATGCAAAGCCCCAAGCTAACATTATCTTAAATGGAGAAAAATTGAAAGCATTCCCTCTAAAAACTGGAACAAGACAGGGATGCCCCCTTTCACCACTGCTATTTAACATAGTACTTGAAACTCTGGCTAGAGCAATTCAACAGACAAAAGAAATTAAAGGGATCCAGATAGGAAAAGAAGAGCTCAAATTAGCACTATTTGCCGATGACATGATAATACACCTAGAAGACCCAAAAAACTCTACCAGAAAACTTTTACAACTAGTAAATGAATTCGGCAAAGTAGCAGGATACAAAATCAATACCCATAAGTCAAAGGCAATTTTGTACATCAGTGACAAAGCCTCTGAAAGGGAAATGATGAAAACTACCCCATTTACAATAGCATCAAAAAAAAAAAAATATCTGGGAATCAACGAAAGAGGTGAAGGGCCTCTGTAACGAAAACTATAGAACACTAAAAAAAGAAATTATAGAAGACCTCAGAAAATGGAAAGACCTACCTTGTTCTTGGATAGGTAGAACTAATATTGTCAAAATGTCCATACAACCAAAAGCATTGTACAAATTTAATGCAATTCCAATAAAAATCCCAATGACATTCCTCAAAGAAATAGAAAAAGCAGTCGTGAAATTCATCTGGAAAAATAAGAGACCCAGAATAGCCAAAGCAATCCTGAGCAAGAAAAGTGAAGCAGGGGGCATCACCATACCAGACTTTAAATTATACTATAGAGCAATAATAACAAAAACAGCATGGTATTGGCACCAAAACAGACTGGTAGACCAATGGTACAGAATCGAGGACACAGAGACTAATACATATAATTTCAGCTATCTCATATTAGACAAAGGTGCCAAAAATGTACAGTGGAGAAAGGATAGCCTCTTCAACAAATGGTGCTGGGAAAACTGGAAATCCATATGCAACAAAATGAAATTAAACCTTTATCTCTCACCACGCACAAAATTCAATTCAAAGTGGATCAAGGACCTAGGAATTAGACCAGACTCAATATGGCTAATAGAAGAAAAAGTAAGCTCCAATTTCCAACATGTCGGATTAGCCCCAAGTTCCTTAATAAGAATCCTGTAGCGCAAGAATTAGTATCAAGAATTAATGAATGGGATAGATTCAAACTGAAAAGCTTCTTCTCTGCAAAAGAAACAATCAGTGAGATGAACAGAAAGCCAAGTACCTGGGAACAAAATATTTAATACATGCACATCAGACAGAGCACTAATTTCTAGAATATATAAAGAACTCAAAAAACTTAACACCAAAAAAACAAATAATCCAATCAATGAATGGGCTAAGGAATTGAAAAGACACTTCTCAGAAGAAGATACACAATTAATCCACAAATACATGAAAAAATGCTCAACATCACTGGCAATTAGAGAGATGCAAATCAAAACTACCCTAAGATTTCATTTCACTCCAGTCAGAATGGCAGCTATTAAGAACACAAACAACAATAAATGTTGGAGAGGATGTGGGGAAAAAGGCACACTCATACATTGCTGGTGGGACTGCAAATTGGTGCAATCAATCTGGAAAGCAGTTGGGAGATTTCTTGGAAAACTGGGAATGGAACCACCCTATGACCCAGCCATCCCACTCCTGGGTCTATTCCCAAAGGACTTTAAAACAGCATATTACAGTGACATAGCCACTTCAATGTTTATAGCAGCACAATTCACAATAGCTAGATTATGGAACCAACCTAGATGTCCCTCAGTAGATGAATGGATAAAGAAAATGTGGTACATATACACAATGGAATTTTACTCAGCAATCAAAGAAAACAAAATAATGGCATTCACAGGTAAATGGATGAAGTTGGAGAATATAATGCTAAGTGAAGTTAGTCAATCTAAAATATCCAAATACGGAATGTTTTCTCTGATATAAGGAGGCTGACTCACAGTGGTGTCTGGTCGGGGTACATAGGAGGATTAGAGGAATGCTAGAAAGGTCAAAGGGGAGGGAAGGGAAGGGAGGTACCAAGGGGGGATGGAGGGGAAAAAAGAAAAGGTGGTTGAATAAAGATGGATGTCTTTATCCTAAATGCATGATTGAAGATTTGAATGGTACGAATATACATTGTATACAAGCAGTGTTTTGTAAAAAGATGCTCTATATGTTTATTATGAATTATAATGCATACTACTATTATAAATACAACTTTGAATAAAAAATAAATAAAAAAAGAATAAATAACAAATGTTTGAGGAGATAGTATGTTTAACCTGATTTAAACATTATACAATGAAAATGTTTATCTAAATAATGTGTTACACCATTTTTTGACCAATGTTTATGTATTATGTTAAAATAAACAATTAAAATTGAAAAAAAAAAAGAAATCTGTCTTAATTAGAAATCCACATAAAGCTGGACATACAAGGATATTCGATGCCATACGTGATAGGAAAATGGGAACAATCTTCAGGCCCAATAGGGGAGGATAAGTTAATTCACAACCTATACACAGATCAGATTATAATAGACTGATTAGTATTAGCCAGTCATGGTTCTAAGCATTTTGTTTCTTGGCTCAGTTAATCCCCACAAAACCCTAGGATACAGTGTCATCATATTTATTCTAGTCTAAGACATCATCATTATAAGAAACTCTTATTAGCTATTTTCTGCATCATTAAGAAAAATGCAGGGGCTGTGGTAGTAGCTCAGTGGTAAGAGCACTTGCCTAGCACACGTGAGCCACTGGGTTCTATCCCTAGCACTGCATAAAAATAAATAAAAGTATTGTGTTCGTCACACACACACACATACGCACACACACACACACAAAAGGGCTGGGCATGGTGGTACATGCCTGTAATCCCAGTAGCTTGGGAGGCTGAGACAGGAGGATCGCGGGTTCAAAGCCAGCCTCAGCAACAGTGAGGCACTAAGCAACTCAGTGAGACCCTGTCTCTAAATAAAATACAAAATAGGGCTGGGGATGTGGTTCAGTGGTTCAGTGTCCCTGAGTTCAATCCTCAGTATCCCTCCCTCCCTGCAAAAAGGAAAAATGCTGCAGCTGGGGGCTGGAAATGTAGTTCAGTGATAGAGTGTTTTCCTCACATGTATGAGGCCCCTAGCACCAAAAAAAAAAAAAAAAAAAAAAAAAAAAAAAAAAAAAAAGAAAGAAGGAAAAAAGAAGAAGAAGAATAAGTAAAGATGCTGTCAATTCGTCAATTCAATTAAGGCACAGGGCTTTTTTTATTGTAAGTGGTAAGACACATTCTGATTTTAAATACATTAAAATGTGAAAAATGTTCACGTTAGAATAGATAAGATCACTTTATTATAAAATATTTTAAATTATAATATGAAATAATTGTTATTATCATCCCTCATTTTATTAGCAAGAAACTTGAGGAACACAGAGATTAAATAACTTGTCCAAGGTCAAAAAGTCTTAAAGTAGAGGAAGAATAGTAACTAGTTGACCAAAAGCCCCAATCTTTAAGTAAAAGGTAATCCATAAACTTCAGAGATTTGGGGCAGTTCTCAAATTATGGGAAGTATGTCTATTAGGTCCAAAAGAAACTCGCCTGTTGGGTAAATTTGTCACAGCTCTGATCTTAAAAAAAAAAAAGAAATGTGTTCATTGAAAGGGTTTTGTATCTTCTCTACCCTATGTATGGCATGCTTTGTGTTAACCAGTACCACTGGCAATTGCTGCTGTTCAGGAAACATGAAGGACCAACTAGATTTAAAGCCATGCACCAGGACTTTCAGGCAAATGTTTTTTTGAAATGCAGACATTAGCTTTTGGAATGTGACCCCAATGTTCTGACCTCAATATTTGGCTCTGTATATTCCAAACTAAGTTTCCTTTCCTTGTGGGAGACTTAGGGTTCCTGAAGTTGATTTAGGAATCCCATTCTTTCTTCAGAAGTATCTGGGGAGCTAACAGGGTGAGACTCAGGAAACTGCAATTTGTTTTTACAACCTCTTCAGTATGCTAACGCACGGGAACCATTGCTGTCCACCATCATGACGTGTGTGCACAATCTACAGAATTCTATAGTTAGGTTTTTATTTACTTTTCCAAAAAAGGTGGCTTTCCCACATTAAAAAAAAAAAAAAAAAATACATTAAAATGTGAAAAATGTTCACGTTAGAATAGATAAGATCACTTTATTATAAAATATTTTAAATTATAATATGAAATAATTGTTATTATCATCCCTCATTTTATTAGCAAGAAACTTGAGGAACACAGAGATTAAATAACTTGTCCAAGGTCAAAAAGTCTTAAAGTAGAGGAAGAATAGTAACTAGTTGACCAAAAGCCCCAATCTTTAAGTAAAAGGTAATCCATAAACTTCAGAGATTTGGGGCAGTTCTCAAATTATGGGAAGTATGTCTATTAGGTCCAAAAGAAACTCGCCTGTTGGGTAAATTTGTCACAGCTCTGATCTTAAAAAAAAAAAAGAAATGTGTTCATTGAAAGGGTTTTGTATCTTCTCTACCCTATGTATGGCATGCTTTGTGTTAACCAGTACCACTGGCAATTGCTGCTGTTCAGGAAACATGAAGGACCAACTAGATTTAAAGCCATGCACCAGGACTTTCAGGCAAATGTTTTTTTTGAAATGCAGACATTAGCTTTTGGAATGTGACCCCAATGTTCTGACCTCAATATTTGGCTCTGTATATTCCAAACTAAGTTTCCTTTCCTTGTGGGAGACTTAGGGTTCCTGAAGTTGATTTAGGAATCCCATTCTTTCTTCAGAAGTATCTGGGGAGCTAACAGGGTGAGACTCAGGAAACTGCAATTTGTTTTTACAACCTCTTCAGTATGCTAACGCACGGGAACCATTGCTGTCCACCATCATGACGTGTGTGCACAATCTACAGAATTCTATAGTTAGGTTTTTATTTACTTTTCCAAAAAAGGTGGCTTTCCCACATTAAAAAAAAAAAAAAAATCTCACCTAATCTAGCTATTGCTAAAGTTGAGAGGAAGCAAATGCATTTTATGCTTGATTACATATTGATTTTTACTCAGATTACAAATTTTTACTAATTCATTTATATGTGATTTTTAATTGTGATCCCATCGAATGATTTCTTAGAGTCACACCCCTTTTAAGCTCATGAACTTCAACAGATAGCCACCATTAATGAATTAGTCATTTCTATTCTTGCCACATTAATACTAACTTATGTCTTTATTTCTTTAAAAGAGGGGAGGGAGAAAGAAAAGACCCTTGGAAGAGGCAAAAGGTAAGGGAGATAACTTTGCCATTTTCTTTTCTCTACAGGCTCTTGTCCTCTCTCAAAGCCACTGGCACCCTTAGGTAATGCTATTGCCACCAAGATGCCACATTCTGGGCATAGGTGCCTGCCAGGGGGTTGCAACACAGAGAAAACCACCCTTCAGTTCGATGGGACCTGCATATGGGAGCAGTTTCATCTCACTTCTCAGCATTGAGCCCACCATTTTTCTCCCTGGGTCCAGCCACTTCTCCTTGCTCTGTGGCATCCCAGCTGGGTTAGGAAAAAAGACACCTGCCGGAGGAACCTCATAGAAAGGATAAAAAACATTAAACAGTAAGCTCATTCTTGTTTGTTTCATGTTCTAAAAAGTGAACACTCTGTGGATGTCCCTGAGACACAATAAAAGGCCTTTAAGCTGACCTTTCTAAAAAGATTTTCGAGATCTCTCTAAAGCCTCTGCAAAGTATGTCAAATATTCAGCAGTTTCTTAGTTGGGTATTTCCTTAAAAATGTCCTCCTTGTTATCAATTTCAGATTTTTTTTCCAAGAACTAGAGGGAGATTTGCAGTGGGATAATCCAGTTCACATGGTAAAAATGAAACCACCACCACAAAACTTATGATGCAATGAAGTAAGTGTAATAAAAGAGGCACTAAAGGAAACCGGGAGGTTCGGTGTCTTAAAAAGAAAAACCACAGTGATATGGCTTCGATCTGCTGCATTGCTTACCCAGGTTTCTCCACGCACGGACCCAGGGTTTCTAGTTACTAACTAGAACCCTGTTTGGTTGAAAGGAAAACCCAACTACCATGAAGCTCTGTTCTGTTTCCCCTGCGTTGAAGAGGTTCAACTTTTTCACTTTATGCAAATTTTTAGCTTTAATCTCTCACTGTTTTCTACATTTAAACATTGAAACAATAAACATGCTTCCCAAGTATCCTGACTTCATAAATAAGGAAACTAAAGCTCAGAGGGATTAAATAGCTTTTCCAAATCATACAGCTAGCAAGATGAAAACAAAAATTGGCATCTATATGTTATGTAAATAAAAAACCCACATTCTTTTATTCCAGACTTTCCACCAGAGGAAAAAAAGATACAAATACTATGTATTTGATTATTGTATGTTTATGGGAATTTTAGAGAGCAACATTTCTTTATGTCATTTTTTTTTAAAGTTATGGTCATAATAGATGGGATTTGTAAGTCCAAAAAAAACTGACCTCTGGATCAGGTTCTGTTGTTTGCTAGTAATTGATTCTAACTAAGTCCCACTCCTGCTTGACCTCAATTTAATCACTTTTAAAATGAAGATAGTGGATTAAATCACCTCTAAGATCTTTGCTCACTTTGATAATCAATCCACATTAATAACAAAGTTGAAGCCCCAGCACTTCAACTAGCTGGTAATCTGTAGTGACTTGTGACTTTTGGCTTTTACTAGATTGCCATAATCTGCAGCATTATCTCTATTATTTGATGGTACATTCTCCGAAAGGGCCTCTGTGACCTCAGGTCAAATGCATCTCTCCACACCCTGTTCACTTCCCCTACCTTGTTCATTTCCTTCTTGGCACTTGGCACTACTTATTCTCTTATGTATGTTTATTTACTTATCCAGAGTGTCTCTTTCCCCAACTATAGTCCTTTGAGTTCTGTGCATGGCTGTTTCCTGGCAGTTGGTAATGTGACTAGCATATAATTCAGACTCAAATACTTGTTGCATGGTTGGGTGTGGTGGCCCATGCCTGTAATCCTAGCAGCTCAGGAGGCTGAAACAGGAGGATTGCGAGTTCAAAGCCAGCAAAAGCAGGATGTTAAGCAACTCAGTTAGACCCTGTCTCTAAAATAAAATACAAAACAGGGCTGGGGATGTGGCTCAGTGGTTCAGTGCACCTGAGTTCAACCCCCAGCACCCCCCAAAAAATATTTGTTTCATGAATGGTTGAGTTAACAAATTGTTTCTGAAATGGCATAGTGGTAATTCTTCTCACTTTGCAAAGTTAATTTTAGAAGCAGCTGCCAGGGTTAAAGGTAATAAAAACTTAATGTCTTCACATTATTAAAAACTCACAATGATGATTATTAAAATGTTGACAAGCCTGGCGTGGGTGGCGCACGCCTGTAATCCCAGCACTTTGGGAGGCTGAGGCAGGAGGATCACGAGTTCAAAGCCAGCCTCAGCAATGGCGAGGCACTTAGCAACTCAGTGAGACCCTGTCTCTAAATAAAATACAAAAAAAAGGGCTGGGGATGTGGCCCAGTGGTCGAGTGCCCCTGAGTTCAATCCCCGGTACCAAAAAAAAAAAAAAAAAAAAAAAAAAATGTTGACAGCAGTTGTTACTGATCTGAGTGTCATGACGGGAAGTAAATTTTTAATCCTCCCCCCCCCCCAAATGTCTTAACTGAACATGAATTGTATAGCAATCAGATTTAAGAGTTTTATTTTGTTTTGTTTGTGGTTCTGGGGATCAAACCCAGGGCCTCACACATCCCAAGCAGGCACTCTACCACTGAGCTACATCTCCAGTCCCAGATTTAAGTAAAAAAAAAAAAAAAAAAATGCTTTCTACATTGGTGTTCTTCTGGGATGGGGCATCTAAAGCTTCCCAATCTTTAATTAACTAGAACTAAGAAAATGCATCTCATTATTCTACACACTCCCCATCATAGGTCTGTGCCCCAAGACTGTGCTCAGTCAATCTTGGATCAAAAAGGTTAAGCTGGGGAATCTGGCTGGGCAGAGTTCACTTCACCAGTACCACCCACGTGTGGGTCTCAAGCAAGGAAGGACCAAGAGGGTAACCTGGTGTCAACTCTGAAAGCAGGGCTGCAGCAGAAGTGAGGAGGCTGGCTGGCCAGTGGTTTCATGCTCCACTGCAGCCTATGGGCAATGTGACAGATGACTGTTAACCGCCTTCCTTGGTTCTGCTGTGTGAATAGGGATGAAGTGACAGTAACACCTCAACTAAGCATGTTAAGATCCATGATCATCTTTAATTCTCCAAGATTAGTATGCTATTAAATATAAGAAAAGAGAGAGTATGGCACACAAATAAAACTAACTTAAAATTTTAAATGTGGCAAAAGTGCCACAAAACAAATGATGCCTTGGAGGCAGCACTGTGCTGGTAAATGTTTAACAACCAAGCTCTGAAAATCCTACACTGATTTGTAGCCTTTGTTACTTTCTGTGGTGTAAATATTTCCACAGGGTGTGTTTCAGGCTACCCATGTGAGGCTGCTGAACATAGGAAAGAGTTTCAAAGTAGCACATCAAAAGTAGTATTTCCATCACACATATAAAGCAGATATAATAGTAATTATGTCCTAGGTAATGGTAAAAGGTAAGTCAATACTCAGGAAGTTTATTACCTGTATTTAACATATATTTTATTTACTTTTAATTTTGTGTGATTTTAATTTTTTATAATGGCCATGTTCAATAACTAGCTCTCACAGCTTCTGAGAAGTTTGACACTGGCTCCCAGAGCTGGTATGACATGCTGCTGCCTGTTGGGAGTCTCTGGGGTGAGGACCCTTGTTGGAGGGGGAGTGTTGACTTGGAGAACTGTGATCTCTGCTGGAGCTGTCTGAACCAGTGGGAACAGGTGCTTCCCTCGGGCATTTTGGGGAACACCTTAGGAACAGACCACAAGCCTCAGCAGTACCTCTTCTCATCCCCCATCACCGCACCCAGGCAACTGCCTCAGAATCTCAGGTGAGAGAAGGCAGGGCTCTGGGTCCCTGCCACCTAGAGAAATTGAAGTAGATTGACAGTAAGGAAAAGCCAAACTGGTGTTCTATTTCTGAGGCTTCCTGGGCTCAGCCCTTTCTCACATCTGAAATTCCTTCAGAGCCCCTCCTCTGGAGATTGCAAATGGAAAACCTAGTACTGCCTGAAACCCACTCACATCTTGAGGGACAGGCCCATATGCTAGAACCTGGATAGAAAAGTCAACCTGCAGAGAAGAGACTGGGGTAAGAAAACAGCCCAGGCGTTTCACAATCAGCCTACAGCAGCCCTGTTCTCCTCCAAAGAGCACCAACAAATACCAGCTGTGCTTGAGATGCCTTTGTCGTTGGAGGCACAGCACATGCAAGAAGATGTTTATTTGGGTTTATGGTCAAATAGACATGGATTAGAATCTGGTTTTCTTAGACACTTTAATAAAGGTAAATAAACTTCTTTAAATTCATCTAAATCTCACATGTAAATGGAGAGAATAGTACACAGCTCAGAACTGTTCTGAGAATCTAAGAGATGATCCGTCTAAAGACTTAGCAGTGTGGCTGGACACAGTAAGCACTCAAAGTGCAGTAACTACAAAAGTTATTTTAATATAGCCAGGGTCTATAATGATGCTTTTTTATTATGAAAAGTCTGATGGGCACTAATCCATAGATTTAATAAAGGAAGGAAAGAAATCTCTCTCTCCCCACACTAAAGAAATTGACTCAGTTGGCAGTTGCTTTTAGTACTATAACAAAAACTATGATGGTTTGAATGTGTCCCCTTTAAAATCCAGGCATCTGTCAATGTGATAGTATGAAGAGGTGGTTCTTCAAGAAGTGATTGGCTATGAGGACTCTTCCTTCCTGAATAGGACCAAAGCCTTTATAAAGGGGACACGTTGCAGCATTTGGCTAACTTGTTCCTCCCACCTTCCACAGGAGGACAGTGTTCCTCCTCTCCAGAGGATGCAGCAAGACACTGACTTGGAAGCAGAGAGCAGCCCTCACAAGACAACTAAACCTGCTGTGACTTCGATCTTGAACTCCTCAATCTCTGGAACAGTGGAAGATGAATTTTTGTTCTTTATAAATTACCCAGACGCAGGTATTTTGGCAAAGCAGCACAAAAGGACAAAGCAAGAAAAGGACAAAAAAAAAATTGTTCAACTTTGGTTTAAAACAAAGTTTCACATAAAGGTAAGCATGCCACGCCCCTTTAACCTACTGATGTAATGTCATCGATTTCTTAATACATTGCCTATGAAAAATAACATTTTGATAGAGGATTAGAAAATATTGTTTTTGAAGAGTACAATAGTCTAGTTGTTTTTCTCTACCATTTCATTTATGCTTGCATGTACAGAGAGAGGATCACATTGTACATATGCTTTTCTTTTTAACCAAATTCTCCCCCACCCAAACAATATGTTGTCAACAGTTCTCTCAGATCATAGGCAGAGCCCTTTCTACAAGTATGGTTTTGGGGACAGAGAGGACTGTGAGGTTAGTAGGTAAATGTTAGTAGATAAAGGAGTGGCAGAAGACACATAAAATGGCATGTGGGTAATCTCCATAAATCCACCTGGGCTACTCCATAACATCTGGCCCAGGCAGTTTGGAGGAATACAGGATAGGAGGACGATCATTACTGAGCCTTTCTCGCCCTCTAAATATGTGACAAATAAGTACAAAACCCAGCACAGTTCCTGGGAGTGGGCCTGAGCTGTGTGGTCATTTTGGAAGGCCACAATTAAGAAATGCTACAGAAGTTTCCACTGGGGAGGTGGAACAGAGAAGCCCAGAACAAACGTTTCTGTTTTCAAAGTGTGGTTCCCTTGAACCACACTTTGGGGAAGTCAATACTAAGCAAGTAAAATTCAAAACATTACACATACAGACCAGTGCAACTTAGGCACTTGGAGAAGCCCATGTTTTAACTTTCAGCACATGAGAACAGATGGTCTGATTCACACACAGGCCCATTTTACACACAGCCTTCACATATAAACAACAGCCACGGCTGAGTGCATTCAGGAACTCCCCTTCCCTTCCCAAGGCTATGAGGACTTCTCTCCCACAGTGAAGACTCCCTCTCTGCTTGGGGCCCTATTTCCCTGGTTCAGTAGTTGTTCCCACTTTGCACAATGATGGTGAAAGTTGTTTAGTATAGTAAAGGTCCCAAAGGGTAGGAGGAGGACAGAGAAGACAGCTCCTTCCCTCCTGGTCTGCATCCCTCCCCTATAGTCCTAGGGGGGACTGGAAGCCCAGAGGGTTGTTAAGAGCTGAGTGTATAGGATTACACACTGATGAGCCACGAATGTGTTAGAAATACCCCATTCACTCCCAAAGGCAGGCAGGTGGAGCCTGACGCTCTAGAGCCTTTTGTCTTTGAAACTGTATCCAGGATGCCTTAGGGGACTGCTGGAGCAGAGAGGAATCTAATGGTGTACCCTGTGGTCCCCACAGGTGTGATAGACATCCCTGATCCACCCAAGATGCTGAGAATGGGCAAGTCCTGCATGAACCAGTAGCTGCAGAACACACTGTTACCTAACTCAGGTCGTTGGGTCCAGGGTAGGTAAAAATGAAAACTGGATGCAGAAAGGATTTAGTATAGGCAAAGTTTTATTATTAGGGGCTTCTACTCAAGTCAGAAGGAAGACAGCACTGACCAAGAGTTTCAGGTCAGTTCAAGTAAAGGACAAAGGGGTACAGCTTTTACAGCATCTATGGGGTAAGCAGGAACTCAGTCTCTTGATGTCATCATGTATGGAATAGCCACATCTGCATTTTTCTACATGCCTCTTCATGTGTGGCATATGTCATACCATCTTAAGACTGTACTGGTGGTGTGTGTATATTATGCTAATAAGGTAAAGGTCACTGTAGTTACTTCAGTGACTCTTCTCTGTGTGTTTGCCCCTCACAACTGGAGTTGCCCCTTATCATCTATGAAAGCCTCTGATATTTTTTTCAGAATGGGGCAAACTATTGTCCTCCTCTGTGGGCTGCTTTCAGTGATTTTGCTTTTTTCTGGCCCTAGCTCCTTAGCATTTGATGACCACATAATCTCAAAAGCTGAGCAGTCTTCTCAGTCTTCCATCTCCTGCCATGTCATCTCATTACCAGAGCCTTGAGGACTGATTTCACTTTTTGATGCCTAATTTTCTGGTGTGGCTCCTAATTCCCTGAAACCAAGAGCTAGCTTGGCTGTCCTATTTCCCCTGAGAGGTTTAATCTCTCAATTCTAAAGGGCTCTGCTACTGGTGAGGGACAGAGGGCCCAGCTGGTGTTAGAGGAAGAAGCCGGTATTTTAGGTAGCAGAGGAGCATGGTCAAAGCCCAAGAAGCAGTCAGTGGCAGGAGTGGGGCATAAGATGGATTCCTGGTCCCCCACACTGGGGATAGAGCCTTGACTCTCCACCTCCCTAGAATACTTTATCCTTGGTGCTGTTGTGCCCTTTTAGTGGTATCCATGCCAACTGCTCTATTGAAGCATATTTGTTCTGCACATTAAAGCTTTGTCATTTTCAAATACTTAATATGAAAAAGTTACATTACATTTGAAATCCACATGCATTATCAATAGAAACTTACATGTCAATGAGAGAAAAAGAAGAGTTACTAGATCTTTAAAATCCAGTTTCAATTGCTTAAAAAATTTTAACATGATAATAGTTTTAATTGTATTACCTACATGTCTAAATGATTTCTCCTTAGAAAATTATCAGAAGTGTAAAGAGATTATTTAAACATCTTAGCAAGTGTAGATATAGCTGTTTCAACATAAAGCCATATTGAAAAAAAGTTATGCTCATGAAATCAGGTTCAAGTTCCTCTTAGCTTTAAAAATACCTTCTTTAAACTTTCTTCAAGTTCAGCAATTATCTTCCTTTAACACCTCGTGTTTTGTGAGTATAATTTTAAAAAAAAACTACAGTTTTCACTAAGCTACATATAAGCACACTGAATTTATTCCAGTTTATTTTATTCATAAAATTCCAAATTTTATGATTATGAAGACACTGGAAAATAGTATCCTATATATTATATTTATTACTACACAACCACATTTGTGATTATATAGATCAATAGACTAGCCAGGTATCTACCTATTGTTAATTTTGTTTCTTGTATGAGTAAATGAGCAAATGAATTCAGATTTCCAAATGACAGAGTACAAACCCATTATTATCTCAACTTGAGTGAAGATAGCCTTTTTAGGTAAATTGCAACCTGTTACAACCCAATTTGTAAGTGCATTTTGTTGGCTGCTAGCAGCTTCAAGAGTGCTATTTTGTAAAGTATTTTAAAATGACTTCTCTTATAACCCCCCTATGATTGCCCACACTTTGGTTTAAGTGGTTTCTCATTGGTACATTTAAAACTTATGCTAGCATGCTCCTAAAAGAACAGAATTGTTTTTGTAAGCCTGTAAAAAGTCCTAGGAAAATGTATCAAGTGGACAAACTTTTCTTTCTTTTGTTTCCTCCCTCCAGTCTGTTCAAGGTGGCCAGACTCAATCTTTGTTAGACTTTAAAAATGTTTTAAAGTAAAACCATCTAATTCACCTCAACAGATATGAAATCTGCTATTGCATAAGTCAGGAGCAGCCAGCCAGAAACTGCCATTGCACCAGCTCCCTAAATGCGGCTATCTTTTGGAGACCTCTTTGTAGGAAGTAAAGCTAATACTTAGTTCCCAGAAGATTAGGCGTGGTTTTAATGAGCTCATTGGAGCCGGGGCCGGGGGAGGGGCGGGGAAGGGAGTGGTTTGAAGGTTCTATTTTTAAAAAGCTTATAAAGGTCATCCTCTGTTGTCTTTAGACGATAGATGAGACAGAGACCTCTCTCACGTTACTGTTAGAGGTTAATAACCTGTGCTAACGTGGTTTCCAGCGAAAAAGCTAAGAGGGTACATACAGATAACTTCTATTTCAACTGAGACTGGGATAATCAGCTCCTGAACCAGTGCCAAATTTCACTGAGTGGCGTCTAGGCCAGCGGGGCTTCTCCACCTCAACCTGGGTTCAGCTGCTTCTGCCAAACCAGTGCTGCAGGGTGGGTGGAAGTTCCACTCCTTTCCTCCAAGCCTAGAAATGCCAGCCCCCACGAAGTGGTTCTCCTCAAAGTGCATGTAACCACCTGGACCATGGAGGGGATGGCGAACGTCCGCGTCACTTCTGTCACAGCACTCACCGGCGCTGGCATTTAAAATGATCTGTTTCCGTCCTTGTGTTATGCTAGCTGGGTTTGCCCACATACGAGTTAAGGTCTTATAATGAGGGCCTTGCTTCTCATCCGGGCTAGCCTATGTCCGTCACCAGTTCTCTCAGGACTTAGTTGGAGAGCATTTCAGTTTCCACAAAAGAATCCTGTGGTGAGCGCTAGTGTGGGTCATAAGCAGTTTTGAAATTGCGGAGGGAGAATGAGCGTAAATACCGCACAGAATAGGAAAGAGACGTTTTAGGGTGTTTTAATCTGGAATGTGCCTGGGACGCCCAACTCTCTTCTCTGTAGAACTGAAAGGTAGTCTGCCTTACCTTACCTCTGGTTCTCTGGCCTGTCTTGCAAAATGCCTGTCTTATATTTGGTGCTTGATACTTGGGAAATTTGGAGGGAGGGAGGGAGGGAGGGACAGTAGCGTGTGTTTCAAGTACCTAGGTGCTGGGAATGCCCAGCTGAGTGAACTTCATGGAGAGCGGTGCTTTTTCTATAGAACTCTCTTCCAGCTTCACCTGGAGTTAACACTTTCTTCTCTAGAAGGAAAACCCCTGGTTATCACCTGGTGCTAAAGGTTAAGGGGAGATCAGAACAGGTACATTTAATAGTGGGGTCAGTGCCGCTGAAACCCAGTACCAATAAAGACTATATAGAACAAAATCAGGTTCTGCTGGCCAAGCACACAGGTCTTCCTCTGAGTGCTGGACTCCTAGGTTCCGGGCCCGCAGTGCTGCAGCCTCTCCCAAATCTTTACAGCAGAGTCCCTACTTGCCTACCACTAATCACCGTCCTTTCTTGAGGACCTGAACCGATATCTGGGCGGAGCCGGTCCTCAATGCGGGTATTCCAATAGACTTGGTTCCGAGAAATCCAGAGCTCCCATGCCTCCCGCAGTTCGGCTGGAAGAGGAAGAGGTGCCTGGTCTCCCTGCTCCGGGCGTGGAGCGCACTAGAGTGTGTCCTTCCTGCCACAGCCCGAGACATTGGAGCAGGCCAGAGCTCGTAAGCACACTGGAATACAGGATCTTCCTTCGGAATTGAGCAAGGACGCGGTCACCCTTTCCGACTTTGCCATTATTAGTACGTCCTCTGCTCACAGGTCCGGGAGAAAGCTCATCCTTGTTGCTTAAGCTGCACTCGGGCTGCGGCTGCTATCCAGGGTCCCAGTGAGTCTCTCCTCAGATTCCCCCTCCCCCAACACACACACACCTCCCAAGCTTGAGCAGTCGGGACTTCAGCGCCCCGCTCCGCTCCTCCCTTGTCCCGCCTTCGGCTCCGCCCCAGCGCCCCGAGGG
Organism: Tamias sibiricus; assembly: GCA_025594165.1. Lineage (NCBI taxonomy): Eukaryota > Metazoa > Chordata > Mammalia > Rodentia > Sciuridae > Tamias > Tamias sibiricus. The sequence continues at coordinate 70,232,612 of CM046669.1, forward strand.
CAAACGGGGGGCGGTGAGAGGACGGAATTTCCCAGCGCGGGGACTCGGGCTTCCACGGCAAACGGGCAGTCTCTTTCTGTTTACGGAGAGAAAGGGGAAATGGAAAAGGCGGGGAGGCGGCGGCTGGCGTCCGCTGCGCCTCCCCTGGGCTGGCTCAGACGCTGTGAGTCAGGGGCCGACGAGGACGGCCTGAGAGCCGGGGCCGCCTGGAACGCACTCGCCGGCTCAAGTCTGGACGACGCGCCACGCTCCGGGGGCCTATCGCCCTGGCTCCCTCTCCTGCCGCTGGACCTCGGTGCCCCGGCGTGCCTGGCTCCGGAAGGCCGGCCACCAGTTGCGCACGGAGCCATCGGGGGACCGCGGCTGGAGTGCTGAGCTGGCGGGGGTTCGCGGAGGCCGCAGGTAACCGAGTTTGGGAGCTCGTGGTGCCATTCGGCAGCCTCTTAGAGTGTACGCTCAGCAAAGGGGAGAAGTCCGGGGCTAGGGGTGTTAGGATGCCATAAGCCTGTGCAGCTCCACCGCGGCCCTTTGCGCAGGTCGCCAGCTGCAGGCAGGCACAGCTGGAAAGCACCTTGCGCAAGGGTCTCACGAGGTGTGGACTCGCGGCTCCTCCCCCTTCCTCCTACTTCCCGGATCCCCGATTACCGGGCAGTGCGGGTCTGGGCAGTGAGCTGTGAACCCGCGACGCGCAGTCACTGCGCCTCTTTTGGGGGACGCCGCCTGGGCGGCTGCACTCTCCCTTCCAAGATACGGTGAGTGCACCTTGGAGGTTGGAGGAGCCTTCTGCTACTCCCTCAAATGATGGGGACTTTTATGAGTTATTAGCCCTTTGAGACTCCCTTGGCTCTAAGGACCAGGTAGAAAGGAGTGAGTGTAGTGGTGGTGGTGCTATGTGTGTGTATTTGTGTATGTGGGAGAGTGTTAGGTTGAAAGATAATTTTGGACCGGAATTAAAGGCTACTCTTGATAAAAACAGGGAGAGAAACGCATTTGCCAAGTAGAGTGTATTTCAATTCCAGCCGTGGCCCTCATCCCTCTGATGGATTGAGGTTTGTGTGCTGTCGAATGGCCCTAAGGCTTTGTCCTATAAAGGAAATAGGATAGTTGTGGTATTTGAAGAGCGACTTCAATTATACAGGGCTGGAATGCACCATTCTGGGGCTTTTTGAGAACAAAAATACAGTTAAGAGATGTGCCCTGCGGGGCAATGTACTATTTTGGCAGAAAAAAAAATATCTTCTAATTGGGAAGTAACACAAGATGTATTCATCTTTTGTTAGGCAGAAGTTCATGCCTCCAATCTTGGCCATTTTCATTCACACTTGCCAGGAAACACTCAAGTTTTGTTTATGTCAATGGCAGTAGCCAGGAACATTACATTAATGTTTAAGGGTAGTATTTCCTCTTGATTTTATTGCTGACTTCTGAAATAATACGAAGTGCACAGTTTTGACTGTATTTGCCCATCTCTTCATTTCTAAAATTGGCATAATTTTTATTCTATTAGAAAGCCAAAATTTTATGAGGATTTTTTATTGTAAACTGTATCTAGGTCAGTCATCTTATGCTAAAAGTCTTTATCACTAAACTAGAATGTCTTCTCTTCACCATCTGTACTTTTTCTAGATGTGTACTGATCATGCATATCTCAAACTGTTAGCCTACTGTCTGCTTAATTAAAGTGAGAAAGTGCTCAGTGTCTTTGCTGGAGTGTACAGCAGAAATGACTGGTCATCAGGGTTGCCAGGGAGCACAGATTTGTGTGACAAGAGTCCTAAGTTGCTAAGGAATGGAGCAAGCACTGAGGAAAGTCTCAGTGTCAAACACTCCTTCATCTTTCCTGTCCTCCCCTTCAGATCTCCCTTCCCCTCACCTTTCAGTTTAGGAGTGTGCTTGTGTGTGTGTGTGTGTGTGTGTGTGTGTGTGTGGTGTGTATCCTCTTAGGCTTGCATACAAATGCTTGAAACTTTCTGCAGGATTTAAAAACCAAAAGCTGTCTTTCCTCTCTAGATCAACTGAGTAAACTATATAGACTTTTCTTCTCCTTAAGTTACCTTAGCACTGGGAACTTTATTTTCTGTCAAGTGATCCATTTAAGTCAGTCCAGGAGCCTTGGATCCTTGCAGCTAGTTGGGCCATAAATTAGACTGGTTTGTTGCTGTTGTCGTTTTTACTTCTGTTTTTCTAGTAAATTCTATGAGGAGAAACTGCAACTAAATGGCTCAGTGAAACCAAAGTCAAATGTTCTCCATTACCCTAAGAAGTTCCCTTCATAACGTTACAGATGCCAAGAACTTGAATCGCAGTCTCCCCTCAAAAATGTACAAGATCTTGCTGTTAGATCTGTCTTTATAAACTACTGAGCTCTTGGGGGGTAAAAAGATGTGCAACATCTCTGAGAGGGAGCAATCTCATTCTCTAGATTATAAAGTATGGAGGTAACAACCATCAAAGCATTTTACAGATTTCTGCTTTTTCTTTGTCTCTTAATTTAGGCAGTCTTCAAAAGTTTACTATAAAGGAGGCTGCAAACAGGTAGCCACATCCCATTTGCCGATAAGAAAGGTGGCTAATGTGATATCTGCAAAGCCAGATCTATGACTCAGTACTTCTCTCTTCCTACACATAAAGCAGCTACCCATGACAGTTTATTTACTGTGCACCAGACATGTGCACACAAACTCGTTTATTGCTCTCAGCTTTCTCAGGAAGTAGGTGCTGGTATTATTTCCATTTTACAGATGGGGGAAAATGAGGTACTGAGAAATTAAGGTACTTGTTTAACATCATGCAGGCTAAGGTTTGACCCCAAATAGAATGACTGCAGGATGGTAAGGGACTGATGATACTAAATTTTGTGGTTTTTTTTTTTTTTTTTTTTTTTTTTTTGAAAAATAAAATGCACTCGGAGAGAAGGAGATGGCTGAGTCACACATGCAGGTGGCCCCGGTGGAGCATTTCCTGAAGCTTTGAACTGAACCTCCAGATTGATCAAGATGCATAGCTTTGGTAGTGCTGTGTGTATTGATTCTTGTCCTTCTTTCTTTTTTGGTGCTTGGTATGGAATTCAGGATCTCATGAATGGTAGGCAAGCACTCTACCACTGAGCTATACCCCGACCCCGACCCCGGCCGAAACATCTTTCAGAGAAAGGCCCTACTATCAGGAATGCTGTGGTTTAAGTAGACAGACATTTTCAAAATTTCTCTTAAATCTCTTAGATCCTGTTGTCTTTGCTTTGGGAATGGGGTTTGAGTTATTCTAAGATCCACAGGAATAACTTCTCTTTTACCCTTGCTTTGCATTCTTTTTCTCACCTACACAGTCCCAAGTTGTTGCACCTGATTGTATAAAAGAACTGAAATACAGCTTTATCTAAGGTAGTCAGTTGATTTTAACCTGTGGTTTGCTTATGGTAGATTGGACTTTCCTGGCTTGTTTCTCCTGCCTCAGCTTCTAGAGGGTCATTGTTTTAGATATTAAATTAACCTTCTGGAACTTACAGTATGATTACTTTATACTATTACAGAATTCTGGTCTCAAGAGGGGATAGCCGTATCATAGGTTAAACAAATTGTCTCCTTTCTTATGCTTACCACTGGGGTCCCATCCCCCTTCTAATGAGCTTTTAAAACTTGTTTGTATAAGAATTTTACTGAAACTTGACCTATCAACATCACATTTGCCTAGATTAAAATCTGTTTTACTTTCTTTGGGTTCTTGACCTGGCTTTTATTTGTAAGTTAGTTCCTGAATTTTGTCTAGTAGTTCTTTTTTCTTTAAAGTTTCTGTAAGCATAAAAGGCATAGTGATTCTTGCAGGGAGATAGTACTTTGGGGTACACCTGGGCTGAGTGAAGTTGGAAGCTCTAAGGAGTAGGGAGCCTCAGTCTATAGAGTCCTGAGCTGCTCTTTATTCCTATTTATGTTTAGTGAAGTTCATTTTCAGCAGCTGATGCCACAGTGAGTAACCAGCAGAATCTTTGGATCTCAGGTTTCCCTTCCCAAAGCGAGCTGCATGAAAGATTATCTAAGGTCTCTTTCAACTGACAGTGCCTGTCCACTTGAATTCACACACACTGTTGACCAGAGAGCCCTCATTACAAACAAAGGCAGGGAGAAGCCTAGTCACAGTACTTTCAATTCAGTTTCCCATTGGTTTCAAATGCGAATATCAATAGTAAACTAAGTGTGTTGTTTTCTTTTGCAGTCTCTCCTGAAGGCACCACAGTAATGGAGTACATGAGCACTGGAAGTGATAATAAAGAGGAAATTGATTTACTAATTAAACATTTAAATGTGTCGGATGTAATAGACATCATGGAAAATCTTTATACAAGTGAAGAGCCATCGGTTTACAAACCCAGTCTAATGACCATGTGTCAAGATAGTAATCAAAACAAGGAGCGTTCAGACTCTCTGATGCTTAGTGGCCAAGAGGTGCCTTCGTTGTCATCGGTCAGATATGGAACCGTGGAGGATTTGCTTGCTTTTGCAAACCATATATCAAATACCTCAAAGCATTTTTATGGACACCGACCACAAGAATCTGGAATTTTATTAAATATGGTATGTTTTTTCTGATCAGTTGAGTGCTGTGTGTCCAGCTTTACTAGTGTGGCTTCATTTAATGCAGAGTGGCATTTGAACTTTGTTTACACTGTCTGCCAGGTGTGGTTTTTAAAAATGTAATTACTGGTAAGAATCACCTCCATGTTAAAAATGCAAAAAAGGCCGGGCGCGGTGGTGCACGCCTGTAATCCCAACACTTGGGAGGCTGAGACAGGAGGATCGCGAGTTCAAAGCCAGCCTCAGCAATGGCGAGGCACTTAGCAACTCAGTGAGACCCTGTCTCTAATAAAAAAAATTTAAAAAAAGCAAAAAAGGTCTTCATAAAAATTTCCATTTAACAGTCAACCATAATTTAGTAGTGGTTCTACAAATTAAGAATGTCTTTTGGGGGCCTGGAATGAAACAGGGCCTCCCACATGGTAGGAAAGTGCTCCACCATTGACTTACTCCTCCAGTGCTTAAGAATGCATTTGTTAAAAAAATTTATTAAATAGCTCATTCATAATTTACACAGAAGAGAGAGGCTTAATGAGACTCCTTCAGTTGAGAGGTGAATAAACTTTTTGTCTTAATACTTTTAAAGGCTGATTTAGTTGTTCTTATCACATTATGAAGTGTTATAATACACTGATATTGACTAAATTCAGTTCTTGCAGAAATCCTGTTTGTAAGTAGCAGATAGCTACTGACAGATCAACTCTGCAACTGGCAGTCTGAATGACAAATGATGTATTTGCATAGTCATCCCAAGTATGCAAATAATCCAAAATATTGTGACAACACTTTGTTGCCACAATAGTTCCATCAGGTGACATATTTAGGTGTAACTGGCTTTCTGCCAGGCTCTTAGTATGTCAAAGGTGAATGTGGGTGCTGGCTAAAGGTGATCTAATTTTTTAAAAAAGAACAGTTTGCAAAACAGTAGGTGGTAGCTTGCAAAACCTGCTTATTGATGAAAGTGACTCCCTTTCCTTTAGTATGTCTAAATGGCAGAATGGCCAATGCTAGCTAACATTCGTTAGTGATAAATGAGCATACAGTCTGATATCATTTAATGAAAAACAACACAGTAATTTAGGTCAGCTATGTTGTGTTGTTTTGTTAGAAGCCAATTATGTTCAGGTAAATGTGGAGCAAGATTACATTTTGCATTGTTGTGTGGCTTCCTTTGGTCTGGATATACTGGATATAAAATGCATTTAATAGTTCACTAATCCCTTTGCCTTCAGAACATTACTTGCTTTTATAAATGGGAAGTAATAATTTGAACTGGGAACAATGCCTGATTTTAATGATGTAAATGTTTATAATGATGAACAGATTTTCATGTTTGATTTTTTTAACCTATTTATTAAATGAAAACATTCAGAATATACACATTGCCCTTGGTAGTAAACATGTAAAGACTTAGGTATGTTTGGCCATTCCCCTGGCTCATCAGACTGTTGGAGAGATAGGGCATATATAGGAAGTAATTCATGAAAGTTACAAGGAATATGAAGAAATAGCCTCCTGAATTGTTTAGGAGTGAGGCCAGAAAAGCTAAGACAGAAAAGGTGATGAACTAAGCCATTCAAAGGAAGTGAAAATTTTATAAGCAAAGAATAAAAGTAAAATGTTGTCATTCTCTGACAAGGGGCCTATGCTCTGTAAAGGAACAAATGCATACTAAAGAAAGAACATTTTAAAATAGGACATTACCATAAAAGTAGAACCTTGAAATCTTTCACAATATTTTTATTTTAAAAATGATCAACAATGTGCAAAAACCAGACATCTGAAAAACAGAGTGGAGTAAGAGAAGGACCTCAAAATGCACAGGAATGTGGAGCAAGTCTCACCAGGCCAGTGGTCAGTGGGTCTAGGGGGCCATGGTTGACTTCACTGTCACTGACATTAAGATTGTCTCCACCTCTGTGACTGATGGTAACCTACTTCATCAGGCATGGGGACCTGTCATCTCTGATCACAGCCACTGTGAGACAGAAGGTAAAGGAGGTAGGGTTGCTTTTAACTTCCTTTCATTCTAGCCTTGTGCTTTTTATGGACCCAACTGGTGTACCAGATCTTTTTCTTCTCAACAATCTCCATCCACTACCCTATCAAAACTTTATACTTGTGGGCTTTATTTGCTGTTTTCTGTCTTTCTGCATTTTAGGAAATTATCTACCATCTAAATTGGTTCCAAGGTAAAACCTATCTATAAATTGTACCTGCATGTCCATCCCTTTGTATTAGAGGGGTGGACAACTTTGATTGCAGTATTCATCTGTTGATTTGCTAGCCATAGTTGGGACATCCATAGTATGTCAGGTTATTTTCCAGAAGCTACATACAAAACTTTGAGTAGGCGGAAGTTTACTGCCTGGTACATGCAGGAGACAAGTGAATAGGTAATATTAACACAGTGTGCCACTTCCCAATACAACTATGCCCCGGTTGTTCTGGGAATGCTTCGGTAGAACACCTCATAGAGCCACAAGTATGGGTAGGGGAAGAGAGAATGTCAGCACAGGCTTCCAAGAAGAATTGGTACCTAAGCCAAGGTCTGAAGCATGGAGTTGGAGTCAGCCAGATGAAGTGGGGAGTGTTGTAGATGAAGACGGGCACAGCATGTGCAAAGGCCTGGAGGCACAGAGACCAGGTGTGTTCAGGCAGCCAACAATCACAACACCGCAGAGCTAATTAGGCAGGGTGGAGTACCAGGAATTATGAAAATATCCTGAAGCATAAGCATGTTGAATGGTACTCTCTGTGCATGTGTATGTGTGTGCTATTTTCTTAAAAATAATATTTGTTAAAGATTCCACTGACATCCAGTAAGATGTAGGGAAGGAAATTTAGGAGACTAACGTAGCAATTGCTTTGTGTTAGAATGTCACAAGTTTTTTGTTTTTGTTTTTTAATAATCCAGGTTAATTTATGACTGGATCCAGGAACAGATAACCCAAAATGGGTTTCAAACACTCAACTCTTTCATGGTTATGTGTGGAGCCGAAGGGCCCCAAAGAATTCAAAGATGATGTTCCCAGGGGGTTAGTCATGGAGTCAGAGTTTCTCTAGGTCAAAAAATCCTTAAAGATACTTGAGTTCAGCTCTCTCTGGAGTGTTTGAATAAGCCCACTTATCTTTTCCAATAATGGGTGGAGCGTTTTGGTCTGTCCTTGAAAATCTGTTAGGAAGAGCTCATCACATACCTGTGTGCTCAGTTTCATGTTTGTTCAGTTCTGATGGTAAGAAAGTTCTTTCTTAGGTAGAATTAAAATCCATCTCTGGCTCTTGTCCTTCCACCTTAGTCCTAGTCCTACTTTCTTTTTTTTTTGGTTTTGAAAAAGCATATATGATGAGTACTGGTGAAGACTGTGGGCCTCATATTAAAAAGTGCCTGGGTATATAGTTCACCTCTGAAATGCTTGGCTGTGTAACTTTGGGCTAGTTATTTGTCTTCTATTCCTCAGTTTACTCATCAGAAAAATAGGTAACAACATATTACTCCATAGGGTCGTTGTTTGGAACACATAATGATTACATATGACCTGCTTATACATTTTAAGTGTTTAATGAATTCAAGCTTTTGTGGTAGTTGTCTGCAGGAGCCCTGTTTGGGGAGATGGCTTAAATTGTGGTTGAATACGGGCCATGGATATTTGGGCATTGCCGCCTTCCGTAGTCTCATGGGACTTGGCCCGGGATCTCACGGGACTTGGCCCGGGATCTCACAGGACTTGGCCCGGGATCTCGAGTGACTTCAGCCGAGATTGCTGATCGGGTCTGTGCCATTTTTTGGTGGTGTGTGTGGTGCGTGTTAGTCATTGTTAGAGCCAGAGAGAAAAGTTATCAGAATAAAAAGCTGTTTGTTTCCAGTTCACCTCTGAACTTCTTCCCGCGGCTTTGTTGCTCCAAGCGGCCATCGCTTCAGGCGACAACAGTTGTCTACAATCGTTACTCCTCTTCCTGACAGTCCTTCCAATATTTAAAAAATTGCATGTTTCTCAGATCTTCTCTCTTCTTTTACAAACATCTCTGTGTCTGCTACTCATGTGTTACAGTGTTAACTTGCCTCAGCATCTGTAGTGGCCTCTGAACTCAAGTCCCTGCCACCTGTCTTACAGCCCAGAACTTGAATGTGGAGGTTCCATGTGTTTTGTGATGAGCAGAATAGAACACAGCCAGCTTTGCCTTTGTTCTAGATAATCTGCCTCTGTGACTGTAACCCAAGATTGTATCATGCAGTCATTTGCAGAATTTTTTTTTTTACTAAAATACTTAAGAAATTTTTTCAAGTGCTCTTCCTGGGCCCAGTATTATTTAGGATGGATAACAGAGATCTAGATGAGGAAATAGAAAGAAGGATCATAATGTTTGCACTTGAAGATGTTAATGTTTGCACTTGGCAAGTTGAAGAATTGGTAGAGATAAACAACGTGGAGGTCCATAAGATTCTTTGGTGGGGCCTCTAGGAAGAGGAAAAAAATAAAATAAAACAAAATATCAAATCCCAATAGGGAAGGTCTCGAGGCTAGGGAAAGAACCAGGAACTTTGCAGAACTGTTCATTGGTCAGCATTTGCACATAGCAAGTTCAGAGCCTGTCATCAAAGTAGCCATGGAGAACTTGGGACATTCAGAGCAGGGCCCTTAGGACACAAAAGTGGGTAAACTAGGGTTGATGAGACTTGCAGAGGAGAAGACTAAAATGTACACAGTGACATGTAAATGTAGGCTTTTAATAACTGGGTTTGCTTCATAGATCAGCTTTAATTGCAGCCTTCTAGAACACAAAAGGCTCTTAGGCAGACAACAGGAGCTGTGGCTTTGGGGTTAAGACAGACGTGAGTTTGAGTCCTGTCTCTGGAGCTGACTAGTAGATTACTTAACCTCTTGAAGTCAGTTTCCTCATCTATGAAATGGAGATTAAAAATAGTACTTGCCTCAGAGGACCATTGTAGACTTCGATGAGATAATGTATTAAAGTACTGAATATACTGCCTGGTCCATAATTAGCATTCAATAAATGGATGCCATTAATGTCCTCCATTCTCTTGAACAGAATAAGAGGAAAACTGGGTAATAGCAAATTTAGTCTGGACAAAAGTAAAATTTTCATGAAGGTGAGCTAAGCCCTGAAATTGTTAACTGATGGGTGCAGTGAAATTGGGTCTATTAATACTTGCCATCAAGAAAGGGCCAAAAATCAAGTTCAGTTGAGTACCCTGAGTATAATTCTATCTACATGTGCACAGACTACATCTCACCATATCCTCAGCATGCTGCAAAGAGGCCTCCAGCAACTAGAGGTGACACTTGGAGAAAAGAGGTCATGTTTCAAACAAGGCAAGACTGTGGTCTGTACTTAGTCATATTCCCTCCAGGGCCCTGCACAGGGTCCCATACAAGCAGAAGCACTCAGTAAGTGTCTGATTTTTAGGTTTAGTGACTTTGCATTTCTAAGGGTTATTCTCTGCTTCATTCCTTGACTAATCATGAACACGACTCTCTGTGGGCTATGTAGCCAAAATGAGCATTAATGGAGGCTGAGGGAATAACCCTTATGGTTTCTAGAAGTATGCCTGAAACAGTGATGAGTGAGGAATCCCATCCGTCTGCAGCTGGGTCAGGTGCTCATTCCTGTCCTGTAGAGTAGATTTGGCAGTTTTTTATGTTCCCCTTCAGTGGCTTCTGTACTTGGTATAGCATAATGTTCTTAGATAGTTTCAGAAATTCCTGAATTCATAATCTGAAGCCATAATATTGCTAATTTCCATTTAGGAAAAAAATTTTTTTGAGACTACCTATCCCTTGAAAGAACACTTTAGACATTCTTGGTACGTCTTCCTGGTCATGTTTCCCATGGATTACCATGTTAATTTGTGTTCATTTTAATTATTATCTTTTCATTTTTTTTCCTCTTTAAAAGTTGAGATGTACTTTCTATCCTGTAAAACCCACAGAGCTTAAATGTCCAGTTTGATGAGCTTTGACAAATGCCCACATCCTCATCACCCACATTGCTATTAGGATACCGCTCTTAATTTTTGAGTCGACTAATTTTGTTTTTATTTATTTTATTTTTTCTTTGCATTGACTAGTTTTGAAAACTGGTTCTAAGTGTTGGCTTGGTCTCGAATCCTCTGAGGTCAGACATCATCTGTCTCTTGTTCATGGCTGCCTCCTGAGCGCCAATCCCAGTGCTGGGCACATATTAGGCATGCAATAGATATTAAATGAGTAAGTGGATGAGAAATGATCCTTCCCTGAGTTTATTTATGTGGCATGGTCAAGTCATTGCTCTGGCATCACATATTGTTTTCCGCAATCCTCCGTGATCCTCAGGTAATTTCCACGCTCGCTCTATGCATCATGTGTGAGTAATAGCTATGCAGACAAACAGGCTAGCACATTTTAATAGAAACAAGTCAATGTGCAGGCACAGTGGTGATCTTTACATTCAGCCTTTGGGTCATCCTCCTTAGATAAATAATTTTGAAGTTCTGTTTGACAAATTAATCACTCACGAGTAGATGGAAATGTGACTCGGTCCGACCAGGAACCTCCGTCTCTGTTACATGCTTTCTCTGTCTTGCTCAAGTTCTAAATATACTCTCTGTACAATGTTAGGATTACACAAGGTGCCATTAATTTTAAATGTGATGTGTAAGAATGCGTCTAAAATAACCAGCTTCTATTGGGTGGACAACCTTGCTGAGATTCTCACCCTGCTGCATGTTTATTTTCTTGTAGGTAATCACTCCCCAGAACGGGCGCTACCAAATCGACTCTGATGTTCTCCTCATCCCTTGGAAGTTGACTTATAGGAACATAGGCTCTGATTTTATTCCTCGGGGGGCGTTTGGAAAAGTGTACTTAGCACAAGATATGAAGACTAAGAAAAGAATGGCATGTAAGCTGGTATGTACATTCACATAGCATGTTTGACATTCTGTTTTTTTTTTTTTTTTTAATATTTGCATTAATCCAAGTTTCTTACCCTGACACTGGATTTATCTAAGTGTATCCCATCCCAAAGCATTTGTTTTTCTGGATTTGCTTTCTACCTGGGGCCGTTCACCCGCTCAATGTCTGCTTAGGTGCCTGATTGATTTTAATCAAATTAAAGGAATGTGTTGGTGTATTTAGCAACAGCTTTGACAGCATCATCTCTCTTGAAGGGGAGTGAAGGCCAGCTCTCCTGCACTATAAGAGCAATCTGTATGTAGCTCCTTTGATCCTGTCCACAAGCAAGTGGGCTAGGCAGAGAAGCAGACTGGGAAAACAGAAGGCTTTTCAGGTCTTCAGATTTAAAGGGATGAATTTAAATACTCCAAGTATTGAAAAGATCCCATCTCTTCTTATTAAGTGATAACTGCCAAGGTGCTGCCACCTGGGAACACTGTTTGGCAGAGTCTACCTGAGCTGAGCATTCATACATCATATGACTTAATAATTCCACTCCTGTAGTTACACCCAACAAAAGCATGTCCATGTGGTCATTAAAAGCTAGAGTAAGTTCTAGCATGTTCATATGAGTACTATTTGTAAGAGTCCCAAACTGGAAATTTCCCAAATGTTGACACATAGAATATTTATATTCTGGAATACTGTACTCCAAAAAGAATAAATGATTTAGAACTAAAATAAGGTAGATGCCTCTCAAAAACATTATGTTGAACCCAAGCAACCAGGCACAAAATAAGATCTATATGAGATTTCTGTTTATATAAAGGACAGAAACAGGCAAAATAAATCCATGCTGCTGGACACCAGGACAGTGGGGAACCCTTGTAGAATAGTGACTGGAAGAGTCAAAGAGGGGATTTCTGGTTTGCTAGTAGAGTTCTGTATTTTTCTTTAGATGGGGATTTCATTTATGTGTTCAGTTGATAGTTTATTGAGTTTAACATTTCACTATTTTTACACTTTTATATATGTCTGGTTTGTTTGCTTTAAACTTTTAAGTGTGGTAACATAAAGTACACTCACTTTTTTCCCCCCATGGTGTTGGGAATCAGACCCAGGGCCTCATGCATGCTAAGCAAGCACTCTAGTGCTGAGCTACATCCCCAGACCCAACACTTGATTTTGATTTAACAAAAAATAAATTAAAAATTAATATCTGAATATTATGTTTCAATCTCTCATCATAATTAAAGGACCAACAATATGTTGTCTTCATTTATTCCTTCTTAAAGATTCACTAGAGTACTTGTTTTGAATTTTATACCTAGAGCTGATATAATGTAGAGGCAGATCAGAGGTAAACATTATTTTAAGGTGGATGTACCTTTTCATACAGGTCAAAGTAGCCTTGAGGTTATTTATTGGCCTCTGGTTTGTTGGTTGACCAGTATTCTATATTTTTCAATTATTCTCAGGTTGTTTAGATTCTTGTTCATATTTTTGTGTTCTAGATCCCTGTAGATCAATTTAAACCATCCGATGTGGAAATCCAGGCCTGCTTCCGGCATGAGAACATAGCTGAATTATATGGTGCTATCCTTTGGGGAGAAACTGTCCATCTCTTTATGGAAGCCGGCGAGGGTGGGTCTGTTCTGGAAAAATTGGAGAGCTGTGGACCCATGAGAGAATTTGAAATTATTTGGGTGACAAAGCATGTTCTTAAGGGACTTGATTTTCTACACTCAAAGAAAGTGATTCACCATGATATTAAACGTGAGTAGCTTGGGGTGTGTGCCATTTTAGCTTAAGCAGCCTCATTAGGTGGGAGGCAAATGGGCTCCTTCCTTCAACCTGAAGCCTCAGTGGCAGGGAAGACAGCAAGGTTCACCTTCCTTCTCTTTGTGCCTGAGATGGGTCTTAGAATTGGGCTGGGTTGACTAGCACTTTAAAAGTCAGAAGAAAGGATGATAACCCAACAGTTGGTGCAAAGATTATAGCCACACATCTGTTAGATATTCTGCCTTGGCCATTGTTAACAAGGCTTTAAAATGCTAATGTAGGGCTCAGTAGTAGAGAGTGTGCTTAATGTGCATGAGATCCTGGCCTGGATCCCCAAAACTGGAGGGAAAAAAAAAAGTAACTTCCTTAAACACATAAATCTTGTGTTTTTGAAGAACAAAGTAACTTTTTAATTTAAAATCTTGAGCACCAACTAGTTAATAATCCATTCAACCAGGCTTTACTAACCGTTTTCTAGAATTAAGATATGGTGAGGAAATAAAGAAGAAACCCATTATAAATCTTAAATACCTAATGCTAAGTTGGACAAGCACGATTTTTACTGAAAAAAAAAAAAAAAAAAAGAAGGATACTTTCTGTTTTAGAAAAGTGGCTTGATAATAGCATGCTGATGTCTTAGAATTTGAAACTCAAGCTCTTGAGCATTATTAATGGCTATAATCATTTATGCCAGCATTGGCTTAATTCTTGACAGATTTGAAGTTATTTTCACCTAAACTCTTAGAAAGATTCATCTTCCTCTTTTGAATATAATATACCCATCTCATTAGGGAAAGCTTTTCAGTCTGTTCTGACTTGAAACTTATTTTTATTTTAGGTAATTGTTTCATTTTATATGCATAGGTTATATAAACAATTTTGTGCTAAAAATTTCCTTCTCATTATAGCTAGCAACATTGTTTTCATGTCCACAAAAGCTGTGTTGGTGGATTTTGGCCTAAGCGTTCAGATGACTGAAGATATCTATTTCCCTAAGGATCTGCGAGGAACAGAGGTAATTATATTCATATGAAAATTTTTAGTATCTTAAGAAAAAAAAAAAAAACGTATTCTAGAATTACTGTGAGAAAGAAGGACAAAGAAGGGGATGAAAACCATTACATGAAAGTCATTATCATAGAACAAATTTAATGGTCACTTGCTTTGTGCCAAGTTTTTAGTTCAACACTTTAATTTTAATTCTTTTCTCTTTACTATTTATAATACATGATAATATTTATAATATAATATGTATGTGTACATACATATATATATTTGTATATAAATAACATAAAACAATTAGAAACTATCTAATGACAAAATAGATTACTAGTTGAGCAACCCCATCCTAATCTGAAAATCCAGAGATTAGGCATGTTTAACTGGTAAAGTTTATGCAAATATTCCCAAATTAAAAAAACTCCCAAATCCAAAATGCTTCTGGTCCTAAGTATTTCAGATAAGAGAGATTCAACTTGCATGTCCACAATTCAGCTTTAACAATTAGGAATTACAGTTAACTTTACAAAAATAGGTTTAACACTCTAAATGAATTATGTTATTTAATTCTGACAACTATTATTGGTAGTAGTGTTATCATAGCCAATACTATTGTTACATTGTAAGGAAATAAACTTGAAGAGATTAAAATAAAACACCTGAAATTGTTTAGCTACTAAGAGATTTCAGACTTGAAATCTGTTCTTTCTTTAAGCCTAAAGTCTACCTACTGTGTAACTATTTTTTTTAGTACTAGGTATTGAACCCAGGGCCTCAAACATACTAGGCTAGCATTCTACCACTGAATTATACACATAGCCCATTTAATATAATAAATATATTGTAAATATACTACTAATATAACTAATACCATTATGTTTTGTTTCAATTATGGTCTTAATTACCACGATCATTAATATTGAGAACTTCCCACAAAGCCCTATTTCTTCTTCTAGGCACCTTATAATAAACCTGAAGTCATTAACACAAAGACATCTCATTTGAAGATATAAAATAGTCATAGTATTTAGCTCACCTGTGAATCTAAATGAGATTCTGGGACAAACATTTATGGGCTTTCAAATAATATATTTAACACTCCCATTATTAGGCTGAGTGGTTGACTTAATTAGCCAGTGTCTACGGAGGGTCTGGCATGTGACAGACTGTTAAGGGTACCAGTGAACATGTGCCCTTGGTGATACCTCACTCTATAGTTATTTAGATTAATTAATTTACTTTTTAGAAAGTTATTCTAACATTATTTTATTGTCTAACTAAATTTATATATTTATTTTTGCAGTACTGGGGGTTGAACTCAGGGGTGCTCTACCACTGGGTTATATTTCTGGCTGTTTTTTTCTAATTTAGTTTTTTAAAGACAGGGTTTTACTAAATTGCCTCAAACTTGGGAATCCTTCTGCCTCAACCTCCTGAGTAGCTGGGACTATAGGCACATACCATCATGTGGTGCCTAATTAAATTTCTTTTTTAACTGGATACATAAAGACATACATTGCACATATTGATGAGTTACCCTGTGATGTTTCAACACATGTACATATCAGGTTAAGCATCTATCTCCTCAACTTATATCACTTCGTTATGGTGAAAACATTCAAAATCCTTCTTCTAGAATTTCAAGAGAGACAGTACATGATCACTACCTGTACTCATGATACCATGCAAATAGCACACCAGAACTTTTTGCTTATATCTAACAACAGCTGAGCATTGAGTGATCAACCCTGCCCCCATCCCTCCCTCATCAAGAAGGATCTCTTTGAGATTCACCTGGATTATTAAGAGGTCAGCAGTTGAATTCACAATAGGATGCCATGGGCATAGAGCAGATGCACCTGGGAAAGGTAAAGGTGCCTCTTAGCCACTCTCTGCTACCATGAACCTCCCACACCCATAGTGGCCACTGGAAGTGGAAAGGGTCCTTGGCTGCATGTTTGCTTCTAGTTTACCATGTCAGTCTTTGTGTTCAACCAGATGACAGTCCATAGTGTAGCTGGTATATGTGCTATTTCATGAACCGAATTGCAGTGAGTGCAAAAAGGATCTTGCTTCCAAACCAAGATTCTGTAACCTCTTCTTAACTCTCCCAAAGCAAAGACTCCCAGGGCAGTGAAGAAACCCTTGTTTTGCTGACATGCCTGATGTCATTTCTGGAACTTACTTGAGAGAGCTTTCTTGATCATCATCTTTGAGCAGAATAATATTCAGAAGAGAAACTGTAAAATATTGAAACAACAACAACAACTATGTTTAGTCCCCAGAAGAGTACTTTGCCAGAGCAAAAGCTTATAAGACTTGGTGCTTACAACATGTTTTCTTTGGAAAATGTTTCAGCATATTTTGGCATTAGTCAGGAGTTCAGATATGTGACATTCCATCCTTTTTCCTGGAGCCAGTATGAGAAACTATTTATGGTAGTAGAGGCGGAAAATACCTTTTGCTTCCTGGCAGTGCAGTCAAATTGAACATTTTGCAATGCTAGAGAAAGATGTGTCTTTTCTGGGATTCTCTAGAAGGATACTTGGATATGATATAATAGCAGATTTCACTACTGAATAGTGTTTAGACAAGTTTATTTTCAGCTAATGCAAACTACTTTGTATAAAGTGCAAAACCGGCTTTGGTGTTTATAAACTCTCTTTCAATCAACCTGCATTTACTATCTGTGAAGTATTCACGGACTAAAATTTGATAATAGGGAGTGTGATAAATTTTGTAAAGTCATCAATGAATCCTTTCAATAAGCTGGCTTTTATTCCTCATAGCAAAAGAGACATATTTAGTCAAAGTCAACTGTACACATATAATGGATTTGCTTTCTATTAGAACTTAGTTACATGGCTATTGCACAGCCAGACAACTTCTGACTACTACCCTATAGCTTACAAATACCAGTCATCTGTGTTGGATTTCTGTCTGTCTGTCTCTCACTCTCACCATTCATATTCAGAGCATTATATTATAACCATGTAAAACATATACAGGGTCCATCTGCATGTATTTTTTTTTTAGTTTCACTTTACATGGCAAAAAGAAAGAGTGCATGAACATAGGTAATAATTTATAATTTCTTTCATAGTGCAGTCCTTTTTTAAAGTTCTCACCTTCCTCTGAGTCTGGTGTTACCTTCTCTAAGTTGCTATGTAATCATCACAGGCACATGCATACAGACAGACATCCACATGAATAGTCTTTTCCTTAATAAAAAAACAGGTTGGGAAGTAAAGGACTTAACCCTGACATCAGGCTTCTTACTCCAGGACCTATGCCTGAGGATGTAGAACTCTCAGAGAAGGTCCATCAGTTCTGTTTGCACCCTCCAGGTGGCCAGCCTGAAGAGTGCTTGCACATCATGCCCTGCTGCTCTCTGATCTGCCTGTTATCTAGCTTGAGGGAATAGGAGCTCTGAGCCAAAAAGTTCTGGGTATCTGAGGGCCAGCATTCAGGTCACCAGGCTGGACCCTATGCTGCCATTGCCAGATGCAGCCTTGGTGTGCAGACACATAGAGCCTACAATGCCACCTGTGCATGGCCAATGTTGATTAGACCAACAGTGTACCTTTTGCTTAATCCTTACTTTACCTTGAGGTGGGTGAAGGAGATAGGCCTCCTCTGTTGCTATGAATGCCCACTCCATTTATTTCTTTTTCTTTTTTTCTCTGTTAATTTTATTTGATTGTGGTACAAACATTTCACATGAGATCCACCCTCCTACCATATTTTTTAAGCATACAGCACATTATTATTGACTATAAGGTACAATGTTGTACATTTGTTTCTTTATCTGTGATTAAGAAGCTCCTTCAAGATCTAAATACTCTGCCTTTGCTGCAGGGAAAGTTTGTGAACAGAATGCTCAGTTTAGTGTGTTTGCTGAGAGTGAAAGGAAGTCAGCCCGAAAGTGTGTTGTAGGACGAAGTTGAGCAGGGCTGGGAAGGGGAAACTGGGCAATTTCCCCAGTTTTTGTAAGCTCGCTCCCTTCTTACTTATTCAGAGATGTATTCTGGGAACATTACCCTTTTCTCCATATTCACATGACAGACAGCATCAAAACTTTTTAAACCTAAATAATAGCTTTGTTATTCCTCATTCAAAATGCTTGTTGCCACAAATGTTTAAGATTCCTGAATTTTTTTTGCAACATTTGCATATACATAATGAGATATCTTTGGGGATAGGACCCAAACCAAAATATGAAATTCACTTATGTTTCATGCCCACCTTATACACAGAGGCTGAAGAAAATTTTTATAGTAATTTTAATATGCCTGTGTTTCTGTAGTTTGGAGTTATTTTTGTTTTTGTTTTGAGTTGGGCCTCACTATGTTGTCCTGGGTTCGTCTGTAATCTGTGAGCTTAATTGGTCCTCCTGCCCATGCTTTCTAAGAAGCTGAAACTATAGGCATGTGCCACCATGTCTTGTGCACCTGTGTTACATGACCAGTTACATGAAGTCAGGGGTGTAATTTTCTACTTGTGGCATCTTCTCAGAACGCAGAAAGCTTCAGATTTTGGAACCTTTAAAATTTTGGATTTCCGATTAGGGATGTTCAACCTGAATCAAAAGTGAGGATATTACCCACTATGTCTTTAACTAGCCATAAATACGGATTATTGGTTACTAGTGTTTTCTGTTTTTATCTCTTAAAAGTTTAGAAATAAGCACTTTTTAGAGAAATTATTTATAAAACTAGCCGTACTTACTCAGTATCTACCTGTTATACCAAATAGAACTTAGACACCATTAATGTGGCAGGCATTTCATTTTCAGTCACTGGGCTTACATGGTAGGTGGAAGTAAAAGGTGGTCCATAGAAATGACTCATTAGGGGCTAGGGATATAGCTCAGTTGGTAGATTTCTTGCCTTGCATGCACAAGGCCCTGGGTCGAATCCCCAGCACACACACACACACACACACACACACACACACACACACACACACACACACCAAAAAAGAAAAAGAAATGATTCATTAGGACCCTTTTTGCAGTATTATACTTTATTTTTTAATAAGTAAGCAATTTTTAATAAATAAGCAACTGAGCAATTGGTGTTAATATTTTATAAGTTTCTGCCACCTTTTAACACTACAGATAATTAAAGATTTGGCAACTAAATGACAGATGAGGAAGAATGTTTGTAGTATCACTTAAATATGAAAGGAGGTCGGGCATGGTGTCACATGCCTGTAATCCCAGCAACTAGGGAGGCTGAGGCAGAAGGATCGCAAGTTCAAAGCCAACCTTAGCAACTTAGTGAGACCCTATCTCTAAATAAAAATATAAAAAGGGCTGGAGAGGTTGCTTAGTGGTTAAGAGCCCCTGGGTTCAATACCTGCTACCAAAAAAAAAAAAAAAAAAATATATATATATATATATATATATATATATATATGTTGGTGTTTTAATGGAACAATTAATTATAACCAATCAGTGTTTGCAAAACTCTGATTGGTGAGAATCCCATGTGGGTTCTTTATTCTAGGCCCTTTGATGCCTGATGAAGCATGTGTTCTGTATGTGGAAGGAGGTGTTCTTTGTCAGACTGCAGGGACACATCCATCCAAATCTGCCTAGTTCCAAGAGAATGTCTCCTTAGCTTAAGGGAACACAGCAATGACATTATGTTGTCTTCTGAAAGGACAAAACATGCAAAAAATATGATACAAGTGAATGAACCAATTTTCAGAACTGGATTAGAGAAATGGAAACCCAGACAACTGAGAGGAATCAGGCTGATGTTTCCTACATCTTTTCCAGATTTACATGAGCCCAGAAGTGATCCTGTGCAGGGGTCATTCCACGAAGGCAGATATCTACAGCCTGGGAGCCACGCTTATCCACATGCAAACGGGCACCCCGCCCTGGGTGAAGCGCTACCCCCGCTCAGCCTATCCATCTTACTTGTACATAGTAAGTGAGGGTCAACCAGGGATGGGGTAGTTCTACCTGCTGATGGGGAGGGACTGTTCTACTTCTCATAATATCCCCCTAAATGGGGTGATGGTGAAATAGTGATCATGAAAGGTAGCTGCAGGTTCCTCGCCTGTGGAAGTAAGCTCTATTTTGCAAAGAAAACATGGCTATTCTAGTGGGAACATACCAAAATGTCCATTGAGCATAAACTATATGCTATTCTATTGTACTGTATATGTAATAATAAAATACCACATAATAGTGTCAAAATACTACATATCTGTCAACCAAGGAAATTTTATATGTTCTTTGAAAACTTTTAAAGAAAATATTAGATTATTAATCTTTGTGCCAGCCTGACTTATAGTGGAATGTGCAACTCCCATTTTGCTATTGAAAGCAAGTGTTTTCCCATTATTGCATGTTGACCTTTGGGCCATCCATGGGAAGCTGTCATTGCTTATTCAAACCTAGCTGGTACCTTTTGCAGAATTAAACCAAAAGATGGGTTTAACTTAGTGCCCTAGGAAATTAAAGAGAATCTTCTTTAAGGGTATGAACCGTATTTGTTGTAAATCATATGGTGGGAAGCAAATTAATTTCCGGGTCTGGAGCACATTTCCGGTTGAGGGTCTGTTTCTATGCCATTAATACTAAGAATGGGTTTGTTGGTAGATCCACAAGCAAGCACCTCCTTTGGAAGATATAGCTGATGACTGCAGTCCAGGCATGAGAGAGCTGATAGAAGCCGCCCTGGAGAGGAATCCCAATCACCGTCCAAGAGCAGCAGACCTGCTAAAACATGAAGCCCTGAATCCCCCCAGAGAGGATCAGCCACGCTGTCAGAGCCTGGACTCTGCTCTCTTTGAACGAAAGAGACTGTTGAGCAGGAAGGAGCTGGAGCTTCCTGAGAACATTGCTGGTAGGACACCCTGTGGCGTGCAGTGCCCCTTGCCTCCCTTCTTTCTCTGCTCATGTCAAATCTCTGATGTAGTTCAGGAATGTATTCCAAAAACAGGGGGAGCAGCTGGGTGCAATGAGACATGCCTGTATGTAGTCCCAGCTGCTCAAGAGGCTGAGGCAGGAAGATACCTTGAGTCCAGGAATTCAACTGGGCTGGCGCTGTTCTTGAATACCATGTGTTGTTTGAGAAATTCAACAAAAACATTAACCAAAGCAATTTTTGAAAAAATTGGCTAATTTACCACCAAATTTCAGTGAAAATGAATGTTACCTAACATAATCATTAAAAATTGCCTCTGACTTGCTTTTTTGCAACAGAGACTACTATTTGGTGTTAAAAACAAATGGAGCATGGTAGCTTTGCTGTTGGTGAAGTGCAGGTTCTGTTTAACTTTAAATTAGGGTAAGGCCATCCCATCCAGGGTTAGAAGCCTCCTGGCGCTGCTTTGCTCTGAACAGATAAAATACTGAGTTTGAAGTCAACTTGCATTTTTGTCTTCCTGTGCTTAAAATCTCTTTGTCAGCTCTGAATCGTTTCCATCTAGCAAAGTCATTATGCACTCCAGGAGACTGGATATGCACGGAGAGGGACTTTCATTTTTATTAATCTGTGGCATTCATAATCCATTTAGGCCCAAACCCAGATGTCAAGCCTGGAATGCTTGTTTCCATTTCACTGCTTTTTGTCTGATTTTTCTGTATTTAGAGAAAACCATCTGGGTTGCTATAAAATGTGCCAGGATTTCTAACAAATTTCTTGTCATCATTAACTCCTGTTTGAACTCTTTGGTCTATGTCATGATACCTTAATTAGCCCACAGTGTGTTCAAAGGGCTATCTGTAACAAAATCAGAGCTTGGACCCTGTTTCATTAGGCCCCAGAAGATCATTTCTTTGCAGAGGGAATATGTGTTTGTTATTTCACATGGCCCCTTGTATTTTATTTAATTTTTGCAATGTTTCCCTTTTCAGATTCTTCATGCACAGGAAGCACTGAGGAATCTGAGATGCTCAAGAGACAGCGTTCTCTCTACATAGACCTTGGAGCCCTGGCTGGCTACTTCAATCTTGTTCGGGGTCCACCAACACTGGAATATGGCTGATGGATGGCACTATTTGCTCTCAAAGACAGCATTTATCTCCTGGACTTTGGTTCTGCAAACTCTACACAGTGGCTCTGGATAGTAAATTATACTCTTTATTAAAAGCGGGTTGTGGGGGTTCCAGTGACACATGAATGTGGCTCCAAGCATCCACTGTGGATTTGATTTGTGAAGCTACTCTGGTATGTGCCAGATCTCAAGGTTCTCATTTCTCATGTAGCAGGAATTAAAGGAAGAAAGTGAAGAGTTGACAGAAGGATCATTTCTGGTGACTGATTTCATTCAATGTGCATTTTGCTTGAAATTTGAAAAATACCAATCATGAGGAGACTAGCCTAAAATTTCTATTCTTGGTTCTTATTTAAATGTGGGATCTTCATTTAACTCAGAATAGTTGTGTTGTATATATTGGTGTACATAGTATGATAATTCTTTGAGCCTTTGTTGGTAGATTCACGTATCAATTGAATACATTATATTTTGGGTGAATAGAACAACTTGAATATTGTAGCAATAAGCTTAACTAGTGTCTTAAAAATGGCTGATTAATTAGGAGCCATCAAACAGCAGGCCACTAGTGAGTCTCTTTTAAGTTCCTATGGAAACACTTTGTACTGTACATGCTATGCTTACAGCATTTGAAACATGATGTTTTGAATGTGGATAAAACTGTGTAAACCACATAATCTCTGTACATCCCAAAGGATGAGAAATGTGACCTTTAAGAAAATGGAAACTTTTGTAAATTCTTGGTGATGCTAGTACTTTTGTAATTCTTCTGAGTATTTTCTTTAAAGTATTTGTATATGAAAATAGCATACTGTGTATGTTTTATATAAATGCCTTCATGAATCTTTCATATATGTACATATTTGTAGCATTGTAAAGTATGTAAGTATTCCTACTTAAAGTATGTTTTTACATTATGCAAAGTAAACCCAACATTTTTGTCCAATGTGACTGATCAAATCAACTGAATAAATTTAATATTTTGTCTTAATTATTATAAAAGTGTGCTTCTTGACTGGGACAGGATGGGTCATGAGTTTGGGATATGTGTTGGAGGAGAATTAAGAAGGCAAAAACTACCTCAGAGTTGCAAATTGTGTACTCTTTTCCCATTGCTGCTCTATAAAGCCATTGTTGTCAACTGACATGTGCTATATCCTCTGATATATTGAAGTAGAAAAAAAAATCATAAGCCACTGGTTTATGGTAAGTGGGGTCCTGTTTTATATTTTGTTCTTATATATTTATATTACTCTTGAATGGAGGCTGTCATCTCTTATTAATATTTGCAAATTAACAACTGACTTGCCTTTGTGTAAGGCAGATTTAAATAACACCAAGTCTAATGAAAATTGTTGATGGGAATCTTGTCTTTCATTTACTGAGTGAATAGGATTCAAGACTCTTACATGTACTAAGTAAAAAAAAAAAAAAGCCATTCCTTATGCATTAATCAATTTTCTGTCATTGTGACAAAAATACCTGAGGAATCACCTTTTTTTCCTGTAATTAAAAAAAATATTTATTTATTCTAATTAGATATATATGACAGCAGAATGCATTTTGATTCATTGTACACAATTGCAGCACAACTTTTCATTTCTCTGGTTGTACACGATGTAGTGTTGCACCATATGTGCAGTCATACCTGTACCTAGGGTAATGATGTCCATCTCATTCTACCACCTTTCTTGCCCCCATTCCCCCTCGAGATAATCACCTTTTAAGGAGCAAAGTTTTATTCTGGCTTATGGTTTCAGAGGTTTCAGCCCATGGTCCCTTGGCCCTGTTGCCTTTGGGTCTGTGATGAGGCAGCACAACATGGCAGAAACGTGTAACAGAAGAAGCGGCTTACCTCATGATAGCTGAGAAGCAAAAGGGAAAGAGAGAGAGAAGAGGTGTGGGGGTGGTCCTAATATCTCATCAAGGGGATGCTTCTAATGGCCTAACTTCCCTCATGAGGCTTGATTCCTAAAGATCTCTCCCACTTCTCAATAGCACCATAGGCCGGCAGATAAGCTTTTAACACCTGGATGTTTGGGGGTGCTTAACCACTCAGCCACATCCCCAGCCCTTTTTTCATATTTTATTTAGAGACAGGGTCTTGCTGAGTTGCTTAAGACCTTGCTAAGTTGCTGAGGCTGGCTTTGAACTCGTGATTCTCCTGCCTCCCAAGCCACTGGGACTACAGGTGTGTGCCATAGCACCCAGCTCTTACTCATTTTTCTTTTTAGGGGAGGAAAATTGAAGCATAATGAGGCAATGTTATGCTCAAGATAACAAAGCAAGTAAAGAGACAGAGATGGTATTTGAACCTAGACCTTCTGACTCCCATACTCATGCTCTTATTATGCTACAAGTAGTGAGTAATCACCACAAGGGAGAGATCAGCTCAGTATAGAGGAAGTGCAGTGGTCCCTCTGGGTTCAGTTTCCTAGGTAAGGACAAAGTGCATTTACCTTGAAGCTAATACAGCGCAGTCTCAGAGCTCCTCACTCATATGGGCCCCTTCATAGCTCCAGCCTAATTTCAAATTACCCCAGATAAGGCCTAACAAAACTTGGACCACCCCCAAAAGAATAGTTTTTGATTAATTATTATTACTTTTTTTGGTAAAAAAATGTATAGAGTCAATAGGAATTGAGTTCCACTTAATTAATTCCATTTGGAATGGAGAAAACCACTCCTTTTAAATCAATTGGAGCTCTGGGTATGTTTGCTAAGAGTGGGTTTGAGGTGGTGGTGTGTGAGGAAGTGGTCATGAGAAAAAGCTAGAAGGGGAAGTTCACAGTTAAGTCCTGTGCACCAAGGACTTGCAGAGCTGTACATCTGCAAGGCCAGGAGTTGCAACCTAAGATGGTCACCAGACAGAGATTCAGCTTAAGATAAGCAAGTGGTTTCCTAGGGAATCCCTCATTTAGCTCCTCCTGAGAAGATGGGCACTGAGATAGTTAGATTGAGTGTAGCTAGCACAGAATAATCACCTCCTGAAACCAACTTCTGCCCACCCTTGGTATTTCAGCTCCAGGCTCAGAAGATGAGGGCTTTCCAGCTCAAGATGGGGAGATTGTCTAGCCCCTTGCTAGACAGATGTGTAGTTGAACAAGCTCAGGGAGGTCATGTGGGCCATCTAGAGCTTCATCTTCTGATCTTCACTACCCACCTCATGTTTGCCTTATCTATAAAATAACCAGAAGGCAAGCACAAAGACCGCCTATCTGGAATTTGCTGGACTTAATGGGAAGTTGCCTCGCCTTGAAGAGATAGTATCTATCTGGGTATCAGCCAGTACATCTATGTCCTTTGAGCTAAGCTTCCACTGAACGTCTGTCATGTCACTGAGTATAAGAATGGGACCTAAAAGGGGATTCTGTCAGTCCCTGGGTTCTTTGGTTCTTCCCTGGTGGGATCTCACAGCAATTTGATGTTTCATGGATAGTGTATTTCTGTGGTGAAACTCAACATTAATTTTCTGGAAAGCCTAGGGGATTTTTTTGTTTTCTTTTTGTAGGTCTCCAATATGATTGGAAATAAGAATCGCTCGATGCTATTTCTCCTGCACAACCAGGTAGAATGTGCTTGGCTGGACAGCAGATCTGTTAATGGAGAGTTGAAGCCCTAGGGCAACTACTCTGGGCATAAAGAAAACAAAACTGAGCTGGTTCCTGTAGGGAACACACATAAGAGAAGGTCCTGGCCACTCCTACATCCAGTTCCAGCTGAAAAGGAAGCACATTCCATTTTAGAATTATTAGAAGTTTCTTTGCTTTAATTTACATCTTCATCTGTTTTCAAAAAGACTTTTTTTGGTTAAGCATTTACTTGTAATTTTACCTTTTGCCTGGGAGCTGGCTTTTTAAATGTCAAATAACCTCAAATGCATAAAAAAAAATAATGCTTATAAAACATGACTGAGACCAATATCAGGTTTCAAAACTCACTTTGGACCAGAGAAAGGAAAAATGTAAAGCAGCTGTTTACCAAGCATTTTTTTAAAAGAACTAATCTGTGTACCCGCTCACCAGGATTTGTGCTTGGCTTTCTCTGGGGAGGGGACAGTGTGCAGGTAAGAAGAGAGAGAGAGAAAATCATGTCCTACTCTGCTGCTAAAAAGCTCTCACCTTGGGGCTGGAGTTGTGGCTCAGCGGTAGAGCACTTGCCTAGCACGCGCAAGGCCCTGGGTTCAATCCTCAGCACCACATAAAAATAAATGTTCAAAAAAATAATAAAAAATAGCTCTCAGTTTCAGGAGCAACAGCTGACCTTCAACAGCTGGCACTTGGACTGCAGATTTCTTCCCGTACTACCTATGCTTAACCTCATTGTCAGAAATCTGTTTAGTGTGATGACAATTCACAGCTATCACCCATAAGAACAGAGCTTAGGCTCCATTTATTTTCAATGCTGGGATAATTTCTGAATACTTAACCAACTCAGAGACACCTGCTTCACCATATATTACAGATGTCAATAACTGACTAGCTGGTTGCCCAGAAGGCAATGAATGACTTAATGAGATCCTGTTAATTCTGGTGACCATAAAAGGGAGGCCAACTGGAAATACAAATCCATGAATAATCAGTTAAGAACAGAGCTGTCTCTCGATACAGGTCTACAGGGAGGTATCCTGAGTTGGCCTAGAAAATATATCATCACAGGAATATCACTAACATTAGAAGAGATATGGAATTGCTCTACAAATGTTGGCTGTTATTTTTATTTTTTAAATTCATTATGCTACATGTTCTGTGAAGCTGAATACACTTCAGCTTTATCTTTCCCACATAAATGTAGAATTTCAGACAGCATTTTATTGGAAAACATCTCCATAGAAGTCCATTTATAAATCCAAATGCAATCAACTATTTGAATTTAATTAACATTTTTTCCCAAGGCATTAAGGGAGATGAAAAAGAAGAAGAAATTTTTCACCAAAAAGAGTATTTTTCCATCAGACCATACTGCTTCTTGCTGCTTACTTTCCTTTTTAATATTGACAGTCTGGGAAATCCCAGAGCAGAGGAAGCAAGACAGCAGTTTATACTTAGGTTAGCTTTTGAGTGTGGGAAATTGATAGGAACTAGCTGGCTAGACTGACCCAGTTTCCCTTT
Organism: Tamias sibiricus; assembly: GCA_025594165.1. NCBI lineage: Eukaryota > Metazoa > Chordata > Mammalia > Rodentia > Sciuridae > Tamias > Tamias sibiricus. Next base: position 70,259,984 of record CM046669.1, read on the forward strand.
TATTGATAGGAAGACACTGGATCCTTTCTCAAGTTGATGTCATGTGATATAGTGCAGGTGGATAAGAATAGGCTCTGGGATAAAGAATGGAGAGGAGAAAAGATGCTATATCAGAGGCAAAATCAAAGTAATATTAAAGGAAAAGAACTGCTAGAGGAGAAATCATAAGTTTTCTTGGTGCAGGAAAATAAAGTCATGGACTTCTCATTGAAGTTAATGATGAAGTTGCTGTAGTGGCTGCGTGCCCAAGAATTCCGGGATGCAGTTGTGGTAAGACACAAAGTCATAGTCCATGAACTGACACTGTAGGACTCAAACTGCCTTTCATGCAAGCCGTATTATGGTGTTTCTGGTTAAGAAGAACAGAATTTCAATAAATTGTGAACTCTGCAAAGTGATGCCCAATGTTCTAAAAGCAAAGCTCTTCCAAACTAACATAATTTTGGAGTTGGCAGATGTGTTGGGAGTGTTGGTTTCCTTCATCGTTTGTGTTGATGACTGAAGCTCAGAAAGAGGGGGTACAGATTGGGTCAGACTTGTCACTTGTGAACCAGAGCCCATGCCTGGGCAGAGAAGGGCCATGTTGGGGCTTTACAAAGTCTGTTCAATTAGTAATGGTCAAGGTATGGCTTGAGTCATTGTCCCATGAGGGTATTTTATTTTTATTTATTTATTTTTTCCAAGCAGGGGAACAATCTCAAAGGAAAGGAGTTATTTACTGAGTGATTATTTGTGACAGCCAGTTTTACATGTTAGTAAAGTGGGGAACTGAGTCTGAGAGGCCAGATAATCATATGAGCACACACCTCCAGAGCACAGCAGACTTGAGATGTGAATTCAGGTCCATCTGACTCCAAAGCTCATGCCATTCCCACTAAATTCTACTGTTTCACAATGTCACTGGAAGGAAGGGCAAAAAGAAATATCCTACGCAAGTTTGCAAAAATAGGCCTTCAAATCCTATGACTATTAGATTATTCCAATTTTCAGAAATGAAGCTATTGGATTATAGTGTTTGTTAATGGAACATGTTCTCTTCCTTACTACACACAGAACTATAGAGAACGTGGTCTTTACTCATAGAGACTAATCTATTTCACTGGACAATAAGAGAAGGACCCTTAAATGATAGCAACCAGATCATTCATTATAATTAAGGACATCCTTGTGTTTCATACATAGACTGCTGTATGAGTATGTGCAGGATACAAAGTGGAGAGAATGAGGGCTGTATTCACTCATAACTGGGAAGGATTTGCCTCATTAGAGTCTTTTGTAGTCTCAGATTCCTAAAGAACAGAGCACAAAGCAAGGTTTAAGTGAAATGTTTTATGAGCAGTACAGTTCCAGGACCCTGCAAGTGAGAGAAAAGGGAAGTGGGAGAGGGAAGAGCAGGCAAGGAAGGAAAGTAGATAAAAGGAATGGACTACTGCAGCAGCTACAGCTTCAGGAGAAGACCCAGTAGGTTGCTTAACCACATGGGGTACATTTGGAGAGGTCATAGTGTCCTGGAAACACCCAATTGAAGGGAAAAGGAAGAGGCATCCACTTTCTCTGCTTCCCATGTCTTATCTCTCATTGGTCAAGGGTTTTCCATAAGCATTAACTCTCCTGCCCTTCTGGATTAGGTCTCCAGACACCTTGAGGGAATTGCTGGAGAAAGTAGTTTTCAGTGCAGCAGTCTAACACTTCATCCAAATCTGTAAAGGAAAGGAAGAACCAGAGCTTCCAGGTCCAGTCAGAGCAACTATGGCTCCCAACAGAGGGGTAGCACTGGAAGCCATGTTGGAGCTAAGCTCTCCCCTTGGTGGAAGCTTGGAGATCATCAGTGTGATAGCAACTGTGGCAATGGGCAGTGATGTGTTTGTGGGGGGAGTCTATGAGCAAGCAAACAAAGGCACAGGGACAGGTGGAGTCAGGCAAATCTGAGGAGGCGTATGCATTGCATCTGATACAGAATTCTAAGAGAAAAGAAATTTGACTCTCAAATTAGGGTAATTTCAAAAGAATATTCAAAAAGCCTTTTTTTTTTTTTTTTTTTTTTTTCCTTCTGGAGATAACCACATAAGGAAACCATGGGGGTTAATTTGGCACTGACAGAAGAGCTCTTATCTACTTCAGGCTGGAAAGATTCAGGGAAGGGAGCAGTTACTGGACTCAAGACATTCATGAGGATGTCAGTGACCTTTCGTCAAGGAACACCACCACTCCAACACAATCTCACAAAGAAAAGAGTTAGCGGGTAGGAGCAGCAATAGAAGCCAGACAGTCAAAGTTCATGTAGTTAGTGCAGGTAGGCCTCCCACGGGTCAGAGCTGGGTGGAGAAGTTAGGACAGTGGATCTGGAGTGGTATATGAAGATATCTAGCATAGATTCTCAAAAGGAATTTAGTCCAGGTCTTTCTCACTGCTTCCATTTTTTTTTGCTCAGTGGTGGAGCACTTCCCTAACATGCATGAGGCCCTGGATTCAATTCCTGGTGCCGCAATAAATGAATAAGTTAATTAAATAATTAAACAAGAGATGAAGTAGCTTATTCAAGGTTATTGCACCTAGAAAGACCTTTGCAGGATGCTATAGTTTGCATCCCCCAAAGGTCTGTGTGGTAAAGACTTAGAACACAGCCTGTAGCACTACTGGAAAGTGGTAGAAACTCTAAGAGGTGGGGCTTACTAGAAGAAAGTTAGGATGTTGGGGTGTGCCCTGGAAGGGAACGTTGGGACCCTGATCTAATTCTGTCTCTCTCTGCTTCCCAGCTGCCATGAGGTGAATAGGCCTCCTTTGTCCTATGCTCCTGCCATGATGCACTATGCCACCGCAGGCGCAAAAGCAACAGGGCCAAGCAACTGTGTACTGAAACTTCAGAAACTGAGAGCCAAAATAAACCTTTCCTCCTTAAAAGTTATTCCCTCAGGTACTTTGTCGCAGCAATAGAAATCTAACACACAGGGTGAGTATGGCATGGCTGGGCAGAAGGAAGGGGAAAAGGTTGAACAAATGACCAGAAGCAGGAATAAGCAAGACAAGTTTGTGGAATATCAAGGGAGTGATCCTGACCCAATGGAGGTTGAAGGGTTGTAAGAAATACTGGTAACTGGGTGGGGTCACGCTTTGAAGGGCCTAGAAATAATGCAGGTCACTTTCCCCTCGGTGTGGCAGGAAGTAGCTTGTTATTAAGTTTTGAGAAGAAAGCACCATGAAATAAGATTAGCTTAAGCAGAACAAGATTCATTTCAGAAAAAACAGAAGTCCACTTAGTTCCAAGAGTCTACCTTAAGCTATTAAATAAATTCAGAAGTGGAGTAGTGCAAGTCTGAATTTTGATTATGGTAGAGGAGATAGTCTAAGATGTTTTCTAAAGAAAAACTGGTAGGACAGTCATATTGCTTGATGTGGGAATGATAGAGAAAAATGAGTCAATGGTGAATACAATCTTTTAAGTGTTGATGAATGGACAGATAGTGATGACTTTGACAGAAAGAGGATAGGTGGTCATTCACGGCAGGGTTGGGGACTGGGTGTTGATTGGTTTTGGTTGGGACTTGTTGAAACTGATAAGACCCACAACTTAATCATCTCCTCTAATCTTGCCATGGGGAACCAAGTTTCTTAACTATAGAAGGACAAGACAGGAGTGTACCACGTGTGAGGCAGTGGGAGGTGTCTGCCAGGGTGCAGATAATAAGAGGGTGCATATCTATATTCATAAACAATAATGAGGGGTTGAGGTGTAGCTCAGTGGTAGGGCATGTGCTTAACATGCATGAAACCCTGGACTCAATCTCTGGCCACACACACACACACACACACATACACACACACACACACAGAAAGAAAGGGAACACCCAACTTTATAACTGGCTTTGAAATCTGCCAGAAGTTAATTCTTGAGGTTCTTGCATATAAGAGTACTATATGAAATCTTTCCTGTTAAGAAAAGTGGAAAATTTTGGCCATGGAACAGAAACTCCTAAAAACTATTGATAAAATTCATCAGGTGAAAATAAATTAAGAAACTGAAATAATGAGAAATTTTATAGTATCATCTGTACCTTATGTTTTTAGCCAAACAGAGCCTTTGTTTTTTTGGTATATCACTAGCACGTGAAAGGATGCTTTGTTTCTTTTGGATGCTAGTGGGAATCGCCTCAAATTGTAATTTAGCTTTGAAGGAACTTCTTAAACACACTGTTATTGTAGAATATGGTTTGATTTCATATGGTATCAGTTTTCCATTGCCATAACAAGTACCTGAGATTATCAAATTAAAAAGAGGGAAGCTTTATTTTGGTTCATAGTTTTCAGTACATGATCACTTGGCCCTGTTGCTTTAGGCCTGTTGTGGGACAGTTTATCATGGTGGCCAGTGTGTGGTAGAGCAGGCTGCTCACCTCATGGCAGTCCAAAAATAGACAAGTGGCTGGGGGCTAGAATCCCAATTTCCTTCAAAGACACATCCCAGTTACCTAACTTCCTCCCACTAGGCCCCACCTCTTAAAGGTTCTGCATAGCACCACAGGCTGGTTACCAAGTCTTTACACATGGATTTTTGGGGACACTCATCCAAATCATAGCATGTACACATTTCCAAAAAAATGCAAAATTAATTTAGTCATGTTCTGGAAAATTGTATCAACATGAGAATTGTGACACATTTTTACAAAAACAAATAGTATTATACTGGCATTCTTTTTGGTAATATTCCTAATATTAAATATTTGAAGTGATTAGATGTGGCCATACTGAAGTGGGTAAAGTTAAAATAATCATTTTGGGGTATTTCTTTTAATTATTGGGAGATTGTTGCTGAATGTACCAAACATCCATTGGAACATTGCGTATGGATGGGTTGAACATCAACTTCTGGTGTGGTCCAGTAAATAACAATCACAGAATCACAACCAGTGTTCACAGTGGTGCTTGGCCTAGATGGAAGAAATCTATCAGAGTCCTTATCAGTGCTTTCTGCAAACCATCCTCTCAACCTTTGCAGAGTCTATGCTATTGGACATGTTTCTTCATGTGTGACATTTTAGGAACTATGAATTGTATTCATTCTTTGTCATCTTACTTCATCATTGAAGAAGTACTGCAGTGAAGACAACCAATAAAAATGTCTTTCCCAGACAAGATAGAGTGCTCAGTGTGAAGTTGTGTATTCCACAAAGACTAATTTTGAAATCTGACACTAAGATTTAAGCTTGAGAGGATCAGTTTAGATTTTGCTCTCTATTTCACACAATTTTAATTTTTTAAGTTACATTTTTTACCCTAGTGAAGTTTTAGATGAGGTTAATTAGAACTAAAATTCCACAAACAGCTGGCATCAGTTAAATGACATACATGCCATAAGCATTAAACTTTGAAGTTGTTCCTTGAGACTGTTGCACACAAATTGTGAAAATGACCTTCAACCTTGCAAGAACCAAATATTAGCAAGTGACATTTATGTGGAAAATAAATTTCAATTTTGAAGCAGAATGCAGAAAAATGACACAAAACATGCTGGCCTTGCATTGCCAGAAGAAACTCAAGAGAGTGATATGTAAATGCCCCAGCACTTTTTCCCAAGAACTGAAGACTCATCCTCAAGAGATAGATCAAATAATATCAATATTTTCTCTTATTCTGCCATTGTTGTACCTGATTTTTGCAGAAGAGAAATTTTGAAAGTTTTTAACAAACATAGAAGAAATGCATGATGATTTTTCCAGAAAAGATATTTAGAAGATAATGGAAATGTTTGAAGGTGAAGTCTTTTGGAAACTGTTGGGATCACTCAGAGAAATAATTTATGGGCAACATTGTGAATTCTGAAATGTATTTGCAAAATGGCATTTAAGTGAATCTCTGCTAAACTATATCCCTTTCCTATTTACATCTCTGTTGTCTCATGTGAAGGGAACGTTTGAGTTTAAAATTAGTGTAAACTGCTGTTCAGTAACTACGAGTGAAGATGGACAAATCGAAACATAGAAATTGCATATAAATATGCAAACACCAATTTTCACAAACTCACTGACAGATTTGCAGGAATTATAGCTGGAAAAAAGACATTAACTTCTTGTTCTTTCCTGACACAGATTAATATACACCGATTTTTTCCTCCCTTCAAATACATTAATGCAATTAAAAAATAATTATTTGCCTTTTAATTTTTTATTATAATATTTTTATTCATTTATTTATTTTTATTGTCATGATTATGTATTTGAAGTTCAATAAAAGACTATTGTGTTGTCTGTTTCATTTCTGACCATAACTATTATTTAGTTCATTTCATGACAATGGCTGAAAATCATTTTGTCATGGAAAGAAGGGAGATATTGAAAAATGATCTGCTCTAGGGGTCAATTATGTTAGGTGTGCCACCACAATGGAGTTTTCTTTGTAAGTTTATGAAGAGCTCTTTTTTTCTGCTTGGTATTCAGGAAATGGAATAACTTCTTAACTCTTGAGCATGGTTTGAATCTAGCACTAGAAGTTGACTCCTACTTGATTTGACCTAGTTCCTGGTAGAGTATATGTTGATCCAGGACGCAAAGAAAAGACCACCAACTCCAATTTTAAATTAAAGCAAGCTTATATTGTATGCACACGAAGAGAGCTGGCCAGTGGCTGCCCCTCCCAAACACTGGGCTTGGGGTCAGCCCCGCTCTCAGGGAAGACAAGGTTTTTATAGTTCAAAGAGTTACAAAAAAATCTTGGGAACTTACAGCTAACAAGGTCAGACATGTGTAATTCAAAAGCAAGTAGCAAACTAATAATCTACATGGCATTGCATTTCAAGAAGGGAGTGTAGTCAAACCCCACATCAAAAGTTTATGAAGCACCATTAGTTTTAGAGAGAGAAAGTTGTTATCTGGTCAAGGAAAGACAGGCCTGAGTGAGTTCAAGGCCTGGGCATGAATGCCAAACAATTTTAAAACATCAAAATAAGCTCAGGCCAAATAGGAATCCTAGCATTTCATAGAAAACTGAAGTGGGCTTTTCATAACTTTTTGACAGGATGGCTCCCAGTCTTAAGATGGAATTAGGCTGGTTTATCATATATATCACGAATCTCTTGCATCATGGAGACTTTCATAAATATGTCTTGAAACAAGAAATGAATAAATAAGTTCATGAAGTACTCTATTGTCTGCCAATGCCCTTTCTGCATAAAGGAGCTTGTGCATTCTTAACAGGATTTAGAATTTTAAAACACACTAAAACAGGACCAAGAATGAAATGAGTTATTACTGTGATATTTCCAAGATATTTATAAACTTTGGTATAGGTTTTTATATCTTGGTTACACACAGTCTAGTTAGCAAGAAATTACCAACCATGAAAACAGGGTGTTTTCTTAATAAAGACGATTTAATTTAAGAGGAAACATATGGTCAAGAAAGATGAGTAAATAACAAGAATTTCAAAGAGTAGAAAATACTAGAAATGGAGGGATACCACTTGCCCCAAATAGTTATAGAGCATCCAACACACTCTTTGGCTCTTTGAAATTCAACTGAAGCAATGAGGTTTAGTGATTTATGATGTTGGTGGGAAGCTTAGTAGAACTTTTAGAACAAAGTTGCAATTGTGGATCTATCACATGTGACTGAAAATAGCACAACCACTCAAGAAGGGTGTTATTTGCTTCCTTCCTCTTCTACACTCACTGATGGTAATTAAGAACTGAGCTGGGATAACTAAAAAAAAGGGTCTGAGAAAAAGAGGAAGTGTTTGAAAATGCTTGGTGTGTGTTCTCAGTACCCTTTCAGTAAGTGCATACACTGTTGATTTCTCATCATGCTTTCTCCTACTAGGTCTCCTGACTCCTTGCAAAAACACATGCAGTTCAGTCCATGGAGTCTCTCTTTTTGGTGCAAAATTAAATGTTTTAGTGTTCCTCTTGCTAGTGGATGTAGGTAGATAAAAATCAGTGGTCATGTTTGAGTGGGCTTTGTGTTTTGACACTATTCCTTTTTTATTTTATTTTAATTGACACTTAATAGGTGGTATGTAATTATCAATTACCATGTGATTTTTTTTGGGGGGAGGGGTTCCAGGGATTGAACTCAGGGGCACTCAACCCCTAAACCATATTCCCAGACCTATTTTCTATCTTATTTAGAGACAGGGTCTCACTGAATTGCTTAGCACCTTGCCATTGCTGAGGCTGGCTTTGAACTTGCTATCTTCCTGCCTCAGCCTCCCGAGCTACTGGGATCAAAGGCCTGCGCTACCACATCCAGCCTTATGATGTTTTTATTTTGTGTAATGATGTTTATTTTGTGAAATGATCAATTCTGGGTAATTAACATATCCATCACCTTAAATATTTATCATTTCTTTGTGGTAAGAACATTCAAAATCCTCTCTTAGCTACTTTGAAATATTCAATATATTATAATTAACCATAGTTACCCTACTGTGCAGTGGAATGCTAGAGCTTATTCCTCCTAATATATTGACCTCATTTCACCTCATCTCTCTTGCCCCAAACTCCCCTCAACCTCCAGAAACCACTATTATACAATTTCCATGAAATCAACTTTTTAATATTCTATATGTTTGTGAGGCCACGCAAAATTTGTCTTCCTGTGCCTGACCTATTCAACTTCACATAATGTCCTCCTTGTTCATCTACATTGCTACAAATATAAGATTTCATCCTTTTAAAAATTTGATGCTATTCCTAATGGGCCCTGCTAGATAGATCAGATTGGGACTTGGATCAGAAGCAGGAGTACAAACCAGAATTGGAGCAAAGAAAAGATGAACGAATTACATAGAAAAACTCTTCAATTAGCATCCAAAGAAGGTGTTAGTTTGTGTAGAGGTAGTTATAGAGAACTATAATTCCTGCAACACTATTTATAATGGGGAGATATTAGTAACAGTAGAATATGATTAAGTAAATTATGGTATATCCACTTATGGACTTTATGTTATCAACAAAAAATTATATCATGAAGAATTAATAATTATACAAAGGGGTTGGGATTTATGCTCTATTACTATAGCTACCATTATCTGATCAGCAAATCTGATAATGCACAAAAGAAATTCTCAATTGCTCTTTTTTTAAAATATTTTTTTGAATTGTTGATGGACCTTTATTTTATTCATTTATTCATATGTGGTGCTGAGAATTGAACCCAGTGTCTCGCACATACTAGGCAAATGCTCTACCACTAGGTCACATCCCCAGCCCCTCAATTGCTCTTATGATAAAATATAAACTCAACACTGGCTTACACGTTCTTTTATTGCCTCTCTAGACTCAAAACAGCCCTTGCTTGCTTCCCCTCCAGGCTCTTTGTCTAGAGCAGTCCTTTCTTACTGCTCAGGTAAATCCTGCTAGTTCTTCAGATATTGCCTTGGACCTTTCTCCACTAAGGGAAGCCCTCTCTGACTACCCTCCAAGACCAGTTTGGAGGCTGCAGAACTTTGTACTTTGTGCACAATATCACAAGTGCCTGATCACTTCTGACACCACACTATTAGCTACTAATTCAATCCTTCACACATAAAAATGCTCAGTAAATATCAGATGGATGAGTTTTAATATTGAGTAAAAGTGGAAGGATCAATTGTACATATAAGATTATGTTTTTAAAAAGTGACTTTTTAAACAACAAAAAATAACTATATAACAAAATGTTATTTGCATTACCAGATCTGTGTTCCAGCCATGTATTATTTTTGCAAAGAGCAACAAAAAGAGGAAACTGTCTGAATTCAGCATTACAGTTGAGAATAGTGTTTCAAGCATAGTGCCTATACAGCCTCTTGAGAAAAAAAATAAAATAAAATAAAGACAAAACCCAAAAACGGCTGGGGTAGGTAATCTTTGGGTGGAGGGAAGTTACATTTGTATAAACTAAACATATGCAGGCCACGGCAGAGGCAGGCTCAGAGTGAGAGGGGAAATGAAATAGGCCAGTGACATCTGCCTGTGGTGGTGGGGAGAGGGAGCAGGGCCACCCTGTTAAAGAAGGCAAAGCCTGTAAGAAAAGTTGTAGTCAGCCAGGCACCATGGTGCATGCCTGTAATCCTAACAGCTTGGGAGGCTGAGGCAGGAGGAGGCCCTAAACTACTTAGCTAGAGACCTTGTCTCAAATTAAAAAAAAAAAAATTTTTTTAAAGGGCTGGTAGCCGGGCGCGGTGGCTCACGCCTGTAATCCCAGCACTTTGGGAGGCTGAGGCAGGAGGATCGCGAGTTCAAAGCCAGCCTCAGCAATGGTGAGGCACTTAGCAACTCAGTGAGACCCTGTCTCTAAATAAAATACAAAATAGGGCTGGGGATGTGGCCCAGTGGACGAGTGCCCCTGAGTTCAATTCCTGGTACACACAATAAATAAATAAATAAAGGGCTGGTGTAATACATACTAATATTATAAACAAAATTTTAAAAAATTTAAAAAGGGCTGGGGATGAGGCTCAGTGGTTAAGCACCTCTGGATTCAATTCCTGGTACTAAGAAAACAAAAAAGGAAAGAAAGAAAAATAAACAGAAAGAAGAAAAAAGTTATAGTCAGGAAGAGGAATGGAGGGAGAGAAGACAGAACTGAGAAGGAATTCTGAGGAAGTAGCTGGGGTTAACTCAGGGGGCAGCAAAGGACACCAGAAGCAGATGGCCTCCATGGGAATGAGGATGGTCTTGCTCAGTTATATGCATAAGGTGAAAGAGGGAGGCAGGCAGAGGGGACTCCCTGAAAAGCAAGCGGTGGCAGTGGTGGTGTGTGCATGTAAATGGACATGTGGATAAAGGAGCATGTGGGCAACAGGCCCTAGAAAAAGACCCCATAGAGAAATTAAAATAAGGATGCATGCAGCTTAAGAGAAAAGAACATTAGAGTTAACTGGAAAAATTGGAGATGTCAGAAAGAAAGGGGTCAAAGGTGAAGGAAACTTGGGAGTATGGCTATGATGAAGAAATCCACCCACGTGGTGAAACTCAACTGAAAGTTGACACGCATGTGACTAACCTAGTGAGCAAGGATGCTGCCTGGCCCCAGGAAGAACTGGAGGAACGGGCGAGGGGGCGGGCATGAGAAGTTGTTTGTTTTGGGGAAGAGACTGGGTGGAGGTGCTCGTCAGGGACAGCTTCTGGCTTGGTTAGTGGTAAGCTGGGGGCATTGATGGAATGACAACACGTAAGGACTTAAAATAACAATAACAACAAAGGGAGCTGGAGTGAGTTTTACCGATAGAGTGTGGTCTGCTAGGCACGAGACTGAGGATGACTTGCAGGATGGAAGGTGGGAGCACTAATCTTCATGGTTCCAGGGCCCCAGGAGATTTTGTGTAGAGGAGTCTATGGAGCCCTCGGCCCAGCAATTCTATTCTCCTAGAAATCACGTCTGTACTTCTCACTGTAATTATGATTGGTTTAGGAGAGGCAGATCCAGGTGGATTCTTGCCTGGACTTTTAGACTTTGGATTTTCCAAGAACCAGTGCACTGAAGTCAGTTATGTCTGTGTCAAATGCACTAAGTTGTTCCAGGCTTTCTACCGAGTACACCAATGGAGCAGAATGAGTTCTTTCTTACCCAGTCATCAGCAGTAACCGACAGAAGAATTTGAACTGAGACTTCAAACCAGACTGTTTCCAAAAAACCTGTTTCCTGCAGAAACCTTAATAACCAAGTTGTCAGGGGACCTCTCCCCTATCAGTGTGTCTTGTCAATGATCCAGACAGGATGTTTGCCAAGACTTACTGTGCCCTCCAACTAAGGGTGACCTCAGGGGCTCCTGGTTATCATGTCACAATTTTGTACATAGGAAATGATGAAATATACCCTTGAGTGCACATGCACACACACACGCGCACACACACACTACTAAGGGACAAAACATGGTTGTATAGGAAAGGCAACTCCTGCCATTATGGGAGTGATGTCATCAAAGAGGGAGCCTTCAGCTGACACCCCAACAGAGAACAGGTGATATAGACGGGGTCTGTGTGTGGGGGGGGGGCGCTCAGATCTCTGGTTCCAGTCTTTTCTGAAGCTCAGCTGCTTGCTTGTTCCTCTCCTTGTCAAATTCCTTCTTGGATCCATGGGTTAAAGAACTCCTTTGTGCTAACCTAGTTTTGAGTTGCAGATATGTCTCTCATCATCAGATTAATATACAAAACCTAGTCAAATTACATTGTGGGAATTTGCTAAGAAGAATCTAGCAGGTTGGGGAAGAAAGGCACAAACTTCACAGCAAAAGCAGGTGAGTAAGGATTTAGATGTTCAAGGTCCACAAGTTCTTGCTCCTGGCTTTGGGAATATGTTGGTGACTGTTTCTGTTAAGTGCCAGTGAAGGGTCTGAAAAGGAGGGTACTGAGATTATACTGCAAGGCTGGAGCAGAGTGGGTAAGGGTGACTTCAAAGAAACCAGGACAGGGTGATAGGGGAAGCCAGCTGCTGTGTCAGCTGCAGCTCTACTGACCATGACCATGAACATGAGGTCAGACTTAACCACTCACTCAGGGAACTTGTTATTTTGAGGAGAGCTTTAGCTGATCAAAGGGACAGACATGCAACAGATGTGACTCAAGAGACCCTCTGAATATGATAGTAGTTACATGTAGTACCTCGATTCTTCAAGATTAGGACATGAGTGTGTCTCATAAAAGAAAACTGTGTGACACTTCAGTGGCCTGGTAGGTAGGTCATTATATCTACAAACAGTGGGGTGACCATAAGTCCTCATTTAAGACAGTCCTAGTTTGTAGCTACTATTTTGTTGTAATTATTATAGCAACTCAATTTCAAACTGAAAATTATCTTGGTTTGAATGGTAGAGTCTGTGGTTCCCCTAGTGGAATAGCTAAGTTGATGTTGTGCCATAATTGAAGGGAATCTTGGCTTTCATGATACCTGCATAGAATGGGAATGGCAATTGCTGATCAAAGGAACACAAGGAAGAGCGAGAAGAGGAAATCAGCAGCTTTGGGAAGGAGAAAACAAATGAAATTGCTGTCCAGTGCTGCTAAGAAAAAAGAGGATATTACCGGGAATAAACAACATAGGCGGGAAAAGAAATCACAAGCCAGAAAAGAAGGTGCTGAGGCCAGAATGGGTGGATCTGCAGATGAGGCCTGTGAGCTCAGAACCACAAGGATGTGTGTTCCTGAGAAGAGCCAGGGTGACTTTGGAGGCTACAGAAGTGTCACACATGGAGACAAAATGAGTCATGGAGGTAGAACCGGACTGGGTGGAACTCGGGCCTGAGTAATGTGCTCTAGGCAATTGGGTCAACATTTGTCACATCCAGACACCAGAGCTGTGCATAGGTGTTAACGAATGAGTTCAGGCTAGCAAAGCCTGTTTAAGGAGGGAGATTGACACCAGCCAACTCTCCAAGGAAGCCTTGACTCTGATGGATTTGTGACTTTTTACCTTGAGAAATTCAAGGTCATTAGTCAACCCTGACTCTGGAATCCTAAACATTGGCACATCTTAAATGAACTCCTTCACTTGAGCAGACAAGCAAAACAGACCCAAGGGAGCTGAGTGGCTTGGAGTGTCCACACAGAAGGCAGATCCAGATCTGGAATCCCAATTCTCTATTCCCAGGGCACTTCTCAGGGTGACCAAGGTGTACTGTGAAGAATGCCCTTCCAACACAGTGGCAAATCCCGCTTGTGGAAATTAACCATGAACATAGATCAGTAAAAGTCTTGGCCGGGTGTGGTGGTGCATGCCTGTAATCCCAGCAGCATGGGAGGCTGAGATAGGAGGATTGTGAGTTCAAAGCCAGCCGCAGCAATGGCAAGGCAATAAGCAACTCAGTGAGACCCTGTCTCTAAATAAAATACAAAATAGGGCTGGGGTTGTGGCTCAATGGTCAAGTGCCCGAGTTCAATCCCTGGTACCAAAAAAAAAAAAAAAAAAAAAAAAAAAAAAAAAGTGTCAAGAAACCTGGTAGTAAAAAATCAACTTACCCCTCAATTTTCTGAACTTGACCATGATAGCCATTTTTCCATGCAACACAGTTTTGTTTAGAGAGACACAGATAGGAACACACTTTGGAAAAGAGAAAAATACAGTTCTCAGCTACTTTGGCCCAATTTTGCTGGGGTTGAAAATGACTCCTCAGCCTCCAGGAACCTTTGCATTATTGGTCTGAACATAACAGCCACATTCTCTTGGTTGGTAAGTTCCCACTAGGAAATTCCTTAGTATTTTGGGGTTTTACTAGGTTTTCTTGTCTGTGGGTTGTGGATTCTCCATTTGCTTCTCCAGAGTCATTCTCCAGCATCCACACCTTGCTTTCTGCAGAGTGGGCTGACCTGTTTGAAACACATTATCAGGCTGGGGTTCCCATGTCAAATCCCCCTGCACCAGCTTCTAGATGTATTTGAGCAAAGGGGACTTACCATCACCGGACTGTTTACAGAGATATGACCTACCTACCAGGCCACTGAAGTGTCATATGCTTCTTTTATGAGATGCACTTATGTCCTAATCCTGAAAAGCTGATGCATCAAATCTGCACTAGTTCAAAGGAAACAAGGTGCAGCCTGAGACCAGGACATTCAGTTTCTTGGTTCCTGCCCTCAACCCTGAACCCCAGACACTGTCCTAAGATCCTTGTCTCCTTGCTTGCTCCCTCTATTGGCTTGGCAGTTTCTCCCTCCAGGCCCCTTGAAGCTTAGAGATGCTAATGGAACCCCGGCTGTCCCTCATCCTGTGCCCTGCCCTATGCATTCCTGTGGTTCCCGATACTCTGACCGTATGTTTATGAGCAGGCTCTTCATTAAACTTTCTTCAGTTTATGTTTGCCATTCAGACCTTACTGATGCAGACTTCTTTTATGGAGAAGATTGTGGGCTCATTATTCATTCATATTTTTTCATTAAATATTGATTGAGTGCTTGCAGAGGGTCAGGCATGGTACTGGGGTCAGGGGTACAATGATGAGCAAGAACAGACCAGATCCCCGCTGCCTTGAAGTATAGGGAGGGAGCCGGAAAATGAAGAACAAAGGAAGTCAATCAACCACGTGTTGTCCTGGTGTTAGGAAGGAAGGACTTGCGCTCTGAGGTAGGAACGAGCTTGGCATGTGTGAGGAAGTGGCAGGAGAGCCATATGAATAGGTCAGGGGTAGGTAAGGGCCAGATCACACAGGGCTGTGGACTGTGGAGGAAGAGCCCTGGGTTTACTTTGTCTGCCACCTCATACCAGAGACTCCTAAGGCTGTGCCTCCAGCCCAGACTTCCTTCCGGAGCTCCATTCACTCCTGCCTGACGCCCCACATGAATCCAAAGAGAACACTCCTTTCTCCCAAGCCATTTTCTTCCCCTCCACCCTGTATTAAGGAAGCTCCTTATGATGTATGGCAAAGTCAAAATTCTGAGGGCCATTTGTAATGGTCTATCTTGGTTATTAACTTGAATGGATTGAGTTAATCAGTAAAGTACAATTCCGGGTGTGTCTGTGAGGATATATCCAAAGAAGATTGGCATGAGAGTTAGTGAACCAAGTCGGGGAGACCTGCTCTGAATGTGACGGCCCCATTCAATAGGCTGGGAGTCTAGAAATGTGGAAGAAAGGGGAAGTTCACGTTGTGCACGTTCAACTCTTCTTGTGTGGGTGTGGTTTTTGCTGCTGCTGCTGTCATGGACTTGAATCATCCACTCTCCTGAGAGGTTCTAGTCCTTCAGCTCAGACCATGGCTGCCACTGATCCTTCTTGTTCTGAGCCTTCCAACTCTTGGACTGAGTAGTTGCTAGTTTCCTTAGCTTTCTGGTCTGCCAATGGGTCTATTCAGCCTCTGACTATCTAATAAATCCCCTCTTATAATTATGTATATTTTATTGGTCCTGTTCCTTTGGAGAACCCTGAATAATGCACAATTTGAGGACCTCACTAGGCCATTTGCTCACCAAATCCTACTCTATCTCTCCTTTAGCCACGCTACTTTCATTTTGTATCAGTCCCACCCTTCCTGCCTCCCTTCTCACACAGTGGGATTTCCTTGCAAGACTTGCAGGCATGGTATTTCTGAATATGTCATTCCACTCCTTGAATGCAATGGTTCTACATTTTTTTTTTTTTGGTTTATTTTTGGTATTGGGAGATTGAACCCAGGGGTGCTTTACCACTGAGTCACATCCCCCATCCCTTTTTATTTTTTTCTTTTGAGACAGGATCTCACTAAGTTGCTGAGGCTGGCCTCAAACTTGTGATCCTCCTGCCTCAGCCTCTAGAGTCACTGGGATTACAGGCATGTGCCACCACATCCTTTTAACATAAAATTCAAATACTATAATCCTACACACACAAAGTCCACCAAGAAATTGCCTTTGCACTCTCCAGTTCCATTTCTGCACACTCTCCCTCTGAATTCTATTCACTCCAAGAATACTTAGAGCATCATCTAGCCCTGTGAATGCTTTCCTTTGCCTCATGCCTTTGCACACTCTTTTCTCTGCTTGAAATGTCCTTCCCACCATCCAGCCCCCTCCTCTGCTTAGGATGAAGAATTTTGGTCCTTTAGGATTTGGCTCAAGTGTCAGCTTCTGACAGCCTCAGCCTCTCCTCTGTGGTATGTATTACACCCATAAAGCTTGGATTACCCATCTGTTCCCTCAAATGAAGTCCCTTAAAGAAAGGGTGTGCCCTTCATTTTGGGTTCTCCTGCATTTATTTTTGTGTTAAGCTCATAATGTGTGCTCAATGCACGGATGAATAGATTACCATTTCAGAAAGTGAAGGGAGACAAACATTACCAAGAAGTAGAAATGCAGTCAGTAGGATCAAAAGGCAAGGAAAAGTAGAAAGGAAAAAAAAAAGTGAAACACAAACTGAAAAAACAGAAACTTCCCCTGCCCGCCTGCCCAGAAGGCCTTGAAAGAAAGGGAAATGAAAAGGGAACAGTATATGTACCATGAAAGCTCCAGGCACAGGCTGTAGGCTGGGAAACAGAGTGGGGCAACCAACTGAAGGTTGTGTCATGGGAATTTAAACAAAATCAGTTGGTGAGGACTTTTCGTTTGGTGGGATCAGTGAAGATAACAAGTTTATTCCACATGTATGGAAATGGTTTAAAAACCAGAAAGGAAACAAGGAAGGTCTATTTCCTTTGAAAGGACAAAGTACTAGGCAGGAGTGTGCAAAGGCAGAAGTACTAGGCAGAAGTATCAAGGTGTCATCTGAGCAGTGTTGTGCAGTTAGAGCGCTCACACGTGGAATGGTTGGGAATTTTTGTGATAGTAAATAACGTGTAGGGAAGAGCTCTATTCCAGTGCTTTCTCTATAATATGAGTAGTTGAGAGCCTCACTGCTTTGCTAGCTCTTGTGAGCACCCACCTGCAAACCAAACTGAATAAGCTGGAATTAGCCAAGGTCATGTTGACCAGCTACAGACACCTTCTAATATCCAAGCAATAGTTTCTTCTTGAAGATTGATTTCCCATGCACTTTCTCTAGAATTTTTGGTCATTTGAGATCTGAAACCTATACTTTTGGTGAATGTAATTAAAACAGGAAAAATCAATACAAAAGAGATGCTAAAGCACTAGGACAAAAAAGAAGGGGATATTTACTGAGCACTTACAAAATGACAAGCACCACGAAAAATATCCAATTGTTGTGCCCCGCGGCTTGGGACCCCCAAGAAGACCACCAGAGTCCTTGGTCAATGTAAATAACAAAGAGTCATTTATTAGCAAGCTCAAGCTTGGTCCTCCGCACACTCGGTAACCGGTGACGCTAAGAGGACCCGAGCCCAGATTTAGCAGGGTTTTTATAGTGAAATACATACAAGTTAAGGGGGGGCTTCACAGCGCTCTTTTGATTGGTTAACATATAAAGTCACATACAAAGCATTATTTTTGAGTTCTGGGTTAGCCCGACCGCTAGGGGAAGGGTGATCAGCCACCAGGTTTTGCAAGCTAGACAAAATAGGGAACAAGAATAAGTTTTGGGTCAGTCTGACTGCTACGGGAAGGGTAGTTTTTCCAAAAACAACCTGAGGACAGTTTTGGGAAAGACTTATGTTTACACAAGTGTTTGCATTTTTCACCTTTCACAATATTGTTTTTCTCATTTGATTCTTTTTCCTTGGTTCATTTTTTTCAAGTCTAGGTCATCTTGGGAAGATGCTTTAATGATTCAAGAAAACATACGCATAAACAGATTTTCCCTTGTGGTGGATATGAAGTGTATATCGCAGTGATAGGCTGGTCCTAGGCCAATCTGTGATGAAGGACAAGTTTTTCCCCCCCTCTGTTGAGACAGCGTCTGTCCATCCTATCTCATTTCCACCCTTGCTGACTTGTCCTGTTTCTTGGTAACACTTAGTTGCTTACTCATAGGAAAGTATCAGGGAGTGAAGGTCATGCATTTCCAAAGAATATTTATAATTTAAATGAAAACTGGAGCAAGGGCAATGTTTGATTAAGGGGAAATAATTATCGGATGATGAAATTTCAGACACTGCAGGGAAGAAGAGGAATGGTGATCCTTCTGACCCCCTCCTTGTATACTGTGCATGTGATGTGTGCTCCACCCCTCTGTAAATTAGAAACAGGATGAAGAAAATGTTGCTGTGATCTTTTTGCATCTTAGACCATTCACCAGTCTTAATATGAGTTATTTAAAAGAAGCTTCCAGGCACCTAGAGGAAACTGAGCTCCCCGTTAGTCTGGCTGGTTCAATGCTATCTAGAGTTCTATGAATTTCCTTTTCTTCATCTTCCTCATTTATCTATACTCTCAAATTTTCCCAAAGTAAAAAATAATAATAACTATAAACTAAATGCTAATATCTTCCCAAAATTTGTATGTTGAAACCTAATTCCCAGCACAATGGTATTACAAAGTAGGACATTCTAGAGATGATTAGGCAATAAGGGTATAGCCCTCACAAATAGGATAAGTGCCCTTTTATATAAAAGAGACTACAAAAAGCTACCCTGTCCCTCTGCTAAGTGAGGACACAGCACAGCTGCCAATGAAACCAGGAAGTAAGCCCGAGTCTGTCAGTACCTTGATCTTGGACTTTTCAGCCTCCAGTACTATGAGAAATAAACTTCTGTTGTATATAAACCATCTTGTCTATGAAATTTTGTTATAGCAGCCCAAATGGACTGAGACATTTCATGCATTTTGGGAATAGTTTTGCTGGTTTAGCCAAGGAACATAAAAAGGCACCTGAGATAGTTGAACTCTGAGTGGAGAAAGATGCTCCAACTCCAACAAATGCAAATACCTTGATGCATTGTTATTTTGGAAGGTTGATTTGTTTTTTCAGCTTTCAAAATGCTGAAAGTTCATAAGCAGATGAGCTTTTGAGTTTCTGCTAAATTTTGTCCAGTTTTATTGCTTGGAAAGCTAAAATTCCATTTCAAATAAAGAGAAGAAAAGAGAAGAGTGAGACCAGCTCTCTGGCCACCCAATTAAACTATTTGATCAGTCAAGGACCGCAATCAGGGCCCAGTCAGAGGGTACCAGATGGCATCAACAGAATTAGTGTCTGGGGGAATCATGCTAGCATGCGATTCTGTTTGCAGGGCAAGAGAGAGAAATTTCCCCAGGCCTGTAGTGACCACTATTTGCCTGTTTGAGTGGACTCCAAAGGCCTTGCTCAAACCACTTCCTTCCCAGCCTTTGTATTAACACCTAAAACCAAACCAAAACAAAAAAACAGTGTTAATTCTAAACCACTGTATTGTATGTAGACATTTAGAAATAATAACCATCTACAACTAAATAAAACAACTTAGCACCATTTTTTGGTCTTGTGGCTACAAAATTCTAAGCAGTGAATTAAGAGTATGCTATAAAGTGAAAGGGTCATCCCATTTCAAATAAGAAGGAGTCTTTACAAAGGATTTAGTAGAAACCTATTTCTTCAGGGCTGTAGAGACAATATTCCAGGAAGATAAGTTGATGGTCTAAAAGACCTAGGGCTGCCAAGAGTCTGAACCAGAGCAAGAGGCTGGGTTCTTGGTTCTTGGGCTTGCTAGCCTAATCCTATTTCTACTACATCATGGTGCAAAAGAAACAGATTTATGTGGCACGGTTTAGAATGGGAGGATGAGAATGGATAGATTCAAATGATAGATATTTTGGAAAGTGAGATATAAGAAATTTAAGATTTATTGGTAAGCAATAGGGAAGCCATAAAACTTTTAAATGGGAGGATTTGTCTTTAAAATGCAACAGAATGCATCAATGGAAACCTATTTGGCCAGAGAATATAAGACAACAATATCACCCAGGACACTTAGGTGAAGTGCCAATCTTTGGATGTTCAAAGAGCAGTAGATCAAGGGAGCCCCTTGTCCAGGACACTCTGATATTCAAATGCAGAATTTTTAAAAGAAGTATAACTTGCCTGAATCTCAGATACCTCACTAGTTAAGTGGGATTAAAAGGGTTTACCCCATGGGCATGATAATAAAGGGGGATGATGTGAGTAAAATTAACTGGCATATAGTGAAAGTCAATGTAAGAGAATTACTACCCTTTTAACATTTTAAGATGGAGAACTTAAAGGCGAGCCTGAGAGGAAGGGGGCAAGTAAAAATATATTCCTATCTGGCCTGGGAATCCAGTGGAACAGCTAAGAGGAAATGAAATAAGACAAGCAGGACCAGGGTACAGGCAAGATAATTTTAAAGATAATTTTCTTTAACTTATTCCTTTTGATAGACACCAGTCTTGCCTATGTCCTAGTCAAGACCACATTAGACTAGGCTTCGTGTGGTGGGTGAGGTTAAGGTTTGCTTCATATTAAAAATAAGTAGGCCTTTCCACACTCATACATTGCTGGTGGGACTGCAAAATGGTGCAGCCATTATGGAAAGCAGTATGGAGATTCCTTGGAAAACTGGGAATGGAATCACCTTATGACCCAGCCATCCCACTCCTGGATCTATTCTCAAAGGACTTAAAAGCAGCATACTATAGGGACACAGTCACATCAATGTTTATAGCAGCACAATTCACAATAGCTAGGTTGTAGAACCAACCTAGATGCCCCTCAGTAGATGAGTGGATAAATAAAATGTGATATATGTATACACAATGGAATATTACTCAGCAATAAAAGAGAATAAAATAATGGCATTCACAGGTAAACAGATGAAGTTGGAGAATGTAATGCTAAGTGAAGTTTACCAATCTCAAAAATCCAAATACCAAATGTTTTCTCTGGTATAAGGAGGCTGATTCACAGTGGGGTTGGGTCCGGAAACATAGGAGGATTAGAGGAACACTACAAAGATCAATGGGGAGGGAAGAGAGGGGAGGAGGCAAGTGGGTATGAAGGGGGGAAAAAAAGAAGATGATAGAAGGAGATGGATATCATTATCCTAAATGCATGACTGAAGACATGAATGGCATGAATATACTTTGTATATGTAAAAAGGTGCTCTCTGTGTGTATTATGCATTGTAATGCATGCTACTATTATATTTACAACTTTGAATAAAAAAATAAGTAGGCCTTTCTATTCCTTTATATAAAACTATAATTTTGCTTATAATGATAAGAGAATAAGACTTAACAAAGCTTCCAAAGCCAAATACTCAGTGTTGATCTGAAGGAGCCCTAATTAGGAAGGGCTGTTGTAGCTAGCTGGAAGCCATGGGTTCCACCTGATATGTATGTGACGCACCTGTAGGCACCCGCAAACCTGAAGGTATATAACCGGGTGAAAGCGGTCCGAGTTAGGAGAACGGAGAATTCAGTCAGCCGGGCAGTCACTCGGTCGGTCAGAAGAATCAGAGCGGCCAGAACGTAGGCAGAGCGGTTACAGAAGAGAAACCAGATAGAAGAAGTAATGACTGGTCAGAGTTAGGCCGAGGCTCCTGAGGAAGACAGAAGACAGAAGACAGAAGAAAGAAGAAGGAAGAAAGAAAGAGAGAAGAAAGAAGCTCTAGTCTTTCTCTAAGCTAAGCTCTAAGCTCTATCTTTATCTTTCTTTCTAAGACTCTAAGCTAAGAAGACAAGAAGAAATCTTTCTCTAAGCTCTATCTTTCTTTATCTATCTTTCTTTACTCTAAGCTACTCTACTCTAAGCTAAGAAGAAAAATCTTTCTTTCCCTCTCTAAGCTCTAAGAAAGTAGAAGTAAAAGTAGTAAAAGCTTCACTCTGCCTCCGAGAGTTTTCATCCCGGGTTACGGTACCAGGCAGCTTACAAATGGTGGTCCGTCCGGGGCTCGGCAGGCAGAGAAGAAAAGCTAAGAAATAAGAGCAATGAAAAAGCATAGCCTCAGACTCAGTTGAGACCAGCAAAAAGAGTAGAAACAAGAGAGCAGAGCCTCTGACTCAGTTGAAGCCAGTTAAGAATTAAGCCGAAGCAGAGTAGCCAGTGAAAAGCCGAAGCAGAGTAGCCAGTGAAAAGCCGAAGCGAGCCGGCCAAAAGCCGAAGCAGAGTAGCCGGCCAAAAGCCATAAAAAATAAAGAAGCCAGAAAAGCTATACAGAGAAAAAGCCTTGAGCTTTAGTATAAAGAAAAAAGCCATGAGCTTAAAAGAAAATAGAGAATTAAATAGCATGGTAAAAACCATGCAAAAAAAAAAAAAAAAAAAAAAAAAGCCACTGAGCTTTGGCAAGAAAGCCATAAAGAAAAATAGAGGAGAGAAAAAAAAAAAAAAAAAAAAAAAAAAAAAAAAGTCAAAGCCGCTTATGCAATTGTGCTTAACTAGGTGCGTTAGCTGCTCCTCAGCATTAGGCTTCCTTAAAGCCACAGCACCTTCTCAAAAAGGGCTCAAATATCCACCCTTTCAAAAATAAAAGGTGAAAAGCTAGGTAGGGACAAGAAAATAAAAGAAAATAGAGAAAATAAAATAGAGAAAATAGAATTAAAGCACCTTTTTAAACTAAAGGGAAGGAATATGAAGGAGCCCTAATTAGGAAGGGCTGTTGTAGCTAGCTGGAAGCCATGGGTTCCACCTGATATGTATGTGACGCACCTGTAGGCACCCGCAAACCTGAAGGTATATAACCGGGTGAAAGCGGTCCGAGTTAGGAGAACGGAGAATTCAGTCAGCCGGGCAGTCACTCGGTCGGTCAGAAGAATCAGAGCGGCCAGAACGTAGGCAGAGCGGTTACAGAAGAGAAACCAGATAGAAGAAGTAATGACTGGTCAGAGTTAGGCCGAGGCTCCTGAGGAAGACAGAAGATAGAAGACAGAAGAAAGAAGAAGGAAGAAAGAAGAGAGAAGAAAGAAGCTCTAATCTTTCTCTAAGACTCTAAGCTAAGAAAAGCTTGCTTTAATCTTTCTCTCTAAAAATCTTTCTTTCCCTCTCTAAGCTCTAAGAAAGTAGAAAGAAAAGTAGTAAAAGCTATACTCTGCCTCCGAGAATTTTCCTCCCGTGGCGGCGCCGTGGCTGGCCGTGACAGGCAGCTTACATTGATCCTTATGTACTCAAAAGTCTGTTTACAATTTATGAAATTACTTCCAACAGAGATTGTTGCTTAAGGAGACTTTGGTATACTAAATATTCAATCCATCTATTAAAGAGAGTAAAGAAGGAAGGAGGATGGGTGGGAGGGAAGGAAGGAACAAGAAAAGAGGGAAGGGTGGGAGGGGGAGGGGGAGAGAGATTATTAGTGCATTTTCCCCATGTAGAGCTAATGAGGTGGTAAATGAAGGGGCAGGGGGAAAGCTCTAGGGAGGGAAATGTGAGGGCCTTTTGGGAGGTAGAAGTTCCGAACAGCCTTAAGAGAAATTCTTATGCTAGAAAAGGACTTTTAAAAGATTCACATATTTAAAACTCATTGTTCTAACCATAATGTAACAGCATTTTTCAGATAGTGGAGGTGAGACCAATTAGTGGCTTCTGAAGTCAGTTTGCTGGTTTGCAATGAGCCTTTGCAAAAATCTTAATAGACGACAATAGAACAAAGTACATTGCTCACAGGGCTGCTAGGTATGGTTGTGCAGGTTGCACATACTGCATGCTCTAGGAATATGTTATTTGCTTTGCAGTCTGTGTGCATATCACACTTAATTATTTTTTCTTTTGGAGCTTCCTTTATGTGTAGGGAATGCCCAATTCTGTGGGTCTTGATGGCAGCAGGGTCCTATTGTCCTCTTCAGAACCAAAAATGGGGAACTTATTCCATCTCCCTTTCCCAGGAGTCAAGGGTGTAAGCTGATGACCAAATTAGGTCAATTGGATGTTCTCATCAAGAACTTTAAATCCTGAAGAGAGAAGAAGAGATTCGGGTAGAGATTATTCATGATGGCAGGTTGGGGTTGAGTGGCAGAAGCCCACCAATCAAAGATGGAGGGGGACCAGTTTCTGCTAACCAAGGCAAGGGGGCATTCTAACCAGCATTGCCCTTTGGCATGTCCAGCTGCCCACCTTCCTTTGGTTGCTACCGGATGCATGAGACTTTCAATATATTTCCAGTAAATTGCTTAGGTGCATAAGTTTGTTGGAGTCAGTTTTTATCGTTTGCAACCAAAGACTGATAAAAAAAAAAAAAAAAAAAAGTGTGTTTTCTGAATTTTGGATGTGATTCACCTATTCCCATTCCCTAAATTCTCAAGCATCAAAATATTATGATACAAATGAAGAAGTAAAGAAATAGATGAAGAGAGAGAGAAAAGTCCCTGCAGTTTATTTTTTAACACATTATTTAGCAAGAATTGTTTTGGGATAGGTAAAAGAAATGAATATTTCCTTTTATTGCAGCAGATGACCATACTAAACCACTGCCTGTAAAGTCAAAACCACTATTCTGTGATTTTTCTGATGCCCTACTTTGACTTTGACAGGCTAGCATTCTTTAGCATTAAACAGTCTTTTGAGGTATTTACTATTTATTTATTTAGTATCAATAACAATCAGAATATGTGTATGTAGACTGTCCCTATATGGTTCTTCCAAAGACCCCCAAAGGTGCACAGTCACTATGTTTCTTTGACTTTATTTTTTTTGCTAAAGTAAAAAAGTATAATGTCTTCCCATCATGTTCTTTGATGTTGTTTTATTATACAGAGAAAAACAGCAATTGATAAGACCATTTCAACAAAGA
Source organism: Tamias sibiricus (assembly GCA_025594165.1). Taxonomy (NCBI): domain Eukaryota; kingdom Metazoa; phylum Chordata; class Mammalia; order Rodentia; family Sciuridae; genus Tamias; species Tamias sibiricus. The sequence continues at coordinate 70,284,968 of CM046669.1, forward strand.
GTTTATTATCTTCAGACTTTTAAAGTAGGCATTCCAGTTTGGCATAACTTTATTCAGTTACCCTTTCAAGAGAACTTGTGTTTATATTTTGTATTTTACCTGAGGAGAAAAACAGCTCATTTCTCGTACTTAGGAAGTGGTTTCAGCAGCTGGAAAGACCTCAGTCGCACCGTGTGATAAGCAGTCATGGCAGGACCGGGACTTCTGACAATAATACTCAAGGCAACCCACTGAGAGGAGGAACCACCCAGAAATGACACATTACAGTGGCTAAGCTTAAACCATAGGAGCATTTACATCAATCTGCCCTGATGCATGATGGAAAGCCAAGGAAGTCACACTCTCTGGTCTTCATGCATCAAACAATTTCATATAAACCATCGGTGATAGCTCTTTGCAGGTGGATAATGACAGTCTCAAAACTCCCAGAAATTTAGCTAATTTCTTGTCACAAGAGTCTTGTGTTTTTCCCCTTCTTTTCATTTTCTTCACCTTTTGAGCACGCTCCCTGTTGCCCTGCCCTCCTTCAGCTGTGGTGCCTGGTGTCACACCATGTTGGACTATTTCCAGTAGTGGGGACTCTGTCTTCTGCCTCTACCTTTAGTAGTCTCTGGCGCTCAGTCTGCAGCCCTCTAGCCCGATTTGTTTTATATTCATGTACTCTGGAGGCTCTTCTTTCTATGTGGCTGAACTTGAGTGCTGAGACATTTCTACTTGAATATCTGAATTGGGTGGAGCCTGGTGGGTCTGCATTGGTTATACCCTCCTGCAGTTTTCTGCTACCTTGCCAACTTGCTCTGTGCGGTTCCACAGGGCTTGGCCCAAAGTGTTTTCACTGTAAGCTCTCTTCTCAAGTGTTTCACCTGCTCCCCTGGTGGGTTTGCAGGACCATCAGTCCATACTAAGAAGACAATCCAGGCCAGATGCTTCCCCTATGCCCAGGGCCTATAAATCTAACGGCCCACTTGACATCTCACCATACCTGGGTTTCAGACAATTCAAATTTGTGTTCATGAAAACTGGATGTCTTCATGTCCTTTGTTCTTAAATCTGTTGTTCCTCAGCATGTTTTATATGCTTTGCTGGTAATACCCAGAGTTGGCCATCATTCAGGACACTCCCTCTCCCTTCTGCTTCTCTCTCATCTCCCTGAACACTTTCTGCTCCCTAGATAGGGGTCTCCTTAAACATGAATCTGGGGCATCTTCTTATGGAAAACCCTCCAAAGGCTTCCTTGTATCTCCAAGATCAAGTCACAAGATAATGCAGCTGACAAGGCCCTCCATGTCCCCTACTGACCTGTCCAGGCTCCTATTGCACTTTGTCATTATCGCTCACCGAGTTCTAGCCACATAGACCTTGCATTGGTTATTCAGATATTTCAAAGTTTAAGAATTAAAATTTTTAATAAAACAAATAAAAATATAACAATTTCCCTAAAACATTGCTCCTCCATTTTGTGTACCCCTAGAGATGACTATTTTCAACAATTTTGATTCTTTGAGTAATCATCATCTCATCAGTAAATTAACATGCTCATATTGCTACTTCTTCATTTTCCTGTTTTAAGCATTATCTATTGATTTCTGAATATGAAAGATGAAGATTTAGTTCCCTGTCACGACCAGCCTCCTAACCTTTGTGGATACTTCCTGTCTCCTTTCTTACATGAACTATAATTGCAGTTAGGTTAACATATATTATTATTATTCTACTTTGAGCTGAGTCATGTAGTAAACTAAGCCTCCCCACCCCTGTGTGTGTGTGTATGTGTGTGTGTGTGTGTGTGTGTGTGTGTGTGTGTAATGCTGCAGATCAAACCCATGGTTTCAAACATGCTGGGCAAGTGCTATACTACTGAGCTGCATCCTTAGTCCAAAGTTGTCTTGTTTTGTTTTGTTTTGTTTTGGTACTGGGGATTGAACTCAGGGGCACTCGACCACTGGGCCACATCCCCAGCCCTTTTTTTTGTATTTTATTAGAGACAGGGTCTCACTGAGTTGCTAAGTGCCTCGTCATTGCTGAGGCTGGCTTTGAACTCGAGATCCTCCTGCCTCAGCCTCCCAAGTGCTGGGATTACAGGTGTGCACCACTGTGCCCAGCTCCAAAGTTGTCTTTTTTTTTAATATATATATTTATTTTATTTGTTTTAGTTGTACACAATGCCTTTATTTTTACGTGGTGCTGAGGATTGAACCCAGGCCGCGCACGTGCTAGGCGAGCGCTCTACCGCTGAGCCACAACCCCAGCCCCAAAGTTGTCTTTTTAAAGGGCAATTATGTTCTTTATATGTATCACTAATTACTCCCTAACTTTTTTCACTGTATGTTAATATGACTCAATAAAATCAAACACAGGGATTCTAATAATTTTATCTTCTGAAAGAAACTTTTCCTGGAGATTTCCTGTTTATTTTGGATTTGTACTGGTTTGGGTCCTCCAGAAAGAAAGACACCATAAAGGGCAAGAGCGTTATTAGGGAAAACACCTGTGGAATGGAAGCAGGCAGAGGCAGGGAGAGCATTCACAGGAGGATGCAGTTCTGGCTCCCAGGAAGGGAGAGGTGGGACACAGGAGAAGGGACAGGGAGGACGAGGTAGGAACACCCTCAGACTGCAGTGCAGCTCTGATGAAGCCTCACTACAGCTGGTTTGGAGCCTCATTAGAGAGCCACATTGGGCAGAGCGGCCCAGGCCTCACACACCTGCCAAGTTCAGGTGCTGACTGGGAGTAGCCCATGAGGACTATGGTGCTGGCATGAGAGCCACGTGGATTCAGGAGCCACAGTGCTAGGCTAGCACCAGCTCCTCTCCTCCCAGCAGGTTCTCTCCTGCAGGGAGAACTGAGCAGTATGCCCCATGCCACTCCAGGCCAGTGAGCTCAGTTTCTGCTCAATTTTGTGCCTTCTCTTCTATGGGGGAGCTATCTACTGCAACTTTTACCATCACAGCATGATTTCCAAACTTATTTCTTTACTGTCGACTTCGACTTCTTCCTTCTGGTGGAATACTTTCTGCATAACTTCTCAAGACAGAATGCATGGTAGACAATTCTTTTTGAGAATTTACATCTTGGAGAATCTCTTTACTCTCATGCTTAATTGAGGGTTGGCTGACTGTAGAAATCTAGGTAAGAAATAATTCTCCTTCAAAATGTTGCAGGTACTCTATTTTCTTCTGTCTCCTAGTACTGCTCTTGACTATTTTAACATTACTCAGAGACTTGATCCCTGACTTCGATTATGAAATTTCATGGTAAATTTGTCTTAACACAGTATTCTGAATGACTGGTATTCTTAATCTAGAAACTCGTTTTCATATTTGGAAAATTTATATACATAATTTTTAAATTCTATTTTCCCATTCATATTCTCAATTAGCTTTTCTGGATCTTTACTTTTTATTGCTTTTTTAAAAAATGTCGTCTTTTTAATCTTTTGCTGTAATTTCTGAGATATTTCTTCAATCTTAACATTAAAGTCTTCTAGAGCATTTAAAAAGATCTCTCTTACCATATTTTAATTTAAAGCACATTATTGTTTTCAGACGATATCAGGTGTGTTCAGGGTGGTATGGCCATAGACATTATTGTTTTCAGAAAAATCTCTTTTAAATGCTATTCATGTTTCATGGGAAGAGTACCTTGTCTTATTTTTCCCAAGGAAATTAATGATAATCATTTTTTAAAACAAATTTATTATATTTTTCCCATTTTTTTTTATTCTGGTTAGTTTTCTTCGGCTTTTTTTTTTTTTTTTTTTTTTTGGTACTAGGAATTGAACCTAGGGGTGCTTAACCACTGAGCCACATCCTTTTTATGTTTTAAAAAGGGTCTAACTAAGTTGCTTAAGACCTTGCTAAGTTGCTGAGGCTGGCTTTGAACTTGTGATCCTCCTACCTCAGCCTCCTGAGTCGCTGGGATTACAGGTGTGGGCCACAATGCCCAGCAACTGCTTTTCATTTTAAAATCTTCTTCCAATGTTGGCGATTCTTGGTTGTTCGCTCGTATTTAGCAGTTGGATATTCCAAAGCTGAGTGCAGAGCTGGGATTCACTGAGTGGATGCATGGGATTCACCGTAGGATGATCTGGATATTTTCTCATTTTCAACAACATCTTTAGTTTTATATCTACCAGTTTTTACTTTGGAGTGGATTTTAGATTTTCTGGTCTCCTGTCTGGAGAAGCCTGGCTGGCACCCTTTGGATAATTGTGTGTAGGGGACAGCGAGATCTCAATGTTCAGGAAGTTGTCATTCAACCCCCTTTTTCTTGATTCTCACCCATGCCCCCCAATGTTGCTTGGTTCCCCCCATCCAGAGATCCTTCATTTTACACTTTCTGGATAAGAATCCTCCATTCTTCCACCAGGGTAGGAAGGGACAATCTAAGCTGAAAGACTAGATATGGGAGTCTCAGCAGCCACTTTTACAGACTTTTAATCAAATCTTCAGTTTTTAGCTCTTCCAGAGGAGCCTGATTTCCATTCCCGTGGCCTTTAGGGAGTCTACAATTTATATTAGGTTATTTCTTAACTTTTCCTAGTGCTGGAAAAGTGTTCCATTTTCATGGGTTTTTCTAAGTCAATTACCACATATCTTTTCAGTTCCCCCATTTTTTCTATTCTCTCTCTCTCTCCATTTGTCTTCACAGTTTATTTTAAAACTCCCTGATGTCATCGGTCCTTCAGGAAGGAGCAGAAGCTAACACATATGCCTACTTATCATCTTTAATTGGAAGTCAGGTGTAATGTACTATTACAGCCCAATGAATCTCTTCTTCATAATGACATAACTGTTTATAATTTAAATAAAAAACAGATCCTTAGACAGTAAAAAAATATTGACACATATAAATTGTATTTGCTATCAGTTTCACTTCAGAGATGGTAAAGGAGGCATTGGAATGAGTTTGAGGACCAATGCACTGTACTATGTTGAGTGTGCTGTTTATTATCAGTGCTCTGTCTATAAATGATTACTCCTCAGTTGAAGCATTACTGAACATACAGTTGACTCAGCAAATAATTATCGAAAACAATTTTATGTTTAGTCTGGAATCTTTAACGCTATGAAAAAGTAAAAGTTCCACATTTACATAGTAAATTTTCTCATTTTCATTTCTAACTGTAGATCAGAAAACCATCACTGTTGCTATCTCTGTGCGTGGTGTCCAGTCACCTGAAACTGCAAAGTGCACCAAGCCCCGTGTGTATTGGCTGTGCTTTGGTTAAGAGCTAAAGTTTTAGAGTGAGATTGATGTGATTCCAAAAGTGGACTTAGCTGATTGAACAAAAATTTTTCTTTTTTTGGGGGGGATAGTGGAGATTGAAACCCAGGGCCTCATACATGCGAGGCAAGCACTCTACCAACTGAGCTATATCCCCAGCCCAGATCAAACAAATTTTGATCCTCCTAATCTCACATGCAAAATGGGAATAACAATGGTATTAATTCACAGGACTCCTTAGGGAATTCTGTGAGATCATGCCTGTCAGGTGCTCACCATGGTGGCTGCACAAAGCATTCAATCACACAAGCACAGTGACAACATGGACTCTGGGACGGACCCTTTGGGTTTGAATCCTAGCTACACCACACATGGCTCTGTGACTTGGAAAGTTACTTACCCTCTCTGGGCTTTGGTTTTACTCATCTGTAAAATGGACTTGTAATGGAGCTTCCTGAAAAACTTGTTTTGAGGATTAAATGGATAATACATGTGAAACATTAGGAATACCCTTGACCTCACTGAAAAACAGTTACCAGCGTCATAGAGGGTGCACGCCCACCAGACCATTTCCTTGTTCCGGGATTTTAGGAGATGTGTGTGGAGATTTTATTCACATTCCTTTGGAGCAAAGGTGTATGTGGTACAAATGTTTTTTTGTTTAGTCAGTAGAACTCTGTTCTTCAAAACAAACAAGATCTCGACTGTTACTTAAGACTATACTTTAAAAATAAATCTGTGGTCAGTATTGCTTAAACTTCAGGATACAATTTAAATTCCAAATCCTCATTAGCTGCTTATTAACCCTCACAAAATACACCACCCAAGAGGTCTGTCCCCAGCTGGTTCTATCACTCAGGAGAACCCAAGCACTGCTGCGAGTAATTGTTTACTAAGCTCAGATGAGTAAAAAATGACTAGTTTGAGCCTTGGAGTAACAAGAAAAGATATATGATGGCCATTTTCCTCCCACGCCCCTACATAGAAGCACATTCTTTTTCAATTCTTGATCTGATCAGGAGCAGTATGAGGCTTTCGTCGGACAGCTGGGGTCAATCCTGGCTCATACTAACTGGCTGAGGAACTTGGCACATTACCTGGTGCCTCTGTGCCTCAGGTTCCATGCCCCACCATGGAAAAAAACCCTACTTCTTAGGTTTGTTGTGAGGATCAAAATATAACTTGAGAATTGGAAGCTGCATTTGCTAAAAGCACAGACTCTTGATTTGGGCCTGCAGATGCCTAGTGGGTGACAAAAAACAGGATCAAGCTTGGCATCCCTGCCTTCATTATTGAATCTATCTTTAGATTCCTGCTCAGTTCTGTAAGTAAGCATGTTAATCATCTAAAACTTGGTAATATAATGTTTATTAGTCCTAAATTTACCTAGCCTCTCTTATTCCTCTTCAAGACTGAGGACACCAAGATAAGAATAACTAAAATATTTTCAAGATTTGCAGCTTTTTTTTTTGATACTGGGGATTGTACTCAGGGGCACTTGACCACTGGGCCACATCCCCAGCCCTTTTTTGTATTTTATTAGAGACAGGGTCTCACTGAGTTGCTAAGTGCCTCACCATTGCTGAGGCTGGCTTTCAACTCGAGATCTTCCTGCCTCAGCCTCCCAAGTGCTGGGATTATAGGCATGCGCCACTGCGCCCAGCAGATTTGCAGCTTTTACTATGTCCTATTCCAGACCCCTGCACCTGGAAGTCTTCAGGCAATGCCCTACATCTTCCAAGGTGAGGCTCTGAGGGTTTTGACATTCTACTTTAAGAAAATCAGCAGGGAGTGACCCTCAGAGCACTGGGAAGTAAGAATTCCAGATGGGAACAAGGTTGGATATGTGGTGTCAAAACAAGGGTCATTGTCTGTCAGAGACTTTCCCACAATGCCTTGCTGCCATGATTTCCTCTACTCAGAACCTTCCTGGGCTGCTTGGATGGAAGATTAACATCTCAACTCCATCAGTTGAGAAACTGTGTTTTATATGCCTTACTGAGATTGGTAATTTTACTGTAGTTTAAGCAAAAATTCCCTCCAGCCTATCTATGGGAAAAAGCTAGGTTAAAAAAATAAAGTTTAAAAATCTCGATTTGGCAAAGATCCTCAGAAAACTGACTGGAAAAAAAAAAAAAACTTTTCTTTTAAAAAAATAATTATGACTTTCACTTTGGGGGCAGGATACTGGGGATTAACTCAGGGGCACTTTACCACTGAGCATTATCCTCAGTCCTTTATTTTTTATTTTGAAACAGGGTTTTGCTACGTTGCTGAATCTAGCCTCAAACTTGTGATCCTCTTGCCTCAGCTTCCTGAGTCACTGCAATTACAGGTATAGGCCACTGTGCGTGGCTTAATTATGACTTTTTAGAGGACTCATTTAGGTTAAATCTGTCATTAGGAGTCATTCACTAGAATATATGAAACCCTAAGTTACTTTAAAATGTGATTGCCGTAGATATGGAGTGGTTTAGAAATATATTTAAGGTGCTTCCTGAAAATATCATGCAAGAAAGCATGTCCTAATAATCATAAATAAAATTAACATTTATGCATTGATACATGAGGAAATTAACATATGCATTGTTTTCCAGTGTGCAGAACAAGTGCTTTACTTAAAGGGTGACTTCAATGAGAGATCTCAAAATAAAAAAAAAAGAAATCTCAAAATAAAAGATGCAAGCAAAAGGATGGGGGATTTTGTAAGAGTGTGAAGAAACTGTGAAGACTGTAGGAAACAATAGTCCAGTCCCCTCTCAATCTTTTGGCACCAGTGGAATTGTGTAGGAGACTCCTGGAATGGTGAGGGAACATTCAGTGAAGGTTTTCCCTGGAACTATAAGAAATGTAATCCATAGCTTGCATTTTTTTAACCCTCTAGTCTTTTGAGATCCTTTTCTCTTCCCTATTGAGGTTCCTTCTCAGACAGTTTTGTCTGCCTGCATTTCAAACATCCCAACAGACCCCTTTCTACAGGGGTGGGATGGACTAAGCTGCATATGATGGCCTTCAGCAATTCAGAATTTTCTATGGACCTCTCATTATCTCTAGAGAACATTGCATCTTCTCAGAACTGAAACGTCTTACTAGAATATGAATTCCTGGTAGTCTTCCACAGGAAGAGTCCTTTGATACCCATAGGTGTCCTGCAGAGTTTAGGTTCTGATGCATTGTTTATTCTCCTTAATGAAAAACTTCTCACTCCCCCGCCCCCTACCCATTCCCCCCTACCCCCCCCCCCCCCCCCCCGCCCCAGCCTGCCATGGAGACAAATAATAACTGACGTTTATTTGTACAATGCTTTTGACATTTGCAGGCACTTTTGCACGTATCACCTCTGTTGGAATGAATGTTGATTTTGAAGTCAGTTTGAGACTTTTTCCCCTTCCTAGGAAAAATCTGAGAAATTTAGTTGGCTGTTCAGAACTTGAGTTTCTCCCTTTATAAAGTATGCATGATAATAGCTCTTAGAGGGCTATCATGAAGTTTAAAGAGGCTTTGTACATTGCAAAACACTATTCTTGTCTAAGTGGTCATTCTGAACATAGCAGGTGCTTGATTAAATATTTGCTGGGCCTTTTAGGAGAGCTAGCAGTTACCTTTTCATGGTACTTTGACGAGGATTCCAAGGGTAGTTAGTTCATCTTCAATTTGGAGCTGGATTTCCTAGGCTTGAACTCGATTCTGTCACTAGCTACTTGGGTGACTAGGACAAGTGAACGTCTATAAAAGGGGAATAATAACAGATGGGTTACTAATGTTCATAAAGCCAACCTGCGTAGGCGTAGCTTGTTTAACTAGAAAAATGAGTTTATAAATTCCACTGAATTTAATGATAAAAAGATCTGAGGTGTAGGACTTCCTTTAAAATCACCTAGAGGGATGAGGTATGGGAGGGAAGTGGCATTACAGATGAAAGGTGATTGTCCATGAATTTATAACTACTGAAAATGAGTGATCAGTATACAAGGTTTGCTCTATTTTTCTATTTCTGTGCGTGTAAATATAAAGGTCTAAGCTGGGTGCGGTGGCGCATGACTGTAATCCCAGCACTTGGGAGGCTGAGGCAAGAGGATCACAAGTTCACAGCCAGCCTCAGCAATGGTGAGGCACTTAGCAACTCAGTGAGACCCTGTCTCTAAATAAAATACAAAAAAGGGCTGAGGATGTGGCCCAGTGGTCGAGTGTCCCTGAATTCAATCCCAGGTACCAAAAAAAAAAAAAAAAAAAGTAAATATAAAGGTCTATCTATTTATATGCACATATTGTTTTTGTGGTGCTGGGAATCCACCCTGGGGCCTTGTGCGTGCAAAGCATATGCTTCACAACTGAGCTAGCTCTCCAGCCCTTGCTTCTGTGCATTTTTAAAATTCCCATAATAAAAAGTTAAAAAAAAAAAAAAAAAGATTTCTTCAAAGCACTTCAGGATGCAACAATTTGGAAATTAGCATCTGAAATTTCATTTGTTGTGTTGGTGTCTTGCTTTCGTTTGTTTGTGTTTTCTTAAAGGAAAAGCCCTTCTGTTTCTTGAGAGGAGCAGACAGGGGAAAATATCAGCCTGCCATTCTCAAGAGTAGCTGTTGTCTGACTCAGCCTGCCCCATCCCCCACTGAGGTTTGCCTCTCAGTGGACAGGGTATTCCCCGGTCCCATCCTGGGCTACGGTGACTCATACCTGAAATCAAAGTTTCACATCTAACTGTTATGGGCATTGATTATCAAAGTTGGAACCAAAAGGCAAGGTTGAAATGAGGAGAGGCTATTCACCACCCCTCTCTAAAGGTCAAAACTTTCCTCCAGAATAGATTCTTCTCCTCTGGAAGCCTCTGCATGACATCATCCTAGATATGAACAAAGGGGACGTTTCCTAAAAGTACACTCAGCTCTTCTGTGACATTCATTTTAGGGATGAAAACAGCCTAAGCCAGATACTGACTTGTTTACTTAAAGAAAATGCCAGAGGAGCAGAGAGTTCATCATGCCCCTTTATGACTTAGGTGGGACAGATGACCAGTTGTCTCACCTGGCTCTGTCTTCCCAGGAATTTAGAACAGGATACAGACTGTCCACTGGCTTATAGCACACTAACCAGATCCTTGCTGGCCAGGACCTTCTTTCCATTAGAAGCCGAAATCAGAATCAAAAATCTTGCCCGTTGGGTGCTTCAGGAAGTCCTGCACCTTGCTAGCAGCTGGTAAGTGAGATGAAACCTATTTACCTCCCCCCCGGATTCAGTCTCCCTCTTGCTTCTCAAATCGAAGAGACAGAGGTTTAGCGAGGCAAAACAACTTCCCTAAAGTCATACCCATCATGGATGGGTTGACTTTGGGATCACCTTTTTGCTGAACTCAAGGAATCTAGAAATTCTATGTTCTACCTAGAATTTAAAGCTAATGACCTAAAGATAAAAATCGAGCCTTCAAGAGAAATGTGTAAAGGTTAAGAGAGCAAGAATATTTGCCCATATTTTTCATGCCTTGAATTAACTCTATGGAGTTAACTGTGACATCTCCATTTTCCCAGGAAGAGAATGAAGTATAGTTCAAGGTCATAGAATCAGTGAATGGCAGAACTGCAAATCAAAGCCACTTTTCTCCATGCTCAAAAGCTGTGTTCTTTCTGTTTCACTGGAGAAAAAGAGTACAGCCTATTTATGGAAGAGATTATTGTAAAGGCGTGGGGGAGATAGGAAGATCTAGCATGCAATTGTGTGCATCATCTCCTTCATTTTCCCAGCATCCTCTGTGGCTCCTCCCCATTTCACTCCTCTGTGCTTTTGCTCAAAATCTCTTCACCCTGGGTGGTAATTTCTTCCCTTCTCTACTCCTTCATGATCTACTGAAGGCTCATCTCAGATGTCACAGGCTTTCTCTGATCTTTGCTGTTACAGTTAGTCCCTTTATCCTCTGATGGTGATTTGCACATAATTTTGTATTATAGTTATTTTTAAATATTTATCTCTCAGCAGATTGTGAGCAGCTTGAGGCAAAAGACAGGGTATAATGATTTATATTTTTCACTTAAAAATGATGAATTGTGACATATGTAGAAAATAATCAAATTAGTACTACATTATTAATGAGTTTGATATCATTAGGTACCCGTGTACCCGCCTCAGGTCCCATGCCCTTCTCTACCCTGAGCCCTAACTGAGCTGTGCACTATTTATTAATTTCCTTTGAGTTTTTGCTATGTTTGTATGAATTCCTATGTGTAGTTCAGCTTTCTGTTGCTGTAACATCTGAGATGATCATCTTGTAAAGAGGAAAGTTTTATTTTGACTCATAGTTTTGGAGGTTCCAGTCCATTATTGGTCCTGTTGTTCTGGGCCTGTGGTGAGGTAGCACAGCAGGATGGAAGCCCATGGCAGAGCAAAGCCACTCACCCCATGGCTGGGATTTGAAGAAGAGAAAGAGAGAGAGAGAGACCAGGGTGCCACAATCTCCTTCTAGTCATTCTCTTGATGACCTCAAACCTCCCACAAGGCCTCCTACGGGTTATACCACCTCTTCATGGCTCCATGCTGGAGACTATGCCTTTAGCACAAGCACCTTTGGGGGACAGTCCAGATCTAAACTGTAGCACTAAGCATTGTTTCCCTGGCTTGATTTCCAACTTTGTGGAAACAGTGAAGCTGTTTATGTAAGCATTTATCTGTTGCTTGCTTTTTAAAAAATTGAGGATTCATTTCATATTAACATGTAATTATACTTCATTCCTTTGTGTTATTCGTCTGATGATGCATAGTATTCAGTGATAAGAAGACTGAGATTTATTTGTCCATTCACCTATCAAAGGACATGTAGGTTGTTTCTGATCTTCTTGCTTTCTTTTTTTTTTTTTTTTAATTATTTATTTATTTAGTTGGACACAATGCCTTTATTTTTATGTGGTGCTGAGGATTGAACCGGGGCCACGCATGTGCTAGGCGAGCGCTCCACCGCTGAGCCACAACCCCAACCCTTATCTTCTTGCTTTCTTAACAATCCTGTGTCAAGATTCTTCTGTGCTACCCCCCCCCCCCCCCCCCCGTGCAGGTGTGAGAGATTCTCCAGGGTCTGATTTTATGTATATGGCTTCCTAAGTTTAAAAAGGCTTTCCTCCAGTTATAAAAACAATTATTAAACACTTATTATTTTGCTTCTGATATTTGGGATTGTGATCTACCTCTAATTTTGTCTATGGTATAATGTAATAATTCATTTTCTCCTTCATACCAGCCCTTTATAATGAATAGTCATCTCTTCATGAGATTTGCAGTGTTGTCTCTGTCATATATCAAGTTTTCACTTGTTTGATTTGGGCTGTTTCTTTTGCACTGGGCTGTTTTTCTAACCATGTGCCAATACCACACACTTAGATAATTACCGTACATCTATATATTATAATAACTCTGATAAGGTAAATATTCTTTCCTTGTTTATCTTATTCAAGAAAGTCTTAGCTATTTTTAGATTTCATGTACATATATTTTAGAATAAACTTCATGTTTCATGATAAAAACATAATATCATTGCAAATACATTTCATGTATAGATGAACTTTGTAAAAGTTATCTTCATTTTAATACCAAGTATCCTAATCCTTGAACACATTTCTCTTTCTTGAATTAGGTCTTCTTTGAGATATATCAATATTTTATGACATTATGCATAGGGTTTAGATGTATATATTTTAAAAATTTATGCTTACTTTACAGTGTTTTTCTTTTAATAAAGTCTTTTTTTAAAGTACATTTTCTAATTCTGTTATTGGCATTGAGACACGTATATAATAGTTGGGTATTGATCTTATTAAAAAAAAAAACTAGCCAAATCATTTGATAATTTCCAAGTGTATGCTTGGAATGGACATGTCTAGCAGAAGATAGAACCTTCACACTTGTTTCTTATTTTTAGAGTAAGAGTGATCATAGTGTGAAAAGACAAATAGAAGCCCCTGAAATCATGAGGTGAGTGGTGATCAGTGCCCCTTATGAAGACGTACAGAGTGTAAGAATCATCCCTGCCCTATCCATTTACTTTACCAGTCTAGCTTCTACGAGAAATTGATGGATTATGAGAATGACAGTGATCTACTGCAAACTTAACCAAGTATAATCACCAACTGCAGTTGGTGGGCCAGGTGCAGGATCTTTACTAGAGTGGATTAACACATGCTCTGGTGCATGGTGTGTGGCTGTTGATCTGGCAGATGCTCTATCTTTGGTGAGAGTGAGCCTATGCTACCGCAATTCAAATATTCCTTTGAACACCACTGTTCAATGAAACAGTATTCAGCTTTCAGAAAGAAGGAAACTCTGACACATGACAGAGCATGGATAAGCTTTGAGGACATCATGCTAAGTGAGATATGCCACAAAAAGATGAATACTATATAATTCCACATAAGTGAGGAACCTAAAAAGGCCAAATTTAGATACAGAAAATAGAATTATGATCTCCAGGGGGCTGGGGAGGAGTGGAATGGGGGAGTTTATTATTTAATAGGTACAGAGTTTCTGGTACAATATGAAATGAGTTCTGAGGATGAATGGTGGTGATAATTACACAATATGATAGTCTCAATCACATTGAACTGTACACTTAAAATAGTAAAAATGGCAAATGTTTATTGTATATTTTAATTATTCTTTTAGTGCTGGGGATTGAACTCAGAGCCTTGTGTATGTTAAGCATGGGGCCAATCACTGAGCTATGTCCCCAGCTCTGCACATTTTATGTTAAGTATATTTTACCACAGTAAACCAAAAGGAAAATTAATGTGTTGAGTTATTGAATTAATCCCTTTAGAGCTGTGATAAGGAGCATTATTTTTTAGATTTATTTATTTATTTTTGCCATGCTAGAGATCAAACCCAGGGCCTTGTACATGCTAGGCAAGCACTCTACCACTGAGCTACAGCCCCAGCCCTGGTTGCACTATTGATGACAGTTTTCATCATTCTCTTTGTTCAAAACATTTTCCAGTTTCACAGTTCTTTCCAAAGAACAGAGTACACTTCTCTGCCCCTTGTCAAGCTTAGCCTAGATTAGCTGAGCTCCCAGAAGATCTGCAGATGCCTGAGTGGTTGTAAATGACTCGTTTAAAATCACTGAGTTTTGGTGTGGTGTGTTTCTCAAAATACCCAATGAATTTATGTCTCACCACCCTGCAAGTTTTAAGACAGTATCATTAATGCCTATGTACATCTTAAATGAGACTAATACTAATGCAAATTAAAAAGCATATCTGTATTACCCTAACTTAGGAAATAAGCATTACTAAACATCTTTTCACATTCCTTTCCCAGAGCTAATTATGATCTAAAATTCATTATCACTTTCTGACCCTTCTTTATAATCTTACCAAAGTTTTATCTATCCCCAAACAATAAATGTATTGTTTAGTTTTTTCTTATTTTTAATATTTTTGTAATTGGTTTGGTACAAAATCATGTTTTTGAAATTTCCATAGTGACTGAGGAATTTTTTTATGCATTTTTCTTTCCCTGGTAAATTATCATCTATTTCTGTTTCTTCATTTGTTGCCCTTCACATGAATAAAATCCAATGTTAATGCATAATTTTGATTCTCCTTCCAAATCAAATAATCTTAGGATGCCTTAACACTAGTCTCTCATACTCATAGTTCCATGCTATTGTTGTCCAATAATTCTGTTTGTTTGATTTGGTACTGGGGTTTAAACCCAGGGCAATTTACTACTGAGCTACATCCCAACTCTTTTTATTTTTATTTTGAGACAGGGTCTCTCTAAGTTTGTGAGGCTGGTCTGGAATTTGTGCTCCTCCTGCCTCAGTCTCCCAAGTTGCTGGTATTAAAGGTGTGTACCACCATGCTGGGCATTGTTCAGTAATTTTTAACTTCACACATTGCACATTATCTTGGTTCCTATAGTCTGATGTTTAGATTTCCCCCAGGATTTCCCACACTTATTTACCAGTTTTTCTTGTATCTCAGACCTTCTCACTGTAATCATTTCCTTCTTCTCAAAGTCTATATGTTTTTGTGATTCTGTTCATGGCAAGCATCTCAGGTTTTGTTTTTCTAGAAACATCTCTGTTTTACTCTTTTTCTCAAATATGGTTTCTCTGGGCAGCCAATTCCAGGTTAATAGTCGTGTCTCATAGCATTAGTATTAAAGATACTAATCTATGGTTTTCTGCCTTTCACTTTTACTGCCGAGAAATCAGCTGCTCATTTTATTTTCATCTTTTGAAGATCGTCTGTCTTTTCTCTATAGCTATTTTTAAGATATTTTAATTTTGATATTTTGAAGTTTAATGATTATATAAAGATGCATTTAAAAATTATTCTGCTTGAGATTTACTAGACTTGCTGAATACATTGTATCAGTTCTCAAAATTCTCAGACTTATCCTTTCCAGTATTGCTTCTCTCCTACATTCTTTGTTAATTGCTTTTCTGAACTCTGACTCAATGTAACTGTATGTTGGACCCTCTCTGCTATGTGTAGTTTCTATTATTTTCCTTTAAAATTTTTTGCCCTTCTATGGTTTACTTTGGACAATTTATTCAAAGATACATTCCATTCCATTAGTTTGCTCCTTAATTATGTCTAATATGGTGTTTATTCTTCAGTTTTTCTTTATAGTAATTATTTTATATGATAATTGCAATCAATGGTTGACATATTTTTAGGTATGATTCCATTGTTTTTTCTTTCTGACTATTCTTTCTCACAATGCATTTATTATTCACTTTATAATTTTTGAATGTGTGCTCATGCTAATTGAAATTCTACTGTAGGGATTATTTAAAACCTAGTTGATTTGAGAGTAGATATTTCCAGAAAGTATATGTGTTTGCTACTGTCTGGCATTAAGAACATTATTAAACCAACTCCATTTTAAATTAAAAGTCTCTTCTTGTGGCATTTCAGGCTATGCAAACATTCCCCACTGATTGGTCAGTAGCCATGAATTTCAGGAAGAATTTTAAAAATCGACCATAAAAATCATACATATTCATAGATATGGTGTGATTATTATAGGTGTACAATATTTAATGACCTAATCAGGATAAGCCTTTTTATCTCCTCAAATATTTATAAGTTCTTGTACATGCTAGGCAATAGCTCTACCATTGAGCCATAGCTCCAGCCCTGGTTGTACTATTGATACCAGTATTTTACTGGTCTTTTTGAAGAAATCCTTTCTCCTAGCTTTCTTGAAATATTCCCTACATTTTTATTATCTATAGACATCCTTCTGTGCAATAACACACCAGAACTTATTTCTCCTACCTAACTGTAACTTAGTGCTCAGGGATCGGTTTTTTCTAGTTTTTCCTACCCTCCCCAGCATCTGGTACCCATCATGCTACTCATGTGAGATCAATTGTTTTATTGGTTCTTCTTAGTTATACATGACAGTAAAGTCCATTTTGATATAAATTATATAAGTATGGCATATATCTTAATCTAATTAGGACTCCAGTCATGTGGATTTACAGGATGGTAAGATTCACTGTGGTGTAAGATCAAATTTTTTAAGACTCTACAAATGAGTGAGATCTTGCAGTACTTATCTTTCGGTGCCTGGCTTACTTCACTTAATATAATGCCCTTGGGTTCCATCCGTGTCATCACAAATGGCAGTGTCTCTTCTTTTATGACTGAATACTCTTCCGTTGTGTATATTGATTTTCTTTATCAGTTCATCTGTTGATGGGTCCTTAGGTTGTTTCCATATCTTGGCTATTGTGAATAATTGTGCACTGAACATAGGAGTGCAGGCAGATGTCTCTTCAATATATTGAATTCCTTCCTTTGGATATACACCCAGTAGTGGGATAGCTGGATGCCTCCATAATGTTTTCCATAGTGGCTGTATCAGGGAGAATTTTTAAACATCCAGGGCTGGGGGTGTAGCTCAGTGGTGGAGTGCATGCACCATCCAGCATGGATGAGGCCCTGGATTCAATTCCCAATGCCATACTAGTGAGGCCAGGAAGGTTCCAGAGTTAAAGCAGAAATAAACCTATTTTTTTGCTCTCTGCACTGGTGAGGTTTTTGCTTTTTCATTCCACCCTTCTCTGGATCCGTATTTTGGGGGCTGGGGGACACTCACTGTGTTGACTCCTTTTCAAATGGTGCACAAGCTTATTTCCTATGTCCCTAAGTAAACCTGTTCCAATATGATTAAGAGATTGCTAGATATTTCTGCATCAGCCACAGCATCATTTTTTACTTGCCTCCTTGAGCTTTGTTTTGTTCTTGTGGAAGCTTCTTAATTTAATATAAACATATCTGTTTATGTCAAAACATTAACTTTCATATTTTATCGAAAAATTTTAGCTTTTATAAACAGATTTTCCTAGAAGTTGGATTCATTTAATTTTATAATCTGCTCTAGAGTCTTGCACGGTGCCTTTTGCATGGGAGGCCCTTACACATGTTCTAAGGGAAAGTGTGATCCTGTTTTCCCTTGTGTCATGTGAATTCCATCTCTCCAATCAGCCACTATTTTGCATTTCTTTTAGCATCTATCTTAGTTCCACGCACTTGCTTTTTTTTTTTCTTCTGTTTTCTCTTTTTTTCTTTTCTTTTTTGATCCTGGAAATTGAACTCAGGTTGCTCTACTACTGAACTGTGTCCCACACCCTTTTTACTTTTTTATTTTGATACATGGTCTCACTAAATTGCCAAATCTGGCCTAGAACTTGTGATCCTCCTGGCTCAGCCTCCCAAATCACTGGGACTATAGGTCTGCACCACAGTGCCTGGCTCAGTTCCATGCACTTGTAAAGGACTATTTATAGTGGTTGTTGAATGAATATGCAGGTCCTTTTCATATCTCTCTGTTGAGGGAAGTTTTGTACAGTAATTGTTCTCAGAAACCTGTTTTATATATTAGTCATCCTTATCTGTTTTTTCACATTTTTTTTTTTTTTTTTGTGGTACCGGGGATTGAACTCAGGGGCACTCGACCACTGGGCCACATCCCCAGCCCTTTTTTGTATTTTATTAGAGGCAGGGTCTCACTGAGTTGCTAAGTGCCTTGCCATTGTTGAGGCTGGCTTTGAACTCGCGATCCTCCTGCCTCAGCCTCCCAAAGTGCTGGGATTACAGGCGTGCGCCACCACGCCCGGCTTTTTCACATTTTTATTGGTGCATTGTAGTTATATATTATAGTGGGATTTGTTGATACATATTCATGCATGCACCCAATATAACAATATAATTTGGCCATTATCATTCCTCGGTAGTCATCCTTACATTGACAAGCACCCATTCAGTCTAATCAACACCTCTTCTCCAAATGTTAACCTGTTTTCTTCATTTTGCCCTTTGTGAATATGGGGAACAGTTGACTGACAATTGTATCATTAAAAAACAATTGCATCTTTAGATTCCTAAATAATATGTTAATATGGCCCTTTAATATCTCTTTTCTAGGCTAAGCAACTTCATTCCCCCAGTGGTAGAAATTTAAATATATTTCTAAGTAGAGTTGGATGTGAAATAATTAAAGCTTTATTTCTGACAGTTCTTTGTCAGTCAATGTATTCTGGTAGAAATTGAGGTTGTGCTTAGTGAAGACTTGGGTAAGTGGCTTGCCTGCCAGGCATCATTGTGCGTCATTAGCTCCTGGGCACAATGGTTCAGGTAAGCCAGGAAAAGAATGCAGGCCGGTGCTGCTCTGTGGTCAGCCCTTGACAAGAGCTGCATCCAGATTCTGTGAAATCTGTGAAATGCTGCACAACTCTTACCGTTGCTCACCACTGCAACTTCCTGCTTTCCTGCCCAGAATGCACATGTCTGAGACCTCAAGTTGGCTGGCGTATGTCTGGCCCCGAGTCCTCCACCTCTGGTGAATGAGGAACTTGGCCAGGCAGAGGCTGATGGAAAAGACTGTTCTTTATATTCCTCCTTGCTGAGGTTTTACCCCTAGCCACTTATTTTGTGGTCATTCATTGATGAGTATTTGAGCAATCGTCATGGCATTTTGGGGGACCCTGGGCAGCTAGCTATCAGATATGCAGAAACTTCTATAAAAATAGAAGTGAGTGAGACTTCATCGAATAAAAAGAAGGTCCATTTTATTTTGCCTGTTCAGTCAGATAACCACCCGACCCACTAGCAAGATTTAACTCCTCTGATGTGCTTAGATTTTTGCTTAGGTCCAAGGTGAATATATATTAAAAAAAAAAAAAAAAAAATCCAAGCCCTGCCTTCTGGAGAACGACTCTTGATAAATGAATTTCTGAAAAATAATTCATTAATTGATTCAGTGAACAACTGTTGGGTGCCAACTATCTGCCAGGCACTGTGCTAGGCATTTAGGATACTGATGTAGATCACTGCCATGGGAAACATTTATTCTAGTTGAGCACAAATACATTTTTCTATTAATGGGATTAGGTTTTTAAATGCCCTGAGGGAGACTATTACTTAAGGAAACTTGATAGTGAATTCTTTTGAAGAAGAAAAGGAGAAAAAGAAAGACCCTTCCCAGGCCTGTGCCAGGCCTCCACTGGTGGTGGAGGGCAGCAGCAGGTGCTGGACAGGGGCCTGTGTTGGGGGAACAGGTGGTGGAGAAATTGGAGGCAAGGTGGCAGCAGGGCGCCGGGCCATGGGGAATCTGAGGCTCCCACCCCAGTGAGTGTTCCATTGCCCCACAGGACTTCACTTACAAGTCACAGACTCAAAGATCAAATTAATAAGAAGCTTAATGGAAACCTTAGGTGCTGGAAACTTCTGAACGTGACCATCCTGTTCATCTACCCATGAAGCCAACCCTGCACAGAGCTATTCACTTGTGTATTATATGGAGACAATATCTCTCCTGCTACCTTACAGCTCTTTGATGGCCAAGTGAGGAGTGAGAGGTACTGAGAACACTGGAAAGTACAGTACTGTATTGATGTAAGCCATCATGTATTTATTTATTTATTTATTTAGTACTGGGGATTGAACTCAGGGGCACTCAACTACTGAGCCACATCCCCAGCCCTATTTTGTATTTTTTAATTTAGAAGCAGGGTCTCACTGAGTTGCTCAGTGCCTTGCTAGTGCTGAGGCTGGACTTGAACTCGCAATCCTCCTGCCTCAGCTTCCCGAGCCACTGGGATTACAGATGTGTGTCACCACACCTGGCTTAAGCCTAGTTTTGCACACCCAACATCATGTTGGCTTACCATGAACCTCATGTGTGCATGGGAACTTAGATTCCAGTAGTAGATATTTCATTTACCAATTATGGAAACAGGTGCCACTACACAGTTCCTTTATCAAGGGGCCACAGAACAGAGAGACTCTAGAGAGGCTCCAGGCTTGGCCTTGCCTAATTAACTCTGTATTCTTCTTTTATGTATTATAGGAAAACTCCATAAAGAGGTTTAAACCTTTTTATTGAAAGTTTTTTTCATCTTGGGGAATGGCATAATATAATAGTTAGTTAGACCTGGATTTGAATCCAGATTTACGGTGTCCTAGCTATGGGGTCTTGAAAAAGTTACATAAATAAATCTATCTTTATTCAACATCAAATAGGTGAGATCTTAATAGGATTTTCCTCAAGGTTTTCTGTAGGATGGAAAAGGGATGCTAAGGACTCCTTGCAAGGGCAAGCATGTAGCAGTGGTTGCAAATGTTAGCTACTTTTCTCTTTGTAGACTGGAGAGACTTGAAGAGTAAATGAGATTGGGCTGGCTGTTTATTTGATGGCTATCATTCTCAGCAACCAAGACAATGAAAAAGGTTAAGTCTGTCTGTTGCCTCACGCACTTGAAATTTTCCACTCAGAAAAAAGTCTATGGGAAGGGAGAGAGAAAGTACATCTGAAACAATAAAATATCTTACTATGACCCAGTTGAAACTAACTTTCTATTGTTACCAATAGGCACAGTCTGAACATAAGAACATATGTTCTGACCACTGTATAGTGTGGTTCTGAACTGAATTTTCTTCACTCTTTCATTTGTGTACAACCTTCTTCTCTTAATATTTGAAGTTTTCCAAGAAAGAAAACTGCATAGGATTTTAATAATTGTGGTTTAGGGAGAACTTCTTCTTGGCCAGGTCGTATGTAGAAATCATAGTTTGCATACTTGGATGTGCATAAGATTCTCATGCATATGCTTCAAGATTAAATGCTATTGATTCAAGAATTATCTTTGAAAAAAATGGTAACAGGGTACAAACCACCAAAGACAATGCTTTACCAAAAATTTCAAGTACATTTTATTAGAGATAACTAAGGAAGGAAAGAAAAGAGCAAAGTTTTCTGAGTGCCTTGACAAATATATGATGCCATCTAGTGACAAGTTTTCAAAATGCAGGAGCATGTCCGCACCATCCAGATCTCTTTCTATGGCCAAAACAACATTGGAAGATACAAGAATCCACCTTAGCCAAAGCCATGAATGAAGCATCTCACAGAACTGTTGCCTCTGGAGAAGTCATGTGACACATTTCTTGTTTTATGGTCTGACTGCATTTTAACCCCCCAGGCAGATCAATAGCCACGAATGATTTATTTGGAAGTTTTAACTTGTTTTGCATTTCATACAATACTTCTAAAAGTTGGATCCTTGACTGATATGCTTTCCCCCCCCCCCCTGAGATGCATTTGGGTTGTGATTATGAACTTTGAACATTTTAATTTTCTACCAAAAACTTTTCGAGAAGTGAGGGTATGGGAAGATAATTGGAGAATGGGAAACCAAAGTCAAAGTCAAATTTTATTCTTTCTTTCCTTTTTTTTTTTTTTTTTTGTTGTTGTTGTGCTGGGGACTGAACATATCATGTTCTCTGTCACTGAGCTACTTCCCCAGCTCCTTACCACCTTATTTTTAATGCACAAAGCAGGGAAATGTACCACCTACTTGGCTTTTGAGTTTGAGATGACATTGTGTGGTTTTCACTCTTATTCATTCATTCCTTAAACATGGGCACAGCCCGACTCTGGGTATCTGTGATAAATGGGAGTGACATCATCCTTGCTCCCGGGCAACTTTTACAAAAGATCCCTCTTTCAAAGGGTTGGTTGTGAAATTATGTCATGTATTATGATGGGCTTTGAAAAAGTGAAATAGAATATAATACAAAAGCATGGCCTTGCAAGAGGATATTTCTCCATTTCTAATGATTACCCCAAGGAAGGTGAAGCCAGCAGAAAGGAACAGTTGGAATGACTTACTCTGGCAAAGAGAATGTGTTAGGAGAAAACACCAGTGTCCAAAATGAAAGTTGGAGCTCAGGTAGGTGAGCAGACCCAGCCTATTGAGGAGGGGTGATGTGACTACCTGCAGAGATGTTAGGGCTTCTCACAACTGGAGGAGATGAAAATATGGCACCCCCATATATAATTTTTTTGGTCTATTTTGAATTTGTTATTCTGAGACTACAGACAGGCTCGGGTCTGAACAGTTCTACTTTGGTAAAAGGAATTTATACCTATAAAGGAAAGCTACTTTAGTACAAGTATGTGTATCAGGAAGAGGGCTGTTCCAACAGCTGTTATTAACCAAGAGGCTTTTTTATGTCTGACAGGATAATCTCTATTCACCCTCCCATAGCCTGTGTCTTCCCCACCCCACAAAAATCCTAAACCTCTCTGTTATGTTTTTTTTTAGTTGTCAATGGATTTTTTACTTTATTTATATGTGGTGCTGAAGATTGAACCCAGGGCTTCACACAAGCCAGGCAAGTGCTCTACCACTGAGCCACAACTGCAGCCCTCTCTGTTACGGTGTTGATATTAGCTGTCCCCCAAAAGCTCATGTGTGAGACAATGCAAGAAGGTTTAGAGGCAAAATGATTGGGTTGTGAGAACCTTAACCCAATCAGTGTGTTGATTCCCAGATAGGGATTAACAGGTAACTGTAGGCTGGTAGAGTGTGGCTGGAGGAGGTGGGTCCCTGGGGACATGCCTTTGGGGTATATATTTTGTCATTGATGAGCACAGCTCTCTCTTTCCTTCCTGGTGTGATGTCTTGAGCTGTGTTCCTTTACCACAATCTTCTGCCATAATGTTCGGCCCCACCTTGAGCCTCCAGGAATGGAGTTGGCTATCTATAGACTGAGACCTCTGAAACCATGAGCCCCCAAATAAACTTTTCCTCCTCTAATTGTGTTTGTCAGGTCTTTTGGTCACAGCAGCAAAAAAGCTGACTAAAAGACCCTCTTCCTTTCTCTAGCTCAGGATGCTGCCTAGCTTTAATCATCTGATCCTTCTTTAAGTCTCTCCTCTTGTGGGGTGCTCATGTGTATGCATCTAATCGAAGTGGATTTTCTCCTGTTGATCCGTCTTATAAGTCAAGTTAATTTATTGCAGCCTAGTCAAAGAATCTACAAGGGTGGGTTACAGGTCCCTGCAGAAACTTAGGATTTGAAGCAGAATGAATTCTTTGTTCTTGGTCCCATGAATAAAAATAAAACAACACTGATTTGGAGTGCTTGTGGGAGTAGAAATGGTACAGATTGGTCTTAAATTAAATTTGTATTACGGTGGGTCCCCAGTATCCACAGCTTTAGTTATAGTCAACTGTGGCCCAAAACTATTAAGTGGGAAATTCCAAAAATAAAAAATTCATGTTTTAGATAAATTTCATTAGAATTAGAATATATTGTCATAATTATTCCATTTTATTATTAGTTATTGCTGTTAAGTTATTCTGTGTCTAACTTAAAAATTAAATTTATGATAGGTATGTATGTACCATATAGGAAGAAAACACAGCATATGCAAGGTTCAGTACTATCTGTGGTTTCAGGCATCTGCTGGGGATTCTGGAATGTGCTCCCATGTATAAGGAGGACTACCATATTTAACAAGCCCTTGGAAAGCCAATTTTCCTAAAATTTTGGCTTCCCTATTTTCTCTATGAATTATACTCATATTTGTTCTATTTGATTGTACCTATTTCTTCAAGCAAAACCTCATGCCTTTTCTTGCTGAACTTTGGCCTATTTAATTTCCCTTTTCCCCAATAATGACTAGTCTTTGTCCCAAACAATGTAACATGGTAGAATTCATCTTGGCAAGAAGTGTCATACCTTGTATACCAACAGCAAGCGAGGCAACAGATTCTTAAAGAACACGAATCAGGAGTCTATGAAACTCCAATGAATTGCCTGATTCATTGACAAATTGTGGGGAAGAAAAAGCAAATAAGGAGCTTGGTAGGCTCATTTCTTCCTGGTAGGGTCAGCCTCTGCAGACCTCTGTGGCACTGTTGCCTAATCCAGGGCCAGCTACAAAACAGGCACTTAGTACAGATTGTTAAATGAAGCTCTAGTGAAGGATTACATTCCTGAACAAAAGGGCACCGGGCCTTAGGGTAAGCCAGCCCCATTTCAGCTGATTCTTCGTGGGGTGACCTTAGGCAAGTAATTCATCTTTCTCTAACTTAATTGCTTTATTTATGAAATGAAGATAATAAAAATATTAGCATGGTGTTGGGGAGCACAGAAATAATACAGAATTACCTGGAACATGTTAGACACTTCAAAAAATGGTTATTAGTTATTCTGTGAAATTTGCAGACTGGAAATCTTTTAAAACTACTATTAGTTGGGAGTAACTACCAAGATTCTCATCTTGTGGTGAACTAAACTTCCATGAAGGTATAGAATCCCGCACCCCCCCCCCCCCCGCCACCACACCCAATACTGGGGATGGAACCCAGCGCTTCATGCGTGCTGAGTAAGCACTCTGCTGTGGAGCTGCATCTCCAGCCCTCTGGTGCAGATTTTTAAAAAGAGGATTATGATGGAGGTATATAAGCTAATTCACTCAGCTAGTTAGTGATTCTGGTTGTTAGGCAGCATCCACATTTCAAAGCCATTTTATTTCATAATTACAACAAGTAACATGTATGGGATTTTCACCATGTACTAGCCACATACCTATGTATTTTTGCTATCTGAGTCCTGGACCAGAGGCCTGTCTCTGGAGGTCCCAACAAATTAGGTCCAGCCACTTACCCTAAAAACAAAACAGAAAAAGTGATAGTGAAAAGCAGGAAAGGAGGTGTCTTCCCCCCGCCCCATACTGGGGCTTAAACTAGGGACAGCCAACCAGTGGGCCACATCCCCAGCCCGGTTTTGTATTTTATTTAGAGACAGGGTCTCACTGAGTTGCTCAGAGCCTTGCCATTGCTGAGGCTGGCTTTGAACTTGTGATCCTCCTGTCTTAGCCTAGGAAAGGAGCTTTAATCATTATGGTCATATTGTGAAGGCAAGATCAAGTGCCTCAGTTTCAGTCTGTGTTCAGGGCACTAACATGAGCTTTTTGAATTAAATGGAAGAAGAAGTGGGGCAGGGAGTGAGGCATGCATAATTACACAGTCTTAGTCATACTGTGGTCTGGTTGATTGTTATTTCAGTTCTGGTTCTGCAAGGTGGCTTCAGTGGACTCCTTATCACTTGAGGGGGCATTCTCCATTTGCTGTTTAGAATGTTTATCTACCAAACCTGTAATCCTGGAAGGTGGGCAAATCAGTTCCCATGAGGCTCCTGCTCCTGCTAAGGGGATAGAGTCATCTGGGTGATATGCCTGTAAGTCTCTGCTGTTCCTTGAGGGACAAGACAGGTTAGGTAAATTCAGGACTATTAAACATCATATTACCAGTTTTTAGATGAACTTTCCTTAAATGATTAATATGTCTACTTGCAGAACTGAGCAGGAATATTAAGACAGATTCAATAATGAAGGCAAAGATGCCAAGCTTGATTCTGCTTTTAGTTACCCACTGGTCATTTGCAGGCGCAAATGAAGAGTCAATGCTACTAGCAAAAGCAGCTTCCAATTCTCAGTTATATTTTGATCCTCATAACAAACCTAAGAAGTAGGGGCTGTTATTCCATGATGGGACACAGAAGCTGAGGCACAGAGACACCAGGTAATGTGGCAGGGTCCCCTAGTCGGTGTATATGAACAGAATGGACCCTGGCATCCAGGCTAGAGGCCCACACTTTTCCCTGCTCCTGATCAAATCAAGAATTGAAAAAGAATGTGTTTCTATGTGGCAGAAAAAGAAAAAAAAAAAAAAGCCCATCAATTTACTTGACAATGTTTAAATGACAGTCAACAAGTGGTTTGAGGATCTGCAAAAAAACTTGATTCTCATAGAAATGTCACCTATGATGAAGCTCATCATCTGTGCAATTGTTATTTCTCTTTGGGGATTTGTGGGTCTTTACAATTGTATTACTCACGAATGGCAATGGTCTATTGTATTATTGTTAGTGAAAGAGCATATTTAAATTTAATGCTGTCTCCAACAGACATCCTCCCATTACCACACAAGGGTTTAATCTCTTCTGACGTATTTGAAAAATCCCATTGAAAAATTTGAATGATAGGTACTTGTTAAGTAATGTGAGACTCATGGGTGCGGGTACTGAAAGCTTGCTGTAATGAACAACCAGTTTATTTATCCACAGAAAAAGAACTCAGTAAACTTTGGAATTCAGCCCTTCTGTTCTGGCAATTTCTTTTTCTCAGAAAGTTTCTCTAAATACCTGTATCATTAAGGATTTCCTGTTTCCAAAAAGGGTGTTTGCAATTCCTGATGAGTTTCATAGTTCAAGTTTGCAGGGGAGGGTGATTCTACTTGGCTCCCAGACTGGCCCTTCTAATATAAATTAATGGTATCTTTTGTACTATTATTTAGTGTTTTCTAAATGGCAGATAATTTGACATTTTATTGTCAGAGGTGTGTTATTCTCTCTAGCAGAAGAAGAAACTAAAGCAGAGAGAAATTATGAAATTTGTCCAGGATTATCAACTAGAAAACGGTGGCTGCTAAAGGTTGGATCTGGAATGTCCCCCCAAAATCCTGTGTTTTAAAGGGTTGGTCCCCAGCTTGGAATTCTTGGAAAGTGGTGGAATCTTCAGGAGGTGGGGCCTGGTGGAGGTCTTCAGGTCACTGGGGGCATGTCCTTGAAGAGTGGCACTCCAGCCCCTTCCTCTTCCTCTCACTTACTGGCTAGGCTAGGAAGTGAGAGGTTTTGCTCCACCACATGTTCCCAACACAGTGTGCTGTCTCACCACAGGCCTAAAAGTAACTGGACCAACAGAGTGTGGGTGGAACTTCCAAATCTGTAAGCCAAAATGAATTTTTTCTCCTTATAAGCTGATCATCTTGGGCATTTGTCATGGTGATGGAAAGTTGACCAACACAGTAAGGCTGGGGTTTTGGGTAGGCAGCCTGACTCCAGAACCCACTCTCAACAACCCGTTCGCCAGCCCATTCTAAGGAGCACTGAGCTCTAATTTGGAGCACAAATGATCATTGGCAAACAGGAGCTGATGACTCAACAGCATGACCAACACTGTAGGGGATAAAACTGTCATGATGTCTGCTAACACAGTGACACCTTTTTGGACACCCACTGTGTGCCAGTCTCTTTCTTACTTTGCGGTAATAAATGGAGGTGGGTATTCTTAGCCTCACTTTTCAGATGAGTAACTGAAACTCATAGAGTTTGAGGAGCTTGTCCGTGGTCACACAGCTGGTTACTAGTAAATTTTAGGTTGCAAAACACAGCTGTTACTGACTCCCAAATATCAGGTTCTTTCCACTGTGATGTGCTATTAATTTATAGGAGATAACACAGAGTAGATAAAGCTGGAACTTTCCTGGAGTTTCCCCTCCCGCCTTCAAGGACTGTAAGAATACCACTCTGAAGGAGCCCCAATTAGGGAGATGGCTATTGCGGTCAGCTGGAAGCCATAAGTTCCACCTGATAATAAGTATGTATGTGACGCACCTGTAAATGCACGTGAGGCACCCGCAAAGCTAAAGGTATATAACCGGGTGAAAGCGATCGGAGTCAGGAGAAGAATGAATTCATTCAGTCAGTCATGCAGTCGCTCGGTCGGAAGAAGAGTTCGGGTCGGAGAAGAAGAAAAGAATCAGAGCGGCCAGAACGTAGGCAGAGCGGTTACAGAAGAGAAACCAGATAGAAGAAGTAATTCCTGGTCAGAGTCAAGCTGAGGCTCCCGAGGAAGAAAGAAGAAAGAACAAAGAAGAAAGAAGCTCTAAAAGCTAAGCTCCCTCTCTCTCTAAAGAAGAAATCTCTCTCTTTCAAGCTCTCTCTCTTTCTCTCTAAGCTCTAAGAAGATGAAGAAGAAAAAGCTCTATCTTTCTCTCTAAGCTCTAAGAAGAAGAAGAAAAAGCTATCTCTAATCTTTCTCTCTAAGCTCTTTCTAAGAAGAAGAAAAATCTTTCTTTCTCTCTCTAAGCTCTCTCTAAGAAAGTAGAAGTAAAAGTAGTAATAGCTTTACTCTGCCTCCGAGAGTTTTCCTCCCGCGGCATTTGTGGCTGGCCACGACAGGCAGCTTACACCACTCTAAGGGGTCATTCGAAACTTATAGAATTTCTGTTCCAAATATAAAGACTTTTGTATAGTATTTATACTCTTCCATATATGTGGTATTAGTGGGGTCTTTCTGCTTTTCTAGACTGTTTAAGCAGAGTGTCCAGACCAAGCTGGTTTAGCATATTTCTCAGTGTAGTTTGGTGGCAAGCTTGCTGCAATGGAACATGCCATTTTTTTTTTTGTCTCCTGCTGGTCTGTGGGCTCATCACTGGGCAGTGTAGACAACATGGAGTTGAAAGGCCACACTGAGCTTCCCCTTGAACCTCCAGGTCAAGATGAAGAGAAAGGACAGCTTTAAGCCTGGGGGATCCTTGGCCAGGTAATTTACACAAAGTGGGCAGTAAAACAAACACGAAATACACATTTTTAAATGAGCATCACTGTAAAAGATAAACAGAACAGAATGCAATTGATGAAAGCGTTCTTCTTTCCTTTGATCAAGGTTGTTCTTTCCAGAGAAAATTGCTATTGACAGTTCCTTCAGCGTGCTTCCAAAAAGTTAAATAGGTTTTAAAGGTGAATATGGATTGAACATCCTATTTCTTTGGTTTAGGAGAAAATCTCATTACACAAAGGTAAGAACATCTTTTCTGAAAAGGACAGAGAACCATTCATGCACATCCTTCCAATGGACTATCTAGAATGAATTTGTTGCATTTGCAATCTGTTCTCTCCCCCTGTTAGTTTCTAACACTGATATCTTTGATATTGAATTTGTTTCTGTATTTTCCTAGGCATGGAAAGAGTGTTAAAATATCCACCTTGGGTGATATTGGATGAAAGGGGGAAAAATAGAGTATTCTGTCAAAGAGTAACCATAACTGAATGGGGGTTATAGCCTGTTCATAAGACTAAAAAAAGTTGATTAGGATTTAAATACCAAATATTATCTCAACTACCAAATACATTAAAATGGGGCCAATATAGACACAAGACTGGTTACTGTGTATAAGTGGAAACAGTGGTTTTTGATAATTGTCCATGGGCTCTTATGTTTCTGAACATTTGCTTTCACAAGTGCTAATTGCCTTTACTTTGAATTACGTATTCAAGGATGTTTATATAGCAAAAAGCTTTGGAAAAATTGAGAAATTGTCCCTTTCTGGAAGAAAGGGAAGGTTTGTTTATTGTTCACTATAATAAAGACAAAGTTTATTTTTCTGGGGCAAGATCAGGCAGATTTACTGTTCATTATAAAGGGCTTGGTTCCCTAAACTTCCTCTCCTGTAACACAACCCAGTATGTGCCCAAGAATCACCTGGCCCTCTGTGACCCTGCGGGAATTGGCTCAAATTCTGACACTATGACTACTGCTATCACTGTGAGTAGTAAAGTCTTTTGACTCTGACCTAGGAGACTCATGTTTTCTGTCAGTATCCATAAAACTCTGTCATGTTATAATTGTTAGTTTGCAAACAGAGGAAATATAAGACCCTTCAGAGTTCTTGACTATGGGAGCTATAAGAAAAATAAACATCAGTGTCTCAGTGATTTTGTGATTAGAATTTTGTATTCTTCAGATAACCAAGAAGCCTATATGTCACAGGGAGCTACTTATGAGATGTAAAGGATAAGTGCTCAATTAATAAAATTACAATCTTCAAAAATTAGTATTAGCTGTAAAACTGAGTACAATTACTAGACTTCTCGATTGCAGTTTTGTCAAGATTCCTTGGCTGAGCCCACTTGCTGGGATAGGAGGTTTCAGATTCCTGGAAATCACTGGGACAGAAGGGTGCCTAAAGGGAAGATATCAGTAGAAATAGAAGCCAGGCAAGCATCTTCATAGTATGTGAAACTCAAATGGCTAATAGACTGACGTATAATTTATACATACATGTTGCATATAAAATTATGCTCTTAATCAATTGAGGATCCTAGAAATGTCTTGTTTAAGGGGTTATAGCTATTCCTATTTATGGTATTAGCAGTTAAAATGAGAAATTAAGAAATATTTATTAACTTACTAGAAAAAAAGTTACTATAAAAAGTGACATTATCTTATGATTCTGAAAATCTCTTTAATGTCTGGTTTTGTAGAAGATAGCTGGAGTCTCAGCTCTGCTTTTTCATTCAAACTCTTGTGATATCATATGACAAGTAACCTCTGGGGGGGAAAATACTAAGAGTTGAGAATGAGAATAAAAGAGGCCAAGAATATAATCATATTTTCACGAGAACAGCTTTGACTTTGCAGACATCCTGAAGGAATCTTGAGAACTCCTGGGGTCCCTGGGTCACACTTTGAGACTCAAAATAAAACATGTATGCTGGACTGAAAATGCAATCCATGAATTTTGCAAACAGTGTCATACTGATTTTATGGCAGGAATACAACCAGTTCAATTTCTGAAATTTCTGGTAGAAGTTTCAGAAATAGTCCATGAATTCTATTTCCTTTTGATTTTTGGGAAACCAATAAATTTTCAGCAGAGTGGACCATGGGATTCCATCATATGCTTGGGGAATGATTGAGTCTCATACTTGAGAGAATTTTATTTTAGACTCCAGAAATGTGATATTTTGATTATATATTCAAATATTTTTCTCCTTTAGGGATCAGGAATCAGAGCCTCATCTAGCATGTATGGGAAAAAGGATTGGCTTTGAAACCAAAGCAATCAGGGTTTAAATATAAGCATGTAATAGTTGAACAACTCTAGGCAGATTACTCAGCCACTCTGTGTCATCATCTGCCCACCTCATCTGCGCAATGGGAGTAGTGATGATTCCCAGGCTTGTTATAAGGATTCTGTTTATATGTCCAAAGGCTTTAGCCTGATGCCTGGCATCCAGGAAGGCACAAGGCAGAACTTCCTGTCGTATCTTCATTAGGGGCTGAAGGGGCCTTGGCAGTCATCATGATGTGCATTGGCTTCTACTAGGCTATAGCCAACAGCAAAAATTCTCTATTTCTCCAGGCAGCAACTTCCATTTCAGAAAGGCCTATGTAGGGCTGGGGTTGTGGCTCAGCGGCAGAGCGCTCGCCTCGCACATGCACGGCCCGGGTTCGATCCTCAGCACCACGTAAACATAAATGCATTGCATTGTGTACAACTAAAGTAAGTAAATAAATAAATATTTTTTTTTTTAAAAAAAGAAAGGACTATGTAACAGTCAGCTTTCTATCACTATAACAAATACCTGAGACAATCAAATCATTTTTTAAAAAAGGTTAATTTTGGCTCACAGTTTTGGAGGTTTCAGTTCACAATTGATTGGTCCCATTGCTCAGGGCCTGTGACAAGGCTGGGCATGATATCAGGGACCACACGGTAGAGCAAAATTGCTCACCTCATGGCCAGGCAGCAAAAGAGAGAAACAGAGAGGAAGACACTTGGGTCCCACCATCACCTTCAAGGGCATTCTCCAGTGACCCAAAGATCTTCTACTTGACCCTACTTCTTATGGTTTCCATGACCTGCCAAAAGCCTCTTCCTGAGGAATGAGACTCCAAAACATTTGTCTTTGGGGGACATTTAAGATCCAAACTAGGAAGTCTAATTACTACAATATTTGGAGAGAGAAAATCTTCCTCCATCTTTTCCCACTGGTCCCTGTTCTCTCTTCTGAGTACAGTCCAATTCTCTTTCCCATGACAACTCTTCAAATATTTGAACAACTCTCCCATCCTGTCTACCCCTTCTTTTCTCTGGATTAAATCATATCACAGTCTTCAAGAGTTTTTTGCATGACATTTTGAGCCCTGCTCATTTTCCTTTGGATGCAAAGAGGGTTGAATTCTGGATGTCAGAGGACCAGTTCAAGTCCAACCACAAAACAGATATATTTTTGCTTTCCATTCCCCACTTTCAGTGTGTGGGGGCTTAGTTTATTATGCCTGACTTGTACATGCCATCCTTGTGTGGCACCACTGCCATTTAAATGCTCTTGTTTGCTTGTTACTTAATCTATGCATATCCATCATCATTTGTGCCTGTTGCCAGCTGGGCAAACCACCCTGGGCAGAAAGCAATGCTCTGTCAACTCTTAGCAGTTTTGCATTTCTCCATTTTCCAACATTACATCAGATGCCATGACATCGACTTCCAGCCATAGCCTAATGGATATAACCGTTGCCTTAAGAAGTGTCGGTGTTCTTTTGTAAACCTGGTGAGTCTCTGACTTCCCTCTGGTAAGCCAGCATTGTATTCACTTAGTGTCACAGTAAGCCTTGGCCTTTGACCCAGATTGCAGTCAAAATGCTGACATCTTCCTGATGCTGTCTTTTCACAATCTTTAGACATTTTTAGTGTCTAAGAGGTCAGAAGAGTCATTAGTCAGCCCTAGCACATTCCCAATTCTGACCCAAAAACTACAGCCACTTCCCCTTTTAAAGTTCTTCCCTTTTGCATTTTCAAACTATATACTAGAGGCAACACGTAGATAATTTCAGGTGCAACAACCTTTCTCCAACTCTAAAAACTCCCAGGAGTTTTGCTAGAGACTCCACTGTCTTTTTGCTCTTCCCGCTGGAAGTCAAAACGAAACTCTTGGTCATCCCTGCTGGGGACTGTATTTTCTATCCACCTTTGGGTGTCTTTCAATGAGGGCTTGGGAAAATACATTATATCATAAAGCTCCTCTGTGGGGGTTTGGAACAAGGTCACTCAGTTCCTTATGAAGCTTCATGAACTTGCACTTCTTTCTGAGTTTGTTGCTCTTCTGCATGGGCAGGAAGTGGGATGTGCTGGCTGCTGGTACCAGATATAAATGACCATGGAAGGAACAAACCTATTTTTACCAGCAGGAGTGTTTGGAAACCCACCTGTCTCTTTTTAATGTTCATTCTCTGTGAGAGCATCCTAACCGACCCTTTCTAGTTGTGGAAGTAAGATCACCTACCCAAGTGTTTGTTCTCTATTCAGGCCTGTGTGCTGGAAGAAGCAATAAGGTCCTGGGATGGGCAGAAGCAATGGGTCCTCATAAGTCTGCACAGAAGGTCTAGCAGGGAGTTGGGAGGGACAACCAGGGTGTTGTCAGCTGGACCTCATGCCTCAGATACCCTTGGACCTCGGATAGGAGCAAGACTGAATTTGGGCCATGAGGCGTTTCACCGTTTGAGTCAGCCTAGGACACGCCCTGGTGAGATACAGAAGTTCATGCCACCATTGGGAATCCACTGGATGGCTGGCATCCTCATGCTAGGGCAAGGAGCTAATCCTTGAAACTTAAAAATACATGCTTTTGTTTTGCTGAAAAACAATGCACATTTTTACCAAAAATTTTGGAAACTTCTGAAATGCAAAAAGAAGAGAAATGACACCCAATTCAGATATAACTTCTACTGTTAATGTGATAACTCTTTCCAATAATTTATGTATACATATGTGCTTATAAATGATAATACTGAAATATTCTCATAGTGAGAATAGTGTCTCAATGTTGATTCATTAATAATAATGTACCAGTGTTCATTCATTAATCGTAATAAATGTACTGTACTGATGTAAGATGTTTATGGTTTATAGACGTAGAGTACGTGCGTGGGACATCTCTGTACAAGCTTCTAGATTTTCTACATATCTAATTCTGTTTTAAGAACTAAAATTTATCTTTAAAAATCTATTAAAATGCCCAGGCATGGTGGTAAATGCACACCTATATCCCAGCTGCTAGGGAGGCTTAGGCTGAATGATTTCAAGTTCAAGGCCAGACTCAGCAACTTTAGTGTGGCCCTTAAGCAACTTTAAAAGACCCTGCTTCAAAATTTAAAAATAAATAAATAAAAAGGGCTGAGAATGTGGCTCAGTTGTTAAGCACCTCTGGATTCAATCCTCAGTACCAAAAACCAAAAAAACCCTATTAAAATTGATAGAATGGCAATATAATTAGAATGCAGCCTAATATGTTAGAACTTATTGAAAGATACATGACCTTAATTTGTAGCCATCATATATGTTATTGTACATACATATAGTTTTCTTTATATATTATGTTTATGTGTTTTAGTTTATGTATCATAATATATATTTTAATACATATTGATAAATGAGAAATTTATTCATTTATCATAAATGACACATACAGAGGCAAAGGGAACACAGTCTTTGCCTTCAAATAGCTGATGGATTTTTGGGGGGAATCAGGAAATAAATCAGTAGACAAACAAGTACTTAATCACAAAATACTGAGTGCTGTGAAAGAGCATGTTACCACAATAGACAATAACAGCCAGGTGAACTGCCTTTATGGGTGATAGGAATAAGGGCTCTTGGCGAGATGACTGAATTTAGATCAGGGAGAGGAAATCCCCAGATGAGCCTGAACTCTTGCCCTAGCAGAAGAAAGGAAGCTACCAAAACCATGATGCCATATAAAAAGACTTGGGAGCTAACTTGAAGAGGTTGCCTCTGGTCAAATACAAGACAATTTGAGCATCAATAAGAATAATGATTATAGTGCATTGAAACATATCAACTATATTTAAATTAACAAGTTCACAATTGTACTAGAAAAACCCTCATTAATCACAGTTGGAATGATGCTAAGGAACGAACTCATTTTAGAAATCGATAAAGGGAAAAATTAAACATTTATCTTGTGCCTCTTTTTCACAAAATAGTTGATGAGGAAGTCTTTCTTTGTAGCTTTTCAGAAGAATGGCATAATTAGAATACCATCATTGTGCAAATACTTAAGTATCTGATATAACAAGCAATGATAGTTAATGACCATTAACCTCCTGAAATGGGGACCCCCAGGCTCTGTGGTCCTCCAGTTGGAGAATGTTGCAAGTGTGCAGTCTTGTCAAAAAAGCAGACATGAATACCCTAAAAATCTCACCAACATGTCTAAGTACCTGTTTACAAGACACTCAGGACAGAAGAACATGTTAAATGTGGGGAGAGGGGAGGCAATAAGCAAACTCTAGACTGTGAGCTAAAATGACTTTCTATAGTCTTATTCTGAGGATTCAGTGAGTTCATTATTTGAAAAGTGATTAAAACAGTGCCTGGCATTCAATAAATGTTAGCTACTATGATCACCACTGTTTTCAGTATTATTAAAACTGAACTTAACACTTCAAGGAGAGTCTTCTTCTACCCTGAACTATAAGCGATGGATGCAGCCCAGGAATCAGCAGTATCCAAGGACCTCTGGGCTGCTGGGAGTGGAACACAAGATTATTGCTTCTGCCAGTAGTCCAGAATGGTAGTGAGCTGGGGGTCCAGCCATTGTTGGCAATGATACCATGCAGCCAACATGACCCTCTGTGAGTGGTCAGATTTTTCTAGTTCTTATTCCTAAGGAAGAAAAAGACAATTTCATGATTACTGGATGGACACTGTAGTTCCTGAATTTGAATATTAAAAGAGATATGATTTTAATTTGTAGTCCTTGTATTAGGCTGCAAATTAATTATATTCCATTCTAAATATTTTAATACATTTTAAAAGATAGTTTATTTTATAGTCTTAAATTTATAGAAAAATCACCATGATAGTACAATTTCCATGTACCACGTACCTAGTTTTCTCCATTACAAACATCGTGTATCAATATGGTACATCTATTACAATTAATGGACTAATATTGATACATTCTTGTTTACTAAAATGTGCACTTTATTCATAATTCATTAGTTTTTACTTGATTTTTTTTTTTTTCCGTTCCAGGATCCCATCTAGGAAACTACTTTGCATTTTCTTATTATTAATGTCTCCTTGGACTCCTCTTGGCTGTGACTATCTCAGACTTTCCTTGTTTTGATGACCTTGACAATTTTGAGGAGTACTGGTACTTAGTAGTTTGTTCCTCTGCTGGGATTTGTCTGAAATTTTTATTTTATTTTTTCCCTATGGTTAGGCTGAAGTTATGGGTTTTGGGGAAGAAGACCACATAAGCTAAGCCCCATTCTCAGCACATCATACCAAGACCCCACACCATCAGCATAGTTAATTACTGTTGACATTGCCTTTGATCACCTGGCTGAGGCAGTGTTTGCCAAGTTTCTCCATTACAGAGTTATTCTCCCCCATCCCTTTCCACACTGCACAGGGAGGGAGGTTACTGTGTGCAGCCTATGTTCTGGGAAGTAGAGAGTGGTGCTCCATCTCCTTGGAGAGATAGTGTTCACCTAAATTATTTAAGCTCTTCTGCCTCTTCTTTCCAAATTATTGATTTATTCTATCATTTATTTATATTGGTATGAACTAAATTTATCATCCATTCTTTAAATTTTTAACTCGTTAAGAATGAGTGTTTTGTTAGAAATGATGGTGGAATGAGATGGACATCATTATCCAAAGTACATGTATGAAGACATGAATGGTGTGAATATACTTTGTATACAACCAGAAATATGAAAAATTATGCTCTATATGTACAATATGAAATGCATTTCGCTGTCATATATAACAAATTAGAATTTTAAAAAAGAGTGAGTGTTTTCACAACTATACATTCAGATTGTTTATTTTTCATAACATCTTCACTTAATTATTTGGAACATGTTTCTAGAAATAGAATCGTAAGGCAAAAGATATGAACATTTTAGTGCTTTTTTTGATATGTACTGCCACATTGTTTTCTAGGTATGTTACTCAGCTTTTATTAATATCTGAAGATTGAGAGGACATTTGTTTCAACATATCTTTATAAACATTAAATTTGTTGAAAGCTTTGTCAATTTGATAGGAAAAAAGTTATACCCTTGCTAGCATTGAGTAGAAATTTATAAATACTTGCTAAGATGTTAGAAAAATAAGTATTGATAATTTAATTTTTTTAATCTCAATGAGGGTCCACATTTTGCTGTTTTTCATTGGGGGAAGAACACAATTGAAGTGGTCTTCTGACCTTGGTCTCACTACTGATATCTGGCTTAGGTATGGCAGAGCTTCTTTTTTGCTAGAAATGTAGGGTTTTCCAATGTAGTAATCTATTACATTCCAATGTAATAATAATACCTAAGGCTCAATATTTTAGTTTCTAAAGAAAAGTTTACTTAGCTCACACTTCTGAAGGTCATGAACAAGATGCTGATTCTGTCAAGGGCCCCTTCACTATGACACAACGTAATAGAGAAACCACACACAGATGAGATCAAGCATGTTGGTGGCTTTAGGACAACCAGCTCTCATGAGAACTCACTCTCAAAACCAAGGGCAATGCCCCCATGGCCCAATTACTTGCACTAGGTTCTACTTAGTGAATAGGTTCCACCATTTCAATACTCCAAGCTTCCAGCCCATGAAACTTTGAAAGACACACTCAAGCCATGTCATAATACCCAGATATGAAAGAACATGAAGAAAAAGTATGTGGGGTATTGAGAGATGAAAGTAGGTATCAGAAATGGTAGTTTCAGTCCTTCCATGATCACTTTCCCTATTATGTGACTTGGACAGTCTAGAATACCACTGATGGGAATGCTTCAGAGGGAGTGGCCTTTTGGATTACCTGATGGCCTGAATTGGAAGCCACACCTATATTTATTGCTCAACAATTTTGTACTTTATCTAGACAGTAAGCTATGCAATCTCTAAATAAAGGGAGATATTGCAAACACTGTATATTCTCACTCTGGATGACCTTATCATTTAGCTGGAGAAGGAGATACATGAAAATTCAGTACATAATGTGCTTTAGTGATGGTAAGGACAAAAAGTGGGTAACTTTCTAGAATATGGGAATGGTTTCATTGGGAAAATGATAATAGAGCTGTGTCTTAATGAGTTTATCAGTTGGAGAAAACGGAGAAGAGGATTTGAGTCTGAGAAGCAATGGGTGATTTGGAATGGGGGCAATGAGGATTATTCAGTTAGCCTACATGACTGAGTTCTAACCAACAGAGAAGTAGAAGTGATGTGCTCCTTTTCCAATCCTATCACATTAAAACAAAACAAACAAATAAACAAAAAGAAAAGAAAAACATGCGTGCTCTTTCATGCTTTGTTTCTGTTCCAGATGGTTGAAATGGAGACACCTCCTGATAGATAGGGAAGATGGCAGAGTCCCTACAACTCTTAATGACTTCATGCATGAGGACTGTCCCACCAAGTATTTCACCTCCAATGCTTATAAGTAAGCAAGAAAAAGCTTCTATTGTCTTTGATTCCTTGCATATTAAATATACTAGCTTACTGTATATTTACTAAATATAAGTAAACTAAGTTATTGTAACTAGTAAACCATAGCTGGGTAGGGAAAAGTATTGAAAAGCCACCAGGGAATTTCATCTTACTTCTTCCACAGTAGGGGTCCATGTGACAATTTTAAGTAGAGGAGTAACAAGATGAGTGCAGGTAGGGAATGGATAGGAGACGCCTTCCAGAACAACATCTTGTACTCTGAGCTGTTTGCTCATCTTGATTTCCTCTGTAAGCTTCCAATGGACTTCATCCGTATCTGGAAGGATTTGATATAAGTTCTACTGACATTTTGTGGGGAAGGAGGTTACCGGGGATTGAACCCAGGGTTGCTTAACCACTGAGCTGCATCCCCAATCCTTTTATGTTTCATTTTGAGACAAGGTCTTGCTAAGTTGCTTCGGGGCTTGCTAAGTTGCTGAGGCTGGCTTTGAACTTGAGATCCTCCTGCTTCAGCCTCCTGAGTCACTGAGATTACAGGTGTGTACCACCATGTCTGGCTCTACTGGCATCTTGTGCATTTGCAAAACCCTTAGAAATAAATCAGAAGATACCAGAGGTAATGTATTAAATGACCACAAATCCCTTCTCTGCCCCTATACAATGTGACTTTTTTGCTCGAGAATGTGATTTTCTATCAAGAAATGGATGGTGTATTTCCTCACTTGAAACAGGGTCTTGCTTTGAATAATGGGACATTAGCAAATAGAACAAAAGTAGAACCTCAAAATGAACTTCTGTTCTCTTGGTGCCTGAGCCCTGTGTGTAATGAAGTCTAGAATGGCTGCCTAAACAATGAAAGAATACCTGGAGAGAGACAACTACCACCAGCTGCTGGACATAGGAGGCCATCTTGGATCAATCATCAGGCAGTTCCTCATATGATCTTGACCTGGTGAGTGAACTCAGGTGAGACCAACAGAAGACCAACTCAGCTGAGTCCAGCCAAGTTGCTTACTAGGTATTGGAGTATTTTGTTACACAGCAATAGATAACCAAAGAGAGCTCGCTGTTGAGAAGATCATGCCAATGCCAAAAATCAGCAAGAGAATCAGAACAAAGCCTTATCCACCCACAATTTCTAAAGACCCAACAGAGATGAGATAAATCTTTGCCACACCAAGTAGATGTTCGAAGATATGAAAGTAAAAGTTCTGATACATAAAAAAAGATTCAATAGAACAGCACTGGTATTCTATTTTAACATCTGTGGACTTAATTTTAAGACACAATGAAGAACAAAATTATTTTATTAGTCACTCTTGTTTTTTGTATCTGGTATTTCTGACACTTCTTCTACTATTTTGTTCCTTCTATTTTATCTCCTCTTTTATTTTTAGTTTCTCCCAGAAACTTCTACCTTTTTGATATTTTAACTCTGCATGAATTGTTTGTACCAGGGTAATACCAGAATGTTGAAATTTCCTTTGCTCTGTGGACACTCTTGTAGTTCTTCCAAATGTAACTCTATTATTTCCTCTTTTTGATTTCTTAAAGATATCCCTTCATTAGGAAAGAATAACCTTCTTTAGATTTCTTACTATTTTCCTTAATTAAATATATGATTTTGATATTATAATCATTGTCTGAAATTATAAATATCATTTATATACTCTATCAAACTCTTCCATATGGCAGGTACTGGTAAAAAGAAAAAAAAAATCAGAATCACATGATGGGAAAACTTGTTAACTATCAACAAGAACTTGTTAATTATAGACAAAAACTTGTTAATTATAAAATTGATAATTCAATTACCAATTGTCCTTTAAATTATATCACTAAAATATGTCCCTCACTGAAGTTTTATCTTTTCTATCTGAAAAACCTTATATATTTTATTTTATTTTGGTACTGGGGATTGAACCCAGGGCCTCTTGAATCCTAAACATGCATTCTACACTGATCTACACTCATGGTCCCTGAAAAATCTAATTTAAGCAAACTCTTACATCATGTGGTTCTTTAACGTTCATGAATGTAGTCACTAAATATTCATCGAGAGTTTTCAATATACTTAGTTCTATGCTAGGCCAGGAAGATACAAAGAGATTTTGCCTAAAAACAGCAACATAGAAAAATAATATTAATTAAATTATGTTAAATGTAATAGACATATGCATGTGGCATTTGGGAATCGGAGGCCCCTTGAGTGTGTTTGGGGTACATGTGAACAAGGAAAGCCTCTCTGCTATCACTTCTCAGTAGAGCGCTACAGAGCCTCTGGCCTGGGGCAAGCATAGTCCCTGGGCCAGTGGTCAGGGGCCTGGGGCACCATGCTGAGCCTTCAGCTCAGGATGCAGAGTGAGCCATTGGAAGCTTGCAAGCAAATGAGTAATGCTGTCAGATGTGGTGGTGGATTTGAAGGGGCAAGAAGACTGACTGGGAGACTGTTGCCCTCGTATGTCTGATAGAGAATAAGAAACTGAACTAGGATGGCATCAGAAGGAATGAAAAAGAAAATAAATAAATGAGGAAGCATTTAGAAGGATAAGCTGGCAGATGTATGTATATTTTTTCTTTTTGTAAAATTAAAATCAAGATCCCATTAAGGGTGATTTACTGTTGGAGAAAACCCAGGTGTTAGCACACATTCTTTACTGTAATAGTATAGTGATGTGTGAGTAGTTTCAATAACAGGTCACCTTCCTTAAGGCCTTCATGTGCTAAACATCAAACTAGGCATAAAGAATGTGAGAAAGACAAAGTCCTCAAGCTGTCTGATGTCTGGAGTTGTAAGAACTTGAGGTCTAACTGTATTATAGGTTGTATGTGTTACTGAAATAGCCATCTGTGTCATGGGTTAATTTCCCCCAGTCTAAATTTTATTAAGACTTCAAGACTTAGATTCAGACTAACAGCTGTAGATGCAATTGCAAACCATTCAGCCACATTTTATGGAACACATTTTATGAGCACTTAACATCATGTTAGGTGCTAAAAGGAACAAATATTTGACTTAGCACCCTTTTAATGTAGGAGAGATAAAAGAAATCTAGCCTTCAAGTTTATTATTAATTGGTGTGGAAAATAAAGGAGAATGAGTTAAGAGTGACTTCCAGGGATCTAGCTAGTTGAGTAAATGTATGTCAGAGCCCTGATATAGTAGCATATGAAGAGAAGCTGGTGATGGTCAACCATGGAGGAGCCCTTTACCACACGCTTGGTATAACCCTCTTAGCTCTGTGGTATTATGCTTATAGCACTGGCTTGGTGTGGTGCAGAGATGATTGGCTAAATTTAT
This sequence comes from Tamias sibiricus, assembly GCA_025594165.1. Lineage (NCBI taxonomy): Eukaryota > Metazoa > Chordata > Mammalia > Rodentia > Sciuridae > Tamias > Tamias sibiricus. The sequence goes on from CM046669.1 coordinate 70,326,889, forward strand.
CTGACTGAAATTTGTCTTCTTGGGCTCATCTTCTTGATCCATTGCGCCAGGCAAGGCTTTTGGCTAGAGAATGAGGAAGAGAATAAAGTCTGCTAGAGATAATACATTGACACAATACATTGCAAATTGACTTAGAGCAAGTGATAGATACATTCTTCTGAGTAAACTTCCTGGACACTCTGATAAGAGTGGGGAGGACAAACTCTGACTTTAAATAGTGGCCGAAGAGGTTTCTGTCCCTGTTTGTGAGGGTGAAGTATCTTTCCTGTTGTCCTTGGACAGTGGTCACTGGCAAAATGGACTTTGTAAATTGGCTTAAAGATTTCTCTTCACAGTTTCCTGTGTTTTGTAAGGTAGAGAATTCTTCATGTAAATACTAGTCAGGAAAGAGGTGTGTGTGCGTGCGTGCGTGCACATGTGTGTGTGTGTGTGTGTGTGTGTGTGTGTGTGTGTGTGTTTTAAGGAGCTGCCTTAATTAAATAAAGGGCAGGAAGTTCTTTCCTGAATAGTTAAAATCCTGCTGATTATACTAGCAAGGTGCTGATTACAAACTGCCCCTTGGCCAGTTCTGCTAAACTTACCAGAATCCTTGTTAAAAAAACATTTTCCCAAAAATGATGTGAGAACATCAAACAATGGAGCATACAAGTAGTTAGCAAAGAGAGAGAACAAAATAAATATAAAACCTTTTATGCTTCTTTACTTGCTGATAAAACGTATACACCTTTCCCTATAAAATATAATTTTAAATTTAGCAAACCAGCCTCACTGAAATTGCTACACATATTCTCTTCACATACTTCATGCAATCTTTTAAGAAAGGCACAAAGGTATTAAATAATGTTCATCTTGCAGAATATTTAGACAATACAGATGAATGAAAAGAAAATTTAAAACCCTCATTTCACCATTCTGAGATAACATGTTAAAATAGATTTTCAGTTCTCTTTTCTTATAGCCTGTGTAACTGGGAGAAGGGAACCATTTTCCTCAGTGTTCCTTGTAGGAAGATATCGTCCATGTCTAGAAGGAACATAATATGGAAGAAGTCTCAGAGAATATCCTCAAACTCCAATCTGCTGAACTCCCCACTAAAGAGAGATGGTGCCCACCTGTGATGATACTTATGTTTGTGTCATACCTGTGAGTTGTGTTGGTTGGATTATGCATTTTGAGGATCAGAGCTGGGGCCAAGAATTCCTTTATGTAGTAGAGGGAAGAGGATTCTTAGGTCCATTTGGGGGAGGGTCAAGATGCCAAGATGGATTCAAGCAGTAGGCATGACATGGAGGGTGGGGAGAAAAGCTTTTAGGGATGTATGTGTTATTCACCCTTCCTTTGAGATTCTTCAGAAAAAAATTAAAAAATTACTCATCACTTGCTAATGCTTTTTAGAAAGTAGATTCTGGTCCTTTACTCACAGGCTGAGTATCTCTTATCTAGTCTTTGTGGCTCAGTTGGGAGAAGCCCAAGCTAACCATCATAAACATATTAGCTAATGCATTCGTCACTAGTAAAAATCAGTGCTAAATCATCTCTCCCCGTTTTCTATTTCACAATCATATTTTATGTTGGCTTTTTCTCTTTATCAAAAAATGAAGCAGGCAGAATTGGTCCCCACCCTTTGTTTTGTCTGCCACCCTTTCCATGTTGTATGATGCAGCAGGCATACGGGCAGCATGCCCAGAAAGAAAGTTCATGACTACAAACTGAATTTCAAATCTTGCAACAGAGGTAGGGTTTCATGTACGTGTTGGAAGTCACCTTGAAGAATCACTTGAAACATCCGCCAAGTCATTGACAAATGAGGATCTGGCAGAGTTGGATGAAATCAACAAGAAAAGGAGAGAAAACTCAATGATGTCATACACTGTTTCAAAGAATGTGATTTTACTCTTAAGGGATTACAGAAAGTCTGTGGGGAAACTAATGAGGTTCTCTGGGTGAGCCCAATATGGGCTCATGTTTATGGGCTTACAGTGAAAATCAACATCACAGCAAAGGATGTTATAGATGCACTCACTTGCTTTTAGTTTATGTTAGTTTATTTTTTTACAGTAAAGTGATGATAGCAGCCTTGATAGTGTGTCATTCCATATGTCACAGGGATTTGTAAAATGATGTCTTCCTTCCTTCCTTCCTTCCTTCCTTCCTTCCTTCCTTCCTTCCTTCTTGTCCCAAAATGAGAAACTTTCCCTCATCAAATATTTGGCTACCCCGATGGACAATTAATATAGGACATGAAGAAAAAATGGTTGATTCTTTCCCTCTATTTACAGTGAAGTAGAAACCTAGCATCCTCCCAAGGTCACTATTGTGGATTGCAGCTAGAGAGGGCTCTGAACTGACATTTCTAGAATCCATAGTCTGAAGATTTTAATCCCATCTGGTAGAGGGAGTCAGTCCATGACCCAAGAACCTGATCAGGAAGTGTTGTTGAATAAACATTTCAATTTGTAAGAATGCTATCATTTACTGAGCATGGATCATGTACTCTTATCTTATGTGAATTTATCTAAAAAAAAAAAAAAAGCCTGTGACAATGTGAACTCTGATCTCTATTTATAGATGAAAAGAATCAGGCAGAAGAAAGCTGGTACTTGTCTAGATCATGTGGCTCCTCAAAACCTGAGCAGTCTCACATCGAGTGTGGATGATTCTAGACCAGTTGGGTCAAGGTGAGTACTGATTTCCCCTGCTTGTGGCCCGCCCCTGCTGGACTTTCTGGAGGACTAAAATCTTTCTGGGTCCATAAAACATCTGGAACTGGCTTAGGATCTACTTTCCCACTCCACAGACTTGCTCTTGATCTGGCTCCTGTGCCCTGGCCCAAGTCTCCATTATTATTCCCACCTGTCTTGCCCCAGCATGTGCTGACAGTCTCCTGGATTTCCTCTTTTCTCCTTTTTATAGTTTATTTTCAGGAAGGCAGGCATAGTGAACTTTCCAGAACGCACATCAGGCCATGAGTTCCAATGGCCCCATCTTACTCAGAACAAATTCTCACATCCTTGCTGTGTCTACAAGGCCCTAATGGTTGTCTCTGTTTCTTCTCTGATTTCATCTCTGATCTCAGTCCTCCAGCCCCATCTCACTGGCCTTTCTGGTCTTTGAGGACCCTTGTCCCTGGCCTTTTGCCCGGCTGACCCTCTGCTAGGGATGCGGTGCTCCATTGGCCCTCTACATAAAATTGCAGATCTCCATGATCCCAATTCCTCCTTCCTGGTTTTAATGTGCTTTGTAGCATTAGTATTTTCATCAATATGAAAATTTTGCATATTTATTTTATTGTTTGCTTCCCCATTAGAATTTTTAAAAACATTTTTTATTATTCTAATTTGTTATACATGTTGCAGAGTATATTTCATTTCATATTACATATAAAGAGCACAATTTTTCAAGTTGCTGGTTTTATATAAAGAATTTTTACAACAATTGTGTCTTCATACATGTATTTAGGGTAATGATGGATAACTCATTCTACCATTATTCCTATCCCCTTGCCCCCTCCCCTCCCTCCCTCCTCTTTGTTCTATTTAAAGTTCTTTCATTCCTCTCATCCCCACTCCCTTGCCTTTATAAGTTAGTATCTTCGTATCAAAGAGATCATTCGACTTTTGGTGTTTTGGGATTGGCTAACTTCACTTAGCCCCATTAGAATTTAATCTCCATGAGATAGGAGTTTGGGTTTGTTAGTACCTAGAACGGCTCCTAAAAGCACAGTACAGGTTCCCTGTTTTGACTCTCCTAGGGGTTGCGTTGCTGTGTTCCGGGCTGCTGGCTGCCGTGTGGACACCCTTGGCAATAGGCAGGACTCACTACACCACCCACAAGGTTTCTTCTGGGGTTCTGCGGTCAGGTCCAGAATGTCTGCATTTCCCCTTACTGCCAGGAGGTGGCAGTGTGAACACTCGGCCTGAGATCGCTGTGGTTAAGTTCAGGGGCACTGTGAAGTACAGACAGCTTCACGGGGCTGCTGCCAGGAAAGAGAATTCCCTGCCAACCTGGCCACGGAATGATTTGTTCAAGAACCAAATAAAAAGCTTTTTTTTTTTTTCCAGCTGGGTGTGGTGGCGCACGCCTGTAATCCCAGCACTTGGGAGGCTGAGGCAGGATTGTGGCCCAATGGTTGAGTGCCCCTGAGTTCAATCCCCGGTACCAAAAAAAGGCATTTTTTCCATCCCTACTGAAGTCACAGCAAATTGGTAATAGTGTTTCAACCTAGAAGATTGGTTAAGAATACAATTCCTGCAAGAAATTCTTAGAAGATATTTTTATGTCTCTTGGGTTGCTTCTTTGTTATAATTATTTAAATATTCCTGTCTCTTCCAAGTCCTCAAACGCCTCTGTATCAATTGTTTACTGAGGTAAAGGAAATCTCTTTTTTTCCCTCACGTACCAGATAATTTTGAAAATTAGAATTTCCTTTTGGAATTTTAGTTATTGAATCCCTATAAAAACAAACACGGGGTGAGAGTACAATTCATACGACTTTCACAGGAATAGGTGTCTGACACTGACATGTTTAATAATCATGCAAAAAGCATTCAGGATTAAACAGCAGCACCATTCAATAAACATCTTTGGGGCACCTCCTGTATGCCTGGCAATGTGCTAGTTTCTGGGAAATTGAAAATGGATAAAATGAGCTCTTTGCTTTCAAGAACCTTAACATCTACTTAAGGTCAAAGACATCTGCATTGCAAATTATGATACCAGATGGAAAAAAATAACTACTATGGTAAAGACACAAAATTACCAAGGAATTTAGAAGCAGACAGAAGTATTTTTGATCAGCTGGGGAAGACTTAGTGGAAAAGGTGGTTTTTAAAGGCACATGAAAGGTGAGCAGGACTTAGGCTAAGAAGGGAAAGAATTGTATTCCAAGCCAGGACACTGGCCCATCCCAGAAGCACCAAGCCTGGCTGGACTGTTAATCCTGTGTGGTTGGAGTGTGGGGGCTGTGGACTTCTGTGGAGGGCGACATGCCTGGGAAAGTTCCAGTCGGGGAACCGTTCAAGGCCCACCTAGATGGCTGGTGTTCCATCTTTGCTTGATGAGGGAAGACAGTCAGGAGGGGAGTAAAGAAGATGGAAGAAGCAAAGTCAGGAGGAAAAGAGGGTCCACAGGCCAAGGGCAGGCCATTAGATGCCATGTGTATCATGATCCCAAGAAATAAATCAGACATTGTCCTATCTCCTGTTTCTAATATTTATTGGAGAAATAAAAAGGGAGTAAAGAAATTATTCCTTCTTACTCCATTCCTTGACTACATAATGTTTAAAAAAGCAGTTTTTAAAAACACTCTTCAACTTCTTAAAAGTTACTATACCCATCATCCTGCACCTAAATGACATTAAGTGCTTAGATTTTATATATTCTCCATTCCTTTTTTCCCCCCATAGCTTTATTGAGGTAAAATTGAAGTACAATAAAATGCATATATTTGAAGTATGCAATTTGATCAGTTTTGACATGTATGTAACCAATATAATCAATATAATAAGCATTTCCATTACTTTTTTAAAATTTGAAATTATGCAGACTGTTTCCTGCATGATTTATTGCATTAGAAATCAATCACCTTAAGATATATAGAAGCCCACCCCCACATGTCAACTATTTCAAAATTAGTGGCACACTTGTAAGTATCTCAGAGGTTAAGGAAGAAAGCACAAGAAAAGTAAATAAAAGTCCACTTTATCTATATTATACGCCTTGTTGTTGAATTTTCATATAATTGTATATGGTTGTTGTATTACTGGTGTAATATTATTTAAGAAAATTATGATGGTTTATTAGAATTTCAACCTAGGAAGATGGCCGACAGGAGGGAGGTGCTCTCTGGACACAGTTGCTAAAAGACGCAGAGTGGGAAGTTGAATGTGTTACTAGCAATTCTATTACAATTGAAAGGGAGCTGAGACATTCATGCACCTCTGGACAGTGAAATACAACGTTCTCCGGACCACAACGAGAGCAGGGGCAGAGTCGGAGCAGTCCACAGTCTGAAGCAGCACTGTCTGTGCTGCAGGTGCAGCTGCCCGATACCATCTCGGCAAGGAGACATCCACCCAGCGGCTTTGAAACCGATCGGCCAGGAGGGATAGAAAGAAGCCTAGAGGCGTGGGCGGTGTCCATGTAGAGCTCTTTCGCACAGCTTGCCAAGCTGATCCCACACGCTCTGGACTGACACAAGGGTCTGCGGAGCTGCTGATGAGTGGGAGGAGAGCACCGCCATCTTTGAGAAGTACAGTGGCTGACCCAGACAAAGGGGAAAAGACAGAAAGGAAGAATAGCTGCAGACATCCAGGGAGCTGCCAACGCTCTGAAAAATAACGCACACCTAGGTGAGGCTCGGGTAACCAGCAGGGGGGAGGGCGTGTCTGAGGCCAGCGCAGCGGCCACAAGAAGCTACAACTGTGGGTGGGCGTGGGGAAAGGGTGCCTTCTGGAGGGTCCCCTTCCCGGTGCCATTCATCTGCTGACACATAACCCCCCTGAGCCAATCTTCCGCTGAGCCATTTTGCCACTGGCCTAAGGTGCAGCCTTGACTCCACTAACAGGATCGCAGACTGTCTAGATGTGATCCGATACAAGTGGCTTAAACTGGAAAGGAAAAAAAAGAGGGGGGCTTCCCAGGGCCCGTTATGTTTGAGACTTGGGGTTCGACTTTTTTTTGTTGTTGTTGTTGGTTTGCTTGTTTTATTGGTTTTCAGCTTTATTTTTTTTTTTTTGTCTGTTTGTTTGTTTTTTTCTTTTTCTTTTTTTGGCTTGGTTTTGTTTTGCTTTTTTTTTTTTTTTTTTGCATTGATTGTCAGTGTGTTTGTTTGTTTGCTTCTGCTCCTTTTTTCTTTCCTTCTTTTCTTCCTTCTCACTTTTGCATCTTTTCTTCCTCCTTCATTTTTCATATTTCCACCCTGCCAGTGCATACTAAACAGAGGCAAAAACAAGTTATACGCAGAACTTGGGATTTCTAGAACCAGCGCAATTGAACTGGATAGCAAAGCGGTGTTATATATAGTTTACTCTCTATTTTCTTGATTCTCTCTCTCATCTCTCTACTCTTTTATTATTTTTTTCTTTTCCATCTTACTTTATATATAAATTGGTCTTTCCACCTAATTGTCTACTCCATTCTCTTTCTTCTCTTGTCTACTGATACTAAAACACTTTCACCAAACCACTTAAATAGAACTCTCTTTTCATACTTTCCAAGAAAGAACAATTCAAGACACTTCCTTCTTCCTAAACATAACACCTCTGTATCTAATACTTGAAGCTATAAAACCCCATCAGAAGCGTACAGAGTAAATTGGAAATAATATCTGGGTTAACCAAATCTGTACATTGTGATCAAGCTTGGATTTTCTGAATAGAAAGTGTTAGGTTTAAAGTGTAAAGGAATTATAAGGGGATCTGATAGCATTGTACTACAGGAACAACATAAGGCTTTAAGGTAAAATCGAAATAGTCAAGGTCCCACAGTGCAGGAAGAAAAGACACACAAGCAACATGAAAAAACAAGGGAAGAAAGTGACACAAACAAATCAAGATACCTCATCAGTAGATTCCATGGCAAACACAGTTGGTCAAATGCCAGAGATGGAATTTAGAAATTACATATTCCAAATGTTTATGGAACTTAAGAATGAACTAAAAAATGAGATGAGGGAGCAAGTACAGGAGGCAAAAGATCATTTTGACAAAGAACTCCAAAAACAAATACAGGAAGTAAAAGATTATTTCAATAAGGAAATAGAGGCTCTAAAGAGAAACCAAACAGAAATGAAAGAAGCAATAAACCAAAATAAAAGTTCAATTGAAAGCATCTCCAACAGAGTAGACCACTTGGAAGAAAGAACCTCAAACAATGAAGACAAAATATATGTCCTAGAGAAGAATTTAGACTATACAGCAAAACTCGTTGGAAATCAAGAACATCACATCCAAGAATTATGGGACAGCATAAAAAGACCAAACTTAAGAGTGATTGGCGTAGAGGAAGGGGCAGAGTTTCAAGCCAAAGGAATAAGTAATTTATTTAACGAAATAATTACAGAAAATTTTCCAAACTTGAGGAATGAATGGGAAAACCAAGTTCAAGTGGCATACCGAACACCAAACAAACAAAATCTCAACAGATCCACACCAAGCAAAAGTTAAAAGATTTCACAACTCAAAAGCCAGCACTTCTGAACATCCTGGGCAAAATTTTTCATCAAGAAGAAGAGAAAAACAACAACAACAAAAATCAACAAAGGCAGATATTAAACTAAAGGAAATACCAACCAGAAGAGAAACCAAATCGAGCTAAAGACCATAATACAAATAAAAATGGATGGGAATAAAAATCACATCTCAATAATAACCCTGAATGTTAATGGCCTAAACTCACCATTCAAAAGACATTGATTATCAGAATGGATTAAAAGAATTGATCCAACAATTTGCTGTCTCCAAGAAACACACCTGGTAGAAAAAGACATCAATAGACTGAAGGTGAAAGGCTGGGTAAAGTCATATCACTCACATGGAAGCAAGCAGGGGTTTCCATTCTCATTTCAAATTAGGTAGACTTCAAGCCAAAGCTAATCAAAAGGGACAAAGATGGATATTTCTTACTACTTAAGGGAACCATTCATCAACAGGATATAACAATCATAAATCTATATGCCCCAAATAATGTAGCACATACATTCATCAAACAAACTCTTCTCAAGTTCAAGAGTAAAATAGACCACAACACAGTTATTCTAGGGGACTTCAAAACACCTCTCTCACCAATGAATAGATCATCCAAACAAAAGCTAAACAAAGAAACTTTAGGCCTCGTTAAAACAATTAATAACTTAGGCCTAGCGGACATATATAGAATATTTCATCACTCAGTAAATGAATACACTTTTTTTCTCAGCAGCACATGGCTCCTTCTCCAAAATAGACCATATATTATGTCAAAAGGCAACTCTCAGCAAATACAAAAAAAATAGAGATACTACCCTGCATGCTATCAGACCATAAAGGGATGAAATTGGAAATCAATGACAAAACAAGGAATAAGAAAAACTACTCCAACAACTGGAAGCTAAACAACATGCTATTGAATGAACAAGGGGTTGAAGAAGACATCAAGGAGGAGATTAAAAAATTACTTGAGGTAAATGAGAACACACATACATTGTATAGAAATCTCTGGGACACTATGAAGGCAGTAGTAAGAGGAGAATTCGCTGCACTGAGTTCATTCCTTAAAAAAAAAAAAAAAAAAAAAAAAAAAAAAGCCCAACAAATAAATGACTTAACATCATACCTCAAAGCATTAGCAAAAGAAGAACAGATCAGCACCAAGAGCAGTAGAAGACAGGAAATAATTAAAATCATAGCAGAAATTAATGAAATTGAGACTAAGGAAACAATTCAAAGAATTGACAAAACTAAAAGTTGCTTCTTTGAAAAAATAAACAAAATTGACAGACCCTTAGCGATGCTAATGAAAAGAAGAAGAGAAAAAACTCAAATTACTAACATTCGTGATGAAAAAGGGAATATCACAACAAACACCTAAGATATACAGAAGATAATTAGAAATTACTTTGAAAACTTGTACTCTAATAAAATAGAAAATATTGAAAGCATTGACAGATTTCTAGAGTCCTATGATTTGCCTAAACTGGAACTGGAGGCTATACACAATTTAAACAGGTCGATTACAAGCGAAGAAATAGAAGACGTCATGAAAAAGCTACCAACAAGGAAAAGTCCAGGACCTGATGATGGGTTTACAGCCAAGTTCTACAAGACTTTCAAAGAAGATCTAATACCAATGCTCTTCAAACTATTTCAAGAAATAGAAAAAGAGGGAGCTCTTCCAGACTCTTTCTATGAGGCCAATATTACATTAATTCCAAATCCAGGAAACGACACATCCAAAAAAGAAAACTTCAGGCCCATATCTTTAATGAACATAGATACAAAAATCCTCAACAAAATTCTGGCAAATCAGATACAAAACATATCAAAAAGATAGTGCACCATGATCAAGTGGGATTTATTCCAGGGATGCAAGGCTGGTTCAACATTTGGAAATCAATAAACATAATACATCACATCAATAGACTTAAAGATAAAAATCATATAATCATCTCAATAGATGCAGAAAAAGCATTTGACAAAATACAACACCCCTTTATGTTCAAAACACTGGAAAAACTAGGAATATCAGGAACATATCTCAACATTATAAAAGCTATTTATGCAAGGCCCAGAGCTAACATTATCTTAAATGGAGAAAAATTGAAAGCATTCCCTCTAAAAACTGGAACAAGACAGGGATGCCCCCTTTCACCACTGATATTTAACATAGTACTGGAAACTCTGGCCAGAGCAATTAGACAGACGAAAGAAATTAAAGGGATCAAGATAGGAAAAGAAGAGCTCAAATTAGCACTATTTGCTGATGACATGATAATCTACCTAGAAGACCCAAAAACTCTATCAGAAAACTTTTACAACTAGTAAATGAATTTGGCAAAGTTGCAGGATACAAAGTCAATACACATAAGTCAAAGGCATTTTTGTACATCAGCGACAAAGACTCTGAAAGGGAAATGATGAAAAATACCCCATTTACAATAGCATCAAAAAATAAAATAAAATACCTGGGAATCAACCTAATGAAAGAGGTGAAAGACCTCTATAACGAAAATTATAGAACACTAAAGAAAGAAATTATAGATGAACTCAGAAGATGGAAAGACCTACCTTGCTCTTGGATAGGTAGAATTAATATTGTCAAAATGTCCATACTACCAAAAGCATTATACAGATTTAATGCAATTCCAATCAAAATCCCAATGTCATTCTTCAAAGAAATAGAAATAGCAGTCATGAAATTCATCTGGAAAAATAAGAGACCCAGAATAGCCAAAGCAATCCTGAGCAAGAAAAGTGAATCAGGGGGCATCACCATACCAGACTTTAAATTATACTATAGAGCAATAGTAACAAAAACAGCATGGTATTGGCACCAAAACAGACTGGTGAACCAATGGTACAGAATTGAGGACACAGAGACTAATACATATAATTTCAGCTATCTTATATTAGACAAAGGCACCAAAAATGTACAGTGGAGAAAGGATAGCCTCTTCAACAAATGGTGCTGGGAAAACTGGAAATCCATATGCAACAAATTGAAATTAAACCCTTATCTCTCACCATGCACAAAACTCAATTCAAAGTGGATCAAGGACCTAGGAATTAGACCAGAGACAATACGCCTAACAGAAGAAAAAGTAAGCTCCAATTTCCAACATGTTGGATTAGGCCCCAAGTTCCTTAATAAGAATCCTGTAGCTCAAGATTACTACAAAGAATTAATGAATGGGATGGATTTAAACTAAAAAGCTTCTTCCCAGCAAAAGAAACAATCAGTGAGGTGAATAGAGAGCCAACTAATTGGGAACAAATATTTAATACATGCACATCAGATAGAGCACTAATTTCTACAATATATAAAGAACTCAAAAAACTTTACACCAAAAAACTAAATAACCCAATCAATAAATGGGCTAAGGAATTGAGAAGACATCTCTCAGAAGAAGATACACGATTAATCCACAAATACATGAAAAAATGTTCAACATCGCTGGCAATTAGAGAAATGCAAATCAAAACTACTCTAAGATTTCACTTCACTCCAGTCAGAATGGCAGCTATCAAGAACACAAGCAACAATAAATGTTGGAGAGGATGTGGGGAAAAAGGCACACTCATACATTGCTGGTGGGACTGCAAAATGGTGCAACCGCTATGGAAAGCAGTATGGAGATTTCTTGGAAAACTGGGAATGGAACCACCCTATGACCCAGCCATCCCACTCCTGGGTCTATTCCCAAAGGACTTAAAAACAGCATATTACAGTGACACAGCTATCTCAATGTTTGTAGCTGCGCAATTCACAATAGCTAGGTTGTGGAACCAACCTAGATGTCCCTCAGTAAATGAGTGGATTAAGAAAATGTGATATATATGCACAATGGAATTTTACTCAGCAATAAAAGAAAATAAATTAATGGCATTTGCAGGTAAATGGATGAAGTTGGAAGACATAATGCTAAGTGAAGTTAGTCAGTCTCAAAAATCCAAGTACCAAATGTTTTCTCTGATGTAAGGAGGCTAGTTCATAGTATTGTTGGATGGGGGGGGGGGTACATAGGAGGACTAGAGGAACACTAGAATGGTCAAAGGGAAGGGAGGGTAAGGAAGGGAGCAAGGGGGGAGGAAGGGGGAGAAAAGGAAAAAAAAAAAAAAAGAAAAGGTGGCTGAATGAGAAGGATATTATTTTCCTAAATGCATGATTGAAGACCTGAATTGTACAAATATACTTTGTATACAAACAGTTGTATGTAAAAAGATGCTAAATACATGCACTATGAGTTGTACATATTAAAAATTATAAAAATAAAATTTTAAAAAAAAAGAAAATTATGATGATGCCATTCCATTTAACAGTTTTATTAAGATATAATTCTCATGGCATATAATTCACCTATTTAAAGTGTAGAAGTTAGTGGTTTTAGAATATTCAGAGTTGTGCAATTATCACCACAACTGATTTTAGAACATTTTCATCACCCTGAAAGAGATTTTGAAAGCATTAAGAGTCACGCTCCATTTCCCCCCAGTTCCCTCACCCTAGGCAATCACCAAAGGTACTTTCTGTCTCTATAGATTGACGTATTCTGCATGTTTCATACAAATGGAGTCATATAATATGTGGCTTTTGTTTCTGGCTTCTTTCACATTTCTTTTAAGCTTAAGTCAACTTTGTAGCATATATAATTTTTTATTGTTAAATAATATTGCATTGTTTGGATTTATCACATTTTATTATTTGTTTACGGGCTGATGATCTTTTGGGTCGTTTGCACTTTTTGGCTATTGTGAAAATACATTCTGAATATTTGTGTTTGAATTTTTGTATGACAATGTGTTTTCATTCCGCTTGGGGACAAACATAGCAGTGGAATGGTTGGGTCATAAGCTACCCCTATGTGTCACATTTTGAGAAATGACTTGACTGTTTTCCAGAACCATTTCCATTCCTGCTAGTAGTATATGAAGCCTCCATTTTCTCTACATCCTAGTCAACATTTGTTATTCTCTGTCTTTTGATGGAAAGTCATCCTGATGGTTAAAAGTGGTACATCACTGAGGTTTTGATTTGCATTCTCCTGATGGCTTGTGATGCTGAGCTTCTTGTCATGTGCTTATTGGCCACTTGTAGAAATATCATGTAGACCCTTTGTTCATTGGGTTGCCATCTTATAGTTGAGTTGTGAGAGTTTCAGACACAAGTTGGAGAGGGTTGCAGAAAAAAAGATTTGCAAATATTTTTCTCCCAGTCTTTTGTTATATTTTCACTTTCTTGTGGTGTCTCTCTCTCTTTTCTTAACATTTATTTATTTGTTTTATATTTTCAGTTGCAGATGGACACAATACCTTTATTTTATTTATTTATCTTTATGTGGTGCTGAGGATCAAACCCAGTGCCTCAACACACGCAAGGCAAATGCTCTACCGCTGAGCCACAACCCCAGCTCTCTCGGTGATATCTCTTGAAGGACAAAAGTTTTAATTTTGCTGAAGTCACATTTATTGGTTTTTCTTTATTTGCTTGTGTGTTTGGCCTCGTATCTTCAAAACTACTGCCTAACACAAGATCACAAAGACTGACTGCTAGATTTTCTTCTAAGAATCTTATAGATTTAGCTCTCATATTTAGGCCTATGATTCATTTTGAATTAATTTTTATGTCTAGTGTGAGGAAACAGCCTAATTTCACTCTTTTGCATGTGGATTATCAGTTGACCCAGCACCATTTTTTGTAAAGACTATTCTCCCCTCCCCCAACTGAATGGTCTTGGCACCTTTGTTGAAAGTCAGCAAACCAAAAATGTCTGAGTTTGTTTCTGGATTCTCTATTCTATTTCATTCACCTGCATATCTGTCCTTATTGTAATACCACACTGTCTTGATTGCTGTAACTTTGTAGTAAATTTTGAAATTAGGAACTGTGAGTCTTCCAAGTTTTTTATTCTTTTTAAAGATTGTTTTGGCTCATTCAAGTTTCTTGAATCTCTATATGAATTTTGGGATCATCTTGTCAATCTCTGCAAAAAAGTTAGCTGGAGATTTGGGGGCAGTATTGCCATCGTAATAAGTTTTCCTATTTGTAAAGATAGGACATCTTTCCATTAATTTAGTGAGATATGTATCTGTTCACATTGGCCTTATTTAATTATATTTTTATTGGTTCTTTTTAGTTATATGTGATAATAGAATTCATTTTGACATAATTATAAAAGCCTGGCTATAATTTGTTCTAATTCAATCCCCAGTACTCCCCCTCCCCCTCCTCTTCCCATCTCCTGTTTCCTTCCCTCTAGTCTACTGGTCTTTCTGCTATTTGCTTATAGTATTTTTTAAAAATTAGTGTCTTGTGGATATACATGATGTTGAGATTAACTGTGGTTTATTAATATAAGTATATAGGAATGTTAGGTCAGATTCATTCCACTGTCTTTCCCTATCCCATTCCTCCTTCCTTTCCTTCATTCCCCTTTGTCTATATTGATCTTTCTCCTATTCTTTCTTTTTTTTTTATCCCCCACCCTCCTTATTTTGGATTAGGTTTGGAGTATCAGAGTCAACCTTTGACTTTTTGGGACTGGTTTATTTCACTTAGCATGATAGTATCCAATTCCATCCATTACTGGAAAATGCCATAAAGTTGTTGCTTTTTTTTTTTTTTTTTTTTTGGTACCGGGGATTGAACTCGGGGGCACTTGACCACTGGGCCTCATCCCCAGCACTTTTTTGTATTTTATTAGAGACAGGGTCTCACTGAGTTGCTAAATGCCTCACCATTGCTGAAGCTGGCTTTGAACTCATGATCCTCCTGCCTCAGCCTCCCAAGTGCTGGGATTACAGGCATGCGCCACCATGCCTGACAAAGTTGTTGCTTTTTTATAGCTAGTTTTGCACAATTTTAAATCAGGTCAAGTGTTCTTTGTATATTTGGATAATAGTCTTTTACCAGATATGTGTTTTTACCACCTTCTAAGGGCTTTAGGGTTTGCATCTTGAGCATCTTCCTAAAACCCATGTGTTAAAAGAGTTTGGTTCCCAGCTCATGGCATTCATTACTGGCAGGTGGCGAGAACTTTAGGTGGTGGGGCCCAGTTGGAGGAAGTTTTGTCACTGTGTCTGTGTAATTGAAGTTCTTGTTGGGATGATTGACCCTTTCTCTCCTTGCTTCCTAGCTGCCATGGGGTGAATGATCTTCCTCTGCCACACACTCCTGCCACCATGATGTGCTGTTCACCACAAGCCAAAGCAAACTGTTCAAGTGACTGTGAACTGAAACCTCTGAAACCATGAGCCAAAATACATCTTTCCTTCTTTTAAGTTGTTTATCTCAGGTATTTTGTCACAGTGACAGAAAGCTAACACAAGGAGTTTTTATAGTTTTGCATCTTATATTTAGGTCCAGAATCCATTTTGAGTTAATTTTTTGAATAAGTGTGAAGTCTGTGTCTGTATTCAATGTTTTTTTTTTTTTTTTTTTTTTTTGTATTTGGAATTGAACTCCGTCTGAGGCACTTAACCACTGAGCCCTTTGTTTCTTTTTTTTTTTTCTTTTTTTGTTTTTTTTTGTATTTTATTTAGAGACAGGGTCTTACTGAGTTGCTTAGGGCCTCACTAAGTTGCTGAGGCTGCTTTGAAATCGCTATCGTCCTGCCTCAGCCTCTCGAGCCTCTGGAATTACAGGCGTGCACCACTGAACCCAGCCTCAATTATTATAATATTTTAAAATGTGGATATCCAGTTATTCTAGCATAATTTGTTGGGAAAACTATCTTTTATCCATTAAATTTCCTTTGCTCCTTTGTCAAAGATCAGTCACCTTTATATATATAGATTTATTTCTGGGCTCTTTATTTTGTTCTTTTACACTGGTTTTATTATTGTACCTTTACAGTAAGTTTTAAAGTCAGACAGTGTCAGTTAGTCTTCCAAATTCATTCTTCTTCAATACCACGTTGGCTATTCTGGGTCTTTTGCTTCTCCATATAAATTTTATAATCAGTTTACTGATAATCACAGCATAATTTTCTAGGATTTTGATAGAAATTTCATTGACTCTCTTGATCAAGTTGGAAGAAAATAACATCTTGAAATTAATACTACTCATGAACATGAGATATCTTTCTATTTTTTAGGTTCTTCTTTTATATTTTTTATCAAAGTTTCATAGTTTTCCTCATATAGGTCTTGAATATGTTTTGTCAGATTTATAAATAAGTATTTCATTTTGAGTGAGATGATAATATAAATGGTATTGTGTTTTTAATTTTAAATTCTGCTTGATTATATATAGAAAGTGATTGGCTTACATAAACCCTGAATCCTGCATCCCTGCTGTAGTTGCAAATTAGTTCCAGGACGTTTTCTTTTTAAATTTTCTATTTAATTATGTTATTTCTTCTTGCCTAACATGTACACCTTTTTATTTCTTTTTCTTGTATTTTTGCATTAATTTGGACTTCCAGGGCATTGTTGTAAAGAAGTGGTTATAGGGAACATCCTTGCCTTGTTTCTGATGGAGTTGTTCTTTAAATTTTATTTTTGTATTGTTAATTACAAGTATGTATACTTTCTTTGTTCCTGTAGGAACAAAAATGATTTTTTATATTTATATTGTATCCTGACCTTTTTATTTTTATACATTATGTTTATATTTATCATTTTAATGGTTGCATACAATTACCTCAAATAATATCCCAAACTTTCTTGAACCTTCTTTAGTTTTTGGATTTACACAATTGTTTATCATTCTTCATGGTTATAAGTACTTTTATAGGAAATAGTTTTAGATGTTCATTTATAATTATTTCTTTGGTTTAAATTTACAAATGCAGTCAAAGTAAATAAACAATTTTCATGGTTTGATGTTTTTATTGCCAGATTATTTTTCAACAGTTTGTGTCGATGTGTAAAACCTGAAGTTTGCTTGCATGTATTTATAACATATAGTTTTTTGATCATTCCATCGTTCTCCAGTGGTGAAGTTGTTTTTGAACTAAGCAAAATATGAGGGAGTTAAAAATAATGGATGCAATTTTACATGATGGCATGTTGTTTTGTGATGGGCCAATTATATTATCTGAATGTTTGTGTACCCTCAAAGTTCCTGTGTTGAAATCCCCAGCCCCAGGGTGATAGTAATAGGAGAGGGGTGTTTGGGAGATGTGGGGAACCCCGTGTATTGATTGGATTATTGCCTCTTAAAAAAAGGCCCAAGAGAGACTCCCCATCTCTTCTACCATGTGATGACAGTGAAGAGACACTGTCCCAGGGGAAGTGTGCTGTCACCAGACATTGAATCTGCTGGCAACTTGATCTCTGAAATCATAGCCTCCAGGACGGTAAGAAATCAGTTTCTCTTGTTGTGTTATAGCAACCCAAATGGACTAAGACAGCTACTTTGACTTTAACTACTTGGAGGGATGCTCCTGTAGACATGAGCAAGGTTAGTAACTTCTTGATGAGGGGACAACTCATTGGAAATTACCTCACCAATACCACAGCTGGAAACACAGTTTGGAGCACAAGTTCTGCTCTTGGTAGGTTGGTGTCTTGGTGGGTTGTATATGTGAAGCAAATCCCCATCCTTATCCTCATCAGCAGCACCACAGGTGATGTTTATGGTATGCTCACTAGGTGCTGCATACTCATTGTGGTGGTCAGCTTCCCATTACTGTAACAAATACCTAAGACAATTTACTCAAGAAAGGTTTATTTTGGCTTACTATTTGGGAAATTTCAGGCAATGATCAATTGATCCCCTTACTTTTGGGTCTACAACAAGGGAGCATATATTATGGTGGTGGTGATACCAGTTTTGGAGATCAGTAATGGGTCTTCTCTCCCCTAGTGTTGAAAATTCAACACCCGAGAAATGCAGAGGCAAGTGTAGAAAGTTTGTGTGTGTGTGTGTGTGTGTGTGTGTGTGTGTGTGTGTGCTTTTTAAAAATAATTTATTTATTCTAATTAGTTATATATGATAGTAGAATGCATTTCTATTCATTGTATACAAATGGAGCACAACTTTTCATTTCTCTGGTTGTACATGATGTAGAGTCGCACCACATGTGCAGTCATACATATACCTTGAGTAATGATGTTCATCTCATTACACCATCTTAAGTTTTATCTTTTTTAGACTCCCAGAATTCTCCACCTTCTCTTTCTTCTCTGTGTATGTGCCCAAGGGCAGGAGGGAGCAGCACAGGGGGGAATCATTGGCAACTCCTTGTGCTGGACAGTGCAATCTGAAGGTTAGCTCTTAGTGACCCATTGTCTTTGATAACCAGCCCTCATCTTCCCAACCCCCAACATTTATTACCTACACAGACAGCGAGGCCTTCTGCCCCCTGCCTCAGTTTGTTGAGGAATGTGGGACTTCAGGCAGATTGCTTTTTGGCAAAGAAAGCATGTGGGGAGTCAGTACAGTGGGCTCATTTTATAGAATTATTCTCTTAACTTGATGTTCCCACCATCCTCATCTATTTGTGCCCTTAGAGTAGCACATGACAAAACTATTTACCTTGTGTCTGGGGCAAAAATAGGAAGAGACCAGGGTCACATCATCTTCTTTGAGGGCACACCTCCAATGACCTAAAGATCTCCTGCTAGGCTCCAAGAGGTTCTACCATCTTCCAATAGTGCCAAATAGGGACAATGCCTTTAACACATAGGCCTTTGAGGGACATTGAAAATCCAAATTATAGCATTCCTTAACATCTCCCTTAATCTTAACAACTCTGTGAGGTACATAGCATTACCATTCCCATTTTTAAGTTAGCTAAATTGTTTTTTGGGAGATTAAATAAACTGGTCAAGGGCTCTCAAGTAGTAGGTGCAGGAGCTCACAGCTGAATGCAAGCTTATGAGGTCAGTGTTGAGGTACTCAACCATTCTATTCCTTCATTGTTATGTGTATGAGGAACTGAAGGACTACACTTTGCTCAGGTGATAGCAATACAAAGGTACCAATATGGTAAATCCTTAACTTCACCTGAAAAATGGCCATACGCAGGAATCATAGTCCCATAATTAAATGATTTAGCACCAGATAAAGAGCTCAGGACTAGTAGATGAAATCACTCACTGTCCAAGTAAGGTTTAGGGGTCATGGTCATGTCTGTACCATTGATCATCTCTGGACACGCCACTAAGATTTCTGCTCAAGGCTCTGCCTGTGTTTAGCACAGTTCCTCTTTGCGTCTTTATTTCCTACATGAGACCTTCCCGTGCAGATATGGAAGTGTGGTTCTTTAAATTTCTTTATTCTAATTTAAGGTGAGGACATAATAGGCCTGTGCAGAAAGTTTATGCAAACAGCGCTGGTCTTTAAAAATGGATTTGGTGGAGCTGGGGTGGTGGCTCAGTGGTAGAGCACTTGCCTAACGTGTGAGGCACTGGGTTCAATTCTCAGCACTGCATATAAATAAATAAAATAAAGGTCCATTGACAACTAAAAAATATTTTTTAAAAAATGGAGTTGGTTTCTAAAAGTGGAGCTCTTGCAAGAAGTGGTTATAGGAGTCATGGCAATGAAGGAGTCTTTCACAAACATGAAGTGAAGCAAAACAAAACACAACAAAAACAGCATCAGAGAATCAAGCAGTTTGGCTTCACTGGGAGGAAACTATTCCCATGTTGTTTTTTCAACATGTTGAGTGAGCGGAGACCTTTCAAAACAGAGCAAGCCCTCACAGATTAGTTAGTGTGTTAGCACCTTTTATTGGTCCAGATTTGGCCTTGAGCAAATGGGGAAACCCGATTCTGTTCTGGGAAAGTTTCCACAGCTTTACTTTCTCAGAACTAGGAGAAGGAACTGCTTTCCTTCTAACTTAATTTGCCAGCTTTGTTCTAGGCACTGTGGCAGGATGCAAAGATACATCTGATACGGACTTTGAGGAATTCTTAAGGAATGTTGGATGCATCCAGGAGGATACATATGCATATAGTGTAATGATTCATGTGCTTAGAGTAGTTCAGTCCACCTGCTGAGATGCAGAGGAGAGATGCTACTGCAAGATGAAAGGCACAGAGACTTCATGGAGAAGAAACAGCACTGCAGCACGAGGCTGGAGCCTCTGTTCAACCTAGGTTCTGGGGTCTGTTGTGTTGACTTTTGGGCTTCCGTTTCTTCATCTGTGAATGGAGGGATGTTCTTCTCCCTAAGGTTCTTTCCCACCTTCAACTTTCTCTATAAAAAGTAGGATTTGATTGAAATAGCTGTTATTTATTGAGCCTTCCTGGACACAGTACATATGTTCATCAGAACAATGTAGCTGCAGCTATTATTCCCATTTTACAGAGGAAAAAAATTGAGGCCCAAAGAGATTAAAGGATTTGTCCTTGTATGTGCAAACCCGGATCTGATGGGACCTAGAGCCTTAAATCACTGAGCTACAAGACCTCGTGAGGCAGGAATGCATTCCAGGAAGGACAAGCAGCATAGACCTAAGATATTAGTGACCAGATTATCTGTATTGTATTCAGGGATAGCAAGCTGAACTCACTGGCTGGAGAAATGATTAGCATAGAGATCTGGGTCAATGTACTTCTATCTCCCCTTCCCACGACCTCAAAGGAAACCTACATACCCTCCCCATGCTCTACCTTGGAAGTAGCCAGAAGTTTGGTTCATGTATGTGCAGAAGGAGTCTTTAAAAGTCTGGCTCCTCTGGGAGATGTTATATGGATTATTTAAAGAAAGATCATTATTTATAAATTTTCCCCCCAACCTTCTGAACGTTAGCAATCAATCTACAGTTTGGAAGTATCTTTTATTCAGAGATGGAACAAAACTTAGATATCACTTTGACTCTGTGATGGGATGTCCGTCTTAGGAGAGCCCTGTGATCTTCTAGAGAAACCCTCCCAATCCCAATAAAAAAAACTTCTTCACCAGATTAAGGCCAGGCTATGACAGGGAGTACAGCTTCTGAGACTTGGATTTGGTGGTGGAACTGAACAGGAGGTATGCTGCAGGGCCCTATCCCCTCCTCTGAACTTCCCAGCATGAGGTCTGTGGCTTATGGGACCATGATTCAGAGGTATTGAGTTTTTCATTTCTTTTCTTTTAAGTCTATTTTTATCATAGAAATATATGCACATTATTAAACAAGACAAATAATATTAAAAGGTCAAGTTCTCTGGATTAAATTTCTATCTCTTCAGGAACTCCTTGAAAACATCCTCCCACCCTGGTCAAGAAATTAAATCAATACCAGTGTCACACTATATCGACGACAGACTGATGAGAAGTGGCAAGGACAAGGAACTCTGATGTACCTTTTCTCCAGACACACTTGGGGCGGGGCTGTGTGTCAGGCTAACAATGGGAGGGCCTGTTACCAAGGAGGGAGGGGACACTGGTGTTGGGAGACCACCAGCATTGTGGCCACACCAAATCAGTTCTAACTTATGTTGGTAACACTTGAGGATATTTCTAGTGTTTAAGTATTTAATTTAAATTCAAGGGAGTTGAGGTAGAGCACTTGCCTAGCCCTTGTGAGGCACTGTGTTTGATGCTCAGCTCCACATAAAAATAAATAAATAAAGTAAAGGTATTGTGTCCATCTGCAAGTAAAAAATATTTAGAAAAATAAATTCAAAAGCCATCATTGAGAGGCAACTACGTGCCATAGCCTGGGCTAGGCACTGTGGCTGACTGCAAGGCCATTTGAAAGAGCACTGACACAATCAGGATTGGAGCCTGCCCTCTGAGTGCTGGCATGGTGCATCTCCTTGGCCTCTTTTCCCAGGAAGGGGAATTTGGGCAGCAGAAAAATCCATCAGCAAAACAAGAGGGCTATGCTTCCCTCACCCCCTGTATCACCACCAAATTTCTTATTTCTAAGCATCCTAATCTTCTATTATTTGTTTGGACACCCACATGGTGTGTAGTCAATCCTTCGCTATCCTTTCTTCACTCCCATAAACTCATGAATAAGTGATTAGTGGTATATTAAAAAAAATTAAACTTCCAATTTTGCAGGATCTATCAAGTGGACCCCTAAAAGCATCTAAGTCTAGATGTAACCAACCTACAACATGAAGTTTTGGCTGCCTCCAGGGTACAGATGACAGGACAAAAAGCAGCTATGGAGGAGTAAGGGACACATACAGTGCACTTAGGTTTGCTGGTGTGTGTGTGTGTGTGTGTGTGTGTGTACACCTGTATATATCTGGTATTCATGTATACACACAAACACACACACATGTTACTATAGCAAGTATCCTTTAACTAAAAGTAATACATCTCCTTTTGCTGAAGTGACAGGTATTTGGAATCATTATTTTGCTTTTTGCCTCTCATGAAAGGAAAAACAGATCTGGAGGAAAGGAACAGATTGAGTAATTCTGATCTGGGTCTAATCCTTCAGCAGCCAGCAGGATTAAGAAATGAGGCTAGCCCTGCAGAAGAGAGACAAAATAAGGCTATGCAGTGAGTGCCACTGGTTTTCCCAGTGAAAACAAAGCAGGCTGAAGGGAGCCGGTGTCATGCTCTGGACCCAAGTGGTTGTTTTAGCTTCTTAAGGGTTCACCTGTTAATATTTTAAGAGAAAACCAGAAAAGCCTGAGTAATTACTAAATTCTTAGATATTTTCCTTTGAAAAGGTTGCTGGTTTAGAGGGGCCTGGCCACTTGGGTATTCTTAGAGCTGGAGGAGCCCAGGGCTGTGAAGGGTCCCATGGTGGTTCCTTGATAGGAAATGGGTTGCCAGAGCATCTGGAACCAGAAGTTGAGGACACTAATCATCTAAGCCCATTTTATGTTGTTGTAACAGAATACCTAAAACTGGGGGATTTATAAGGAACTAAAGTTTATTTAGCTGATGGTTCTGAAAGCTAGTTCTGGCATTTGCTAAGGGCCTTTGAGTTGTGTCATCCCACGGTGGAAAGGTAAAAGTATGTGAGAGAGAAAAAGGAGGATGAACTCCCCCTTTTCATAACCAACCTACTTCCCCAATAATGGCCTTAATGTATTAATAAGAGCCACACCCCCATGACCTAAATCACCTTTCAAAGGTCCCACTTCTTTTTTTTTTTTTTAAATATTTATTTATTTTGCTTTTAGTTGTACACGATGCGTTTATTTGTACGTGGTGCTGAGGATCGAACCCGGGCCGCGCACGTTCTAGGCGAGTGCTCTACCGCTGAGCCACAACCCCAGCCCCTCAAAGGTCCCACTTCTTAATACCATTACAATGACAATTACATTTCAACCTGAGTCTTGAGGGGTCATGCAAACCATAGCATTCATCATCCCCATAAAGGAGGCATTGGTTGGAAAGGGAACTCATGAAATTTTCAGGACAGCCTGACTTCTACATGACAAATAATCAGGTTGATAATGGCTTAACAGGAAAAGCAAAGCACTCTGTGGAGAGAAAGAAGTGAGGGTGGTGGCACAAAGCATTGGCACTTGTGCTGCCCAGGTAGCAAGCCTGGCTCCAGCAGCTCTGCCACTTTGAGCAAGAAACTTAGCCCCTCTGTCCCCAATTCTAAACTGATTGTACTAAACTGGAGATAATAACGTGTACTATGTATATCCCACACTACTTTTAATTTTGTGAGGAAATAAGATGAAGTAACAAATATAGCTTATATCCTTATCTGTAACTCTATATATATCTGGTTTCTCTTCTGTAACCGCTCTGCCTAAAGTAACAGAATTCTCCGTTACATAATAAGTAACGATTATATATAAAATGTCTGTACATGGCTTTATGTTAGCTATACATATATCATCATTATTCTGTACATTATGTTAGCTATTATCATCATTATTCACACCTGATGAGCTTTTTTCCCTTAACTCTATGATTTCTTTTTTAAAAACATTTGTCCCTTTTAGATATAAATGACAGTAGAATATATTTTGACATATAATATATACATGGAATATATTTTATTCCTGAGGGTCTTTACTTATGTCAGAAAGGAATACGAGAATTAAATCCTAACCAGAAAGATTTCAGAACTGCAAGGAATTTGTTCATCATCTTTCCCTTCAATGAAAAATCCTGTGAAAGTAGTAGAAAATCAACTTAGTACATGTTTATATAAACACATAATTATTTATGTACAATATTTTATGAGTAAATTCATAAAGGAGAATGAGCTTAGATAAGAAAGGACACTCTGGGGCTGGGGTTGTGGTTCAGCAGTAGAGTGCTTGCCTAGCACGCGCACGGCCTGGGTTTGGTCCTCAGCACCATGTAAAAATAAACACATTGTGTACAACTAAAGCAAATAAATAAATATTTTTTTTTAAAAAAAGAAAGGACACTCTGTTTTATCTGTAGTGTTGCTATTTTTTTTTTAATAAATAAGAAATATTGAAAGAAATATTGCAACAATTAGGAAGCAGTCAGTTCCAGTTGGTAGGTATAGACATGTTTGGGTAAGAAGTTTTAGATTTTAATAACATTTTCTAAATTTCTTAAAATCACAAATTGTTTTTAAAAAAAGGGGGGGGGGGGCGGAATGGTGGCTGGGGTTGTGGCTCAGTGGTAGAGTTCTCACCTAGCTCATGCAAGGCCCTGGGTTTTATTCTCAGCACCACATAAAAATAAATAAATAAAGGTATTGTGTCCAGCTACAACTAAAAAAGAAATACTAAAAAAATAAATAAACCAAGGCATTAATTCCAGAAAGCAAGTGATTAATCTGTGAAGAGAATCTTGATTTTCTAGGAACTCTTTTCATTTATTCATTCCAGAAGAAGACATTTACAGAGGTGGACAGCTGTGGACTCCAGTGAGCAGCTTTTGCATCTGCAACCTTTACAGCTGAAGATGGCCTTTGCCTCACTAGTTTTACCAGATCAGAATGCATTTCTGACAATTTTTACTCTTTCACATTTGACTTGATCAGCCACGTCAGTTTTTCAGACACTTCTAAAAAAGCAACCTTCCAAAGGGACTATGAGAAATTGAGAATTAGTATGGC
The DNA here is from genome assembly GCA_025594165.1 of Tamias sibiricus. Taxonomy (NCBI): domain Eukaryota; kingdom Metazoa; phylum Chordata; class Mammalia; order Rodentia; family Sciuridae; genus Tamias; species Tamias sibiricus. Next base: position 70,351,988 of record CM046669.1, read on the forward strand.
TTTTCCGATTTTCTCTTAAAATATTAAGTCAATTTGCTTCCTCAGCAAAAGCCAATTGATTTTTTTTTTTTTTTTGCAGTCTCTGTTAGTGTAATTTATTTACCTTTTTTGATACTATATTCGTTTTTCATTTTCAGGAATTTTATCAAAGGGAGCAAAATGATCCAGATTAAGTGTACCAATGAAATAGAATTTAAAAGAAATATCAGAACATTCTTCTTTTTAATGTAGTCACCTGGCCTTTTTTCAAAGGACAGGGATTCTGCACCTCAGGATAGGTGACAATGCAGTGAGGGAGAGACATTGGTCACTGGGTCAGCTGTGTAGGTCAAGTCCTGGCTCAATTCTGTGACTTTGGGCAAGTGACTTACCCTCTGGGTTTGAAGTGCTCAAACATAAAATAGGACATAATATACCTCACAACAGAGAATTGCTGTGAGAAATAGCATAAGGCAATAAATAGTTGAGGAAAAACTTTGGAAATTAGAGTTCTCCAAATGCCAAGTAATTTTGTTCCATGCTTCCCTGTTTCAGCTTGCTTGAGCAGTGATAGCCCACCTGCTGGAGTACAATTCCCACCCCCAGAGGTTTAATTAAAAGCACCACATAAACATAAATGCATTGCATTGTGTACAACTAAAGCAAATAAATTAAAAAAAAAAAAAGTCCCTGTTGATGCAGCCCTTTTTATGGGTCTCTTACTTGGGCCTCTTACTTGCTCCATCAGGGTACCAAGCTGAATAACATCCCCTTTAAGTTAAGATAGTATCTCTTAGTTTTTCTTCTGGATAAAATTACTACTTTTTTGGGCGGGGGTTGTGGCTCAGCGGCAGAGCAATCGCCTCGCACGTGCGCGGCCCGGGTTCGATCCTCAGCACCACATAAAACATAAATAAATAAAGGTATTGTGTCCAGCTACAACTAAAAAAGAAATACTAAAAAAATAAATAAACCAAGGCATTAATTCCAGAAAGCAAGTGATTAATCTGTGAAGAGAATCTTGATTTTCTAGGAACTCTTTTCATTTATTCATTCCAGAAGAAGACATTTACAGAGGTGGACAGCTGTGGACTCCAGTGAGCAGCTTTTGCATCTGCAACCTTTACAGCTGAAGATGGCCTTTGCCTCACTAGTTTTACCAGATCAGAATGCATTTCTGACAATTTTTACTCTTTCACATTTGACTTGATCAGCCACGTCAGTTTTTCAGACACTTCTAAAAAAGCAACCTTCCAAAGGGACTATGAGAAATTGAGAATTAGTATGGCTTTTCCGATTTTCTCTTAAAATATTAAGTCAATTTGCTTCTCAGCAAAAGCCAATTGATTTTTTTTTTTTTTTTGCAGTCTCTGTTAGTGTAATTTATTTACCTTTTTTGATACTATATTCGTTTTTCATTTTCAGGAATTTTATCAAAGGGAGCAAAATGATCCAGATTAAGTGTACCAATGAAATAGAATTTAAAAGAAATATCAGAACATTCTTCTTTTTAATGTAGTCACCTGGCCTTTTTTCAAAGGACAGGGATTCTGCACCTCAGGATAGGTGACAATGCAGTGAGGGAGAGACATTGGTCACTGGGTCAGCTGTGTAGGTCAAGTCCTGGCTCAATTCTGTGACTTTGGGCAAGTGACTTACCCTCTGGGTTTGAAGTGCTCAAACATAAAATAGGACATAATATACCTCACAACAGAGAATTGCTGTGAGAAATAGCATAAGGCAATAAATAGTTGAGGAAAAACTTTGGAAATTAGAGTTCTCCAAATGCCAAGTAATTTTGTTCCATGCTTCCCTGTTTCAGCTTGCTTGAGCAGTGATAGCCCACCTGCTGGAGTACAATTCCCACCCCCAGAGGTTTAATTAAAAGCACCACATAAACATAAATGCATTGCATTGTGTACAACTAAAGCAAATAAATTAAAAAAAAAAAAAGTCCCTGTTGATGCAGCCCTTTTTATGGGTCTCTTACTTGGGCCTCTTACTTGCTCCATCAGGGTACCAAGCTGAATAACATCCCCTTTAAGTTAAGATAGTATCTCTTAGTTTTTCTTCTGGATAAAATTACTACTTTTTTGGGCGGGGGTTGTGGCTCAGCGGCAGAGCAATCGCCTCGCACGTGCGCGGCCGGGTTCGATCCTCAGCACCACATAAACATAAATGCATTGCATTGTGTACAACTAAAGTATATAAATAAATATTTTTTTAAAATTACTAATTTTTCTTGTATAATTAAAAATAGAGCCAGGGGTGGTGGTGCACACCTGTTATCCCAGCAACTCTGAAGGCTGAGGTAAGAGGATTGCAAGTTCAAGGCCAGCATCAGCAGCTTAGTGGGGCCTTAAGCAACTTAGTGAGACCCTATCTGAAAATTAAGGGATGGGGATGTGGGTCAGTAGTTAAGTTCCCCTGAGTTCAATCCCTGGTACAAACAAAACAAAACACAAACAAAGAGACTTGTGCAAATCTCTTGTTCCTTTCAAACCTCCACCCACTAGCTTCAGCCCTAATGCATTTCTAATTTGCTCCCTCCCTCTACATTCATGGTTGGTGCTTTGTTATATAGGAAAAGCTTACCTTTTCCTCGTTTATTTATTTGTTCATTCACTCATCGGTATCAGTGTGAACTCATGGATCATGGATCATTATTCTATACAGTGGGCTATAGTCCATTGTATCACTTTGATGTTCAAGTTATCCCCACTTGATCAGTCAGAACCCCAAACTGGCTCCCCTATCCTCTTGGCATATCCCATCAATTATTTGAGTTTTCCTTTCTGGGAAAACCAAGTCACGTGTTCTTGTCTTCCTCTGACAATCTATTTTATCTGGTATGATTTTAGAATTGTTCATAGATTTCAACGGACAGGAAAGGAACTTTGGTCAAAGGAAAAAAGATACTGTCTCTGGATAAAATGATAACCAGAGGTATCTCTTTTCTGGCTTTCTGGCAAATTGATGGAAAAATATGAAAAAAAAAAAAAAAGGAAAGACTTCATCACAAGAGTTAAAAATTAAAGAGTTCTACCTGTGAATTAGGAACTTGTTTCCTTAAGAAACAACTGTTCTTTGGAAATAGGTGGAAGACAAGGAACAAGGGCAAAAGCAAAAAAACAGGACATTTATTCACTCATCAAGTATTTAATGAACACTTACTATGTGCCCAGCAAGGTCCTGTTCAGTAAATGGAAGAGATGAAGATCTCGTCCCTGAAGGAACTTGCATTCCAGCAGGGAAGAGAGGCACAGGAAAGGATGTCCATGAGGGTAACCCCTCAATGAACAAGTATTTGAAGGAAGTGAAGGAGTGAGCCTGGGACTACCTGGAAAATGAATATTTCAGAAGGAACCAAGACTCTCAGGAGCAAAAGGTGGGTATCTAGTATAATCATGAACAAGGGGAAAGAATCTCAGAGGCTGAGGGGAGAGTGATGGTATGGGGATGAACATGTAGTTTGTATGGAGTCAGAAAGAAGGGCAGCCTGCCACTGGGACCATACTACAATTTCAGAGTAAGATTTGACATCAGCAGCACTTGAACCTTCAGGATGTTTATAGTTGCTGAACCCCATTTGACTGACTTTTCTTCAAATCCATGAAAACCCCAAGTATGACCAACTCCAACAGCAAAAAGTGTGTGAGCGTAAAGGTGGGATTACAGAACTTGGACCCAAACACTGCCACATGTCCCAGGCCTAGGGGTGGTGACAGCTGAGGCTGGCAGCTCCTTCACTTTGCACCTGACTCATGATCTGTGACATCAAGCAACAGTGCCTCTGGTTTCCAGAGCCTTAGGACACATGATGCTCCTGGAGTGGTCTCATCAGGCAACCAGCCCTTTGGAAGACTGATGAGTGATTAGCTTTTGGAACTTCTTTATCATTTGTTCGAGATCTCTTTTAACAATCAGGTTACTCAACTAAAGTGTGCCAGGAAGGCCTCACCGCCCCCCCAACCAGTGGAGTACACCAGCATTGTAAAAACATCTTTTACTTATATCAGGCTCCAGAGATCCCATCTCTCTCACCAAACCCAACATTTGCATTTCTTCCACTGCGGTGGGTGGGGGAGGGAAGGCAGCGGGCGGGGTGGGGGAGAGAGGAAGCGGGGCACGGCCCTCTCTCTCTCGTGTGCCATCTGCTTCCACAATGCTAACCTCAACGGATGTTTGCCTCTCTGTAGCAGAGACATTGTTTGATTCTGTAAATGTGTGGTTTCCCACTGACACCTAAGAAAAAAGAAACAGGATCTGGGAGACAGTTTATACCCAATTCATTTGGTCTCTACTCCTTGATGGACTTTCCATGAAACCTCTGCTTTTTTTCCTTTTGGTTTCACTGCCCATTGACCAGCACATCTTCCGTGACTAAGACCTGTTAGCATGATTGGCAAGGATTATTGCTCACTACAATGCATCTTTGGGAAACACAAAACAAAACAAGCATTGCTTTCAAGTTCCCTCCCTTCTTCCTCCTGGAGCTCTGCCTAGTCTGTAGTCTCGAGGGCCCTTCTGAAGCTGAGTGGGAAGCTCAGGCTCTTCCAGCTTCCTTTTACCTGGTGTTAGAAATGTAAAGTACCAGGTGGGCCAGGGCTTTCTTGCTAGTCTCTGAAACTCTGAACCCTAATATTCCTCTGCTTTTCTGGGAGCTGTAGCTGGCTAGGAATAGAGCAGGGAGTCTCTCTCCAGGACTGAAAGGGACCCAGAACCCAGAGGGAGCTCTTAGAGACAAGAATCTTGACCACAAAGCTATAAGAATTGTCTAGACAGTGGTCAGAAGGAAAGACCCAGGAGCAGTTAGGCAGGTGAGGTGTGGATCGAGGAGTTGGGGTCCAGGGTAATGGAAGATATACAGAGGTCAGAGATGACTGTTTCCAACAACTTCTGTAACTTGCACTTACTTTTGTGGTCCAGGGATGTGAAGACACAAAAAGTTGGGGGGATGTGTGCAGAAATTTCTGCTGAGATGAACTTTTCTCTTCTGTCACATCTGGATATTGCTCCTGACAGCCAGAGTACTTAGGTTTAGGTTTTAGCTGAAGGATATCACCACAACACTCACTGGTGGGTTTAGATGGAGATCAAAACAACACAGTCAGGGATGATATACTCATCACCCAGCAGGTTGGTGAGATTTGAGTCCAGAGTTTCAAATCCATGATTCTCAATGGGCAGAAGGTGATTGGTAAAGTCTGAAGATATTTTTGATGATCACAGCTGAAATGGGGATTTGATTGGCATCTAATGGGTAAATTTCAGGAATTCGGTTAGATATTTTATAATCTATAGAAATTATCTGGGCTTGTGAGAAAGAATTATCCAACACCAAAGTTGAGAGACCTGCCTGACCTGTAAAAATGCAACATTTAAGTTAGTTACCAGGAGGGTATTCAACCCCTCGAGGTTCTAGTTCAAGGTTGAAGATACCCTAATTGTTGAAGTAGAGGGTATACACACCCAGGTAATAAATAGTTTGCACAAAGCTCACACATTTATAAAACAAAGACCTTGCCTTCAAGAAAATTTGCTATTAAAGGATTCTTATCTATTTCTACAAACCCTGGGTGTAGTCTTCAAGGTATTAAGATTTTACAATAGTTTATTATCACCAGAGAGACAGAGTCTTCTTTGTGCTGCATCTACTTTTTTTTTTTTTTTTTTTTTTTTTTTTTTTGTAGTTGTGGCTATTCACCATGCTTTTATTTGTTTCATTTTTATGTGGTGCTAAGGATTGAACCCAGTGCCTCATGCATGTTAGGCAAGTGATCTTCCAGTGAGCTACAGCCCCAGCCCTTGCATCTATTCTTAACTTCCCTGGGAGAGTCAAGGTTGCTTGGGAAAGTTAGGAACTGACCACCTTGTCCCTATCCCCCACTACCTTATTTATATAGCAGCCTAGAAATAATGTTCCTTTGGGCACCAGGAGAAAGTAGAAAGTCACTTTGTTTTTCTGTCCTTGGTTTGCTGTCCTGTGAGATGAATTAGTCCAGCAGATGATTTCCAAGCTTTGGCAATAACCATGGAGCTCAGAAGGCCTAATAAGGCAGCCATTCTCTTAGAATCACAAGGGTTGTTTCCTGCTCTTGCACTTTAAAATGAGAAAATACTGGAGATCATCAGTATAAAGGCACAGTTGGGTTTTTCTGACTGTGAACATAGTGCTTCTTATTCAGAGGAGGGACCTGGGGGAAGCTTGAAGACCCTCTTGGTCTTGGAAAATGAGAAGACCAACCCTTCCCCCTGCTACCTCTCTACCCCACCCCCACCCCATGGCAGTCTTTCCTTTGCTTAGCTACAGTCTGAGGCAGCTGACTTGTGAAGGGCAAAAATCACACCAGAGACAACCGCGCAGCAGCCAGAAGAGTATTCAGGGAGAGGGAATTCACCAGCCTGATATGTATGTTTATGTGAAAGCTCCGAGTCAGTCAGCCGGGGTCACTCGGTCGGTAGAAGAAAGTATGAAGAGAAAACCAGATAGAAGAAGTAATGAGAGAGTTAGGCTGAGCTCCAGGAAGAGAGAAGAAAGGCTCTAAGTGTGCAAGCTAAGCTCTATCTTTCTTTCTCTACTCTGAATGGTAAAAAGTGGGTGCCTCGGTCGTGCCGTGCCGGCTGTGGTCTCTGGAGCTGTTGGCTGGGGCAGCTGCCATCGGGCTGGAGCTGTCGCAGTGGCTGCTTCCTCTCAGCATGGACGAGCTGTTGTGTCTGAGCTCCAGGCAGTCAGGAGCTTTAAGTAGGGATTTCTGGTGGGGGGTGTACCAGAGCAACCTTTAACGCTATTGGCTCTTTGCCCAGGGAACAGGGCTACCTATTAGCTCCTGCCTGGGGAACAAAGCAACCTTTAAGCTGATTGGCTCCTGCCTGGGGAAAATGAAACCAGGTTGCTCCTCATGGAAATTTCCATGGAGGAGGTGGCCCATCAGCCCAAGCCTATCTATCAACGTGTCCTCCACCAGTTCTCCTGCCAGGTCTCTTTCCCTACAGTCCTCTCACTTCTCAGCTCCAAAAGGAATAGAGAGTAGGGTTTCCAGAGAAAATACAGGATGCTAGTTAAATTTGATCTTCAGATAGACAATTTTCATTGTTGTTTTGGCATGCTTTAGTATTGTGTGGTTCAGCTGAAGTATATCTGAAACATTGATGATTTATTTGCTAATTTGGACAACCCTAGTGAGGAGGGGAAAGGAAAGGATCAAATGGGGAAGTGGGGCCCCATCAGGGACTGAACCCCAGCATTGGACTTTGTCTTTGGCTTCCCCAATGCTCTTCCCCTCTCAGAGACAGGCAGGGAAGAGGAAGAGGATTGGCTTCTCATAGGGCCAGCAGCTGGGGGGAAAGTCAGTTGAAGGGGTTGGGGATTGTTAGGGGATTCCCCTGGGGATCTGAGGGGAAGAGACTCATATTCAGAGCTCACTGGAAGCGGGTTGCTTCTAAGAATCAAGGCCTGATGCCACTTGTGCATTGAGAGAGCCCCTCAGGGCAGCCTCTGGGACTCTCCCAGTGAAGGGCTGCTCCTGCAAATAAATGAATGGGGACGAGGAGGCCAAGGAGAGCCTCTGAGGGCTGCTTGGTTGGGAAGCTTCAGTTTTTGCTGCATGGTCATTCAACGGTGTCAGACCCCATGCTCACCTTTTGATTACAAATATAGTGCTTTTTAAAAAATATTCTGCTTTTATTATCCTGAAATGAAAGCACAACATGTACTTCTAAATTTTCCCAATGTGCAGTGACTGTAACATGATGAATCAGTGGATTCCATGACCTGCCAGAAATTCAAAAGCCGTGATATATACTGACATGGGTATGCCATGTTTATGATTCGTGGCCTTCTCGTGGCATTGATGGTGTTAATGTGATTTCACCAAATTGTCAACAGCTCTTGGCAAAGTTACAAGCATCACAAAAGATAATCTACCCTTGATTGCCAACAAAATAGACTAGTAAATTTGGCTTACATGTAACCATGTGAAAAAGGCTCACATTTTAATGTAAAATGGAATTAGTTATGTTCTGGCTGAAATAATTACTTTCTAAGTTTGTCACCTATGTGAATGTTCAGCCATATATTTGGAAATTGTGTAGAATATAGGATGACTTCTTTCATTCTGTGGGGCTGAAGTGAAGAAAGTAGACTATCTGGTATCCTTGGTCACTAAATTTTGGAAGTGCTCCCTCAATTATTATGATAATCCAACCAATCTCCCACAGGAGGATGGAAGAGAAGGACCAAATACTGGTTAGTTAACTATGGCAGCCAAACACCATGATAGCTGTTAATGTGCTTCTTATTCAAGCTTTGCAATACCTCTGTGATGCTTATTCTGATGTTTATTTTGCAAATGGAGAAAGTGAGGCTCTGAGAATTTAATAGCTTATCTAAATTCATGTAGCCAGTATTTGGAGGAGTCTGAATATGAATCCAGGTCTGTCTCAATCCACATTAACAAAAATGGGAAAGAAGCAGTGTTGGCCAAATCTCCTCTAGAAGCCTGATGAGAAGGAAGCAGTGCAGGTTTTTCAGTCTTGTCTCAATTGACAGGGCTTAAGAGCTGCTCTGCCAGGCAGTAAAGACAAGATGAGATGATTTCTTAGGGTTCATTCCAAATCCTATGAATTTAGGCTTTTGTGAAAGATGCTCAGTTTTTTTTTTTTAAGAGAATTTTTAATAGTCAGTGCTTTGGACTGCCAAGTTTACTTTTCTTTTCTTTTTTTTCTGCTTGAGCTACATATGATGTTTTAAAGGGGCAAACTGCCAGGAAGAGATTCATCCCTATAAACTGGAAGTTTGTCATTGGGATGGTTGGTCTCTGTGCTTGCCAGATTGCTTCCTGCAGCGGCGTCCTGGTTTGCCTTAAGTTTGGTTGACCTTCGATGTGAGGTCTGCTTTCTATTTGTTTCCATATTGGTTCCAAGAGCCACCTGGCCTCCATGTCTGATCACTGGGTCCTGCACTGAAGGTTTCTGTCTTTGGGGAAGTGGACTCTGGTGGTCCAAACTGTATTGCTGGACTACAGGTCAGGACTCAGGGAGAAGCTTTTTGCAGTTCAGCACTCTGGAGCCCATAGAAGCTGCAGCCTCATTTAAGGACCCTTGGAGCACAGGTCCCTCCACTGCAGTCAGCACAGTGCACACAGCATTGGCAGGACACCTGCCCAGTGTCACCCACACTGGCCAGGAGAACCGCAGCCCAGTGAAAGAGACAGACCCATGAACAGATTCTCCTCTGAATGAACAGATCGAGGAAATATCAAGGATTTCATTTCAGATCTTAGTTTTAAAGTGTTAGGAACTGCTGATGCGAGCAGAGCAATCAAAATGAACTGTGTTAAAATCTATTGGAAAATACAATTCAAATTGCAAACACTCAATTTGCATCCCACTTTTCAGCATCTTCAGGGAACCTTTAGGGGACTTTGGAAATCACCTAGTACAATAACATTTGTTGCATAAAGTGAGGCACATGTATTGACATTGTAATTGGGAACTATTAAAACCATGCCTGAAGAAGCTGTAACTTTGGTATGGTTTTAGAATTCTAAATAAGTTGACTTTGAATGGAATTTCTCTTAGAGAAGTGGTTATGTATTATATGCAGGAATACTGTCTTAGTTTTCTTCTCATTTTACCTATTTACCCTGATGATACTGTGTTTTCTTAAAAAAAAAAAAAAATCTGTGTTAATATCCTTCATTTAGCCTCTATTGGTTTTTGTAGGTCTCCCCTACAATGTTGAGAATTCTATTTTTCTTTTCCTTGACTTCCATCTAGTGGCTGACAGGGGCAATTACCAACATTAGGCTCTCTGGGCAAGGGAGGAAGAGAGAAAAGGAGTGGTGGAGAGCACTTAAGTAATCAAGGCTCTTTTCCAGCTTTACTTTCTAAGGAATGCTCAGGTGCATGCGCATTTATCCCTTCACAAATACTTCGATTTGAAGATTGAAAGAATAAATGGTCCTTCTACACCCTCATTTGGTGTCTCTCATTTATTTAGAGGTACACAGCTTGCATTTAATATTTTCCATGTTTGTGAAGCCCCTGTCCAGGAATAAAATAAAATAAAAGCCATTTGTCTCCTGAGGAAGCATCCCCCACCCTTAGGGAACCCAAGCTTTAATGTTTTAGGTAGGTTTGCTACTGGAGGAGGGAGGTGCCACTTTGTAGAATCTTAAACACTTAAAGCTGGAGTGGACCTCAAAGATTGTCCAGAAAGTGAATCTCAGCATAGAAAACTGGCTTCTTATGGCCAAAGTTGCTCCAGAATTACAAACAATGCATGGCTGATCTTTGCCCCACATCCAAGGAAAAACGTTAATAAGCAAAATGTTCTCGGTTTTAGGTTTCCTCCCATGTATAGTATTTTTCTGGAGTCATTGTACCCACTACTCTTGTCTAACTAACTAGGCAACAAATGACCCTTAAGCGAAACCCTTGGGACAGATGAGTGGATGTCTATCCCCTTCCAGTGTCCATGTCCATTGTGTAGTGTTAGATGGTAGAAGTGAGTCTCCTTCTTTCCTTCCTTTCTTCCCTCCTCTCTCTTTTTCTTTCTTTCAAATCCTTTTTATTTCTTGTGGTAAAATCAAGTTGATCAGAAACCCACAATGTTCTGGGAAGGTCATGCAGTTATGCAGAGTATTGGGTGGGGCTTTTATCATTCAGACAGCAGGAGAACCTGTCAGCCAGGGCCCCTATTTCACAGCCTTCCTTACTCAACCCCCTTCCTCCTCCTTCTGGAACTTTCCTCCTTGGCTCCACCCTCTCTTGGTTTTCTTCCTGCTGACTGGTCCTTCTCTGCTGCATTTCTGCTGCTCCTCCATCTGGTTATATCAATGTCCTTGGCCCCATGTCTTCCTTGAGGTTTCTTTCTGTCACCTGTCTTTAAATATAGCTAGACATCATAACTCCCATTTGTCTAACTTCAGCCCTGAATTTTCTTTTTTAAAAATTCTGTTAAAATTTTGTTCTTTTTTAGATATACATGACAGTAGAATGTATTTTGACATATTAGTCATACATGGAGTGTAACTTCCCATTCTTGTGGTTGTTCATGATGTGGAGTTACACTGGTCATGTATTCATATGTGAACACAGGAAAGTCATGTTTGATTCATTCTGCTGTCTGACCTATTCCCATCCTCCCTCTCTTCCCTTCATTCCCTTTTGACTAATCCAATGGACTTCTATTCCCACGCCTTCCTTCCTATAGTGTGTTAGTATCTGCATATCAGAGAAAAGATTCAGGCTTTGGATTTTGGGGGACTGGCTTATTTTACTTAACATGACACTCTCCAATTCCATCCATTTACTGGCAAATGCCATAATTTCATTTTTCTTTATGGCTGCAGCTCAGACTTTTCTGGACATGTCAGACTTGATGTCTCCAAATTTCCCTCAATCTGCTCTATTCTGTTTTCTCAAATTCCAGGTAGTGGTGGCCTTGTAGTTCTAGTTTCTTAGGCCCAAAGTCCTTGACTCATGTTTTTTATCACACTGCACATCTAATCCACCAGGAAATCCTGTTGGTTCAATCTTCAGCTATACCCAGAACACAACTGCTTCTCCACATCTTGCTGCTGGCACCTGGCCCGATGACGTGTGGCCCTGTCATGCCTGGCCACTGCTGAAACTTCCACCTGCTTTTCTGCTTCCATTTTTGTTTCTTCTGAGGGTTCTCTTCAAAGCTGCATCTAGAAGGATCCTTTCAAAACAGCTCAGCCTGTGTTCTTTCCTTGCTCCACCCTTCTCACTTTGCGTAAAAGCCAATGGCCTCAACCTGCTGCCGCTAGTCTGGGTCCCCAAGCCACAGTTGGGATTCAACAAGCTCAACTTTTGTAAGATCTGCCTCTTGGAGGAAAATCAAAAAGGTGCACAGGAGGCTGGAAGAGGCGTTGGGCGGTGATGCAAGTCAGGTGTCAAGTACGGGAGAGAGCAGGGAAAGTTAGGTGGTCAAGACCCAGTCTGTAGTGTCCTCTCGGGAAAGAATCCTAGAGAGACCCACAGTCTCCCAGACAGGACCTGGCTCCCAGCCCTTCTTCACTCTATTCTGGGCTGGGAGCAGCTGACCTCACATGAACTACCTAGCACAGCAGCTTGTCTTTGGTTCATTGCCCTCTGTAGGGGAGGGTTATAAGGCCACCACAGACAGCTCAGGAGGTCCTACATGGTCTTGCTCCTCCTTTTACCTTTTTGACTTTCATTCCTCAGTCATTCCTTCAGGTGGCTTGGTGGTCCCCCACCACTTCCGGAGGTATGCTCAGCAGCCTCCACCGTGCTCATGCAGGTGTGCACTTCTCTCCGCAGTCCTCAGGGGAAGTCGGTGAGGCTAACAGAACATGGCAGAAGTGATGGCACATTGTTGCTAAGGCCATGCTACAAGAGCTACCGTGGCTTAACTTCTTGCTCTTTCTCGTATCACTCACTCTGAGGGAGGAAGCTGGTTGCCATATCATGAAGTCAAAAGATAGGGAACCAAGGACTCCTGTCCACAGAGCTGTGAGGGCACCATCTTGGAAAGCAGGTTCTCTGGCCCCCAGCTGAGCCTTTGGTTGACTCCAAACCTGGTCAACATCTTGACTGCTACCTCATAAGAGATTCTGAACCAATTAGTCCACTGCTGAAGTCCCAATTCCTGGAACAGTGTGCTATTAAAACAACAGGTTTGTTGTTTTAAACAGGTAAGTTTCAGATAATTTGTTAAGTAGCAATAGAAAAGAATACAGTGAGTATTATTTTCATCCAATTTTAGAGACTACAAACCCCAAGTTCACAGACTCCAGCTTGCCTAAGGTCACTCAGGGTGTAGGGCTTCACACTTCAGAGGCAATCAAGTCCACTTGGTCCCAAAGCCATTTCAAGTGGATGTGTAATTCTACACTGTGTATACATCCAAGGTGACAAGTCATGAGGGGAGGAAGAGCTTGTGTTTGTTAATCTAATCAGGAAGATGAGATTCATTTGCAGAGACAAGAGATCAGGTTGTTAGGTAACAGGACTTCCAGAACAGCTTAAAAACAAAACCACACACTTGGTTTGATCTGAATCCATATGCCTGGGATTGAAATGCCCAGCTGCCCATCTCTTTAAAAAACGACATCAGGCAAAAAGAATTCAAATTCTGTCCATTCCAATGAGCCCATCCCTCTACCCATTTGCAAGGAAGCCAAGATTGTATTTATTTCAACTTGGGTAGAATTTCTGTCCAGGTTTGTTGCTGTGTTTGCTTGCAGTAACCAAGGATTTAAAATCTCAGTGATGCAATCTTTCCTGTTGAGCCTCTTATTTTTAATATAAGAGTATATGGCAAAGCAATTAAGTCATTTTATTTCAGCTTCTGATTTACTTCTCTGATCCCAACACTTTTGGAACATTCACTCAGTTGGATTAAAATGCAACAATCATCTTTATAATAAAATAGTCCCAAACTTCCTTTTGTTGTGCTTATCTGCAGAGAGTCAAGGTGAGGTTTAATCTGCTCAGTGGGAGATGGAAGAGAATGGAATTTCTCTCCTTCTTCCCCAGTCGTCTGGGCTCAGCTGGAGGCCACTGTACCGTGGCAACTTCCATTTCAATGACCTTATTTCTAATAAATGACTGCCTGAAGGTTTATGGGGTGTTTCTGGCTCTGGCTCAGGGTAGCCAGCAAGAGTTGGGGGCAGGGCCATTTCCTGTCCCCTCTACACAGTGGTTTCTGCTTCACCATGGAAGATCACAAGAGTATTTGATGTTGCTTCTTGGAACAGCAATTGGTTAATTAAAATCACTGAGTGTTTGAACAAATTGAATGCAAGCCGCACATCCTTGGCAGCCTCCTGGTGTCAGGAAGGAAGGCAGAAAAGCAGCACCCAGAGGGGCAGAGACACAGGAAATTCCTCTTCTCGGCCAACCCTTCATCTTCAGCAATAATGAGGGGTGGGGGTGGGGTGGGATGAAAGGAGACAGAAATATAGCCACCATTCATCTTTTCCTTCTAGTCAAATATCCCTGATTCGTCTACCAACAAATCTCTTAACTTGAAAGATGAATTGCAGAGAGAAAATACCCCACCTGATTTCAGCTCCGTCTCTTTAAGCATCAAAAAGCAGCCCAAGTGGGTGGACTAGGGTGGGAACAGAACCAGGTGGGGGCTGGGAGGAAAGCAGAGGGTCTGCATAATCTTAGAACTTGGCGATATCTTACTAATGGAGAAACTTGAATTTTGTCTCAAGAACGGAGGTGTGAATGGTATTTGAGATGGAGGTGCATGGTCACTAAGTTTTGCCTTTTTGAGAGATTCTTCTCTTGGAAGACCTGCCCTCTGGGTTGGACTGATCGATCACTGTGTGCTGTCATGTCTGGGATCAGCTGGGAAGAACCAGATCTCAGGAAGGAAAAGGGGGTGTTCTCTCTGCTCATCATGTTGCTAAATCCAAAGATGCTTAAGTTCCCGAGGGACTTATAATATTAATATTCTAGATGCAGGGCAGAGGGCTACTGGAAAAGTATATAGGGATATTGAAGATATATTTGCATCCAGAGAATGAACAAGGTTACCACTCACCTTCTATCACTGGGGCATCAAACAGTCTTGTCAAAGGCTTCATGGGCTCAAGTTTGTGACATTCATGAATAAGGAAATCATGTCTCTTTTTTGAGTGCTACAGTATCTCATGAGGATCACAATCAAAACATTCCCTATTGGAAAGGACTGAGACTTAATGGAAGTAATCTGAACATGTTTCCTCTAATTCCCAAGATGTATTTCTATATGTGCATAGACTGTTTATTTAATTTTCTGTGGGCCTGAATATCTTCCCATTCTTTCAAATTCTTTATTTTAATTGGCCAGGAAGTCCAATTATAAATGATCTATAAGTCCAAGTGTTACCATGTGTCTGGAACAGGACTGTGCCAAGTACTACCTGGTACTGAAGAACGTAAGTATCAACAGGCCTCATCTGAAGGATCAACTGCAGTGTAAGGGTGGACAGGGAATCTAGGGATGATGTTGAATGGACTTTGCATTTCATGATATGCATTCCTACAGTGATCCAAGGTCCTTAAGTTTGGCTTCTATTTCAAAGAAAATTATTTAAACACATTTAACCTGTGTAGTATTTCTCTTTTAAGTTCAGATAACTGAACGATTGAAATGGGGAAATTAAAATTATTTTTAGAGCTGGGAGAGGTCATATACTTATATAGCCTGGGACATATATATGGGATTCCTATATATATATATGATCCACCATTTTACTCTGCATTTCCACAGTCGAGGAATCTGAGGATGGAGTGGTCAGGCAATTATCCAAGGGTGCCAGAGCTTATATGAGACAAAGGGAAAAGGGATGGGGTGCGGAGAATGTCAGTCTTTCTATTTGTATTAATGATCATCTTATCTCTCCCTACTGCTCCTTCCCCTCCACCTATAAATACCACCAAATCTCCTTCTCCCAATGCAAATAAATAAATAATAGATACCAAAAAACCCTCCCAATCCATACTCCCCATTTACCTTCAGCCTTCGTCTAGGATACATCCTAATTCTGTTCTTCTCATCCACATTTTTTTAAAAAAAAATAGCAGCCTAGGGTGGATCTTACCAAACACGTTTCCCACTCTGCCACCAACCCACTGTCAGAAGCCTTCTGCCTGTTTTATCCAGGGGGCATTCGAGGTGATGCTGCAGTCTTACACCTTTATGCTCCTGGTTTCTTTGACACTACCTTATCTTGCTTCTGCTCACAGTCCTCTGGCTTTTCTTCTGTTCTTGGAGAGTATTTTTTCTCCCTGGCACATCCATAGGATCCCATGCCTTATTACTCAGTTCTTCCCACTGTAAGCTCTGTTCTGGGCCATGTTTTCTGCTCTCCTGATCCATGACAGGGGCTGGGGCTGTAGCTCAGTGGCAAAGTGCTTGCTTTGCATGTGTGAGGCACTGGGTTTGATCCTCAGCACCACATAAAAATACTGATCAACGACAAACTAGGTGTGACGTCTCTCTAATGAAAATCTACATTCTGGATGTCACTTCTGAGCTTCAAACCTGAAAATCCAACTTCTTGTTGAACATCTCCACTTGGAAGTACTGCATGGAGTCAACATTTCCAAAGGGGAATTCATGATCGGGACAGGCACTGTATGTCATGCATCTTTGTATATCCAGCATTCAGTAGGTGCTCAATGATTGTTGGTTGAATGAGACTCTTTCCTGGAAGGCAGGGTGAGCAGAAATGTTTGGGGACTATTAAGAGTAGGAGAAAGTCTCAAAATGATTCAAGGAATTAGGTTGACAGGTTTATCAGAAACTGCTTCTTGATTTGATGGACTGGAATAACCCGTCTTTGAAGACAAACACTTCCTTGTCAGGCACTGTTTTCTAGCACCACCTAGTGGATATCCTGAGTCAGCTAGCATGCCCTCTTTTAATTAAAAATGACAATTCCTTAGAGATTTGCAGTAAAATATACCTACTAAATGTTTTACATAAATTGCCTCGTTAATCTCCACAACAAGGTGGGTATTATTTCCCCCATTTTACAGGCCAGCAGACAAAACCAAACAAAGAACGTTTAAGGAAATTGCCAAAGTTCTCCCAACTAAGCTTCCAACATAGACTTCACCTTCACACTTTTATTCTATTTATTTGACTGTTGCAATTTTAGCTCATCTATTAAATAACAAGAGCTGTTGATTTAGAGGACTCCTAGATGATATAAAAGACATTATGATAGCAAAAACTAGTTCTATCAACTGTAAAATAATAACAAAAATAGATCACATGCAATGACTGAGCTTGGTTCTAGTGCTTCCCATATGTTATCTCATTTAATTCCTGTGACTATCTCATGAAAGGGCACTTTCATTATTTCTGTTCTGCTTTCCCAGGGTTACCAGCTACAAGGACTGGAGTCTCTATACAACCAGGCAGTCTATTTCAAGGGTTGGGTTCTTAACCTTCATGGGAACCAGCAGCACCAGGAAGACAAATGTGTTTGACAGATGTTCACTTGTTTGATTTCCATGATTACAGAGACTTACGCAGTTGGTCTACATTGAATCCTCTTCTTCAGGGCCTAGTAGGGTCTCTTTTCTATAGCACAATTTCAAGCACCACTTATTAAATCTGTATTAAAGTGATGTTGGGTGATGATGACTTCATGTGTCTGTCATTGTAAATAGCTAGTTCATTTTCCCTTTATTAAGAACTTTCTGGAATCAAAATGCCTCCATCCAAAGAAATAATGGGCTGGTAAAAACATTTTTCAGAACCTAGGGATGTCCTTGCATCTGCCACAGTGACCCATTTTTCAAATGCTGGACATGGGTACAATTCCACACCCTGACTTAGCATCTGTCTCAACCATGGCACTTTGCTTTGGGTGGCCCATGGGTTCAGTCTTTCTGTTGAATTCTGTGGTATATGACAGGCCCTGGTTTGACATTCATCCACACCATGAAGTTTGGGTTTTGTGTAAGTGGTTTGTTTGCCCCTTGAAGCTCAGAGCTACAGCAGGTGATGCTTCCCCGGCAACCTCTCCATGGTGCTTTTCTGTTGTGCTTAGATTTGCTTTCAAATTTAAGTATAAACAAGGCAGTTTCAGATGAGGTGTCCACTTCTTCAAAGTTCCATGTAGAAGGAAATCTTTTATAAAGAGGAAAAGGACATCTTTAGTGGAAATTTTTCTTTATAATTAGAGATAATTGTCAATGCTTTTAAATAAAGGGGATCCCCTACACGTTTGGTCAGGTGTGATGCAGTGAATCAAAATTTGGGATGCAACTTTAACTTTTTGGACTAAATTTTTCTTAAAGTATTTGTCCCAATGTTTCATCCATATGTTGGCTAAACTATAATAGTCATTTCCACTTAACTCCAACCCCCAAGTTAAAGAACTTTATACTACACATATTTCATATTTTGTATTTTGGCCTGGTGGTCATCCCCATCTCTCCCTTTCCCACATAATTTCAATCAACCTAATATTTAGATGTAATTGAAATTTGTCTTTTCTGATTAACTTACCTTTGTAAATAGAATCAATTTACCTTCTTTAGTCCCTCTCACACTAAAGTAGCTGCAGGAATCTGTAGCCTCCAATCAGGAATGGCATACGTGCACCGACAAATTGTTCTCTGGTTCTCAGAGGTGTGTCTCTGGGGCATGTGTCCCTGCATAGCCTTCACGTTGGGAAGAGCACCTGAGAATATACAAAAATGTTTTTATCCTTTACTAGGTAAAGATGTGGTTTCTGTGATAAAGTCCATGTATGAATGGTGAACACAGAAATACTTAGGTGTGAGCTTAGAGCTCAAGTGTGATTTGGTTTTTCAATAGTAAATTATTCTTTATCATGAGGATCAGATAAGAGAAGAATAGTGCTATGAATTGAATTGTGTCCCTCCTCTCACCCCCAGTGTACTTGGAGATGGGGTCTTTGAGAGACAATTAGGGTTTAATGGGGCCATGAGTATGAGGCCCTCTTTATGAAATTAGTGGCTTTATAAAGAGGAAGAGGGAGAGATTTCTCTCTCTCTCCCACTATGTGAAGACACAGTGCGAAGATGGCCATCTACACTACAAGAAGAGGGCCCTCTCTATGAACCAAATTGGTCACCACCAATGATTTTGAACTTCTCAGCTTCTATCAATGTGAGAAATAAATAATTGTCATTTAATCCACTTATTCTATGGTATTTTACTACAACAGTGGACTGATGATTAAAACAAATATTCTTAAGATTAAATTGGATGACTAAGAGGGTTATTAATTGCCTTTTTCCCAGTGATTTTTTAAACACATGCGATAAAATGACACTTTGGCTTTTTGAAAAGTAACAAGACATTTTCCCCCCTTGTGTTCTCATGGTAAAGAAGGAAATCTTGCATTTTGACCAAGTCTTGGTTTGGTTGGGCAGAAGACTTTCATCTTCCTTGTGATAATGGCAAATTATATTCTATCAATCAGGCTGGACACAGTGTAAGACAGGAAATAACACCAGGTCAGAAAAACTGCTTTTGCTCACCTTCAAATCTCTAGCATCCAGAAAAAAGTACAGTCACAACAGATACTCAAAAACTATTTGCTGAATGAATGGGTAGAATGAAAGAATGAACTCCCAGTGTGGGTAATGGAAAGGTCATGGGTTTGGGAACCAGAAATGCTTGGGTCAAGGTCTGGCTTTTCCACTGCCTGACTATGGGCAAGATAACAAATTTCTTATAGCCTCAATTCCTTTCTCAAAACAGAGATCATGATACTAATGTTGAAAGATTGTCATGAAGATTCAAGACAATAAATAGAAAATGCTTACTCAGAGCCCAGATGCCTGTTAAGACCCTCAGTACTATTGGATCCCTCGTTTCAAGGGATGAAGTGCTGGATTTGGCCGAAAAACTTTCATGGGAGGGGTGGATCTTGATGAAGATACTAAAAGAAATAAAAATGAGTGAGATGGAAAGATGTCTATCACATGTCATTAAGGAAAAGAGATAAGTCATAGTTTTTTTTTAAACCCTGCTACCATGGACATGCACAGAAACATACCAACATTTCTGATTGCAATGACCTACCATTGGCAATAATCTAACTCTGAATAAGAATGGCATGTGACAGGAGATTTTCAGTTTTATTCCATATATTATATTTTTTATATCTTTTAAAATAAACATGCCTACTTTTATAAAATGATGTAAAAGAACAACTTACAAAGGGAAGAGGTAACATTATACTAGATAGGAATAAAGAGGGCTAAATTAAGGATCTACTATAGACATGGTTATCCATCAGTAGCAGAAATGCTCTGGTACAAGTAAATCAGAAAGATTTCCCTGGTTCTCATTCCTCCCTTTTGCCCCACAACATCAGTTAAGGAAAAATTTTCCCAACTCCCCTTTTCTAGATTTATAGTTTAGATAGGTATAAGTCTTATATCCTGAGATAGGTATAAGTCTTAATATCCTGAGATAAGTTATTGTTACCAATAACTTATCTACACAACCGTGGAGTGTTGTGAAGACTGTGGAGTCTCTTTGAATACTGAATATGATGTTTTCTTCTCTCTCTGATTTGGCCAATTAGCCACAAGAACGTGAAGGGAAGAACACTGTCCCCTTTGCCATGAGTGCCAAAGGCAGGGCCCAGAATTTCTGCAGTTTTCCAATAATTAACAATTCTGATTTTAGAAACTTTATGCAATTCTCTCTCTTTTTTTTTTAAATCTCAAATCTCAACAATATTAGCACATTCGTCCTCAGAGCTTGTAGGAGCCTTGTGGAAGGCCATGCAGTCATTAACCCTGGGCCGGAAATGAACCCGTACTAAGAACAGATGGAACCCAGATCTCCTAATGGCTGGTAACAAATAAACAAACAAGCAAAAACCCCTCCTCTGCTCCCCTTCCTTGCCTGCCACCCCTATGTCAAATATGGACAACTCACATTCTGCTGCCTGAGCACAATGCCTTTGTGTCCATTTTTGTTTGTTTTCCTTTGTGTCTTCAATCTGTGCGTTGTGTGGAAACATCCCCCTGGTAACAACCCATCACCATTAGTTAGTTATAACACCCTGTAATGTCTCTTGGAAGTGAGACAGACATCAGTCAGAGTTACCCTCTGACAGGGTTGGGAGAGGCAGACCCCTCCAAGGTCTGTTGGTTTTGAACCCAGATATAATGTGAATGTGATGCTATTTCTGGACTAAATATATCCTCGGGGACTCAGGGGGCATGCAGAGGGTAGAAGAGCTTATTTTATAGGAATGTCAATCTATTGCATTTTTTATCCCATTTGGCATTTCTCTGAGCTAATTTCCTCTACAAAGTGTGGAGCTGTTGTGATTTATGTGGACAGAGGACTCCTAAACTTGGGTTGCATAACCCACAGAGCTGCTCTGGAGTCTGACTCGCCTGCCGGGGCTTAGCATGTTAGATTTGGCATCAAAGCTGCAGACATTCAGATGACGTGGAAAGCAAATGTTTTTGCTCTTTCAGAGGAGGTATAAATCCTGGGGCTGATCTGGTTTCATTGGGAAATGTTTCTTTGGATAAGTTTTCTGGTAGCTCCCTCTCCATAACCGAGCCAGTTAGTTTCATTGGCAGTAGCTGCGTACTCGCCACCACTTAAAATGCAATTTCTGAAAAAATAAAACAATGGGCTTGAGGGCTTACTCAGAGAATGAGACAAAGCAGACTTGGTGGGTCTATGGAAAGATAGAAGTGCTCTCCTTTCTCTGTCTCGGTCTGCCCGGGCTTCTTCCAAACTGCCTCTTCCAGAGCAGGCTTTCTACGTCTCACCTTTTAGAAAAAAGGGTTATAAAAAAATTTAAGGGCTGAAACATGTATACAATGTAAAATGAACAAATCAGGGCAATTTGCACTTCCATCTCAGATATTATCATTTCGAAGTGTTGGGAACACTCCAAACTTTTCTCCTCCTTATACTGAAATGCGTTTTAAGTAAGTGTTGTAGACTGTGGTTGCCCTACTGTGCTATACAATACCGGAACTACTTTCCTCCCCTGAAATTGTTTTGACTCCCGGTATCCACCCTCTCACTAGCGCCCTTGCCCTCTTCCTGGCGTCTAGTGGCCTCTCTTTTGTTCTCTACTTCGATGTGATCAACTTTTTTTTTTTTTTTTTTTTTTTTTTTTTTTTTTTTTTTTACACAAGGGAAGATTTATTTGATGAGTTTCACTTAGCACAATACACCTAAAAGGAAATTGCAATATAATGAAGATTTAAATTAAAAATATGGAAAGCTTCACGAATTTTCATGTTATCCTTGTGCAGAGGCCATGCTAATCTTCTATCTGTTCCAGTTTTCATATATGTGCTGTCCAAGTGAGCACTCTGTGACCAACTTTTAAAATGCTCATCATCACTATTCATCAGGGAAATGCAAATAAAAACCACCATGAGATATCGTCTCACTCAAGTTAAAAGTGCTATTATTTAAAAAAAAAAAAAAAAAAAAAAAGACAAAAAATAACTAGTGTTGGTGTGTCTGTAGAGAAAGGGAAACTCTTATACACTCTCTGAAAGAATGTAAATTGGTACAACTATTATGGAGAACAGTATGGAGGTTCCTCAAAAACTTAAAAATGGAGCTACCATATAATTCCCTTATTCCACTTAAAATCATTATACAAGAGACATCTGCAGGTCCAGGTTTTTTTTTTTCTTTTTTTGATACTGGGGATTGAATTCAGAGGCGTTAGACCACTAAGCCACATCCCCAGCTCTATTTTGCATTGTATTTAGAGACGGGGTTTCATTGAGTTGTTTAAACACCTCGCTTTTGCTGAGGCTGGCTTTGACCTCTCAATCCTCTTGCGTCAGCCTCCAGAGCCGCTGGGATTACAGGTGTGCACCACCGTGCCCCATAGGTCCCCCAGGTTTATTGTGGCACTGTTCACAATAGCCAAGATATGCAGTCAACCATGATGTCCACTGATGGATAAAGAAAATATGGTAGGTATACACAATATTATTCAGACAAAAAAGATGAAATTCTGTCATTCGTAGCAATGTGGATGGAACATTATGGATGGACATTATGTCAAGCAAAATAAGCCATGCATGGAAGACAAAGACTGAACATTCTCTTTGTTTGTGGGAGAATCCCACCTTTAAAAAAAGAACGGCCTAAGGTGCGCCTCAGTCCTCCCTACATGCATTAACCTCTGCTCCCAGTGCACATCTGTGCAAGAGCCCCCACTGGCTGAGTGTTGTTCTCTTAACAGCAGTTGACACTTATGATCTCACTTATGCCTCACCACCCCCCAATGAGGCAAACTGTTACTTCTTTCATTAAAGATGGGGGAAATTGAGGCTCATAGGAGTTAACTAAAGGTATTTTCTCAGCTGAAAAGAGGCCATGCTGTTCTTGGAGCTCAGCTCTGTCTGGTTCCAACTGTGAGTGCAAATGTCCCAAAAAACTGATGTTGGGGACCTGTCATTTGTCAAGTCACTTACTCATGAGAGGAAAAGCTATCCTGTTCCCCAAATATGATTGGGAAGGAGGTCACTTAGCATCTAGTTCTGGCTCGCCCCAACACACTCAGCCATGTGGGCATGATAATGTTATTTTTTCTTACTGCTATATCCTTGGTACTTTTTAAGTGCTTTTCAGGGCTTTCCACATTTATTTGTACAAAGGTCCTGTGAAGTGGGTATTAGTACTAGCCTCATTTGACAGATCATGACAGTGAAGTGTAGACATATTAAACAACTTTTCCAAGGTCAGGGGCAGCACACAGCAGGGAGGCACAGCTTCCCCCTTTTTCCCTCATTGCTCATTGGAAGAGATTTTGCTGGATGATTCTCAAATGTCATTTAGCTCTTTTGAATATGTTGACTTGCCATTTACTTTGTTATATGGGATTTTTTAAAATTCTCTTGAATTAATAGCATATCTTTTCATATTTTCAATGTTGAGAGACACAGAAGCCACGGTGTCTCACTCACTCAACCCATCATCTGAAACAGACAAGATCCAGATAACATTAACTAATGCTTAGAAACAGATAATGGCAAATGTGAACACACAAGGAGCTTAAAGATGACCAAAAGTTTCAAGTTCCTCTCTAACATTTCTTTCTTTTGATTTTTAATTAAAGCTGCTAACAAATATTGCAAATTGACAAGATTGAATTTGATTTTTTCTTTCTTTCTTGCCATAGGGAGAAAGAATATGCATCAGAGAAGATAGACCCATAAAGGAATAGAACACAAAACAAGAACAAGTTTGTGATTTTGAAAAAAGTTTCTTATGCTTACATTTATATTTCTCTTTAAATTTCTTTTTCTTTTTCCCCCTTTTTATTTCTCTTTAGTTGGCAGGGGGGCATTAGTATAGAAAAAGATATAAAAAGAAATACTAAATGAAAGAAGGATACATCAAATTAAATTGAGAATGTCAAGAAAGGTAAGCCACCAGGAAGGTGGGGGTGGGGTGTTAGGCCTGGTGTGCAGGAAATTTTCAGATCTGCACACTTTGTGCAGAGGCTGCTGTGGCCACTGGCTTCTGCTCATTCCTGGGTAGTCCTATTTGGTGAAAACTTCAATGTGCCAAACTTCTCTATTTCATTATTTCTTTGATTTTTCATTTTTCTCTACACCTGTAAACACTTGACCCGTTGGAAGGAAAAAAAAAAAAAAAAAAAGAGGGGAAAAAAGACTGAAGGTTTATCTTCTGTTCATATGCAAAATGGCTTTAATAATCAGTTTTCAACCCCTATCCACAAAACAGCCCTTGTGCTTCAAGCTGGTTTTCAGTTTCATGCACCAATTCTTTAGTGTGCTTCACTTTTTAATCTTACATGAGAATCTGTTAAACTACGTGGAATTTTTTGGATTCCAGGATTACTCTGTGTTTTCTTTAAATTAAGCATGTCTTATTTTATTGATTTTTTAAAATTGATTTGCTTTGTAGAAGGATTGAAAATTTCCTTGGAATATTTTAGCAAATTTCTAACTTCCTAGTGATTGTTTTTAACAGAAACTGGAAAAGAAAAACAGAAAATTGTACTTTTATTAATTATAAAGATATGCTTAGAACAATGAAAGAGGACTGAAAGAATTTTAAATGGAAATCAAATAACAGGATGATGGGCCATTAAGCATACATTACAAAAATCAATGAGGAGAGAATCTGTGTTCATCATTGACTCCTTTAAAAGTGATGAATTTGGTGCCAAGTTTATAACAGCTCAATTCACAATAGTCAAGTTATAGAACCACTCTGGATGTCTATCAAAAGATGAATGGATAAATGAAATGTGGCATACACTTGTGTGTGTGTGTGTGTGTGTGTGTGTGTGTGTGTGTGTGCGCGCGCGCGTGTACGCAAGTGTATAACGCAATGGACTTTATTCAGTCATAAAGAAGAATGAAATTATGCCATTTTCAGGAAAATGGATGGAACTGATGAACATGTTAAGCGAAATAAGGCAGACCCAGAAAGTCAAGGGTCATATGTTTTCTCTCATATGTGGAAACTATAGAGAAAAAAAGGATCTCATGAAAATAGAAGGTAGACCAATAGAATAGAGAAAGGGGACAAGGGGGACAGAAAAGAGAGAAAGGAGAAGTACTGGGGAATGAAACTGACCAAGTTAGGTTATGTGCATTATGATAAATATGTTATAATAAAACCACTATTATATATAATTAAAATGCACCAATAATTTTTTTTACTTATAGAGATAAAAAATAAAATGAAATAAAATCACAAAGAAATAAGTAAAAATGGTGGATTTTAGTTGTATTAAGGTGACCATACCAGTACAATTATTTTTCCCTCAAGTACCAGTTCCTATAGTTGCCATCTGGTAGACCTGGGGGCTAGAATTAAGTGCCGGGCATGCCAAAGGGTTGTCAATGCAATGAAAACAGCCTGCGTGGCTTTCTCATAGAGATAATGATCCCATAGATGCTGCTGTTATTGGTGAGTCTGAGGCACAGTAGCTTGTTAGCGAGGGTTGGTAGCACACTCCTATAATCCCAGCAACTTGGGAAGCTGAGGCAGGAGGATCGCGAGTTCAAAGCCAGCCTCAGCAATTTAGTAAGTCCCTCATCAACTTAGCGAGACCCTATCTCTAAATGAAAAAAATAAAAAATAAAGAAAGTGCTGGGGATGTGGCTCAGGTGTTGAGCACTCTAGGGTTCAATACCTGTTACAAAAAAAAAAAAAAAAAAAAAAAAAAAAAAAAACAACCCAACCAAACCAAACCAAACCAAACCAAACCAAACAAAAACAAAACAAAACAGAAGAAGAAGGAGAAGAAGAAGAAGAAGAAGAAGGAGAAGGAGAATGTTGTATACACTATCCCATAAGTAATCCAACTACCCCCTGAAATATAGCTTCCTTAAAGGACATCTGACTTTTCAAACACCACTCACTATATAAGCCTTGGGTATAATGAATTAAATTAGAAAGGTTTATTTAGCTCAAGGTGGTTCTGTACATTCCAATCCAAGACCAGCCAGCCCCATGCTTTGGGCCTCTGGCAAGAATGACACACCATGTTGGTAGTGGGTAGACGTACAAAGTGCTCACTTCGTGATCCAGGAAGCAAAAAAGGAAGAGGAAGGGGCCAAAGTCCCACAATCGCCTTTTGAAGGCATACCCCTCAGTGAACTTGAAGTAGGACAGAAGAGGCTGGACACCTGAGGAATTTTCAGGATGCAGGTTTATTGACTGCAGGGTTCAAAGGTAGCTCTTCCTCTAAACCATGAGTATAGAAATTCTTTGAATTTTATACTCAGTGTGTGGGGATGGGGGGCTAGGAGGTTCATATGACAAGTGAGTTTCATCCCACCCTCTCAACAGACAGGAGTTTCACAAGTTTTTTTCTGCAAACCTGACATGTATAAACAAAGAGGAAGCTACAAACCACAAAGTCTTCTGCATATTTTTGCTGATAGCTTATGTCCTGTGCAAAACCAATCTCTGATAAGAAGAGGTACTCACATGCCACAAATATGGTGGGGGTTTCCTGCTTAATTATGGTAAGGGTCTTTTGGTTGGGGGTCTCTGGCCTGCTTCAAACTAACAACCTCCCACAAGGCCCTACCTCCTATGTTCACAGTTCCTTCCAATAGCACCATCCTGGGGACCAAGACTTTAGCATATGGACCTCTGAGGGACACCACCTATATTCAAACCACAGCACTTGGGATACTGTTTTATGTGTGCTCTGGAATGACTCACTCATCTTCTCCCTGGAAACAACAATATCTCTACAGCCACAGGCCCTTGGGAGGTGAGTGGGCCATCCACACAGCCAATACCTGCTTGAGTGCACTATTGCCACTCTCTCAGGCCCAGGGTGGGGCAGAGAAGTTAGTCTTTCCTTTATATAAGAAGGGACAGATACTTAATTCCATATAACACTGATGAACAAGGAGTCAACTGATGACAAAATTTATTGGGGCTAGCTTAAGAGAAATACCACTGAGAAGATGTTAGGATTGCTATTGGGGTCCAGGTCTGTCTTTGTTTCTGTGGGTCAATGGCCCTCCGATGCCCACCACTGAGCATATATCATGGACGCTGTGGGCACCATTCTCCAGGACTCAAGCACTTATCCCCCTAGCTGCTGGAGGCTGGCTGTCCAGAGATCTTGGCTCTCTAGGTCTTGCCTTAAGGGGTGGTTCTCAGGCTTCATGGTGCCTCACAATTACCTGGAGGCATGTTCAACTGCAGGGTTGCTCTTTGACCACACCCCCAGGTGTGTCTGATTCAGCAGGTCTAGGTGAGACTCAAGATTTTGCATTTCTAACATATTCCTAAGTGGTACTCTGGTTCAGGTACTGAAGACTAACCTGGACAGAGGAGAGCTGCCTTGTCCGAAGTTCTGCCCTTCCCTGGGGCATCCCCCATCCACTGACCATGGGGCAGGCCAATAGGGCCTGGCCTTTTTCTGCAATTTGGAACAACTCTTGTGGGATCCAGGTCTGTCTTTGGGCAGCCCCTCCCTGCCTCGCTCCTGATCTGCTTCCTTGAGATAGTGGCTCTACCACTGGTCCTAGGAATGTCTAGGATCTGCTAATGTCTTCGTTGTGATGATTAAAAATTCTGTCTACTTCTGCCTCTACCCGATCCTCCTCACTTTACACCCTCATGGCATCAAAAGACTCCTTGTCTGCAAATCTCCATTTCAGAGTCATCTTGGGGGTGGATGGGAGGTTAACCTGCTGCAGCATGTCTCATGCTGGGAGCCAGGCCCAGGAAAGGGGACGATCTCCCTCCCACCCTTCAGTATAGTTCTGACATCCAGGCCATCACTTTCTGGGCCTGGGTTGGTGGCTTCTCAGGAAACAGTTTCTCTCTGGCCTTCAAAAGTATATTTTCTCAAAAACATACAACTCCAACACAGTTTCACCCTCCTTTGGATGTTGAGTTTTAACTCACAGAGAAAGAAAGGGATCAGTCAGCTGTTCTTCCAGGGGAGGGCAGCAGGGTGAGAAAGGTCCCTGCAGGCCTTGCCTGCAGTCATGTCCTTTGTCATGCCTCTTAGGAACCATTGATTGAAAATCTGTAAGCATAAGGGAAATAGGACTTTGAGGATACAGAAAAAGAAAGCTATCCTGAGTCTCAAGAGAAGCGCCCCTGAGGGCTGGGGATATAATTCAGTTGGTAGAGTGCTTGCTTCACATGCACTAGTCCCTGGGTTCAATCCCCAGCACCACAACAAACAAAGAAGTGCCCCTGAACCACTGGCATGTGGGACATACCCAAGAACCTTTGAAAAACAAAACAAGCAACTTGTGAGCAACCCAGCATGCATTCTTCACCCTCATCCTTGACCCACATCCTTGACCAATATGCTCACCTGCAAAATGTAACATGATGTGGGCAATATGCAAGAGCAGGGAAAACTGGCATGGAATTGTGTAACTCTGCCCCGACTCCACCTCTGGCCCAGTCCTTAGCTACTGTTCCTCCATAAGTATTAAACACCCCAGATCAAGGGGTTGCTGTCTCTCCCTCTGGAGATGGCCTTCAACGCATTCTCCCTTGCATGTGTCTCAGCTTTCTTAAGTAAACCTGTGTCTCTGACAGGTGTGTGCGAAGATCTGTGACTCAAGTGAAGGGCCATCTTGTCCTGAGTTGAGGTCTCCTCTCTGGGAACTCCTCCAGTGACACAGTGACGCTCTGATACAAAACCAGTACAATTTCTTTTTCACTTTCCTGTCGGGTTCTCAGAGGTCTATAAAACTAAGGGCAATCCCAGAACATCAGAACAAATGAAATATCTGCCTTAAGTGTGATCTTAGGTCTTTATCTCTTCAGAGGTTAAAATAATAAAGATGCAGCTTTCAAGATTTGGATAGTTTTGGAATTAACTTATCAAAAAAAATTTTTAAAAGAAGACCTTATGTCTAATCTTAAAATAAAAAAACAAAAAAACAAAAAAATCAGTGTAGTTACTATGCTAATGCCAGTTAATCACCTCATTAAAGAGAGTTCTTCTGGAAAACTGTTTGGAAAACTTTCTCTCACGTGTTATCACTATGAAAAGTTGTGAGTCCTTTGAGCAACTGCTCTGTTTTCATCTTGTGGCTATTCCATCCAGATCGAAGAGCCCTGGGAGATGACATCAGAGACACGGCTGCCCCATGCAACCAAGAGAAGGAACCATGGACTCCCCAAGCTAATTTGGGACTTGAGCTGGCTGGAAGGCATGGGGTGGGGTAGCTACACCTCTGCAGACCTCAGGAACGAGTGGGAAGAGGTCAGGTAATCACATCCGTCCTTCCCACAGGAGGAAGTGAAGGGCCTGTGGATTAAGGCCAGTGTCCTCCCAGGGCAAATGCACCCTGGGAGCCTGGTGAGATTTCCAGTGCTCTGGACACTGTGGAACAGGTCATTGTAGATCAACTTGAAACTCATACACAGAACCCAATGGCCCTGGAGGAAATTGTTTAGAACAGCATTCAAACAGCATGACTTCCAAGCCTACTATCCCATCCTGTCTTAAGAATGAGGTTTTCATTATGGTGGTTCCACAAAAAAGAAAGAAAGAAAAAGCTAAACTAGATATATTACATCCAAAGGAAATGAAGTTAGCATACCAACAAGTTGTCTGATTGCCTATGTTTATTGCAGCACTATTTACAATAACTAAGGTGTGGATTCAATCTAGGTGTCTATCAATGGATGAATGGATAAAGAAAATATGGTATATATATATATACAATGGAATATTATTCAGCCATAAAGAATGAAATTCTGTCATTTGCAGCAAAATGGATGGATCTGGAGGACATCATGTTGAGTGGAATAAGCCAGATGCAGAAAAAACAAGTACTGCATGTTATTCTCTCATTACATGGAAGTTAAAAAAATGTCAACCTAAAATAGGACAGTGATTACTAGGGATTTGAACAGGGAAAAGGGTGGTCGGATTTGATTAGTGCACACTGGTATGCATGTCTGAAAAGATCACACTGAATCCTATTAATATGGATAATTAATACACTCACATGTGTATTTCACAATATTCTGGGTAGAAATTGGATGTGAAAATGAAGCCAGACCAAGATAATTTAGATGAATATTTTGAATACAATGCAGAGGAGTTCTTTGTATGTCTGACCTTGTTAATAACAAGGACAAACCCTGAATCCCCTGTCAAAGGTTGCAAGGAAATTTTCCATTGCCCTTCAGCACAGTCTTGTTACCTGGTAACAACCCAACATAAATGTAGTGACCAAACAGCCCAGGGTCACCAAGCTAGACAGACTAGCATAAAGTCATGTCGTGAAGAATGACCTTCATTCTTGGTGAGTGTGTTTCAATAGCAAAACTCCACGCTACATTGATTTTATTTCAATGTTATTAAATATTTACTATCAATAATATAGCTTGATACTTAAGTTATATTTGTCTCTAGGTGCAAACCCTATATAAAATCACATTATGTACTGTTGACATTAACATTGAAATCTGAAATATATGCCCAAGTATTAGAAGAAGGAGGAGAAAAGGAGAAGGAGGGAAAAAAATGTTTGCTGGATGGAAGGAAAAAACCTTCCTTTCTTCTTCTCCCTAGAAGAAGCATAAAAGTTGTATTCAGTCTCTAACATCTGTCCCTCCTTCTCTTTGTCCCTTCCCGTTTCCTTCACACACTCATAAATGCCTTTATTGTGTCAGGCCCTGTGTTAGATTTGGGAGAGGGACAGCCAAAGCACTATGCCTGCCTTTGAGAAACTCAGTCTGGTGGGGAGGTCATAGGCTCTGCTCCTCTGGGTGTTCCTTGGGACAAGCAGTTTTGTAACTTTTATAAATTGGGTGCTTCCTGGGAATACCTTCCCTAAAGTTCATTAAAGAAGCCCCATTCTACAAATACATTTTTAAAAAAGAACTTGTATGCCTAATGAATCTTGGAGTATATTATTTTCATCTAATTCCAAAAGTAGGGGAAAAGAAAATGAAGTTGTGTTCATTATTTTTTTACAGTCAGTGGTTTGTAATGCGTTTGCAAAAACCGACTGTTGTGGGAAAAGATTTTCTTTTCCAGACAGGGGTAATTAAATACCTAGGCCTAGGCTCTAAACACACTCATCAATCTGAGATTTTTAATTGTAGTTTTTAAGAGGAATATTATAAATATTAGAATTAATATTAAGCTTCCATAATTGAAAGAACTCTAGTATAAATTTTTATGTAAATGTATAACCATCCCATTTATTAATTTCTAAGACTGGATTTTAGTATGAGGTTTTAAAACCATCTTTTTGCTCTGAAGGAAAGGGAGTATGTTGTATTCAGAACACTCAGCAAAAATGGATGATTTCTATTCCTATGGAACACATTTCAAATGATTCTTCAGTAGATGCACATTTTTGCAGCTTAAGGCAGTGCATGGTATGGCCAAGGAAAGTGCTACTTTAGTGAAACAAGAAAGGAATGATTGTGAAAGCGGAGGAGAAGAGGAGAACCAGGAAAATGCAGGCATTATCTTGGGTAGTTTTAGGAAAATGTCCATGTAGAAGCTGGGAATCTGGAAATGGATTTCTTTGAAGTGTCCTTGTGTATAAATCTAAGATTCTTGCCCAAAGAAGCTATCAGACTACAGTCCATAAGTGGAATCTCTCTCTCTTTTTCCTTCACTTTCCCAGGAAAACAACTTATTTGAAAGGTGTAATTTCAAATAACAGGGATAGAATGAACATTCAGATTTGTTGGGCACAGGAAGCTTTCTTTCAAATTAACTTACGAATTAACTTACAGATGTATTTTCTATTGAACTTTCATATATACACAATGAATCTCAGTGTCTATTTGTTGAATGATTTTGTATCTGTTACCCTAAGTGTACTTTGTATTCAGCCCCCAAACAGGTCCTGGTTTGGTCCAGGACCCAGGGATGATGGGGGAAATCCACGAGGGTTCCGTTCCTCACTCTGGCCTCTGTGAAGCAGAACTATTAGCTGGATGAGTTGACCTTCACAGTTCTGCAAGATTTGCCTGGTACACTTCAAATATGTGACAGTTTATGACAATCTGCCACATTTCATTTCAGAAAGGAAAAAAAAAAAACCCAGGCAAAATAATAAATGTGCAATTCTTAAATTATATTCAAATGATTATTTATTCAACTATGAGCCGATCACTTTATATTAAGAGCTTTTATCAGTATTTTATTAAGAATCATAAAATATGTCACATGGATACTGCATAGATGGAATATAGTCACAGCTTTTAAAAGCCATCCTGTCAGTTCTTTTCCAATCTATTGTTTTTTAAATCGGCCTTCCTTCTTTTTGTGTCAAGACAGCATTTATTTTTTTCTGAGCATTTCATTGGCCTCTAGAATGAGTAATTTGTCAGTCAAATAATGAACCATAAAACAACATGCCTGAACATAGACGTCTGAAATGAATATTATTGTGTAGTGTGGTTACCATGGCAGGCTATATAGTTTTCCTACAATATTACAGTTGCTCAAAACAAAACAAAAAAATGAACCATGTGCATTAAGTATTGGAGTGCTAAAACAATGGGTTATGTTCTCTAAAATGAAGCTTTCTAGAGGAAGAGTCGTATCCAGGTTGTGTTGGTTGTATATCTTAGTCCATGCAGGTTGCTGTAACATAATGCCTTAAACTGGGTTTTATAAACAACAGAATCATTGCTTATTGTTCTGGGGGCTGGGAAGTTCAGAATCAAAGTGCTAACGGATTCAGTGTCTGGTGACAGCTCATTCCGCCTAGGTGGTGCTTTCCATGTGTCCCTACATAGAGGAGGGGGAAAGGGGCCAACAAACTTCCTGAGGCCTATTTATAAGGGCATGCATCCTAGTCACGAAGATGGAGCCCTTGGGACCAAAGCCTCACCAATTAATCCTACCACCTTGCAGATTGCATCTTAATAAATAAAATTTGAAGGAACACATTCAGACCACAGCAGACTGAAAAGGTAAACCATACTATTCTTCTTGCTTTTCCACCCTTCCAGTTAAATAGCATCCCTGGCCCAGCAGCTATATCTATTATTCAAGGTCATTCACAAAGTCATGAATTAACTGAACTTTGTTTCAAAGTCAATTGATCTAGGTTTTGGCATGAAAGGCTCTTTTCTTTCTTTTCCTGGTTGAATCAAAGAGATGGAAAGGATTCAGGAAGGGGAGACAGAGACGTTGATGATAGTGGCATAAGACTGGGATGGGGTGTGAGTGTTTTCCACTAAGGTACACACTTTAGCTGCTGCTGGGGTGTATTTTATCCCACTGGGGGAAATTATCTTGAGGTGGAGTTGTGTGGTTTGGCACAACTGGTTTGTTAAGACTGAGATGAAATGTACCCAATGTGTTTAGTTTCATATTGGAATCCCCCAAAAATGTTGAAACAGGAATGCCAAGTAGCCTGTTGGATTAAGCAAAGATTCAAAGACATAATTAGATTTTGGATTCTTCTATTCTCCTTTGGATTGTGTTAGACTGGGGATCTTAAAGTATTTTACTACTTTTGTTTTTTAATCTTCATAAAGTAATAGCTTCTCCAGGGCCGTGGTGGGATTCCTGCCACTTTGTGTATAGCTACATCTCAAGGGAGAGTGCACATTTCTTTTGCCTGTCTACATAAACTTTCCACAGGCTGAAATGCAATCTAGTGGAAGAATCTCAAACTTGGGAGTTAGAAGCCAGAACTCTCAGTTCTTTCTCCAACTGTCTAGCTGACCTTGGGCAAGTCACTTCACACCTCTGATCTCCAATGTAGTCTTCTTTGAAATGAGAGGGAATCTGAGATGATCTCTAAGGTCCCATTAAACTTTGCACTTTTGGGGGAAAGAAGTGGCAAATTACTAGGTTGTTTTCGAAGGTGCAAAATGCTTTATGAAACTTCAATGTTCAGACACACACACACCCTCAATTATAAAATGTTGTTAATATGCCAGTATGCGTGGTTGGAAGAAGAGTGAGTCTGGGTTTTGTAATGGGCAATTGAAATCTCAACACTTGGGGTATTAGCTTGCTAGGGCTGTTATAACAAAGTACCACCAACTAGAAGGCTTGACTTCAGAATTTATTGTCTCACAGTTCTGGAGACTAGAAGTCTGAGATCAGGGTGCTGGTAGGATTATTTCCCTTTTAGAGTTGTTGTGAAAGACAATCTGTTCCATGCCTCTTGCCCGTCTTCTGGTGTTTTTCTGGCAATAGCTGGAGATTGTTGGCATGAGGAAGCATCACCTTGGTGGTATTCTATGTGTGCATCTTTCAATTGCACCTTTTTATAAGGACACCAGTCAGATTAGGGGCCCACCATACAGAAGTGTGATCTCACTTTAACTCGTACATCTGCAACAACCCTATTTACCAATAAGTTCACTTTCTGAGGTCCTGGGGGCTAAAACTTTAACATGGGAATTTCAGAGGGATATGGATACAATTCAACTCATAATACTTGGAAACAACAAGTTGTGAAAACTTGAGTTTCTGCATATGACAAAAGGTTTATATTCTTCAAACCATATTTTATGAACAAAATTGCAATGGGCTTTAAGGTTGTCTCATGCCCGTTGTTTTCATTTCTCGATCCTCCTCTGATACATACCTGCAAACAGGAGTCAGAGTTTGTGGCCTACCCTCTTCCCCTTCTCCACTCAGCCATTCTTCCTAATGGGACAAAAGAAGCTCAAAGCCTCAACAGATCAGCTCATGGACCCCCACACCATCCAACTCCCATCCAATCGGCAGCCATGAGCTCAGCTTTGAATGCATTACCTCCAATTTAAAAACTCGAGGTGACAGATGGGCTTGGGCAGATGGAAGTTTCTGTGTCCTGAGCAAAGCAAGCTTATTTCATTTTCTCAGGGCAGGAACCAATAAGCTTAAAGGTCGCTCTGATCCCTGGGCAAAGAGCCAATAGTGTTAAAGGTCACTCTGGTACATCCCCCACTAGAAATGCCTACTTAAGCTCCTACCTGCCAGGAGCTCAGTGTCAACAGCTCCTCCTTGCTGAAAGGAGGCAGCCACTGCACCAGCCTTAGACCCACTGTCTCCAGCCCAACCGCAGCTGTCCCAGCCAACAGCTTCAACCTCTAGCCCAAGGGCAGCTGCCTTAGTGGACAGCTCCAGAGACCACAGCCATTGGGCAACCAGGCACCCACCTTCCGTTTGGAGCTCACACACTCCCCTCTCCCTGACTCCTCTCTCCCCGCACCTCTTTGACCTCCGACCAGCCATAAATCACCGGTGTGATTTTTGCCCTTCAGGAGGTATCTCAGCAAACATGTTTATCTATCAAAAAAATAAATAAATAAATAAAGTGACATTCCTTTTGCCTGGCTTTCAAGGACAATACAGAGCAAACCTTTGTTTTTATCAAGCTTATAGTCCAGTTGGGGAGTTTAGCGTTACATGTGTTCAAAAATATTAACAATGAAATGTCATGTGATAGATCCTTCTACGATTTGAATATAGCTTGTCCCCACCAGAACTCACTTTGATGCATAACTTTTCAATGCAGTAGTGTTGGGAGGTGGGACCTAGTGTGAATGTTTGGGACATGGGGTTGGAGCCCTCATAAATAGGTTAATGCCATTTCCTGGGACCCAGTGAGTTCTCACTCTTGGGGGACTGGCTAAGTTGCCATGAGGGTGGTTTGTTATAAACTCTCTTGCACATAATTCCCCTTGCCCTCTGCTTTCTGCCACGAATTGAAACTGCACCAGCTCCTCACCAAAAGCTGAACAGGTGCCAGCTCCATGCTCATAGATTTCAGTCTCCAGAACCGTGAACTAAATGAAACTCTTTTCTTTAAAAATTATTGAGTCTCAGGTATTCTTTTATAGAAACAGAAAACAGACAAACACTCTTTATTAAAGACCTTAGCAGATTCCCTAATTTAGGAACAAAACTTGAGCTTTGTGTCTTCTGCTGTGTAATTTCTGTTCACAGGTACCAGTTCTTAGCTCTACTTTGCTCTAGTCCAATTATGGAGCAGCAGGAGCAGCTGGCTCTCTTTGGGGTCTTAATTTTCTCCTATTACACGTTATTAGAGCATTAGTAGTGAAGACCATAAGCCACTCTCCTGTGTCTGCACACATACCCATGAACATGGATACAAAATCCGTAAACCATGAGATTTGTCTCTTGAGGATTCACACATCACGTTGGACTACCAGGACTGGTGGTATTACCACTGCTTCCTCTACTGCAGTGTAGATCTTAGCTTAAAACAGGCCATCCTATGGCAGAGCAGTGATTCCTATGCGCTCTTGCCCTCTTCTGATTGGCTGCTGTATGCACTCTTGCCCTCTTCTGATTGGCTGCTATAAACACCGTGGTAAAGGCAGAGAAGAAAGCCGGCCACTGACTGCCGCCAGGCACAATAAACAGCGTGGCCAGAGGCCAAGGCAGGGAAAGTGAGGCTTGCTGGTGAAGATGGCTTGGCGCAGACAGACTGGGTGGATCCCACTCTTCTCTTTCTGTGTTCCCGTCCTGAAACTTCCCATGGTGAATTTCCCAGCCTTCATTTTATGTAAGTAGATTCCTCACATTTAACTAATTTGGAGCACTGGAAGACATCTGAGCATGCAGCTGCTCTATCAGAGTGTACCCCATTCCCCACCTGTAGGGGACCATAGGACTGACATTGAGTGTCCTACTCAGACCAGAGCCCGGGTTTTGGCTCTACATCTTATACTTTCACCAAGGGGATACATGTTCCCTGTCCTAGGGTCAATTAAATCACATTCTCTTCATGTTGTAGTGAACACCTGATAATAATTTTTACTTTATGGCTTGATAACTAGAACATCAGTTCCATGAGAGCAGGGATCTCATCCCTCAGTCACTCCATAACTTCTTTGAAAGGGACAAGTGAATGACTGAGTGAACCCTATATTAGACTAATGAGTAGACATGAAAGAAGCATTACTATAAGGAAGGTCCATAAAGCGATGAATGGAAGGATAATATTGAAGCTATTATAGAAAATTTTCTGTAACTAGAGAAACTAAAGGAGATGTCTCAACCAAGAAGTGCCTAAATGAAATGATAAATATAAGCAAAACTCTTAGCTGTCCAGCAACTTCATACTCTAGGAGTGTTGGTATGATAGCAGGATGGGTGGGGTGGTTTGAAAAGTTGGAGAGAGCATCTCTCTCTTTTTTTTTTTTTTTGGCCCCTCT
This sequence comes from Tamias sibiricus, assembly GCA_025594165.1. Lineage (NCBI taxonomy): Eukaryota > Metazoa > Chordata > Mammalia > Rodentia > Sciuridae > Tamias > Tamias sibiricus. The sequence goes on from CM046669.1 coordinate 70,389,099, forward strand.
GGAAATGCTTACCATGACAATGGATTCAGAAGCCCCTCAGAGGCAGGGTGAGATGGCCCACGCCAGTAATCACAGCCACTCAGGAAGCTGAGGCAGGAGAATCACAAATTCAAAGCCAACCTCAGCAATTTAGTGGGGCCCTAAGCAATTCAGCAAGACCCTATCTCTAATAAAAGGGCTGGGGATGTGGCTCAGTGTTTAAGTGCTCCTGGGTGCTTAAAACTAATTTTGTCAGTGTAAGAATCAGAGCATCAAATGGGGAACCAAACTTGACATCAATATTATAGCTGGAATTCAGGAAAAACTCATAGAAATAGAAAAAGCAGTCATGAAATTCATCTGGAAAAATAAGAGACCCAGAATAGCTAAAGCAATCCTTAGCAAGAGGAGTGAAGCAGGTGGCATCACTATACCAGACTTTAAATTATACTACAGAGCAATAGTAACAAAAACAGCATGGTATTGACACCAAAATAGGCTGGTAGACCAATGGTACAGAATAGAGGACACAGAGACTAACACATATAATTTCAGTTATCTTATATTAGACAAAGGTGCCAAAAACGTACATTGGAGAAAAAATAGCCTCTTCAACAAATGGTCCTGGGAAAACTGGAAATCTATATGCAACAAAATGAAATTAAACCTCTATCTCTCACCATGTACAAAATTCAACTCAAAGTGGATCAAGGATCTAGGAATTAGACCAGAGACACTACACCTAATAAAGAAAAAGTAAGTTCTAATCTCCAACATGTGGGAGTAGGCCCCAAGTTCCTTAATAAGACTCCGTTGCACAAGAATTAATATCAAGAATCAATAAATGGGATAGATTCAAATTACAAAGCTTCTTCTCAGCAAAAGAAACAATCAGTGAGGTAAATAGAGAGCCTACTAATTGGGAACAAATTTTTATCACACGCATGTCAGATAGAGCACTAATCTCTAGAATATGTAAAGAACTCAAAAATCATAACACCAAAAAAGCAAATAACCCAATCAGTAAATGGACTAAGGAACTGAACAGACATTTCTCAGAAGAAGATATACAATCAATCAACAAATACTTGAAAAAATGTTCAACATCTCTGGCTATTAGAGAAATGCAAATCAAAACCACGCTAAGATTTCATCTCACACCATTCAGAACGGCAGCTATTAAGAACACAAACAACAATAAATGTTGGTGAGGATGTGAAGAAAAAGGCACGCTCATACATTTTTGGTGGGACTGCAAAACGGTGCAGCCAATATGGAAAGCAGTATGAAGATTCCTTGGAAAACTTGGAATGGAACCATCTTATGACCCAGCTATTCCACTCCTTGGTCTATACCCAAAGGACTTAAAAACATCATACTACAGGGACACAGCCACATCAATGTTTATAGTAGCACAATTCACAATAGCTAAACTGTGGAACCAACCTAGATGCCCTTCAGTAGATGACTGGATAAAGAAAATGTGGTATATATACACAATGGAGTATTACTCAGCAATAAGAGAGAATAAAATCATGGCATTCACAGGTACATGGATGAAGTTAGAGGATATAATGCTAAGTGAAGTCAGCCAATCCTCAAAAGCCAAATGCCGAATGTTTTCTCTGATATAAGGAGGCCAATTCACAGTGGGGTTGGGATGGGGAGCATAGGAGGATTAGAAGAACACTAGGAAGGCCAATGGGGAGGGAGGGGAAGGGAGGGGACAGAAGGGTGAAGAAAAAAAAAAGATGATAGAATGAGATGGATATCATTACCCTAAGTGCATGTATGAAGTCACGAATGGTGTCAATATACTTTGTATACAACCAGAGATATGTAAAAATGTGCTCTATTTATATGAAATGTAATACATTCTGCTGTCATTTCTAACAACTTAGAATAAAAAATGAATTTGGAAAAAAATAAACAAAAAATTCTTCTTTAACATTTTAGCTACTAGAACACAAGCTAATCATTAAAAAGAATGCCTTTTACCATATGGCCCAGCTTCCTACCTTAGAAACAACATTAAATTTCCTTTGGAAAATTCTTGTTTTAGAAAAAGGGAAATGAAAATGGTTTTTCACAGGCCAAAATCTTTAATGTTTAACCTATATATGTACACATATATATGTATAAATAGTACATATGTAGCTTATACATATATAACTTATATGTGTGTATGTAATAAATAAATAATCCATAATTTATTAAATATATATGTATATACATATATGAAAAAATTTACATACAAAAAAAAACCCATCTCTCAGTACCCCCAGCTCAAGATACCAAAATCCATGGATGTTAAAATACCAATATAAAATGGCATAGTATTTGCATATAATCTATGCACATCCTCTTTTGTATTTTACATCATCTTTAGATTGCTTATAATATCTAACACAATGTGATGCTATGTAAGCAGTTGTTGTACTGTATGGTTTAGGGAATGGTGACAAGAAAAACTGTCAGTACACATTCAGTGCAGGTGCAATTTGTTTTTTTCATATATTCTCAATTTGAAGTTGGTTGAATTTGTGTTAGAGGATCTGTTTGGGAGAATCTCCTTGGTCACTATTCCCTGTCCCAGTAGTAGCAAATTCAGGGGGAGGGGAAGGGCTTGGTGAAGTAGCCTCAACTATCCTCTTGAATTCCTTTTTATTTGAGTGAGGGGGTTGCCAGAAAACACAACCCCCAGCTCTCACCTCTGAGAAAGTGGATCTTTGCCTATCTGAAACTAGGATGGTAGTCTACATTTGAAAAGATTATTGAGGAGCCTGCAAGGACAATCTAAAATTCTACCTTCTTTATCTGCTAGAAAATTCTGATTTTGCATTTATCCTAACTTGAATAATTTCCTATGGACATTTGGTGAAAAACCCATGCATCTCTTTTCTTGGTACCCCCGGTCAGTGAGGAGCACTGACCATGTTCTGACTGTGCCCAAGCGTGAGTGAGGCCCTGGGAACACTGGTACTTACTAAAGACATGACCTTGCCCCTGGAGCTTGCCTCTGTGTGGTCAGCTTGGGAAGTGCCAGGACAGAGGCAGACACAGGGAAATCCCAAGCGTCCCCTCTCCCCTTCACATTTTGTAAACAAAATGTGGTTTTCCTTTGTGCTCCTGCCTTCCCACACCTCTCTGTTTTCTTTTTTTCCTGTTTTGTTTCATCCTTAGGGAGGAGAGAGGTGCAATTGGCCAACAGGCTATAATAATGGGGGCATTTCCTTCTATAACAAACAAGCTTGGGAGCTTCCCCACCTCAGAGAGTTATCCCAGGAGCAAATAATTGGCAGGGAGGTGCTTTCAGAAGCATAGACAGACCCATTGCATTCAAAATCAGTCCCACAATTTCCATATGACACACGGTCTAGGCAAATTCATTACCTCCTTGCCAGAGCCTTTGGGGAATTCCATCAAGGAGGTTGGTTTGCCTTCTGGGAATGTGGGTATGTAGTCAGGGTGAAATCAAAAGCTTAGGGGAGACTTCTTCCCAAATTCCTTTCCTTATGAATCTTATTTTGTTCTGGAAATAAGTTCCTTTTAGGTCTAAGGGACCCTCTGCAGTGGTCCAGGATGAAGACCCTGGTCCCTTGGTTAATGGTGACTTCCTGTAGTATCCAAATTGATCACCACTGAAACCTTCTCTTTCAGCTCTATGACCTACTATACAATTCTTTCCACTAGTTCCCAATTTGTGGCACTGTACTCTTACACTGCACGATGCCTGTAAGATGTAAGCTGATGTGACACCAGGGAGTAACAAGGGCTTCACAGTTAGCCCACTCGGGCCACATGAATATCCTAAATGGGGCCCTGGCACTGATCCTATTAATTAAAATGTTCACCCCTGTCCAATTTTGCCCAAATCTGTTTTCTCCAAAAATCATTATGAAGTATAGTGGCTACGACCCCGTAAGCCTTAGAGTTAATCTTATGGAATCTGGTTTTGTTCAGATATTAAGCACTTAAAATATTCATGTAGTTTTTACATAAGCCAGTCTCAGTGTTGTTAAACTTTCTGGGCACTTTATTTTGCTCCAAATAGGATCTGCCCCTCGTGGGACTGGTTGCTATGCAACAGCAACAATCAGATTCCTCACACAGTGGTAGTGTAGGATTTAGCATTTATTTGTTCTCAGGAGTTCAAACCCTGACTCTTGCATCCTGGGAGCTTGTGACAATTGAAGTTAATCCACAGCTTGACACAATGGGAGATAATTAAATTCTTTTATAGCCACACTAAGAATTGTGCTGGGCACTGTGCCGTTCATTATTAATACACAGAAACATTTTTTTTAACCTGATAGACTAAAGCTTATTTTCTAATATTGAAAGCAAATCTGTTTTCAAAATTATGTTGGCTGGGCATGCAAGTCTCCTTATAATCAAATTAAGCTTATCTTAACATTCTTTAGGTGGGAAGGAACATGGACTAAATCAATTCAGTCCATAACTTAGGTCTGCATTTCCAGAATTTCAAAGTATCTTTCTGCCTGACTTTTAAAAAACAAATGTAAGTAATATATTTCTGTGTGGGCACAGGGTTTGGGCACCTTAGCCTTGGTAGGGTGTTGGACACCCCAGTACTGTTCAGTTACTGTAGGTGCTTAGGGAAAAGAGGACTTCTGATTTCTCTTGGTGACTTTTGAACTTGTATACCTCAACCGTTTTTGAACCTTGGACCCTTTTTAAAAGTAAAAATAAAAGTGTATACAGGTCCCATATTATAAAGTTGTTTTCTTCATAGCCTTTGATGGGAAAATTCATATGTAAACGTGGATTCTAGCAGCCTTTGTAATAATTCTGTTGCTTTCCACACTCCTTGGTCTTTGATTAAGAAATCTGGTATAGGAGATTAGGAAACCAAGTACTTACTGGTTTAACTAATTCTGGGTTGGGCAACAGGAGGGATTTCAAAGGAAGTCCAACTCTGACTTCTTGACCCCCAATGAGTGGATGAACCTGGCTCTAAGTAGGGCCTTCTTTCCGTGGCTGAGGTTTTCCTTCCATCTTTGAAAGCCCCTGGGTCCTCACTGAAGCCTGTGGGTGGCATTGTTGGTGGGATGTGCATGATACACATACAAATGATTCATGTCCGGTGTGGGTGGCCCCTGAAGGCCCTTTCTGAAGACTTGCAATTGTTTTAAAGCTTCATAAATGAGCCGGCACAGGGCTCCCCAGAGGTCTATCTGGAGTTTACTCTTTCAGCCTCTGCAAGCCAAGTCCTCATTACTAAGGTGAAGCCAAGGTTAGGTTGCGCTGGCTTGCTTCTCAGCAGTAGGGGAAATGATTGGTTTTTCAAATGTAGACCTCCCTGTGGCCTTTTGGAAAGCTCTTTGTAGTCATTGGAGCCAGAGTCGCAAAGGGAAGTAGTAGCCACGTCCAGCCGAGGACGTGGGGCTGAGCATGGAGGTGAGGGGGGAAATGGCAAGTGCCATTCTGCCTCTTCTCTGTCATTTGATTACTCACATCTGGGCCCTCTGGACACACTCTCTTCTTCCTTTTGTGTATTCATAAAAGGACACTGAGCGAGCTTTCCCTCTGTGGTCAGGGCCACCTACGTAAGGCCGGAGGCAAACTTTCTCTAGAGGTACATGGGAGAGTGGATGAGTGAGGAGTGTTTAGAAACCTTCTCCCTGGTGATGTCAACTCTCAGGGCGCAGGAAGAAGAGAGCAATTCTGCTGCAAGTAGGACCTGTGCCAGATGCGGAGGCCAGGCCTGTCTTCTGGGAAGGGTTGAGGGTGTGGCTGTCCAAGCCAACCAGGCTCCACGGTTGGAAGGAGAAGACCCTGGTGGACTCTGCTTTCCAAGGTCTAGCCTTTAACCCACAGAGTGGTATTTGCAGGCCCAAGCACTGCTCATTATGTAAAACAAGCCATTCGCCATCACTAACCCCAGTTTCCTGTTTTGAAGCGCCAACATAATGGATCCTCTGTAGTTCATTTGTTTGGCTAAGGAATATAATTCTACTGTGTGGCTCCCAAAGTGGAAAGATAACATTCAAATGGTCAGGAACTGTCAGTTTTTTCAAACCGCAGGAAATGGAATTGAAAAAAAAAACACACTTCTTTCAAGTTGACTTTAAGTATAATTTTAAGTAAATGATCAGAAAGACTTTACAAGCAAGTATATACCCAGGAAGATGAGAATGTACTCTATCAAGTAAGGAAGAGACCTCCCAGGAAAGTGCTTGGCTGGCTTTGGGCTTGAGAATGAATTTCTCTGAGGCATCAACTTCTACAAGTCAAAGAGGAATCAGCTATTACTAAGTAAGAAACTGAGCATTTGGGGAGAAGAAATAAATTAGCCTTGCTACTACACTTTGATATTTTTTCTACCCAGGCTATAGAAAAAGTCTCAGTGAATGAGCCAAGGATTACAAATTGTCATGGAATTAATGAAAATCAATGCGCTGGAAATGCAAAGATGGTGGTATGGCTCAAGTTCATCAACAGCTTCATAGTCACAAATTCTTTATCAATATAGTCATAATATCATGCCCCATTTATTTGCATGTTTGCTCTTAATCTTAGGAAAATAAGAATTGGTTTGAAAAGAGATTTCAGAGAATGTTCAGTGGCATCTGCAGTTGATATTGGAAGCTGAGTTATGTAGACAAACACAAGAGCAGTTAGATTACTATCCTGCATCTTAATCAAGCTACAATTCTTGTGTATTGCAAAACATGGAGAATTCAGGTGTCATAAGAACTGCCAAGCATCTCTCAATCACTGTTCTCTGGGAACTAGAATGAGCCAGAGGCACTGAGGATGGCTCCCGGTGCTATGGTGTTTTTAGATCTCACCAATTGGCAGTTGCTCTCAATGAATCTGCAAGGAGAGGAATTATCTACTGGGACTCATGATCCATATGTCATCCACAATTCATCAAGCTCATGTCCTTCCAAAATCTTGGTGATAGCCTTAGGATAATATCTTTTCCAGAGCAAGGATCCCATCCATCTAATTGTTTCTCATTTTTCTAACATGGATGTTGTGAACCCAAAGAAAACTTGTGTCTGTCAGTGGCATGAGTCCAAAGAGCTAACTTCTCAACCCAGACAGCCACCACCACCCTGAGAAGCCTGCAGGCAGACCTCTTATCCCTACAGCTACCCTCTGGCAAGGTAAGAAGAGGAATATACTGGAAAATGACTGCATTTGGAATCATAAAACTCGGGCTCTGAGTGAATCATGTTTGGCTTCACAATAAGGGGGCTTTTCTTCTCCACTGTGAAGAAAATATCCACAGATATTTTGCATAGGTTGGTGAGTAGATTTTCATGAATGTAAATCTTGGATGATAGTATTTATATTCACTATGGTTTGGATACATGTTTCCCATTGGTCTCTGTGTTAAAGGCATGGTCTTCAACCTCTGGGGCTATTGAGGAGGTAGTAGAACCTTTAAGAGGTGGGATCTAGTGAGAGGTCTTCAAGCTTTGGAGGTGTGCCATTGGAGGGGATTGTGGGACAACAATCTCTTCCACTTTCTCTTTCTTTTTCATTCTTGGTCATGAGGTAAATGGGCTCTCTTTGCCATGGGCTTCTACCACGATGTGCTGTTTCATCATGGGCCTAAAAGCAATGGAATGAACTGACTATGGACTAAAACTTCCAAAACGATGAACCAAAATAACCCTTTTCTCTTTTTAGGTCGATTATCTCAGGAATTTCATTATAGTAATGAAAAACTGACTAACACAACATTGACTCATGTTATTCAATAATAATTCACATTGTAAATGAAATGTGCCTCATTCATAATCTCCTTTCCAGCCCCCAACACACACAAAATGGGCAAAACACAGGAAATAATTCTTCTGCAAGAACATGACATGTTGTCCTCAGTGTTTTATACACATAAGATTAGTTGTGAATGAAATATTTCTTTTCTTCTTTATTCTACTCTTGAGTGAAATTCCATGATCACAAACCATGACTTTAAGAAAACTGTGCAGATGATGGATCACTAGGACATGGTAAAGCTTCTACCTTTAATAATACCCCTTTTTTCTCTTCTCCTTGAGACTTAACAAATACAAAATGACTAATTTATTTTTGATTTGTTTTATTTTATTTTTCCATGTTTTTATTTGTGCATTATAATTAGACATAATGGAGGGATTCATAGTTACATATTCATATGTGCATACAACATAAATAAAATTTGGCCAGTATCATTCCCCAGTATTTCTCCTTTCCCTCCCCACTTTCCTCTCCCTGGTCCCTTTCCTCCAGTCTACTGCTCTCCCTTTGATTTTCATGAGACCCTCCCCACATTTTTTCCCGTTTTCCTCTTGAGCTTCCACATATGAGAAAAACCATATGACTCTTGACTTTTCGAGTCTGGCTAATTTTGCTGAATGTAATGTTTTTGAGTTCTATCCATTTCCCTGCAAATGACATAATTCATTTATCTTTATGATTGACTAAAACTCCATTGTGTATAGATATCATTTTTTCTTTATCTATTCATTTACAGTTGGACACGTAGGCTGGTATCAGTTTGACTATTTTAAATTGTATTGCTACAAACATGGGTATGCTTGTATAACTCTACTGTGCTGACCTTAATATTTTAACTGGGTCATATAGTGGTTCCTTTCCTGGTCTTTTGAGGAACCTCCATACTGATTTTCATAGCGGTTATACTAATTTACAATTCTAACAACAGTATAAAGGTGTTTATTTTTTTCCCATATCTTCTTCTCCAGCATTTATTATTGCTTATATTATTCATGGCTGACATTCTAAATGGAGTGAGAGAAAATCTCAGTAGTTTTGATTTGCATTTTGTTGATTACTAAAGATGGTGAACATTTTTTCATATATTTGTTGGCCATTTATATTTCTTCTTTTGAGAAGTGTCTTTTTAGATAATCTGCCCCTTTATTGATTAGGTTATTTGTTTATTTCAGTGTTAAAATTTTCAAGTTCTTTGTGATTTCCTCCCATTCTGTAGTTCTCTTTTTACATTCCTAATTGTTTCCTTTGCTGTGCAGAAGCTTTTAAATTTGATGCCACCCATTAATTAACTCTTGGTATGATATACTGAGCTTTAAGGTCCTCCTGAGAAAGTCGTTGCCTGAACCTGTATGTTAGAGTGTTGACTCTATGTTTTCTTCTAGGAGTTGCATAGTTTCTGGTCTAAATTCTAGGTGTTTGCTCTATTTTTTTTAAAAAAAAATTATTTATTTGTTTTGGTTGTACACAATGCCTTTATTCTTTACGTGGTGCTGAGGATCAAACCCAGGCCATGCATTTGCTAGGCGAGCGCTCTACCCCTGAGCCACAATCCCAGCCCCGTGTTTGCTCTATTTTGATTTTACTTTTGTGCAGGGTAAGAGATAAGGACCTAGTCGCATTCTTCTACATATGGATAATCAATTTTCCCAGCACTATTTGTAAAAAAGGCTGTGTTTTCTCTAATGTATACTTTTGTCACCTTTGTCAAGGATCGGATGACTATCTGTGTGGGTTTGACATATCACGAATTTTAAAGTAAGAAATTGTTCACCTTCATTGCTCAGGTGATATTCTTGTATTACTTCCCATAAATTTGTTTGGAAGTTAAAATGATGCCATTACTCTTAAACGTTAGCAAAGAACTTGAACCAAAAATAAATTTTGGGTAATGACATAAAACGTGATATTGTGGTTCAAACAATTGTAATAAACATAAAACTACTATGTTAGCATTAACTCTATTCCATTTATGATGCTTATTGGGTTATAATATCAATTCTGCTCTAATAAGAATGGGGAAAATCATTGACCTACTATTGGTACACAAGGTTTTATTTTCCCCTCCCTTCAGAGGCTAAGATACTAAACTACTAAAGGAATTTGGTTTATTTAAATTTTTTTTTCTGGTAAGGAATTTCCCTGAGTCTATTAACAAAAACTTACAGGCTAATATTTCTTTTTGAGATACAAAGTAAAGATTTAATACCCTAATTAGGACGATGAAAAACTAATGAGAAAAATCTCAGAAAAAAAAGGAAAATGTTAATTATTTAAAGGTCATCTTCCTTTAGAGGATGTGAAATGATTGAAATGTTTTCATAAGATCACAAAATTGTAAAACCATAGAGATTATTAAATCCCCCAACTTCATAGGAACTTGGGTCCTAGTAGCAAAACCCAGCAACAGACTCAAGCCTTCCAACTCTTGGTCCAGTATGCTTATGCTTCTTCTTCAAAGATAAGAGGGCTTGGGAATTTAGCCCACAATATAAGCAAAAAAAAATATTCTGGCAGCAGCAAAACTTTGATTTCAGTTTTGGAGGCTTGTAATGTTGTTGTATTTGTAACTTCTCTATTACTGCTTTGTCTTTTTAGGGGTGTGTGTGTGTGTGTTTCTCCTTTAAAAAATACTCTAGGAGGGCAAGGATTATTCTTGAATGTTTTTCTTCATCATCCCCAAGCTTCAACTATTAATAGATATGCACTTACCACTAAATGGATTTGAATCTCTGTTCTATGCAGGGCCATGCCACACATTGCAGGGCCTATCCCAGTGAGCACAGTGATGCTTTCACAGAGTTTACAACCTGGCTGGGAATTTGACTCTCGACAATAACTTCTTCAAAGAAGATGGTGATGTATCATTGTAGAGGCAAAAACTAAGTGCCATCAGAGGCTCAAAGAGAGGAACAATCATATTTGTGAAGATGGGGCTGGGGATGGAATCAGAAGCAACTTCACAAAAGAATCTGCCTTTGCCATGACCTTGAAGGGTGGGTAGAATTTCAATAGTTGGAGATGAAAGGAGGGAGTGGGTGATGTGAAGGGAGGCACGGGGATGACACTGCCTGTCATTACAGACTTCTAAAGCTAAGGTGTGTCTTCTCATGCTGCAGGCAGTGAATAAAGGTGTGCTGATTGATTGACACACTGTACCGGGTCACTGTCATTCATTTCTGCCTTTGACAGGCAAGGCCTACAGCGCTGTGGAACTCTACAGAGTGGAGAAAGAACTTTCTGTTCATGACAATCTTTGCTGCCACATTTTACCTCTACAGTGTACTTAAATCCCTTGACCCAGAGAGATTTCTTTATTCCCCTTCTCAGAACACACTTAACTTTCTGGCCCACGTAAGTTGTGGTTTAGAATGGTGGTGGTTTCCCATTTGCCTAAGCAGAATTTAAATCCAAGTCCTGGATCTCTTAGCATGATTCTTTTGACCACTGGAGCTTCCTGATCCCCCGGAAGATTGCACATCCTTAGGGTTTAGTCAAAATGTCCCCTGGAACAGGCTGAGTTTTCGCCTGGCAGTGCAGCTGGGTTGGTTTTCCCAACCTGGATAGGCTGTGACTGTTGGAGTTGCCTCTCCTGACCTGGAGTCTGTCCCAGGAAACCTTTGTATCAGAGTTCCCTCAGACTGTGTCTAACCCTCCATACAACAGCACTGGAAATTGGTATTTGTTCTTTGAAATGGCCAGGACCCTCATCCCGGAAACAGAGTACAGCCACTGTCTACATGTCAGAGATTACAACCATAGTTTCAGGATTCGATGGCAAGACTTGTCAGTTAGAAGTTTTGTTCCAAGAAATAAACCTACAAGCAAAAGAGTACTTAGAGTTAGAAATCACTCAGCTGAGAAACCAGAATGGATTCAATATTTTTCCACAATGTCACGCTCGCTTCATGCAGCAATGTGCTTTCTGGCTGAGAATAGAACAGAGTAAAGTTATAGGTTATCAGGCTGGAAACACCACATTACTCCACCCTGGCTTGTGGGCTCACAAGAGGGAGGTGGCTCAGTAATTCATCAGCCAGCATTTTGCTGTGGGATGAAGGTGTGGTATGTACCACAACTGAACTAGGTCCTGGTGGATGGAGCTGAGGTTGGGAAGCCATATGTGTGGTTCTCAGCAATTTTCCTTGTGGTCTTCCACTGAGGACCTCCAATCTGGTCAGCCATATACCCTGTCTAGTTGGGTTTAGATGGGGTGGCCTCTCTCACTTTACTGTTACCTTTTAAACCTACTGTGAGTATGTGGTATACAACAGGAAAGAAAAGACCCAGTTCCTGCCTTTTGGAGCTGTTGTCTAATAAGTCTCCATGTACTGTCAACAATGGCTAAAACTTTGGGTGACCTGGGAATGCAGGATGTAGGAGATAGCATTTCCATTTATAGATGACTTAATCCCAAACCACTTGGAGACAGTGCAATGAGATTCTGAAGTCTTGGCTCACTGGAACTTTCATAGTCAATGTCTGTTTATTAATGCAACTATATGGCTTTAAATATTTTCAGGAGTTGCTTTTTACATATAAGATGCATCTCAGTCCTCTGCAAAGAACCCTGGGCTGGGATCAGGAGACTTATCCTGGTCATTGACTTATCACTAAGGTATAGATAACTATCTATTCGTGTCTTTGTTTCTGTATCAATAAGAACAGCTAAAAAAAATTTATCCCTATATTATTAGCCAAGATTCTTGATAGAAACAGAAACCATAGAATATGTATATGAGGGGGTTTATTAGATTGACTCACAAGATCAGAAGCTAAATAGTCCTAACACAGCTGTAGGATGGAGAACAAGGGAAACAGGTAAATTCCCAGTCCAAGAAGCTGAAGTCTCAGGAAAGATAGAGTAAAATGACACAGCCCCATTTGGAAGGGACTGGAAGCTTCTGGGAGAGTCACTAGTGCATGTTCAAAGGCTTAGGAACCTAGGGTCTGATGTTCCTGGGCGGCGGCGGCGCAGCAGCAGCAGCAGCAGCAGCAGCAAAATGTACCCAATCAAAGAAGGATTGAGTACATGTATGATTGTCGCCCTATTTCTATTGTTTGGTTTCTCTGGTCCCCCAGATTATTGGTCAGTGCTGCCCATAGTCAGGGTGGGTCCTCCCCACTCAGTTGGGCCTGTCTTCTCTGAAACACCCTTAGAGATACATCCAGAAATGCACTTTCCCAATTTTCTAGGCATCTCTTAATCATGCTGATATCCATGCATAATCATCACAGTCTCTTCCCTCATCACTGGGGTTCTAGAGATTCATTATCTGGTTTCTTGTGAAGGCAAGTGTATTGGTTTCCTGGGGCTGCTGTCACAAACAGCCATAATTTGGTGGCTTAAGAAAATGGAAATGTATCCTTTAAAAGTCCTACAAGACTAAGTCTTTTCTTTTTCCTTTCTTTTTTTTTTTTTCCTTTCTTTTTTTTTTTTTTTTTTTTTTGGTACCAGGGATTAAAACCAGGGGCACTTAACCATTGACCCACATGCCCAGCCCTTTTTTATTTTTTATTTTGAGACAGAGTCCTGATAAATGTCTTAGGGCCTCACTAAGTTGCTGAGGCTGGCTTTCAATTTGTGATCCTCCTGGTTCAACTTCCCAAGCAGCTGGGATTATAGGCATGTTAAATCTAGGTGTTGGCAGGCTGGTGCCCTCTGGAAGCTCTGGGGGACAATACACCCTGTGTCTTTCTCTAGACTCTGGTGACTGCTGGCAGTCCTTGGTGTTGCTTGGTGTGAGGATGTATAGCTCCAACATCACCTTCTGTTTTATATGACCAACTTCTCTCAGGGTCTCTGTCTTTTCTGTCTCTTAGAGAAGGACAGTAGTCATTAGGGTCAGAGCCCACTCTAACCCAAGATGATGTTATGCCAGGGATCACCTATCCCAGATCCTTACATGAGATCCTTACTTTAATTACATCTGCAAAGATCCTGATTCTAAATATGATTCCATTCTGAGGTGGCAGGTGGACCTATCTTTTGGGGGTCACAATTGCAACTTGCTAAAAAAAGTTAATGTTCTTGAGTGAACTGCAAGAATCCACATTGTAGTATTCCCATCTGGAGGTCTAATAGTTGGTGAGCATTTTGAAAATGCAGAAGTAAATGCTACATTCTGAGATCAGATCGTAGATATAAAGGAGTCAGTCCCCTTCCCTCTCCCTTACTCCCACCCCTCATTTGGTTAGCACCTTGAGGAGCGATTCAGGGAAATAAATGCTCTTTTTTCCTTTTCTCCCCCCTTCTCTCTCTTGTTCAGTGATCTAGAAGAGGAAGGAACATGGTTCAGATCTCTGTTTGTCCTAGGCTTTCTTTTCCTGCAAAAGTGATTGGTGGCTCTTAGCAATTTTGGTTTCCTTCTTGCTAAATTTGACATTGTCTTAAGCAAACTACACTCTCTTCTTACTGATATGAAAAGTTATAGGTCAAAGAAGAGCTTCTTTAAAAAATTCAAGAGAAAAAATGAAAATACAATTGTGAATCCATTAACTCAATTTAAAAATAGGCACACATGATGAAGGGAAAAAAGGTTGCCATGATTTGTTGAGAGATCAGCTTTGAATGTGTTAGAAATGTTCTCTTCTTTCAGAAAAATATGAATGCCCCCTGAAATTATTAATATACATTAGGCTGTAGCTTATAAATACAATAACAGAAATTTGGAACCATTTCTCTCTATAAACCTTACCTTTCTTTTTATATCTGAATTCTTGGTTTTACCAATAAGCAGGCTAAGGTTTTGGTGTGTTATTTTTATGCCCCAGGAAAGACCAGAAAGAAATACATCTTGATTATTTGCTGTGTATTAGTCATTACTGGGTACCAGGCAAACACTTTATGTGCATTGGTTCATTTATCTCCAAGAATAATACTATGGGGTAGGTATTATTATCTTACTTCTCAGATTCATCAATGGTAGAGGTTAATAAATTTCCATCATGCAACTAATAGGTGAATGAATACAGATCTTAAATCCAAGTCTTCTGATTCTGAAATTCAATGTTCATTTCATTAACATTCTATTAACATCTATTTCAAATAAATGTGAATACATTGCATATAAAATTAATTTTCTCTCAAGTGGTGGTTATACAGCCAGTTGTAGCTCAGTGGTACAGCACTTGCCTAGCATGTGTGAGGCACTGGGTTTGATCCTTAGCACCACATAAAAATAAATAAATAAAATAAAGGTATAAAACAAGACTGATTCACAGTAGTGAAGTCAAGGGTTTTTGCAAAGACTAGAATGGGCTGGAAGACCAAAATATGGGACTCATTTGCTGTAGCAGGTAGAAGGTGCTGGTGAGCTTCTGCAGAGACAATTCTAGGGGGGACGCAGATCACTCACAGGGAAGATCACCCAGGTACGCTGGAGTCCTTCACTCCCGGGCATTTCTTCTGCTCTTGACATCACTCTGCGGGGTGGCAATGAAGGGCAAAACTCACACCGGGGACAACCATGCAGCCAAGAGATTTATTCAACAGCTTTTGTGGCTGGTCAGAGGTCGAAGAGGTGCTGGGAGAGGGAAGTCAGGGAGAGGGGAGTGTGCAAGCTCTGAACGGAAGGTGGGTGCCTGGTCGTGCTGGCTGGGATCTCTGGAGCTGTCAACTAAAGCAGCTGTTGTCGGGCTGGAGGATGGAGCTGTCATCTGGGCAGCTGCTGTTGGGATGGAGGCAATGGGTCTGGAGCTGGGGTGGCTGCCGTAGGGTTGGAGGCGATGGGTCTAAGGCTGGTGCAGTGGCTTCCTCCTCTCTGCAGGGAGGAGCTGTTGTGAGAGTCTCTTGAACGTGATCCAGGGATTTCTGGTGGGGGTTGCAGCAGAGCGACCCCAATGCCATTGGCTCTTTGCCCATGGAACAGGGTGACCTTTAAGCCTATTGGCTCCTGCCTGGGGGGAAAAACATCCTGTCTGGAGAAGAAACATCCTGCCCAGAGAACAGAGTGACCTCTACGCCCATTGGCTCCTGCCCGGAAAATGAAACAAGGTTGCTTTGCTCAGGATATGGAAGCCTCTGTGGGGGAGGGTAGCCCATCTATCAGGCAAAGCATGCTGGTCTAATGGTAGCTTCCAGTTTCAGGTCCTAACTGCTTCACTGATGAATATTATGATCATTTCTGTGTCAAATCATCACATGATACTGATGCTAGAAAACAAACCACTTAAACTCCAGAATGAATCACACTGATTCTACATCCACTAAACAACCTTTAGAAAATATTCGGGATGTTTCTTTCTTGACACCACATCAGATCGTTGAGATGAAGCATAAGATAAGTAAGATTTGGAAGACCAAAAGAAAAAGGTAGCAGGTGGATGTTCTATACCATTTGTGAGGCCAGGTAGACAACATCCTGTCTACAGACGCAGTGTGGCCCACAGTGATGTGTGTAGACTTCAAAGTCATATGGACACATGAATTCAAGTTCCAGTTCTGCCCCTTACTATCTCGTGGGCCTTCTTGGGCTCTTCAGTGTGTATAGCCTTCACCTTTCATAGGTAGATTGAGTCTTCTGAAAACTGGAGATAATGTATAAAGAATGGCTGATGTGTAGTTATTTTAAAAATATTTCAAACAGTGATTTGGTGGTGGCTGTAGCAATCTCTTCCTGCCTTAAGACTCTCAGAAGTTCATGTAGCTCAGATGTTCTGACCCCAAATTACAGAATTACTGGCATGGAATATGACAATGGACAAAGACTGCAATTTCCCCCATTGCCTGTTGGTCAGGAAAAGCCTGGGTATTACTTATGGGCAGTAAGCTGCACAATCTATTACTGACTCAAAGAAGAAAACTATTTGCATGACTATATTGGGATGGAGATTCCAAAACTGAAATTTGAGAAAGTGAAGGGAAATATGCTGTGCCCTCAGATCTAGATGGACTGTGTGGTCTTAGTCCATTCTTTCATGGCCAGTTGACTGGGGGAGAATGTGAAGATGCATCACTCTGTACGGTGCTATCAAGGATGACTGGGCTAAATCAATAGTCAGAGAAATATAGATGTGTAAATCAGACAGAAGCTATTCAGCTGTGTGGTTTGTGTGGGCTTAGGATGCTCTTGACTTTTGAGAAGAGAAAGCTTACACCTCATGGAGCACTCCCTATGGGTGTTGATAGTAGGCTTTGGCTGACAGGCCACCTCCCCCATGGAAATTTCCATTAGGAGCAACCTGGTTTCAATTTCTCCAGGCAGGAGCCAATCAGCCTAAAGGTCGCTCTGTTCTCAGGCAGGAGCCAATCGGCTTAAAGGTCGCCCTGTTTACTAGGAAAAGAGCCAATAGCATTAAAGGTCACTCAGGTACCCCCCCCCCCCCCCCCACCAGAAATCCCTACTTAAGTCCCGGGGAGAGGAAGCAGCCGATGCAACATCTCCTCCCTGCAGAGAGGAAGCAGCTGCTGCAACAGCTCCAGACTTACTTCTCTAGCCCAACAGCGCTGCTCCAGCTGACAGTTCCAGCCTCCAGCCCATCGGCAGCTGCCCCAGCCAACAGCTCCTGAGACCGTGCACCGACCCTCCTCCAGAGCTTGCATGCTTCCCTCTCCCTGACTCCTCTCTCCCTGTACTTCTTCTGCCTCCGGCCAGCCGTAGAGGCTGGTGAATAAATCTCTTGGCTGCACGGTTGTCTCTGGTGTGATTTTTGCCCTTCAAGTGTGGGAAACCAGAGGCTTTGGACAGCCCAGGACCTGCAAATAATTTGGGTTAATTTTTTCCATACACTGATAAGTTCTAGCTTTAATTCCATCACATACTTTCTCCACTAGATTTTTATGACTGCTTTTGCTCTGGGTGCCCATGAAACACGATGTGCACGTGCATATAACATCAACAACGATAGCCCAAACCATTGCTTGTGCAGTGAACAGAAACCAAATTTCTCAGTAGCTTGCCACTCCACATCTCTTATGTTTCCCCTTTTCCTACTGATTGAAGAATCTCTCTCCCTGAGATAATTTTCTCCTCTGTTGCCTCCACCCCAGGCCCCAAATGTCTATTAGTGTGAAGGCCTTTTGTCCACCACTCTTATAGACTTCCATCTCCTTGGGGTGAACTTGCCTGCCTTATTTCATTACTTGCATGGCATTCTTCACAGATGGGGACTTTGACCTTCTGAAATTCCTGTTGAAGATTAAATACTGAACCCAGCAGTCCATAAGAGAGTTAACAGACAGTTTCAGTACCCACGACAAGACCTCCGGAGGGGTCATATTATTAACTCAACGGGAAAATGTGGATCAAATGGTCAATTGCAGGATGTTACTCACATGCTAATCGGCTTTTGGCACTGGGGGTCACTGTGTCCTGAGAAGGGAGTGGCTCTGTTTTTGACTAATAGGAAATCTCCAGTTAGGACTGGGTGTGTGTGTGTGTGTGTGTGTGTGTGTGTCTGTAAAACGCACGAATGCAATTGATTCCTTCCACATAGAATTTTAGGAGCTTCAGGGCTGCTATAGATGACTTGCTCCTAGCTCTCATGTCTGTGTCTCTTTTTGGTGGTCTTACTTGGTGACTAAGCAAGAACTACTCTCCTTTCTCTCCTACTCTCTCTTTGGCCTTTTTACAACTCGGTTTTAGACTTTTCTAGAATTTAAAATATTATGTGGCTGATCAGTAAGACAGGTTAGAAGTCCACTTGGTGCATGAGGGATATAGCTCATGGCTGTGGTAGGGTTTTTGAAGTGAGCAGATCAGCTGGTAGGGAAGCTGGGAATATAGTTGAGAAATTTCTGTCTTTTACTTGGTGTGAAAATTGGCTAACCAATGTATGATTTTGTAATTGAACAGAGATTTTAATTTTCTAAACTGTCTGAAAAAATTTGTGAATTCAACTGAAGATGCTTTGAACAATTGTCTGTTCATCAATTCATATTTCTTTATTGATCCCATCTTTCTGTCACTTGTCTTGTGTTTATTTTTGTTATTTACTCTCTGAAATGAGGAGGCTAGGGTCCTGGAGAGGAGGACAGAGAAAAATATGACTCTGTATTCTTTTTATATTGGGATCTGTTAATATTTTCTTGGGAATGGAAGATTAAATTGTGGGTAAAATGGGTTTTGGATATGTTATTCTCAGGCAGTATAGTGCAGACAGTATAGTTGGGGTTTAGTATCAGAAAGGTTTAGACTTACTTAAATGGATTTACAGAACTTGGGTGACCTCTGGCAAATTCACTAAACTCAGCTTTAATTTTCTCATTTGTAAAATGGGAAAACTATTAATTTCAAAGGATTACTAAAGTATTCAGTTAGCTGATATATGGAAATTCCTCAGCTATGTCTCCAACATATAGAAACATTTATTGAGTGTTATCATTATGTCATTAGTTAATTTGAAATGCCCCAAGAGTCTGACATGTGGAAAATTTTGATTGTTCAACTGATGCAATGGCTCCAAACAGTTTAACAGGATAGTTTTTTTTTTTTTTTTTTTCTTTTGGTGCTAGGGATTGACTCCAGGGTGCTTAACCACTGAGCCACATCCCTGCCCATTTTAGTTTTTATTTTGAGACAGGGCCTCTCTAAGTTGCTGAGGCTGGCTGTGAACTTGTGATCCTCCTGCCTCACCCTCCCAAGTCACTGGGATTACAGGTGTGCACCAGTGCTTCCAGCATAGCTGCATGTTTCTGATAATTTAATTGATGTTTCTCTTCCTTTCTCTATTCTTCTCTTCAAATTCTTCTCTTTCTGCTACTCCTTGAATGCCTGTGTTTGTACGTGCAAACTGTGCTATGCCACTAAAGATAACAAAATTTCATGAGTGGATGATATCAGTGTCCTGAAAAAATGAACAGATTTTGTTTATATCAGATCAGGGAGCTACATGTTCCAAAATTTCCTATTCAATGACAGCTAGAAATTTTGGAAGCTCAGTTGCTTTTTCAGAGCGCATTTGGCAGTGTTCATAGGAAAGACACAAAAGAGAAAAGCTTGAAAATTTCTGCAGTTTCAGAGCTAAATATATCAGACCTGTAACCTTGTGTAACCCCCACTGCAGCGCAAGAACATTTAAAATATCCAAATGATATAGTGCACACCTGATTTATTTTTTTATTTTCATGAGACTAATTCAATCCAATCACTGATGTTGCCTTTGAGCCCAGGCATTGCTCAGGCCCCTAGAACTTGGCTTTTACTCAGCCTCATATGAGAAAGCAGCTATAAACCATCATGAGACTGCATGGCCAACCTGCCGCTGGTCCTTGATCTCACTGGGATGGGACTGTTCCAGAACTTTTAAAAAATTTGGTCTCAGAGGAACTTTCTGTAAGTATTAAGGGGGCAGAAAGAGACTTCTTTTCCCAGGAGCTCTGGAATTAGCTTCGGCCTAACAAAGGTCACCAGGTCAATAATAGCACTTCCAAATTATAATACTTTCTGGATAATTGAAAGCTTATTGACCACCTGCTATGCACTAGATTTTGTGCTAGGAATTTTAGTTCTCATGACAACCCTATGAGATGATACCACTATATTATTTGAAGATAAACTGAGGCCAAGATGGATTAAGTTAGTGGCTGCACTACAGAGATGGGGTTTGAACTAAGGCCTGCCTAATCCAGAAGGCTGTGCACTTGACCTCTGGTAGAAGAGGCAGGCTTTAGGGAGTCGGAGGCTTGGCCAAGGCCACATAGTTGTTAGTGTGACCACGACCCTGACCCTACCTACATTTCTCATTCCTTGGCTGGTACTCTTCCTGTTATATTGTGCTAAAAGCACTCTGCGTTTTGGATTGTTAAACTTTAAGGAGCTTATAAAACCACCCCATTTAACCTAGCCTACATCTGGGAGTAATTAGATTAGCAAGAGCCCTTGAGTCAACTTACCTGTGTAGCAGGAGGGTGTCTTGGGGGAGCTCAATTATGCTTCCCTAGCAGTATTACACAACAGTGGGTCTCAACCATGGACAGACACTGGATTACTTAAAAAAAAAAAAAAAAAAAAAAAAAAGTCCTTGTTCACTGCTGATTAAGTAAATAAGGCTTTCTGAGGGTGGGGCCCTGGCACAAGTGTTTGAGTTTTCAAAGGTTTCTGTAATCCAAAGATGAGGGGAGTTTACAGAAATGTCTTTATCAATGACTTCAAGAGCAGCTGAAGAACAGAGTCCAGAATATCAGAGCTGAAGTATCCAGGGTTCGTGACTGTGGCAGCAAATTACAATAGCTTCCAAACTGTTGGAAACACTGTTGTTGATATCACAACCTCCAACATTAGGACTTTATGGTACGTGAATCACCATTTAATAAAAGTTCTTCTGATGATTGTCGTGAGCAGCCAGGGGTAAAAACCACTGGTTTGGTGGTTGCCTGGCCAGGAGGTGAATGAGCTTCCTCCCCACTGCTCCTGCCATGATGTACTATGTCACTATAGGCCCAAACCAATGGGCCAATTTGTCACAGACTGACATTTCCAAAACTGTGATTCAAAGTCTATTAATTAGCTTTCTGTAACTGTGATAAAATACCTGGGATAAACAATGTATAATGAAGAAATTTACTTTGGCTAAGGATTTTAGAGGTTTCAATCCATGGTCAGTTGGCTTCATTGCTCTTTGGGCCTGTGGCAAGGCAGAATATCATAGAGAGAGCATGTGGGGAGGCCTGTTTACCTCATGGTGTCCAGGAAGCAAAGAGGTGCAGGCGTCCCAATATCCCCTTCAAGGGCATGCCCCCAATCACCTAACTTCCTTCCACTAGGCCTCAATTAGTAAAAATTCCACCACCTTTCAGTATTGCCACAGACTGTCTGTTTACCAAGATCTTGGCACATAGGTCTTTGGGGGGACACTCTAGATCCAAACTGTGGTACAAGTTTAAAACTTTTCTCTTTTTAAGTTAATTATCTCTGGTATTTGGTTACAATAACAGAAAGCTGAAAACCATAGAAGACCTTGGGTTTTCCAGTGTTTGCAGGTTGACTATGTCTTTGCAGGATCTTAAGGGGCAGTGGCCACAGGTGATGTGTAGATGACCTCTTAGCATTGCTCTCAGCATGATAGATGGGCTACCCTCCCCCCCCCCCCAGATGTTTCCATATCCTTATTTCGTTTTCCGGGCAGGATGTTTCTTCCCCAGTCTAGATGTTTCTTTCCCCCCCCGGCAGGCGCCAATAGGCTTAAAGGTAGCCCTGTTCCATGGGCAAAGAGCCCATGGTGTTGGGGTTGCTCTGGTGCACCCCCCACCAGAAATCCCTATATTGGGTCCCGTTGGAGAGACTCAGAACACAATAGCTCCTCACTGCTGAGAGGAGGAAGCTGATTACACAACAGTTCATCCCTGCGGAGAGGAGGAAGCCACTCACACAACAGCTCGACCCTGCAGAGAGGAGAGACTCTCAGACAACAACAGCTCATCCCTGTGGAGAGGAGGAAGCCACTACACCAGCCCCAGACCCACCACCTTCAGCCCCACGGCAGCTGCCCACCCAATGGCAGCTGCCCCAGCTGACAGCTCCAGACCCACCGCCTTCAGCCCCACGGCAGCTCCCCAGCAGACAGCTCCAGCCTCCAGCCCGACAGCAGCTGCCCCAGCCGACAGCTCCAGAGATCCCAGCCGGCGCAACCAGGCACCCACTTTCCGTTCAGAGCTTGCACACTCCCCTCTCCCTGACTCCCCTCTCCCAGCACCTCTTCGACCTTCGACCAGATCACTTCTTCGACCTTTGACCAGCCACAAAGGCTGTTGAATAAATCTCTTGGCTGCATGGCTGTCCTGGGTGTGATTTTTGCCCTTCATGGCATAAGCAACAACACCTGGAATTTCTGGGTTTGTTTGTCTAGATTCTGGACTTTCTTGTGTACTGCCACAAGAAACTGGGCTGTTTCTTCTGTGGTCTCGTCGCTTTTATTCACTATTAAGAAAAATGATGAAAAACTTGGAAATAAATAAGATAAAAAGGTGGGCAGCAATCATGTCTTTTCAATATTTTATGGGGCAAAGGTACATTCTTGAATTCATTATTTGCTATTGTTTAAAATTCCTAAACTTAAAGAAGTTATGCAGTAAGGTGTAGGTTTTTATTTGGTGGAGATACAAATAGTTTGTCAGAAAACAAAAAACAAACCTCCAAAGTGTATAGTTTATTTCCCTATAAGATATTAATGCATTTGTGCCAAACCCAGTAAAATAACATCCCTTTAGTAAATTGCCTATAAATACATAGCTCCTCAAGTCTCTCCAAGTTGGTCTTAACACTTCACTGATTCCCTCATTAACGAATGGACTGGATAAAATGTTTGACATGTGCTCATTTTATATTTGCTTGAAGAGTCATGAATTTACCTTTTGGAAAATGTACATGAGCTGTCTGTGCACATGGACCTTAAAGCATGGGAGCTTCTTCTGTCCCTGCCTGTGTGGAATACCCAAGGGAGCAGAATCAGCCTGCAGTTGGCCATTCTCCCATTTGCATAGCACAGTGCCTGGCACACACTTATTCAAATATTTGTAGAAAGTTCCATGTTTCCTAAATTTTTTTTTTTGTCCATCCCCTCTCTGTTTTGTTGACAAGGTTCAACTCCTCAGATCCTTGAGATTCACTCTAAGCCATCAAGAGGAATGAGTGACTTCCTGAGAACTCAGGATCTAGCTTGAGCCACAGATGGACATATTGATACTCTTTTCCCAGGGACAAGACCCAGTGAATGCTTACCCCACTAGAGCCCCTTTAAGTCTCTCACTTAGGGTCCATGGCGCTGGCTTCATTTTAGAATCAACTGGGAAATTATAAAAGAAAATACCCCCATCAGGGTCCCACCTTCAGGGAGCCTGATTAAATCAGCGAGCTAGGCCTGGCATCAGCATTTTTCGAAAAGTTTCCCACTGATTGTTCTGTGCAGCTAGCGCTGAGAACCACAGGTCTAGCATGTCCCTGAACTGCCCACAGGACTGCAGGCTGTGAGTCCCTTTCTCCTCAAACATGGGTAACTTGAGCTGTGTTCAAAGTGCCCCTGGGGGTGGTTTTCTATGCAGCGCCCCTGCTAGTCTTCGTGGTGGGCCCTGAGCAGCTCCAAAGTCCACAGAAATATCCCAGTTCCTCAAAGACTCTCATCTTATCAGCAATCTCTGCTGCCTGCTTGGACTGCTCTATTGTAGGAGGTTCCCCCCACCCTTTTCATATTTTTCCTCTTTTGAATTCTAAGTTCCTGGCAGCCACCAAAATGTCTCAGAGGCAGAAACTAGCTTTGATAGGCTGTCAGCAGAGTTAAGACTGCAATTTTTAGCAATTTTCCCAAATCTCCCCTTGCTCAAGTACTTCTTTGGCACCCACTGGCAGGCCTTTGGGCTGCTGATGTGCACATCACCCACTTCCCTGGCCTCCACCCCAGCTTCCTCTTGCTTCTCCCTCCTCTCCTTCCTCCTCCCTCCCCTACAAAGGATCGCTGCAGTGCGGCTGATGGGCTCTGAGGGTGTGCCTCTCTCTGGCCTTTCTGCCATCACAGCCTGGCAACTTCAAAGCTCCTGTCAACCTGTTTCTCTCGGCCCCTGAGCCCACGTGGCCTGGCTCCACTGCACAGGTCAAAAGTGCAGCCTCAGCGCTTACTAGCCCCGCAGTGACCAGAGCCCGTGCGGCCCATCCCCCACCCCACCCCCACCCCACCGTCTTGTTCTCTCTCCTTCTCCATTTCCTCCTTCCCCAAACAGTCTTTCTTTTGGAAAGATAAGGCTTTCCTCTCAGCTCTGGCATCTCTTTCCCCTACTTCCCCTTTCTTTTTATTGGGGACTTAGGTGGCACTTTGCGAAGGGTCTGGGGATGGGGGAGGGAGGGGTGCATGGGTTTTAGCACAAATATTTAATCTTTCCCAATCTGCCCTTTTGCACTGCCTGTCAGTTCCTGGGGTTGAAACCACTCTGTTTGCTTTAGCTAGTAACAGGATACTGTTTTGAAAAGTGATGCAGAAGTCAGATTACTTATGAATCTGGGCTTTCTTTTTGCATGAATGCTTTTCAAGGTAACTATAGATTTATTTTTTTCTTCCTTGCCAAGAATTATGTTGCCAGTTGGGGTGTGGTAGGGAGCAGGCAGGGAAATCCAGCCAGGATTTTAACTTTTTACCCTATAACTTCGAAATCTCAACCACAGCTATCTATTAAAATAACCTTAGCCACAGTTTCATGTGGTGTTTCTTTCTGCCACCATCTGCCTCTTTCCCTGTAGAACATGTTATTATGTTCTACATGTTCGATGTCTATAATATCTGTGAGAAATCACCTGTTAGAACACACTAGAGAAAGAAAAATAGAAAAGTAGACCATAACCAGCAGTTTTATTAAAAGCCTGCTTTGTGCTGTGTGCTTCTGATATCGTTGCTAGTCCTTACCATAACTGTGTGGCACATATTGCTACCATTTTCAGGGGGGTGGGTACTGTGGATTAAACTCAGGGGCATTCAACCAGTGAGCCACATCCCCAGACCCCTACAGGGTCTCACTGAGTTGCTTAGCACCTCATGTTGCTGAGGCTGGCTTTGAACTCATGATCCTCCTGCCTCAGCCTCCCGAGCTGCTGGGATTTACAAGAAGAGAAACAGAGACATTCAATATCTTGTCTGTGCTCCGATGGCTATGTCACAGAGGGATTGGCCTTTACCAGCCTCTGGTAAGCTCTTAAGGATGCTCTCCTCCTTGCTCTGTTTGTACAACTATTGGCTTTGCTTTATGACCAGAGATGGAGGACCTACAGTCATAGTACGTATTCTGGATTTGTCAGCATATTACCATTTTTTTTTTTCCTCTCAATACCAACCAATGACAGATAACGGATCATCATTGTTTGGAACATGTGCCTCAGCATCACACTTCTAGTCTCAATGCAGATCATCTCCAAAGTGTCAAGAAATCCATGGAATGATGGACCCCATAAAGAATACATACTGAGGACTTTTGATGAAGTTTGGAGCAGAATAATCCATGAGAAGAGAAAGGGCCTTTGCAAAAACTGGCTCAGAGTTTTAGGTCTGAAAATGCTATCAGTTAACCCAAATGTGCAATAATAACAAGGAAAAGAAATAAATTCTGTAACGGCATAGTAACTATCATGCTTTTCTTATATATCATATTTTGGAAAGTATTAATGTGATGAAACTTTTGTCATATATAAAGTGAAAAGAGCAGAATGTAAAATTAAATACTCTGATTCTCATATTTTATACAAAATAGAAAAAAATGGAAGAAAAAAAATAAAAATATTGGGTAAAGACCAAGGAGTGGGATAGCTGGGTCATAAGGTGGTTCCATTCCAAGTTTTCCAAGGTATCTCCATACTGCTTTCCACATTGGCTGCACCATTTTGCATTTTCACCAACAATGTATGAGTGTGGCCAATTCACAGTCGGGTTGGGATGGGGAACATAGGAGGATTAGAGGAACACTAGAATGGCCAATGGGGAGGGAGGGGAAGGGAGGGGGCAAAAGGGTGAAGAAAAGAAAAAGATGGTAGAATGAGATGGATATCATTACCCTAAGTGCATGTATGAAGTCACAAATGGAGTGAATATATTTTGTATACAACCAGAGATATGTAAAAATGTGCTCTATATGTGTAATATGAAATGTAATGCATTCTGCTGTCATTTATAACAACTTAGAATAAAAAATTAATTTAAAAAAATTAAAATATTAATAGTAGTTAGTGGTGAGGCTATTTCATTTTTGAGATTTGAAAAATATTTTCTGCATGTTCCACAGAATGTAAGGGTTATTGTCATACTCAGGGCCTGACTTGTGAGGTGAATAAAGCAAAAGAAAGGGAAAAGTCACTGCTGAGGACCATGCTTCATTTAGGTCACACATGGGTGAGGCAACCTCTGGCGTAGAGTTGTCTAAGTTGCAGCCTTGCATGAGGAAGCCCGTGGTCATCCCTCTCCCTTCTGCTCTCCAGTGCTCTGTGGCTTTCCTCTCTTGTTGCTGTAGTGTCCCCCAAAGGTCCATGTGCTAAAGACCTAGCTCCCAGAGGTGTTGGGAAGTGCTGTGGACCATTAGGAGGTGAAGCCTAATGGGAGGTTCTTAGATCAGTGTGGGCATGCCATGGAAAGGGACTGTGGGAACCTGGACCCTTTCTGTCTCTCTTTTTTGACTCCTGGCTTATGAGATTTAAGGAGTTTTTCTTTTCTACTTGCTCCTACCATAAAGTGCCACCCTCTCCAGAGGCCATCTGATTTTGGACTAGAACCTCCAGAACAATGAATCAAAAGAAACATTTTCTCATGATAAGTTAATTGCCTCAGGTATTTCATTATAGTAATCTGAAGTTGACCAATACCCTATTTCTAAGGGAGAGCCAATGTGGTCCGTATGTGTTATGGTTTAGATATTAGGTGTCCCCCAAAAGCTCACAAATGAGATAATGCAAGAAAGTTTAGAGGTGAAATGATTGGATTATGAGAGCCTTAACACAGTCAGTGAATTTATCCCCTGATGTAGATTAACTGGATGGTAATTGTAGCTAGGTTGGGTGTGACTGGAGGAGGTGGGTCATTGGGGGTGTGCCTTAGGGGTATATATTTTGTACACAGTGAACAGAGAATCTCTCTCTCTCTCTCTCTGCTTCCTGGATGTCATGTCCCCAGTGTTTTCTTCTGCTACATCCTTCATGTTGCCATGATATTTTGCCTCATCTCAAGCCCAAAGAATGGAATCAACTGTCTGTGGATTGAGACCTCTGATGCTGTGAGCTCCAAAATAAACTTTTCCTCCCCTAATTGTTCTTGTAAGTTCTTTTGGTCACAGCAATGAAAAATCTGATTAAAACAATGTGCTTCTGCTGTGTTCAGGATTCTTCCCTGATTGGAATCTGAAGCTTTCTCTGGCAGCCACTCTTTTGCCAACTGGTTGTGTGAATTTTTGTGACACCTTTGCATATTAAGAGCTACTAGCTGCTTGAGGCTCCACGCTGGACCATGGAAGACATTCAGCACTGTGCCTCTTCAAATGAAGTACGCTCTTCAATACAGAGGCACTGCAGAGGGCTCACAGGTCCTGGAAGTCCCAGGAAGATGATGAAAAGGGAATGGGTCTGTAGTGGCCATTTGTCCTACATTGGAAGAAATTATATTCACATTTAAAACATCTTGTGTTTAAAATGTGATTTTTTTTTTGAATTGGAAAATTTAATATGTTTTGTTGTGAGTTTCAAGTTTTGGAAATTTAGATGATTTTTCTTCCATTTTGAGAACACAGAGGAAATGTCTAGACTTCCTAATGAAGTCTTTGTTTTTAATTCATCTTGAAGATATTAAACTGTCCCAATAGATCTTTTGGGGTGTGGCAAGGGTTTGTGCCAAGGAAATACACGTATAGAAATACAGCTGAGAGTCTCTGGCACTCCCTGTCCCCAAAGGAATTAGGTCACCTTCTTCCCCTGAATTCTGAAGATTCCTATTGGGCAGCAGAGTTTTCCTAGACTTCCATTGATATACTCATGGGGAGATAGTTACCATTTTTGTAGCTTAGTGACCTGTATAAAATGAAAATCATATTACCCAAGATTGTTACAAGGAGTATTTTTGAAAGCAAAAATGTCCTAAATGCAAAATGGTATTCACACTTCTTTAATGATTCCACGTGTGTCCACTGGTCCCAACAATTAACAGCCAACCTTTCTGAATGTTAACTATTATGTGCTTAGCATTGCAAAAGGGATTATGGAAAATTGGGGAAGGGTGGCACATGCCTGTACTCCCAGTGACTTGGGAGGATGAGGCAGGAGGATCACAAGTTCAAAGTCAGCCTCAACAACTTAGCTAGACCTTGTCCCTAAATAAAATATATTTAAAAAGGGCTGGGGATGTGTCTCAGTGGTTGAGCACCCCTGGGTTCAAGCCCTTGAAGGGCAAAAATCACACTGGAGACAACCATGCAGCCAAGAGAT
Organism: Tamias sibiricus; assembly: GCA_025594165.1. Classification (NCBI taxonomy): domain Eukaryota; kingdom Metazoa; phylum Chordata; class Mammalia; order Rodentia; family Sciuridae; genus Tamias; species Tamias sibiricus. The sequence goes on from CM046669.1 coordinate 70,417,709, forward strand.
TTATTCACCAGCCTCTATGGCTGGTCAGAGGCAGAAGTAGTACGGGGAGAGAGGAGTCAGGGAGAGGGAAGCGTGCAAGCTCTGGATGGAGGGTCGGTGCCTAGTCGTGCTGCCGCAGTCTCAGGAGCTGTCGGCTGGGGCAGCTGCCAAAGGGCTGGAGATGGTGAGTCTGGAGCCGCTGCAGCGGCTGCTTCCTCAGCTGCTTCCTCTCCGCAGGGACGAGCTGTTGTGTTGTGAGCTCCAGGCAGGCAGGGGCTTAAGTAGGGATTTCTTGTGTGTGTGTGTGTGTGGGGGGGGGGTGCCTGAGTGACCTTTAACACCATTGGCTCTTTTGCCAGTAAACAGGGTGAACTTTAAGCCGATTGGCTCCTGCCTGGGGAAATTGAAACCAGGTTGTTCCTAGTGGAATTTTCCATGGGGGAGGTGGCTTGTCAGCTCAAGCCTATCTATCAACCCTGATACCAAAAAAAAAAAAAAAAAAAAAAAAAGGCAAAACTAAAAGATGTGGTTTATAGACTCAATCTCAAGGAGCTCACAGACTGAGAACACTAATCCTTATTGACCTAATCCTAAAGTACATACAAGCTATGAGTTCAGAGAAAAGACCTACTGGAGTTAGAGGAGCAGAGAGCTTCATGTTGACTGGGCTGGGCTTGATTAGGCCACAGGGAAGTGTCCCAGGCTTCCAAGTTTGGAAAAAACCTGAAACAAAGCTACCCAAAGGGAAATGGTATATTGCATTCAGGAGGCATCAAGGACAATGGCAGATTGGACCAGAGAGTGTTAAGGAATGACAGAGGACAAGTTGGGATACTGAGGGACAAAGATGCTGTAGGAGGAGGGTTCCAAGAGTCAGGCAACTGAGTCCCCAAAGAAAGGACAAACCAAAATAAGTTGCTGTCAGCACTCAAATATCCAATTGTCTGATTAACAAATTTGGTAACCTGCTGATGAAGTAGTTGTGAGGAGAAAATAAAAACCTATTTCCAAATGTCTTGGAAACTACAATGAGTGAAGTAGATGTGGCTCATCATTTTAATGTACTTTTGTCAAATAATGATAACCCAGAGATAGAAGTAATCTTTCCCTCTTGAATTTCTGAGGACATTAATTGTGGAAAATTATCCAGGAAAATGCATTTTTTATTCTAACTTACTATTTATAGAAATACTGAATAAATAAAACATTTGGGAAAGTAAATTGTAAGGTTGCCTGCTTAGAAATTTTATGAGTTTTGCTAAAAGATGGATCAATCAAATTGTAGGGTCAGCCAACTTGCCATTACCTTGAATTTTTTGGAGTAGGGCTCCTGTTTTTTTTGTTGTTATTGTTGTTGTTTTTAATCTTTCCCCTAGTCTTTGAATGGCTGGCGCCAGGCCCATGTCAACCTCACTCGTTAACTTGGTGCCATTGGTTTTAATGAAGCAGGAGGTTTGGCTAAGAATGGGGACTGCCAGACAGATGGATGACTGGACAATAATAGTGAAAAATGCATATTTATGGGCTTCTGCAAGCACAGATTATTGACAGTGCAGCTTAATGGATTCCATATTTTTCAAATTTTTCCCAAGTCATTTTATAGAATTACTTTTCAATTCTTATATGAGCTTCAAAAGATTTTTCTCCATGGTTCATAATGCCTGTTAAATTGCCCCAGGATTATATGATTTTAAAGTAGTATTTGTTTATTTTTTTTGACAAGAGTCAGTTAAGATTTTTTTTAATTTTTTTATTATTCTAATTTGTTATACACGTTTACAGAGTACATTTCATTTCATATTACATATAAAGAGCACAATTTTTCAAGTTGCTGGTTTAATATAAAGTATTTTTACAACAATTGCATCTTCGTACATGTATTTAGGGTAATCATGGATAACTCAGTCTGCCATTATTCCTATCCCCTTGCCCCCTCTCCTCCCTCCCCCCTCTTTGTTCTATTTAAAGCTCTTTCATTCCTCTCATTCCCTCTCTCTTGCCTTTATAAGTTAGTATCTTCATATCAAAGAGATCATTCGACCTTTGGTTTTTAGGGATTGGCTAACTTCACTTAGCATTATTTTTTCCAACTCCATCCATTTACCTGCAAATGCCATGCTTTTATTCTCTTTTATGCTCATCAGCAGATGAATGGATAGGGAAACTTTGGTATATATACACAATGGAACACTACTCAGCACTAAAAGTTTTTTTAATATATATATTTTTAGTTGTAGTCAGACACAATACCTTTATTTTATTTATTTATTTTTATGTGGTGCTTTGCACAAGTGCATTGCACAAGTTAGGCGAATGATCTGCCTCTGAGCCACAACCCCAGCCCCTAAGATTTTTTAAAGTCTATGCATGCAAGTAAAGCTAGTGGGCATGAAGTGAACCCACAGCAAAACCTGGGCAGTTGTTAACAAGCTTGTGTGGAAGGGTGCTTTAGGTGTTATCTCGGTATCCATCAATCTTATCAGTAGGGATTTCCAAGTGATAAGCTTATTTGTTGGTGTAACCATTTCTCCAACAGACCTCAATTTAGTGTATTCTCTAGGTCTCATTCCATTCAATGTAAGCCTACTATTTTCACCTCAATTGAGAACAAGCTAGCTTCAAGCAACTCTGCCCTAGGCCAGAGACATATAGACAGATAACTGGACAACAGAAAACCCAGGAGCAGAGGCACGCTACCATGTGGACCATTAGAGGGAGTCATTTGTGAGTACAGCAAAAGGCATCTTGGGAATATCTCTTTGGGTCTGAGATCCTCAGCCCACTGCTAGATGTAATCAGACAGCAGATTCCTGGCCAAACTAATAAAACCTACAGATTTAAGGCTGAAAATAACTTTGTCATGGGAATGCCTAAGTGGTTTTCAAACTTGACAGGTGTAATTTAAATGGATGCTGTAATAACATGCGGAAGTCTCTGGATGTTGGATTAACAGTGCAATGTCATCTGTTTGGTCCCATTAGAGTTTTCATCAGGACTTCCCTGAGGAAGCAGAAATACTCTCCTTGGCAACATTGAGCTGGATGTACCCGGTATCCACTGACTAGGAAAGAATGGCTGTATGGAATATAGCTTGGCAAACTGTACCCTGCAGGCCTCTTAAGGTTGCTTATCAAGTGCTTTCCTCATTTCCAAAGTCTCATTTTTTAATAAACAGCCATTTCAGAGCCTTAGGAACCAGGCCTGCTTACTTTGAAAAAGGAAATTTTAAAAATAACCTTATAATTTTTATTTTTTATTTAGTTGTAGATGGACACAACACCTTTATTTTATTTATGTGGTGCTGTGGATGGAACCCAGGGCCTCACACATGTGAGACGAGCGCTCTACCACTGAGCCATAGCCCCATCCCTGAAAAAGGAAATCTTATTCCTTCTACGACTGGAACATTCCAGAAGTGATTTTTTTCAAGTCTCAACATTGTGCTCCTAACAACATCATTGAAACTAAGGGTGAAGTGAAGACATTTAAATGAAAATATTTATTTTCTTAAAATGTAGCTTAGTTTTCCCTCTCCAACATTGAGAAGGAATGTGGGAAGGAAAGGAGACAAGATGACAGGAGAATTCTGACATTCATTGCAAATCCTGGGGAGTCTTTGCAACGCATCCTTGGTCTGGGTCCAGTTCAGGAAACCTCACATCCTTTCTTCCACTCAGATAGTTCTCTGCCCTCGCAGTGTTTCTTCCAGCCTTGCCTAAGGAGGAGGGGAAGCAGGAACAGCAGAAAGAAATGTGACAATCCAAATATTCTTATACTAAAATTCTGAGAGAAACTTGGATTCCCCAGGTGGGTGGCCCGATGAGCAATGTTCCCTGGAAACACCACCTCGGTGATGACAGTGAACCCTAGTTAAGCAATAGCTCAGGCTTAACCCTAGGGAAGTTCCCTGCTGAGTTATCACATAAAAGACATGCAAGAGTCATTCTTCTCTCATTGCTGCTCGTACTCATTTCCTGTAAAATGTGCCTTTGGCCCTCCAAAATCTTATCCAAATCTAGAGCAGATTCAAGCTCCCTCTCCTCTGGCATATTGACTGCATGAGCCTTCCTGGTTCACATTGGAAATTATCTCCTCCATTATTTAGGACACCTTCATGCTAGAATGCAAACTTTCCTGGTTCAATGGATCTCTCCTTCCTGCACTTGTCTCTGCTTCTGTGTTCCCCGAACACTCACCCAAACACTAATGGAGAAGAGTCACTTAATAGTGTTGGACCATGCTGCAGAGGCCAGTTTGCAAAGCCCACCACAGTCGTGAGGAACAGAGACACTGTAAGTTTTGCCGATGGCAGCCCAAGTCTCCGAGGGAAAGGCTCTTACCAATAGTTCATCCCTTGTGTCTCTTTAGCAATTTTCTTGGCACAGATAATTGAATCTGTAAGATCGTCAGTGATTAAGGCTGCAAAAAGAAGAAACATAAGGGTCAGCTGAGACTATTTTTGGAGGGGGACTTTACATTAGGTTTTCTTCATGTTATTCATTGTTTTCAGAACCAGAGCTATGGCTTCGCCTACAGAGCCATATTTTCTTAATGTTCTGCTTCTTTTTTTAAATATTTATTTTTTTAGTTGTAGTTGGACACAATACCTCTATTTCATTTATTTATTTTTATGTGGTGCTGAGGATCAAATCCATAGCCTCACATGTGCTAAGCGAGCACTCTACCGCTGAGCCACAACCCCAGCCCAATGTTCTCCTTCTTCACCAGTGAAATACACGACCCCCCACCCCAACACAAGACCATACCTATCTTGGGTTGCCTAAAATTTCAGAAGGACTTGGGGGGGAAATGCTTTAGAGAAGGCAAAATGGGAGAATGATTTTTGCATCTTAATGAAACACACAAGTAAGATGGGACAGTATCATATTTTCTTATTCAAGTTAGCCTGACATGTAAGAACACTTTATAGTTAAAAATTGAACTTTTGTTTATTGCCATTTAGATATTTTTTATCCAAGGTGTTTTCCACATGCAGAAAACTTGAAGTTTTAAACCAAATGTACCAATCTTTATTACTTTTTCTGTTGCTTCAAACAAAACAAGTCTTTCAAGTGACATGTATGCTTTGAATTCAGCATTCATTCCTGGTTGCCTGGAAGAGGTCTCAAAATCCTCAACACAAAATATGGCAGAAAAAGTCAAATAAATGTAAAAAGTTCAACATCACATCTGTTGGAAGCTGGATTCTCCAGGGGCAGAGGCTGGGATTGGGTTGGGGGTGCAAAATATCTATTAGATATTCACACCTGTGAAACAAATAACGAGGAAGCTGCACCGGGCAGGTGGATATGCCCACTTGTGTCAGGAAATCAATGAAGCTGAAGGCAACTGGCCAGGATCTCTGACCTGAATCTTGCCCATCGGAGTTGCTCATGTGAGACCCCAAAGGCTATGTCTAGATCCCTCTGCCTCACTCAGGCCCACTGTGGGCTCCCCACCTTAGCTGAAGGAACCATCTGCAGCTAAGACAGACCCCAAAGAAGGTAGTAGGTGGACTGTCTGTTCGTCACACAAAGGCAGCTGGGGCAACGTATCTTTCCTTAGAGTGGGTCCATTGTTAAGACTACCATGACTGCCAATCAAGAACAGAATATCATTTTAATTTATCAATTAAGCAAAGTTGGTTTTTTTTTTTTTTTAAGAGAACTAGATAATGATTAATGTTGATAAGGGCACAATGAGAAAGGCACTCCAGAGTACCTGCTGGCAAGAAGACGATCGGTCCGACTCTTCAGAAAAAGCAATGGAGTAGCAGAGGGAAAGAGCTGCAGAGAGGTTCCTAGCCTTTCACCTCGTAAGGTCTTTTTTAAAAATCAGTCCTAAGGAAATAAGGACGCTAGACAAAGATTTGTTTCCCTAGTGGTTTGCTGTCATTTTATTTATAAAAGTTCAGATGGAAAAATCTAATTACCTCATACTAGGGATATTGAAATTAATAATAATTACTTCATATAATGAAATAAGGAATGATCAGAATCATGTTTTCACAGGATGTTTGATAATATAGGGGAAATGTTCCCAATGTAACATTTAATTTACAATATTGTAATAATATTTGTTGAGAGTTACACTACCTAATATGTTAGCCACAACCACATCTGACTGTTTAAATTTAACTTATTTCCATTGACAGATTAATGGATACAGAAAATAGGGTATATAGTGGAATATTATGCAGCCATGAAAAGAAGGAAATCCTAACATCTATGACAACATGAATGAACCTGGAGGACATTAGGCTAAGTGAAAAAAGTGAGACACAGAAAGAAAAATAAATACTGGTGACCATACCTGTAAGTGTAATCCAAAAAGTTGAACTTATAGAAGCAAAGAATAGAACAGAGGTTGCCAGGGGCTGGGAGTGGGGGAAATGCAATGTTGGTCGAAAGTTATCAACTGTCAATTATAAGGTGAACAAGCTCTGGGAATCTAATGTGCATCAGTGAGGACTGTGGTTAATAATACTGTGAGTACCGTATACTTGAGGTGGAGAGTGGATCTTAAGTATCATCACACACAAGGTAACTATGGGAGACAATGCATATGATGATTAACTTGATTTTAGTAATCATTTCACAACATACACATACACCAAATTATCACACTTAAATATATAATATCAATTATTCCTCAATAGATCTGAAAGGAAATTTTAAAATAACACATAATAAATTTAATTAACCTTAAATACAATTAAAATGTCATTTCCTCAGTTGCTCTGGCAACACATTTCAGTTGCTTTATCGCTGCTCATTGCTAGTGACTCTCACATTGGATAGTGCAGATAGAGAATACTGCCATCATTACAGAAAGTTCTACTGAAAAGCACTGGTTTAGAAAAAAAAAGAAAAGATAGTCATCAATTTATAGTATTTTAAGGATTAGCTCTTATGAGATCATTAATGCTCTTAAATCTTTGCTGTGTATTTTCTAAAAGACTTTTACAATAAGAAATGCATTATTCTTATTATCCTCTCAAAAAGAAAAAAAAAACCCAAAGAGAAATAATATTAGCCTAAAATTTTGCATTTCAGTAGAGTACTACAATACCAAATTTATTTTGTGAACTTAGTTAAAAGTGGAATGTTTCCCTGGGTATACTGGTTTAGTTAAGCAAGGTTCCTGCATATGGAATACTATATGTTAAGAAAATTGATAATAATATAAACATTTTATTTTGTTTACCTATAAGAAGATTCAAGGTTGTTGTGTTGTTTTTGTTTTGTTTTGTTTTGTTTTTTGGCATCTGATCCAATTCAGATTACTTAGAAGTATTGTATTTTGCATACATTAGCACCTGATAGGTGCTGAGATACTGCAGCTTGTGTTTTGAAATGGTTGGGCATAAATCCTAGGAAAAGGAGGATCAGTGAGATCTCAAGGAGTAGAAAGGACACAGGTTACAGTCAGTGAAGAAGCCGCAGATGGTATTCTGTTATTCCAGGACTGGAGCACATCCCAGGTGCTTACGCAAAGAGCAAGGTTTGGACTTGGGGCAAGGCAGTTTGCTTGGCTGGCGATGCCCGTAAGGATTCATGGGAGGCTGAGGGGATGCAGACCCAGGAAGAGAACACCACGGTGTGAAGTGGTTTTTTTTTTTTTTTTTTTTTCCCGAGTCTCCAACTTTGTTATAACATTTCATTATACAATTGAGATGTTTTAAAGATGCTAGTCAGCTTTGACTGAATTTGCTTAGGAAAGTGTATTAAGAAGATGGAAACCAGGAAATGAACCTAACACAGTGCTGGGATGTTAAAACAATGAAATCGCCACAGAGGGGCAGCAGAGGGGCAGAAATGAGCTAAGACAGCGGGTTTGTATAAGGATTCATGCCAGTAATTGTTTCTGCTCAATTGACGTTTAATAGACAATTCTGCCCAGTCAAAGATGAATAGAGAAAGGGATATGCTGGAAAGCTAAACAGTATTAGAAAGAATGGTTTATTCTCCCACATCTAACAACAGAAAACAGCAACAATCTATTAAAAAAGAACTACTTTTTTTTTTTTTTCAGTTAACTCAGTTCTATTTCAAAATCTCTGTCACTCCCCCACATCCTCTTACCTCCCAACCAAAACGTAGTTACCATGCCCATGATTTTACATCTCTTTCTCCTCTCAGAAGTGACAAAGCCAACTCTTACACCAGGTTAATAAGAAATAAGATTAATGTAAGTGGACTAGATTACATAGTTGGAGTCAGTAATCTCCTTATTTTTTTTCTAAACATCTCTTATTTTAACAAAACCTATTGCTATTTGAGGAAAATAAAGATTGCCATTAGGTCAGGAATTTTGTAAATTGTTTGAAAATATATGTATATATTTATGTGTGTATATATATGTGCATATATATTTGTGTGTACATGTTTAATTTATACATGTGAATATTGGCTTAGTCTGTTTTCTGTGACAATACCCAAATACCTGAGACCAAATAATTTATAAAGAATAGAAGTTTACTTGTCTCATGTTTCTGGGGGCTGGGAAATCCAAGAACAAGGTGCTAGTATCTGTGCAGCATCGTGTGAGGGCCTTCCTACTGTATTATAACATGGTGATACAGAGCCAGCATGTCAGCTGGGATCCCTTTTCCTCTTCTTATGAAGATGCTAATGCCATCATGGGTGCCCCATCCTCATGACCTCATCTAATCCTAATTATCTCCCAAAGGCTCCATCTCCAAATACCACTCATATATGAATTGCGTTTTCAACACCCGGACATTTGGGAAACATGTTGAAACTTCAACAAACACAGTTTTTAAATATCTGGCTAAGTAGTTTGAAGGTAGATAGGAATTATAGGAATACAATATGGAATGGAAGATATTATATAATTTCAGAAGTGGGCATACATACATTAATATCACAATTTCTTATAAACTTACCCTAATGCTAACTTGTTTTCAGGTTCCCATGACAAATGTACCTACTTTTGTAATACATAGGATGAAATGACATTTTCATAACTAAAGTCTCTCTGGCCTGAGGCCGAAAGAGATGTGTCTCTGAGAGGTGATTAGGATAAATGGTTGGAGTTGGAGAATACCATGCTAAGCGAAATAAGCCAATCCCACAAAACCAAAGGCCGAATGTTTTCTCTAATATGCGGATGCTAATTCACAATAAGGTATGGGGGGGGCACTAGGGAAAATAGCGTTACCTTAGATTAGGTAGAGGGAAGTGATGGGAGGGTTGGGGGTGGGGATGTGGGAATAGGAAAGATAGTGGAATGAAATACACATTATTACTGTATGTATATGTGACTACGTGACCAATATGATTCTTCAACATGTACAATCAGAAAAATGAGAAATTATATCCCATCTATATATGATATACTGTCATGTATAATTAATTAAAGCAAACAAAACTTTTTAAAAAATAACCCTATTTATTTATTTTTTTCTGTTTTAGAGCTGTCCCTAAAAATTTCATGCTCTTTATGATGAGGAAACAGACATGAATGTTCTTTCCCCTCAAACCATCAACCATGCAACACTTTAATTTCCCAGAACCAAAGATCATCTTGCAGATCATAGGCAATGATGAAGATCATCTTGCAGATCAACATTTCCCCAAGCTTCCTTCATTGGAATTACACTGAACAATGATAAAGTAGGAAACTGCATGTAGAGTCAGTCATGTCCATGACAGAGTAATTGATTTTCCTCCCCCCTGTACACAGCTAGAAAATTGGAGAAAATATATGAAAAGAATATTTTCAGATATTGAACAACTGACAGAGCAGAGTCATGGTCCTTGAGAGACAGAAATCAAATGAGCTGACTCTTGGGTTTGCCAGGACTTGCTGCTCAGAGGAGACCCAGGAGGTAGAACCAGGCAGGAGATGGCAAAGGAGGTGGAAACAGAGGTCAGAGGCCATGGTGGCTGGCATTTCTGGAAAAGAACATCTTTACAAAGCTACTCAGAAGAGCAGAGAAACCTGACAGGGACACTGCCAAGCCTTTGGCAAGGGTAAGGCTCCATGAGCCCAGGCAGAGCACAAGGGAAGGAGATGGACAATGACAGAGCTCACACAGGGCTGGGAGACATTGGATTTCTGACTAGCTAGAGGGAGGAGAACCCTTAGAATGTGCAAAAAAGACACTCCAGCCGGGCGCAGTGGCGCATGCCTGTAATCCCAGCACTTTGGGAGGCTGAGGCAGGAGGATCGCGAGTTCAAAGCCAGCCTCAGCAATGGCAAGGCACTTAGCAACTCAGTGAGACCCTGTCTCTAAATAAAATACAAAAAAAGGTCTGGGGATGTGGCCCAGTGGTCGAGTGCCCCTGAGTTCAATTCCTGGTACCACAAAAAAAAAAAAAAAAAAAAAAAAAAAAAAAGACACTCCAGAAGAGCCATGTTTTTGGTAGTAGGACCTAACTAGCCATACTGTGAAGACTACTCTAGGGTTTCCCTAGTGAAGTTTAAGGGCTTATCAAAATAAAATTCAGCTGGGCTGTCTCAAAAAAAAAAAAAAAAAAAATACAGGGGCTGGTGATGTAGCTCAGTGATTAAGCGCCCCTGGGTTCAATCCCCAGTACCAAACAAAACTAAAAACTGATTCTCCATCATTAACTAGGCAAGCCAAGAACAATGGAATATCTTTAACAACTTGAGAGGAAAACAAAGCCTATCAGCATGGAATTCATACATATTAAAATTTATACATATTAGTTTATGCATATTTTAAAAAGACCCTCAAAAATGAAAATGAAATAGACACATTTTCAGACTGCAAAAGCTGAAAGAGCATTTACTGGTAACAACAACCAAATAGCTAAAGGAAATTCTTTAGGCTGAAAGAAAATGAAATCACTGAACTACCTGCCAAATGAATCCACCACAGGAATTAGCAGAATTGGAAATGGTAAATATGTGACAAATAAAATGAAATCACACTTGTCTAGTCACCATTTTTAATTTGCAAGTGCCTGCTGGCAATTTCTATGCTAATGAGATTGACCCAACAGAGAGGGGATGGATGAAAAGTCACCCAGTAGGAAGGTGAAGACACCTTCATCTTCTGTTCAGCAGATCAGAAACTGGAGATGCCAGCATTTGCAGACACTTAATAAAATTTCTATGTATAAAACGGAGCAAATTTGTTTTGACTAAATCCAGAAGAAAAAAATGAGATTTAAAGGAAGAAAGTGATGAGGAGATAGATTTTGGCTCCCAAAACGAATGTTCTAAATTAAGGGTTGATCAATACCCGTATGATCTGCCCCAGGAGGTAATGACCATTCTGTATTAATGTAGGGGCAGGAACAATTTCCTAGATAAATTAATATATTGTTCAATCATTCATACGTTCAAACACATGAACTAACGATCTTGTATGTGGTAAAGAAAAGTTAAAATACAATTCATTTCCTGTTCCCAAAGAATTTGCCATAGAATATTTTATGACTCTCTGACCCTAACCTTGTTCCTCATTCTTTATTCACGTTATTGAGCACCTATAATGGCCAACCACCATTGTAGGCCATGAGGATGTGTTCATGAGTGAAACAGACAAAACTCCTTGCCCCTATGGGGCTCCTATTTGTAGTGAGAGAGTTAGCAAGACCATCACACTCTGAACTCAGTCTTTCTGCCTCTTCAGTGCTCTTACATCTGTCCCCTCTTCTCCATGCTTCCAGCCATGACCATCTTTTAATTTCAGTGCCATGTCAATGGCTTCTTCTTTAATCTATCTTATGCCCTTGTAGGCAGATGAATCTCTCTTAAGCAATGCTTCGTTGTCTTACCTCTATTTCTTCCTAATGCAGGAAGAAATCAGTACAAGCTCCTCAGCCTGATTTTCAGTGCCTTACACCATCAGGTAGCATTTCCAACCACGCTTTCTGGAATCCTGGTCTACATTCCCTTTATTCCAGTTGAGAAGAACGTCTCACTACTCCAGACCATGCCCCAGCACTTTCCACATGTTGCTCTTTTTTTTTTTCTTTCTTTCTTTTTTTTTTTTTTTTGTGTTCCCCTTTGCCTAGAAGGGACTCTTTTCTAACATTGAATACCCAACTCTTATCTTTCTTCCAGTTCCAGGTCAAATAACATTTTGTCTCCAGAACTTTCCATGATTTTCTTAATAATGTCAATTTCCCACAAGCCTACAGCAATCAATCCAAACCTGTTTACGGTCATTTCTTGAACCCCATGTAAGCACATATTCTCTTTTCTCATGACCTAAAGCTTTTGCAAAGCAGAACTTGTGCCCAAAGCATCTTAATATCTTCAACGTTGTACACACAAGTTTCTTGACTGAAGTAGAAGAGTCAGAAGTGAATTCTGGTTTAAGTGCCATTGTTCAAGAAATGTAGAGAGTATTCATTTGTTTCATTCCACACAAAGAAGCTCAAACTGGCTTCTTTGGGGGAATTGTTTATGAAAGGAGCTGGCAAAAAAGACCTTTCTCTTTCTTACCAAAAATACGGGATGGTTTTATACAGGAAGTGGCAGAACTGTCATTTATCCATTCCCCATATTTTGTGCAGTGCTTATTAAAAGTATCCTAGAAGGAATAAGCCATCTTAGGTCAAGTAGGTCACAGGGCCCTGAGTGACACCTTGGGGGACTCGTGAAAAATTTGCTGGCCTAGAAACAGACATACTATGGGCAAGTCTGAACTCCAAAGTTTTGTTCAAGTAGAAAATGGGTGGCTAGTCTACCATCAGCTTTCCTGCCTTTGTCCGGGAGGCTATTTTTGGAAAACCCAAACTGTACCCGAGCAGGCAACATGACAGTGGTTCTTCTCCTGCAGCTTTGCATCTCTGCACCATGTGTAACTATTTATCTGAAAAATGCCATAGTCGATGCTGCCATCATCCAAGAGAGTCTGCGCCGTGGTGTTGTAGCGGCTCTCATAGTACGCCATGCAGATCCCTGTGGAGGGAAAAGTCCAGACGGGCCAGTCAGGGAAATGTAGTGGCACCTAATCGCCTCTTCCTAGTAGACCTTGGGGGAGGGCGAGGGGAGTTGGTATATTTGAGGGTCACATGTGGGGTACAAGAGTGGCATGTGGGGGCAGGGATGCTGCACTTGAAGCTGCAACACCCAGCCAGTGGCTGAGCCCAACCTGTCCCCAAACCCACGTCCTCCTCACACTATGTCAACAGGGCGGCATTATTTTCCCCTTTTGTTGCTGACATCACAAATACAGGCCTCCAGGAAGGAGAGGAAGCCCAGAGAGCAAGCAAAGAATATGTGACTAACTAGCAGCCACCTCCAGGAGGGGCAGAGCATGAAAACCCTGGGTATAAACAGAAGGGAGTGTGGATGGCACCTGCAACATCTCAGAGGAGAGGTCAAGGATAGAAAGAGAAGAAGGATGAAGAAATCTCACAGTTTCCCAGGCTAAAGCCCTGGTAATTGTCCAGGCCGGCCCTCGAGAATACTTTTGCCAGTTTTGCAGCGAGTGTAGACTCTGGACTCTGTGACTGTGACCAGGCACCCAATCAAGGCCAAGATGCCAGCAGCTTTCATCCTCAAGGCTGTTGGAGGCAGGACCTGTAAAAGATCAGAAACCAGTCAGACAATCTGGATTTATCCTAAGATCACGTCTGCCACCAACATGAACTTTAAAAATCTAGCAGCCACAGCCACGAATAGCCCTACCTAGGCATTTCCTTTCACTTTTAATCATTCAGAACTTCCATCCAGGGAAAAGAAAGAAAATTCAGGGAAGAAATAGGATTGCAGGGTCTTACACTTTCCTGCACAGTTACTTTCAGGTCCATGCTGTGTTCCTAGAATCTGACAAGCAAAGAAATGAGCCTCCCTTCGTTGACATTGGGTGGAAATCACAGGGGACATTTCTAGGATTCCCATTTTCTATGAATAGGAAAAATATACAAAGTGTGAAGAATTCCCTTTATATTCAGAAACAGATGCTACATTGCAGCCAGAGGTGAAATAGACATGGGGCCTGTGCAAGCAACCTTGATATTTATTGTTTGGGGTTTACTGAAGGGAGAAGATCAAGCACCTTATGCTTATTCCATTATCTTTGCTTGATGCTTTTCCAAATATGGAAGTGCTGCTTCAAAAAATGTCAGTCTTTTTTAAAAACAGTATACTACAGGGACACAGCCACATCAATGTTTATAGCAGCACAATTCACAATAGCTAAACTGTGGAACCAACCTAGATGCCCTTCAGTAGATGAATGAATAAAGAAAATGTGGTATATATACACAATGGAGTATTACTGAGCAATAAAAGAGAATAAAATTATGGCATTTGCAGGTAAATGGATTGGAGAATATAATGCTAAGTGAAGTTAGTCAATCCCAAAAATCCAAATGCCAAATGTTTTCTCTGATATAGGAGGCTGATTCACAGTGGGGTTGGGATGGGAAGCATAGGAGGAATAGAGGAACACTAGAAAGGTCAATGGGGAGGGACGGAAGGGAGGAGGCAAAAGGATAAACAACAACAACAACAAAAAAAAACATGGTAGAATGAGATGGATATCATTATCCTAAGTGCAAGTATGAAGACATGAATGGTGTGAATAAACTTTGTATACAACCAGAGATATGTAAAACTGTGCTCTATATGTGTAGTATGAACTGTAATGCATTCTGCTGTCATAACAACTTAGAATAAAATTTTAAACATTTTTAAAAATTCCAGTCTTTTGCCTTAAATTGCAAATGCAATGTTTCTTTTTTGGTGGTGGTGGGGCATTCCTTCACTACTACCCCAGTGGGGTCCGCAAAAAATTCTGGTGTCTGCTAGGCATGGTGGCACATGCCTATAATCTCAGCACTTGGGAGGCAGAGGCAGGAGGATCGCAAGTTCAAAGCCAGCCTCAGCAATTAAGCGAGGTGTGCTAAGCAACTCAGTGAGACCCTGTCTCTAATAAAATACAAACTAGGGCTAGGGATGTGGCTCAGTGGTAGAGTGCCCCTGAGTTCAATCCCCGGTACCCCAAAACAAAAACAAAAACAAACAAAACAAAAAAATTCTGGTGTCTGGTGAACAAGTGGGGAGAGATGACAATAGGTCATGAGAGAAAGGTGTTGGGTGGGCGGGAGGAGCTATAAAGAGACCCTTCCTTTAAAATGGGAGTAGGACCAAGAGCTCCATCTGTTGCTGGCTACCAGTTTTCAACAAGATCTTCCTCCTTTAAAATAACATTTAGCTCAGTGGCAGAGCACTTGCCTAGCATATGTAAAGCATTGGGTTCAATCCTCAGCACCACATAAAAATAAAGGTATTGTGTCCATCTATAACTAAAAAAAATATTTAATAATAAAAAAATAACATGGCTTCCCCAATATAACAACCTTGCTGCAACGATCAGGAAGTGAAATGTCTGCTGACTACTCAGGATGCTACCTTGACATTCATGCATCTTTTCATCTAGAAATATTTTCTGCACTTGCCTAGAAGCTTCTCCAGTTATTAGTTTCTATCACTGGGGCTAGTCTCCCCAGTTGAGCAGCTGGGCTATAAACAAGAATGAGTATTTAAGCAAGACCAAACCAGACAATCATAATATGGGCTTTAAAGTCGCTAAACAATAAGGTAACATGTACTATAAATAGCAATTGTCAGTGAACTGGCCTGCTTTTGCAAACAAAGTTTTATGGGAACCTAGCCTCATTTGGTAATAAAGTGTCTATGGGTGCTTTTGCATTGCAATGGCAGAGACCATTTAGACCACAGAGCCTAAAATATTTATTACCTGGCTCTTTACAGAAAAAGTGTGCCAGTTCCTGGTCTATAGCATCACATTAGGGGCAGATAAATGTGGTTTAAGAGATAGAGGATATGGATAAATTTAGTTTCCATCTCCTGCCTTAGAATTTTACTAGTCTCAAATAAATCAAAACAAAATCCACAGCAATCCACACAGTAGTCCCAAGCATAATGTTCTACATCCTTCAAGCCAAGGTTAAGGTTGCCATTGCTGTTCTTTGGGACAAGTGACTTCATCAGAGTAATTTCGGTCTTTGTGAAAAGGCAGATTCCTGGTGCCTGCCCCAGGACTGATTTCCCAGGTGATCTGATGGAAGAATTCGGGCTCTACTTACTTAATCAGTGATTGGCAGCTCACATGAGCGTCCTGCATCCCATGAAAACATTTTCTGATTCTTACAAGGTAAAAAGTGATCCTTTTCTCACTCAAGGACCTTTCTCTAGAGCCTTAGAGAAAGAAGAGTTCTAAAGTTCTTTGTTTCCTGTCTCCTAGAGATTGTAGAATTCTACCTTTAGGGATTTTTAAGGTCGTAACACCCTGCACTCTTGTGTTCTGAAGTCAGTGTAATTACATTCTCTCGTTTTTCTTCTTCCCCTTTAAAAGTCCTTTTCACTACAGAACTTGGCCAGGCCTTCCATACAAGTGAGAGCTCTTATCTCAAGTAACAGTCTCCACAGTTGATCACGAATCCCATCAATAAGGAAAGCAAAGCATGTACCAATAGCAGGTGTATACTAAATCATAAATCACACTTCTGTACTTCTGTATTAATATGCTACATAAACTATAAATATACAAAAAAACCTAAAGTTTGAAAAAATGAGGTAGAGGTGAAATTAACGTTGAAATTTTATTAACAGTACAAAATTTCGTCACTACAATTAAGTTGCTATTAATAAAATATTGAGATCAGCATGCTTTCATCATTTTGAAAACTTTGGTGTAACACTTTGTGAATCAGTTATTAAAGGGCTGGTTTCATTGTTCTTTCATTTCTGTGCTCAAATTTAATGACAGATTTGGAATTAATTCTGATTGGGGTATGTAGATCTAAGTAGAGGATTATTGGCT
The DNA here is from genome assembly GCA_025594165.1 of Tamias sibiricus. Classification (NCBI taxonomy): domain Eukaryota; kingdom Metazoa; phylum Chordata; class Mammalia; order Rodentia; family Sciuridae; genus Tamias; species Tamias sibiricus. Next base: position 70,434,489 of record CM046669.1, read on the forward strand.
GCACATAACTAATCATCCTATTCTCTTAAATTCCATCAGCCAAAAAATAATGGAAAGATTTGATAAAATTTATTTTTAAGTCTACTTAGGAGTACAATGTGCAGATGTAACATAATATTGCCATTTTATATTGGTACATAAAATTTAATTCTATTATAAACATTGTAATTAATAATCTCATGATATGTTATTTGTACCTTTGTTAGAACCTGTAATAAAAATTCCCCAAAATGAAATTGCTAGGTCAAAGCAATTGTGTAATTTTGCTAGGTAGTGCCACATTTCTTCCACCTGAGTTCATATTTGGAAGATAGGTCTCTCTTACCACTGTCTGGCAGGCACACTGTTAAAGAAAATTTCAGTATTGCCAATCTGAGAGATGATGCGTGTTATCTCAGCATGGCTTAAATTTCTACTTTCTTTATTTCAAGTTGACTGAGCATCTTTTCTTTTATATAGGAGACATTTATGGGTCTTCTGTGAAATGTCTACAATATGTTAACATGAATAGACTTACTCTTCAAACACATTTTTCAAAATGCTTGGAAATAGATACTTTACTAGTCAGTGAGAAAATAAGAACAGATTAGGTGCCTTTTTCTTTTCCAAAAGCACATGTTTAGCAAGTTTGAAGGATTTAAGGTCAATATGCAAAAGCCATTCATATTTTTATAAATCAATAATAAAAGATAGATTTGAGATTTTAAAAAAAATCACACTCAGACACAAAAATCAAGTACTTAAATTTAAATCTAGTGAAACATGTAGAATCTGGAAACTATAAAACAGATGAAAAAATCAAAGAAAATCTAAATAAATGGAAGATAGAATGTTCATGGATTTAAACTTTTAATATTATTATGATTTGATTTATAAGTCCAATGGAATTTGAGTCAAAATCCCAGAAAATTGAAAATTTTTTAAAATATAAAAACAGATGATCCTAAATCATGTGTGGACATCAGAGATAAGAATAGTTAAGTTAGTCTTAAAAAAGTGCAAAATTTAAAAATCCACTCTATCTGGTTTTAAGACAATCTAAAACTGTGATAACCAAAATAGGGTGGTATTTGTGGAAAGGGATATATAGATCAAAGGAACAGAATAGAGATACCAGAAACAAGTGCCAAAAATCGATCCACAGACATGTAATCAACTGAATTTTTATAAAGAATGAAAAAGTGACAGTTTGTTCAATAAATGGCACTGAAACAATGACTGTCTATATGTAGAACAACAGCAAAAAGCAACAAAAATTGAAAATGACACATTGAAGGACACATACCTCATACTTCATATAAAAATAATTCAAACTAATCAAAAGACCAAAACATAAAAAGCAAAACTACAAAACTTCTAGAAGTAAACATAGAAAATCTGTAGGATATTGGGTTTGGCAATGAATTTTTAGATATAACAACAAAAGCACAATACATAATGAAAAATAAAAGATTGAACTTGATCAAAATTATAACTTACTCCTTAAGAGACAATGTTAGGAAAACAAAAAGACCAACCAGTTTGAGGGAAATATTTATAAATCACATGTCTAAAGGAAACCTTGTATCCAGAAAATATATGTATATGTGGATACACACACACACACACACACACAGAGACGCAAACACCTTAAAATTTTAATTTGAAATTTGAATTTAATTTTAATAAGCAAACAAACAACCCAGTTTGAAAAAAAAAATGGTGAACCATCAGAACAGACAGTTCACTAAAGAAGCAGTACAGATTGAAAATAAACCTGATGAGATGGGCAATATCAATTGTCACTAAGAAATTATAAATTAAAACTGCCATTTTAATACCAACTAGAATTGCTGAAATTAATCAAACTGATAATACCAAATGTTGATGAAAACACAGAGCAGAAAGAACATTCATTCATCAATAATGGGAATATAAAATGGTACAGTCACTTTACAAAATAGCTTGCCAGTTTCTTACAAAGTCAGACATAGACCTATCATACAAACCAACAACCACACTCCTAGCATCTCTTCAGGTAAACTGAAAATTTAATGTTCACACAAAAGCTAGTTAACCAATGTTTATTGCAAACATATTAATTATTACTAAAATCTGGAGGCAACGAAGATATTCTTTAGCATGGGAATGTATAAACAAACTCTGGAATACGATGGAATACTACTCAGCAATAAAAATAGCAAACTAGTGATTCTCACAATATGGACATCTCAAATGCATTTTGCCAAGTGAAAGAAGCCAGACCCTTGGGACATATTATGATTCTATTTACATGACAATATGGAAAAGGCAAAACTACAGTGATGGAAAGTAGATCTGTGGTTATCGGGGTTAGCAGAGGATTTGAGTACAAAAGGATCATACAAGGGAAATGTTAGGTCAGTGGAACTGTTCTTGATGGTACTGGGTAGTGGATACATGGATTTTGTGAATGTGTTAAAACCTGTAGAACCATTTGCCAAGAGAATGAACTTCATTGTATATAATTAAGAAAAAAATCAACAAGGATGCTGGGTATTTTTAGTCAGCTTTTTTCAAGTCTTTTGCTTTGACCAAAAGACTTGGCAAGAACAGTTTTAGAGTAGGAAAAGTTTATTTTGGGGCTCATAGTTTGAGAAGTCTCAGTCCATAGCTGGTTGAGTCCACGGCTTTGGGCTCAAGATGAGACAGGATATTATAGAAGAGGAAAGCAGCTCAGGATGTGGCACCAGGAAGCAGAGAAAGAAAGAGAGAGAGAGACAATATATACCCTAAAGGCACGTCCCCAGGAATCTACCTCCTTTGGCTCCACCCTATCTGCCTGCAGTTACCACCCAATTAATTCCTATCAGATTAATATATTGATTAGTTTAAAATTCTCATAACCCAATCATTTTACCTCTCAGCTTCATTGCATTGTCTCACACATAAGCTTTGGGATACAACTCATACCTAAACAGCAACACTGAGAGATCCCAGGATGGAATTCAAACTGGGACAAGATCTACCTGTTCTATGAATGTATGCTGTGACCTCACTGAAGGGAAGGTGGGGGAAAGAGTTGATGTCTAGGTGACTTTTTTTTCCTTTCTTTCTTTTTCTTTTCTTTTCTTTCTTTCTTTCTTTCTTTTTTTTTTTTTTTTTTTTTTTTTGTGGTAATGGGGATTAAAACTCAGGGTTCATGCATGCCATATAAGCACTCTACCACTGAGCCACATCCCCAGCCCTAGGTAATTTTTGAAAAAAGATCTGTATACAAATATTGTACTCCAGCTGGTAAGTGTATTTCTTGCAGGGGTAAGGGCTAGTGATTATGAAAAAATACTTTTTTTTTTTTGTAAACTAAGGTTAAATAAATAAATTGTAGATAGTGGGAGCCAGATTTCACAGTCAGAGAAAGAAATTAGAAACAAGCAAAAAAGGAAGATGAGTACTGTGGTGCTAACTATGAATCTATCAATTTATCTACCTATGTTCAAATGGATAGATACAGGAGAAATATAGATATTCGTGCATATGTGAATTAATCTATAATCTTTCTGTCTTAACTCTGCTAATGATGACCTAGACTCAGTGGCATCCCAGTGGCAATGAGTACATTTAAACACCCCGGTCTTGATTCTAGTAACATTCTCCAATAAAAGGAACCAGGGCTCTTTGAAAAGTTGACTTTAAGAATAGGGCAGGGAAACATGTAAAATGAGCTTGGATCATCTTGTTAGTGTAAAGAAACTAAGGAAATGCTCCAAAAGAGGAGTAAAAAGAAGGTGGTTGTAGGATAGTTCAACACACAAAGGGACAGAAGAGCCAAATTGAAAGAACTCCCAGTGGCCAAAGCTGAGATAATCTGAGTGACAAAATAAATAACTATATGATTATATTACAACACAGAGACTAAAATAAATACTATGAGTACATACTGGTATAAATGCATGATAGAACAAATAAATATATGCAGAGAAGGGACAAATCTTACTTATAGAAAATTTCTAAATAACCTGTGCAGATTATTATTAAGCTTTGGGAAATGGCATTTAAGTCTCCTCCCTCTGAGTCAGGGCTGGACTTAGTTATTTGCTCTTAATGAATATATGAAGGTGAAATGGTGACTTTAGGGTGAAGAAACCAGTAGACCTCACCTTAGTGAAGTGATCAAGGTCAACCACATCAGTACCCCTGATACTGTGATGGGAAGATACTTCACCCTGCGATTTTCTTCCAAGTTCATAACCACAGACAAATCATGAGAAAACACTGGTAAAACCCCAAATGAAAGACATCCTATAAAGCACTTGACCAGTGTTCTTCATATGTGTTAATGTCTTAAAAAGTGAGACTTACAGACTGAAAGAGACTAATAAGCAAAACTAAGTACAATGTCCAATGGTGGTTTGGATCCTAGGATAGAAAGAGAACATTTAGAAAAGCTGGTGAAAATTTGAATAAAGTCTGTAGTAAGTACTTTGTACCAATGTTAATTTCCTACTTCTGACAAATGTGCTGTGATACGTGAGGTATTATGTGAGGGAAGCGGGATGTGTCTGTGGGGACTTTGTTACTCTCTGTGAAACTTTTCTGTAAATATAAAATGACTCCAAAATAAGTTAAAGAATCTGCTAGTTAGTAAGTATACTGCCAATATCTACTTATCACAGAAAAGGTGAACAAAACTGAAATACTCATTATTATAAAATAAAAAAGATTCATCTCTATGTTGGACATCATTTTAACTACTTTGCCCGTGAGAAAACCTGCAGACAGGAAGCACAAATTGCTCTTCCCATTGTTACAAATTTTTGTAAATGTTCTACTACTTAAAGACCTCACTTTTGTGAAGTTGACCACATTAACTACTGCTATGGTCTGGATCTTGAATGGCCCTCTAGAGCCCATGTGTTGCTATTGGGAGGTGGTGGAACCTTTAAGAGAGGGAGCCTAGCAAGAGGTTTTTGGGTAGTTGGATGTGTGCTTGAAGACTGTGGGACCCTGGCTCCCCCCACTCCCTTTTGCTCCCTCCCTTTTGCTTCTTGGCTATGAGGCTATGAGATGAATCATTTTGCTTTACCATGTGCTTGTACCATGATACAGACCAATGGATCATGGTCTGGAATCTCAAAACTTTAAGCCAAAATAAACCTTTCTTTTTTAATAACTTGATTGGGCTGGACATTTTGTTATAGTGATGGAAAGCTGACTAATACAGTTAGTAATATAGTTTTATCCTGCTTGTATTGTCTGATCCTATTGATTTTATTTTGTCTAAAATTGGTTATCTCCTGTGCCTTCTAAAGTGACATATATTGTAATAAGTTAAAAAGAATGAATGGATACATTATTTTCAACTCACTTGTCTACTAGCATTAAGAGAAGGACAGAAGATCCATACAACAAAGGTATAAATATTTTAAACTGCTAGACTGACCTACATATTTACCTATTTGGAACAACAAATGCAGAAACACTAAACAAAACAAACATAGACTTGGTCATTTAATGATGACAATGACTGCAGTAGTTTTAAATGTGTACAGTATTTATTTATCATGACAAGATACACATAACAAAATTTTGTATCTTAACCATTTTAAAGTGTGCAATCCAGACACATTAAGCACATTCACAATGTTGTGCATCCATCACTAGTGTTTAGTTCCAGAACTTTTTCATCACCCCTAGAGGAAACCCTGCTCCTACGAAGCTGACACTTCCTGTGCCCCACCCCCTCCCACCTGCAGTAACCAGGTATGCTCTGTCTCAAAGGATTTGCTCTTTTGGAGCTTTCCTATAACCGGGTCTGCAGCAGAATCAGAATTGAGTGGGTTTGTGGGCCTAGAAACATGGGTCTTAGCATGCTCCTCATGTGATCAAAATGCTCACCGAAGGGGAAGAAAATTTGACACAGCTAGTGCTCTCTCTGTCTTCTATTAACCTTGATGTTGTGGATGGTCCACCTCCTTTGATCTCAGCTGGACAACCTGACAAATGAATTCATGATTGAGAAGTGGTCACTGAAGCTGACTCAATGGGTAACCTCGCCCAAGAGAACTGCGATATAGCTGCATCTTGTTTTCCGCCAGAAATTGATTCCACGAACCCCTATGTGTACCAAAATTTGCTAAGGCTCAAGCCATTTATATAAATGGTGTAGTACTGGCATATAACCTACACACATCCTTCTGAATACTTGAAGTCATCTTAGATTACCTACACTGTCCAAGGCAATGTAAACAGTTATTATACTGTATTGCTTAGAGAATAGTGACAAGAAAAAAGTGTGCACAGAGAAAAGATGCAGTTTTTTTTATTTTTAAATTTTTGATTCACAGTTGGCTGAATCCATCTATGTGGAACCCATGGATTTGAAGGACCAACTGTATTAACCGATCTTCAAATACAGTGCCTTGAGACACTTCAGTTTTAAACTGTGTTCTTGAGAGCTTAATGGCCACATGGAGGTGCCTTGGTACTTATTCCCAGGATGGGGGGTGCTGAATGGCCCTGCAGGGTGGACAGAGCCACTCCCATCCCCAAGGCAGTCTGTCTTGCTGTACTTGGTATGGGGAGAGGGATATTGGAAGGAGCTTGAAAACTGGGTCTTTGAATCAGATTAGGTTTCAAATATATTTAAAAACAAAAAGACACTGCTTTAGCTCAAATCAATGGTGAGATTTCTAACACTGTCATCACCCAGTGGGGGAGCCATTATGCCACTTAAGTGAGTGATAACACTTAGTCTGAGACTACCTTAGGGAGTGGTAAGTACTGTGGCACATGCCCTGAATTTCAAGGATGCCTACAGGTGATGCATTTCTAATTCAATAAGGTCCTCTTTATGGGTAAGTTCTCCAGAATGGCTAATGCAGTACCACCAGGATGGACACAGCAAAAGAACATTTCATAAGATGCCCAGGGTAGATTTGTAGGAAATCAAACGTCTTTTCTATCTCACAACCTTTGTCCAATTCTACTACAGAAATTCTGTTACCATCTGTGCTATTTTAGACTTGTATAATAGATGCAAGCTTACCTGCCAGGTAAACTTATTTCAGCAATCCAAACACAGAAGAGGGACCAATCATATAACAACAAAAGAATTGGTCTTTGCCCTCTAGCTGTTTCTAAAAGTGACTGTATAGGTCATTTTTCTTCACAGGTCAGCTGAGTCCCACCCATATGTGTTCATGTTATACTTTGTCAAGACTAAACTATTTTCTAGATGTCTGTATGGTTCTAACCTGCAAATTTGATGGTGAGGTTTGGCTGGTAGAATTTCAGAGTATTTCATCCTCACAAAAGGATGTGCAGTTTGATCAAAATTCTAAGCTCCCACCTAGAGTGTTTCCTACAAAATAATAAAGGAAAAGGACAAAATAATTTCATTTAAAATATTTTGGTTCATGGTTTTTATTGTATATATTATTCACAGTTTCTATTATCGTGGATAGGAGAGAAACATTTTCATGAGTAGGAGAAATTGGAAGTTTAAGAATACAAGCTCTGGAATCAGATTGCCAGGATATGAGTTTATATTCTGCTGACTGCTAATCACTACTTTCACTCCTGTGTTAGCTTTCCATCGCTGTGAGCAAATACCTGAGACAACCAGCTTAAAAGAAGGAAGGTTTGTTTTGGCTCATAGTTTCAGAGGTTTCAATCCATAGTCCCTGGGCTATGTTGCTTTGGGCCTGTCGCTGCCTGAAGCGGAAGTCGCTTGGAGCAGCGAACGCCACAGGAAAATTCGGAGGCAGGATGAAAATGAAAAAAGGTCTTTTATTCTTCTCCTCTCTCCAGCTCCAGCAATCACTCCAAATGCTGTAACTCCAACCACCACCTTCTTCTTCCCCACACACACTAACGAACCTCACCCAGTTATATACATATAGCTTTAACAAGGACACGTGCTTACAGCTCGAGCTTACAGGTGCGTCACGCAGTGTTCACGGGCATACAAAGATTCTTTGAATAATGTATCAACATCAGGTGGAAACTAGAACATCTTTTATGGCTCTCAGCTAACCGCAATCTTTAGCTATCTCCTTGATTATAGGCTCCTTCATTTCCCCCTTTTAGTTTTAAAAGAGGGGATGTTCTAGGACGTCCATGTGCAAACCGACATTCTTACCCGTCATGGGAGTCTAGGCTGTCCTGACTCCTGGCTTAGGTTGACATGCCGGCCACATTAGACTGTCCCGTGCGACTGTGCCGTGTCTTAGGTTGTCCCCCTCTGGGGATCTTACCCGTCATAGGCTAACCAGCCATCCAATAGAGCCCTTCAGGATCGACTGTGTGTTGACTAACAGCCGTCCAATTTTTAGGAGATGCTGCGGCTTTAAGGCGGCAAGCCTACTGCTGACGAGCCAAGTTTCCATAGCGTATCAAGTTCTTTAAGCCAATCAGCTGCCCTTAGTTTCATCAAGTAACGCACTGAGTTCTCTTAGACAAATACCCGCAAGGCATTGTCCCGCAATGTCCCAAAATAATGGAAAATCAAAATGTCCATAAGTTATAACACATAGATTCAGGAGGCCCCATGCATGCAGAGCAGAGGCCACACTGCTGGTGAGGTTGTTGATGCTTGAGCAGCAGGGATGCTTGCAGCGACCGCGGTCCCTGCAGTTGTAGCAGCAGCCGTCTTTTTTATGTCCAGACATTTCCACCGGCAAATCTTCAGGGCCCGCTACCTAAAAACTCAAGCATCCATTATTAAGGGAAAGGCAGTGCTATTCCAGCACTGAGATCAAAAGGTGAGCTGTCAAACTAAAAAAAAAAAAAGAACTATTAGAGTAGAAAATAAAAGTTGATCTCTGCTCACACACATTGCTGCTCAAGCTCCCACAAAACATAAGCTGGCAAAATATCACATTCAGAAATAATCAAAGAGAAACTGAGGGTGTTTACTGCATTAAAGATAAAGAAAAGCTAAAGGCATTTTGGAAAAAATAATTTGTTAGCTGGAATCCTCGAGTCTCTATATACACAGCAATCCTATACCTGTTGAAATAATTCAAATTAATCAGCTACTAAACAAATGAAGTCAATAACAAATAAATGATCCTCTGTCGGAACACCAAAATATCAGGTTATACAACATTAAACATATTCACAGCTGAAGAGAAGTCCCGGAGACAACTATAAATCAAAATTGATTATCATTATAATTGATTATCTAAAAATATTCTGAACTTATATAAATATCTATTTATCTATCTATCTATTGATTATCAAATTAGAATATTCTAAGCTTAAATGAATTAACGTTATTTGTTATTTGGATCTATATCTATCTACCTTTTTTTTTTTTTTTTTTTTAAGCGCTTAATTATTTGTGACGTCACACTAGACAGACGCACATATAAACATATTTGTGACATCACATTAACATGAAATTTAGACAAATGCACAGACATAAAGACATATATAAAAGAGAAAAAAAAATTACAATTGTGTATACACTGAAGAGAGATCTTCTTGTCCCGCCGGGAAGAATGAAATTTAAGTTGTAAATTTAATGGAGAACTCTTTTAAGGGAATCACTCCATACCTTCATTTTGGTCCTCTTGACCTTGCACTTGTTTATTCAATCTAGACTCCTCAATAACTTCGTCTTGATCCCTTTGACTTTGTACCTGCTTTATCAATCTAGATGGTATCCATATTGGAGAGGATTCGTGCTTTGGAAAAACACAAACAGATCCTCTCCCCAAATTAATACTGGGTCTGGACCCTTCCATGTACCTGAGAGAACATCCTTCCAGTAAACCAAAGGTTTATGTTGTTGGTGTGGGTTCCAGTGTCTATCTCCAGCCGAATGTCCATTAGAATCTAAAGTTAAGAAATTTAGGGTAAACAGGGCAACTGCCAATCTGTCCTTAGGATTTTTCCAGTTTCCATCTTTTTGCTTTAGTAACATATTTTTAAGTGTCCGATTTGCTCTTTCAATTATTCCTTGTCCCTGAGGATTATAAGCAATACCTGTTTTGTGGATAATATTGAACTTTGTACAAAATTGTTTGAAGGATGTGGATGTATATGCAGGGCCATTATCTGTTTTAAGCATTTTGGGGATGCCCAATGCAGCAAAAGCTTGCAGACAATGAGATATAGTATCTTTAACTTTTTCTCCGGAATGTAAAGAAGCAAAAATCATGCCTGAGCATGTATCTATGGTGACATGAATAAATCGTAATTTTCCAAAACTTGGCTCATGTGTGACATCCATCTGCCACAAATGATTGGGCATCAAACCTCGTGGGTTAACCCCATAATGTGGATTGGGCAAGAGTGTTACACAAGATGGACATTCTTTTACAATTCTACGAGCTTGTTCTTTTGTGATTTTAAATTTTTGTCTTAAGGTAGTGCTGTTAACGTGGAACTGGGAATGAAATAAAGTAGCTTGTTGTACTGTAGTAAATATAAATATTGTTTTAGTGAGGGCGTCAGCTTTTTGATTACCTTCATGGAGAGGACCAGGCAGATTAGTGTGAGCTCTTATGTGACCTATAAATAAAGGTTCTTTTCGTTGCCATAGGAGATTTTGGATTTGAGAAAACAATTTAAAAGCTGGAGTATGTGGTGCTATTGGACCTGCTAGCTCCAATTTTGGGACAGCATGTACAATATAATGGCTGTCTGAAAAAATATTCATAGGCTGTTCTTTAAAATTTTCCAGAGCTATTATTATAGCTTCGAGTTCCACTAATTGAGCTGATTTTTGATTAGTGATATGAATCATTTTTTCATTTTGAGTGACTACTGCAGCAGTACCGTTAGAGGATCCATCTGTAAATACATTAAATGCTTTAGGAATGGGTTGATTTTTTATTACCTGTGGGAATATGATAGGATGATTGATACAAAAGGACAGTATAGGAGATTTAGGAATATGATTGTCAAAATTTGCACAAGTAGAGCATCTAGCTATAGCCCAATCATTATCATTGAAGCACAAATATTCAACCTGTGACGATGAATAAGGAGTAATAATAGTAGCGGGATGAATTCCAAATATTTTAGTAGAGGTTTTAAGTCCTTGAAGAATAAGTTTAGCTACCATGGAGGTATAAGACTCAATTGTACTTTTAGGAGAGACAGGCAAATGTATCCATAATATAGGTCCCTGTTGCCAAAATACTCCTGTTGGAGTATATTGTGAAGGAATAATAATCAATATTAGTGGTTGTGCAAAATCAAATCTATCACAATGGGATCTTTCAATGGCCTGTTCTACTAATTTTAGAGCTCTCCTGGCCTCAGGAGTTAATGTTCGAGGTGAGGATGGGTCAGGGTTCCCACGAAGGATGTCAAATAAGGGTTTTAATTGTCCAGTAGTGAGGCTTAGTGTAGGGCGAAGCCAATTAATGTCACCCAGTAATTTTTGGAAATCATTGAGGGTGGTCAAATGTTCTTTACTTATTAGAATTTTTTGGGGTTTAACAAAAGTATCCATGATTTTAAAGCCTAAATATAGTATAGGTGATCTGCTTTGAACTTTTTCTTCTGCTATATATAATCCATATTTTTTTTAGATTTTTTGTTATTTCACTAAATATATTAAATAAGATTTGTTGATTAGGGTGAGCTAATAAAACATCGTCCATGTAGTGTAGACACATAAGGTCTTGATATTTGTTTTTAATGGGCTGTATAGCTCTGTCCACATATAGTTGGCACAGTGTAGGGCTATTTGCCATTCCCTGCGGCAATACTTTCCATTGATATCTTTTATCAGGGCCATTATTATTAATAGAAGGAATTGAAAAAGCAAACCTGGGGGCATCCAGAGGATGTAGGGGAATGGAAAAGAAACAGTCCTTTATATCAAGGGTTATAAGGTAATAGTTTTTTGGAATAGCTACAGGATTAGGAAGTCCAGGTTGAGTAGGGCCCATAATTTGCATTGTTTTGTTAATTTGTCTTAGATCTTGTAATAGTCTCCATTTTCCTGATTTTTTCTTAATTACAAATATGGGAGAATTCCAGGGAGAGGTGGAAGGCTCTATGTGTCCTGCTTCTAATTGTTCTTTAATTAATTGGTGGGCCGCTTGCAATTTTTCTTTGGATAGGGGCCACTGAGGGACCCAAACTGGCTTATTAGAGAGCCATGGTATTTTTAAAATTGTTTTCTCAGTGGCCCCTAGAAAAAATGTCCTTTGCCTTTTTTATTATGAGTAGGATTTTTATTCTTAACACCTGCAGGCTTGGTCGCTAGGTGTAGCCCCATTTGATGTAAGATATCTCTTCCCCATAGGGTAACTGGCAAGCTGTTTAAAACATAGGGTTTGAATGTTCCTGTATGGCCTTCATTGTCTTGCCAATTTAAGATTACAGCACTTTGAGCTGGGGTATTACTGTATCCCAAGCCTCTTAAACTGGTTGAGGCTTTCTGTAGAGGCCAGTGCTTAGGCCATTGTTGTAGATTTATGATGGAAGAGTCAGCTCCTGTATCAATCAGCCCCTCCATCTCTATACCTTGAATTTTTAATTTGCACATAGGCCTCCGTGAACAGTCCTGGACCCAGAAAGCCATAGGTCCTGAACCAGTGGAACCGAATGCTCTGCTATTTCTATTTTGTGGCATGCTTTTAAAAGAATTATGGAGACTGGGAATGAGGAGCAGCTGTGCGATTCTGTCTCCTTGATTTACGGAGATGATGCCCCTGTGTGTACTTAGCATTATTTTAATCTCTCCATTATAATCTGAATCAATAACCCCTGGTATAACATTAAAGCCTAATAAACTTTTGGAACTACGCCCAAGGATTAGTCCCACAGTTCCTGAAGGGAGAGGTCCCCTGATTCCCGTAGGAATCAGCTGAACCCCCATTTCAGGTGTCAGGACCATCCGGGCAGTAGAACAGAGATCTAATCCTGCACTTCCTCTTGTCCCTCTGATAAGGGAGTTAATGGGTAGGAGGGACTGTGACGAGGAATCATTTGAATCTGAGGGCCTTCCTCCTCTAGTACATTTGTGGGCCCCGGGGCATTGGGCCCCGTGCCCCGTTTTTTGAAATCCTTGATAAATCATTTCCATATATATCATATCTAGAATGGCATTGATTGGCCCAATGTATACCTTTTTTGCATCTGGGGCATCGGCCTGGAGCACGGTATGAATTTGATTTTATTACCCTTGGGGGATATTGCTTAGCATATCTTGGTTGATTATAATAATTTTGTCTGGAATATCCTGTTTCTAGGTTGAAACCTTTGGGAATTTTGAGGGGAGGAATTTTTCATCACTGCAGCAATTACGTTGCCTGTGATAACAGCCTCGTTAATGTCTTTGCACAGTCTGATATAAATTGATAAGTCTTTTTTACTTCTCCATGGCCTTATTGCATCCTGGCAATATTTATTAGCGTTCTCGTATGCTAATTGGATAACTAGGGGCATAGCTTGCTCGACTTCTCCAAAAACTCTAGATGTTGTTTTTAAGAGCCTATCTACAAAATCAGCATAAGGTTCGTTAGGCCCTTGTATAACTTTTGATAGGCTGCCTTGCAGATCCCCTGTGCCTGAGATTGTCTTCCAGGCTTTCACAGCTGCAGTGTGTACCTGGGCATACACACCTGGATCGTATTGTAGCTGATTTTGTAGTTCGGCGAACTCACCCTCCCCTGTGAGCATATCTATATTGCGTTGAGGGAAACCTGCTGCAGCATTTCTCTTTGCTATTTCTGAACAAAGTTCCTGGAATTGAGTTTTCCAGATTAGGTATTGTCCCCCACTTAGTACCGCTCTGCATAGACTTTTCCAATCTGAGGGGGCTAAGGTTAGGGTGTTAAGTGACTCTATCATACTTAATGTGAACGGAGCTTGAGGCCCATAGGTCATTACCGCCTCTTTAAAATTCTTTATTGTTTTAAAGTCTAGGAACTCGTGATATCTTTGTCCCTGTTCATTTTGAAATACTGGCAGTTCTAGGTGCTCCTGCGGTCTATGTTGTTCGAGAGCGTATAAGCGCTCTGAAAGGCCGCCAATTTCTACCTCAAGGGCACGTACACTCTGATCAATACTCTTTATTGTTTCTGTTAGGGATTCTATCCATGAAGGAGCAGAGGGCGCTAGTGGTTCCTCTATTTGACGGTCTTTTCTCTTTTTTAATTTCTTTTTGTTCTTTTTATTGGCGACTGTGCTCTCCGAATCGCTTTTTGATTCCTCTTCACTACTAGCTTCATAATTCCTAACCGGCTCAGTAGAAGAGACTGTACTTTCATGGTTTGGCTCCTTGTTACTATTATTACTTTCACTAGTATCCTGAGTTTCAGTTTCTAAGGAGAGTACATACTCCTCAGCTAATTTTATTAAGCTTCTGATGGCTTTTGCAGATCTTACTTTTGAATTTACATTCCTACTCTCCTTGCTGGTCTCCACTGAGTCAGAGGATATGCTTTCTTGTTCACTTTTCTCACTATCCTCTGAGTTCTCAATATCAAAAATTTCATTCATGGCTTTTATAAACCGACTTTTTGTTATATTTGCTCCCATCTTTTTAAATTTTTCTTTTTTCTTACCTTGCCGCCGAATTCCCCGTACAGGCCGCCACCTGTCGCTGCCTGAAGCGGAAGTCGCTTGGAGCAGCGAACGCCACAGGAAAATTCGGAGGCAGGATGAAAATGAAAAAAGGTCTTTTATTCTTCTCCTCTCTCCAGCTCCAGCAATCACTCCAAATGCTGTAACTCCAACCACCACCTTCTTCTTCCCCACACACACTAACGAACCTCACCCAGTTATATACATATAGCTTTAACAAGGACACGTGCTTACAGCTCGAGCTTACAGGTGCGTCACGCAGTGTTCACGGGCATACAAAGATTCTTTGAATAATGTATCAACATCAGGTGGAAACTAGAACATCTTTTATGGCTCTCAGCTAACCGCAATCTTTAGCTATCTCCTTGATTATAGGCTCCTTCATGGGCCTGTGGTTATGATAGTATATTATGGTGGGAACATGTGGCAGAGGATGCCTATTCACTTAATGGCAGCTGGGAAGCAAAGAGAGAGTGGAAGAAGCTGGGTCCTAATATCCCTTCCAGGGCACACCCCAGTGACCTAACTTTCTTTTACTAGGTCCCACCTCTTAATAGTTCCACCACCTCCCCACAGTACCACAGGCTGCAAACTAAGAACTCAACACCTGAGCCTTAGGGTGGGACATTTAAGATCCAGACTATATCAAGTTCCCTGTGCCCCACTTGTTTGTCTGTAAAATGGGGAAACAATCACACATTCTTTAACGGGGCAATTATGAAGAAATGGGAAAAGACATGTTTGCAGTTAGAAAAATACTGGATCTATATAAGAGTTCAACAAATATTGGTGATTATCATCATTAGTAGAGATCACGACCACGACTATTATTACTATGGTGGGAAAAACATGAAGTCTTAAGCAAAAGCAACAGAATCATTTGATATTTATTTTGGTGAAGAAATATGAGTTCTTGGAGTTGCGAACAAAGTGAGGGTATCCATGTGCATTTTTCCAGGGACAGACTTGAAATCTGACCAAATTCTCGAAGGAATCAGAGACTTTCAAAATGGTAAGAACTGCTATTTTTTAAGCCTGCCAAGTTAACATTAAACAGCTCACCTGCCAGGGGATGTGCTCGGCCTGGAGACAGGTAGGTGGATATGACACGAATCCTTCACGTATCTTTCATCCCACACTTCTCTTGTGTTCGGTCTTTTTTTTTTTTTTTTTAATTATTTCTATTCACTAACATTAGTCAAATGTATAATGAGAGTTCTCCAAGGGGCCAAACACTCCAAAATACTCTGGGCACATAATTTGGGACAGTCACATAACATTCATTGTTGCATGAAACACAAATTTATTACCATTTGTGGTACCCTAGGAATTTCTTAAATTATTCATGCTATAATTTGGGAGAATGTGATGTGTGTGTGTGTGTGTGTGTGTGTGTGTGAACATTCAGTTTGCCTGCTGCATTTTTACTACTTTTTCCCCCACAAATGCCTACCCATTGGTAAACCTCTTTTCTTTGCCAACATCTTTATAAATCTTACACATTTTTATTTGCACATGTCAGCATGTCATGTTATAGCCATTTTCATTTTTTTTTTTTTTAGTCCAAGATAAATGCAGAAAGAACTTGCACTGTGGCTGAACCCTTAACTTCTTAAAAAGAAAATGTCTGTGTGGCATGAGATTTTCCATCACTTAATCCAACTGTACACTGCCAGAATAAGAAAAATCAGAACTTAGCAGGCTGTACAACTCCTGGTTCCTATCAATGGCAAAATGGTTTTTACTTTGAGCCAGAAAATAGAGGCCAGAGGTGCCAACCAAACCACCTCTAGCCTTCAGCTCGTCCTCCAAATGAAGGGGCTCATCGCTGCTGAAATCCTGATTAAGTTGCTGTTGTCAAGTAGGAAGAAGTTTCATGGGAATATTTCTAAGGATCCTGATTTCTCTGCTGTCATTTATTTATTATATCTGAGGTTTGCAGTAATTTGTAAGCATGTGTTTAAAATTCCAGTTATCGTTTATCTCCGTTCTCAGTGCTGGCAGGCTCCAATGGTGAGAACGGAATCGTCTGGTGACCTTTTGAATGTACAATTTAGATTTAGGAAGAATCACAATAACGAATCTGGATTCTTAGAGTTTACAAATTAAAGATAACTATTTATAAACAAAAATAAAACCAATGAAAATGAGATTTTCTTTTTTTTTAAGCAGGAAGAATCCCCCCAAAATGTTGTAGTATAGTACTTTCATTTATAGATTAGGAATCTGAAGCCCAGAGAGTTATTACCTCATTGCATTTGGACATGCAACTCCCAGTAAGTACTCAGTGTTTGTTGAGTGAATATGTGTGATTAAGTAGCTTGCTCTAAGAAAAAGGCTCCTGGTGCCTGGTACCTAATGTAAATAGGATGTATGTATTAAATATTGAGTTAATAGGATATGAATATGAAAGCTCAGTTAAAAGTGAATAATAATAAACTACCAATTAATCCAGAGATGAAACTCTACAAACCAGCCCATATCACTGTAAAAAGAAAACCCGTCATCATGTTCTTTTCTGAATTTAATAGTCATCCATCACAATTCAAACAAGAACAGCAAATTATTGCTATTATTCAATACCCTTTATCCAAATTAATTGGGAAGTGTACTTCTGTTCACAGTGGCTGATCTAGATTAAGGGGGGTGCGGGAAGAGTCTCTTTATCCAGTTTAATCAAAGCCTCCTTGCCCCTCTCAAATCCCTGACTGCTCAGAAACCTGGCTCCTATTTTTCCTCTGCTCAGGGATCCCTCAGCCTGATTTTGTAAGGTGCGCACCTTGGCAGATCCTCTTTCTATAGCTATAGCCCATTATGTGCTGGTGTGGAATTTTACACTGTGCCTTACACCTCTTAACATTGACAAATAATAATAATAATAATAATAATGCTAGTTGCAAATCTGGGTTTTCAGTGGCAGATTTCATGATACTAATGAGGTTGCATGAGAAAAGTCCAGCATCCAAGATTGCATGGAAATTCTGCTTGCTAACCCAGAAGTGGTAATAATATTTGATATTAGCTCAACCACACATTCCACAAATGTTAAAAATCATGGGCACTTCCTGGGGGTGATTATTTCTAATTCCATTTGGGGGGTTGGGAAACTCTTGTCCCTTTGGATTTTTGTTTTGTCTGGTAACCTGGTTTGTGACGCATTTGAAACTCTCATCTCTGATTTCTGCTCAATACATGCATTTTCCTGGCTGTTGGCATCTTTCTTACCTGGTGTGTAAATATTGGCAAAGGCGCAGCTCAAATGGGCTCCTTTTGTTTACTAAGGCTACTCTCGTGAGAGATTTCAAGGGAGAAGATGTTGAGATGATTGGCAGAAAATGAGGTTTGAGGTTTCTCTGGGTTCGTACTTATTATATCTTTCCTGTGTCCTGCTGGGAAAGATCTTTAGATTTAATTTGGTTTTTGGTGTCAAGAGACCAGCATCTACCTTTAGGGTCTTTATGGGCTTGTTTTGGAGATTCTTGGATCAAAGGATAATCTAGTCCTGTGTTTTAGACACTTCCTTTGTAATTAAAGGAAAAGAGCAAAATATGCTTTTAGCTATTAAAAATTAGTACAAATTGATTATCTTCCCTGAAAGAAGTAATACTGTGACATTTCCACAAAATGATAGGTCCCACTTCTGATGGTTTTAGATGACTCTGGTGTGGATTTTCCCTCTTCCATTTGTTTGGAAATACACAATGTTTGTGATTGCTGCCCATACATGATCATTATGAAGTGAAGGACGGAGATACTTAGAAGTCAAGAATGTGCAGTATTTGAAAAGCTTGAGGCTTTTTAAATGTAAGAATGTTTTGAAATGCTAAGTTTAGTTGGCATAGAAAATTCAAGGACTAACTTTGCACGTGGGGATCACTCCCTCCACCTTCTGCCGCCTGGTCTCCTGGAGCGGAACCAGGCCTTGCACGTGAATCTGCTGGAAAGCCAGGCTGGCCCCAGGCTTGCTTTCCATGACCTCAGGGCAAGGTGAGGAAGAGCACAGGGCCTCTGAAGCTGCCCCAGAATGCAAAATGGAAAATCTAATGCTGGCTTCACCCCCTGCCCTTTAGGAAAATATGCACAGAGCTCAGAGTCATTGCCCTGCGGGAATATTCCTTGCCTAGGAGACAAAGTGCAAGTGGTGGCTTTATTTTTAAAATGCCTGAAATAAATTCACATAGTCCTACAAAAGAAAGCTGATTTGAATACAAATCCTTCATTTTTCTTTTTTGTGAAGGTCATACTACAGCATTTTTTGTATTTCCTATGTGTGTAATAAATCTTTTTTTTGACTTACGTTATTGAGGACTTGGACTACTATAGAATGTCTTGAATTGTAGATACAACTAATAATCCCCCAAAGACAGAAATTTGAAGATATTCTCTTACATACAGGTTTCTTCCTTTGGTGAAATAGATATTAATATAGTTTGGTTTCATTTAAGATCCAGGCATTATGGAACACGAACAATCTATATGACACTATGAGATTTAGGATTCCCTGCTTGGAGACAAAAGGACAAGTGGCTTGGTGTCAAGAGCTGTAATGAGAAGCAATGTGGATTATGTTTTTACTTTAGTCTGTACCAGCCCTTGCATCTGTAAGGGGAAAAAAAAAAAAAAAAGTTCTATTAACTTTCTTTTATGGCTGCCAGCAGGGTATCGTGGAGAGAGCATATCTTAAGAGTTTTAAGGGCCCAGGATCCAGAGGATAAGTAACAGCCGGGAGCTTTGTCAGAACTCACTGCTTCCTTTCCCTCATAAAACTGCTATCTACATCAATCTATGTTTATTTTTCTCCTGCATTTTAATTTGCTTAATGGACTTCAGCTGAAGATTTTCCTCAAGGTCTGAGGAAAGTAAAGTCTAATAAACCCCTAAGGACTTAGCTGTCACAGTTCAGCACTTTTTGGATTATTTTGTCTGACTTTCATCTTTGCTGCCACAGGAACAATGGCTGGAGAGCACCCTGGACCTAACCCCTTCGCTCGGGAGCCTGGGAAGCAATAAACCAGACGAGTCTCACTTGCCTGCTGTCTCCTCTCCTCCTCTGCCCCTCTCTCCCTTCCTATCATCTTTCGTCTGTTTTCTTCCTCTTACAATATTCTATGTTTTGTGTGTATGTGTGCTATGTTACCTCCACTCTTATTTTATTTATATTTTCCACCATTTCTCAAATTTATTTATGGATGTCAACCTAAAGAACAACAGCAACAATCATTTATTCAGGGATGAATGACAGGGTTGCCAGGGACACACGAGTGAAGGTGAGTCCCAGGCACATCCAGGGAAGCATAGGAAGACAAGGGGTTTTGCAGGTAAAATGAGGAAGGTTGCATGAGCTGTTCTGAAGCAATTGTGCTTGGCTACAAGGATGAATAGCAAGGATGGCATCTGTCCAAGATTAAAATAGGCCGATGCTAAGCAGATGTCCTCACAGAGGTGGCCTCTATGCACAGGTTGCAGTCCTTTGTGTGGCAGTTTCTCTTATGTGCCAAATCATGAATACGGGTCACCCCCTTCACGGCCTCCCTGGCTCCATTTTACCAGGGTCTAACATAAGACACTCCATTTTGGTTCTGACAAGTTTAATTTTCAATTGGGTTAACATGATCAGTGAAATGTTACTCATGTCTTCAGCAAGTTCATGTGCTAGAGGAAGTGAGCGTTGGAAGCTTGTGGGATGTAACAAATATATGATTTCTTGGGGAACCTGGGAAAGTGAAGTTGAGAGAAGTTTGCCATCACTGTGACAAATGACCTATGATGAACAAGTTAAAGGAAGAAAGGTTTCTTTTGGCTTACAGTGTCAGCAGTTTCAGCCCATGGTCACTTGGCCCAATACCTTTGGGCCTGTGATAGCACAGTGTATTATGGTGGGAGCTAGTGGCAGAGAAGGCGTCTTACCTCATGGCAGCCTGGAAGCAGAGAGACAGGAAGGGGCCAGAGTCCCAATGCTTCCAATACCCCACCACCAGGGTTCCATGATCTTCCAATCATTCCACAGGCTGGCAGCCAATCCTTTAGCACACGAACCTGTGGGGGAACACTTAAGGCGCAAATTACAATAGCTGATGATGGAAGGTTTTGATAGTGAGGCTGAAGGTGGAAGAATCTGATGTTCTGTGATATTCAGATCACCACCATCAGAAACAAATGGCTTACCTGTTAACCAGATTATTGTTTTAGAGGCCAGACTTACTGAATTAATACTTCTGTGTGGAACCCAGGCATTTGCTTTTTTTGACAAACCCCTCAGGGCATTCATTAGAAGCTGAAGAATCAGGTGGGGGCGGGGTGACACACATTTGAATCCCAGAGGCTTGGGAGGCTGAGACAGGAGGATCACGAGTTCAAAGCCAGCCTCAGCAAAAGCGAGTTGCTAAGCAACTCAGTGAGACCCTGTCTCTAAATAAAATACAAAATAGGGCTGGGATGTGGCTCAGTGGTTGAGTGCCCCTGTGTTCAAGTGCCCCTGAGTACCCACGCTCAAAAGAAAAAAAAAAAAAAGTTGAAGAATCGCTGACTAGGCTGGTAACCAGTGGAATAAGGCAGTGATGGATGTCACTCCTGGGATTCCATCATGTTGTGAAGCCTGGCCCTGGAGTCTTGTTGTCTCCCTGATGCTTTGAAGAAGCAAGTAGCCATGAGTCTTACGACTGCCTGGAAATAAATTCTGCCAACAAATGTGAGCGAGCCTGGAATCAGATCTTTCCCCCCTTGACCTTCCAGACGAGAACCCAGTCCTGGCTCTTGAATGTAGTGATGCAAAGAATCCAGGTACACTGTGTCCGAATTCCTGACCCAAAGAAACTGTAAGATAAGAAGTGTGTGTTGTTTGAAGTTGCTGTGTTTGAGGTGGTGTCCTATGCAGCATGAAATACCTCTACTGTCTCACCCTTGTAACTTCTAAGATGGTCTTTTTCTTTGCTGTTCTATAGTTTCACTATAAAGTACCTAAGTATGACTTTTTCTTTATTCTGTCTACACTTAGCATACACTACACACATTAGGACTTTTCTTCTTTCATTCAAGAAAATCCTGAGCCATTTGTTCTTCAAAAATTGCCACTGCACCATTCTGTAAAGGAAGTCCCATGAGACCCACCAGGGAGAGGGCCTCTGTGTGTACTCTGGGTTACGTGGCTGCTCCTCTCTCCACGTCTTTATCTACCTGTGCCTCATTCTGGGTCACTCATACAATATTAGATCTCTAATTCTGTGGCTATGACAAATCTAGTCTTTACTATCCCTTCTATTCAGTTTTAAATTTCAGTGAGTGTGTGTTTCTGTTTGAGTTGTCATATTTGTCTTTCCTAATCTTCCCTGTTCTGAATTCATGCATTTTTGTTTGTTTCATAATACCTTGCTCTTATTTTGGTTTATTAGCTCCCCTTGAGAAGAATGTGTGTGAACGTGTATGCGTGTGTGTATGTGTATACACATGCACACGTATCTTATTTTCCTTTCCCTATGCCAGTATCTCCTTGTGGATATTTCTCTGTTGCCTCCATCTCAACAGCTCAGAATGGTTCTTCCATAGATGTCAGAACTCCCATTCCTAAACTTGCAAGGCTTGCTCACCCCAACACTGTACCCTACTCCCTCCTACCACAACAGGAAGTGGGTCCATATGACTTAACAGCCAGAATGGAGGCCCCATTCACACTGGGGAGAACCATCTTCAACTCTGGTTTTAATATGTATTTTAGTCTTGAAGTCTGTAGGTAGACTTTAGTTCCCAGGTACTGCTGTATATTTTGTTCTGTTTATGACCCAAGAAGTCATTCATCTTGGGATTT
Organism: Tamias sibiricus; assembly: GCA_025594165.1. NCBI lineage: Eukaryota > Metazoa > Chordata > Mammalia > Rodentia > Sciuridae > Tamias > Tamias sibiricus. The sequence continues at coordinate 70,456,804 of CM046669.1, forward strand.
TTTTCTTTGGTATGGTTATAATTTTAAAAATCAACTTATTTTAATCTAATGGTACTTTATGTTTGAAGTCCAGGCAAAGGATTAACATGTAAAGTCACAGCTCTTCCACTGCTGGAAATTTCAGGAATCACTGGATTAAATGTTCTAACTGCCCAATTTGATTGGTCTAGAACCTTTTCATATTGATGACATGCATCTTTGAATCCCTGACTATTTTAGCAATTTTGGGTTGCTGTAACAAAATACCACAAAGCAGGTAAGCATATAAGCAGAAGAAATTTATTTGTTATAGTACTAGAAATTGGGAATTCCAAGATTAAGTCATCAGAAATTTGGGTACCTGGCAATGTTTAGTCAACTTTTGCTGTGAACAAAATACCTGACAAAAATAATTTTATAGGAGGAAAAGTTTATCTGGGGGCTCTGGTTTCAGAGCTGGCTCCATTCCTTGGGGCTTGAGGTGAGGCAGAACATCATGGAGAAAGAGTGTAAAGAGTGTAGCAAAGGAAAGTAGCTGGGGACATTGGAAAGGGAGGCACAGAGAGAGAGAGAGAGAGAGAGAGAGAGAGAGAGAGAGAGAGAGAGAGAGGGAGAGGAGAGAGAGAGGGAGAGGGAGAGGAGAGAGGAGAGAGAGAGAGAGAGAGAGAGAGAGAGAGAGAGAGAGAGAGAGAGAGAGAGAGATGGGGGGACTCTACTTGCCAGGGATAAAATATATCCCAAAGGCACCCCTCCAGCCACACTCTATCTGCCTTCAGTTACCACTAAATTAGTCCCTATCAGGGAATTAATTCACTGATTGGTTAAAGCTCTCATAACCTAATCATTTCACTTCTAAACTTTCTTACATTGCCTAACATGAGCTTGGGGGACACCTCATATCTAAACCATAACATGCAAGGACCCCTTAGTGTCCTGGTTCCTAAGTGATGCCTTGTCATCATGTCCTCGTGTAATGGAAGAGGCACAGGATTTCTGCAGAGGGTCTCTTTTATTAGGGTGCTAATCCCACACGTGAGGGCTCCACCCTCATCAACTAATCACCTCTCAAAGTTCCCACCTCCAAATACCATGACCTTGAAGGTTTCAACCTATAAATTCAGACCATAGCTCTGACCAAACTCTTGTTTTGCTGTTTTTTCAGAGAAAGTAAATGACAGACACTTGAGGATTCATCTTGTTATGTTGCTGACATACCTCACCAAGTTAGTATTATCTGAGGCATATGTGATATTGAATTATGTTTGGCTTCTAAAAAGAACAGTGTGTCTTCAGAGGAAGTCAGTTTCAAATTAACACATGCAGGCACCAAATGTGTTTCTGAAAAATCTGGAAAAGCATGTGATCCCTGGAGTATGATTGAATGGGAAGACATGCACAAGACACAGGAGAGGCAGTTGGAAGTGTAGCTTTGGGGCCATGACTGGCTGGATTTGAAGCTCTGCAGCTTGCCTTCTTGCCTAGTCTTGAACTTTGTACCTTTGTTGCCTCATCTGGAAGATGGGGAAAATAACAGAACCTCCTTTTAAAAGTTGCTATGAGGATGGAGTAAGGCAACGTGGGTGACATGCACAGACATTTTCTGGCATGCAGTGATTGCTTAGGGAAGTCAAGCCATTATTATTAGAACTGTAAGGATGACTGAATTGGCAGTTTCCATAATCACCTGAGCTTAATTCCTTGCTTCCTTTCTTCCCTCCCCTCCCTCTCCCTTGCCTCCCTTGCCTCCCTTCCCTTCCCTCCCTCCCTCCCTCCCTCCCTTCCTTCCTTCCTTCCTTCCTTCCTTCCTTCCTTCCTTCCTTCCTTCCTTCCTTCCCCTACCTGCCCCCCTCATCTTATTGGTTGTGTTTCTGGATAACTTTAATGCACTCTTTCTCTGCTGGCTGGACTTTGTATGTACACAGATGTGTGGCAAGTTTGTGAATGCATTATCATCGGTCCTAGCTTTTGACCACACTAATATCACATGATATTAATATTAATATCCAGAGGCCAGAAAATCTTGCAGACGTGGAGTTTGACATGATTATTAAGGGTGGTGGTATGTTCTCTTGCATGACTATGATTTCACACATTAACTATGAAACGGTGTGGGTCTGAGTCCTTCAGATGCTTATTTCTCACACATTGTTTACCTTTTCCTAAATTTTTTCATCGCAGTTTCTGGACTCAGTGGGTCTGCGCCTTTTATCCCATGACATATTTGTAAAATCGTAGAGGTACACCTTGTCTTTGGGGAGATTAAGCCATGCAGACTGCTCAGTGACCAGGTCCACCTTGAGAGAACAAGGCTCTGCTGCTGTCCTTCCCCAGGTCTTGGAGTGAGTCCTCAGGAAAACGCAGGAGTAAACCAATCCTTCTCTCCTGCAGTTATTTCATTCCACACTCTTTTTTTCTTTATAAAAGACACTTTTGTTTCTGACTTGTTCACTTGATTTTACATTACATCAATGGTTCTCCATCTTTTTGGAGTTGTCTCCTCTGAACTTAATGAAAAACCATGGCCCTAGGACAGTGTCTATTCACACATAAACACTCAAACACTCACAGGGACCCCACCTGGAAAGCCCCACGTGGACCCGCCTCAAGAAGCCCCACATTGGACCATGTCAGGACACTTCAACTTGGCAGATCCTGCCTCATTTCTGTGTCCCAAAGGGAGCAGACGTTATCCTGCTGTCACTTACTCCTCTGTCCCAGGAGATTGTGAGATCCTGAGGTGTCTGTTTCAATCTGTGGAAAGTGTTTTCTTTGTTAATTAAATACCAACTGAAGAAAGTCAGAAGTAGATTTTGTGAAACCAAAGAATGCATTTGTCATCCATTTGCTGAATGTCACAGGCCTTCATCACCAACTCTGTCATGTTAGAGAATCAAACACAAGAAGCTCAGCTGCTTGTTGTCCTTTAGAAGATATAAAAAAATATATTTGACATTTTCTTTGAAATGGGAAGATTCTGACATAGCACCAGGGATATTGCTATATGAGAAACATACAGTCATTTTTATCTCAGATGTTTTCTTCCAAATGTTTTGTAACAAAAACATTTACGGAAAGACTCATTATTTTGAAATACAATTTGAACAAGGAGTGGATGGAGGGTATAATATTAATTTCTGTTGCTTTTTCATGCTACTTAAAAGGAGAGATCTAGAAACTGATGGATCGCTGTATTTATGATAAATGCTGGAAGATGAAGGGTGGTGGGATTATATCTGTCTTTCTAGGCCAGATGTTCCCAAATCTGGAGATGAATAATCATTATTTATAAGAATCTCAAAGACAACTTTCTTATGAGGACAGGCCAGGCCTGTTCCTGGGGGAATGTTTTAGTAGACAGCTTTCTGACTACCTTGCCTTGCCACCTGTCTCTTCTTCTAGTGGTACCCTTCTTCCATCCTACCCACCTGTGAGTATCCATCACTCTAGTATGACCTTGTTGCCCCAGGTAGTCTTCTGTAACATCCTATCAGGCCCTAGGAGCCTTAACAGAGCCATGGTCTTTGATATTTTGCCTTTGTCCCAACACTACGAACATTTGATTGCCCTTGGTTCTTTCCTTCAAGTGCTGTTCTCTGTTCTTCATGGTCAAGTTTAGGAATGGTTTGCTAGACTTAGTGTCTCTCAAATAAGACAATTATATTTTTTTTAAATATAAATTTAAATCTTCTGTGATTTAACCTTGTAGGGAAAACTAGCAATGTTAATTATAGGCACCACACTGGAGAGATTTTGATTATCAAAGAAATAAAATAACTCCACATATAGAAAGAAAATAATGCTATAGATAGGTCTTTTGGTGACATACATTTCTTAAGCACCCACCTTGCAGACCAATTTTTTCTTAGTCTTGACTGGAATTCAGTCAAAGAGAGCTGGGTACAGGTAGCAGTTGGTAGCAGTGATTATAGCAGATACAATTAAATCCAGAATTTAGGAATGAAGATGCTCTTGGACACTTGAGAACTTATCCTAGATTGACAGATGAACAGTGTCATAGTGCAACATCTGATATTTCTAGAATAAAAGTAGAATTTTTTGCTGGGCGTGGTGGCACACGCCTGTAATCTCAGCACTTGGGAGGCTGAGGCAGGAGGATCGCGAGTTCAAAGCCAGCCTCAGCAATGGCGAGGCACTTAGCAACTCAGTGAGACCCTGTCTCTAATAAAATACAAAAAAAGGACTGGAGATGTGGCCCAGTAGTCAAGTGCCCCTGAGTTCAATCCCTGGTACCAAAAAAAAAAAAAGTAGAATTTTTATGACCAACCACATCTAAGTGGACACATGTTCTAGCATGAGAATGTGGAGAGTACGGAGAAAAAGATGACCAGTGTGAAGTTTCCATCTACTCCTTATACATATATATCATCTCTGATATAATTCTTGTACCAGCTTTCTATGAAGACTGATTAGCCTGGGAGCCCTATTTCAAAATATTCTTTAGTCTTTTTGGAGAAAAGAGTGCATATTCACGAGTCCATCATTTTTAATGTAATCAAAGATACCATGACTGTCTTGATCATATAGAAAGTTCTGGAAATTTCCATTAAAATATAAGTGCTTTTGCAAGGAATTTTATTTTCTTATGTCCATAAAGAGACCTGTAAGTCCTGCTCTTCCCATTCCTTTCTTGGATCTCAGAGATTCCAACTTCGTAAAAAAAAAAAAAAAAAAAAGAATATTTTGTTTTCTGGGATCCTGTAATGAATACCATTGTATCTAATAGGATTTGAAAGCTTCTTTTGTGGGAAATCTGTTAGTTTTCCTGTGGCCTCCGTGTTTGTAAGGAAGGACTTTGTGGTGTTCCCAGGCAGAAAGTCACAATTTGCATTTTGGAAATATAAACAAAACAAGTACAGAAATGATGATGGGTCCCAGGACTAGGAAACAAAAACAAGACAAATGCACACGCATACACACACAAATGAGGGTAAGTCAGGCTGAGTACAGTACTTTGTTGGCCGATTGCAACCACTTATAACTATTGTTTGCTGCTTTGAAAATGGGAGTCTGCTAGGCTAACCCGGTCATCAGTTAACTAGTGCATGCTCCCCACTGTTTGTTGCTTCAAGGAGAGTGAGGCAGGCAGTCCTTACTCTCCTTCAAGTACTTTGGAGACACTTCTTCCATGTTTTTCTCCATAAAACTACACTGTGTGACTTGCTGGGTCAATAGTGGAGCTAAAAACATCATCTCGGTTGTTGAACCAAGTGGCCAGATTGCCTCAGAGGCAACGCAGAGTAAGGGGTTCATTCTAATTAGACTAATTATGTTTCCAAAACGCTGGTTTTATTTAATTTGTTGAAATTTCCTTCTTATCCTCTAGTGTTTCTCTATTCTCACATTCACAGATGAAATATTTTTTAAATGAATAAAAATTTTATGTGTATCATTTCAAAGATATGAAAAAAGATTGAAAAGCATAACCATTCCTGTTTCCAGATGCTTTTTGCTACTGGGCACAAAATATATACCATTACATTTATGGATATTTCAGCATGTGATATGGGCCCAGAAGCTTCTTTTCTTTTTAAAGATCATGCAATGAAAACAACATACCCTCTACCCTAGACAGCTGTATATCCCTGTCCTAGAATTAATTAGTGCAAACTATCAACCTCTTTTTTGCATTTATCTTTGTTGTAGATATAGGTAGACATGCACATTAAATCATTTATATTTCCAGACATATATTTATATGTAAAAGATCTGTGTGTATCGGCCGTGATAATAGTTTGTTGCTTTAATGTTGATTTCTTTGATGATTAGTGAGGCTTGTCGTGAGTTCATCGACTCTGTATTCCTTCTTTTATGAACTGCTTATGTATCTCTTTTCCCATGGTTCTTTGTGTGATGTGTGGACAGATATTTTCTTTTGCACTCATTGGTCTTCATCCCTTATGGTTTCTACTTCTCGTGTCATGACTAGGGAGGTTTGTCCCTTCTCATAAAACAATTATATAAACAGCTACAGTTTCTTCTTGTACGGTTTTATGTTAAATCCATCTGGAATTTCTTTTGGTATAAGCCAAAGAAGAGGCAAATCTCTAACTTGATGTTTTGTTTTCAGTACTGGAGATGGAATCCTGGTCTCATGCATGCTAGATAAGTGCTTTACCAAGGAGCTAAGATCCCAGCCCTTGACTGGACTGTGTTGTCTGAACAGTTAGCCACACACAATTTGGTAATATGTGCACAAAATATGTTTAGTATACATGCATGATTTAGTAACACTCTATCTGTTCCTCACTAAATGGATCTTTTACTCTTATTATATAATATCAGACATTTGGGGTCTGCTTCTAAACATTCTACTCTGGTCCTTTGACTTCCTTGTCCATTCTAGTGCTATGGTAGATTAATTACTGTAACTAGATAAGACAGTCTGTTTTAGTGCCTGGCATGGGAAGTCTACTTGTTTGTCGTCTAAAATGCTTTATTGGATTATTTTCATCTGTTAAGTGTTCCTCATTATTCAAGGTGTTGGTTTGAATCACAGGCAGTTTGGTGAAGTAATCCTGAGTAGCCTGGGACCCCAATGAAGCCATCTGGTCTTATGGCCTTTAGTGCCATAGGTGAAGGAACCATTCCCAGATTCCTGTCTACCCAGCATTTTTACAAAGTTGAGATCTGGGGTGCACTCGTGGACAGTCCAGAGAAGGTAGACCTGGAGTCTCAAAGCATCTGGGGGAAAGGTGATAGGTAGTTTTCCTCCTTAATGAATACTGAGTTCTTCCTAGTATTCACCAAGGATTAATTATATCCTTCATCTTTCTCCCTGAAATGTTGTCTAAAACCTCCAGGTTTCACAGACACAGAGATAACACGCTGGAAGTCACCCATCATGTCTACAGTGGTCAATACATTTTCCCTCTGGCTTCTTTTGTTTTTAAGAATCTCTATTTTTAGCAGAGGACAAAGTTTATTTATAGCCTCAGTTTTTCAAAGTTCAGACACTGCCAGGTATGTGGTTGAGACAATGGGGAACCCGCCTGATGAAGTGCCACACATCCCCAGGGGCCGGTGCAATTTTCCTCTAATGACACGCTCCTGGTGGCTTCCTTGCTCCATTCCATCATTTTGATCCATGTGCCAAATTCCTGAGCTTGACACATGTAAAGAGATAATTCACATGATCCCCAGCTTGTTTTTGACTCTGTTTTAAAAATGCAATAAAACTTTACAGTATGACCAGCATGACTCAATGTTGTTTCTGGATTTCAAAATATTGAGGTTAGATGTGCTAATGATTTGCTCTGGAGCTACTTTTACAAGGCAAGCCAGGTCTCCTCTTGCCAGCACATCTAAGTGAGGACGGCAATGTGTTCCTTGCCTACCCTTTTCCCCCACTGCATGCAGAGGTCTGCAGATCCAGGACCCAGAGAGCAGCTGATTCAGTTAGGAGTCACCCAAAAGGGAGCAAATAAAAACATGATTCTAAATACTCTCGCTCTGTCCTTGTGATACAGTTGGAAGCAAAGGAGAATGAATCTTTTAGCCTAAAAGCATGTGGTTAGATTAGAGTTTTCCAGAAATATTAAAATATCTTTCCCATTTTCCTCACACTTCAGCTATCTCGTTCAATTTCTTGCTCGCTCTTTTATTATCTCATTTACCTTAAAGACAGGCAGGGTCAAAGAGACTAAACTCAGTTGCTAGCAAATAATCTCCTTGTTTTGACAAGCAAAGTTTTGGCTTCTCTGCAAGTTTTATTTTCTACAAATGTCATAGCATTCATCTCACAAAGAGAGACCATTATAGATCCCTAGAGTTCACCTTATCTTTTAAATAAAACCTTTTATTTGTGGAGAGAGTCCTGTGACATGTCTGGACCCTGCTGACAATTTTTTCTTTCTCTTTTTTGTTTAATGTAGAGAGGACTTTGTTTCAGACCTTAAAGGGTATTTGCTCAACTTGCTTGGCAGTTGCTCACATGAGCATTAATGAAAGTGGCTGGTCTGAAAAGCTTGCAAAAAGAACCATGCAAAACCCACTTATTCACGTGTGTTTTTTTGTATGCTTCTTCATTTGAAAACTTTGTTTAAACTCCCATCCTATTTGAACCTCTTTGGAGTTTTTGTGTGGGCATGTGAAAAAGTGGGTAAGGGCGGTGGTCATGGAATTATGTCCTTTGAATTAATGTGTCACATGCCTAATATGGTACGTCTGTCCACCAGCAAACCATGTGCCCATCTCAGTGAGCAGCTTTCCCTGATTTCATATTTTGCCTTCAACCTTTTATGAATGCTCCTGTTTGCAGACAAGTTTCAGTGTGCTTGAATTACATGAATGACTGGGACTCCCCTTAAAGCAAACTTTTCATGACATTTAGTAAGGCTGAGTAGATGACATGCTGGGTAAAACCCTCTTTAGCTTTGCCATCCATTCATAGGACACATGGTCTCCTAACTGGGCAATTTCATTGACAGATGGAGGGGGTGAAGTGACAAAAAATGAGTTTGGCTACATTAACCCCTGAAATCATTTTTGTTATTGAAAATTGGAAAAAAAATCCCACGAGTCACACCTATCCCTTCTAGTCTGATTCAGAAAATCCACAAGGTCTCAGTGAACTTCAACTATTGAGCCCTGACCTCAAATCAGGGAAATCTAACTCAACCCATTCCAACCCTTCACCCTCACGGAACTCTATTTGCCTCTCCCATTCATCTCCCTGAGAAAACTGGAAAAGGAAATAAGTTTTTCCATATGCCATAATTTGACGTTATGTCCATTAAGGTCAATGTCTCAGGAAGGAAACGAGGGTCTTTGACAGGGTGGCTAATGGAATTCATATTAAATGGGGTGTCACAAAATGAGACTTCCCTAAGTGACATGGGTAGGCACCTCATCTTTATGGCCTCCAAATTTTCACCTCTAAAGTGCAATAATTTTCACCTCTTTACTACAGAAATTATTTGTGAACCGTTCAGGCTTTTCTCTTTAAGAACTGTTGTTGAGTTTTATAGCATGATTTTAATATTGGTCTATCTTTATAGGAGAGAAGCAAACATTTGTTTGCTGGAATCTCTCATCCAGAGAGCTTTGGACTTTCATTTATTATCCACTTGTTTTTCTTTGAGATAACTACTTATCCCAGATTAAACAATATTATTCTTATACCACACCAGATGTCCCAGATGTTGCATTTAAAATTTATGGAGGAAGCGCATGTGTCCTCCTCTGAGTACATGAAAGTGTGTGTGCATGCATATACATGCCATTTAAATCACAAATGGTTTTGGCTGGCATCTAGAGCTGGAATGGCACTCTTGATGGTAGAAGACATGATAGAAACAACTCATCTGCATATCCAGAGTATAAGTCAGTATGGTAAATGCCTTTAATTAAAGGTACTCAGTGCTTCTGATAGCTTTTATTTATACCCGCATTTTAGATGGATTGGAAAGGCTGTAACTCTTCAGGTACTAAAGACCCCATTGTCAGAGAGCTTGACCAGCTCTCTGAGCCTTCAGTCTTTGAAAAAGGGCTGGTGGCCTAATGGCAGGGTGGAGGGTACGTGCACCCCCTCAACTCCTCCGGCCCCATCCCTGCCTGCCTCCCTGATCCTGCTTCTGTGGTCTGCTCCCTGCAGCCTCTGATGCTATCAGCATTCTTGTCAGAGTCTGTCTGGGTGACGGATGATTAATGACCTGTAACTACAACTATCTTTGACAAAAAACAGCGGCTGCAAGGGTTGGGGCGGCTGGGGGTAGGGAGGTAAAGGGAGCTCATTTTATCTGGACTCTGATCCCCATAAAAATGTCTTAGGAAGTTCTCTGCTATCTAACTGCATGTATCAGAGCATTTCTGAGGCAAAGCATTTTTACCACAGGCAAGTTATGCAGAGAATTATGAGGGAAGAAAGGATATTTAAGTCTTCTCTCTCTCCTCCTTCTCCCTCCCTTCTCCTTTCCCCCCTCCTCCTTCCTCTCCTCCTCTTTTTTCTTTCTTTTCCTCACCTTCTTGTTCTCCTTTACCTTTCTCTTCTAGTTCCTCCTCCTCTTTCTCTTCTCCTTCCTCCTCTTCCCCTTTCCCCTACCTTGTTCCCTCTCCCTTTCTCCTCCTCCTCCTCCTCCTCCTCCTTCCTCCTCCTCCTCCTCCTCCTCCTCCTCTTCTTCTTCTTCTTCTTCTTCTTTCCTCTCTCTCTCTCTCTCTCTCTCTCTCTCTCTCTCTCTCTCTCTCTCTATGTTTCCAAAGTATAATCAGCTTTCTTTGTCAACTCAGGCTGGTATGCTGCAACTTGTTTAAAATAGCAAATGTGTACAGACCCAACAATGGTGTCAGAAACGGTGAAAGAAGAGGAATGGGAAGTTTGCTTTGAAGAAGTTAATTGTCAGGATTTATTTGCAATTCAGATTCTCCTCTTGCTGGCCTGGGCAGTATATAATTTGTTCCAGTAGAGAGCTGTTCACTCTTTAATCAGATTGTAGCATGCTTCATTGCTATAGGTGTCTTACTGAAATCCAAGCTGGTCATATTTCACTGCCAACATGAGCAATTACATTAGCCTTTTAATATGTACTTTTGTCCACTAAACCACTGCTGTAAAAGCTCTTGCGTTAGGAACAGGTTGTAAATAATCTGCTGCCTGAGCATTTAACCTGCTGCGACTTCTTCTGAAACCATAGTGCATCTACTTAGGGACGAGGCCAAGTAATGTGCTGCACAGCTTAGGTCAATCCAAGGTTTGGCAGAAGTGATGTCTGCTACAAATGACATCTCCAGGTGACTTCATGTGCACCAGCCCAAATTCCATCTCTTTTTCCCTATGGCTGAAATGGTCAGCTCTCTTTGCAATGTGTGCAAGCAAGTTGTCCCCCACTTTTCTATTGCAGCTGCCTTAATACTTCACAACATTGGCAGTGATTTTCAACTCATTCCACACAGAGAAAGAGTGAAGTGCAGGACCTGTACTGCAGGTGGGCTCCTTCATGATCTGGAACAAGGCATTGGCAAGCTCCAGAACTAAGTATGTGTCTCCCCAGGGTGTCTCATAGTGAACTGACTAGAGCCAGGAGACGCTGACTGGGACATTGCTATGACCTTTGATTACACTGAGAAGAAGCCATCTGCCTCTTCTGCAGTAGCAGACAGGGCTAAATGATCCCCCAAGGAAATGTCAGATTCACTCTCAGGATGGAAAAACCAAAGCAACACTTGAGATCATCTTTGTTGTCTTTTAATCATCTGCCAGATCAATAAATTGCTCCTTGAGCCTGGATTCTTCGAGACAGAGTCTGGTATGGATTCTCTGCTTGGTATGAAGTACATTGGCTGAAAACGGCGCAGGCTTGTAGCTGGCTTTCCAGCCCAGCAGGCCAAAGCCCTGGGCCAGGCTTTTGATGTGATGCTGTCAAAGTCCACAAGAGCTGCACCCTGAGTGTATCCACACATGAAACTGAAGTCCTTAGATGCTATTGCTAAAGGAAAGGAACAGTAGAGGCTTGAGGTGACTTCCAGACAGAGGCTTACCTCAGGAACTTGGAGGATGAAGTGAGGCTCAGCTACCTTCTTGCACTCTGTGACAACACCCACTGTTCATGCTAGAGTCCCCTGTTTCTGAGAAACATCCAGGATACCCTGGCAAGCCATTCTACTGGATTCTCAGGATCAGTGTTCTAATCTGCAAAGTAGGTCTATCAACACCTGTGTCTCATGAGTGAATCAAGTGAGACCATGAACCACTTTATTTATGATGGAGCAGGTGGCCCATCACATGGAAAGGTCTCAGCTGCATGAACTGTTTTGACACCGTGAAGGGTTGATGCTCAGCCAAGTTGGGAGGAGGGCAAACTTACAGCATCTGCTCACCTCAGAGCACCCTTCTCTTAGTTTCTAAATACATGGGGCCTTTCATTTGACTTCATTGTTTTTGGACTACTACAACCTCTTCCATGCTTTGTTCCCTATTTTTAACTATCTGTCTAACTGAAACAGGCCTGAGCTGGGGATGTGGCTTGCACAGCTTAGACATAATGCTCAATCTGCTTTTATCTCTTTTTTAACTCTCCAGGTGAAAAAGACTTCTATTGACAAACCATCACTATGGCTCCTGAGAGAAACTTATGGATGCTGCTACTAAATGACTTTTCTCATTAAGGCCTGTTCATTAAAATAATTAGGGCAGAGGATTGACTATTAAGAGTTTCTACGACTTTCTCTCATGGATGCTGTCACACACTGGGATTTGAAAGACAGATTGATTTTGAGGCAGGCCTCCTGTCCTGACCTCTTCAGGATCCTATATGTGGAAGCCAGGATTTCCATCTGCATCTATAAAATTCCTGAGGGCAGATGGACACACCCAAGCCAGGCACATGTGTTCAAAACACACAGGGTGGAGTGAAGAGCTGTGCTGGGCAAGAGGGGTTTTATTGCCAAGTCTTTGGAATTACATTCTTTGGTTTAACTAAGTAAGACTGGCTAGATCTTTTGGACTCCTTATTTTCATACTTAGCAGTAAATTTGTTTTAAAAGATCATATGGAAACATAAATATTTGTTTTTAAAAAGGCAATCATTTCACAGTTTCTAGACCTCTGGAATGTCAGACAGAGGGATAGCTAAGGTCGACTCCCTGCCCGATGCATTATGTGGGCCTCACATACTACAGATTTTCAATGATTTGTGAGAGGGAGGAGGAGGTTGCTCTTATGCATGGTCTCTGAGAGTCACAGGTTTTAGAGGGGAAATTTTGGAGACTTATATATGTTTGTAAATACAGAAAAATATACATTTAGTGAAGCAACCTGTAACCCAGGGCCCACTTTGTTATCATTCTGATTGTATCTTTCCCTGCAGTTTGCTTCTGTATCATGTGCTAGAACATTTGTTTTTGTTTTGTGGCTTTTGCCATTGTTGTATTTGTAATGTTGAGGATGGAACTCAGAGAGCCTCTCACATGCCAGGCAAGTGCCCTACCACTGAGCCACATTCCCTAGCCCATTGCTGGAATATTTTTTATTTTTTTATTTTTATTTTTTGGTAGCAGGATTGAATCCAGGGGCACTTAACCACTGAACCATATTCTCAGCCCATTTTATTTTATTTTATTTTTTATTTATTTTTTATATATTTATTTATTTACTTTAGTTGTACACAATGCAATGCATTTATGTTTACATGGTGCTGAGGATCAAACCCCAGCAGCGCACGTGCGAGGCAAGCGCTCTGCCGCTGAGCCACAACCCCCACCCTTTATTTTTTATTTTGAGACAGGGTCTTGCTAAGCTGCTCAGGGCTTTGCTAAGTTACTGAGGCTGGCTTTGAACTTGTGATCCTCCTATCTCAACCTCCCGAGTAGCTGGGATTGCAGGTGTGTAATCACACAGTTCCAGCCTGGCTGCTGGAATGTTTTTGATGGCTTCCAAGGTGGCCCTTATGTCTGAAATGAGAGACTACATTTTTCTTAGCTTTTCAATGCATCCTTTATGTAGAACACTGTGATTAAGTGTGTTCGATTTCTTTGTGCCTCATTTCCCCCTGTGATTTGGGGAGAGCTAAATGTAGTTTCAAAAAGAATCTCAGGTAAATGAGGATATTACTCGATATTCAGGACAAAACAAAAAGTACTCATTCCTGTGTCAGTCAGTTGAAAGAGGCTCTTCATCAAATGATCCCTGTATTTGGGGAGCATTTTCATCCTAAAATTCTTCAAAATGTGCAACATGTTACTTTGTATGGTGTCTTCATAGGCTATTTATAAACGTTAATAGATTGAAATTCCATGTTTCTTCATTGACCAATAGTGTTGTAATTGTGAAAGGGTTTGTACTTCAGGAAGAAGGTTTCTTTGAGCAAGATGAGTCAGACTCCATGGTGTGAAATTCTGTGGGATTTTATCTGAATTTCTCTAATTGCAGTGAGCACGCTCTATCATGTGATAGTATTCTTAGAATTGAACATGGATAACTTCCCTTATTGCACATCATAAGTGTTTGAGAGCAAGATACATATCACATTGATTTTTTTTCTTTCCAAAATGTATTTCTTAGAGTTTTGTATAAAGAAATGTTATGAAATAAAAAACAGGCAATTTAAAATCAAATGAATAGTTTTTTTTATCTCCGTTTAATTGATGCATTATAAATATCTTCTGAGGTTCTCCAATTACCTTTGACCCTTCTTTTCTTCAGGAGTTAAATAGCATAGTATAAAAAGAGATACAGAAATAATGGAACAAATTAGAAATTGCTTCAGTCAGTATTTGAATATATTCACTAAAATGACAGATGAGAAATGCAGAAGAGAAAAATGGTTTGGAACAGTTGGTCTCCCAGTAATGAGGGAAACAGACTTCAAACTCTATCCCTATAAAAAAAAATTAATATAAGTTATGGACAAGAAGGTTCCTAGCAACTTTGTTCCTAATAGCAAACTGGAAGTAACCCAAATATTCATCCACAGATAAAGGGGTCAACAAATAGTGCCACATCCACACAACAAATACTCTTCAATGAGACAGAACAACCCAACGATACACAAAACAACCTGCACAGAGATACCAGGCTGAATGAAAGAAACCAGACACAAAATAATATATATTGTTCAATGAAACTTCCAGAAAGTTCAAGAATAGCCAAAATGTGAGTATGGTGGTAGTTATCAGGAAAAAAAGGGGTTAGATATAAGGAGGAAGGGGCACTGTGGAGACATCTAGGATGCTGTAAATGTTCCATATTTTTATCTGGGTGATGTCTGCATATGTAGAAATTCATCAGACTGTACATTTAAGATTTATACTGCATAGATACACACACACACACACACACACACACACACACACACACACTTCAAATTGAAAAAGAAATTAAAAGAAAAAAAAAGCACTGCTATTTATTGAGTGCTTACTATGTGCCAGGATAAGTGCTAAGTGCATGAGTCTTTAAAAATATTAAGCAATTTGCCACAGCTCACAGATTCTGTGAGAGAAGCCAGTGCTTGTAGACTCTAAATCCCAGGCTCCAAATCTCTGTGCTCTGTGGTTCCTGCTCTCCAGCCTGAGAGCTAATCCTCTGCTTTGCTGGGACTTGGCCCTTGCCACCAGAGGGGCCTCCAAACAGAGCAGGTGGCCTTGTGGAAGCGGCAGTGGCTTTGCTGTAAGTGTCAGTTTGATAACAATAAACCTCTGTTGCTGTATTAACAGAGCTGTTAAAACATTTCCCTTGCTCTTGGTTATGTCAAAGACCCTTGCCAAGTCTCAGGGACAGTGGCCTGATTGTTGAAGGAAGGAACTTACTGGAGAAACAGTGAATGGTGTTTTCAATAAGACATGGAGGTAGGAACAGAAAATGCATTATTTGTGGTATTTCTTCACATTTGAAGTTCATTCTGATGGATGCTCTTTTTGGGGAAAGAAAACCAGACTTGAGGTTTCAGAACACATTTCCCCTCCTCTACTAAAATTCTCTCCACTAAACTCAATAATTTTATTTTAATTTGTTAGAGGCATGAGGTTTAATTTACAAAGCTGTAGTTAATATTAATTAAATGGATATCCACTATCCTGACATTTAAATGAGAGGTCAAATATAAGAACTCATTACATGAAAGAAGGGAGAAACCCAGGCCTGGCCAATCTTTGATATACCCTCTACCTGGGCACTTCTCCTTCCTGTTTCTGAACAATGTCTATGGATGCCTTCTTTGTGTTTGTGGTCCACCATCTTGAGTGAGTAGGGGAGAATTTCTATCATGCTGCTCTTTCTGAGGAACATTTCCCTGAAGAGATTCCAACCTGGTCCACCACTGACAACTCACAACTGCATTTAGTTAAGCCAAGCCTATGAAATTCTTTTTCCTTCGTTTTCAAATCCTGAAATTGAACTCCGCATCCAGGAGACAAGACAGAATAGCAATAAAGACTCTTCTGTTTACAAACGCTGTTCCCTTGGGCAAGTCATTTGGCTTCTCTGAGGTTCCTCAGGTCTTTGAGTATAAAATGAGTACAGTAATGACCTCAGAGGACATTATGAGGATTACACTAGAAAGCTAATTTGCCTAGAGGAATGACTTGCATATGGAGGAACTCACTAAATAATAATTATAATGATGGTTGATTTAATAGAAATAGAAAGCCTGACTCTTCCCCTCAGGAAAAAATGTCATTAAGGACTTCAGTGCCAGGCTCCTACTCACAAACTTTATTTTCTTTGCTGGGTATAAATTAACCTTCCAAATGGCTAGACTTTAAGCTCTGCCACATTTCAAATTTGTTAAATGTGGGATTTTAAAATTAGAAATAAGGAAACCTTAATAATGATGAACAAAATCCTAATTTTCTGACCTCTAAATTGATGCATGCCGATCATTACATTCAGATCTTTGGGACAGAAATGTTGCAATACAAAAATGTATGGTAAGGGCTGGGTATGGTGGCACATGCCTGTAATCTCAGTGGCTTGGGAGGCTCAAGCAGGAGGATCACAAGGTCAAAGTCAGCCTCAGCAATGGCGAGGTACTAAGCAACTCAGGGATACCCTGTGTCTAAATGAAACACAAAATAGGGCTGGGGATGTGGCTCAGTGGTTGAGTGTTCCTGAGTTCAATCCATGGCACCCCCCAAAAAACAAAAACAAACAAACAAAAATATATATGGTATATTGGCTTTCCTTTATATAGGGCAGGTATGAACATGGGGACCACAGAGTAAAATTCCTCTCTCCCTCCCTCCCAGTTCAGGCAGGCTGCCAGTTCCACTTGCACTGGGAAATTCTCAGATTCTGTCTTTTTGGCTTCCAGGAAGCTCTAATCAGTCACTAGCCCTTAGAGCACTAATTTCTATCCCTGGTCTGTCACTGATCCAGTCCTGGATCATAGTTTTGCAACTGATCTATAATAATTTTTAAAATCAAAGTAAAATCAGTTTTTGTTACATCTGGGCCCAAGTGAAGCATCTTAGAAAAAGGTCTGACCAGAACTTGGAATTAGGAACAGAATGGCTCTCTGTTCATCTTTGATTTCTTTGACCTTTTTTTTTTTCTGCCCTTTCCCCTCAATCCAGTAGGTGGTGCTCCAGAGTGAGGCTAAGGTGTGGGGTCCGCCCAAGCTCAGTCAGCTCCAGTCTGTAACCCTACAGAAGGTGTTCCTGCCATCTGAGGTAGGCTAAGGCGGGCAGACAACAGGAAGCTCAAGGACACCAGGTGAAACTGGTTATTCAAAGAGAGAAGCTACAATGGTGGAGAAATATCTTTTGGGGAGTGTGGACTTTTGCTTACCCAAGATCTGAGTGTGCACTTCAAGCTCCTGTGAGCAATATTTTTGATTCTGAAAATAATATCAGGCTTATCCACAGCTTTCTCTTCTCCCATTGCTAACTAATCTATCTAAGCCTTGGCTGCCTGGGTCACCAGTTTGGTCTGGCCTTTTTGTGAGGGGCAATTGAGTTTGATCTGGGAATTTCTCCAACATTCCAACAGGGCGTATTGCTTTAGACACCCATACTTGCCAGACAGGCTCATGTGGTCTGTCTCGAGGGGCAAGATGCTGCTGATTTCCTTATTTCCACCATTCCTGGCTTTCTCCTTCTCTAGGGAAATGGTTTTAGAATGACTTCAGAGAAACCACTATCATGTACCTCATCTTCAAGACTGCACTGTTTCTGATTGTAAACTCAAGGGATGCAGTTGCCTGGTAGGCATTTTATTGCCCCTAAAGAGAGACAAACAGCATTTGAGAGGCTGACTCTGTATATGTGGTAGTCAAACTCACAGACAGATTGATCAGGAAGTTATCCATTTCAAGAGCCTAGGGCAGTCTGTAAAATTTTGTTTTTGATGACTGTGAAAAGACTAAAAACCCACCAGGAATATAGTGCTATATCTTCCAGTCGTTCTGTCTTAGTCTAGACCAGAATTTCTCAATCTCAGTGGTAGTGACATTTTGATCTGGATAATTCTATTGGGGAGGGTGCTGTCCTATGCATTGTAGGGTTAGCAGCATCCCTGGTTTCCATCCATTAGATGCCAGTAGCATCTAGTTGTGACAACTAAAAATGCCTACAGACATTGCCACATGTCCCCTTGGGGCAAAATCGCCCTTCTCTCCAGTTGAGAACCATAGGTTTTGATCAATTTCTACAGTAAATAACTCATCCATTAATTTCTATACCTTTAGTCAATACTGTAGGTCATGCTCATTTGCTTATAGCACTGAAGCATATTTCTTTTCCAAAGATTCTAGTTAAAGAAATGGCAGTAAGTCAGTACTGGGAAGAAGTCAAGTACTGACATTCCCATCTTGAGCAAGATGAGTGGCACATCTTATTCATGGGTGCAGTTCTTGAATGCATATCTTCTGTGGTGGTTGACCTCTCTGTTAGATTATTTTCTCTTTCTTGTTTTGTCTTGATTGCTTACTTTCTGCTTCTGTGTCCTTCTTTTCTTTCCTTTCCTCTGCATTCACTAGTTTCCCACCTATTTTTTTCTCTTAATAATTGCCTCCATTGATGATGGGCTTCCAAATCAGTGGACCCCTACACACATGGAGACTCACTGGGAGAGATTTTTTTCTCAGTGTTCCAGGCCTTTCTTTGCTATAATTGGGACGGGGTGATTGGGGGGGGGGGGGAGATGGAGGGTGAGGGGGTCACCAGGCTGTGTTTATACAAACCAACCAACTTAGTGAGGAAAAGTTTTAAATTAGTCAAACTCTAGCCTATTGTATAAACGTCTTTAGTCCAACAGTAAATTGTTTTCAAATTCCATAACTGGGAGTGATCTTGGAGAAAACTGTATACAGGAAGCTCATGTTGCAAAGGAAGAAATAAGGTTGTCAAGATAACACTGTAGGGCTGGGATCGTGGCTCAGCGGTAGAGCGCTCACCTAGCACGTGCTCAGCCGGGGGTCGATCCTCAGCACCACGTAAGAATAAAGGCATTGTGTACAACTAAAATAAAATAAATAAAATATATATATATATATATATATATATTAAAGATAACACTGTAGTAACAACTAGTCGTTGATACCCACTCTGCTCTGCATGTTGTTCCGGGGCTGCCATGAGAACTTAACGCAGGCAGAGCCTAGAACTCAGATCTCATGTATTCGGCTCTGTTTAGTGGGGTCACTGTCAGGAAGAAGCAGTGCCCACTATTTTTATCTCCAGGGAGGGACCTCCACTCCTTGGACTCTCATTCTGGCCTCTACGTTACTAACCGGCCCTGGGGAAGTGGGACAGCTTGGTCTGACCGGTACAGTGGGCCAGGAGCACTGAGCGTGCCCAGAACTATCACCCTGCTGGGGACTTGATTCCGCTCCTGCCCCCCAATCCCTCAGTGTCTCTGCCTGGTCAGGGGACAGAATCTGTCCCTTCCAGCACTGCAAAGCTGCAGAATCCTTCTACCTACATCTGGGGTTCAGCAGCCTAATTTAGGGCAGATATATAAACACCCACAATGAGTAATACGCGGGCAAGCGTGTTTGCGTGTGCGTGTGCTCAGCGGCAGCCGGGGCTGCTACTTGGCACTTGTAGTTTATGGAACATTTGGTTGCCAGGCATTTAGATGGTTAGGAGCTAAAGTTGGCAGAAAAACTACTGTTTTCAGTGGTTTCTCCCTCCTCTGAATTACTTTTCTTTTAAAAATAAGTTTTTAAACATAAGCCCTACATTTCATGCCAAGCCACAGAGTTCAATTTAGCATTTTGGGGTAGTTATTTTAATTTATTTTTACCTTGTATTCTTTAGCATGCAATCAGGAGTATAGCACCAAGAATTGGGCATTATTTTTTCATGACAGATGTGAATAAAAAGAAATAAAACATCTTTTAAATCTTACTTTTGTAGAATCAACGCCTTTTTGTCTTTACAATAGTTGTTATTTCATTTCATTTCAAAATGATTCCATTCTGCAAAACATATTTTAAAACATCTCTTGGGGGTTTTCATGAGCCTGTTTATAAGCTAACATGGGAAAATGTTGTTATTTTATTATCTCACTGTTTTCTTTTAATAGATAAAACTCTAATGTGTTCCTTGAACACCTTTTCCCCTAAATTAACTTCAAAATTAAAAAAAAATAATAATTCTAGAACATTTTTTTTTTTTTTTTTTTTTTTTTTTTTTTGTGGTTACCGGGGATTGAACTCAGGGGCACTCGACCACTGGGTCACATCCCCAGCCCTTTTTTGTATTTTATTTAGAGACAGGGTCTCACTGAGTTGCTAAGTGCCTCGCCATTGCTGAGGCTGGCTTTGAACTCGCGATCCTCCTGCCTCAGCCTCCCAAAGTGCTGGGATTACAGGCGTGCGCCACTGCGCCCGGCTCTGGAACATTCTTAACAAAACGACAAGATATTCTCTGAAAGCAGTTATCAAGAAAGCCATATATAAGTTCTTAAGGAAGCCATAATTGTGTAAGAAGGTTTAGGGATCTTCAGGTTAAAATACATGTCCATGACCTCATAGATGGCCTTCATAAACTTAACCCACTCTCTTCTAGTCACAGTGGCAGAACTCCCACTTGTGATGAGTTTCCAGTTCTGACTACTTTTACCTAAACACCAGAGACACAAACCACAGAAGTGATGACCCTGAAGAATTGTTAAGTAAATTCTCTTAAATCTGTTGAGGAGAAGCTCAGGATAACATTTAAATCAACACTATGGGACACTTTTAGTATATGGCTTTATATTTGTTGGGAATGAAGTGGAGGATGGGAATTGATGAGAAGTAAAATTAGGCCACTTGGCTTTCTTCAATTTAGGTCCAATGTACCATTGTGCAGGTTGTATACTGCACAACATCATGGTGAGCGGTGCCTCCTAGAGTTTTGTGGAGAATGACCGTCACAGCAGCCCTGGATTGTCTGGACTGTCATCTCCAAAAAACCAACATTGGTAGAGATGAATGATGTCAACAGAAATACTAAACGTAACAGGGGCTGGTTGGGAAACTTCCTTTCTCATAAAAGTAAGAAAATCTCTTAGAGTTTGACAGTTTAACTGATAGTGCAAAAACACAACACAAGGGGCCTGGCTGGGTGATCTCCAGAGCTTAGTGGCTCAGAGCCTTGGCTTGTGGGTCACACAGACTGAGTCTGCCACTTAGTATCTGTACAACCCTGTATGAGCTGCATCTGTTCCTATCAGCACTTCATGGGGCTTCTGTGAGGATCAAGAGTGACAATGTCTGCAAAGCCGTGGAGGTGTACCTGGCTGGCACAGCACAGCTGTTTGTAAGTGTAACCTTTGATCGTTTTTCACACACTAGAGGGTCTGCTAACAGCTTGGTGCTGAGCCCTTAAGCTCCTTCAGAGCACCCAGGATCCTATCAGTTCCTCCTAATATTCCAGTTTTCACAAGGCACTTTCACAAGTGCATTCATTAAAATCATCTTCTTGGAGGTAATAGGGCCAGAAAATTACACAGTTCCTGGTGATGCAGGCTCCAGTATAGAATTGGAAGAGTTTTCCCTGCCAATAATGCTACAAAGGTCCAACCCCTGTGGTTAGCATAGCAGACTGGGATGTGAAACTCAGTTCTGCCTGAAAATCCAAAGTCTTCCTACACTACTCAAATGATCTTTTTCTTTTCTGGTTTTAAACTATCACTAGGGGGCCCCTTAGAGAAATAGAAAGAAGAGGCCACCAGGGTTGGGGGGATGGATGGCAGAAAGAAGAGATATAAAAGTGCCTTATCAACAGGTCTTGCCCAGGCAGCCAGAAGATCTGTCTGAGCCATGAAATAATATTTATCCTGCATGCCACTGACCAAGTTCATCAGCCTTTGATCTATTTCTCCACTGCAGATATTTTTTCTTTCTTTCTTTTCTTTTTTTTTTTTTTTTTTTAAGTTTTAATTCCTCCTGCCTAGAGGGTAACAAACAAGCTCTGAACTTGGTGGTGAATTCCAAGAAAATTCAGAAGAGTAAATATGCTCACAGGACTCTGAATCCCTTGGTCCTCATCCCAGATCTCCTCCATGACTTGCTTCCCAATCTTGAGCACAGGAATACAGCATCTCATTGGATCCCAAGTAATTGCCTCTCAAATCAAGATTGTCTTGTGTTAAGTATCCAAGAGCAGTTTGGCTAAATCTGGATCATGATACTATTGTTTTAAACATTTTAATATTGTATTTTATTTAATCCAGTATATAAAAAATATCTTCATGTAGTCAATACAAGTTGAGCATTCCTGATTCAAAAATGTGATATCTAAAACTCTGGAGTGCAGATATGATGCCATAGTGGAACATCCCACACCATCAAGTTTTGTTTCATGCACAAGATTATTAAAAACATTGTATAAAGTTAACTTTAGAGCTGGGCGCGGTAGCGCAAGCCTGTAATCCCAGTGACTTGGGAGGTTGAGGCAGGAGGATTGCAAGTTCAAAGTCAGCCTCAACAAAAGCGAGGTACTAAGCAACTCAGTGAGACCCTGTCTCTAAATAAAATACAAAATAGGGCTGGGGATGTGGCTCAGTGGTTGAGTGCTCCTGAATTTAATCCCCAGTATAAAAAAAAATGTTATCTTCAGACTATGTGGAGAAGGTGTATACAAAACATGAATGAAATTCATGTTTAGACTTGGTTCCTATCCCCAAGATATCTAATTATGCATATGCAAATATGAAAAAAATTAAGAAAACCCAAAACACTTCTGGTCTTAAGCATTTTGGATGAAGAATCCTATATCTGTACTGAAACTACTAATGAAAATATATTAATTACATATGCATGATAGTATTAATGATATGTTTTACAAGGTGGGTTTTTATTGAGCTAAATCTGTGAAATCTAGTGTATATTTTACACCTAAGGCACAGTTCAGGCACCTGATGTCTATCATATTGGCTAGCAGTTAAAGATAATGAATGGGGCTTTAGAGATTAGAACTACTTCCTGCCAGCAATCATGCAGCTAGAGCTCTTCAGACAAAATTCAAACACATCAGCCTGGCACATAGGCATATGAAGAACAGGATGCTATTTTATTTTTAGGCTCCTTCTGAAATATTTCTTATCTCAAGGAGGTGTTTTTGTTTTTCAGGTTCTTAAATGTGTTTCTTGATATTTTGGACATGGGAAAGTGGTATAGATAGGACCTTAGTGTAAACGAGATTCTTCAGCTAATAACTGCAGGCTCTGGTTGCTGGTATGTCCTGGACCACTTATCTCAAGAGCCAAGTGCCCCAAGGGATTGAAAAGAGCCTAAGGAATTCTTTTTCAAGCTCAGCAGACAGGACCTGTATAAAAGGCTAAGGTCCTGCAGAAACACATGTTGCTGTTCTTCTAGGAGTGATTAGACAGGTACCAGAGATTATTCGGAAGCTTTGTAAGAAGTTGTAAAACTCAAGAAATTGGAGCCAGACTACCTGGACTTACTCTACTTCACCCGCAAAGCTTTAGCTTTTACACTGGGCTAGGTACATTACAGCACTGACAGATGAGTCTCCAAAGTTGTCAGGGCTGCACCTTCTTTCACATGATGGTCCCAAGCATTAATCAGAATGCATGGCAAAAATGTTGGTAATTGAGGGCCGGAGACAGAAGTAGTGGAGCTGGATTCCCATTAATTCCCATTAAAGCTGGATTCCCATGTGACCTTGAAAAGTTGCCCTGGCACTCTGTGCTCTGATTTTTTTTTGTGGATGGTAATATGTATCTGATGGTAATATATATCCCATAGAATGGTTGGGAGGATAAATAAGAGAATCTTAATCACTTGGTATAGTACTGGCAAAAGAAGAGACACAGAGCAGATATGTCTGATATTATTTTTACTGTTGCTCCTACCATTTCTATTACATTAGTCACCAAATATCATCGTGTGCCTGCTCTATACCTGCAAATATTTCTGGCATATAGTAGGTTCTCAAAATGTGTTTTTATCAGTCTGACTATGCTAGGGTTTGGTACATATAACCAAGTGGATCAAGAGAGTTCTATCTTGCCCTTCAAGTTTGAGTTTTTTCTGTGGACTTAAAACAATGTCTTTGCCAAGCACTTTCCTGGGAGGTAAAACCTCGCAGGGATGAAGCAACAGACAGGTGCATTGTGGACTCTTGTATAGTTGGTCAGCTCCTCTCACTCTTAACTTCCTGCTTCCACTCCAGGTCACTAGCTGTGAATCTATGGCATGTGACTCCAGTGGCTCACCCATAACTTAGTCATGTTTGCCTGTGCCTGGGTAAACCCACTCTCCCACCTGTTTGGCCAAAACTAAGTTGCAGCTTTTCAAAAGGAACTGGAAAAGTGTTTTCTTGAGAGCCTTTGTAGCACCGAGCAGCAACATCACGGCAGCCCTGGTGACAAAGTGTACAAGAGCTGAGAAAATGGGGGACTCTCTGGACCTTTCCAAGTCCCTGAGGACCCGAAGCCAGGAAGTAGTGAAAAGCAGGAGCTTGGGAGCAGACCTTTCTATTTTCTTGAGAGGCATCTTCCCAGTGGTAATGATGCTGCTTCCTCAAGGGAAGAAGGGAGCAGGGAACATTGACTGTTAAAGCCAAGCAAGAAGAGGAAAAATATGGCCAAAAGCTCTGATGGTGAGTGGAGATTCTGACAGATAAGCACACACCACCAGAGAAAACTGGGGGGTACTTTGGAGACAACCTCTGACAAACTCACGGGTGAACACGCCTTGCCTTGGCAGTTTGGGATATCAATGTAAATCTGGTATCAAGAAACTCCCAGGCTGGTCATAGTGGCTGAGAGCTCATCGCCATAGAGTAGGATGAGGAGGAGGACGAGGAAGGTCCTTCCAGCAAAAGCAAACTAACAACAACAACAAAAAAATTCTTACTTTGAATTATATTCAGTCCTGGACCTTCTGCTGACTGCTGACTCCTGACCCAGTAATTTGTTCCCCTTCTTGTTGGCATCGATGCTGGTGAAGTCAGCAACCTAGAGGTGCCTTAAAAAAAGCAAAACAAAATTAAAAAGGAAATACCATAGAAGTTACAGCATGTAGCCTAAGATCTCTAAAACTCAGTCTAAAATTATCTTGGTTACTGTGGCTTATTGGTCACATAGACCCAGAGTTCCTTTTTTATTTTCTCCACCGTATTTTGGGTTTAAGACTGGACCCAGTCACCAAGACTCCAAGTGGAGACAAACTGGCAACACTGCTAACTCAGACAAAAATCTCCCTTCACTGCCGGAATCCGGGGAATCCTCATGTAGAGTTGAAGCAGAGTGTGTTTTGGTGTCAGACAAATCTGCTTCAAATCCTCACTCTGCTGCTTATTAGCAGTTTGACTTGGGTAAATTACTTAGGCCTCCCAGACGAAGTAGAGTGAGTTTAGCTAGTTGCTGCAATTTAGCTGGTGGTCAGGTTCTGTCATTAGACTTGTGTTGTAGTTCCGCCTTCACCCCTTACAACAGTGAGAACTCCAAAGCTTCAGCCCCAAGTGCACAGGACTGTTCCTGGGCCCGCTGGGATAGCACAGTCAGCATGCACACAGCCCAAGGATGTGGTAGGAGCTCTGAAGATGTTAGCTCTGATTATGCATCAGCAACACAGCTTGCATATAAGAAGTGTTTGTGAAACTTAGTACCTCTTTCTGTCTCCTGTCTATGCTCTACCCCAGTGTGGCCAACACCTGTGCTACAAAGTGCCTTTTTGTACTGAGTACTCTTCTGACTTTCTCACACACCAACTCAGGCCTGGCCCAAAAATCATACACCTAGAAGAAAAGGACATCAGTGATGATCTCCAAGGACGAGGAAACCAAAACTCTGAGAATGAACGATGCATCTAGAGCTGATGCTGCTGTGTCCGGGGCTGTGTCCAGGTTTAGTCAGCAACTCCTTCCTGCTGGCTGGGAAATCTGAAGGAACTGTGTCATGCTACTGTTGTTAAAACAAACCCCAAACCAAAGGGGGGGGGGGGAGAAAAAGCTTGTTCTGGAGTCTAAGGAGAAATAGTTGGAATCATTTATTTATTATAAAATAACTAGCCCCACATGCTATGAATTACTTTTAAGATTCTGAAATTAGGCAAGACTTAGTAATAGATCTCCTTCATTATCAACATCAATGGAAGGTTTATTATTTTAAATCGAGTTTTGTTTTGCTTTGAAAGTACTGTCTAGCATGCTCAGAATATTTACACCAGGAAACCCTGTGTTTCTCTCCATGACGGAGAGAGTTTATGTTAAACGTCTTTGGGAACCAGCGTCCACGCTGGTGGGTGAGACCAGAGTGAACAGGAACCAAATGACCTGCTCACCAGTTGTTTTTAAGGGCTTCTTGTCTGAATGGAACTTAGCTTTTTGGTAATTCTCTGGACTAAAACATGCCATGATCTTGATTTCACAGGGTTGTCAGTGACCTCCAAGGCAGGCACCACCATTCCTAGAAGCTGGGTCCTTCATGTCCTCTCTGACATGGGGCCAAGGATCTTCACACTCTCAGAACATGCTCATGACATTGAACTACCCAGTGCTGGAAAGAGTCTCTCTGGAGTTAGCTGCTTGGCAGAGCCAAGATGACTGACTGAAAATTCTGAGCCAGCTGGTTCTGGGTACAGTACTCCTGTCTCCTTCTATCTCTGGGGATCTCAAGGAGGCGCCCTGCATTGGATCTTGCTAAGTTCTGGTATCAAGGTTTAGTACTTCATTTTCCCAAATGAGAAGCATATATACTCATGATAAAATATTCAGACAGAGGGAAAGCTATTTTTCAAAAATGTCTAATGTTCCACTTGAATCCTGGTGATAACTACAGTTACCTTTTTGAGTATCCCTATAGACTTAAACCACACACACACACACACACACACACACACACAATTTAAGAAAAGTGAAGTTGTACTGTGTATCCTCTTTTGTAATTGTTCTTTTCTCCTGTCTGAGGGGGACTTTAACATGACAATATCTTTACTTTGAAGGACTTCCAGGAATGTCTTTGCTGTTGTTTTGACTGTTACCTCTTTAGGTTGTTTCTAGATTTTTTTTTTTAAATAAATAAAGCTATGATTGATGAACATCCTTGTGGATACATACATTCTTGTAATTTTTTTCCAGGTCAAAGGGCAACATAATTAAGCTTTACATATATTCCAAATTACCCTCTGGAATGGCTCTAGAAATTGCTACTGTCACCAACAATTTGTGGGAATCACAATCATATAATTTTTTTTTACTAATTATATTATAAAAGGGTGAAAAGAGCAGGTAATACCCACCAACAGAGCGATAAAGTTTTTCTCCAGCCTTAATTTTTCATTTGAATCTTCCTTAAATCCTTCTTCCAACTTAGAAATCTGGCATGACATGGTGGAATCAAGATAAGAAGAATTATCATAACATGAACAATGAATGTATAACG
The DNA here is from genome assembly GCA_025594165.1 of Tamias sibiricus. Classification (NCBI taxonomy): domain Eukaryota; kingdom Metazoa; phylum Chordata; class Mammalia; order Rodentia; family Sciuridae; genus Tamias; species Tamias sibiricus. The sequence goes on from CM046669.1 coordinate 70,484,072, forward strand.
CCTCACCATAGATGGAAAGAAATGGAAAATACTATCAGGGTGTAAAAGACAAAACAAATGGAAATATGCCAACAAAAGCAATGAGAGATATTACATATAAGTAAAAAGCTCTTTGGCCTTGTTTTGTTTTAAAATTATTCTCTGAAGGCAGGAACTTCATCAAAGCACTAACATTGATAGGTTTAATTATCATTTTAAAAGCCATATCTTGTAGGGTCTGGATGATACAATAATAATCAAGTTAGCTTTCCATAATACAATTTTCTAATGTACTACACATACTTAGCCTTGTGGACAATACCAGAAAATTCTTTTGGGAGTCTTAACAATGATCAGAAAAAAAAAAAAAAAAAGATTCTAGAAATAGAAGGATTTAGTTGATGGATGAGAAGAATAATAATGAAGTAGTTTATTTTCTTAAAATTAAGTTCAAAAGAGGTCTGTTTATTCTTTTCTTATGTGCACAAGAAGTTTTTGATAAGAGTAAATAAAAATGATACCTGAGATTTGTGTACTGTTTTAGTTTCCCAAACCATCTTCACATGATTCAAGAAAAATATTAAAGAACAGTGCCTGTGGGTGTCTCCAGATATTTAGATAGGTAGAAAAATGCCATTTGTGTGATAAAGGAATTGGGACCTCCTTTTAGGGACAAAGCTGCTGGACCTTGTGGGATCTTTCAGAGCCTAAGTGTATCCAGTGATAGAGGCGATGACTTTGTGTCCTTTGAAAGTGTCATGAGGAGAGTGCAGAGGTGTTTTCCCACTGATGAAAGCTTTTTCAGATCTCGAGGGGGGACCCTATCATGAGACATTCCTTACTCCTTGAATGTAGACACTTCTTGGGCTTAATTCCCTGAATACTAACACCTGTATGAGAGACACCTGATGTATCAGGGCAGGTTTGTGAAGATGATAGTCTGTTTCTCCCCATGACACAAATTTCAGAGAAATTGCCACGTACATTCTGTCCTTATCAGGATAGGCGAAGTGCAAGTTGAAGGCCATTTCAGTGTTTTATAGACTCTTCCCTCTGAGTCTCCACTTCTGCTTTCCTTTGCTGTACATGAGGCCATCCTATGAATCAGAGGTCAGGTCACTCGGTGCCAGACACCCACCATTCCATCACATACTCTCCTTGATCCCTTCACCTCAAAATCCATTGCTCACCCCTCTCACTTCATATTTCTAGAAGCCAATTCCAGGGATCCACAGCAAGTTCATTTGCACAGCCACATCAACAAATATTTATTAATCCTCACTACTTGCTAGGCACTGTGCAGAGCTCTAGGGACAGTCTCTTCTCTAAAGACAATCTAGTCAGTGAAACAAGCACATGTGCAAATAATTATAAGTAGACTTGAGCTGACTGGTCAGGTTTATATCATATGGGTGCCCCATTCCTAATGATCATTGGTTCCAACTTTTCCTGATGAGAAATACTATCTATACCTCCCTATACTACAACTAGCTGAAAAGTTTGAACTTTATCTTGTAGTGATAGGCAGGTGAATGGCAGGTCAGATTTTAGTCATCCATCTCTCTGGTGATGTGTGTCACGAAGTTATAAGGGGTTGAAGTCTTTAGCTCCCCCCCCCCCCGTACCCGGGATGAACCTCTTTTGTCCAGCAAAAGAGGCCAGAGAGGCTTACCCCAACAAAGAGACTAGATTGGGAAAGCAAAGGCCACCAATATTCCCTTCCCACCGCCTTTAGAAGGCCCAGGAACATACCAGGGAGTCCAGTCAGTGGGCGCTGGAACTCGGTTTATTGAGGAAGTTGGACGATCTTATAGAGGACATGGGCCAATCAGCAGAAAGATCATAGGGACACATAAGGAGCATGGGCAGATGCCATTGGCAGTGCCATTGGCCTATCCTTGGGGTGGTTTCAGTTCTCACAGACACACCCCCTGCTTAGCCTAGGTCCTGTAACAGGGTGTGGTAATGGGGCAAGCAGCCAGAAAGCCAGAGCTTTTCCATCCCCTTAGCAGACAGTGTAAGGTCCTGACAATGTGTAATGGATGGGTTTAAGGAGGACCAAAGTGGGTGTAGGACGGTGCATTTGGAGTCTGTTGTACAAATTCTCTTGGGATATGATGTGCATCTAAGCTAGGGTGTGGTCATCAAGAAGGCACCAAGACTTGAGATCTACTTAGGAGCTGAGTCAAAGCTATTGGTGGCTGGTTAGCAGTGTGGGGTGGGATGAAGAGTAACGTTTACCTGCAAACAGGTAATGAAAACTGGGGAATCCAGTGACAGCTCTTGAGACGAAGCATATGAAGGAGCACAAATCAAGGGGAAATTTTAGACATGCTAAATCCAGCATGTTAATCAATACTGAAATAAAAATATCCCAGGGCAGTTGTATAGATGAGTCTGAAGTTGAGGGAGTAAGATGTGGAAGAAAACTGTGAAATTACGCATGCTTTGTGTGATAGTGACCCTCAAAGTTATGAGATGAGATGAGCTCAGCCAAGAAGAGTGAAGACAAGGGCCAGCAAACCCTAGAGAGAGACATCATGCCCAGGGATTGGGGGAAAGAGGCACCCACAGAGGAGGAGGAGGCGAAGAACCCAAGCTCAGAAGGTGCTGCACCCCATAAAGGGCCACAGAAAGCATTTTCAACAGCAGGGAGAGTATCAAATGAGGCTCATTCAGTAATATGAAGACTCATTAGCATGAGGTACGCCAATGTCCTTAGGAAAAGGAGGAGCCTCTGGGACAGGAGACAGTGAGTGAGAAGGTGTGGCTTGAGGAGTGAGTGAAATAGTGCATGGAGTGAGATGGAAGTGCAGAACTGTCCTTTTGGGAAGCCATCAAGAAAGAACAAGACAGTATTTTCTAGAGGATCATATGGAAACTATTTGAACAAATTTATGGACCATGGATAAACTCAGGGAGGTTGGAAAATGGGAGAGAGAAGGAGAAATAAAGAAGGGTTAAACCCATCCAGGAAGGATGGGGTCCAGGGCCTGGGGGTTGTTCACCTTTGATTAGGAGGAAGCAAGCCTCATTTTCTGTTGCTGGAAGTAGGCCATGTGTGGATGTGGGTGAGTTCACAGAGAGATAGCCAGAAACCAAGGGAGCTCACACCCATAGGCCTCAGTTTCCCCTAAAGTGGGAGGCCATGGCCAGTATGAAAGGGACCACGAGTGTGTCCTCAGAATGTGGACACACACACAGGATCTCAACTCAAAGGAAGGGCATTTCAACTCCAGAGAATTTGAAAAGAGTAGATGATTTGGAGTAACTCCTATGGGCATTGAGAACAGAGATGAACAGGGACAAATTGTGTTCTGGGTCTAGCGTGCATTCTGGAAGCTGGAGACCAGGGTCTGTGCTCCAGGCTAGTGCCCAGAGCCTCCTCCCCAAGCACCACAGAGGGACAGTGGATGTTTCTTCTACTCCAAGGCTGGAGGCTGCAGACAGGCATAGAGGGGCAAGGAAATTCGGATTCCTTGTGAAGACTGGTGTGCAAAGAGAGTGGGAGAACAAAACATGACGCTGGGCATTCTTGCCACTAAGGCACTTGCTCATCAATCATATCATGGGGTTAGAGTATAAATAATCAGCAAGTCCATGTTTATTTCTGTTTTGTTCATGCTAGTCAGGGTGAGTTAGAATTCATTCTCATAGAATGTTAAAATCAGAAAATAAAAAAGAACCTGCAAATCTTGTCCTCTACCCTCTCCTTAAAGATCTGCATTAAGGGACATTCCTTGCCCTCCTTTGTAATACATTCCAGCGTCTCACAATCCTCAAGGAATTTTCATCCTAATGTCAGTCTTCAAAAGAACAACATTAAGAAATTATAGAGTTCAAAAAGAAAAAGAGAAAGAGAAGGGTTCATTTCTTTTTTTCTTTTCTTTTCTTTTTTTTTTTTTTTTTTTTTCTTCACTGCTTCAAAATTTTCCCTGGGCTTCCAATTGGACATGCTGTTCTCTACTGCCTGGAGGCACGTCAGAAAACCATTAAGCAGTTTTGATGTACCCGGTTTAATGTCGATTATGTTTCTCCTCAGACCCAGTTCCTTTCTAGAGGCCAACATACGCAGCCTTCTTTCATGGTATGCATGTCTTTGCACACAAATCCATGTAAATATGTGGTAGAGTATGTATATATTCCACATGCTTGTTAACTTTTATCTTTATAAAATTATTCAAAAACTCTTAGAAGATGAATGTCACTAAAATCAAGTTTCCATAAGCAAAGTCAGCGCTGCTAATGATGAGTACAGATATATGAGTCAATGCGAGTGACCACATTTCTGTAATGATAATTTAATTTTATGATTTCATGGCAGTTACTGTTATTCTCTGCTTAAATCTAGGAAGATGTTGAGAATCGTTTAATCTTCACAGCACTTTCAGTCCCTCTCAAAAATGTCATTCTACCCAAGTCAAAATAGTGTGTTTCAGATTTAGGGGGAAAATACAAAGATTTGTGGTAGAGTTTTTTCTTTGGGTGCCTCCAGTGAATCATATGTTTTGCTTCTGCTTGTTCTGATCAACATGTGAAAAACTATGCATCTTTTGAGAACTGTGTTATTATTGGTTCTAGTCATTGAACCTTGGCTTCCCTTTCATCCCTGTGATATTAAAACTAAGAATGTGCTTTACTCTGTATAAATACAGAATAAGAGAATAGTTCCCTCTATGTACCAGGGATGCAAAAACTCCAGAGAAAGTCATGGCTCCTGCCAATTTGTCCTGGGTCAGGGCATATATCAATGATTCATACAGTTCCAAAGCCATCTGACATGTTTAAAGTGGAAATTTTCTATAGTTCACTGTGATTTCTTTTGTCATCTATATTCTACTTTCCACTCCTTATTACTAAAAGAACCAAGTAGGAATTTAGATAATTGAATTTTATCTCCATCAAACCAGGTCGAATTCTTGGACCTTATAATAGATAAAATTATTTAATATGAATATTTTTTGGGGAAGGGGTACCAGGGATTGAACTCAGGGGCACTCAACCACTGAGCTACATCCCAAGCCATATTTTGTATTTTATTTAGAGACAGGGTCTCACTGAGTTGTTTCCTGCCTCACTTTTGCTGAGGCTGGATTTGAACTTGTGATCCTCCTGCCTCAGCCTCCTGAGCCACTGGGGTTATAGGCGTGCACCACGGCACCCAGTCTGAAATTGTTATTTGCTTGGTTCCCAAAAGTACCAAGGAAGGCCCAGGGTCCGGCTTGTTTGCTTATTTAGAATTCAGTGAGCATAGTTTCTCCTTGTGGCCTAAAGATTGCATAGAAACTCAATCCAACAACTCAACTGGGGTGCCAGGTCAGCTTCAGCATCAGCCACTCATTCATTTACTGCATAGATCTTGAGCACCTGCTGTGCTTGAGATGAAAAAAACTCTTGCCCTTTGGCTTCATCTCATCTTTCAACTCTTGAGTTGTCAAGGTTGAAGTTCACATACCCTTAAATCTAAGAAGATAATGGAATTCATTTATCTTCACAACACTCATTTACTAAGAACCAACTTAGTAAATCATGTGTGGGGTCTGCTATACGACACACTAGGCACGCAAAACCCCATCATGTCCTCTACCCTAAAGGAGCTTACACCAAACGAAGAGCACCCTTTTTTCTCAGCCACTTTCTTATTTCTTTTCTCTTTAAAAGGGAAATAATTCATCCTCATCTACTTGGTGGCCAATGTAATTTTGCTTTTGTCTTTTTATCTTGACACCTTATCACCCATCTCTAAGAGCGGAGAAAGTTCTTAAAGGAATTCAATGATTTAGTTTTTGATTTGGACTAGCAAGAATACATATTTGATGACTAAGTTTGGATCTGGGACTAAAATGCTCATTTTGAAGACTGCACTAACATGACTCATTATTAGATTAAGCCGATTCTAATTAGATCAGCCATCTCTTGACATAAAGAAGAAAAATCTATTTTCTTTATAATGTGGCAATTTCTAGGAAACTGGCCCCACCATTCTAAATTAAAAACAGGTTTTCACAAGTTGGATTCATGCCTTCTTGAGCCCTTAGTATTATATTTGGTCTGTTTAGTTAGTTAAATAATGGTAACAAAAGAAGACAGAATAGATTATATTAAATAAAGGGAAATTTAAGAGAATAATTATGGCATTAGGCAGGGCCAGAGGTGAGGGTTGTAAGTAATAAGAGATCTTATTTTTAAACAAAGTGCTACGTCTCCATTTGGCATGATCCTTCCTGGGTAAGTGGAATATTTTATCCCATTCCCAAAAGCAAGAGAAAGTGAATTCTGCAGAGTGTTGGGTGAGACATTTATAGGTTCTAAAATATCTTGTATGAATTTGCTTAACTTCTTATTTTAAATGAAGGCATTAAAATTCCAATGAAATAAAATATTACAATAAGGAACCAGGTGTAGGTACGAACAAGTTTAGAAATTCATTTCTATGAGCCCAATGCATGAATAGTCCACCTGATTATTCAGTGGACATCTTATAGGGAAAAAACAATCATGGAAAAGAATCTTCAGGCAAATTAGTCCTAGGAAGTTTTTATTTTATTTAAAAGACATGAAAAAAAAAAAAATGGAACTCCTTTGGCAATGCTTGGCAGGAGCTGCTTCCAATAATGAGTGAAATGGTTGCTCACTAGAGAGCTGGTTTATGCTGGGTGTGGTAGCACATGCCAGTAATCCCAGCAACTCAGGAGGCCAACACAAAAAGGATCACAAGTTCAAGGCCAGCCTCAGCAACTTAGTGAGAACCTGTCTCAAAATTTAAAAAAGGGCTGAAGGTGTAGCTCAGTGGTAAAGTGTCCCTGGATTCAATCCCCAGTACCAGATAAATGAACAAACAAAAAAACTAGAGAGCTAGTTTGTGACCCGAACTTCTTTCTACTCAATGTTTTCTAGTTAAGCGGACTTTTATAGCCCATCCCTACATTTTATCTTTCCTAACCCTCTTCTCCAACTCAAAGACTCAGGCTAGTAAGATACAGTGATCAGTTTTGTGCTAACTTATTCTATGACTCCTTGACATCAGATCTCTTAGGTCAGCTAAGGAGACATTTGTCAATAGTGATGTATAACCTAGCACTGGTTTCCTGATTAGGTATCAAGATTTATTTTATATATATAATATATAAATAAATATAAATAAGATGTTAGTGGCTCTAACATCTCCAGGATGTGCGAAATTGGAATTTCAAATGATCTCATTCATCATTCAGGAGAAAATGGTAACCAAAGCACTAAACTGTAAAATGTCCATGAGCCTACACCTAGTTTAAAACAACACTGAATCTAGAATGCAGATCTCTAAGGGTATTTGTTGGTTTGTTTCCTTGGGCTATATTTGGCTGGACTGAACTTGCATACATTCTTGGTGCATATATTGTGATATCACTACTGATTATGAATCAGAGAAGTGTGTTTTTGTCTATAGCTTCCTCTGGGCTCCTTTCAGAGCAAATCAAGCCAGTTTTTTTTATTCTCTCCTCATTTCTCAGACTGATGAGTTTGTGGAAATCTCTATCTGAAATGAATTCTTCTTTCATCCCAAATCCTCTGTTTTAGTCACCTTTTCACCATTGTGACCCAAACACCTGACATGAACAATTTAGAGGAGGGAAAGTTTACTTTGGCTCATGGTTTCAGAGGTTCAGTAAGTATGGAGTCGGCTGACTCTGGAACTGAGGTGGGGGAGAACATCATGGCAGAAGGGCATGGTGGGGGAAAGCAGCTCAGGACATGGTAAGCAGGAAGTTGGGAGAGGTCTGCTCAACAGGAGCAAAATATAACCCCCAAAGTCACATCCCCAGTGACCTACTTCCTCCAGCCACACCTCACTTGCCTGTAGTCACAACCCAGCTAATCTGCATCATCTACCTGCCCTCCTCTTTCAGCCATTTCCTACCTCAACCAGGTCAAATAATTTCTCTCTTTTCTGGACTTTTATTATGTCTTTCCTTGTCTTCTTTGTGGGATCTTAGAATTGTTGAAACACATTTTTCTCTCTTGTACTTGGATGGGAAGTTCCCTGAAGGCAGGATTTATATCGCAGTCATCACAGAATCCCCCATATACCTCGTTCATTCCCTTCACTTTCTCACTAGGGGCAGTCAATAGTTGATAGGTGAAGCAATGGGGACCCAGAGTGAAGGAAGATGCTCACTCTCTCTGTTTGGGCGACCATTTCCTCAGGACCTTGTACACTAGATGAACTTGATGGCTTAAAAAGATAGCTTCCTTTAGTCAACAGATGTGCTAGAGGAACCTAACATGTTAGGTTACACATGTGCTATAACTCCTTCAGAAATGAACTGAGACAAATGTTTTTTAGTGAGACTTTTTGTAGGCTGCACCTGCCATTTGTGGAAAGAACATTTTTGTTTAAGTAGTTTTATCCTTAAAAAATTAGATATTACCTCAGTGTCCAGTGGTATAGTAATTTTTTTTTTTTTTTTTGGTGGGAGAGAGCTTTGTTTCTTAATTAGGAATAGAAAATATAATTTCACTTCTTTTACTTGAAGGAAGAAGCTTTGCATTCTTTTCTTATTGGTTAAAAAAAAATCTCTTTTTTCCTACAAAACATGAATTAGTTTTGCTTTTTGGGCCCAAATGCCAAATATCGACCATGCACCACTTCTATCAATAGATCTAAATAAATTTCTTGCAGAAGCAGGAAACACTCAACCCAATTGAGCTGACTGGTTTTACCAAAGGGATGTTAGAGCCAACTCCGGTCCTGCACCTCAGGTGAACTTGAACTTGCATTGATCTGGAGTAGTTCCTTCACTTCTTGGGCATAAAACTTGCCTCTCTTTGCCATGTGCTTCCCACTGGCATGTGGCTTAGGAGTTTACAAGTGGCTGATTACCATACATACAAAGAAATTGAATAACACAACAGGGAGAGAGCAGCAAGGGAGATCTTTCCTCTCTGGGAAGTTCAGGTGAAAGCCAACATTCCAACCACTGTGGCTGCACAAGGTCCAACAGCATTTTCCACAGCATTGAGGTTTTGAACTCAGTATGTTGGATGAATTATAAATCACCATCTGTATCCTGCCAGTCCGCATAACCCCAATTGCTGTAGCAGTTCTCAGTTTTCTCCTGGATTTTTTTTTTTTTTTTTTTTTTTTTTTTTTTTTTTTTTTAGCAATTGCATAGTGTAGTAAGCACAGATGTACTGCTTTCTCCATTTGGGGGGCATGTAAATGTTCATTTGTTCATTCACTTATTCAATCAATAAATATATGCTGAGAGCATAGACCTTGGGAAGTGTTGCAGGTGCTAGGGACACAGGATCTTGTCTTTGAGGTTTTTACATAAGGAAGAAATGACACAATATACAATAAATTATGAATGAATAATATAAATGTTATTAATTTGTCTTCATAACTAATATAAACAAAGTAAAACAAGATGACTTGAGAGTGACCTGTGGTGGGGAGATGATTAATTTACCATAAAATGTCTCTTAAGGAGATATGTTCAGGATTAAGTCCATGTGAAGGTGGGAGGGGCCGTGAGCTCTTGCTGGTAATGGATTTTGGAAGGCCAAGAATTGTTGCCGCCTGAAGCGATGGCTGCTTGGAGCAACGAAGCCGCGGGAAGAAGTTCAGAGGCGAACTGGAAACAAACAGGCTTTTTATTTTGATAACTTCTCTCTCTGGCTCTAACAACGACTTTAACATGTACCACACACCACCAAAAACCCACACACCAAATGGCGCCGACCCAATCAGCAATCTCGGCCCAAGTCTCTCGAGATCTCGGTCCAAGTCTCATGAGACTATGGAAGGCGGCAATGCCCAAACATCTCTATGGCCCGTAGTCAACCGCAATCTTAGCCATCTCCCCAAACAGGGCTCCTGCAAAGAATGGAAACCACTGGAAGCCACAGGAACAATTAGAAGACTTCTTAGAATGGTCAGGTGAGGGGGTTTGGTTTAAAGAAGAAAAAGTGGAAATGATCGACAAAGACAAATGTAGAAAGCTTGATTTTTCTTTTTAAAAAAAATTTCCAGAGGATATTTCCACAAGGAATTGAGAGTTGCCAAATTTTAAAAATTCTATAATGGATCTTTATCTCTGATAGATGGGCTATCCTCTGCCCCCCCCCCCCCAGAGTTTTCCACATCCTGAGAGAAGCAACCTTGTTTCATTCTCGGGACAGGATGTTTCTTTCCCGGGCAGGATGTTTCTTCCCCAGGCAGGATGTTTCTTTTCCCTGAGCAAGAGCCAACAGGCTTAAAGTTCGCCCTGTTCTATGGGAAAAGAGCCAATGGTGTTGGGGTTGCTCTGGTGCACCTCCCACCAGAAATCCCTATATAGGGCCCTGTTCAAGAGACTCAGAAAAGACAGACACACACGGACACAGATGCACACATCAGCTCATCCCTGCTGAGAGGAGGAAGCCACTCAGACACATCAGCTTAATCCTGCGGAGAGGAGGAAGCCACTGCAACAGCTCCAGACCCATCGCCTCCACGGCAGCTGCCCCAGCCGGCAGCTCCAGATCCATCGCCTTCAGCCCGATGGCCGCTCCCAGCTGACAGCTCCAGCCTCCAGCCAGACAGCAGCTGCTTTAGCTGATAGCTCCAGAGATCCTAGCCAGTGCAACCAAGCACCCACCTTCTGTCCAGAGCTTGCACACTCCCTTCTCCCTGACTCCCCTCTCCCACCAGAGCTTGCATACTCCCTTTTCCCTGATTCCCCTCTCCCAGCACCTCTTCGACCTTCAACCAGAGCACCTCTTCTCCGGTTTTGCTACCAGCCACAAAGGCTGATGAATAAATCTCTTGGCTGTACGGCTGTCCCCAGTGTGATGTTTTGCCCTTCAATCTCCAACACATTATTGAATTTATTACTAATTTTTCAAGTGTAGTACACGACATTACTGATGTGTAGAAATTTCTCAATTTTGTCTTTTAGAAATTCCATTCACCACCTACCAATCCCATGTTTAACTGCAGATCACCTTCTCAGATGATATTGGAAGGATGAAGAAAAGTTGGGTCTGACTGAACAGATCCAATCTCAGAAGGTCCAATATTGTTTGACTCTGTTTATGGAATATTCTCCAAGTGACATAATTGCAGAGATAAAGGAGAGATCAGTAGTAGCCAGGGATCAGGAAACCAGAGGGGAAGGTATAACTGCAAAAGACTCCGTGAGTGCTCCTTTGCATGATGAAGTGGTTATGTGCCTTGACTGGGGTGATAAAATCTGATCTAATCACACACACACACACACACACACACACACACACACACACACACACAGATGGCATGTAAAATTCGTGAAATCCAAATAAGGTTTTGATGATGAACTATGGTTACATAAGATAGCATCAAGTGTCAGCATCAGGGAAGAGGACGTGGGAACTCTAAGTGTATTTTGTAACTTTGCATGAGCCTAGAATTATCTCCAAAATATTTCAAAATGCAAAAATATAAAATCAAAATGAGGGCTGGGGTTGTGGCTCAGCGGTAGAGCATTTGCCTAGAATGTGCGAGGCCCTGGGTTTGATCCTCAGCACCACATAAAAATAAATAAATAAAATAAAGGTATTGTGTCCAATTACAACTCTAAAAAATAAATAAATAAAAATGAGTAAGTAATAACATGAATGTCTATAAAATGCAGTTGTCTATCATCTTTATTGTCAAAGTTTAGCACAAACATGCTCAATGAATGATGAGCATGCATTCTGAGGAATGCAGCAGTTGGTGGTCTTGTGTGAACATCACAGAGTGTACTTATGCAAACTGAGGTGACTATGGTGCATTAGACAATGCCATCTGAAGGAGCCGCCATCAGTCATAGGTGTGCCCGACACTGACTGAACTGTCCTTCTGCAGTGCATGAGTACATACAAAAGAGCCATTATTTAAAAACAATTCGGGACTAGAGTTTTCTTACTTCACAAGAATACCCAGGTAGACTTTTGGGTGGCTGTAAAATGAGAACCAATTTAAAATTAAAATGCTTTATCCAGATAGTTTCAAAAGCAAAGTTATAAAATTCTGCCTTTAAAAAAAAAAAACAGCAAAACAGCATACTTAATCTAGGCTAGACAAATTTGTAAAGACAGAAAGTAGATTAGAGAGATTAGAGGTTATCAGGGCTCAGGGAGGGGAGAACAGAGGAAGTTTTCTTAGTGGACACAGAATTTCTGCTTGTGGTGATGAAAAATATTTGGAAATAAGGGTGATGGCTGCACAACATCTGAATGATATTAAATGCTGTTGAACTGGAGACTTAAAATGGATAAAATAGCAAAATTTATATTATATATATTTTACAGAATAAAAAGAATGAACCCCTCAATTAAAAAAAAAAAAGAACATTTACTTTGATCTATGGGTGCTTATGAATATGATTTGTAGAGAATGGGATGAAAGTCCAGAAGTCAGAATATCTAGACCCACACAGGTCTGAAATGGTTTTGGATTTAAAAAATATGATATTTCAATTCCTGAACATGGATGAGCTACCTAGGGAGGGGAGGAAAAGAGAGAAACAAAGAAAACAGATTGAATCCTTTACATCAATGCTTCATTAGAATTTGATAGGGAGAAGCCAGCCAAGGAGCGTGGGAAGGGATAGCCAGTGAGACAGGAGAAGGACACGGAGGGCAAGTGGCCCTGGAAGCCAGGAGCGTGGCCATGTCTAGAGGGCTGAGGGGTTGAGCGCCTTTGGGAGGCTGGAGGTGGGAGGAACTGAGCACAGAGAGGGATGTGGCAGCACAGAGATCCTCGGTGACAGGACTGGTGCTGTCCCACTATCCCCTTTCCTGTTTGTGGTGGGACAAGCACAGACAGCTGTGAGTTGAGGAGGGCACAGAATCAAGGTCGCAAGGCTGGCCATTCTTGGCACACCTTTAGAAATGGGGAGGCAAAGTTGATAAGGAGAAATATAAGGTCAAGGAAGTAGTTGTTTAAAGGTGAAAGATACTGGAGCATGCTTGTACTCCATGGGAATGTTCTAGAAGAGAGGGAAGGAGAGAGAAGTGGATGAGCCAAAATACATGATGCTCACTCAAAGGCACCCACGAATCACCCTGTCACCTGCTCCTTTCCTCCTGGGTGCACATCAGCAAGATCCTGGGCTTCAGATCCTCACAAAAACTCACAACCTTATGTCCCCTTCCCTGTCCAGGGATGCCATTTCCTCCAGGAGGGTCAACATTCTCTCCTCTTCAGGCTGTGACCTCCATTCTCCTCCTTCCAAAGTCTTGAATCTTTAAAAATAATCTTGTTAACTGTCCTCTGCCATGGAAAACCCCCAACCCTCTTGATCCAAAGCTCTGCTGACTTCCCTGGGATGTGGAGAGAGATATTCTCTTTGATTCTGGAGTAAAGATCCTACCGAGGGCAGTGGAAGTCAACAGAATAAACATTCCATCAATTCATTCTCTCCCTTAATTTTTTAATGCCTCTAAAGTCACTGTTTTGTAACTAATTTTATAACTTACATATTATTACTTAATTCTAGTATGAACATTTTCCTACGTCCTTAAATATTTTTTTACTCAATGGTCATTAATGGCTACAGAGTATTTTATGTTTTGGACATACCATAACTTGTCTCACCATCATATTGTTGGATAGTTTCAAATGAACTTTCAAATTTTCCACCATGCTAAATGAAATGACCCTGTTCATTAATCTCTTTGTGTATCTCTGACCATACTGTTAAGACCATTTCCTAGAAGCTGAATTTTGGGGGTTAGAGGATAAGAACATTTTAAGTATTCACAAAAGTATTGTCAATAGAATGTAAATTGTATGCTGGTTAATTTACTTGGGTACTTCTGTTTTGTCCATCCTGTTATTAAAATCGTTTTGCCTTCCCTGGGGTTTTCAGCCTGGACTTTTGGATTAGGAAAAGGAGCAAAGAATTGGCAAAGTTAAAAGCTTGTGGCTTTGACATTCCAGCCAGACTTGAACGTGGTTTAGACTGTGACCATCCTTTCCTCCCATGGAAGGAAAAGAAAGATTATGAGATTTCTTGCACATATGGATAACATTTCCCTTGAAATACTCAGGGGCTAACAAAACAAAAATAAGTGTACTTGGGAAGGTGTCTGGAGGTTTTGTGGGGATTAAAATGACTGGAGATGGTCTTAGAAAGTATCTGCACAGCGTTAAGTAACACATCAAGAATGATCAACACGGATGCATCTCCAGGTCTGGAATCATAAGTACTAGAATGGTGACAGACTGCTGACAAGTTCACAGAACCCTCTTGTGACCCATGCTGGGCTACAGCAGGGCTGGTCTATGGGGACAGAGCCACTGGCGGAGAGCTAGACAGAATCACATGGCCTTGTTAAAGGGAGGCCAGAGAGCAAGTGAGGCAAGTGATTCAGAATTCAGGATAACACTCAGAGCAGTGCACCCCTCCAAATTCCATTGCTTTCTCTTCTCCAGTCAATACAATCATGGTGACATTGGCTAGAAGGGGGAAACCTGGTGGAAATCCTAAGCCTTATGATCCAAGCTTTTGTCTATAGGAAAGGAGGTTGCACTGACGTTTTGTTCACTTTCCCATTAGTCTCTTCTGCCTCCAGCCTTCCCCAGGGAGTTTCATTTGCCTGAACCTGGTGAATGCACTTCACCAATTATTTTTGTTGGACCTTTACTACTGCCTCCACCAGAAAATGTTTCTGGTTGTTAGATATTTTCATAGAGTTGTAAAAGCAAAGCAAAATATAGCAAAACCAACTCCTCCTCTGCTCCACACACCTGCCCATGTTCACTTCACTGTTCTTCAGAAGCCCAGCACATTCCAGTCAGCCATGCCACCAGGCTGCACGTTTGAGGTGAGGTTTCTTGAGTCAGAGTTGTTTTGGGAATTAAACAAGTTAATATATAAGATGCTTAACATTATCTTGGTTTATGGTAAGTGTTGGCTTCAATGCAAGCTCCACTAGGGCAGGGGTTGCATTTTGCTGTTGTTCATTGAACAATAGCAGTGACTGGGACATAGTATGTGCTCAATAAGTGTATGTTATAGTTTGGATCTGGAATGTCCTCCAAAAAGCTCATGTGTTAGGCAAAACAGCACTGTTGAGAGGTGAAATGATTGTATCAGGAGGGATGAAACCTCAACAGTGAATTAATCCCTTTGATGGATTAATAATTTGAATGGACTACTGGCTGGTAACTGTAGACAGGTGGGGCATGGCTGGAGGAATAGGTCACTGGAGCCGTGACCTTCGGACTATATCTGTCCCTAGCTCCTTTCTATTTCTGCTTCCTGGCTGGCATGAGCTGAGCAGCATTACTCTGTCATGCCCTTCCACCGTGATGTTTCTGCAATGGAGTCTGCAGACCATGGACTGAGACCTCTGAAACTATGAATCAAAATTAATCATTCCTCCTCTAAGTTGTTCTTGTCAAATATTCTTGTCAGATATTTTGGTCACAGTGACAAAAAGCTCACTAACAGTATCTGTGGCTTAGTTGTGTGATTTTAGCTGTTATTGGTGGGCCTGGAGGAGCATGCTTGGTAGCAATATTAACCATGACAAATATTTATTGAGTGCTCCCTATACACAAAGCACCATGCCAAGAGCTTTATGTTTTTTATCTTCTTTATTCCTCATAACAACCCTATGAGATTGTTATTACTGTTATACCCCCTGTATAAATGTGCAAAATGAGGGCAGGAGAGATTAATTAAGCAACTTGCCCAAATCCACACAACTAGTAAGTTAACCACCTGGATTAAAACTTGGGCAGTCCAGGTTGAGGACCATATCAGGAAATAAGGTACTATTATTTTCTGTTCTGAAAATCAGTATGCAAAAGATTAAGATGTTGTGGAAATGTAGAGTGTCTTGAAAGACTAGCATATAAGTTAGGAAGATATTGGCCATCTCTGTCTAGGTGGTTGGGGGGATGTAAACCACTTGACCTCTGCTAGGAATGAGGCCATTTGTGTGGGGACTATGTCTGCTGAGATGAGCTCCCTACTTGCATTTAAAAAAACCATAGCATATCTGCTTTTACTCTCTCTGACCACATCTCTTTCTCCATAACATGCATGTGTGCCTATAGAGTTATGTTCACATTTAGGTGTGTCTGAATATATGTATGTTTCACCATTTGAAACTAAGTTGCAGATGTTATGATCTTTCACCCCTAAATACTTCAGCACATGTCTCCCAAGAGTAAGGACATTTGTATACACAATCACACTACCATTATTGCCTCAAGAAATTTAACACTGAATCAATAATATGATCTATCTACAGTATACACTTGATATCTCTTCTAAAATCCAAGGCCCAAAAAAAGACCACAGATTGTGTTTATTTGCCATGTCTCTTTATTTTCCTTTAATCTAGAAAATCCTCTTGAATTTCTTTTACTTTCATGACATGGACAAGTTTGAAGAATCCAGGTCAGTTGGTTTGTAGAATGGCATGCAATTTGGATATGTCTGACTCTTTTCTTCTCGATTAGATTCAGCTTATGTATGTTGTGAGAAGAGTATCTCATGGGTAATGTTAAATACCCCTCAGTGTATCAAATCAGAAAGTGCATGAAATGTGTTCCATTATTTGATTTAAGTTTAGCCACTTTTCCAACAGATTTCTCCATGGTGAAGACGCCACTTTCTCCTCTTTAAATAATTATTTGGGGTTAGCTTTTTGAGACCCTGTGACTATATTCTCCCCAACAGTTTTCATAAGTGATTTTTCTATCCATGGGTCATCCTCTTCTGGGTTGTTTATTAAATTTGTAATTGCATAATACTTCACTTACATTTTACTTTTTGAGGAAGGATCATTTGGGAGTAAAGTTCGCATATGTCCTAGAGTAGACCTCTTCTCTCCCTACCTGGGCATCCTTAAATATTTTATGGAAAATGGAGCTGAGATCTTAAAAAAAAAAATCCACTGGAATCTCAAACCACTTTCACAGTAGTTTTGTAACCAAATGAATAAACTCCATCCAGAATTTCATGCCTTTTCAGTACAGAAACACATTCTTAGGTATCTATTTTTTTTTAAATTATTTGTAGAAAAATCGATACAAGAAGGTGCTGGTGATCAAAGAAGGCATCTGCTCTAGTGTAAACATATTATTCGAACTTGTCTTTGCATACCATTGAGAGTTAAATGTTAGTAACTGCAGATAAGGTAAAACCAGGCACAGAATCATATCAGATCATTTGGTAAAATATACTCTCTGTCTTCATTGTGTCATGTTTTAATAAAAACATGTGATTTCAGATGGCAGAATTGCTCTTTAATACTGTTGAATGAGAAAAAAAAGAGAGAAGGTGAAAAATCTACTTATTTATAAGATTATGTATATAGGAATGTTGGATATCTCAAGATTTTTTTTTTTGGTTGAAAAAAAAATATAGAAAATACAAATCTTCATAGAAATTCATCGTTATTATCCTGAAAGACTAGATTTGTCTCTGGGCAGCAGGTAGCAATCATCGGGTAAGTTTGAAGTCCTGGGATTTGATTTTCAGTTGAGTTCTTTTCATATTTCTTTTCTCTTAGCCAATGGATTTTCTTCTCATCATTCAAAGAGAAATAGTTCAGGTCTAATATTTTAGGAAGAAAATTTCCATTTGGATGTCGTTTTCCTCTCCCCATAGTTCTCAAATTCAGCCATTCCATTAATTTAATTTAATTCAACATTTTTAATGTGCCTATCTCTGGGTTTGATGTTGTGTGTACAGATAGAGTAATAAAGAAGAGAAAGAATATTCAAGTAAACTTCGTGGCAATGGTTTCTGCCTTGTGGGGAATTAGCCTAATTCAAATTTGGAACAGATGGTTCTTGGATTTAGGGCAACTTCTTGATGAGGCTTGATGAGCTCTCTTGGTTAAGAAGGATAAGCTTCCACCCTGGTGACCCACTGATTCTCTGTGTCTGAGTCTAGAGCTGCCTCCAGCCAAAGCAGCAGCCACTGAGAAATGTGGGACAATAGCAGTTACAGCCCTGTGAGTTCTTACTGCTATGGATTTCCAGCTTTCTCTGTCATCCCCATGAGAAGCACCTTGAATGTCAGGGATAAGCAGAGATTATTGGTTTCTCCATGTTCTTCTTAACAAGAAGATAAAATTGTAGTGGATCTTATACTGGGCTGAAGATTGAGAAGCCCTAGATAACTTAATGGTTTAGTTTTACCAGAGACACTGCGTACTGGAAAGAAGCAATTGTCCCAGACATTTCTGACTTGAGTGACTTTGCCACTGTAGCTGTCACAGAAAGTCTCAATAAGACTTTTTGTAATAGGGACTTTCTCAAACACCCAAATCTACAGCTACTAATTTTAGAGAAATTGTTAAGTATATACATCATAAGAAATTGATGAATGTATACACAGAAACATAAAACACACATGTATACATACATTATACAAATGTTATATACAACACTTAAATACACATATACATGTTTAATGCTATGAATAAAATGTACAAAAATGTTCAATACATATTATTCTCAATTCAATGTATATTCATTTATTAATACATTTTTTATTTCTTGGGACCAATAGTCATAATATTGCACATAGAGGCTAGATAAGTTTGCAACTAATATGAGCTCAAAGCTAGAAATCTACAATAGACTCTTGGGAAAGGGTATAAAGAAGCAGGATGGAAATTGAAGTAGTTCAAATATGCTACTCAAAGGGAACTGTCAGCAATTAGTGGAATAAAGAATATGGTCTGACAATTAAATGCATCATTCACTTAAAAATTACTTTTGGAATACTTTGCACAAAGTGCTCTCTACTAAGAGAGGATTACAAAGCTGACTAAGACATAATTGCTGCCTTCATAGGTCTCCTAGTGAAGTTGAGGAAGCAAATATATGAAGAGACAATTTAGCACCATGTGATGAGGGGCAAGGCAAAAACTGGGTAAAGGAATTATGATAAACCAAGAGGAAGACTCTAATCCAAGCAGGGTGGTGAGAGAGCTAGGGCAGAGAAGACTCCCTAGAAGGCCACAGCAGAAAGTGTGTGTCAGTGTTCTTCAGAGAAATAGAATCCATATAATAGACAGATGAATCAAAAGAGAGATAAATACAAGTTTAGAAATAGATGAATCTAGATACAGGTACATATATATCTTTGTATCTAGATAAAGATATTTTAAGGAATTGGCTGAATCAATTATGAAGGCCAACAATTTCCAAGTTCTATAGTTGGTAGATTGGAGATCAGGAGAGCCAATGGTATAGTTCTAGTTCAAGTCCAAAGAGAATCACGAGAGCTAATGACATAATTGCAGCCCAGATGCCAGCTTGCTTGAGACCCAGGAGGATCCACTCTTTCAGTTCAAGCCCAAAGGCAGGACAAAGTGATGTCCCAGTTCAAAGGGTCAGGCAGGAGGAGTTCCCACCTATTGGAGGAAGGATAAGACTTTTTGTTCTATTCTTTTTTTTTTTATATATTTTTTTAATTGTAGGTGGACACAATACCTTTATTTTATTTGTATGGTGCTGAGGATCGAACCCAGGGCCTCACACATGCCAAACAATCACTCTACGCTGAACCATAGCCCCAACCCCTTTGTTCTATTCTTTAGAGGGAGACAGAATTAGTGAGGCTGCCAAATGAGGAGAGCCCTCTAGGACAAGTGAGAAGAAGACACACACAGCCCAATGGGTATAGGAACTCACAAGCAATTCTGGCTGAAAATCATCAAAGCCACTGAGAGATTCTTGAAGATGAGAACAAACAGCAATAGGTACAGTCTTCATAAGCATGGGAGGAGAGGGGGCCAGTAGGGAGAGGATCAAACAAACATGCAAATACTATCTTGTCTCATTGCTTAGAACCTACATAGTAATTTTCACCTCCCAGTGATGCTGTGTTTTGCTTGCATTATAATAGTTATTATCATACTGTATCCCATGGAGGGAGCCTAAGTTTGGGTTGATTCTTTACCCTTAAATCTCCTCTGTCACAAATATGTCTCCAGTGACGATGCAGCCTTTGAATTCACATTTTTAAATGCTTCTAATTCAAAATGCTTTGCATACATAGATTATTTCCCTAATCTCAACTGAAATTCTATGAGATTTGTAATATTATCAAACCTCTTCCACATATGTAAAAAGATGATGTTCAGAGACATCAAATACCTTATCCAAGTTCATTTAGCTAATTCATAGTAAAGCCAAGATTCAAAATTAGATGTGTCTGACTTCTCTTCAGCCATGTCTCTTCACTTTTAGTGGCACTATGGAGAGACAGCTCATATGCTATGAAAAGATCCCAGGACGTGGAATCAGAATACCTAGGTTTGCACCTAGTGGGGTCACTTACTAAGTAGGGGACCTTGAGTGTACCACTTCTACCATGTGCTTGCTTTGTAAAACAGTAGTAGTCACAAACATCTGATCTATCCATGTAGGTAGTTGGGGGATTCAGTGACGATGACATGATGCATATAAGTGTTTTGTAAACCAAAAGCCAGGAGACGACTGTCAGGTTGTATTTTTTATAAGGTGGAGGTTGCTGCACTAACAAGTGACAGTAGAGGGAAAATGACAGTGAAGGACTTGGCAAGTGAGATGTATCATGGCCTCACGTGGCAATCACACTTGTTTTCTGTGGACAAGCAGAGTGGCTGTCTCCAGTCTCCAGCATTTCTGAAGAAGCAGTTTCAAATGCATAATTTCTCGAGAGGATGTGCTGTTCTCTAGGTTTTCTGTTACACTTGTAATCATATAAAATCACTTCTAACAACTTGTAGGAAAGCTACATTCATAGAAACAGTAATTGTTATAATCTAATGTTATGAATGATTGTACTAAAATATAAATATATATTAAGTACTTATCCCTACAGGAAAGAACAAGAACTATTTTTCAATTCTGAAGTCATATTTGACCCCATTCTAGATGACTCAGCTAATTTCCAGCATACATGGAGAAATGAGTTGATTTTGCTTATGACATGTATCATCTCAGGATAATGGGCGTCCAAATGGGGGTGGGGAGGGTCTAACCATGTCCAAATGATGCTAGTTTTCATGGAGTTTGAATGATTTAAATTTCCCTTGCAAAAGAGTAAGTTCTTAGGGCTGGGGTTGTAAGTATTTTGGGGAATGACAAGGCTTGTAAGTTCTTATAAGGTTAAAGCCTTGTCATTCCCCAAAATACTTGTCCACGTGCCAAAAGACCCCCATCACATAGGCGCCATTAGCATTATTGCTAAAGTGCCAATAAAGATAAATCTATTAATTTGCTCATTACTGCTGCTGATCTGAATACTTGAGATCCAAAATGCAAGTCACAATCTACCCTTTAAACCAGCATTTGAGAATTTTTCTTCTTCCAAATAGATCACAGAAATGTGAGGTTTTCTTAAAAGTTTAATGAGATGAAGAAGAGGAGGAAGATGATGATGATGATAAGCAGCTAGATTTATCTAGTGCTAGGAACAGTTATATTTTTAATATATTAATTCCTTTAAATTCCTCAATAAGTCAATATGAGATGGTACATCAATTAGCATTTAGGCATAATAAACAGCTCAAAAATTAATGACATAAAACAATAGCTTCCCTTCCTTCAGCCCACAATACTGCAGCCCAGTAATCTGGCGGCACTGGGGTCTGAGTGGTGTTTCTGGTCTTGACTGGGTTTATTTACACAGATGTGGTCAGATGCTGTTTGGCTGGGGACTGACTGGTCCATGGCCTCAATGAGGATGGCTTATCTCCACCCTACGTGATCTCTCACTTCTGAGCCTGGCGGCTGGGCAGGATTCTGAGAGAAAGTAGGAGCAGTCAAATTCTTTTAGTTAGGACCTAGGCTCAGAATGGGCACACTGTCACTTCTGCCACATTGTATTGGCTAAAGCAACTCACAAGGCCAGAGCCAAAAAAGACACTCAAAATGGACTTCACTTCTTGATGGAAGAGTCTGCAAAGTCACATTGCAAAGAAAGAGGACATGAGGAGTAATGATTGCAGACATCTCCACCATAAGTAGCTACTTTTATTAGCATTTTTTTTTTTTTCAGTGAGGAAGGTGAGGCTCAGAGAGGTCTTAAAACTTAGTAATAGTCATACAGTTCTCTGATTTTTCATTTCTCTCTTTGGTCATAGTTATATCCTTGCTCCTATAGAAAAGGATTCATATTGAGTTGAATCTGAGCAATAAATAATTTTAAAAAGCTTGAAGCTAACTTAAAGTGAATTTCCAAGTTTTATTCAAATTTTGATCCGACCACAAAGAATTTAGTAGTACCCCCCTGAACAGGAATATGGTATTACCCTTTTGAGAAGAGTTAGTACAGCCATTTATGTTTATCACACTTTGAAAAGAGTACATCAAGTTGGTTTTCTTTTTAGTTTTTAGAAAAAAAATAAAGTCTGTCATCTGCCTTCTCTTGTATATCACAAGGAAACCTCATGACTCATTGGAATGGAAAACAGAGTGCTCTTTTTCTATTTCTTTCTAGGGGTTAGCAACCTTTGAAGTATTTAAACTGGGGTTGGATGCTGTGGTCCTCCCACAGCTCAGTCTTGAGTCGCTGGTCCCCTTGCCACGTGTCTCTCCATCTGGGGTTGCATCTATCAGCCAGCTGGACGTGACTTGGTTGAAGGAGATCCTGCTTGGTTTAGGGCAACTTTTGACATTGAGTCCTGAAAGTACAGAATGGAGTTGTTGGGTCCTTAAAAGAAAAATCCTCTGAGGGTTACTTTCATGACATCAAAAATGATCCACGTGCTTTGATACAATGTTTGACTTAATCAGAGACAATCAGAGAGGCAAATATCGAAGATGTTTAACTGGTTATTTGGAGCAATGTTAGAGATGATTTTTATCTTCTTTGCAAACTAAACTTTCTGCTACAGAGGGGATGTTTTTTATCATCAAGCATGCACGCACACACATACAATTTAAAAAACAAAAGATTTAGATAATCTGTTAGTAATGGAGGCAGATGAGTGAAGATAGACTTGAAAACTGCAAAATACCATCATTTCTAATTCAGATAAAGAAAGATAAAACAATGTTCCTCAAAACCACCTTGAATTGCGCATGTACTATACTGGTAAGGGAAACTCTTGTGTCTTCCCAAACAGACACCAATCCTCAAGCTGCAGTGGTGTCCCCAGAATGGGGTGTCAGTGCCCTGTTCTCTGCATGGCTGGATTTGGAGCAGGGAGCTAGTCGTCAGTTGCTGATACAACTTTGAGGCTGAGGGTTAAAGCGGAAAAAGATAATAAAAAAGAAAAACCAGACTGGCTATCACAGTCATGGAACTTAGATACCCAAACATCCCTTATTGCAAGCGTCCACAGTAGGCCTTAACCAGCTGAATATTTCCATAGTCTTCATTTTCTCCTCACCTACCTTCTCTTCCTAGAAAATAATGCAGTTGGTTGGTGTGAAAGACGCTCAAAAGCAGATGAGAACTGTTATCCCTTGGGTCACAGGTGACCTCCTTTCTAGAGGTCCTCAAAGTTTCCCCTAACTATTTCTTTTCCACCCTAGTTTGGGTAGGGCATCCTTCCTTAATTCCATAATGCACTCACTGCATTTTATCAGTTCCAAACTAACCACCCTTTTGATGATGGTCTATCTCTGCAATTATCTTCTCTGCTAGAATATGAATTTTTCAAAAGTAAGGACCAGGGTTGGGGATGTAGCTCAGTGGTAGAGCTTATGCGTGTGAGGCATGTGTGAGGCCCTGGATTCCATCCCCAGCACTGCAAACAGTCAAAAAAGAAGAACTAAGCATTGTGCATATTTCGAAGCCTAACACTGGGACAATATCTAGCACATAGTACATGCTCAATTAACAATTTTTGAATAAGGAAGTGAGTGAATGAACTTACTGAAAAGGGCTTCAGAGACCCATCAGATATTTTAAACATCAAAAACCTCCTACAAATAACATTTCGATGAATAAAAGGTAAATTAGTAGGAAATGCATGGATTAAAAGCACAAACGGGTTGAGAAAACCAAGGGGCCAGTGTCTGCCTCCGTGTGACTGAAGCTCTCACAGCAACACATTGTAGTCTCCCTTGAAGAAATGCCAGGGCTTCCTCTCCCGCAGGTGGGCCAGTTAGGTCTTGAGTGAACTCCACACCTGACCTGGGCACACCGGAGAGCCAGTGCCCATGCATGTGAAAGGGACAGGCCTTCTGAGGAGTTTCTTTAATGTGAGGCTTCGCCAGGGGCCCTGATAGTGTCTGTTCCTTCCAGACTGGAGCACAGAGTATGGCGCCCTCAGGGGGAGCCCCTTGAAGAACACGTATCAGTCTCTGCCAGGGGCCATATTTCTGCAGCAACAAGTTCATAGGAGTGGTCAGAAGAGGGAAGGGTGGAGAAACCAAGTCAGGGAGCAGGGATGAGTGAAGATGGGCTCATGGAGAAGCTTGGGGTTTGGAGAAATTGGCCTCGCGGCACCGTGACAGGCCCTCTGGGCTGATTTCTGGTCTCTGGCATCTGTCCCATGTGTTCGCCATCATTCCCTCCTGTTCCTCTCCCTCCCAGAGACCTAGGCCCCTCACCTGCATCCTGTCTGCCCTTTTGAGATTCTGTTGGAGAATGCCACCTCTTACCATTACATGGCAGTCCCTTTTCCAGTGCTCCTGATAGGTCATCTAGTTTCTACTTGAATTATCTCATGAAAGAGGACCTCACTCCCTTCCAAAGCAGCCCATTTCTTTTTTCTTTTTTTTGGCGGGGGGACACTGGAGATTGAACTCAGGGGCCCTCGACCACTGAGCCACATCCCCAGCCCCATTTTGTATTTTATTTAGAGACAGGGTCTCACTGATTGCTTAGTGCCTCACTTTTGCTAAAGCTGGCTTTGAACTCAGTCTCCAGAGCCAATGGGATTTGAACAACTCTGATTACTAGGAAAGTCTTACTTGTGTAGAGGTGAGATCTAATTCCCTGTAACGGTGACCTTGTGGCCTGGCTTCTGTGTTCTTCAGGGATACACACTGTGAGCCCAAGAGTCTCACTCCCTTCTGTCCCCCCAGTTGATTTCCAGAACTTTCTCCCCTCTGTTCTCATCTCAGAGAATATTAGCTTGTCAAAATCTCACAAAACTGCAACACCCACCCCAAGCCAACTACTACTGTAATGGGAAAACTGTGTTCCCCAAACGCTTCATGTTATTATTTTGAATTTATATTCACTCTGGGTTGTTTCCATGGGGGAAAGTTGGTGGTCATAGTGGGAATGGTTAGAAGTTGAGTCTCAGGGTCTCAAGTACAAAGTTATTTACTTTCAGCTGGAATTCAACAACAGAGATGTCTTGGTAAGCTTAATTTTATTTTGCAACCTACAAATAATAAATGAATTTGTCACAATGGTCTATGTGGAAGGGACTAAAACACTGAGCAGATCTGGAATTGCATAAAAGCCTGGATAAAAATCAAAAAGCTTCCTAGTTGGGAAAGTAAATGGCAGCTAACACTGACAACAACAGTAGAAATCAAAGGAAAACAGTGGCTTCTGGGTGTCACTGTGTGGCCTGTCCTGTCCGCTGGACTGGGAGCTACTTTCTACCAGCAATCACACTACTAGCTGAGAGCATATTTGTAAGTCACATAAAACTGCTCCACAGCGAACTGATTTCTTATGTCTATTTCATAAGCTGGAAACTTGCATAGTAGAAAAGATGTGATGTGAATATTGAAGATACAGAAACCATCATGTCCCCCCTTCTAAGAAAACACTTTTCTGTCAGTGAAGCCCAATTTCTTTGGAAGCATGCTTGCCAGGGCATTGTGCAAAAGCAAAACTTCCTGTGCCTCCCACACTTGACCTTCACCCAAGCTCCTCCTCTTCAGCCTTGACAATGCTTTAGCACCCTTGTGGGAGCCATGAAGGATCTGAAATTTCAAGTGAGGTTCATTAGTGCAGCAAGTTATTTCTTTGTACAAATGGACCCCATGCAAGTTGGTCAAGTGAAGCCGGGGGACTCTAAGAGCAGCGAGAAGAGGAATGGCTTTCCATACTCTGCCAGTGAGTAGCTGTTTAGAACCATGCCACTTCCAGTTCTAGTCCTAGCACTTTCCAGATTAGATAATTCCAGAAGTCGGGAGAGGCAAAGGCAGATCATGACTTGGGGAAGTGGCCCCAGGCTGTGAAGTGACACCTCCCTCCCCTTTGCTGGAGAGAGTTCTGCCCACATCCTGCAGCTTGATCCCCTGGGTCCTCATTTTCCCTTGGGGAATGATCATTCCTTGGGCTAAAAAGACACAGCCCTAGAGATGAAAATGCTGTAAAATGAAGTGTTGCTTAAATTTCTCCAGACGGCCCAAGGCTCCCCCTCCCCACCTCAGCAGCCCTTCCCTGTGTTTGAATGTGAAAAAGAAATCTCCCCCTCCTCATCCCACATTCCTCTCATGGGACAAAGAGCAGGGATGGGAGGGAGGATTCATTTCAAAGACAGGGTGAAAGATGGAGCCCTTAACTGGTGTCACTTAATCTGTGGTGGTATAAAGCAGACTCTTCAATGTTTACTGGATACTGATCAGAGATAGGATGAGGGCCAGAGAATAGGAAATGGGAATCGTGAGAACCAAGCAAGGGGGGTGCTTCTCTCCCAGACTAATATTATTATGCTCCCCTCTTATTGGTCCTGGGAGTGATGAAAGCTGTACTCACAGCTTCAAAGCAGCCTTGGCAATATTTTACAGGAGACAAGGAGCAGAGAGAGAGAGAGAGAGAGAGAGAGAGAGAGAGAGAGAGATGAAGAACCCTAGTTCTTCAGGGCTTCATCAGGGCTCTCTTCCCTGGGCTCAAGCAGGCCTGACATCTTTGTTTGGGACTCATTTACAGAGGACATGCGTATGGAAGGCTTGGGCTTTCCTCTCTTCTTTATCACTGACTGTAACTACTTGGGAAGGTTTTAGC
Organism: Tamias sibiricus; assembly: GCA_025594165.1. NCBI lineage: Eukaryota > Metazoa > Chordata > Mammalia > Rodentia > Sciuridae > Tamias > Tamias sibiricus. The sequence continues at coordinate 70,510,927 of CM046669.1, forward strand.
CCAAATGGTAGATCAGTCTTTCTTCCAGAAAATAAGAGTTTGGGTGTTATGGTTTAAATAGGAGGTGTCCCCCAAAAGCGCATGTGTGAGACAAAGCAAGACTGGTTGGGGGTGAAATGATTAGATTATGAGAACTTTAATCAGCAGATTGATCCACTGGTAAGGATTATCTGAGTGGTAACTTTAGGCAGGTAGGGTGAGGCTGGAGGAGGTGGGTCATTGGGGGCACATCTTTGGGGTTTACATTTTATCCCCTATAAACAGAGTATTCTCTCTCTCTCTCTCTCTCTCTCTCTCTCTCTCTCTCTCTCTCTCTCTCTCTCTCTCTCTCTGCCATGTCTTGAGCTGCTTTCCTCAGCCATGCCCTTCAACCATGATGTTCTGCCTCACTTTGGGCCCAGGACTACAGAGTCAGTTGTCTATGGACTGAAACTGTGAAACCAAGAGACAAAATAAACTTTTCCTCTTTTAAGTTGTTCTTGTCAGGTCTTTTGGTCACAGTGACAAAAAAAAAAAAAAAAAAAAAAAAACTGACTAACACAGTTTGCCTAGACTCCTAGACAATTTCTAGTAGCAGCTGCAATTTTTTAGCTTCATTCATTCATCATGACGTCATGTATTCATTCAATATTCACCAGACATGGGCCTGGTCACTGAAAAATCAGGATTAGATTCTACTCTAGGCTCCATTGTTCTCATTATTTTCTTTCCTAGGTGTCAAGTGATTTTCCTTTCCTCAAATACAAATGCCTGGGAAGGCAGGCCCAAAGGCTGACTTTGAACTGACTTTTGGGGCCAAATTATTTGTTAAAATAAAAACTGTTTCTGGGGAGGAACACACCCCACACTCCCCTCATTCTTGGTGGGAGTTCTCTTAGAATTTTAGTTCCAGTATTAGGATGGGAACAACCAGGTAGATTTAATGTGAGTGTAGGGAAGAAAACAAAAGATGAGCAGGTACAGGATTCCTGGGTGCAGGAAGGACAGCGCTTAGGACAGTCCTGGTGGTCTGCAGGCCAGGGGTCCTGGGCAAAGCTGGGGGCCCTGAAGCTCCACGCTGTTCTGAGGGAGTCAATGGCCAATTACCCTGACTTTGCTACAGCTGAGGTTCTTTTTTGCATTTCTTTCAGAATCCGAGAGAACAATATCATCTGCACAGACCCATGGGCCTCATTTCTAGACAGGAAAAATCCCCCTTATTATCTTCTTAAATTATTTCCTGTAGGTTCCCCTCAAGTAAAACCACTAAGCTCCCGCTGAGCCAGTTCCCACTGACACATGGGAGTGGTGCCCTCAGTAAGGGAAACTCAAGCCCCCAGAATTTGGCACAAAGTGGTAAGAGTCTCGGTTCAGGCTGATTGCACAGAAAATGGAAGCATTTGCCTGCAAAATTCTGAGAGGAAGTGGGTGTGGCCCGTTTGCTAAGCACCCTGGGACCCTGGAAGAAAGGCTGCTTCCCTGCCCTTCTGGGTGGGCCCCACGGTGAAGTATGACTCTCTCTCAGGAACAGCCAAGCCTAAGTCCCCCCCCCCTCATCTTCTAACAGTGTGGGGGTACATCTCAGGACCACTCAGCCTTTCAGCATTCCATGATTAATGGTATCTACACTTTCTAGAACAGCTTGTAAATCCTTTTACATAAATGAGCTCATTTATCGGATGAGGAATCAGTAGGCCCATTTGACAGACGAGGAAACCAAGGCTCAGAGCAAAGTGACTCAAATAGGTTCATATGGCCAGAAAGGACAAGAACAGCCAGGTGGAGTCCAGGACGGCTCATCTCTGTGGGGGATTTGCATGGTTCTCCAGGGGCTGCTCTGAGTTTCTCACTCATCACCACAGTCCTCCTCTAAAGGGCAGCTCCACCTGTGCAGGTAATGTCACCAACACCAGAACAAAGCATCTTCCTGCCAGAGACCAGAATTCCACACTCCGCTTGCCTCGTACTCCCTTGGTTGTCTTGGGAAAGCTTATAATCTCTAGGAAAGGAAGAAGCAGAAATACTGTTAGGACAGGAAGGGGCAATGTCAAGCTCTGGGAGGGGCAGAGTGGGGGCAAAGTCAAAGATACAAGCTCCTATGTTTAGCAAGAGCTGGTTTTGTCATCTGCTCCTCAACCCACCTGAACCTTTCTGTCTTTCATGATGCAGAGGCCACGGAATCACCATGATAGGTCCTCAGGTGCATGGAGGTTCATTGGGGAGGCTGAAGCCAATCAAGGGAAGACCCAGGAGATGATCTGCACTCGTTGATCTAGAAAGCCAAAACCAGATACGGCAGAGAAAATTTGCTGTACCCCAGCTGCTGTGGCTTCCTGGGTGGATTTGAAGAGGTAGCTTCCCCGTTCCACCCCGCTTTCAGGAAGCCTGCTTCTCCTATGACTGCTCTTTTTCCTCCAGGTTGCTTTTGCTGTCCAACCTTTGCTCTGCAGTATGCATGTATCTGGATCTCAAGATGAGCTGGGGCCTCTGTGCTCAGCTCTGAATGACCTGCACATTTTTGTTTTAGAGGAAAAGAGGCCTGTGGTTTCACTATTGTCTCTGTCTCGCTGTTGCAAGGTTGAGCTGCCTTTTCTTTGCAGAGCATTCAGGGATTCATGTTAGTCTCACAATCCAAAATTCACCCTGGTGAACATTCTGCTTGTGGGACACAAAGATCCCAGCAGGACAGAACAAACCCCAGAGAAATGAATCCAGAGGCCTTCTCAGCTCGTCTGATGTTTTTATTTTGTTTTTTTTTTTTTTTTTTTTAGGCTTCAAGAAGCCCAAAGTTTGTTTTTACAGCTTCTCTACCATCATCTGTGTACTAAGGCTCTTTGAAACATGTTTCTGTGATAAAAATCTAAAAAGCTAAACTATAATCAAAGTTAGATATCTGCAAATAATCTGTAATGTAAAACCAGACACCACCACATTGTTTATCGTTTCCTTGCCTAAATCAGAGCTGAGGGGTGGCTTTTTGCCAGAGTTGGGGAGAAATTTCCATTTGTTGTCCCTGCTTCCCTTAATATATTGATATATTGGTACAAATTAGATATTGTATATTATGGTATACATACATGCATATGTTTTGAAACTGTATTTTTACTTACAAAATTATGTTCTTAGACTTCAAAATATTAGAAATCATTTCCAACTTAATGCCTTCTACTTTATGTGAGTTTTAGCTATAATGTACTCTCTGGGTTATGTTCCTAGGTTTATTTATTCTGTTTTCTTTCCAAGCAAAGAAGGCAGAATCTCAACACTGGGGCATTTGGCACGGCGAAAGAAGTACTGGTCACACTTTAGCAGTTGCTTATCTGAACTAATTAGAGCAAAGTAGAGTTATTGAAGATTCCAGACAGCTAGTAGGTGGAAAAATAGGCAAGTCCATGAGGCTTTGGGAAGTGTTTCTGAGGTTGTCTTTCAGATTAAATGGTGAGGTCAGTCCAGTGGAACCGATCCTGGAGCCCAGCACTGGCCTGCTTCCCTGCTGGGACCTCCCCTCTCCCCTCGTAGCTGCTGAACAGAGGGTCAGTGCAGCCACTGCTCTGTTCTCCTTCCAGGACATCATTTCTCCTCAGCAGTCCCAGAATCAGGCTCTAGTCAAGGGGCCTCATGACAAAGGGCCTTCTCAACGTGCACAGAGTAAACAGAGACTGTGGTGTTGGCAAAACCGGGGATGAGGTGAAGCAGGGAGAGCCGGTGAGGAGAGTACTAAAACAGAATACCAGCCTTAGTCATCCTGGGCTGCTGTAACAAATACCACAGACTGGGTGGCTTCAACAACAGAAATTTGTTTTTCACAGTTGTGGAATCTGGAAGTCTGAGATCAGAGTGGCAGCACCATTGGGTTCTTGCTGAGGACCTTTTTCCAGCTTTTGTCCTCACATGGCCTTTTTCTTGGAGTGGAGAGAGAGGGAGGGAGAGAGAGACAGAGAGAGGGAGAGGGAGATCTCATGTCTCTTCCTCTTTTTATAAAGGCATTAATCCAAACTTGGGAAGGGGCTCCACCCTCATGATCTAATGCAATCCTAATTACCCCCCAATGCCTGCCTCCGAAGACCATGAGGTTGGGGATTAGAATTTCAACATATGAATCTGAGGGGCAGAGACATGGACACTGTCCCATAGCAACACTCGTGGTGAAGTACTTATGGTAAAGTACTTTAAGTTCTAGAGAATTTAAAGTACTCCAACAGAATTTTATAGTACTGAGGTCAACCAGGACCAAGGCAAGCAAGACGTGAAGCAAAGAAGCCACTCTGGAGAGTCCACCGGACTCAAGAGGTCTGTGCACATTTCAGTGGTCCTGGGTATTGAAGGATTCATCTGAGGTCCTCCTATCCATTTTGCAGATTGACATCTGAATAAGGAAATCTCACCTGCTTCCCCTCCACTAAACAAGGTGTTATACCTAGCCCTGTATTTTCTTCCCTTCTGCCTCTGGGTCTTACATACATGATTTTTGCCTTACCTACATATCTTCTATGTGATTTATTTTTAATATTTTTTAAGTTATGAGAAAAGTATAGATACAAGTGTGCCAAAATAAAATTGGTTAGTCTGTGGAATTAAGATATAGGGCAATGATATTCTTCCATATTTCATTCTTTTGTTTCCTTTTATAAATGAATTTGTTTTGTGATAAATTGGTTTTCTTCCTAAGAGAACTTTTAAGACTAATTCACCAATAGCCAATGATCCCTTACTCTTTCTAGTTTCATTAACAAAAGTTTATATTTGAATCAGGAAGTTTATTTTGCACTGAAGAACCTCCTAAATCCAAGGTGGTCACCATGTGACTATATCACACCTGAGTATAGGTGCTTATGTGGTTTGGGGAAACCTTCTCAAATGCAGAGGGAGACCACTTGCCTGAATTTGGAGGGTTTTACCTTGAGTCCCGCATTAATAACAACCATGTCTTGTATAGTGCTCTATGGTTTGTTTGGCGACCTACATAGTCTTGCTGTATTTAATTCTCACAACACCCTGGAGTCTAAATATCGATTTTATGCTGTGATTTGAACCTTGAATACTCCCTGAAGGCTCCTGTGTTGAAGGACTGGTTCCCAGCACATGGTGGTAGAGCCTGTAGGAGGTGGGGCCTAGTGGAAGGAAGTGAGGTTGTTAGGAACATGCCCTTGAAAGGGATGTTGGGATTCCCACTCTTCCTCATCCTTCTCCTTTGCTGTCACTGGTGTCGTCCTCCTTCTGCTCTTCCTCTTCTTCTTCTTCCTCCTTCTCTTTTGCCACCACTGCTGCTACTACCTACTCCTTCTTCCCCTCCTCCCCCTCTCCTTCCCTCCTCCCCCTCTCCTTCCTGTTCCTCTTTCCATTCTTCCTCCTTCTCCTTCTTCTTCTCCTTCTTCTCCTCCTTCTCCTTCTCCTCCTTCTTCTTCTCCTTCTCCTCCTTCTCCTTCTTCTTCTCCTCCTTCTCCTTCTTCCCCTCTCTTCGCATTCTTCCTCTTTCTCCTCCTTCTTCTTCTCCTCCTTCTTCTCCTTCCTCTTGCTCTTCCTTTTCCCATTCTTCTTCCTTCTCCTCCTTCTTCTCTCTTTCCCTCCCCTCCCCAACCCCCACCCTCTCTCTCTTTTTTCCTCTCCCTCCCTCCCTTGCTTTCTGGCCACCATGAGGTGGGCAACTCTGATGCACCATGTACTCCCTTGTCATGTTGTTTTGCCTTACTATGAGCTCAAAGTGACGGGGGCGATCAACCATGGACTGCACCTCTGAAGCCATGAGCCAAAATAAACCTTCCCTCCCTTTAAGTTGATCATCTCAAGTATTATTCACAGTGACAGAACTCTGCCTGACCCACTGACGATCTTTCATCTAGAAGAATGTAGTGATTTTCTTAGGTCAGATAGTAAGGAAGCAAACTCCGAATGGAGGCTCTTCATTAGCGTGTCCTGACCCTCAGGACTGACTGCTAAGTGGCTTCACATAGAGGCACCCCCTCTACAGTGTGTCAAGTCTGAGGACACAACTGTCCTTGGTCAGCCTGGAATGTCATAACCTCAAGACAGCCGAGCTCCTGGTGTGCTGGGATGACCAACAGAGAAACAAGGAAGAGCACCCTTCCATTTTGAAAAGAACTGACCCTAGGTGCAATCCCATCACTTCAAACATTACTATTTTATTTTTACATCGTCCAATCATTTAATTAACAATCATTTGATTAACAAGTTTCAATGAAAAGATGGTTTCATTGTTATTCCAGCATTATACTAAGTGCTATGGAAAATCCATAAAAATCATAGCACGTCCTTACTAAAAAAGAGCTTTCTATTCCCTTATTAATTCTGAGCTGCAAAGATATTGATTTAGAATTTAATTATTAAATGCTCAACATCAATAAAAAGGGGAAAATATGATAAATCAAATGGGGATTTACAAGTATCTGTATAACGCTATTAGATATTTTTTGGTGGCTTTACTCTCTTCTAGGAACAAAAGGACTGGGTTACACTTTGTGATTCCTCATGCAAAGTCAGCCTCTCTCAGTGACCAGGATCTTACTTTCTAGGGTAGGTGCCAGTGAAGCTCAGCCTCAGGAGAGGAGGGATATAAATGGACACATTCAGGCATTAATCATAGAACTCCTTCCAGGTGCTGTGATCTTGGACCCGCAGCTCTTGTAGAAAGTGGCTGAGAAGGGAATAGCGGGCTGTAGGCACAGTGATGTAGGGATACAGAACAAGCCTATTTGCCTGGGGTGGGGGTGGGGGTTCCTAGTCCTGAGCTTTTTCACCAATTGGTTGTAGTTTTTTGTTGATTTGCTATCTAAACTCTTTGGATTTCAATTTCTTCACTAGTAAAATGAGGTTAAACAAAATGATCTTTTAGTTTCCTTTGAGCCTCAGCCCTGTTCTTTTACATATCAATTAGGCAGTTAACCATTCAAGGTATGAGGTTGCAGAGGGTCTGACCTTGGTTTCCATCAAGTCCATATGAGAATCCTACATGAATATGCACACACCCACACGTACACATGCACAGAATTTATTTTCATACCTATTCTTATTTTGTTCTGCCCAATGACAGCGGGCTCACTCCCAGCCTTTAAAAGCAGCAGGGATCTCTAATATATGTAGGCTGTGAAGATGACTGATCCTATGCTGTAAGAATGATTGCTCTGTAGGGCTATGAGGAGACTCCTTTTACTGTTCCCCAAAGGCCACAGGGTGACTCCACCTGGTGTGAACACAGCCAAAGTGAGAGGCCCAGTCACAGAGAGGCGCTTGTCCGCAAGCACTGCTCAGCTGGACACCCAGGGCCAGTGCCTGCAATGAATGCTCCATGTTCAGGCTGGAACATGGTTAGTTGGAACTGACTTTTATTTCTGCCCTCCCAGACCCAGTGAGAAACGTCGGGAGCATTTATTACTCATAGGCACAAGGGCTCCGGCGGGTCAGCCAGAAGTCGAAACCTGAGGGAGAGGGTGCAGGTAGGGCCTGCGTGGAACACTGGACCCAAGCATTAATTAGAAACACTGGTTCCCTTGACAGAGCCAGCTTGTATAAGCTGTTGGGGCCTGTGTTCACTTCATAAAGATGTTTTATATGGTATTCCTGGCAACAGCTGGACACTTTAAAAGAAAAATAAAAGAAACATTATTGGTAGCTCAGAGGGGGGAAGAAATTGCCTTCTCTGCCATTCAGCTTTCTAACCACCCTCCTTTCCCCTCTAAAAAGAGGATGAAGATAGTCAGAAGAGCAGTAGCTTCTGCCTTGCTAGAGTTTCTGGGGAAGTGGGTTAACATTTCTGGATTCTGGTTTGCTAGTCTGTAAGGTGGAGACAATAGTATCTGTTCCATCTTGCCTCCTGGGGCTATTTAAATAAAGCAGAGAGAGGACTTTGAAATCTGAAATATCCTGTGGGTATGTACATGGGTATGCTTACTATACTAATTCTCAGGTCAGAAATTTAAGGTAACAATGTCAAGGTGTGAGCAGTGAATCTCACCTTCCCAGGGGATATTAGTAAGATGGGGAGACATTTTTGATTGTCAATTTTGGTTGACTGTAGGTGGGGTGGGGATGGCATATGACTGGAATCCATCAGGATACTAATCAACCTCCCACAATGCACTGGAAAACTTAACAAAGAATTATCCAGTACCAAATGTCAATAGCATTGAGGTTGGGAGGTCTTGGGGTAGAAGCATGCTGGTGTCCTACACATGATGTTCCCCCCCAATCCACTTTCCGCCTGAGCTTAGTCATTTTAAGGAAACAAGGGATGATAGATGTTCCACAGCTTGTAATGATGGGCCAGGGAAAGGAAAAAAGCAGGCCAATGGCAATGAAGCCATAGAGAACTTATTCAAGTATGTTAGTTATTAAACAGTTGTCCCTCAGCTTCAGTTCTTTGCTCTTGATGCTGGAGCTAGGTGGTGCAAATTACAGTCCCCACTTGCCAGTTGCTCCCTGCTACATGCTGCCAATAGAGGGCGCTGGAGAGAGGCTTGAGGAGGAAGAAAGCATATACCTTCGTTCATGCAGTGCTTCCTGTCTCTTCAAAGTAACCCAATCAACACTCCTTCCCCCTGGCTGCTTCTGTCTGTCCCAATATCATCATTCCAGTCTAGTTTTCATTTTCCTGAGCACCCATAAAAACAGGCTTGTATCCCCGGAGGAACACTCCACCAGCTGGATGGCATCCTCCAAGGTCAAAGTTTCAGCCATGGATCCCTCTTTCAAATTCTGAGTCTTAATCATTCCAACCTCTCGTTTTTGCCCTTAGCCCTTGGGTGATAGCTGCTTCTTCCAGTTCCTATCTCCTTGAGACCCTGATGTTCTGTTTCTGTCTAATTATTCTTTAAATTCTTTCTTAAACTAACTGATACAGTTCCTGGCTCCTAAGTAGACCTTGGCTAATACAGAAACAAAGCACAATCTCCTTAAAAATAGTGAGGGGGCCTCAGAAAGATTTGTGGATGGCAGTTTTCTCTGTGGGGGAGGGTGTGTCAGATTTGCTCATTTCTTCCTAGGTTTGTATAAAACATCATGATGAAGAATCACTATGGAAGCCGATAGAGTATTTCACCTCTTAAAAACAGACTTTGTGGGGTTCAGGTGCTGTAGACAGGGAAACAAAAAGCTTGTATGATCTTGGATTTAAAAGTGCTTCTCAGTGATTTCCTCTTAACCAGAGTCTCATTTGGATTTTGCTGAATCGGCAAGACAGGGAGACTCAGAGGTAACTTCCTATGATAACATCCATCTCCCACTGTGCTCATCAACAGCTGTGTGTGTTCTGTGTTTTCCCTCTATGACTCAAATATACTGGGAAGCAATTCTGTGCAGAACATAAAGACTTCCCTCCGGAAAAAAAAAAAAAAAGTTAAAAAAATAAAAATAAAAAAAGAAATTAGTGGTAGAAAAGCGTCCATCTGTCAGAACTATAAAGGCAGTAAGAAATGACACAGCTTAGAAATACAAGTCACTTGGTTTATGGGAAGAAACCATGAGATACCTATCTTTATTTTTGATGAAGTAAATATTTTTAAAAAATATATTGCTTGTGTATATTCCTCTGTCCCAGCTGGAAACAGTAGTCGTAAAATAGTCTCCGAGCAGCAACCAAAGAATAGCAGGAAAATCACAAATATCCACTAGTTACTCCTTCCTGGTAAGATAAAAGAAGAAGAATATATGTAGTTGAGGATGTGGAAGTGCCAAGTGTATCCATTCCTTGAAGCCTAGAGCGGCTGTGGATAAGCTGGCTCCACAGGCTTGTCTTTTTGATTCTGATTGTGGCAGTCAGACAGCACCCAGGGTCATCTCCACTGAGGGTTCTAGAGCTAGAAAAGACCAGAGTGTACCTTGAGGTGTAGAACATGGAGTCTAGTATTTTTTTCCCCCTGAGCAACTGTCTTTGCAGCCTTCAGGGACTTCTCTGATTTCCAGAAAACTTTCTGTTGAGTGAGCTGGCAGCTCCCAGACTATACATTTTTTAGTGAGTATCAGACTGTGGTCATGTGTGTGCACCAGATACAAACACAAATCATCCCCAAAATACCTCTATAACTGAGCTGTAGTTGGTCCATGGGGGTTGGGGGCTGAGTGTGACAGCACTGTGTCACAAACAGAGCTCTGTCAAAGTGCTAGGCTAGTTTTCTCTCCTCCCTCTTCCTCTTCCCCAGAGTGCTATTCTTCAGGCTTTCTGAGAATCCGGAGTTGCCCTGGATGCACCCACATCCTAACTCCTGGGTAGAGTCTCTTGTTTGCTCAGATGTTCAGGGGGAAAATGGCTCCTGGAGCATTGAAGTTCCCTTTCTCCCCTCCCTGAGCTAAACCCTAGTGCTCAACTGGGAAAATTCTACCCTCTTCTCACCTCACACACACTTCCATATGGTTTATCTAGAAGCTACAGAAGGATAAGCTGGGGGAAGAATGGCAGTGGGGGGCGACTCTCCATTCTTTCACTGCTATCTAGGCCAACTTCTGCCCAGGTCTAATGGTTGAAAAATCCTGCATAGTCCCAGTGACACAGTAAATCTGGAGTCCATAAAAATCCCTGCACCCACTCTCCTGAAGCAGTTACTCCTGTCAGGTTAGGGAATGCTACAGAATGAATGGTTGGGTCTCCCCAAAATTCATAAGTTGAAACCTACAAGGTGATAATGTTGGTGGGGGTATTTGAAGAGGTCATTAGGTTATTAAGGTGGAGTTCTCATGAATAGGGTTAGTATCCTTATGAAAAGATCACAAGTTGTCCCCTTATCCCTTTCACCATTGTAAGGACACAGCCAGAAGAGTGTCATCTGTGAACCAGACCTGAGCCCTCACCAGACACTGCCATCGCTGGCCCTTTGGTCTACGACTTCCAGCTTCCAGAACTGTGAGAAAAGTATGTTGTTTAAGCCACTAGTCTATGGTACTTTGTTATCACAGCCCTAATGGATTAGGACAGAACTATTATGGCCTACGTGCACCAGGAGACTGGGAACAGAGTTTCTCCTGGGAAGCCGTGCTCAGAGGCCAAGCAGTGATCCTGCTCACTCCAAACCACTTGGCACTCACCAGTTGGTCGTTTCTGCCAACCCTGTGGCCAATTTGGCAGTTACTGTGAAGTCTGGAGATTGCTTCTTAGACATCTGGTTCCAGTTCCAGCCTTTCCCCACCAAGAATGGGTACTGGTGCAAGATGGCTTCATGGGCTCTTCCCTTGCCCCTCCAAGGTCAGATACTGAATCATACTCCAAATGGAAGGTTATTGCACTGTCTCCCATCACCCCAGGCTCCAAGACACTTACATGCTGTTATGTCCATAGTCTGTTTGTCAACAAAAGCACTCAAAATAAGTTAAACAAATGAACAAAACCACACTTTGGTTCTAGGATCCCAAAGACAGCTTATACAAGGTATGTGTGAGGAATGTACCTATTCTTTAAAAGAGGAGAAAGTAAAGCAGAAATATGTTCATATGATTGTGTGTACCCAGAGCCACATGACTTCCTCTACCCCTTTTACTTCTCAACAACAACAACAACAACAAAATGTTTATAAATTTATCAAAGCAATTTTATATTAGTAATTTCACATTATTTCTCATATATGTTGGATTGGTAGGATAGATACTATAATACCTTCTTAAATGGACATATACAGGGATTCAGTGACTCTTTAATGTGGATTGGTTCAAAATGGTGGTTAAGAACTAATTCTCAACTCTGGGCTTTTACCACTACATTGCAATTTTTGCTTTTTAGTTTATGTGTTTTTGACTTTTAAATTATGGTCAAATGGATTAGAATTGTCCTGGTATCAGGGGTTAAGAGATCCACAGAAATTGTATGCTCAATTTGATGTGCATGTCACATCTGGAAGCAGAAACTGCTGGAGCAGCCCCTTCCTGAGCAGTTGGTATGCATGCTAATAACCCCACTGGGCGGGTGCACAGATGCTTAGGACCTTGGATTCAGGAAGATCCTTGCAGCTCATCTAACCTGGAGGTCCACAGAACTGGCCACACAATAAAATCAACTGAGAAGCTCTGAAAACAAACCATGTCTGGGACTAGTACCCAGAGATTTCCATTTTAATTGTTCTAGGGTGGGACTCTGGCCTTTGTCATTTTAGCCTTAGTTAATTCTCTTGGACAACAAGAGTGCAGAACCTCCAATCTACTAAACTAGTAGTTCATGACCTTGGGTTTGCATTGAAATAACCTGGGAAGCTTTAAGAACTCCTTTTCACATAAGTCCCATTCTCAGATTTTCTGAATTAATTGATCAAGGACGTGCCAGACTCAGGAATTTTAAAACCAACCCCACACGATTATCTCATGGGCACACGAGTAAGAGAACCACTGTTGGAGTCTAACCCAATGCTTCCTGCTACAAAGAAAATCAAGTCAAAGAGAAGTGGCTCAAGGCCATAAAACTATAGCAGAGGCAGATTAAACCCCAGACTCTTTCTGGGGTTGAATGATGTTACTTTAGGTACTTTAGGTAATTACTGAAGGAAGGGGACTCCCAAGGGCCACTCCCCCGCTCTCTCTCTCTCGGCCCTCCCCCCTGCCCTGTTTAGAAAAGAAATCAGTTTTTGTAGTTCTGATACTTCTGGGGCTGCTTTGTTAGCTTGAAACATAATTGCTTTATATAGCTAATAATAATAGTCCATGCTTACTGAGCGCTGACTACCTACCTGCCAGGCACTGTCTTACAAATGTTATTAGTTCCAGCTATCTGAGATTATGGTTGGAGAAAGAGAGGCCCCTGACCAAATCACATGCCCAGCCTTGCAAAACTAGTGGTTATCGATCACAGCCATGGTTTCAACCTGGAGCCCATGTTCTTAACATAATATCATAGTCCATGAAGCCATTCTATATTAGAGGTAGAAAATGGACCAAAAAATCATGTTTGAATAAAGCTTTTGTTTTTAAACAATTCTGGGAAGGGAAGTTTGCTGGGGGACTACTTTTTATAAACGTGAACTGACAGGGGTTAAGAGGCATGCATATTGCAAAGAAGGGTTATCACCCTTTGTTCTGAATCAGAACTGGAAACTTGTATAGAGTTCCATATTCTTCTTTGCTTCCCAGAACTTCATCCTGTCCACAGGACAAGGGGACTAGACTATCAGCTTCGAAGCTTTGAGGACCCAGATTAAAGTGTGAATGATGTCTTTGGGGTCATCTTGTTTTCTTTCTGTCTGTTCTCTGTACCTGTGTGCCCTCTCTGGGCTACCTATCTAGAGGCCTCTCTTCTTCCAGGGAGGGGACAAGAGAACACCAGAGGTTTGCAGGCGCTCCAGATCCCCCTCATGGAGTCAGGACGCCACATGCAAAGCTGGAGTAGATAATAGGGACAGTCACCACTGGTCTGCTGCTGGAACACAGCCCCAAACCAAATGGATCTACATCATGAGTGTAGGGGCTGTGTCAGTGAGGTGGTCACAGACATCAGGACTAATCCTTAGGGGTGCAAGAAACTTTGTACCTCTTCACACCACCCCTCTGTATGATGTTTCCACATTCATCATGACTCATTCAGCAAATATCAATATAAATTAAAATAAAGGCTTATGGTGACATTTAACATTTCTGTACCGAGCTCTACTGTTTACAAAGCCCCTTTCAAGGTTTTATTTTTGTTCCATCCTTAGGAATACTCCACAACCACAACCAGCATTAACATACCCTTCGTGGGTAGGCACTGACCCCAGTGGACACCAGAGGACACACAGGGGAGACCCCTGACTCCACATCCAGGGAAACTCTCTCCACGATGTGGCCTTGCATTTGAAAGCTGGTCTCCCTTTTACTCTGTTAGCTCCAGGGGGATAAACCATCTCAGTCCAGGGACAGGGGTGGGACAATGTCCACGAATGAGATTATTAAAAGGTCTGACATCCAAATAGAAGGGCTGAGTTCAGGCTGTTGCTTTTTTTTTTTTTTTTTTCCTTGCCTCTAAGAAAGACTGGAAAAAGAAAGCTCATTTCCAGTCTCTGGTGTTTGATCTTTGATCCTTTAGTAAAATGCTCTGAAACGGTTTTTCTTATAAGAATACTTGTCCTTGTGGAATCCATTTAAAACACTAAAGCTGTATTTGTTGTTTTACCACTTACAGAACAATGTTCAAACACATTTTGGACAAACCTGTATTAGAATGTGATCTGAGAAACTTCCCAGAACTTATAACAACAGAATAATTGTAATTGCTTCCAATTTCTTTTGATTTCTTCTTTCCTTCCTCCTTCCTTCCTCCCCTTCCTTCTGTCTTTTGAAAGGGATTGTGAAAATATTTACATAGCGGGTGGTGTCTAATTAGGGATAGCCTAATTTTCATTTTCTAAATGATACTACTACTTTTCTAGTCTTTCCACTGGGGCACCAGAAAAGTGACAAGAAACGTTGGGTAACTACTCCTTAGTACTCCCTTCCCTTTCTTTTGACTTGGAAGTTTAGGAAAAACACTAGGAAGTTCTTTGGGAGAAATTGCATGCACTCTGTAAAATTAATTGTATGCTATGTTAAATATATATTGTGAAAAGTGACAATAAATAAATCAGTTCTGGCAGAAGCATCAACTCCTATTTTCTGTGTATTGGTGAATTAATTCCTTACCTGGTTTACTTCAAGTTGGGCTTGGTCTACACCTACTCCCTTCATCACCCTTGATCCAGGGCAGTGATCATCTTTGGCTTTTTATTTTGATACAATATTATGCCTGATTTTCTAGCTTGACAGTCCTAAGTTTAATGACCTAGAGGTAATGAAAATTAAATCTGTATGCTTTTTGGAAGCATTCTTCCTAATAACACAACTTCAACTTTTTTATTGCTGATGTTTTTCTGGTTCCTGATTGTTTGGCACAAATCACTACAAACTCTGGAAATCACAAGTGGATCAATCTGCCTACTCATGCCATTGGTCAGATGCCTGAGAAGACTCTTTACTAAACATGCTGAGGACACTGCAAAGTTACCTGCATCCCTATGATCTCTCCAAATTTAAGCTTGAAAATAAGGGACACACACACACACACACACACACACACACACACACATGCACACATGCACACACACACACACAATATTCAGAAATCACAGACATTATCCACCATTGTTTACAAAGTTGCACTATCAACATTTCCCTTGATTGCAGTAAATGGAGTCGAATTAGCATACATTCATCAAAAGGATGCATCACTAGATTTTTTTTCTTTCTTTCTGGCACTTGGGATGGAACCTGGGACTTCATGCATGCTCCATTGAGCTATACCCCCAGCCAGTGCTGGAATTTTATTTCATTTCCATCCACTTGTGAGTTACTTTCTAGTAATTGTTTTTATTCGGTTTACATATATTAATTTAAAATATACATAATTAAATGTTATGTTATGCAAACTTATACTCCATCTCCATCAAGTCCCATATTTTTGTTTGTTTCCATCCATTTCATCTTAAACTAGCGTGTGTAGTGGGTCCTTTCCAGGACTGGCTAATCCTTCTCTCAGCTGCTGGGAGTGTGGGCTGTCTTAGGCTCCCAGCCAAGTTCCTTGCAGGGAATTACCCTCAGCTTAAAAGGAGTTGTGTTGTCCAAGATTTCTCCCTTTTTCCCTGCCATTAAGCCATCCCAGGAACAGAGGAAATGGCAAAGGAGAGGAGGGGATTATAATACCTGGCCCTTATGTCACAGCTTATGACAACTCTTATGCTCTGGTGCTCCCTGTCTGCTGTCAGACCAACTGAGGCCTCTGTCACTAGTGTGTTGTGGCTCAGCTTCTTCTCTGCCCTGGCCTCCCTCAATCTCTTATAGGTTCCCTGAAGCACTCCCCCAAATAAACTACTTGCACACAGATCTCCATCTTGGGATTTGTTTCCAGGAAACCCAACCTATGTCAGAGTATAACTTGGTCCTTCCCCTGTGTTATACATATGTCTCTGCTTTAATTTTACTTAATAAGTCCATTTTAAGTTATTTGGTGGTTATTTTCCAATTTTCAGTGACTGCCCTCAGCTTTAAAACCTATGCAGTTGGAATCCATGTCAAAAACTCTTCCTTTGACATCACAAATTGACACTCCCGAAATACGGCGAGATGCAGAAAGAGAATCCTTCTTGGCTTGGCTTGCATGGATGTGCAACTCCATGGGGAGCCCAGCTCTCCAGGACTATCCCCTTCCCCTGTATCACTGTGTAGAGACTCAGACCTCCCATGGGCTGAGGGGCTGCAGGTGAAAGGCTCATGTCCCCTTAGTCACGCTAGACCTAACAAGTCCCACTAAAAGAATGTTTTGTCTTTACCAAGGCTTTTAATTTTTTTTTTTTTTTCTATTTAGGTGGCTCTAGCAAAGGAGAGATACGTTTTTAAAGTGTTGAGGCACGAGTGCGAGGGAGGGGGTGGCTTTATTCATGCATTCTCTGAGCCTGCTCACATTCCATAGTTTATGTTCCTGTAACCAGGACATGTTTTTTGAAGAAAGTAATACTTGACTAAATTGTCCTCCTGACGTAAACCTATAATTTAAAAATTACATATATTTAGAGAACAAGTCAAAACAGGAAGCACATTCCCAAAGTGGATAAAGATATTTATGTGCTAAAATACCTACTGCTACCATAGTAGACCTGTGTCTCTAGGCTTAAATAGAAAAACTGAAAAGTATGGAAAGAAAGGGCAAAGGAGCCAGCCTACACTGTGTTTCCGGACAGTGCTGAGGATGCTATCTGTAGTTGGCCATATGCTGTCCTTTGTGGGGGACGCTGTGATGTCCGTTTTTCCACATGTCAGGCTGTTGCAAGAGCAGAGTCCAGAGTTAGGTGGAGCCCAGTGGAAAGGAATATACATTTTCACGGAGAATAAAGGAAAGGAGCAAGAAAAATTAATCAAGATTCAAAGAGAAACAGAAGGGAAGGAAGAAATTAAAAGTGAGGCAAATGCAAATAAGATTAAACCCTAACAGCCTTTCAGCTAATGATCTTAAAATGGATCTTCCTAAATAGGTTCTGTATATAATTTAGGCCTTTCTGAAAGAAGCATCTGAACATAAATCATTTATTGCATTTGATCATATGCAAAGAAGGGTAAGGAGTTACTTCTGTTCTTACAGAATGCATCTAGTTGGGGAGATTGGGACATATGCAAAAGTCAGGCAAGTTGTCTAGATCTAAAGAACAATAAAATAAGATTTTTAATTTTTTAAATATTTTTTTTAGTTGTAGTTGGACACAATAACTTTATTTTTTAATTTGGTGCTGAGGATTGAATCCAGAACCTCGCACGTACTAGGCGAGTGCTCTATCCCTGAGCCACAACCCCAGCCCTAAAATAAGATTTTTTAAATGGCAGATTTTGTCAGGAGAGATCATTGTCTCCACTTTTCAGTTCCCAGGAATTGTAGCCCGCTGCTATTGCCTGGTGTGTGTGGGGTGGAGAGAATCCATAAATATTGGCACTCAGCAACAGGAGAACACTGAGAACTTCATAAAAGTTTCGCCTGAAATGGCAACAGGCAGGCAGATCATCTCTTTGCCATTATAGAACCTTTCCCAATGTTTCAACTAATGGAAAAGTAGCTGGGGCTGTGCAGGCTGAATATAACCCTGCTCCACTTCTGCCCTGGTACAAATCTGGTTGTCATTGCACCTCTGCTCTCACACAGATCTGGTTGCCATTGCACAGTGTGTTACATTTCAATAACAGTGAAGACTTTATTTTCAAAGGTTCTTTTGTATTGTATGAATTAGCAACCCATTTAACTCTGTCCTTTTCCAAGCACTTCTCATAGTGTCTTGTAAATAGCAGGTACACAGTAAGTATCTTGAAATGAGTAATGGAATTTTTTCAAATGAGCTTAGAAATTAAGGAATGAGTGCCATCTTGCTGAGGGGAAAGGATAAGTCCTTGGTTGTCCTCTGGCCTGGTTGCATGCATGGTTCCCCATAATTTGTCAAATGGTTGACGAAGTTCATGGGAGGAAGCTTCTGAGGTGGACCTACATAAATCCCTGTCTTCTGCACCATACTCTTATGATATCTCTGTCCTGGAATGTAATCAGGCCCAGAGATTTGCTTCCAATGAACAGAAACTGGCAAAAGGCATTGGATGCTATTCTGAGATTAGGTTATAAAGAGATAGTAGCTTCTTGGGGCTGACATCCTGGCTCAGTGGCAGAGCGCTCACCTAGCACATGCACAGCCCGGGTTTGATCCTCAGCGCCACGTAAAAAACGAGGGCATTGTATACAACTAAAACAAATAAATAAATATTTAAAAAGAGAGAGAGAGAGAGAGATAGTAGCTTCTTTCTGGCAAATCCTGTCTCACTACCTCACTGGTTCACTGTGAAGGAAACCAGTTGCCAAGTTGTCAGCTGCTCAGGGTGGTCACTGGCCCAAACCAGCAGAGATCTGAGCCTGGGAAGAAGAGCGCTTAGAAGTAGATCTTTTCTCCTTTGGGTCTTCAGATAAAATGGTAGCCCCAATGGATATCTTTATTGCAACCGGTTATAATACTGTATGGAGGTTACCCAATAAGCCATGTCTGGATTCTTGATCCTCAGAAATTCTGAGATCATGAATTTTTTTTTGTTTATTTTAGTCTCTGCTTTGAATCAATTTTGATTTGCAGTAATAGATAACAATTACGGAGTCCATATATGAAAATACAAGATTTTCAGTCATTTTATAAGTTGTTGAAACTAAGGTATTAATAAGGTACTTGTATTTTCCATGGCCATCCAGGGAAACAGTGATAAAATAAGGAATGAAGTTTAGATACCAGCTGATTTGAGATTTATTTTCTCCTAGACAAAAGAAAATGACAATATTTTGCATGAAGAAATGCTAATAGAATCCATGAGGTTGGTAGTCATATAGTGACTCCCTTATTTCCCAAATTTCTTTTTAAATGTCTTCATAGAGTGAACATTCAGTGCTTGTCTTTTCCAAAAGAAAGAGACTACCATAGGCATTCAATGTCTATTTGAACAAAAAGAGATTGTTGAAGCTTGGGAGGAAAGTAACTGACAAATAAGCACAAAATTGTCAATAAAGCTCTCTCTTCCTTCTCATCAATGAGAATCATGTCACAAATCTTTCATTCCTGAGAATCTTGTCCCCACGTTGATAATTCTTTAAGAAGAGTGTTCTTGATCACACCTTACTCTTGTTTAATCAAGTGGAAAGAAAAGCTTTTTAAAAGCAAGAGGAGTATTTTCACTTCTAGTGATGTGTTTAGCTGCACCCCCCGAATTCTTTCCACAGAGAAATAATACGGTTCTGAATTATCACTTATGAGACTTGGGTACAGTATTTGGATATAAGAATGCTTCACATCAACCAGGCCAATAAAAAAAATCCTTGAAAAAATTTAACATACACTTAAAAAAAGAAAAAGAAGCATCTCACATTGTAAAATTCTAAACTTCTAGTCTGCATAGATTAAATGTGCCTTTCTGTTTTTAGTATACAATAAAAGAAAAGCATTAGAGTCAGGATTGGACCATTTTATTTGGTGACCATTTGGTAAGCTAGCTTTGGAGAGGCTGCAAAACAAAGGGGTTGTACAAGAAAGAATATGATAGGAAGACTTTCACATATTGAGTGTTCAATAGTAAGAAACAACCAAGTCTGGCCTGGAAGAAAGAGAACCTCATTGTTTTAGCAGCTTTTTGGCTACTTTGACTAAAAGATCCAACTATGACAACTGAAGAGGAGGAGAAGTTCATCTGGGGGCTCACGGTTTCAGAAGTCTCCGTCCATAGGCAGCAGGCTCCATTCCTTGGGGTTCAAAATGAGGCTGAACATCATGGTGGAAGCGTGTGGTAGAAGGAAATGGCTCACATGATGATCAGGAAGCAGAGAGAGACTAAGTTCAGCTCAACAAATGTATAACCCAAAGGCACACCCCAATGGCCCACCTTTAGTTACCACTCAGTTAATCCCTATGTTTGCATGTGTGTGTGTGTGTGTGTGTGTGTGTGTGTGTGTGTGTGTCCCTTATTTTCAAGCTTAAATTTGGAGAGATCATAGGGATGCAGGTAACTTTGCAGTGTCCTCAGCATGTTTAGTAAAGAGTCTTCTCAGGCATCTGACCAATGGCATGAGTAGGCAGATTGATCCACTTGTGATTTCCAGAGTTTGTAGTGATTTGTGCCAAACAATTAGAAACCAAGAAAACATCAGCAATAAAAAAGTTGAAGTTGTGTTATTAGGAAGAATGCTTCCAAAAAGCATACAGATTTAATTTTCAGTACCTCTAGGTCATTAAACTTAGGACTGTCAAGCTAGAAAATCAGGCATAATATTGTGTCATTTCTTCTCTAAACCTTCCTGCATTGTTTTACACATGAGCTTTGGGGAGACACCTCACATCCAAACAAGTGTTATACTCATCTTTTGGGAGAAAATGCCAACTCTAGTACAATACTGTCAGTAAATCTATTATTTAAGTTCAGCTCAATGTGTGAGTTTGGTTGATATGACAACCACCATACCAACAATAAGCAGATAACTTGTTTTGTGTGAGATGTTAGGGTAGATACTTGCATTTATCCATTCATGACAACCCTACTATATAAATATTACTTTCTTTTTAGTAGAGGGGGAACTGGAGACCAGAGAAACTGAATAACCTGGCCAAAGCCATTTAGCTAGTGAAGAATGGAATCAAGATTCAAACTGGGGATCTTTTTGATTCACTGGCGGGAGAATTTACCAGTGTTGGTGACATACAACTGCCCTTGATAAGAGACTGTGCACCCAACTACAGTGACGTAATACAGAGGATGACTTTCTGGGGGAGATGAATCCAAAAGTAAGACTTGTGTCCACTGTTCTCCAAATAATGATGACACTGATGAAAGTCAAAGAGCTGTTTATGGAGGTGCTTTCCCTGGAGTATTTCTGAGAGAGAAGCCCGGCCCATTTTTCAGTCTTTCCATAGGAATGCACATGAAGGTTTAGAAAAAAAAAAGATAAATTCATATTTTACTGAATGGCTTTAGATGTACCAATGGGATATTCCTTTTTATTATGAATGCTGAACATTTTGACATTTTCTAGTCTAATTAGAAAATATTGGTTTATTCCCCTATAAGGGCACTTACCATGAAGCATTGTATATAGCAAGCTGATATTTTATGTGTTATTTTCCTAGCCAGACTAACTTGTTTTCACCCCAAAAAAAAAAAAAAAAAAAAGATTAAGATATTCTTTCTAGGGAAGATAACACTCCTTTGACACTAAGAAGTGGGGGGACGGGGAGAAAAGAAAAAGGTAATGTGTGCTTGAACTTGTTTCAATTTTCTGCAGGCATCTGAGCTCCACTTGACCATATCCCCAGAATGTTTTATTATCATTGGACAGAAAGTCAATCTACATTCAGGTATTTATTTACTGTCTACTAAAAATCACATTATGAACATTTTACCCTGTCAGCCTGTCGTATTTATGGTGAATGTCTTATATTTCCTGTCATTCTTCTCATGATTTTCTCCCTATAGCTTCTATTTTCCCTCATTAATCCTTCAAAACCCCTGGGAGGTAAAAGTGTGCATATAATTTCCTCCTCATTCTAAAATACTGTTTGGAGTTTTGCTTTGAAATTGCTTTTAAGGCTGAATGTTTGGCTCTTCTAAGTGAACCTGTAATAAACACTGTTGAATTCTCTCCAAATTACCTCGAAGAATTACCTGCTTATCTGGAGGAACCATCAGTGTAATTTTAAGGGATTTTGTTTTTATTCAGCGGCTCTGAGTCTTTGAACTTCTCTGCCCGAGTTTTCAGTCTTTCCACAGGAAGGGCTCTGCTGAGAATGGGCACTGCGCAGCACTTTTCCTCATAAATGCTGAAGAGAGAGTGTTTTTGTTTCTACTTTGGTACATGTGATTCTAGCTCCAAAGGAAGCAAGATTTCCAAGATTAGGACAGTTTAGTCTGGAAAGGAGACTAGTTAAAGGGGGGTGTGATTAAAAGCTACTTAGGGTTTGGAGAATGCTTGTGAAAACTAAATGATCCGTTTTTGACCTTTCAAAACACTCAACAAGGAAATGCTCCATAAACTAAAGAAACTATAGTTCCTTTAAATCCAATGATAAATTTCTTTTATGACTTTTAGAGATATGCACCATCAGCCTTATTTCACAGAGAAGGAAACTGAGATGCAGAAAATTAAAGTAACCTGCTTATAGGTTCATAGAGTAGTAAGGAGTGGATTATGGAATCAAATGCACTTGGTTGGATTCTAGAACCCAAGCTTTTATCTTTGTGTTATATTTCTATGATATCTCAAACCTTGAAAGTGAGCTAGTAGCTACCATAAAGGATTTTTTTAGTTACCAGTTGCATGAGAAGAACTTAATGACCTTTCCTGCTGATCCAGTAGCTCACATGGTGAAGCAGAGTCAATGTGCCACCCAGGATAGCATTTGGTGCTGCCCTCGTGAATGTCATTTTACCTGGAAGTAGCTTATGGCAGAGAAGAAATATCAGCTCAGCACACTGATTTTAAATCCTACCTCTTCCAGCTGTGTGATACTGGGGAAGTTATCTGATCTTTCTAAAACTCAGTTTCTTTTTGTGTTAAATAAAGATGTTAATAATCCCTATTAGAGAGTCCTATGGGGAGCTGAATAAAGGATGACTAACACGTTCTCTAAATATTAGCTATTAAAATTATTTTCCCAGAAAAAGGAAAGAAAAGGGTAAGAAAGGATTCCGATGCTAGCAACTGGGTAGTTGAGAGACAATAGAGTTGGGGACATTATATTGATCCTGTGTAAGAGCCCTAATTGAGGAGATAGCTAAGAAGGCGGCTAGCTGAGAGCCATTAAGGTGTTCAAGTATTTTCACCTGAATCTTTTTATGCCCGTGAGCACTGTGTGACGCACCTGTAAGCTCGAGCTGTTAGCACGTGTCCTTGTTAAGGCAAAAAGTATTTAACCGGGTGAGGGTGAGTGAGTGGTGGTTGGAGTTGGAGAGGTTGTTGGAGCCGGAGAGAGAAGAATAAAAGAACTTTTTCATTTCCATCCTGCCTCCGAATTTTCTCCTGCGGCGTTGTTGCTGCAGGCGGCAACACTTCTGTCAATATGGAATTGGTGGGGAGAAAGCAAAGACTTTTACAAGTTTTTCCTACTTGATGGATTTGCAAATAGCAAACAGTAGTGAGAAAATTATCATACCACTTTAGGAACTTTTTGCCAGACATTGCTGGCCAATGACATGGAATCATTATACACTGATTCTTCAAGTGAAAGGGTGAATCCAAAATCAAAGTCAGGTGGGTCAGACTGGAATCACCAGCACAGGATTCAGGTGCATGTAGAAGCAGATGTAGCAAAGGGGACGTGAGCTCAAAAACAGAGATTAGATCTGCATCCCACCCAATAACATACAGGAAAAGTTCATAGAGCCCCACTGGCCAAAGCCAGAAGAAACAAGAAAGAAGTATCAGGGTATGAATCAGACTCATGGTTCTTAATGCAAAGCTGGCTGCCCTTAGCTTCCCTAGGCCAAAGTTCCTTCATATGCCTGATGAAGATCAGAGAGTATTGACTGCTAAAGGTCATGCATAGTGTTTTGCTCACAGAACACACTAAAAAATATAAGGATGAGAAGTTAGGGACATTGTATTTACTCTCATCAATATGGATTTGGTGGGGTAGAAGGCAAAGACTTTTACAAAAACTTTTCCCTGCTTGATGGATTTGCAAATAACAGTGAGAAAAATCCTCATACCACCTTAGGAACTTTTTTTCCAAATATTTCCACATATGAGTATCATAGTGCCAATAAAGTAAAAACTTCCTTGATCACCACTATATCCCAATGTCTGACACAATGTAGTTACCCAGTGAATATTTTTTGAATGAATGACTAAGCTTTAAAGAGGTAGAAATGCCTAGTTAAAATGAACATCAAAGATGGACGTGAGGGAGGAGAGGTTTTGGTGAAGAGACTTTTGTCACTAAGGAGGGTGGCTTGTGTATAAAAGAGGAAGTGGACCAGTGTTGCCAGCCACTTGGCCCTAGGTATGTCATCTTCACATGCCAGCTGCTAGTGCTGAGAATTGGCCCCGTGGAGAATACCAGAATTTCTCTTCTCCAACTGGCCTTCTCTCAAAAACCCTACAATCCTACTTCCCAAAGCAAGAAGTGGTCATTAGAGGAGGGAACAGTAGTTGCCCAACTTTTCTGCTTCTCCAGAGACTAGAAGGGGGTCCCCTGCTGGACTTTTAGAATTTGTTTAATTTGTTTTCTGGTCTGGAGAGCTGACCATTCTGACTCAAATGGCATCTGCACAGCAAACATGTCTAGATTGGCCTCAGATAATGTGTTGACTAATGAAGAGTGTTAGCAAAACCACCGTGAACTGTTACAAATGTAATGTATTTTTCAGTAAAAATAAGCTTTCCAGTGAGAAAAAGTTTCTTTTAGGAAGTGGTTTTGGCTGTCATTAAAAATCAGGTGGAAATTAAAAGTATAATTCATACTTTCCATACTTTTTATGTTTTAGGAAGAGATGTTTTTTAAATGAAGCTTTGTATTTCACAGTAATTATATATTCACATATACTTGTGATGTTATATATTCCTTCCCCAGTTTCCTTCAGTAGTAACATCTTGCAAAACTCTAGTACAATATCACAACCAGGATATTGACATTGACGTAGTCATTGTTGTTGTCTTAAGAATCCCTTTTAGAGCCATGCTCCCTTCACTCCTGCTAGCACTCCTCCTAAGTCCCTGGAAAACTCTATTCTGTCCTCCAGTTCTATAATTTTGTCATTTTAAGAATGTTATATAAAGGGACTCAAACTAAATATGCTCTCTTAGGTATTGCCATTTTTTTTTTCACTCAATATAATTCTCTAGAGATTCACACAGGCAGTTGTGTGCACCAATAGCTCATTCCTTTTTATTTATTTCTGAATGTAATAAAATAGATTACTATATAAGCCATAGTTTCTTTCATCATTTACCTATGGAAAGATATGTAGGCCATTTCCAATTTGAGGCCATTATGAAGTAAGCTTCTATAAGCATTTATGTACAGATTTTGTAAAATTTTTTAAAAATTTATTTATTTTTTATTGTAAGTTGTTAGAAATGACAGAAGAATGCATTACATTTCATATTATACAGCACACTTTTACATATTTCTGGTTGTATACAAAGTATATTCACAGCATTCGTGACTTCATACATTCACTTAGGGTAATAATATCCATCTCATTCTACCATCTTTTTTTTCCCTTCTTCACCTTTTTAACCCCTCCCTTCCCCTTCCTCCCCATTGTCCATTCTAGTGTTTCTCTAATCCTCCCATGCTCCCCATCCCAACCCCACTGTGTTTTTCAGAGAAAACATTCAGCATTTGGCTTTTTGGGATTGGCTAACTTTACTTAGCATTATTTTCTCCAAATTCATCCATTTACCTGCAAATGCCATGATTTTATTCTCTTTTATTGCTGAGTAATACTCCATTGTGTATATATACCACATTTTCTTTATCCATTCATCTACTGAAGGGCATCTTGATTGGTTCCACAATTTAGTTATTGTGAATTCTGCTGCTATAAACATTGATGTGGCTGTGTCCCTGTAGTATGCTGTTTTTAAGTCCTTTGGGTATAGACCGAGAAGTGGGATAGCTGGGTCAAATGGTGGTTCCATTCCAAGTTTTCCAAGGAATCTCTGTATTGCTTTCCATATTGGCTATACCATTTTGCAGTCCCACCATCAATGTATGAGTGTGCCTTTTCCTCCACATCCTCGCCAACATTTAATGTTGCTTATCTTCTTAATAGCTGCCATTCTGACTGGTGTGAGATGAAATCTTAGAGTGGTTTTGATTTGCATTTCTCTAATAGCCAGAAATGTTGAACATTTTTTCATGTATTTGTTGATTGATTGTATATCTTCTGAAGAAGTGTCCAGTTCCTTGTCCCATTTATTGATTGGGTTATTTGGTTTTTTGGTGTTAAGATTTTTAAGTTCTTTATATATTCTAGAGATTAGTGCTGTATCTGAAGTGCATGTGGTAAAAATTTGTTCCCAATTAGTAGATTCTCTATTCACCTCACTGATTGTTTCTTTTGCTGAGAAGAAGCTTTTTAGTTTGAATCTATCCCATTTATTGATTCTTGATATTAATTCTTGCACTACAGGAGTCTTATTAAGGAACTTGGGGCCAAATCTGACATGTTGGAGATTAGAGCTTACTTTTTCTTCTATTAGGTGTAGTGTTTCTGGTCTAATTCCTAGATCCTTGATCCACTTTGAGTTGAGTTTTGTGCATGGTGTGAGAGAGAGGTTTAATTTCATCTTGTTGCATATGGATTTCCAGTTTTCCCAGCACCATTTGTTGAAGAGGCTATCTTTTCTCCAATGTACATTTTTGGCGCCTTTGTCTAGTATAAGATAACTGAAATTATATGCATTAGTCTCTGTGTCCTCTATTCTGTACCACTGGCCTACCAATCTATTTTGGTGCCAATATCATGCTGTTTCTGTTACTATTTCTCTGTAGTATAATTTAAGGTCTGGTATAGTGATACTACCTGCTTCACTCTTCTTGCTAAGAATTGCTTTAGCTATTCTGGGTCTCTTATTTTTCCAGATGAATTTCATGATTGTTTTTTCTATTTCTATGAGGAATGTCATTGGGATTTTGATTGGAATTGCATTAAATCTGTATAGCGCTTTTGGTAGTAGGGTCATTTTGAGAATATTAGTTCTGTCTATCCAAGAGCAAGGTAGATCTTTCCATATTCTAAGGTCTTCCATAATTTCTTTCTTTAGTGTTCTGTAGTTTTCATTATAGAGGTCTTTCACGTCTTTGGTTAAATTAATTACCAAGTATTTTTTTTTTTGATGCTATTGTAAACAAGGTAGTTTTCCTCATTTCCCTTTCAAAATAGGTAGGTTGTGGAACCAACCTAGATGTCCCTCAGTAGATGAGTGGATAAAGAAAATGTGGTATACATACAAAATGGAATTTTACTCAGCAATAAAAGAGAATAAAATAATGGCATTTGCAGGTAAATGGATGAAGTTGGAGAATATAATGCTAAGTTAAATTAGTCAATCTCAAAAATCCAAATACCGAATGTTTTCTCTGATATAAGGTGGCTAGTTCACAGTGTTGTTGGATGGGGGTACATAGGAAGATTAGAGGAACACTAGAATGGTCAAAGGAAAGGAAGGGGAAGGGAGGGAGCAAGAGGGGAGAGAGGGGAGAAAAAAAATTGGTGGTTGAATGAGATGGATATCATTATCCTAAATACATGATTGAAGATCTGAATGGTACTTATATACTTTGTATACAAACAGATGTATGTAAAAAGATTCTATATATGTGCATTATCAATTGTAATACATACAACTATTATAAATAAAAAAAGAAAAAGAGAAAAAAAGATTTGTCACTGATATATAGAAATGCCTTAGACTTATGGGTGTTGATTTTGTATCTTGCTACTTTGCTAAATTCATTTATGAGTTCTAGAAGTTTTCTGGTGGAATTTTTTTGGTCTTCTATGTATAAAATCATATCATTGATGAATAGTGATAATTTAAGTTCTACTTTATCTGTCTGTATCCCTTTAATTTCTTTCATCTGTCTTATTGCTCTGGCCAGTGTTTCAATTACTATGTTAAATAGAAGTGGTGAAAGAGGGCGTCCCTGTCTTGTTCCAGTTTTTAGAGGGAATGCTTTCAATTTTTCTCCATTTAGAATAATGTTGGCTGGATGCTTACATAGATAGCTTTTATGATGTTGAGATATGTTCCTGTTATCCCTAGTTTCTCTAGTGTTTTGAACATGAAGGGGTGCTATATTTTGTCGAATGCTTTTTTTTGTATCTATTAAGATAATCAATATGGTTCTTATCTTTAAGTCTATTGATGTGATTAATTACATTTATTGATTTCTGTATGCTGAACCATCCATGCATCCCTGGAATGAATCTCACTTGATTGTGTTGTATTATATTTTTGATATGTTTTTGTATCTATTTTGCGAGAATTTTTTTGAGAATTTTTGTATCTATATTCATTAGAGGTATTGGTCTAAAGTTTTCTTTTTTTGATGAGTCTTTGCCTGGTTTTGGGATCAGGGTAATATTGGTCTCATAGAATGTGTTTGGAAGTGCTCCCTCTTTTTCTATTTCCTGAAATAAATTGAAGAGTATTGGTATCAGTTCTTCTTTAAAAGTCTTGTAGAACTTGGCTGTGTATCCATCTGGTCCTGGGCTTTCCTTGGTTGGTAGGCTTCTGATGGCATCTTCTATGGCATCGCTTGAAATTGGTCTGTTTAAATTGTGTATATCATTCTGCTTTAATTTGGGCAGATCATACGACTCTAGAAATTTGTTGATGACTTTGGTGTTTTATATTTTATTGGAGTACAAGTTTTCAAAATAATTTCAAATTATTTCCTGTATTTCCATAGTGTCTGTTGTAATATTTCCTTTTTCATCGTGTATGTGAGTAATTTGAGTTTTCTCTCTCCTTCTCTTTGTTAGCCTGGTTAAGGGTCTGTCAATTTTATTTATTTTTTCAAAGAACCAAATTTTTGTTTTGTCACTTTTTTCAATTGTTTCTTTTGTTTCAATTTCATTGATTTCAGCTCTGATTTTAATGATGTCCTGTCTTCTACCACTTTTGGTGTTGGATTGTTCTTCTTTTTCTAGAGCTTTGAGATGTAATGTTAAGTCATTTATTTGTTGACTTTTACTTTTTTTGAGGAATGAACTCAATGCAATGAACTTTCCTCTTAGAACTGCCTTCATAGTGTCCCAGAGATTTCAATATGTTGTGTCTGTGTTCTCATTCACCTCTAAGAATTTTTTAATTTCCTCTTTGATGTCATTTGCAACCCATTTTTCATTCGGTAGCATATTTAGTCTCCAGGTATTGGAGTAGTTTTTATTTCTTATTTTCCATTGATTTCTAATTTCCTTCCATTATGGTCTGATAGAATGCAGGGTAGTATCTCTCTCTCTCTCTTTCTCTTTTTGTATATTTGCTAAGAGTTGTTTTGTGGCATAATGTATGGTCTATTTTAGAGAAAGATCATGTGCTGCTGAGAAGAAAGTGTGTTTGCTTGTTGAAGGATGAAATATTCTATATAAGTCAGTTAAGTCTAAATTGTTTATTGTATTTTTTAGTTCTATAGTTTCTTTGTTCAGCTTTTGTTTGGACGATCTATCCAGTGGTGAAAGGGGTGTGTTAAAGTCTCCTAGGATTATTGTGTTGTGGTCAATTTGACTCTTGAACTTGAGAAGAGTTTGTTTGATGAACATGAATGCTCCATTGTTTGGGGCATATATATTTATAATTGTTAAGTCTTGTTGGTGTATGGTTCCCTTGAGCAGTATGTAGTGTCCTTCCTTATCCCTTTTGATTGACTTTAGCTTGAAGTCTACTTTATTTACTATGAGGATGGAAACCCCTGCTTGTTTCCTCAGTCCATGTGAGTGGTAGGATTTATCCTAACCTTTTACCCTCAGCCTGTGGATGTCTTTTCCTATGAGATGAGTCTCTTGGAGGCAGCATATTGTTGGGTCTGTTTTTTTAATTCAATCTGCAAGTCTATGTCTTTTGATTAGTGAGTTTAGGCCATTAACAGTCAGAGTTATTATTGGCACATGTTTTGTATTCCCAGCCATTTTTGTTTATTTTTGGTATTTAACTTGACATGGTTTCTCCTCTGGTTGGTTTTTCCTTTAGTGTAATACCTCCCTCTGCTGAATTTCATCATTGCTTTTCATTTCCTCTTTATGGAATATTTTGCCTAGGATGTTCTGTAGTGCTGGCTTTCCAGTTGTAAATTCTTTTAACTTTTGTTTATCATGGAAGGTTTTTATTTCATCCTCAAATCTAAAGTTTAATTTTGCTGGGTATAAGATTCTTGGTTGGCATCCCTTTTCTTTCAGAGCTTGGTATATATTGTTCCATGATCTTCTGGCTTTGAGTGTCTGAGTTGAAAAATCTGCCATGATACAAATTGGTCTCCCCCCATATGTAATCTGATTCCTCTCTCTTGCAGCTTTTAAAATTCTATCCTTATTCTGTATGCTAGATATTTTCATTATAACGTGTCTTGGTGTAGATCCGTTGTAATTTTGTATGTTTGGTATCCTATAAGCCTCTTGTATTTGGTTTTCCAATTCATTCTTCATGCTTGGGAAATTTTCTGATATTATCTCATTGAAGAGATTGTGCGTTCCTTTGGTTTGAAACTCTGTGCCTTCCTCTATCCCAATTACTCTTAGATTTGGTCTTTTGCTACTGTCCCATAATTCTTGGATGTTCTGTTCATGGTTTCTTACTATCTTCTCTGTGTGGTCAACTTTATTTTCAAGATTATATACTTTGTCTTCAATGTCTGACATTCTTTCTTCTCATTGATCTAGTCTGTTGGTGGTGCCTTCTATTGTGTGTGTGTTTTTTTTTTTTTAATTTGGCTAATTGTTTCCTTCATTTCAAGGATTTCTGACTCAGTTTTTTTTTCAGAGTTTCTATCTCTTTTTTGGAGTAATCTTTTGCTACCTGCATTTGCCCTCTTGTATCTTTGTTGTAGTGGTCAATTTTTGCTTGTATTTATTCATTTAGGTCATTCTTTAATTCACAGATCATTTTAATTATGAACCTTCTGAACTCCTTCTCTGACATTTCATCAACTTCGATGAGCATGGGTTCTGTTATTGTAGTATCCTGGTTTGTTTAGGGTATTTTCCTCCCTTGTTTTTTCATGTTGTCTATTTGCCTTTCTTTCTTGCAGTGTAAATCTGAGATATTACAGTTTCTACCCTATATTCTTGTGATATCCGTGAAGGTTGTCTGTGCCTCCCCATAATGTTGGGCTTTCAGAACCTGCCAGTGTCCCTTGAAGTATGCTACCTGGGGCTGGGTCCCACATGGGTTGATGTGGGCTGAGCTGGTTGAGTCTGAGTTCCTGCGGTGGTCTGCTGGTTGGGAGAGGCAGTCCTCTGAGCAGAGGTCAGTGAAGCTGTCCTAGGCCTGCCTGAGTTCCGCAGGTGTGGGCTGGACTGACCTGGGCCTGTCTGTGCTCAGGCAGAGGTTGGCGGAACAGCCCGGAGCCTGGCCACACTCAAGAGGATGTCAACAGGACTGACCTGGTGCTGGCAGTGCTAGGGTGGAGGTCAGCGGGTCTGACCTGAGCCTGGCGGCACTAGGGTAGAGGTTAGCAGGATTGACCTGGGCCTGGCTGCACTCCAGTGTAGGTCCCCAGGACTGTCCTTGGCCTGCCTGTGCTAAAGCAGAGTTGGGCGGGTCTGTCCTTGTGTCTCCTGTTCTAGGGCAGAGGGCGGTGGGACTGACTGGAGCCTGGTCGCACACAAGGGGAGGTCAGCAGGACTGACCTGGGCCTGGCCGCACTAGGGTGAAGGTCAGCAGGACTGACCTGTGGCTGGTCCCACTCCAGTGTAGGTCCCCGGGGACTGTCTATGTACAGATTTTTGAGTGCACATAAGTTTTCATTCCTTTGGACTGTAACATGAGTGAAAAATAAACCTATTTATACCATTGACTATTTGGGTCTATTTGTTACAGATATATGTATTCTGTACCTTCTTATTCTAAATAACATATATCTTTTCTATATTGGATGCTGCAGTGGTGATAATAATACTCACAATTGGAAAACACCACTGAGGAAGCCAACATGAGAAAGAGCAGGCAAAATATATGTAGAACATCTATTTTATAACATTAAAATGGAGATATAACTGACTACTCTGTAATCTACTTTCCTTCCTCCCTCCCTCCCTTCCTTCCTAACTTCCTTCTTTCCTTCCTTCCTTTAACAGAAGTTTGTGTGTGCATGCATGTTTATATAAGAAACATCTATTTTACAAAAATTACATCTATTCTTCCAAGGAGCTAGTTGGCTGCAGCAATCTCTTGGTTGGCCCTATTCTCCTAACTGGGACACTCAATGTCACCTACAGGTACCAGAGCTATCATTACTAGAAAGGAAATATCCACTTGTGGTTATGTGTTATAATTTTGAATTGATGTCAGACATCAGAATGAACATTGAAAAAAATGTAACCTTGAGAAAGTAGTCTAATGTGAAAAACTGCTGTAAATGTCCCTATGGGAACAGGAGTGTTGAAATTCAATAAGATAAGGGGCTAAGTAGCAATCTAGTGCTCAGGTCAGGAGACAGAAAGAGTAAGAAGGCTCTACATACCTCAGGTTCATCTTATATCCACCACTTTTTTCTGGGATACCTTCCTTTTCATATTGAAATAATTATTACTTGGATATTTACAAGGAAAGTTTTTAGAAGGAGGGAGAAGACCTCACAGTATGAAGAAAGACCAAAGTTGCATTTACATGTATGCTATTCTTAACTACATACATTCTGACTTTGATTACATCTTCATCACAGGTAACATGCAGAATCAACTGCTTCAAATGAGGTAGAAACACAGTGGCCAGTTGAAGCTTGTTCTTTCCTGACGTAGACAAGTCATATGAGTTGACTCAGACTACACTGCAAGAAGAAATCCACTGTATTTTCAGATGTGATGCACAGCTTGCTTAGCCATACATTTGATAAGGAATGTTAAGAAAGGAAGGAGCTTGTGATGGAGATATAAAAAAAAGATGAAAGAAAGAAAAAAGAGACAAAGATTGAAAGAAAGGGAAGGACTAGGAAAGGAAGGAAAAAATGAAGGAAGAAAATCACTAAATTGACTATTGATATATTGGGTTTAAACCTACCATTGTGAATTGAAAATAAATTTATCTCATGTGTTTCTTTTGTTTCAGTTTTTGTTTCTATGATTCTTCTTTCCATTTTTTCTTTCTTGAATGAGTTGAAATTTTTAGTATTCTGTTTTGAATCCTCTATTGACTTTTTAACTATATGTATTTTTGGTTGCTCTAGAAATTTTGATATGCATATTTAAGTTCACTGTCAATTTTCACATATTTTAGTACTTTATGGACAATTTAAGAAACTTACAATGCTGTACTTCAATTTAACTTCATATCTCAGCTCTTGTTGTCTTATGTTTTACTTTCACATATGCTATAAATATAAAATTAATTGTGTATGCATATAAACACTGTTATGGTTTGGATATAAGGTGTTTCCCAAAAGCTCACGTGTGAGACAATGCAGGAAGAGAAATGATTGGATTATGAGAGTCTTCACCTGATCAGTGAATTAATTCCTGCTGGGATTAACTGAGCATTAACTAGAGGCAGGTGGGGTGTGGCTGGAGGAAGTGGTTAATTAGGGGTGTGGGGATGGGGTATATATTTTGTATCTGGAGCTGCAGCCTCTCTCTCTCTCTCTGTTTCTTGCCCATCATGATGTGAGCTGCTTTCCTCTGCTACCCTCTCCCGCCATAATGTTCAGCCTCACCTAGAGCCCTGAGGAATGGAGCTGGCCTTCTTTGACCTCTGAAATCATGAGCCCTTGAATAAACTTTTCCTTCCCTACAGTTGTGCTGGTCAGATCCTATAGTGACAACAGTGAAAAAGCTGACTAAAACAAATTATCCAGGTATTTATCCATTGTGGTGGTCTCCAATACTTCCAAGAGATAGAGTTTCATTTGGTGTCTTCAGGGATCTTCAGCATAAAAAACTTCTTTAACATATTTTGTGGTGTAGGTCTATTTAATGTGAATTGTCTCAGCTTTGTTTGCTGTGAAATTGTCTTTATTTGACCTTCCTTTCTTTGAATGAAAAATCTTTTCTCTGGATATGACTTTGACACTTTAAAGATGTAATTCTAGCTTCTTCCTGCTCCCAGTGTTTCTTGAAAAGAGTCACCAATCGTTTGCATTACTGTTCCATTGTATGTAATACATCTTTTTTCTCTGGCTATTTTTAAATTTGTTATCCTTTACCTTTGGGAATTTGACTACTATATGCCTATGCATCTCTTTCTCTGTTCTTATCCTTCATTGAACTAACTAATCTTCTTAAATATGTGGCTTATGTCTTTTGTCAATTTGTTAAATGTATCTACTGTATCTCAAACATTTCTTCTGCCATATTCTCTCTCTTCTTTTTATCATGGATTCCAATTACATGTATATAAGATAGCATGATATCATCTCACAGATCTCAGAGGCACCCTTCTATTTCTGTTTTCCTTCCCCTCTCTCCCCCTCACCTTATCCTAGAGGGAAATTATTCATTCTACCATGAAGCATACTGTTAGATGGAGGCTGAACTTTATCAGATAGAAGAAATTTATTTCTACCCTTAGATGGTTAAGCATTTTTATTAGAAATGAATGTTGGATTTTTCAAAACCAATTATTTATGGAGCTAATTCTATGGCTTTTATTTTATTGTTAATATGGTGAATCACATATGTTGATTGTTGAATGCCAAACCAACCTTGAATTCTGGGGATAAACCCTACTTGATCACTGTGGCAGACAGATATTAGTGTGATTTCTAGGATTCCTGCCTCTAGGAATTCACTTGCTTGTATCATCTGCTCCTTTGGAGGCATGAACTGTGACTTGCTTCTAATTAAAGAAACACAGCAAAGGTGCTGGGCTATATATGATTATGTTTACATGACTATGTGAAAAA
Source organism: Tamias sibiricus (assembly GCA_025594165.1). NCBI lineage: Eukaryota > Metazoa > Chordata > Mammalia > Rodentia > Sciuridae > Tamias > Tamias sibiricus. The sequence goes on from CM046669.1 coordinate 70,545,456, forward strand.
TATCACATACACTCATAGCACTTGTCCTTCCAGAGCCTCTTGGCCGTACTTTTGATAAGGGATGTTGGTAAAGGAACATCCCTGGAAACATGCAACATCCGTGGAAATGCAGGACAGCCCTTTCAGGAAGCAACAGGCCATCCTGGTTTTCTGTGTGCCAGCAGGCCCCTAGGAGCAGAGATGACTTCCTGGCAATAGCCATCAAGAAACAGAATTCTTCAGTCCAGCAGCCACAAAGGACTGAATGTTGCCAAGAGATCTATAGGTTTGGAGCTTTATCCTTTCTCAGATGAGAACCTAGCCATGGCTGACCCTTTAATTGCAGCAAGGCCCATTAAACCAGGCCCGAATTTCTGATGCGCAGGAATTGTAAGCTAATAAATATGTGTTGTGTTCTAAGTTGCTAAGGTTGTGATGATACTGTTATGATGCACAAGATAACTAATACAGGTTTTGGTAATGGAAGTAGAGTGCTGTTATAACAAATGCCCCCAAATACAGGACTGACTTTGGACTTGAGCAGTAGACAGAAGCCAAAAGAATTTGGAGGAGAACTGTTGCAAAAGCTTAAATTGCCTTGGACAGATTGCTAGTAGAAACCCAAACATTAAGGATGCTACCAGTGAATACAAGAGGAAAGTGGGGAATATGTTATTGGAAAATGAGGGAAGAAAAATCTGATTAAATAGTAACAGAGAGCAAAACTATCTCTTGAAACCGAAAAGCAACACTTTTAAGTGATGAACTTGCTTATCTAAAAATAGTTGCAAGCAAAATGTTGAAGGTGACATTTGGTTTCTTGAAAAGAAAAAGAATTTAGGGAAAAACTGTTGAACTAAAATGAATCAAGGCTAGATGATTTTTTTAAAAAAATTCTCAGCCTTCTTCAAATGACAAAACATCAAAATTGAAAGACAGCTTCTAAGCACATTTAGAAAAGTGCATAAATGGGAGAAATACAAGAGTGCAACAACACAGTCTTTTACTAAAATCTCATGAAGATCAAAAGGCCAGCGTATTCAACCACACAAAGGGACTTTTTAAGAGATTAAGGGTATGCCTCCCAGATCTTCTCAAACCACAGGGAACATAAGAAAATTAAATGCATCATTCCTCAGCTATCTCAACAAAAGCCAAAGCAGGGAATTACTTCTTTAAAAACATCTGTGGATGAAGATTTGTAAAATGAAGAGAACATCAGGGAAGGCTCACTAAGTTCTTGAGAAAATTATTTCACAAAGATATTAACTGCCAGCTTGGGCTAAAAGGGACCAAGAAAGGACAAAATGAGAAGGGACCATTATAACCTCAGTTCTACTGGTAGGAAGCGGGTTGATGTAACTACTTAACCTCAAACATGTGCTAAATTTCATTTTAAAAAGAAAGAGCCGGGCGTGGTGGCTCACGCCTGTAATCCCAGCACTTTGGGAGGCTGAGGCAGGAGGATCACGAGTTCAAAGCCAGCCTCAGCAATGGCGAGGCACTTAGCAACTCAGTGAGACCCTGTCTCTAATAAAATACAAAAAAGGGCTGGGGACGTGGCCCAGTGGTCGAGTGCCACTGAGTTCAATCCCCAATACAAAAAAAAAAAAAAAAAAAAAAAAAAAGAAAGAAAGACTCACTCAGATGACAGAAGTAGCATCCCAGAAGGCTGATTCTAGAGTCACAGCAAATTATTTCCAAAGTCTGAGATCAAATCAAGCAACTCTCAATGTTTCCCAGCTGGATTTCAGAATTATTTGGACAAAAGACCCCTTTATACCTTCTACATTATGGTTTGGACATGAGGTGTCCCCCCAAAGCTCACATGTGAGACAATGCAAGAAGGTTCAGAGGAGAAATGACTAGGTTGTGAGAGTCTTAACCCAATCAGTGAATAAATCCCCTGATAAGGACTAATTGAGTGGTGAGTAAAGGCTGGTAGGGTGTGACTGAAGGAGGTGGGCATTGGGGGCAGGACTTTGGAATATATATATTTTATCTGGTGCGTGGAGTCTCTCTCTTTGCTTTCTGATCATCATGTGAGCAGCTTCCCTCTGTGTTAGCCGCCGGAAAGGGATTGCAGCCTGGAACGGCAGCGCCGCGGGAAGGAGTCCGGAGACAGGATGGAGACGAAAAAATTCTTTAATCTTTCTGTCTCTGTCTCTTGTAATTTCTAACACTACATACACACTCTCACAAGAAACCAAGCCACGTACTCTTACAAGAAACTACAATGTATCTATACAATAGCGATAACCCTGTCCTTTCTCTCTCTGGTCTCATCCCATGCGCCCGAGCAGGAATGGTGCTTGCTCGATCTGCTGAGTCACTCCTCAAATCTCTCGAGATCCTGGGCCAAGTCCCGTGAGACTACGGAAGGCGACAATGCCCAAAAATGTCTATGGCCCATAGTCAACCGCAATCTTAGCTATCTCCCCAAACAGGGCTCCTGCACCTCTGCTTCCCTCTAATTTTGCAATTAGAGCTTATTGAGCTTTTTGGATTTATGAATTTATAGTTTCCATCCGATTTGGAATTATTTTTGCTATTATTTTTCAGATATATTTTCTGTTCCTCATTCTCTCCTCCTCCCCATGGATTGCAATTGCAAGTGCTATATATTAATGTGCTTTCAGTCTTCCCACCATTCATTTTTATTATTATTTTATCTATTTTTATTTCATTTTGGATAATTTCTAGTGGTGTGTCCTCAAGTCTATTAATCTTTTCTTCTGATAGGTCTAATCTGTTGTTGATACAACCCTCTGTATTATCATTTAAAACATTGTAATTTTCATCTCTAAGAGTTTAAGACATTTTTATATCTTTCATATCCAACATTATTTTAAAAGCTATATAATGCATTTTTAATGTTCTTGTCTGATAATTATCTGCATTTGTTCTGGCTCACTTTTAATAGATTGCTTTATCTCTTCACTATGACTCAAATTTTCCTACTTTTGTACAGGCCCGGTGATTTTTTTATGGCATACATTCTGAATTTTATCTTGTTGGTTTCTGAAAAATTTTGAATTACTTTATTTTGGACCTTAATTCTGGGCTACAATTATGTTGCTTTGAATCATTTTGAACTTTTCAGGTCTTCTAAAATTTATTACACATGACCATACTTAATTATTTCTCATTACTGAGATACAGTTCTTCCAAGTTGCAATGGACTTATTTGTGTTTTGCCCCTTGCCCAGATTCATATGTTGAAGCCATATTCTACCCTAACCCTAACCCTAACCCTAACCCTAACCCTAACCTGTATTGGAGAAAAAATATTTAAGGTGGCAATTACTACAAACCAGCAAACAAGTGTTTCCCCCACCTGCTCCTCTACTTCTTCCTCTACCTCCTCCTCCTCTTCCTCTTCCTTCTTCTGCTTCTTTGGGATCTAACCCAAGGTCTCTTACATGCCATGGTTGACAAGTATTTTACCACCAAGCTACATCTTCAACCCCCGCCCCCTTACTCCTTCTGAAGCTAATTATCTCAGTTACCTTGTTACAACTTAGAATGGTGATTAACACAGTAATGTTTATTTTTCATCTTCGAAAGTCCCTCTAATTTTATTGCACTACAGACATTTTATATAAAAGATATAAGAAGATAAAGAAGTAAATAAAAATAGATTAAGAAGCAAATAAACTAGCTAAAGAAGTAAATAATACTTCTAGTAACTATCATGTCCCTGCTTCTGTCAAGTTCAAATATCGGAGGGCTGATTCCATCTGATGTGTCAGCCTGAGTCTGAGCTTGGTTTCCATTTAGTTTGATTCAGTTTCTTATTAGCTTTGACTGTTTTGAGAGACAGGTCATTTATTTTTCCTTCAGCAGACTTTAGAATTTGAGCCCTTGACAAAGTCCAGAGATTTCTTTATGCTTTACCTAAGGCTGACATTTTTCAAAATCAGGGGAGATGCCTCTCTGCCTTAGAGTCTCGATTCTGGGATCATTGATGAATTCTAGGACCTGACCTTGAATTTCTGTGCTGATGATATCTAAAAGCCTGGTGCTCCTGCTCTCTCCTCCCATTTTTTGGTCATTGAAAGTCCACAGTGCCCTGGGCGACTTTCTCTCTGCTCTCCTGCTCTGTCTTGCACTTAGATGTCAACTGCCTTGTACTTGGTGCAACTGTCTTGCACCTCTCATACATGATGGGGAATCTCTCGAGTCTTTCACCAATATACCTTCTGCATATTGGTTATGAATTTGGTAAAGACCTGTGTTGAAAAGCTAATAGGTGGGTACAGATTTGTTCCATGCTACAACTCCTTGACATTCATATACATATGACATTCATAAAGGGCTTCTTTCACTTCATATTACACATACCCACGATAATTTCTTGAAGTTAGGTGGGTTTCTCTCGACCATCTGCTGCTGATTTCTCCTCTTCCCACTGATTCATCTCATTTGGCTTGTTAGGGAAAGAGAGACTGCATCTTTTCACTTTCTACATGATAGCCAGAAACAAAGGAACTCTACACCTTTCTCTAAACCCCTTGCTTCATGAAAGTCACCTCTTTCTTCCCCTTCCTTCCTTTTTTCCTCTCTCCCTTCCTTTCTTCCTTCTTTCCTTCCTTCCTTCCTGGGGATTGAAGCCAGGAGTGTTCTACTTCTGGGCTACATCTCTAGTCTTTTTTATTTTATTTTGAGACAGGGTTTTGCTGAGTTTCACAGGCTGGCCTCAAACTTGTGATCCTCCTGCTGTAGCCTCCTGCATCCCAGGGATTACAAGCATGCACCACTGGGCCCAGCAAGTGCCTCTTTCTTGTAGATGATATTCTATCCCTCATTATGTTTGCTGGGATTCTATAAGGGTGGGGAGCACTGGGTTGAAAAAACTGAGAGTTTACATGTTTGGAAGGAGACTTAGTGGTCAGTCATCCTGTCCAGCTCTCTGGTTGATGCTTCTTGATAGGAAATGCATTCACAAGGCTGATTTTGTTTTTGTGTTTTAGGGTCTATGTGTGCTCTTCACCTGGTCTGACTATAGTGAACCTGCCTATTTCTACTGTACAGTGTTCCCAGCCTTTTATTCATTCTAAAATTTGAAAAATCAGCCAAAGCAACATCTGGAAAATATTCCATGTCTCCAATCAGCACTACTTGGTCTGGTTCACACTTTGGATTGGGATTTTGACAGTATCGTCAGTTTTTCAAAATGAATCAATACACCTGAATCCAGTACCTCTGGTCTTATTTGAACACTAAGTTGCTCACCTTAGATATACATACTTTTTGTTCTTGGTTTTGTTTTGTTTTGCTTTTGAACACTATATCCATTAGATTTTGTTTTGCTTTGTTTCTTACTTGGTAGCCAGTGTGATAATAAAAGTTCACACAAAGCCCAGTTCAAAATAACAGAAAAACACTCTTTAATAAGGACTTTTTATACCCCTAAAAGCAGCACCTATTAATCCCTAAATAATTCATCATTTTATTGGTCAAATGGAAATGTACTGCGGTTAATTCTGTTATACAAAATTATGTTAGTTGTTTCTTCACAGTGGCAGTAAGTACTAACAGGAAACATGTGATTTTGCTTATTTGTGAGGCTCACATTTGCACATCCTGTGACTGCTATGTAATTTGCTGCAGTATACGAGAGTCTCTGACATATCATTGCAAAGCAAGGGAGTGTCTTCTCTGATCTTGGTAGGTCTGCTGACCATTTTGAGCTCTTTCCAAAACAATTTAAAAGAAAAAATATTTAGTAAGAATTGTAATTACCTGGCAGCAGTAATGAAGCTAGTATCTTGTACTAAATACCTGTTAAGTGTCAGGCACTATACTTGGTCTCTAATTACTCCAATGTTGGTAATAAGGACACTAAAAACATCCTAAGATCATAGAGCTAGCAACTGTGGGTGAAATTCAGGTCTGTCTAACCTGGACGTTTGTGCTTTCTCTGAAGGGACTTCCTACCCTACGGACAGATTTTCTCTTCCTGTCATCTACAGCCTCTTTACAAATCACTACTTAATCAAGTAAAATTTCTGTCAGTATTAATCAGCTTTTCATTACTATATTTAAATAGTAGAGGCAAGATACTTCATAAAGCAATGAAGTTTACTTAAAATTTTGGAGACTGGAAGTTCAAACAACATTGTATAGGTTCTGGTGAGGGCTCCCTTTGGCTGCATCACATCTTGGTGTCTGGGTAATCACTTTCCCTCTTCTTATAAAGTCATCACAATTCAATATTGGAACTTTATTGATTCATCAATGACCTAGTCTAATTCCTTCTCAATGGCCCCACTTCTAAATGCAGTGGTCAGATTAAGTTTCTGCCTTCTTAATATCATTAACATAGTCTTTGGGGATTAATTCTTCCATGAGTTGAGCAAGGGGGGCCTATTGAAACATATCCTTCTTCTATCCTGGTGGGTGGTCATCTGGCTCCGTGCCTGCCTGGAGCAGATCACTGGCACTTGAACTTCTACTGGTTTCCTCTTCTCCTACTTGGTTATCTCAGCCATATCCTTTTCTACAGCCTGTGCCCACGCAGGTATATTCAAACACTTGCAGGTCTGGCAGGGAACGGAGAGCAGACCAGTTCCGGGATGTGATATGACAGTTTCACCATCTGAGTCCCTGCCTGGGGAGGCAGAGGCTGGCAGGAACAGAAATCAGAGCAATGACCCCTTGGGAACGTGATGGGGGGCTGGCAAGGCAAGTGGAAACTTCCAGAATGGTGGAAAAGTTCAAGGTCATCTTTGGGATATTGATTTCATGGACACATATATTTGTCAAAACGATAGAACTCTATGCTAAAGATCATTTTTATCCATAAAATTATAGCTCAATAAAAATTTTTAAAAAATAACATTTTTTAAAAGAACACAGGTTCTGTGGCATCCAGGTGGCCACCTTTTAAATGGCATGGCTTTTACCTCTGTCATTCCCACTGGAGCCCACCAGTGGTGTTCTTCAGCTCTTAAACTAGCTCGCTGGCTCCTGACCCCCACTGGGAGGTTGACAGGATTTGGGAGCTGAGGTTCAAGGACTCCAGGCCACAAAGACTCAGGAGGTGCCTGAGTCCCCTGAGGAGCCATGCACAGGGCATCCACAGCAGGCCAACCTCTGGGAAAGGCCCAGTGGCCTCTAACATCATTCAAGAGAGGAGAGGCCATCCCTACCTGTGCTCTTTCAGAAACCAGAGAGTCTTAGGGTAAGGGCTGTGGACCAGAGGCCTGACCAGACATCTGGTCACAGGACTGTGCTGTGAGGAGATGAAATCCCATGGCTCCTGTCTCCTCCCCTGCTTGTGAAATTCTAAGTCTCGAACACTAGAAGTCCCACGCTTGGGAGGAGTAAGTGAACAGCATCTTCAGACTCTAGACAAACCCACATCCCGGAGTCCTGGCAAGAGAGGCCCTGGGCAAGCTGGTGCTTCCCCCACTGAACAAGGGCTGGGCATCACTGTTCCACGAGGGCCCAGCCCTGACGCCAAGCAGTGGAAGTTCCAGGAACACCCTGTCCTATGCTTGTTTGTCCCCTCTCTGTCTCCCCGTCATCCCCCCATGGGCTTGCCTTTGATCTCAGCACAAAGAACTCAGGCCCATTATAAACCTGTTTATACTCTAATGACAAGAATACAGACAAAAGTAATTAGAGATGAACATTAAATGGCCTAACCCAGCTCCCCAGCAGAACCCGGAAAAGCAGACGGAGTGACTCAACCAGCTCCAGCAAGAGGAGTTCGCTTCAGGCTGTCTGGGATGTGGTTTTGTGTGTCCAAGGTTCGCTCTTTGTAGCACAATACCTCAGTGAAGCCACTGCAGGGCTGTGAAGCCTCTACCTGTCTCTAGTCTCCCCTTTTGTTCCCATTTTAGGTAGTCTACAAGAGAGGAAAGGAAATACAGGCTCTAGGTAGACAAGTAGAATAAGCTTCCTCTTTTTTTTTTTTTTTTTTTTTTGTATTGAGGATTGAACCCAGGGCCACTTAACCACTGAACTCTATTCCCAGCGCTTTTCATTTTTTATCTTGAGATAGGTTCTCACTAAATTGTTTAGGGCCTTGCTAAGTTGCTGATGCAGGTCGTGAACTTGCAATCCTCCTGCCTCAGCCTACCAAGTTGTGGCAAATACAGGTTTTGAGCAGACAATGAATCCACAGGATGAGCCCCAGGCTGCTTCTACTTCCTTCTCCAATTTCAGGAACAAATTCTTCTATCAGACATTTTGCCTTAATGAGAATTACTTTCTACAAAAGTTTACATAGAGTCTAAAGTGTAACAACCATTCAGTCAGGCTCTAGGAAGAGAGAAATGAATGAAGCAATCCCTCCCCATAAGACCACTGAGGAAGGAAGCACTACATAGCCACACGTTTCAAAGTCTCCTGCTGTGTAAGAGCCGTACAATTCATGTTCTAGAAAAGGCAAAACATCAATTTCCCTTACACACCAGGGCGGGTGTCACTGGTTTCTGTCTGCAGGCCTGCTATTGAACTAATGTATTTTAACCTTTGTCTGATTCCTTCTTATATGACAGCCTGTTATTTTGTAATCTGAACCATATTTTCCTAGGGCTCCATGAGCTTTTATGTTTAAACTGGAAGGAAATAGTGAAAGCAAGGAATTTCTTTCTTTTTAAAAAACACCAAGCGCAACAGCATTACCAATGATCCCCATTAGAGTTGCATTCAGTTACCAGAAAAGAGATTAAGTAGCCCCTACCAACTTTGCAGTTCTTTGCTCAGAAGCATGAACCAAGACCAAGGTCGAGCACACAGGCGGCATCTTTCATTACCATGGGGCAAGCCTCCAGTCAGACCCATCAGAGTGGAGCCTTCTGGTCTCCAGCAAGTCATTATGTACTTAGGATTATCATTAATTTTCTCTCCCTGAAGTGCTTATGATGAATGCGAGGGCTGTGGGCTAAAGCCGTCTATGCATTCACTGATAAAAGGTTCTATGTTCAATTTTCTAAAAGTGCCCTTAGAGAATCCCAATTTCCTGCCTCTTCCTAAGAAGGAACTGAATTTGTGCTGCCTTCAAAGGAGAAGAACTGAGTTCTCTTGGTGTAAAAGCCTCCTGAAGTTTGGAAGGAGAGGCTCAGGGGACATTTTGGGAGACTTGGAAGCTTTAGGGGACTGGATCTATAGATAAAGCTGACATTATTTATTGCAGACTGAAGGACTAAACAAGGCAACATCTGTGTGGCTTCTGTTTCTCCATCCCACTTTCTAATAGCGCAGATTTGGCCTCCTTCCTGGGAATTTTACACAAGCTCCTACAAGTCCTGCTGAGCCCCGTCCTTAATGCCCATTTAGCTTTCTATGATGGAATTCATACTGCTCAGGGACCACCTGACTCAGTCCTTTCTCTAGGTGATGTCCTCAGGTGTCACATTTGATTGAGGGCATCAGCTATCTCCACACACTCGACATGAATCTGGAGCATTATAACAAGAATCTGCCCAGTGGGATAGCAGTGTCTATGAGGGAGGAAAGGACACAGGGGCTCCAAGTAGAAGTGACTTTGAGCAGACAGACAGTGATTCCACATAAAAAGCTCTGAAGCATCATCTTTTATTAAACCGAGGGGACTTTGGAGCATTTGTTGTCAAGCTTTAAGGTTTTTATTGAGTTTTTTTCATGAACTGGGGTACGATGTAGATGTGTCCAGGGTGTTGAAACAATGGCTTCTATGTGGGGCCTTTGTGAAGGAACACTCTGGGGCTCCAAGTACAATGACTTCTTGTATCCCACGGCTCTGGTGTTTCCTGTTTCTCCACCTCTGTGTGGGCCACTCCCAGCTGGGTTGTGGTGTTTTCAGCCACTGCTCTGAACATTTGTTGGAAATGCTCTTCTCATGGAGCTAACAAAGACCAACCATGTAGGCAGCATTGTCCAACATCTACCTACACGCCAGACTCGACAGCTTCAAATAACACCGCAGACACCCACCGTATCCAAGCAGAAGAGTTTGGAACATACGCAATGAATCCCTGAATCCCCAAACATTCCAATATTGCGTAAATGTATCCATCACGCCAGGGACCTAGCAGGGTCTTCTTTTCATTTCATCATCCAAATGAATAATTACACCTTGGGCACCAGAGTGTAACAGCTAGTACTCAGCTCAATAGTCTGGGAATAAAAGACAAAAGTAGGCTCCAGTAGGCATGATAACAGAAAGGCCTTATCCTCTAGGTTACTGTGCTAACATTCTCTGTTACTGTGTTGGTGAGAATTGCTTAATAAGGAAAATGGGAAGCTCTGGGCTTGGACAGAACTAGGAGTTTCTTATGGAAAGTTAAATAGGTAGGTAATAGAACAGGCAAAGGAAAGACAGGCCCTCTTAAGTCTATGACAATAGCACAGCACAATCTTGGTAAAGCACTCTCTGAGTTTGAAGTTGGCATTATGGAAAATTTTAAAATAGTGTCTGGTGAGTTATTGGGGTTTTTGGAAGAACATTAGGGATTTAGGAATCAAGAGAGAGGGTGGATGAGACTATTTCAACCAGAACATCTCCTACCAGAGCTCTTTTATAGATCACAGCTGAGTAGGATTTATTTTGAACAAAGGATCTTAGTGCTTAAGGATCAGCACCATAGAACAGTTCAAAATGTCTGGGGTGGCCAATTTCAAAGGTCATGGCCCACTTTAGTATTCTAATGTTTTGGGACTCTGTAGCTATAGTACTCAGGAATATAAAGCCCATAGATTGAATTCTCACTGAAGGAAAAATAAATACATCCTGTGCCTGTTGCTAGGGGCAGGCAGAGGCTCCAGGGCCAGGCTCAGGTGCTGTGAAATGAACCCTTAGGCCAGGCAGGGTTGGAGGCAGAATAAGAAGATTCTACTGCTAAGGAAAGGAGGTGTTTAATTAGACCCCGGCACCTGGAAGAAACTTTAGTTCCCCAAAGAAGAAAAATGGAGGGCTTTTGAAAGTACAGCTAAAGAGTTTTGTTGTTGTTGTTGTTGTTATTGTTGTTGTTGAATCCCAGTTCTCTACCTCTGCTAAAGTAGCTGTCAGAATATTCTAGTAGGTTTGGAATACTCAGGTGGACATGTGCTGTCACGGATGTTGGTCAAGGATTTTTGTTCTGAGTTTGTCTGAAGATTTTAGAAAAATCTCTTATTTTTTTCCCTAACAGCCCCTGCCTCCAGGCTGTTAAACTCTTATCCCTTTAGTAACCTGGACAAAGCAGCAGTTAGTCCAATGATCAAAACTCTAGAATTTTACCTCTTGAGGAACAGTTTGATTTGCAGTAGTGTTTATGATTTGAAAAGCAGGTTCGTTTTATTAAAACATTAGCTTCAGGAAGCTCTTTGTCATATACAACATCAAACAATTGATTCATAGGCTTGAAAAAAATTTTTATAAATTCTTTTCAAGTTAGGTCAACACAACTTATATAGGATAGCTTTCAAAAGTGCTGTGTCATTGAGGCATTGTGTATTCAGTACTGGGTTCCACGTATAAAAATTTGAGGCACAGTGGGAAATCTGATGTGCCTTTCAAAAAGGAACAGGTAGAATAAAACTGCTGTGGTTTACATATTATTTCTATACTATCATATCTTTTTCATTATTCTAAGTGAGCTCTGATTCAAGATGCAGGGCCATACGAATGGACGTTTAAGCCTGCTTTAAAATAAGCTCATCTGATTATAGTGGAGAAAGAGCCACCACTCAGATGATGTAGAGTCAAGACCCAGATATCACTGTGTATCTGCAGAGAGAATTGCTCAGCTGCTGTTGGTTGGAAACCTTTATTAAATATACTCACATGCACAAGTTTGAAAGCAAAGAAAGATGGCTTGCATCCCTTGTAAACTGAGTGATCCTGAGCAAATTACTTAACCCCTTCAAGTCTCCGTTTTATGTTCTATAAAATGGACATAATAATTTCATCTGATGCATTTGTTGTGAAAAAAACATACTGTGAGCATTCAGTTAGTGCTCATTATTCTTGACCTTGTATTATGATTTGAATATGAGGTGTCCTCCCAAAACTTTTATGATATGCAGGACTATTCAGAGGTAAAATGATTAGACGGTGAAAGTTGTAACCTAATCAGTCCATCCTAATTTGAATGGACTGGCTGGGGGTGACTGCAGGCAGGTGGCTGGAGGAGGTGGGTTGTGCCCTAGAAGGGTTTACCTCCCCTTCAGTCACTATCCCTTTCTCTCTCTGCTTCCTGACTGCCATGAGCTGAACAGTTTTCTTTTACCATGCCCTTCTGCCATGAGATTCTGCCTTACTTTGAGCCAAGAGCAATGGAGTCAGCTGACCATTGACTAAACTTTGGAAACAATGAGCCAAAATAAACTTTCCTTTTTTAAGTTGTTCTTTCTGGGTATTTTGGTAAACAATGTAGGAAAGCAATAATAATCTGATAATACACCTTGCTTTTCTACATCATGATGAATTTGTATAAAACTACCTTTAAAGGGTTTTTTTTTTTCTTTTTCAATTTTAAAATTCTATGCTCCTTGAAGCTGTATAGTTCAGTCTTCTTCCTCTAGAGTTCAAAACATACAGCTGATCCCAGGAGCCATGTTGAGGATAGCCCAGTTCTCATTCTTCTTGCTGGGATGAACACAGCTATCTTCATGAACCTACCTCTAGACCCTCAGAATAGATGGGCCCAAGGTACGAAAAGGGAGGCTGAAGGCTGGAGTGGGGAGTTCTCAGTAAGATACCAACGGGGCCAACCTAGAGGAGTAGACCATAGGCTGCAACAACCAGGAAAATCTCTCTACAAAATGCTGAATAAGCCACAGGGAGGCCAAGGAGTCAGAGAAGGATGGGAAATGGAGATCTAAGTTGGGTACTCTGATAAAACTTCTTGGCTAGTGGGAGAAGCAAATGTGGATGAGGGTCTCACATGAAGGTGGTCCAGAGTTATGACTTCCAATATTTGCAATTTAGTCTGGCAAGAAAGATGTGAGTGCCTGCTACTCAAATTGATTTGGCCTATGAATCAAGAGCAGCAGCATCACCCAGGAGGTGGTTGGAGATTTAGAATCTCAGACTGTGCCCTGGAACTACTGAATGAAAATGTACATTTAAACAAGGCTTGTGAGGGGTTGAATGTCTGTGTCCTCCCAAAATTCACATGTCGAAATCCTTCTACCCAATGTAATTGTATTAGGAGATGGAGGCTTTGGGTGTAGAATAGGATTAGATGAGGCTCTTAGTGTGGAGGCCACGTGAACTGGCTTAGTCCCTTATAAGGGTCACGAGAGCCTTATTTCCCTCTCTGCTCTCTAACACATGAGACTCCAGCAGGACATCAGCAGTTTGCAACCCGGAAGAAGGACCTCACTAGACTGTGAGCATGCTGGCATCCTGATCTCAGACTGACAGCCTCCAGGACCATAAGAAATAAATTTATGTTGTTTATAAACTACCCTGTTGATGGCATTTTGTTACAACAGCCTGAGTGGACTAAGATAGGAATCCCAGAAGCTCATTTGTATACTAATGCTTGAGAAACAATGATTTAGTGGATCATGGTAAGAAAACATATCTTTTACTTTTTCCTACATAAAATCAAGATGCTGCAAGAATAAATTGCAACCCAGAATATATCCATTTAGATTTACCTTGCAAGTAAGAGACTCTGGTGGCCTTGACTTGGAGGGGACCTTTCAGCTCAGCATCAGCTAGAATGTACTTAGGGGCAGGAAATCTCCTGGAGCACAATCCTTTTCCCTCCCATTTATGACATGATTGATGACAGTGGAAAGTGAGTGGAAATTCCACCTTCAACCTCCTTCATGAACAGGGTGAGGTGTTAGAGTATGGGTGGGGAGGGTTGCATGAACCTAGCCTATCATTGTAATTGACTGCTTTGAGGTTGAGATGACTACACTGGGATTTAAAAAAAAAAAAAATCAAGTGGGAAATATTTTCAAGTAATAGGAAAGAACTCAGCCAAAAAACTTAAACAGGGAAATCTGTTCTTAGTTTCATTCATCCAAAAGCCCAAATGAGTCTTCTAAATACAGTTTAATATTTAGATTTGTGTTTCAATTCATATTCAATATTTTTAAATTGAAATGTGTTTTCTAAATATATTTTTCCTATGCAGGGTCAGGTGGCTATTGCTGAATCCAGCCTATATCAAGTTGTCTGGGTTTCTGACGTGTTCTTTTTATCTACCAAAGGGGTAGAGATTCCCCACAAAGTCAAATGCAATTCTGTCCAGCAAGCCCAAAACTAGCTCTCTGCTTTCTTACAAAGATATTCTGTAGAACATCAAAAGTCAGATTCTCCTCATTAGCAATTGACAACCTTCAGTGCCAGGATGCCCCGTGGAGACCCACAAAATGCTTGTTATAGGTGAACTGTGAGGTGTGCAAGTCTTACTTTATTCTGCCACCTCTCTCGCCAGTCCTTCAGTCCTCATGACCCATGGTCAGCGAAGCTAAAGTAACTTGCCCATGTGACGACTCTTGTGGGTTCCAGAATGAGGGTCTCTGTTTCCACAAAGACTGGAGCTTGCCTCCCTGCTCTATTCCTCTGACATTGTTTGTCCACTTGGGGTTAAATGAGGTGGCTGTCCTCAAAAAGCTTAAAATCCTCAGTCCAATCATTGCTCCAATTTTAATAGAATGGACATTTGTTTCACCCCACTTCGGCATGATCCTGTAACCACAGGTGGACACACGCAGTAACCAAACCACAAACCCCTGAGAAAAGTTTTACGGAGCTTATGCTCAGAGACAAGGAGGTTCTTTGAGGTAGAGATGCTTACACTTGAGGAAAACCATCCAATGGGAGACATTTTCAGAGTGAGGGGAAAGCATTCAGTCAAGAAACTTAAAACCATTAGGATCTAAAGAGACCCTCCCATCCAAAGAGCCCAAGTCAAGTTCATTGTCAATCATAGGTGTCACAGTAAGAAGCACACGTTCCAGAAGTTTCTGGGTTGTATCAGTTTGTGCAACATTGTCAGGAGCACAGAGTTTCAAAACCGATAAATCTCTTAAGGTCTCAGTCCTCAAAGAGTTGTTCCCAACCAGCAGCACCACACAGAAGCTTATCCGAAGTGTAGAACTCTCAACTCCCTCCTGGGACATACTGAGTCAGAATTGGCATTTCAACAAATATTCAGATTACTTGTAAGCACCACCAAGGTAGAGAAATGCTGTTTTAAGATACTGTTCACTACGAGTACTTAAAACTGATAGACCCAGGTGATATTTGGAATTATTCTCCCTGCTTCTGATCAGCAGCATCCTTCATGTTTTAATATCTGAATGGGAGCTATTCTTACTGGGTGATGTGATTTTTTTTAAATGGCCATTGTATTTGGTGTATATCATATAGGATGCCAGTTTTCAAAGACCTAAGAAACAATACATGCTCTTATAAACAAAAAAAATTGCATTGAAATTGGAATCTGTGATGGGCATTGGAATTAACTGGAACTTGCAGAGGATCAAAATCATTTTGTGAACATCAGCTTTGTTTGTGCAGAAGCTGTGGGGGGTGCCAACTGGTAGAACATCCCAGCTGCTGGAATGCCCAGCCAGAGTGTATGGCTGGGAGAACACAATGTGGGTGGGCAATGGAGTGCCCATTGGGAGGCCAGCGCTTCAAAGGCTGGCCAGGTAGACACTAGGAAAGAATGGGGACATTCTTTTCACTGAAATGGGCTGGTTTCTCTGGTTAGATGAGTTGGAATTGATGGCCACCAGGAATTCAACATAATTAGGGCCAAGTCTCTGAATAGGAATTCCTTCACAATTTAATTCTGCCCGCAGGCTGAGGATGGGGGTGGGATGGTAAAGGAGGGGACGATTCCACCTTCCAAACCATCTGTTCTGGGGCTGGGATGTAGCTCAATGGCAAAGTATCTTGCATTTCCAAAGCTCTGGGTTCAACCCCCAATTCCAAAAAAGACAAAAGAACCCCACCAAACTCTGTTCTGAATCCTGCCAAGAGAACCCTTCTTCTGGTGCTTTTTGTTATTTTCTTCCCATTTCTGTGGACTTCAAGATGTAGAGATGCCTAGATTTTTTGAGCCTACCTGGCCCAATATTCTGAAGCCACTTCCTTTTTGTTCCATGATCCATGATTGTAAAGGATGAAAGTAAAGATGTGGACTACCCAGGATCAGTTCCTACCTCCACGTACATTTACTGTGCCTGCTTTTTCCCAACTGTGAATGGAACTGAGCATGTCCTTGCAGGTGGCCTTATTAGGTTCTGAGTATTAAATGAGTTAATATGCATTAATGTGTTACTACATGCAATGTCCTCAGGACAGTACTAGGCACATAGTCAGGTTAGTTATCATTTTTATGACATCACATTTTGAACATAAACTCAGGCACTTTTTTTCCCCCTATACAGGAAAAGGTAAAGTTTGACTCCTGTTAGCCGCTAGGGAATTGGGACTATGCCCCCCTCTATCCTAAATCTAAGGAATCCTAGAAAGTCTCAAAAGAACAACCAAGTTTTATTTATCTGTTTTTTTTTGTTTTTTTTTTTTTTTTTTTTTTTTTTTTAATGAATGCAGACCTGGATTTTGGAGTCCCTGGGATGTTCTGAGGGTGGAATAGCACACGTCAATTCTTCCACAACTAAAGTCAGGAGATTGTACTATTTTGCTATTTATAAACAAACAAAAGTTCTCTTGAGGGAAGGCTGTAAGTTTATTTTAGGTGGTCTCCTGATTGGCCCAGAAGGCTTAGGCTTGTTATAGCTGCTTGGCTCAGTTCTCCATAGCCTGGCAATGTAGAGTTCAGCTTGAGGTCAAGTTCTGCTGAAGTTGGCAGTGTGACATAACGTGGGCTGCTGGAGCTTGTGATAACCCCAGGGCTTCCCTTGGAATTCACTGCTGCCTTGCTCTCCAAACTGGCATTGCACCCTGAGAAGTTTATCCTGGGATTGGATGGGAATGGCAACATCAATGCCACAAAGTTAAAACAAGCTCTCTCTTTTCAGGGAGAGAGAGAGCTGCTCTAGCTACAGGATAAACTAGCCTAACAGCAGAAGGCCAGGTATATGCAATGACAACATTTTCCAAATCTACACATGTGCCGATGTCTTTGGTATTTTCTGCTTTTTGCTCATACTTAGCTGAGTCTTATCAGGAGCCAGAGACACATTAACCCTTTCTTAGACCACTGTGTGTGTGTGTGTGTGTGTGTGTGTGTGTGTGATAAATACTATTGGTATTTATGTTGAAGCCCAGAAAAGTACAGAAACCCAGAACTACCTCCCTGAGTAAGTCCATGGAACATCACATAATAATAGACAATATTTAAAAGAATCTGGCAAGAGTCTATCACTCAGAACCCACACTTAATCAGAATCCCACAGCTATTTTCAGAAATGAATCTGACAAAGCAATAGTACAGTCTTTTACAATAAAAACAAAACAAAACAAAACAAAACAAAAAAAAAGAACAGAAGATAGTATATTTTTGATTCTTGGGAAAGAAAATTAAAAAAGAATCCAAGCAGCTTGGGAGGCAGGAGGGTCATGAGTTCAAAGCCAGCTTCAGCAACTTAGCAATTTAGCAAGACCCTGTCTCTAAATGAAATTGCAAAAAGGGCTGGTGATGTGGCTCAGTGGTTGAGCACCCCTGGGTTCAACCTCTAGTACAAAAAAAGAAAAGAAAAGAAAATTAAGGAAGAGCTGGACCACAATAAAAGGAGCAGCAGAAAATAATTCTTAATTGGGACACCCATTCTGAATAATTATCTGTGAATAGAAAACTCCTCAGTTAGAACAATATGATGATTTCAATCAAGGCTTGGAATAGATGTAAAAATTTGGGTAATCCAGAGCTCCCAGAGAAAGGTAGGAGAAACAAAGGAGAAATGTCTTACAGAAGACCTTTCTTGCTTTCATTAGACCTGTTTTTATTCTACCCCAAATCTAGGTTATCTAGATTAAATTACAAACAGCAAAGATACTTCCAAGTAGTGTAAGACATTTGCATTCTAATTTCTTATTATTTTTACCTTAATGATTTACAAAGTGTTTTAGATTAGTTGTATTCATGACCAATTCCAAAAGAAAAAAAAAAAAAAAAAAGGGGAGGGTGGGGAGAAATGCCTTTCTATGTGCTAATGATGCAGCACAGAAGGAACCTAAACTGTTCTTTAAAGTGATTCAATTACTGCCTGAAATATGGCCTAATATTAAGTATGACAGGGTTCAAATCATTATCTTTTACATGTATTCTCCAAATGCCATCACCTCTGTATCTT
This sequence comes from Tamias sibiricus, assembly GCA_025594165.1. Classification (NCBI taxonomy): domain Eukaryota; kingdom Metazoa; phylum Chordata; class Mammalia; order Rodentia; family Sciuridae; genus Tamias; species Tamias sibiricus. Next base: position 70,563,642 of record CM046669.1, read on the forward strand.
CAATTGCCGCAGGTACATTTTGCAGTCAAAACACCCAGGCAGGCTCCGCAGAAGGTCATGGTGCTCAGAATCAGACATTCCAGAGAAGCAATTTGAATCCCCTCCCCAGAAATACCCGAGGTTGGGGCTGGCTCCTAAGTGCCGTCTTGAATCCACTGAAAGGAGCCCATCCCACCCTAGTATTTCTCGTCTCATACTTTATGCTTCTGTTCCACAACTTGTATGCTTGTAAGCCATTTTTAATTTTTCTAAAGACAGGAGAAACATAAAATAAATTACTAATAAAATCTTTTGAAAAAAAATTCAAGTATAAATCTTTGCTGTCAAAACCTGAAATATGAATACCTAGGAATTCAACTGAACATTTACACAAGTTCTGGTAATTATATAAGGTTGTCTCCTGTGAACTACTGCAGAGATGGTGGTTTGGTAAGTAGTACACCTTGAAAGAAAAAATACAAGCTAAGCAACTCAACTCACTAGCAGAAGGATAATTTGCTCATCTGAAGCCCAAAGTAGAGGTCTTTGCCATCAAACATCAATATGGGATCCTCATTGCTATACAAAAAGCTGGATATAATCTACTAATGATCACCCACCAAACTCTATGAGAGAGTGGAACTTTGATCATGCTGTCTTCTCTGCTTAAAACAATGAAACATTTCCAGTGCTATAAGGATGAATGTCACACCTTCAACATGGCCTGCAATGCTGCACCAAATCATATTCCTGCCTGCCTTTGCTCACCTCTCTCCTCTGCCCTTCATCTTTTGTAACCTTCTCCAACAACTCACACTCCTCTTACCTCTGAGCCTTTGCACACTATTCCTTCTGCTTTGATGCTATTCCATGTTTCCCATGCATCATTTTAAACTGATTTCAAAGCAAAAGTCTCAGGAAAGTATTCCTACAATTTTACCCTGGAGCAGATTCCCTGCTGAACACTCCCAGTGTTGCCAATGTCCTTCCTGGTGGCACTGTTTGTCACTATATACTTGTACACTCAGTTTATTGCTCCCTGTTGTGTTTTCAGGGTGTATGTGTCTGACATGGGCCATTCAATGAATAAATGGAAAATGAAGATTATCTGACTTCCCATTCTTAGAGGACTTCTAAATTCTTTCCTTGGATCAAATCAGATCACCCCAAGATTGCTGTAGAGGAAAATATTCTTGGCTTTTATGGAGGTTACTATAAGAAAATTTTCAGGTAGCATGTGTCCACCTACTATTATGATATTCTCATCTCTTCAGGAAAGGAGGTGTGGATGGTTCTCCTGCTGAGTTTGGGATAATGTACAAGGTGTGTGTAACCCAGTCATTGCTTAACCTTTCTTTTGAAAGTGGCCCTGTCACTCTCATCTGCCCTTGTGGTTCCTTCACAGGAACAGGTTTCCAAATGTGGAGGTCTACATTGATCAACACTGCCTATGACTAGCATATAAAGTTCTCAAATTTTGAGGTTTAGGACTAGGAACTCAAAATATGTGCAGGTGAAAGTTGCATGTTCCAATATTATGTTTATCAGTAATAAAAGTAATCTTTTAGTCTCTCTGCCCCACTTTTTTGATGTCAGAATTCATCCATTTATTTGGGATACTGTATCCCCACCAGAAACACCCTTAAGAGGTCCTCTTCTACAAGCATTATGAAATAGGACTGAATCTAAATATGATTCCCATTGCACCATCCATCTCCAGAGACAGAATTCTGATTTAAAATTTCTTCTTAGAATTTAGTGTCAGGAAAATTTCATCTTTCCCAAAAAGTACTTGTATCCTTTTCCCTCTCTGATAAAGAAATTTGAGAAACTTGGGAGTCTAGGATGCTAGGAAGCGCAAAGTCTAATTTTAAACTCAGTCAAGGTAATTAGCTAACCCCTTCAGCTACAAGGTTTGCATTCTCTTTCACTTTAATGCTTTCTAGTTTTTAATAAATAATTGAACGTTTTTATTGTAAGCTACAGGTGTCTCAAGTCCTATCTGGAAAAGGATATGTAAACCCACAATTTAAAAACATGAGATAACATGAGTTGACAAAGAAAACCAGGATTTACTGATGATAAATAAGAGCTTGCTAAGAACTTTAAAGGCATTGTCTTATTTAATCCTTATAATAACACAATGGTATAGTGCCTTTATTATTATTCCCATTATAAGGTGGAAAAAAACTGAGGCACAGATGCCTCCCTTTACCTAAACTCACAGAGCACCATGTGATGGCATATGAAGATTTGAATACCTTTGCCTCAGGGGCCTGATCTCATAACTACTGTTCTGGACCATAACTGATATGAAAGAAGATTCAGCTTTAGTAACACTAAAGTCTAACTGTCTGAAAAGTAATGGAACCACCATTTGACCCAGCTATCCCACTCCTTGGTTTATACCCAAAGGACTTAAAATTAATATGCTACAGTGGTACAGCCACATCCATGTTTATAGCAGCTCAATTCACAATAGCTAAACTGTGAAACCAACCTAGATACCCTTCAGTAGATGAATGGATAAAGAAACCATGGTATATATACACAATGGAATATTACTCAGCATTAAAAGGGAATAAAATTATGGCATTTGCAGGTAAATGGATGGAGTTGGAGAATATCATGCTAAGTGAAGTAAGCCAATCCCCAAAAAACAAAGGCCGAATGTTCTCTCTGATAAGAGGATGCTGATCCATAACGCAGGGATGAGGGGCATGGGAAAAAATGAGGAGCTTGGATGGGGCAAAGGGGAGGGAGAGGTGGGGAGGAGGCATGGGGGCAGGAAAGATAGTGAAATGAGATTGACGTCATTACCTTAGGTACATGTATGACTGCACATATGGAGCAATGCTACATCGTGTACAACCAGAGATGAAAAGTTGTGCTGAAATTGTGTAGAATGAATCAAAATGCATTCTGTTGTCATGTATACCTAATTAAAATAAACAAATTAACTTTAAAAATAAAATAGAGTTAAGCGTTGAAAGCTAAAAAAAAAAAAGTCTTTATGTTCTAACTTATTATTTTGTGTTTATGACTTAAAGTAGATTAAGTCTTGGGCAGTCATTTGGAAAAAGGAAGGTATTCAGTGTTATTAAGCATACTTCCTAATTTTTTAATTGTCAAAACAGAGTCTTGAGAACTGACTCCCTCAACTTATCAGAATCCAAAATTTCATTTCAATATGAAAGGAGCAAAAGATAAGAAAACAGACCCATTTCATGGACTAAGTCAAGAACTTCTGAGTTCTGGAAGTGTCAGTAGAATCAGGCAGACTTGACATCTTCTTAGACTTGGTACTGGACAATATATCTTATATGAGAGACACTGCTTAGGTGCAGGAGACAGAGCGGTGGATAAAACGGAGATCCTGTCCTGATATTCAAGTGACAGAATGGGGAGAGACAGGGAAGAAAACCAGAAATAGGCAAACCAACAAGTGAGCATATTATATGTCAGTCTCTAAGCTGTATGGAAGACTACTGTGAGGGTGATGGCTACAGCAGGCCAAGGTAGGGGTGATGTTTACATAGGTTGTTCCTGGAAGGTCTGACTGCTAAGGTGACACTGAAGCAGCCAGAGGGAGAAAATGTGGTATTTGTCTTTCTGTGTCTGAAGATGTCTATCAGTAGATGAATGGATAAGGAAAATGTGGTATCGATGCACAGTGAAATAGTACTCTGCCATAAAAAAAGAAATCCTGTGATTTGCATAACATGTATGAAACAATCTGACATTCTTAGATCACTCTGGTTGTTGTGTTGGGAGGAGGTGAGGATGGGGCAACAGTGAAGTAGGGACACCTCAGGAGGCTACTGCAGTAGTTCAAGAAGAGGTGAGCATGGTTGCAGAAGAAGGGCCAAAGCTGTCACTTTCAGCAAAGTTTTTAAAGGAAGAACAAGTAAGGGACTCCACTGTTGCAAGCCCAAGCCAGTAGAAGGATAGAGTACTGCTTATTGACGTAGGCAAAAACATTGGAGAGAGGGAAATTGTGGGTGGGAGAATCAGGAGTTCAATTGCAGGCAATGAAACAAGGTAGAGATGATGAGCAGCTGCATAGATATTTGAGGCTGAAGTTCAGGATAGACTACTGATGCAAAGAAGATCTATGTCATGAATGACAATCTGACATCTTGAATTTTTACATATAAAAATGGATGCATGTCCTTAGCAGTTATGCATGCTTATTGGTCCAGGAAAATATCTCAAAGGTGAAAGCTATAGAAGCCAATAACTTCTGAGCACTTTGATGGCAAGAACCTTGTCTCACTCACTAGTTTTCCTGGCACATAGTACATGATATATCAATATGTATAGGGCAGCCAGGTGTAAAGAGGAATTCATGTTTAAGCTCCAATGTATAGTAAATCCAATCAACCCAAATAGCAAGTTTTCAATTCACAACACATATTTAGAATTAATGTCTTGGACCAGGCATGGTGGCACATGCCTATAATCCCAGTAGCTCAGGAGGCTAAGGCAGGAGGATTGCAAGGCCAGCCTCAGCAACTTAGCGAGGCTCTAAGCAACTTAGTGAGATGCTGTCTCAAAAAAAAAAATAAAAAGGGCTAAGGATGTGGCTCAGTAATAAAGCACCCTTGTGTTCAATCCCTAGTACCCAAAATTTAAAAATAAAGAAAATTAATCTCTTAGCCAATTCAGCAGATTTTTCCCTACCCATTTTTCCCCCCAAATTCAAACATTATATTGTAAGTTGGATAACAAGCTTTCACTAAAAGAAGAAAGTAGGGACTTATTAAGTTAAAAAACCTTGCTGTGATGATATCATATGCTTATTTTTTCCCCCTCAGACTTTTTAAGTGTGGAGTATGTTTTAGACATAGAACAATGTAAGAGACTAGAAAGTACAAATTTTAAAAAATTATCTCTACCCCCGGGAGACTGTACAATCCAATAGACCAAGTTAAATCAATTTAACTGAAACCATAGCACAATGCATTCCTCAGAGCGGCGCCTTATATTTTCCCCCTTAGCAGTCCTTACATCACTTTCCTGGTATCTGATGAGTAGGAGTAAAACAGTAAGAAAGAAGTCGCCAAAAGGAAAACAAAAATAGAAAGTGTCTCCAGGAGGAAACCAACTATCCAGTTTAAAGATAATGGGACCTTTTGTGCAATACCTTTCCAGACAGCACTGGCCTCTGGAGACAATTGGCCTGTGTCCACCTTGGGTTTCCTGGTACCTGTGTTGGTCTAAAGCCTTTTGAATCCAGCTCTAGTAGTCTACCTGGAGCCCCTGGAGCCTCCACGTCCTGGCCATATTCCAGAAAAGGGAAGTTCCCAGTTAGGATCTTAGATAATTGTTTCTAAATTGTATGGTCCTTCTCTCTAAAAAAATAATAATTGTTCTTTAGAACGATGCACCTGGTGTATTTGTATTTTAGCTCTTTACATGATCGACTAAACCTTGCTATTTGCAATCAACAAGGGAATCACCTGAGAGTTGCCTTCTTTTTCTCTCTCTGATGGGCCATTTCTGAGGTACCATCAGAAGGTGAAGACTTATGGATTTGAAATGCATCCCAGAAGTCACATGACAAAAGTGGTGAGGACACAGCCCTAAAGATGAGGAGAGCGAGATCACAGGAAAAGAAGACATGGGGACAGTGTGGTGATTTTAAAGGTTCCCAAGATATTTCTTCAGGGCTTAGTGAGGAGCTGAGTGTCCTGCCTTTCTTGGATTGCTTTCTTCTTTCTCTGCTGTTTCCCAACTATATCCGTCTAGCTCGAGGGAGTTTTTATCCTTTCCACAGAGGCTTGCATGTAGAACGTGGGGCCCAGACATGCCCTCTGTAGACTTTTCCCCAGTTCATCCCTTTTTGCCTGCAAGTAAAGCTACACTCATCCCACGGCCTGAAAAAGCAGAATTTCTGTCCTAAGACAGTATCAAGTGCCAATCGTTGGCAATGGCTCCTGGAATTGGCATGAAATAGGTTTTTTCACTTTAGCACCTTGGGGACCAGACACTTTTGTGTCTTTTCGACAGTGTTTGACATCAAGGACAGGAATAGTAGCCAAAGACTTATTGAAATAAAAATCTTTATGTTAAGCCTTGAAAATGATTCTTCTAGATAGCAGCAGAAAGAAATGGAGAAAGCTCAGTGACCGGAAGTCTTTGTTTAAATTTTTCTGGAACTCACTGGGGGATGTTGGGTAAATCGACTCCATTTTCTACAGATGGAAAAAGAACCATATTGGACTATATGACTTTGGTGTATGGTGCCTGTGATTCCTAAAGGTGCTGCATATCAAGTGTAGGTAAACTGCGTGGGGTCCCCTATCTGTTGGGCAGAAAGCGACAGGGCACTAGGGCTGGTTATCCACTTACACAGACTTTCCATCTTTTACTAACACATGCCCAGTGTGAAAATTTTGAAAACCAGCATCTCAAAACAACTACTGATGCTATATGGGCACCTCTCACCTAAGCCTAGCTCTACAATTGTGACTTCTCCCTGAGGTTGCACGATATGTTTATAGCTATGTGCACTGCTAAGCTTCATTTTGCAAGGAATGGGACTGCATTTCAGAACAACTGTTGAGTCCAATAATTCAGGATGATTTTGCATTTAGAGTGAAGAACAAAGGTTCTAGCACCAGGCAGGCTATTACTTGTAGGCTGGTACTTGCAAGTTGTTTAAACACTTCTGTACCTTGTTTCCATGTGTGAAAAACAGAGATGCTAATACTCACCTTCTAGGGTGGTAACAAAGATTAAATGAGATAACACATGCAAAACATTTTGCACGTTAACTACTCAATACATAATCTAATTAGCTCTTATTAATTTCCCATGTATTTCAATATTATATATTATGCTGAACCAAGAGAGAAAGGGAGGAATCAGATGAATTAATGAAAATTCTATTTATTGACATTTTAAAAAGAACAGTTATTCCTCTTTCCCTATACAGCTTCCTGTATGTGTCAGAAATAGATAGTTATCAAAAGTGGTAACTGACAAGAGTTTAGTGGAAGGTTGTCATACAAAGGTGGGAGCAGGGAAATAACAAGGAGTGATTCACACCCCTGGGGATGGCAAGAAAGGAAGTCACTGTTACCTCTAAAACTCAAAAGGAAGGGCAGAAATGGTTATAGAGCTCAACCACAGCTCCAGAACCATTAGATAGGAGCTGTGGCTTTCTGCTTCTGGTGGCTGTCACTGAACGGAAGTCAAAGGGCAAGGGAACCCAGGTGATGGAGTCTGCGTAAGTCAGCTGCCTAGACACAGGGAAGAGCACAGGAATGCAGCAGAAGGTCTGGAAGGGGCATGGAGAAAGGGTAACACATCACTGGTTCCTAGGACCTGAAATTCTGGGAATCATGTGGCAGTGATAAATTTAGTTATCAGATGCCACTTGCAAATGTGCAGACTGTGCTTCAGGAGACAACACAGACTCAGAGGTCCTAGTGCCCAAGTGTCACTGCACCACCATAAGCCTCATCCCAGGCCAGGCACATCTGTGCTGTGATCTAGACCACAATGTCAAGAGCCATCCGTCCATGGTCCAACCAGATCTCCTCAGACCAGTGGAGTTTAATCGACTTAAAGAAGAAAGTGTTTATTGTTTTATTGCATTATATTAGTATTTTTTTGTATTTTGTGCCTCTATTTACAATAAAATAAAACTTTTTTGTCTGCTGCTTCTTTGGGGTTTAAGGTGAGAAGGATGTTATTTCATGGTTAACACCCCTGGGGAAATAACAGAGAGATGGTGATAAAGAAGTGGCCTATTTAGCCTTTATTAATACTTAGTCAATTGTGATACATACTAACCTGTTAATTTACAGTTCTTACCAGCTCCTGTTGTTCTGAGAAGGTGGCAGTGGTCTGGCTGGAGAAGACATGACACTGTTCTGTGTGGAGTAGCAGGGACAGGCTGTCAAAGAAATTCGTTTTCAGGCACAGAAAATAGCCATTTCTCTCCCTCCCTGTGTCAGGTGATAAGCTTTCTATCATAGCCACAGATGCAATATGACAACAATTTAGTATTGTAAAAATATGTTGTTGTGTTTGAAATTTCCTTTGCTAGCATGTTTAAATATTCCTTCCTGAAGAACTAATGCTCTTACTTTAAAAAAAAAAAAAAAAAAAAAAAAAAGTTTATAATTAGGCTTTTCCAAAGAAACTCAAATCTCTGGCAAGTTACTTTTGAATTATTAAGTCTGTTAATTTAGACAGGACAGGGGGCAGTCGAGCATTTCAGGATCTTGTTTTAATTTGATTTCTGGTTTCTGGTTTTTATTTCATTTATATATTTATGGCCAACATCAGTAGCCTCTGCCATCTGGGAACCCTGATCCTTAATTTCCAGTTTGGGCCAAAGTAAAAGATGACAGATTTGGTAGAAAGCACAAATCGTAAAAGATAAGAGTCTTAAAAGAGGTTTCTTCCTTCTGCTGTTGCCAGGCTGCCCTCCAGGGCTGGCAGATAGGCATCAGGGATTTTGTGTGTTTTGGTGTGTGTTCAGAGATAAGGGCCGCACTGCCACGGTGTAGGAATGAGTGGAATTTAACCATTTTATTTATTACTGGGGTTTCAAATAACTTTGTTCCAGGTTTATTAAATTTCCAAAATATTCTCTAAGTCATACTGAATTTAAACTACTATTGCTCTCTCTCTCTCTCTCTCTCTCTCTCTCTCTCTCTCTCTCAACCCTGAAGCTTTCTAATTGGTTATCAACTCCACAAATTCCTGTGTGTCCTTTCTTAATTTTTTTCCCAGGCTCTTTGTTAAAAAGAATGATTCACTTTTTTTTTTTTTTAAGGAAGTATTGGGCTTCAGCATCAGCTCCTAGTCATAGCTCATAAGAACTTTTTAAAAAGCTATTATTTACCACATAATTACAAGGTGCTTAAGAACCCACTAACAGGGGCCGCTGCTCTAAGAATATGATTCAAGGTGGGCAAACTGGCTTAATTTAAATATTTCTGTAGATTCGCCCCTCATTCCCAGGCCTCTACCCATGATTGAAACAAATGTTTATTTTTAAAGATTTAGAGCAATTTGGTTGGCTTTCTTTGATGGTATTTTTTTTAGCCCTTTGGAATTTGCAATATCAGATGGTGGAGTACTAATATCAATACCGGAAAGTCCAACTCTACGATGTTATATCCCTCACTAGGAGCCAGCTAGAACTTGTATCTCTTGATAAAAAGTACTTATATAAACCCTGTGCTCAGTTTTTTCTCATGTCCATAACCACATATGTCAAGGCAGGGATCCATACTAGGTGCTGCTGGGGCGGGGTGGGGTGCTCCTGGATTTAACACATCCTTTGAGAATCTCTTAGAGAAAGAAAAGATGAAAATGAGGTGAAGTTTTTCTGTTCTCCATGTCCAGGGAGTAAGTTCAGTTAGTGAATCAAATAAGAAGGTAAATTTTTATCAAGAAGTCAAATTCTAAACAGACTTTCTGCTTTTCTCAATACAGTGTTTTTATGACCAAGGACACAATAAATAGTAGTGGAGATAGTTCTCCCAAGCTACTTAGGGATTTGTGAGTGTCCTGTGGATTTGCATCTAAAAATAACCCACACATTCCAATGTAATTAGAGTTGTTTGCTGTTTTTGTTTTTAACAGCAACTTTTACTCTTCCTTCTTTTTTTTTTTTTTTTTTTTTTTTTATTGTCGGTAGGTTTCAATAAAATGTATGTGCACAATAAGGTTGTTAAAATAGAAAATAAAAAAGCATATAAGAAGAGAGGTTTAAAATAGTTACTGTAACTGAAGATTAAATGTAATTCTGAGCTTCCTGGCAGTTTAGGGAAAGGGGGAAAACAATGGGTTATATTGTTTTCAGCATCTAATGAAAGGGAATGTTTCACTGCTTCAAAAGAATCTTGTTTTTTTTTTCTGATTTTTATTTTTAAGAGGATTGTATCCAATGAGCCTTAAATGCTTTACAGGGGGGCAGAGGGGAGAGACAGGAGAACTTCATATGACTTTTTCATCCCTAAACAAAATTTGGGAACACAATCCTAAAAATAAGCCTAAAGGAAGAAAAAATACTGCTACTGAGAAGGGAAAATGAGATCAGTATGTTCTTAAAAAAAAATCTCGAAACAATAGGCAGCATGTCATACAAGATAAAATATCTTTATTATCTGTTTTTAAATGTATACAGATTTTGGTTTTATTTGTTTTGAGTAAAAAATAATGATGTTCACTTTCTGAATTGCTGTCTTTTAGAAATTCTAAGACTAGGAATTTTAAAATAAAGGTATACAAAATTAGTTATGATGGCTGGCATCACAAAACATGAGTTCCTCAAATGTGCTTAATTCAATATGGAAATAAGTTTTCCCTTGTATTATTATGGCTCATTATGAGAACTATTTTTTGTTTGGTCTCCTTTGATTTTCAGAATGTAGTGAAATAATGAACATCATTATCCAGGATTTGTTGACATAGAACAGGAAAGTGCTAAATTTATGAGTGGTCAGAGGAGCTTAGTGATCTCAGCAGCCCTCCATGCCACAGGAGAGATAATTTGGATTTCTATTCAGTAAAAGTACATGATATCTAGGGATCAAGATGGTTTCCAGTGGGCTCAAGCTAAGCCCTAAGGGAAAAAGTGACGAGGTCCTCCAAATTTAACTTAATTGGCATTGTGGGAAAATTTCTTTTCCACAAACCATCTCAAACTATATACCCTGTGTAAACCAAGTACTATTGTCAAGAGAGCTAACGATGGATGTGCTTTTACACAATTACAAGATCCACCATCTTGTGTAACAAAATCACTCAGCAAAAGTCAGCACAGAGATTTTGCACCAGGACTGAGCACTAAGGAAAACAAGAATTCATGAAAAGATTGGTGTGTTGCTTTTAATCTCACATGTATTTAGGTGATTCCATCATTTTCCTTTTAGGGTTGTTTCATCTGCATTCACAGCTGTGTTATTTATCTTTCTTCGTCAAATGCCAGGAACAATCACTTTTCTAGTTCTTTGAGGTAATCTCTTAGAGCATTGCAATTTCCACCATTCACAATACTTTTCCAATTATTGAAAGATTTATTAAAGCATTCATTCTGTTAAGTATTTATTAAATACACTTAAAATGGTTTCTCCAATATTAATCTCTGTAGGCTTTTCTCCACTTCATTCTATGGCCATTGATTACTCTCCATTGACCCCCTGAATTCACTGTGTTTTGTGTATTCTAATGCAGTCTCATGCCTTTTTCACTGAACATATCATTTTGCTAGTTTTATTGTCCATCTGTGATACTAAGTCCTGAACTCTATTATACAACACAAAGGTTCCTCATCCATTAGCACTCATTTATTCACTTTTCATCTATTTATTAGATATTGATCATCTGCTTGACATATTTTGCTAAATGAATTTTAGATTTTAAAAACATTCATCCAAATTAAAACCGAACCCAAAGGCAAATCCATTGCATGAGCATTGGCAGATCACCCCCTCCCTGGTGCTTCTACTGTCACCTGGGATCTTGTTCAGATTTAGCAGCAGCAGCAAAAAGAAACATCAGAAGCTTGACACTCACATTTACTTGGGTTTAATTTTGATGTAAAAGAAGGAAATTCTTTTTAAAAAAACAAAAGATTATTAGGAAGGCAAATGTCATTGTGCATAAAAATATTTTGGTGACCTCTCTGGATGTTGAATGAGACCCTAGTAGGTCAGGCTATTTCTGCAGTAGCCCAGAGAAAAACAGAGGAAAGCTAATTGCATAAAGCCAGTTGGTTGACTAAATGTTAGTTTTTAGCAGCAGCCAGTACAGGAGTAAAGTGAAGTCTACAAGGAATTCTAGACTAAGAAGCTGGACAATATGGGCAGGAGCTTAGGGTTCATGGTGACAGTGAATGGCCAGTGGGAAATTGCCAGGGACAGAAATGACGTAGGCATTTTTTAAAAAATCTTGTCTCATATACAAATAAAAATGATTTCTGGGTGGGATGTGTTCTTCTCATTAGCCTCAAACCTTCAGAATGGCTGAAATACATTCAAAATAGGCTTGTACTGAACAGAATTTTATAGAACCAGTGAAAAAGGGACTGGGAGTTATATACACATTAGGGTGGAGTAGGGAGAAAAGAGGTGACCAAAAACAGAAGACAAGATCTGACTGATCAAGAATTACGTAGAAATAGGAAATTAGAAGAATGGGTAACTGAGATAAATGCTAAGTCTTCAAGTCTGCAGATGTTGGATTCCTCTTACACATGGAGGGTAAGTTTTGCTAGTCATCTGTATTTAAATTCTAAAAAAAGATTGACCTTGAATGTTTGAAGGATTTGGAGGCCCTAAGGATGACTTGGTTTTCTTGTCTGTAAAATTGGGCATAAAACCTTCAAGAAAGTCAAAGGATTATATGAAATTTTATAGATTCATTGCTATCAATAAACAACAGTAAGCTATCAATAAATAAGTTTATCCTTCTTTAAGATATATTCTAAAATCTTCACATACAGATAAAGAAAGCCCAAATAGTGACTGACATCTATAATATTGTTAATATTAATATTTATTATTTGGATAATGCCAGGGAGGGGGGAGGCAGTTCAATGTAGCCTGCCCTATTGATGTCAATGATTCTACCAACATTAACATATTTAGGTAATTTTGAAATTTAACCGTGGTGGATTAAAAATGGCCCCAAATTCTTCTGTACACTTCTCATAGAGAGCAGGGAGCATCTGTTTCCCCCCTTTGAATTAGGATAGGACTGTGGCTGCCTTGAGAAACAGATACTTGAGAAACATAGGATACTGTATCAGTTTCCTGGTCCAGGTGGTAAGAGACTGGCAACTTCTACTTCCTGTCTTTTGGACACTTGGTCTTGAATCTCTGAGCTGCCATGTAAGAAATACAATTAGCCTGAGACGGCCATATTGTGAAGAAGTCCAAACTTGCCATTTTGGACACACACACACACACACACAGAGAGAGAGAGAGAGAGAGAGAGAGAGAGAGAGAGAGAGAGAGAGAGAGAGAAAGAGAGAGAGAGAGAAAGAGAAATCGCAAGCTATTCTATTTCCCAACCATTTAAGTCCTCCAATTTGAACCAGCAAGGCATTCCATAATGTTCTGCTTGAGTTTGTGACCCACCAATTCATGATTGTTTTTAGTTATCTTCAGGATTAGGTGGCTAATAAATCTAACTTTAATAGCTATTTCAATTAAAAAAATTTTATGAAGTAATCAGATAGGTAGTCCATTTGAAGGAACATGAGTTAACTATGGAACTAGTAAGAATTTTTTAGACAAAGAGACATATAAGGAGCTAGGAATGTAGCTCAGTGCTAGAGAATGTGCTTAGCATGCATGAAGCCCTGGGTTCAGTCCTAGCACCACACACACACACACACACACACACACACACACACACACACAAGACTTGCAGTTCAAAATCTAAGCATTATATATGTGTAGCCTTAGAAAAATCACTTAAAAAATAATAATTTCGGGTTTTTCAACAGAATCCACTGAGATTAAATGAATAATCAACATCAAGTGGCCAGCACAGTTCCTGACACAGAATATGTGTTCTGTGGAAGTATCTATTATCATTATTATGATTCATGTCAAGTATAAATGTTAATAAAATTATGAGCTCAAGTGTATGTTTAATCATGCTTTGGGGGAGCAAAAAGGAACATCTAAATCATTTCATGCCTTTTCTATATGTTTTTCATCCTCGTACAACCAAAAGAGGTTCCAGAACATTCAGCTGTATGGAAATGCCATCTCTTCGGAAGCTGCCTTATGACGTCTATAATATAAACATGGCTGTGGGGCTTATCTCCTCTCTGAGTCTACCATAAAGAGGAAGGAAAAAACTACTTTCATCAGCTCTTTTCTTCCTTCTATTTTTATCTGCCATGACCAATGTCCTTTCTTATCCCAACATCTCAGCTCAATTTTGCAAACATGTTTCTTTTTTTAACCAGGGTAGTCCATAGATTTTTAGGACACAATCTCTATGGAGGGTGACATTTCCTCTCCCTCACAAAAAAGGCCATCAAATGAGGATGATCCAATACAGATTGTGCAGGCTTTCATGTGGCATCCTTTGAGGGGGAGGGAGTTGGCAGGACAGAAAGCCTCTATCAACCCTTTGAATAGAGTCAAATGCTTTGTTTTGGAAAAGGTTTAGAAATTTTGCAATTGGCACAAATAAAGCAACGAACAGAATATTCTTCCTCCTTCATTTTCTAGACTGGAGATAGAGCTCTAAATGGACACCTGCAAGTCTCCTTGGGAAGATCAGTATGAGACATGCATTGTTTCATCTGTTTTAAAAGGTTGATGTGGAGAATATCTGCTTTCTTCCTCAATTCCCACTCTCTATGCCTCCTTCTTTTTTTGGGTGAGGGGATAACCAAGCATTGAACTCAGGGGTACTTAATCACTGAGCCACATCCCCAGCCCTATTTTGTATTTTATCTAGAGACAAGGTCTCACCAAGTTGCTTTGCTTCTTGCTTTTGTTGAGGCTGGCTTTGAACTTGTGATCCTCCTGTCTCAGCCTCCTGAGCCACTGGGATTACAGGTGTGCACCACTGAGCCCAGCTATATGCAACCTTAAAGTCATGTTCTCCATGGAGAAAGGCAATCTTCTACGTGGAATGTGGAAGGCTTTTCTTTTGTCAGAGGTATACACATTCCTGTGATCCTCTGCTAGAACCTTCAAATCCACAAAGTCCTGCACACCCAAACATGGAAAATAGAGTATGTCTAGGGTATGGCTCACAATAAGTTAGGTCTTAGTGAATGTCGATTCACTTCCTACCTACATTGAGCTCTTCCTGATACACCTTTCATCTCATTTTAACCTCAAGGTCAAAGTGTGAAAACTCTGCAGGCAGAAAGACTGAGTTTGTGTCTCAGAATTGGCACTTTGATGCTACGTGAATGCTGGAACTTTTAGTTCTTGCATCTGCAGAATAAGGAAATTTAAGAAAGAAGTGAAATGATACATATAAGGTTCTAGGCACAATCTCAAGCATACATTCAATCAACATTAGCTAAAAGTTAGGCATCAGACATTGTTAATTCCACTTGAAATATGAGAAGTGGATTTAGAAAGTTCCAGTAACTCACCCAGGTCATACATCTAGCTGGAAATGGGGGAATGTGGGTGGTGTTTTGGGATCTGGAATCTATTGACAAAACAGCCAGACCAGGTTGCGTCTCTGCCTTTCAACTGGAATAGAAAGTGTTTCCTTCAAGACCTCAAAACCTGGGAGTTGACATTTATTTTTGCTTTATTCTCTTCTCCCACCTCTCCTAAGCTCCACATGACACCCACGCTTACTGATGGGATCCCAATCTGTCAGCTCAGAGGAAGAAAGTTTCAACCTGAAGGTAGTTCAGCATGGAATATTCAATGCTACACTGACTCTTTCTCCTGTCTTCTTAACAGGGTCAGTAAGATAAAAGTTGGCCAACACAAGACAGAACTATTTAGACTTCACATCCTCCCATGTTGACTTTTGTGAATCTAATTTATGGGAGTCCTTGATTGCATAAAGAAAAAGGACTCGCCCTGAATGTCCATCAAATGCCTTTGAAAACAACAGGCATGGGTTGAAATATACATGAGTCAGAAACATCCAGGGAATTATCCAGAGATTTAAACATTTAGAAGAAGGGAGGATTGGCAGCAAGCATTCTGAGTTTCTAAAAAGCTTCCCCCCTGAGATGGGCAGCCTCAGAGTCTCATTAAATAGTGTCAACTAGACCCAGGTGATTGGGCTGTAATTGTTTCAAGCAGGGCTTGGCTCTATTAGTTCCCTGAGAGGCAGCTCAGAGTCTCATTAGACTTAAGTGCAGGGCCTCTATTAGTTCCCTGAAGGTGTCTTTTGTTGATCTTGCTGTTTTAAGACAAAATTATCTTGGAACAAATTTTCTTCTATTTTTAGGTACCTTGTTGATTGTGAAACTGGAGTCTCCAGTGTTTGTTTCATAAACATACCAGAGACCGTCTCAAGAGACCAATGGACTAACGTTCTTGCCATGGGCAGTTTATGGTGAGCTCAAAGGAATCTTGAAGAATCTGACCTCTGTGGGGATGTTTGGAAGGAAAAGGGATAGAGCCTATGGACTCTGTTTTTTTTTTTTTTTTTTTTTTTTTCTTCAGTAATCCAGGGAAGGTATGGGTGGCAGGAAATACAAATCTTCACAAGGAAATGCAAATCTTCTATGAGACTCTTGAATGCAGGGCCACTCTTCTGATTTCAGGTTCTCACTCTATTGTGCCTTCAGGGGTCCTTGTGGAAGTCATAGCTGTTTGACCAGCCACCCTGGTCCTCCTACTGAAACGAGAAGGCAGACAAATGAGGTGAAAACTCGGCTCTCCCCATCTTCCATTCATGTCTCTCTTAAAGATGTCTCATCTTCAGCTTCATTTCTTCTATCCTGGCCCAGCCTGTATGTTCCTGTGATTCAAGGGAATCAGCATAGAGCTTGTCTGTCATCCATTCATAGGTTAAGCTGCAGTGGTCCATAGAGGAAGCCCCAATTTAGCTCCTGCTTTGTAGGGACCCTGACTTGGGGCCCAAGCCAAGTGTGACCATTTCATTCTCTTGGCAGGTACTGTGAGCTTGGACTGTGCTTACGATTTATAGGCAAAACTCCTGCCTTCTGTCCAAATCTTAAAGCTCAAACTTGGTTCCCTGTCAGCTCCACATACCAGGATAAGCATGCTTATCTTGGAAAGATTCCAACTTGGAAAATTCAGTGCTCACCCTGACACCCCAATTCAATGTATGTTAGAAGAAGGAGCCATATCCTCTGATCCTGAAATCCTTTCTTTGGTAATCTCCCTGTGTGGCAGAAGCAAGCAGGCTGTCCAGATGACCAGGATTGCATTTGGAGAGCATGCTACTTTACAGATGAAAACTCCAACTTGCTATTGGATTCCCTCTTACACTCCCATAGTCAGCTGCCTTTCAAGATGAAGCATCAAAGCTTAAAGGCAAATCTGCGAGTTAGAGCATGATACAAACTTTGAATAAAACCTAGAGATGACAACTTTAATTATTAGGAAGATGCGTCACTTTTACATTCAACATTACTTAAATCCAATTACAACCACCCAGCATATAGTGCTTTCCTTCAAAGCTATTTTCACAAGGTAGCAACCTCATCAAAAGAAATGAGAGGCCACCTGCCCTCAGCGGAGACTTGGCCCTGCTCTGTTCTACACAGCACAGCCACAAAAGTACTCAGGACAAGTATACTTATGTGACTGTCCCCAGTAGCCTTTTCTTGTGTGTAATAGTGGTAGAGCCAGGATTTTTTATAAAATCTGCTTCATTACCTTTACAAAGTCATTGTTGTTTGATGCATCTGAGCAGCAAAGATATCCCTTAATAAATGAGTGCAAGTAAGGAAAGAGAAACAAAAGGGAAACTTTTCTTCCCTGAGTGGGCAAAATTCTTCTCTTCTTCCACTAGAGGATAAATTGGATACTAGATGGAGGGTTGAGCTGCCTCTCAGGGGAGAGGAGGGATGTGGCTCCTGCCAGGTTCTCTTCCCATCATTCCATGCTAACCGATAGTAGGGACAAAGACATGAATGATAAATTGTTGACTTGAAACAATTACAGCCCAGTCACCTGGGTCTAGTTGACACTATTTAATGAGTTATTTCTGGGCAAGGCAAGGCCCATCATCTAATTGGTGGAGAAGCTTTTTATGAAACTCAGGAGTGATTTTAGTCACATTGTCTTTTTAAGGTAGGAAGTAGGGAAGCAATACCTGATTAAAATAGGTAGTTAGTAAGGGACCTCGGATTTCTTGTTTTCATTCTACCTTACTTTTGCTGATAATAATAACTAAACCAGAGCAATCTTTCTGAGCATGCCTCACTATCATGCAGTAATTGGTTTCAGTTGTCAGAGTACATGCCATTTTTTTATTTCTTTAAGGCTTTGAACAATCACAAAATTAGAGAAATATTGACTTGTTGATTATGACAAGCACAATTCTACCTGAATATCCCACTTTGGGTAGGAGCAGCTCCTTTTTTTTTTTTTTTTTTTTTCCTCTCTAAGTATCCTTGTGTCCTTTCCAACCAGGTGAAAATTTAGTCAAATATCCCCTAGTGGCCTGAAAGGGTTACTGCAGTTCCCCTAAAATACACTTAATCCATCCTGGGTTGGAACTCAATAGATTCCCAGTATGTTTATTAAGGATAATACACTTTTTACACAACAAAGAAAACAAATGCACCTGGAATTAGTACAGTGCATTGATTTAGCAATATCACTAGGAGGAGCCCTTGCTTCTTAATAACATAAAAAGCCAATGATTATTGAATTCAAGAATAACTTTAAATATATATATGTCCACATATAAATTAATTTGAAAAAACCACTATCAAAATAATAAATTTATAATCTTGCTTTTTCTATAAAGATCTGTATGGCTGTTATTAGAATATTTAATATTTAGAGAAAGATGTGAAGGCAAAAACAAGAAGGATATAAATTGAAGTTCTGAGTGAAATTCATATCCTTTTTCTCTCTATACTTTTCTCTCTCCTTCCAATGTATAACATGCCTTCCTGTTTTTAAAATTTTCTCTCTGGGGTTACAATTTTACTGCTTATTTCATGAATTTATTGAGTGTCAACAGATTTACCTCAGAAACGAGGTACATAATTATGAATATTCTTCTCCACTACCCATTTAGAACACTTCCCTGTTAAATATGTAGTAATGACACTACTTCATAGTGCTCATACAACTATATGGTATAAAAATTTTAAAAACAAATAAACAAAACATAACAAAACCTAAAGTAGCTTTCATTTCTTCTTCATGTTATGAATGGTAAACAGAATCATGGGAGGCCATTGTTTTGGGCCAAGCTTTTACCTGAGGCCCCAACAGACCAAGTCAAAGCAAAATGGAGTCCCTCTTACTAAATGCTACACCATCAAATAGAAAGGAAGCAAATACATCTTCAAAATAGACTAAGTTTTCATGGAAACAGTAGATTCCAGTCTACCAGTCTACCTGAGTCATCATAATAAAGAAGTCCCCCTGCTTTAACCCTTATAGAAAAGTAACTTTAGGTAGCCTGATGTTAAACAGTCACCTGGCTTCTTTTTTAATTTTTTTCCTGTTGATCTGTTTCTTTGCTCCGATCTTACAACACTGACTGTTCTGCTATTGCCCAATGGAGACACTCATTTCATTTTCTAGAGTGAAATCTGCCCCAATGCATGAATCACAAGTACAAGCCACTTAAATCTATAATGAAATTTGCTGTGGTTTTGTCTTTTGACACAAAAATATTAGGAAACCTTAAGCTCATACTTGGTTGAAGTTGGGCTAAAGATGAAATGAAATCCCCTTTTCACCTCTTATTTCCAGAAACTCATGTATTAGGCAAGGATATAAATCCATATTTTTCATTTTTCAAAAAGAAAATCACAAGAACAGCACTCAAATCTAGAATAACAAGAAAGAGAGGATGAAAATAAAATCACAGGGCTTAAGAAGACTTTGTGAACCTGAATTCCTAGGTTCTCCTCAGTTTTCTATTTAACCAAGCAAACCCATCTCTTAACAACTTTTTACTTTGACCCCAGATTTTCTGATTTCAGATTACAGGCAGCCTTTCTGACTCCTACGATTTTTTTTCTCTTAAAAACTTTGATCATTCACAATGCTAGAAGACTGGTTGACTTTTCTAGTTCTTTTAAAACAATAGTCTCTTTCCAGAAATGGGTATTTCTGTTCTTTTGTATGACACTACTGAATTCTCTTGGCTTGCTTCTTATGAGTGTCCAACGCAGGGCAAAAGTTGCATTTTGTCAGTTCTCTTTTTTCTCCACCTCTTTTCCATATTTTTGTGTGACTCACAGCACACAGATTTGAGACCAACAGTACAATATATGCCTAGGCACAAACCCCAGAGGCAGTAGAGGGCACGAGATGGCATCTCTTTGGCCAGAGAACTGAGGTCTGTGATACTCACACTTGGGGTTTTTTTTTTTTTTTTTTTTTTTTTTTTTTGTTAAGTTCCTATTGGGGTCACCAGCATCTCAAAGCATTTTTTGAAGAGCTATTTTCTTTTATTCATTTTGTTAGGGACAAGAAACAGTGATGCTAACGTGGTTTTTAGATGATGGTCAGCTTAATTAAATCTACTGACCCTCTCCACTTACTGGGGATGACACGTTGGTTAAAAAAATACACACACACACACACACACACACACACACAGAGCTAGGTCACATGAGACCCAGAAAACTTTGCTTCAGTTTCTAAAAATGTTACCTCTGTTAGAATTCAACTCTTGTGTCTCTCTAAGTCCATCTGAAAGGCAGACAAAATCAATTAGCAACCCTTTCGCCCTCTGGCAAAAAAGGAATTTCTGCAAGAATGCCTTCCAGAAGCAATCGGTTGTTTGACTATTGGCTGTTTGGCTGTGGGAAGGCTTTAGACACAACTTTTGGGCTTCCCCAGGGGACAGGAACTGGCTCCATCCTGTCTCTCCTCTACCTTTGTCGGCTCAGTTCTCCTCCCCCAGGGTGAAGACCATTGCATGTCCCTATTTGGGGTCAGCTGTCAGAAGACAGATCTGTTCAATATTTAGCTTTGAAGGAAATTGGCTGAATCAAAGATGAAAGGGCTCAGCTCCAAGTGATGGGGAAAAACAAAAACAAGCCTCAATTGTTTCAATATTTCCATAGAGAAAATAAAAAAGATAAAGATAAAGCTAATGCAGGTGAGAGAGAGAGAGAGAGAGAGAGAGAGAGAGAGAGAGAGAGAGAGAGAGACCCATATACCACATCAAGCTGATAGACTGACTATTCTGGTGCATAGCTACCATTTAGAAACCCAAATGATATCCAGCTCTTAATGCTAGTTCTAGAACAGAGCTTCTCAGCCTTAATGTGCTTGTGAACCACCTGGGAATCTTCTTAAAAAATTTGCAGGTTCTCATCCAGTGGAACATGTGGTTCCACATTTCTACCAAGACCCCAGGAGCTTTTAATGCTGCTGTCCCTAGGGAACAGTCTAGAGCATATGAGCTTCCTGCATAGCAAATGAACTCAGAGACCTCAGCTTGCACATTGGTACCTGTTTAAAGCCATGCATACAAAGAAGTGAGAAAATAAAGGGTAAACCTGCACATGTGAGCATAATGAAGTAGAAAAGTTTTTTTTTTTTTTTTTAATATCATAAGTGTTTTAAGAGATGGAAATTTTGTGGGGAAAACAAATTCACCATATTTTCACTCATCTAATATACACAATTTTTATTGTGAATCAAATTGAAGTAGATACTGATTTCTTTAAATGTTAAGCAACTGCCTGCTTTCATCCCCACCCAGCAAAATCACCAGCATTTTAAATATAAAGTGGATTTTCCATATAATTCATAGACCCAATGCCAATTTGCAAGAAAAGAAAATAAGAATCTCAGGAAACAAGTCCACGGTTGTGTACAATTTTCAAAGAAAAGAAGAAAAGTAAGTCAGTAGACACAGGGCAAGCTGCTTGAAATTTCAGAACCACTTCTGTCATTCTTCACTCAAGGGCAATGAACTTGTCAGTTCTAGCCTGAGACTTCAGGTTTCACTGAACCCTGTTCCCAACCCTTTGCTGCTTAGCCCCAACATCTCCAAGTTCCTTGAGGACACAAGGCCATCTCAACCAATATTGGAAGCTTCTGCATCACGAGACCCTGTTGGTTTTCTTTCACTCCGTTACAGTCCTTAGGCCCACAATCCTTAGGAAAATTAAAACTGAACAGGATCCTTAGGTTTCAATTTAGCCTAAATGTATCAATTTACCATTAAAACATTGATTAAAAAATTAAACTGCATAAATAATACTTGGCTACATGTTTGATATAATAAATATCAACTTCTTCATTTACTCTAGCTAGATTTTTTTCCATCTTGTCATTGCACATTACTTGACTCAGGCACTGTAGCTGTGGGTCTCTGTACCACATGGTACCAGCTCACCACATGGTACCAGCTCAGGGCCATGTCTGTGCTGGCCATTGGCTGTCAATCATCCATCAAGTTGTTGGCATGGCTTGAATAGAGCACAGTGAAATCAGTGGTGCTTCCTGCATTTCCTTTCTCACCTCCAATACTTTTATGCAGATTAAACAAGATCATAATAAACACTTTGGAAAAACTTGAAAGGAATAAAGGAAAGCACTTTCCACACAAAGATGGCTATGGTGGGTAGTCTCTCAAATGGTCCAAGTGATCCCTGCCTTCTGGTACTTATACCCTTCTGTAGTTCCACCTCACATTGTACCAGAGTTATTTAGTGAAATGAATACAATATCACAGCTGTGATTAGGCAATAAAAGTTCTTTCCAAAGTGTTTGATATTTTTCTCTCTCTCTCTCTCTCTCTCTCTCTCTCTCTCTCTCATATTTCTGCTTTACATGAGGAGCAAATTGCCATGATGTGAGCAACCCTCTACAGAGGCCTATTTGATGAGGAACTGAAGCTTTGGGATAACAATCAGTGAGGAATGGAGACCTCCTACCACCAACCATGTGAATGAGCTTAGGAGATCTCCTTCCATCAAGCCTTCAGATGAGACTGTAGCCCTAGCCAACAGCTTTACTGTAACCTTCTTCAAGACCTTGAACTAGAACTACTCAGATAAGCCTCTCCTTAATCCCAGATACACAGAAGCTATAGGACAGTAAGTGCTTGCTCTTTTAAGGTACAAAGTATCAGGGCAACTTTCTAGGCAGCAATAGATAATGAATGCAATGGCAAGGGAGTATTTGGAGATATGAGAGAAAAAGAAAGGACTCATGTTACTAGTTGATCTGCCCCTCTCTCAGGGTGACTTGTAGATGAGAGAAGTTTATGTGACTGTGACCCTAGAAGGGTCACCTGTCCTAGATCCTCTTAGCCAGCCCACTGCCTTCTTGAGCAATGGCCTGTCTGCCAGCTCCTCATCCCTGTGGTGGCTTAGTGTCCATGAAGACTTCATTGCTCTTTCTGTCTCTCAGCTCCAGTATTTCTAACATGTCACGTACCTGGTAAACAACCATCTGCTAGAATGACAGGAAGCACTAATATTTGTATCGTATCTGACAGCTTTATTTACTTTTACAACTGTTTATTTGGAAACTACTAGGTCTTTGGAAAGAACCAAGGCAATTGGCTAAGATGACTCTTTAGGGGAAAGGGGGATATGAAACAGAATCAGGCATCTATATAGACTCTGTTCCCTGACTTGGAAATGATGGGAATACATGATTCGCATGGTAAGAATAAGTAATTCATTTAAATCAAACAGATATTACCGAGATTATTTCAGCTCAAATTATAAGAATTTAAAGTAAGAAAATGTTTTACATTTTAAATATGTAATTTGAATGGTCACCAATTTAAATCACCCCACCTCAAATAGTAAAATAAATGCAAATTTACTACATGTCTAACAGGAATTCTGGATTGCAAGTGTATGTGCTTCTTGATTGTCTCATCTACCCTTACTCCTTCTCTAAAACTGATACTTACGTGGTGCTTATTACATATTGGGTAATTTTTAAATGCTTTATATACAATATCTTACTTCTCATTAAAACAGAGAAGTGGTTTCAAGTATGGATATTTGAGTGTCCACCACAATCACCTGCGAAGCCTGTCGAACATGCAGGTTGCTGCGTGTTCTGCAGGGATTCTGACTCATAAGGTTTGGGGGTAGGACCTGGAAATCTGCATTTTTCATCAACACCTTGAGGTATTATGGTTCACATGCAAAATACCACACTTTGAGAAATGATGGAAACATTTTCCATTCTCTGTGACTTGACAGTGTTTTAGACACTTTTGGGGGGTTTGATAATTCCCTACCTTTGGAATTAGTGCCTTCAAGACTTGATCTTTCGGCCTTTCTTGTAGGGAGGGACACACTTTTCATGGTTCTCAGACACAGGGAATGTGATCTAGACCCAGGTAATGAATTGCAGCCCCAAAAGGCTGGATCATAAAAGGTGCATGCTGAACCCATGGTAGAAGCAGATGTTTTCAGGGTTCTTGAGAACAAAGTGCCAGTCTTTATGACACATCTAACAGGAATCCTGGATGGCAACTACTGAATTGTCACTGGATGAGTTCTAGGGTGTGATTTGGGCACTATTCCTGGATTCATTGCTTCAAAGACTATTTTTTCTGGTCCTTCTGGGGAAACTGCTCTGCTTTGGTCTTGTTTGATGGCTGGTGGCTTTATGTTGGTCAATATAAAAATATGTTTAGTTTTATGGATGTTAGTACCTGGGCTGGTTATTTTAGCTTTATTTATTGGTACGGGGTGGGGGGATCGAACTCAGGGGCACTCGACCACTGGGCCACATCCCCAGCCCTTTTTTTGTATTTTATTAGAGACAGGGTCTCACGTGCGTTGCGAAGTGCCTCGCCATTGCTGAGGCTGGCTTTGAACTCGCGATCCTCCTGCCTCAGCCTCCCAAGTGCTGGGATTACAGGCGTGCGCCACCACATCTGGCTATTTTAGCTTTAAATTTCTAAATAGGGCTCTTACCTCTTTAGCTGGTTATAAATAGCTTTGAGCCCTCTACTATTTATGAATGACTCATTTATTATGAAATAAACATGACAGTTACAATTGGAACTCATGACAGCATCATACAATAGGCCAGATTCAGTGCAGATTGAAAAGATGGTGTTCTGGTTATTAAAACAAGGTCTGCCAAGTTTAAATCCATCCTTTATAATTAGCTTTATGTTGCTGGGGTAGCATCTCTCCTTTGCCAACTGGTGTGATGAGAGGCTCTGCCAGTCGAGGGCAGCAGAGAAAACCCGTGAGGCAGGATGAGGAGGAAGACACCTAATCCTTCAGGTTCCTGTCTTTCCCTGGGCAGCAGCAGTTTGTTCTAGTAGCAGCCACTGATTCTAGTTCACAGTTTTTCCAGCAATCTCAGAGCCCTGCCTTATTGGTGCTCTCTTAGCAACACCTGATAAGATTCTTCTCAGAGCAATTTCAGCCCCTTGGGTCCCTTTGCAAAGTTCCTGAGGCACCAGCACTAGCTGAGGTCCCCTCCTCAGTGGCCCCAGGGCCCTTCCAAGTTTATAAATTTTAGCAATTTCATTCCCTTTTCTTTGATCTTTCATCTCCAGGGATGACAGCTGCAATGAAAAAGTTAGCATTTCCTTTTTGGCTTTTAGAATTCTCCAGTACATGACTAACAATTCCTTATGATAAAATCTTTCTTCATAAAGATGGTGTGACAATGGAATATTACTCAGCCTTAAAGAAGAATGACATTATGACATTGCAGATAAATGAATGGAACTAGGGAATACTATGCTAAGTAAAAATAAGCCAATCCCAAAAACCAAAGGCTGAAGTTTTTCTAATCAGCAGATGCTGACCCATAGTAGGGACGGGGGGCAAAGAATGTAAGAACTTTGGATTATGCAGAGGGGGGAGTGAGGGGAGGGGTGGGGCTGTGTGGATGGGAAGGATAGTAGAATGAGACAGACATTATTACCCCATATACATGTATGATCACACTACTGGTGTGTCTCTGCACCACATACAGCCAGAGGAAAGAGAAGCTGTGTTTCATTTGTGTACAATGTGTCAAAAATGCATTTTACTGTCATATATAGCTAATTAGAACAAATTTAAAAATCTAAAAAAAAAAAAAAAAAAAGCTCATGTGATTCCCACCTCCTGAGAGGACCCTGATGACACAGATGGGCTTCAAGATACTCTGTCCTCCAATACAAGAACATTGAGATCAGCTACAGGCTTGAATTTCAGATAACATTTTCCTGACAAGCATACTAGAATTAGAAGCACGCATAATATAAATGTTCAACACTTTTAGAGCATTTAAACTTCTACAAGTTTAAAAACCTCTGTTCTAGATGTATATACTTTCTCTTAGGAAAATCCTGAGCCAAGAAATCATAAAAATTTTGAAGCTTTATGGGACTCAAATGATCATCTAATTAAATTTCCTGGTATAGAACAGAAATGAGATTCCAGAAAGCTGAGCTTATTTTCCCAAATTTATACTGTTTATTAGTGCCAAGGGTAGAAATTGTGCACAGATCTTTCAATTATACCATGTATAGAACCCCAGAAGATGTCTCAGTAGAAAGAATAACACATAATAACCCAACTTAGGATAATTTGGACAAATCCTCTTGCTGAAGAAAACCAAAAATTATTGGGGAAATTATTTTAACACATTCTTGAAGGCATCAGAAACCTAACCAAGATAAGATTTAATTGACTAAAAAAAAAAAAAAAAAAAAAAAAAAAAAAGACAGAAGGATCTTGAGTATTGGAAGACAAAATTACATCCTAATAGAATCTAAAAGAATACCTAAACATAGATATCTCAGGTTCACCGTATATGAAAGAGATCCTGGCAAATCCTTTGATTTTTTTTTTATTGATATCCAGAAAGATGAACATCAAGGAGAAAGGCAAAAAGTCCTCACATGGATTTTCACTCAGCTTCAAATAATCTCAATGGCATAGAATATCCAGTCTATCAAGTCAGATTAAGGTCCAGTCTATTAAGTCAGATTAAGAATACTACTATACCAAAGTGTCTAGAAGAGTTTTTTAAAAAAAAAAACACTGTGGAGGGAAAGTTCTTGTATAATTTCTACAAATATTTTTTTCAAATATGACTTCTAGTACAAAATTAAAATATATCCAATACAAAAAAAGAGGCAAGATAACATACATGGAAACCACACACACAAAAAAAATGGAAAACAGACATTGATACACAGATACTTTGGATAATGGAATCATCAGTTACTTTCTTAAGAATAGCTACATTTACTATGTATAAGAGCAATTTAGACACAACTGAAGAATGTATCAGTGAAATGGAAGATAAACTGTAAGAAAATATACAAAATAAAACAAAAGCATATAAAATACAGAAGTGCGAATAAGACAAAAAATAAAAATCCCAAATAGAAAGTGGGAGATACAGGAAGAAATGAAAAATTACATGGAAACATGTGGGTAAATCTAAAGTAAAATGGACTGTACAAAACAATATGATTAAAGTTTGGTAATCTTTAAAATGTGTATAAAATTATAATTTCCATCCTCTCTGGAGAAGGAGAAGGAGATAAAGAAGGAGTAAGAGGGTAAAGAAAGGGGAAGAGGAAGGAGAAGGGGAAGGAGAAGGGGATGAAGAAGAAAAGTATATCTAAAACATAGTCAATCATATATTTCCTCAGGTCATTTTTCATGGGAAGAGTTTATGGCCTTGTTTTTTCATCAGCAAGTGACTCATTAGCAGAATTTGAGATGAGGTATCAGAAAAATATAGTAAATACAGAGAAAGCCAAAGAGTAGAAGTGGAGATATTTCTTTCTCCTAAGAATAATAAAAAGAGAGTAACTATTATTAATTTAACATACTCCAGGTAGATAGATCCTATTTTTACAGTTTGTCTTATAGATGAAGAAACTGAGGCAAATAAAGGGTTAGCAAATTGCAAAAGTGACTCAAAGTGGGAAAGAGGTCTAGAGTTTGCACTGGTGCCCCTCACAAACCTTCCAACTTCACCACTCACAATTCCTCACATAAAATGTCCCTAATAATCTCTGAAATTTCAGACCATATAGCTCCATTGTCCTTACAAGAAAAGGGCAGTTCTGACTTACATTAATTTCTACATTGGGGCACCCTGAGTGGATCACTAGCATTGGACAGCTGGGTGCTATAGTTTGAATCTGGAATGTTCCCCCAAGGCCCCATGTATTGAAAGCTCGGTTGCCAGCATGTGCTGCTAGTGGATGGTGGTGGAACCTTTCGGAGGTGGGGCCTAGAGGGAGGATGTTAGGTCACCTGGGTCATGCCCTTTAAGGGGATATGGGAACCCAGCCCCTTCCTGTTTCTCTTTTTGCTTCCTGGTTGCCATGAGATTAACCAAACTCCTCTGCCCTGTGCCACCATAGGTCAAATCAACTGGATCAAATGACCATAGACTGAAGCTTCTGAAACCATGATCCAAAATAAATTTTTAATCTTTAAAAGTTGATTACCTGAGGTTTTTGTCATAGTAGTGCAAAGCAAACACATTGGGGGCTGCAGAGAAATGATTCCCAAAGGAACTTGGGAATATTCATGGTGGTCATACTGTTATTCCTTTCATGCTAGATGATCTCTGGGCAGCAGGAAGGGGTGTTTGTGGCTTCCCCTCATGTGATGATGAAAACCAAAGGGAGACCAAACTTCTGTCTGTTTTCATCAGAGGGCTGGAGCCCTCCCCTGCAGTAGGTCCTTGTCCAATGCCGGCTCTAAATTCCTATTTAGAGTTGGAAGCCCTCCCCACCCCTCACACACTCTATACCCCAGACTGGTTTAGTTCTCTAAATAGAACATATCACTGCATGACATCCAAGATGTCATACTTGATTATTTATTTATTTATTTATATCTGCTACCCCTGACAAGTAAAATATTTTTGTTTTGCTCACTCTGGTGTCTTCACTGAATAGAATAATGCCTGGAACTTTATAGACACTTGTTAACTATTTGCTGAATGAACAATTGTATACTGCTCAGAGATTCATGTGCATGCACTCACACATAGACAGACAGACACACACACACACACACACACACACACACACACACACACTTTGAAATGCAAGGATTTTTATATTCTAGCATGATTTGTACTTTCTGCACATAGATACAAACAGTTCCCAACTTTCGATAATTCAACTTAAAAATTTTCAGCTTTATAACATTATAAAGCCCATATGAATTTAGTAGAAAGCATACTTCAGATTTTTAATCTGAATCTTTTCCTGGGCTGGCGATATACAGTTGTGATGCTGGGCAGCAGCAGTGAGCCTGGCTCCCAGTCAGCCACAGGGTCATGATGGCAAAAAACCAAACATGCTGTTGCTAAGCTAGGCTGGTCAGCAGGTGAGGACTATTAAATGCTTTTTCAACTTAGAATATTTTTGACCTACAATGGATCAATGAATGTTCTTTCATTGTAAGCTGAAGCACACCTTTACTTTTTAGTCCTAGAAATAGTACCCCCAAATAGTAAGGGATATACTTGCAACTATGGAGCCTCATCCAAGATCATCTCACTTCATTAGAGCAAGTTGGCCCCTTTAACCATGGCCCTGATGTCTGGGGATGAAATATAATCACCTTCCTTTGCTCATTCATCCAAGAATCTATTTCTGCCCTTCCTGACCCAAAAAGTCCTGGCTCCTAACCCTGCTGATGAGACACAGGTCAGACTTTAAAGAGAGATCCAAGGCGCAGACCTCAGCCTGGGAGGCATGACGGGGCTGAGACTGAAAGGGTTCAGGGATGCAGGAAGGGCTGGGATCCTGCCAGAAACTCAGCACGGGACTGGATTTTGGTCCAAGTGCCCTCCACATTAGTCTCAGCACAGTCCAAGCAGAGGCTTTGAGGATCCAATTCCGTATTCATAGATCAGCCTTGTTTATAAAGCAGTTCACAGTTCAACAGTCACTCCTCCCCTGGAGAGGTGTGTCGGGCATGAATAACCAAGTCTGGCAGCATGCACCTCCCAGAGCAATGAAAGTCTGAAAACAAAAACAGATGACAGCAACAAAAATGACGTTCTCTTTAGGGAAAGAGCCAGGCAGCAAATGGACCATTTCAGAACGGGTCTGGTATCTGCTGTGCCCAATTTTAAGCCAATAGACACATCAGCCCTTAGTTGTCACTATACCTTTCCCTTCAAAACTCTACAAAGCAGGGACAAAAATAATTTCCTGCTTAATAAGGACCCTCCAGCTTCAAATGTAGCTCTTCTAGGAATACCACTCTCTCTAGTCAAATATTTTTTCCCTGGGTTGAGAGTATTGCTCAGTGGTAGAGCACTTGCCAAGCGTGCATGAGGCCCTGGGTTCCAGCCCAAGCACTTGGGGGGAGAAAGACACACACACACACACACACACACACACACACACACACACACACCATGTCTAATAATACAAGAAACTTCATCTCAAAACCTTAAAGCTCATGACAATTTTTCTCCTTCTGCTATTAGTGCCCAAGGTATCTGGGGGCCCCCGTTCCTGAAACAGCCCTCCACGCAGCCAAAACAGGGCTGTTCTGGAGGCTTAGGGGCACACACTTTGTCTGGGGTTTACGGTTCAATAAGCAGAAGTGACTCAGTGACATAAGAAGTGGCACAAATCCGACAGGGGTGCAATCAATATGGATATTTCTGGCCCTTCTTCATGCTTCAGCAAATACCCCGGATGCCCGTTATCTTCCTCTTTGTTCCCCCTTATTGTCCCGACAACTTCACAATAGAAGCTGCATACTTCAGATCCAATCACAGTTTGGTAAGCCCACCCTCCCCTGCCAGGCCCTAGAAAAGGGTATACATGGGGACAGAAAGGGCTGTCTGTTAAGCTCCGTGATAGGAGAAGGGAGTGGGGGAAAAAATGAAACGCCATTTTGCTTATTATCTGCTCTTGCTCCTGTTTCTCCAGGCACCCTCGGGCAATCTCTGCTGAAATCTGGCTTCAGAGGTCCTTAAGCTAGGCTCTATTTGCTCTTGGTGACTCGTCCCAGTAGCCCTGCCCAGTGGCAGGCAGACTAGAGGGGCTGTGTGGCATCTCTCATTTAGGGCAGATGACGTCTATGGCCAAAGATTTACTCTGAATCCTTCTTTTCTGCTGTCTTTTATGGGTCTCCTTGTCCGCGGAGATAGAGGATGGGGAGAGAGAGGATTTTAGAAATATTGTGAAATATTTAATTTCATACCGATTTTTTTTCCTTTCTGTCCCACTTCTTTATCCAGAATTTCCATCCTCCTTTCTTTTCTTTTCTTTTTTTTTTTTTTTTGGTACCAGGAATTGAACTCAAGGGCACTCAACCACTGAGCCACATCCCCAGCCCTATTTTGTATTTTATTTAGAGACAGGTTCTCACTGAGTTGCTTAGCATCTTGCAGTAGTGAAGGCTGGCTTTGATCCTCCTGTCTCAGCCTCCCAAGCCACTGGGATTGCAGGCGTGCGCCTTGGCACCAGGCTCCAGCCTCCTTTCTGTGACTCTGCTTTGTCCCCAAGAGCAAGGCACTTGTTGTGCTCTCGTCAGTCCTGGTCACTGTTCTTGAAATTCTCATTTCCTAGCTCCCCAGTGATGTTGCTTGTTACTTCCTTCATCCAAGGAACTTCTTACTTCTTACTTCCTTCGAACTTCTCTTTGCTCTGTGTCACTTTCTGCTTCACCGTTTTGGGAAACTAGACATTCATCCATCTTCCAGAGTGTAAGCTCCTGGAGGGAAGACAAGGGGTCTGATTCATCTTTGAATCTCCCAAGTACCTAACAAAACATCTTGTTCCACAAAAGGCTTTGTTGAATGGCTGGACATCAACAATGAAACTGCCTCTCCTTTTACTTGGTTGACCTCTTCCTAGTGCTCTTCAGCATCCTACACCAGACGAAAATGGTAAATTATAAGGAGGGAAGATTTGTTCTGATTTGGTATAAAGGTGTCAGTGTCTCTGGTTGAATATGATATTTATTGGATCATTGTTCCTGTGGCTTCATCAGTGTGATGGCCAGTGCCCACCCTGATAACGGTAATATTCAGAGGCCCTGTGGGAGCCATGGAGCGATTATGGGACAAGGGAACTGGCTTTATGATTTTTTTTGGGGGGGTGGATACCAGGGATTGAACTAAGGGGCACTCAACCACTGAGACACATCCCCAGCCCTTTTTTGTATTTTATTTAAAGATAGGGTCTCACTGAGTTGCTTAGTGCCTCGCTGTTGCTGAGGCTGGCTTTGAACTTGCAATCCTCCTGCCTCAGCCTCCTGAGCTTCTGGGATTACAGATGTGCACCACCATGCCTGGCAGGAACTAGCTTTAATGCCAGCTCCCCACCTTGCTGCCTGGGTGGCTTTGGGGTGAGGTGCCTCTAAACCTCAGTTTTGTAAGTATAATAATGCCTACCTTGCAAAATAGATGTGAAGATTAGAACTGATATATGTAAAGTACCTAGCATGACTTTTGGCACAAAGTTGGCCCTTAATAATTGAAATACATTTTTGTTTTACATATATACTGTCTTCTTCCCCATGATCTTGGGCAGAAAATGTACTACTAAATGCTGGAGTAAAGATTGAGAGGCAGGGCTGTACAAAACTTCTCATCTACCTTCATCTTTCCATTGATATCCAAGTTTTGTTACTAGAAGAAAATGCTAACTTTTCCAAAAGTTTGGAAGAGTTCCTAAATCTCAAAAGTGAGGCTTGAAGTTGCATTTTAGACCCGCCAGATAGTCCCACACGTCAAAGGGAGATGTGCAAACATTTTTAGCCAGCAAAAATTTTCAGAAATATTGAGTGCTTTGAGGAACTCCAAAGAAAAGAGCAGATATGAACCCTAGTTTTGAGGAATCATAGCACGTTACCAAAGTGCCTTCACACTTCCTAGAAGATTATGCTCCAGCTCAGGCACTTGCTCTGAATGGCTCCTTTTTCTCCTAGGATGTTCAAAAATCATAGGTCAGACCCCTTGAGTAGGCTTCCTATGGATAATCACACCACTGGGCTCCCATCATGCAAGGTAAGGTAAGGACCAATCATCTCTTCCAGTCTCCACTAGAAAGTCTCTCTGCACCACAAAGAGAATCAACAAGGAAAAAGGATGTAAAACAAGAATAAAAAGGGAATAAATGCAATATCTTTTTTCAAACATTTATCAGGCATTGACTATGTTGCAGTCACCTCTCTGGGGTTCACCTAGAGAAGTAAAATAAAAAGTGAAGAGACCTCAGCATTGAAGAAAGCCACGGAAAGATAGTCTTCCAAGAAGAAAGGACCATTAGTGATGCTGGATTCCAATGAGAAGGCAGATAAAAACCAAGTCAGATAAAAACCAAGGTGGCCATTGGATTCGATGATAAGATACTCACCCCCATTCATGGAAAGAAGAGTTTCTACAGAATCACAGTAACAGAAACAAAACTGATAGGACAAAGAGCAAAAGCGAGATGAGGAGAACAACATTTAGTTCATATTACGCTTTGAGACTCTTGATGAAGAAGAAGAAAATCAGAGTCAAGAGGCGGTGGCTGGAGAGAAAAGCCAGGTGGAAGGCTGGGTGTGTTGGTTAGTTTTTCAGGTAGGAAGCATCTGACCACATCCGCGTTCAAGTGAGAAGGAGGGCGAAAATATAGGAATAGGGTAAAAGATGAGTTGGGGTTTCTAAGGAGCAGGAAGGGACGGAGTCTTGAGCAACGGGTTCAGGCTGACCACAGACGGAGGGAAGGACACACAACTTATCACAACCTAGGAGGGAAAGAGTAAGATCAGACAGGACACTCACCGGTGGATGAGAAGGAGTGCACTGGAGTTTGGGGTCCCTGCCCATTGGTTTTTGTACTCATCATGACGAGGAAACAAAAGAGAGTGATGGGAGAGATGGCCACAAGGGACCTTAAGTAGAGAGGAAAATGGGGACTGGAAGGGTTTATTGGGAAAACCTAGAAGGATCATAAGACCTAGCTGTTACTGGAGACTGTGAAAATAGAGTTACGCAACTTTCTCCGCCAACATCCAATGGAGGAGTCAGATTTACCCAACAGTGAAAATATGGGATTTGATAAAGAGGATGGAATGATTCCACGTTGCGATTTTATTGAGTGAATTTGACCTAAGTACAAGAGCAATAATATTGATATTTCACAAAAGAATAGCAGCCGCGGAGAGAAAAGCTTCTCACAACAGCCTGTGGCATCTGTGTATGATAAATTGGTCCCCAAAACACCTCCCCAGGAGCAAGAAGTTTTCTGGAAAACCTAAGCAGCTGTTTATGTATCCTACAGATCTTTTCCTACCAATCGCAAATTCCCACCAAGTCCAAGACACAGAATTTAGGATTGGAAACTCTGGGCTAATCAACAGTGCAGTCATAAACACATGAGGAAAAGCCTGGGTCCTTTTGGGGGCATGTTCATTGCCAAGTTCAGACCATAAGTAAACCAACTGCACTCTATGGCTAACCCCACCGTGGCACCCTTGAACCACAGCGTGACCTGTCTGTCGCTAAAACATTTTTCCATCAAAGTGCTTTTTCCACATAAACTATTCAGCCTCATGGAAGTTTAATTTTTTTTTTTTTTCCTTTTTCAAAAGTGTTAAAAATACGCTCTGGACTTAGGCATGTACTGTCATTGCAGTCTTTAATAAGCATGCCTCAATTTAGGAAAAGCAGAGGAAATTCAAGCCAGCTGAAAGGGAAGTGGGGAAAAAAAAAGCAGAGAAGGGCAGGAGGAGGTGGAAAGGGCTATTTGTGGCTAAGCAGGTAGGTAGCCCATAAACGTTGATAATTTAGTGCTTCTGTGATGTGTGAATGAGGCCCTACAGGCGGGAACTGCTCTGCAGCTTTTGGGTTTTGATCTCTGTCAGTAATGAGATGGCAGCAGCCCCCACTTCAAAGCCTGGACTGCTGCAGATAATCTGCTGAGAGGCCCCCAGAATTTCAAGTGATCTCCCAGACTAAAGTATGAAGGATTACGCAGACAGCAGAAAGGATGATGGAAGAGGTATTGCTTGTTTGATATTTGCTCTTTGATTTCGTTTAAATGTCCTCATTTTCAGTTTCCAAAGGGGCAGTTTATGGTTCCACACTCTTAACACCAGAGATTAGCATTGTCAGAGATTGCTGCTGTCCGGGCTCTGTTAGCGCCACAGGACATCCATACATTTAATCTTTCCTTTTTTAAAATCCTGACTGTCTGTAAAAACACTGCCACTTCGGATTCGGTGACAAATGTGGTGCAGGGTAACAGTATCCAGCCTGTTCTGGAGACAGAGCTTTCCTGACCAATCCAAATGTTCAGAGATTACACTCAGATTCTTTTGAGGTTTAATCTCTTTTCTGAAACAGTTGTGCACTTGAGGGGGAAGGGGGACAAAAGGCCACAGGCTATGAGAAACATGTTATAAAATAGCATGAACGTTCATTTCTTGTGTCCAATTAGACTTAGAGTTGAAAGCATATAATTTTCAAGGCATGTCCTACCAGGTAATGTATCTGGAGTAATTCATATTGGACAGACAACCTCGTACTCCAGAAGTGAAATGGCAAGGCAAGGTCAGACCTCATGACTTTTGTTATCCCCACATGTGAAAAAAATGTAAGATTTCAATGTCTCCCCCAAACACACACAACCTGAAGGTTAAAGGCAG
This sequence comes from Tamias sibiricus, assembly GCA_025594165.1. NCBI lineage: Eukaryota > Metazoa > Chordata > Mammalia > Rodentia > Sciuridae > Tamias > Tamias sibiricus. Next base: position 70,598,842 of record CM046669.1, read on the forward strand.
CCATAGATAAATGTGCTGAAGAAGGGTGTAAATGCTTGAGACTCTTTTCATATACATATAATTCACAGGAGTTCTTGAAGTTAGAAGACCCCTCAATATATTTTGCAGGTCGAGCAGCCCTAATCAGAGAATCCAGAATCCAGAAGGTTTTGAGCACAGACGTGATGCCTCAAATGGAAAATTCTGTACCATAAGACTGTTTTATATACAAAATTACTTTAAAATATTCCATAAAACTATTTTCAGGCTATGTGTATAAGACATATGAAACATAAATATATTCTGTGTTTAGACTTGGGTCCCATCCCTGAGATAGTTCACTATGTACCTGCAAATATTCCACAATCTAAAAAATCCCTTACATCTGAAAGAGTTCTGGTCCCAGGTACTTTGAATAAGGAGTGCTCAACCTGTCCTCTCTTCTGAGGATGGGATTTTTGTTCATCTCTATTGAATCAGGGACACTGCCTCGCTGGTCCACAGCTATACTCCTAGATCAGCATGGTACCTCAAACAGGCTTGTTGTGTAGCTGGCTGTTGTGACTATGATGGTATGATACTGAAGTGTCCCAGGTCACAAAAAAGTATGAAGGTAATTCATACAGACAGACATAGGAGTCCTTGCTTTACCAGCACTAGTCTCAGACACTGCAGCTGCATCCAGTGTTCAGAGGTTTGGAATCCTGGCTGATCCGACCTTGCTGATACGGCAGAGATTGACAGTACTCACCAACACCCTCTGGAATCCAGGCAGGGCCACATGACTTGTTGTCACCTATGGAGAATCAGCCACCTCTGGATAGAGGCAGCTTAAAAGCAAGTGAGTCTTTCCCACCATCTGCCTTTCTCTGTCTGTAACTTAATGCTGAGGAAGATGAGGCCCTGGAAGAGGAGGATCCGTATAAGCAGGATGGATCACCATTGTGGAACAGAACATCACTCCATTGTGCCTGGACTGTGTTTGGAGCAAGAAGTACGCATTCGCCATGACAGGCTGTAGAGAATTGAGGGTTCTTCCTGACAGCAAGAAGCTCACCGTGACCAATGAATATGATAAGCAGCAGAGTTGCCACTTGAACCTAGGTCTCTCTCACGCTGTATCTGGGTTTGGCTGAAGAGTCTATAAGATGTCACACCAGCTAAAAACAAACACAGAAACTCAGTCAACTGAAACATTGGCATCACCTTCTCCAGATAGTTACTGCCCTCTGGGAATTGGTTTTAACCTGTTGTCCTTGCTCCTATTGTTCCTTATACTATATATTCTGCAGTACCTGCCACATGAGCATTAAATGTATGTTTTGTTTGTCTCAACCCCCAGAGGCAAAGTAGGTCTAGCAAACAGTAGTTGCTTATTTAATGTTGATTTATTCAAATGAAACTAAAAGTATATATATATATATATATATATATATATATTATATATAGCTTATTTAAAATATATATGTGTGTGTGTGTGTGTGTGTGTGTGTCACACAAAATGAGACAAAACAAAAAGTTGGACTGAAAAAGGAAATGGAACAGAAAACACTTTTGTGTCCACATCTACGGTGTTGCAGTTTTCACTAAAATACATTGGTCTTTGGATGGAGTTCAGGGAAATGGAGTTCAGTGTTTCTTTGAGGACTCAATATGTTGCTTGGTTTGAGGGTCCCAAGCTCAGCTCTGTCTGGCTATGGAGTCTGGGGTCACTCCACTGGGACAATGTTCCCTGAGTTTGAGCCCATCAAGAATAAGTAATTTGAATATGCACAGAGGTGATTTGAGTGCCCACTCCAGCCTACACTGTCAAGATGGAAGGAAGAGGAAGTGGATTCCATCTGGCATGATTTGGCAACAGGGCAATAGGGCTTGGTCCTGGAGCCAGGAGAGGCAGTGGATAGTGTGTCCTTGATCCCAAGAGCTGTCCTTGAAGAAAGGCCCAACATGCAAACTCAGGCCTCTGATGAGTCCCCTCTCTTTCCCTGGCATCAAGAACTATTTAACGCTGTCCACATCACACCTCCCTCTCTATCTGATGACACTTGTGTTCACTTTCCTTCTTCATCTACAGCTCTTTGGGGCCATGGACAGTGGCGTGGGTCTTGGGTCTACTTCTGACATCAGTGCAATTTGTGTGATGGGTCCCCTGTTGGCCACAGAGTATTTCAAACCTTCTCAGATTATCACTGGGTAGGGCAGTGGAGAGAAGTCATCTTTCCTGTTGGACACAATGACAAGGCAGCACAGGCCCTGAGGATGCCATGGAGCAGATAATGTAGGCTCTGACTTTAAATTGAGCAAAGACTATTTAAACAATTTGGAACTGATTTTCAGTTGCCTTGTGCTGTTTCAAGAGAGATTTCAGAGAGGACACAATGGTTTGGGTTCTATATTCTCTTATTTTTCTTTTGTCTCTTCCATACTGTACACCTGTCTGATAAGCAAAGCCAGCTACCATGTTCTGAAGACTAACAAGTACTTTGGGCACAGTGCACCACTGGGCTTTACATGCAGAAGGACAGCCCATGGTGGTGATTCCCTGGAACTACTCTCTCCTTGCACCTGTCAGGTGGAGATAGTGGGAATTTCAGTCCTCAAGCTCCGTGGTTTTATATGAGATGAAGCCTATTTCCAAGAAGATTGCTTATATGATAGATATTCTATCTTCCCTGGGACCTGGATCTTTGCCCAAACCCTCCCCCACCCACACGCACACAAGAAGCAGCATCATCTAGATGAGGAATGTGTCGTATCCAGTGATACGAATAATATTTGATACTCATCAGTGAGAAGAACGTGACTTCTTTTTGTTTTGTTTAATTTGGGGAGTACGGGGGTAGAACTCAGGGGCACTTGACCACTGAGCCACATCCCCAGCCCTATTTTGTATTTTATTTAGAGACAGGATCTCATTGAGTTGCTTAGTGCCTCACTTTTGATGAGGCTGGCTTTGAACTCGCAATACTCCTGCCTCAGCCTCCTGACCCGCTGGGATTACGGAAGTGCACCGCTGCACTCAGCTGGAACATGACTTCTTAAAATGCCTAAATAATTTGGTCACATAATCTTCTGAGTTTCTCTTTCTCCTCCACTTTCTTTTATTGATGGAATAGTTCTCAATTGCATCACTAGAAATGTTTGGAAAAAATCATGAAGCCATCTGGACTGTCTATAAAGTTCTTCATAAGCATTTGCTATTAATGTTATTATTGGTTGCATTCTATATGAAGTTAAAAAATTCTGGATCACTAATACTAGAAAAATGAACAGTTGGTTATATTTAATTTTGGAACACTTACTAATCATGTTTGTAGAGGGGCACTTCATGGGAAAACTTAGTGAGGTGGTAAAAATATTCTAGTAATATTCCATTGTGTATATATACCACATTTTCTTTATCCACTGATCTACTGAGGATAAAGGAGAATAAAATAATGGCATTCGCAGATAAATGGATAAAGTTGGAGAGTATAATGCTAAGTGAAGTTAGCCAATCTCAAAAATCCAAATGCCAAATGTTTTCTCTGATAGAAGGAGGCTGATTCACAGTGGGGTTGGGACAGGAAGCATAGGAGGATTAGAGGAACACTAGAAAGATCAGTGGGAAGGGAGGGGAAGGGAGGGGGCTGGGGGTATAAAGAAAAAAAGATAGTAGAATGAAATGGATATCATTACCCTAAGTGCATGTATGAAGACACGAATAGTATGAATATACTTTGTATACAAACAGTGATATGTAAAAATGTGCTCTATATGTGTATTACAAATTGTAATGCATTCTACTGTCATATACAACAACTTCAAATTAAAAATAATAACCGATGTTCATTATAGAAAATGTGGAAAATATAGAAAAAAAGAAAATTAAGTAAAAAAGATTCAAGTAGCTTCTTATTTTCTTTTCATCTTCTTCTTAGGCTTTTCTTCTCTTTTCTTTCCACTTGCAATGTGCCATTCTCTTCCTCCAAGGCTTCCTGGAAAACCCTCCTCTAGCAAGGCACTACACCCTGGAGTCCTGTGATTCTAAGAATATTCCCTCACAGAGCTAACTTCAGCTAGTTCCTATAGTCAAGTGGAATCAACTTACACTCAATGTTCGCATCATTTATGGATTAAAAATGTTGACCCTTCCAGCATGGGGCTGGGATTGCAGCTTGTTGAAACTTGTATGGTGAAATCCCTATTCAGTTTGGCATCAAATCTCACCATATATTCACCCAGGGACATACTGATGGAGTGTCCTAGTCTGTATCAGATATGATAATGTGCAAGACAGAGCTTTCTGGAGTTTACATTCTGTAGATGAGACTTACAACAAGCAAACAATCAAACGAATACAGCTGTCATTTAGGATCTTACATGCTGCTTTCTTTCCAGCAGACTCTTGGGCTAGAGGAGTCTGTCCTGAGTTGCATATTCATGTAAGAGTATTTAAATGTTGAGGGTTGACTGCTCAATAAGGTGGCCTAAGAGAGAAAGGGAGAGAAAGAGATGTTTCCAGATGCATCATAAACAGGTTGCTTCCCAATTTCCTTTTACCTTGCCCTTGCAGGCCATTGGTTCGGGACCAACCTCCAAGCATACTTGATTCCACACTTGCCAGTTGAACTGCAGTCTATCAAATATTTACACTGACATTTCAAATATATACATTATTTACATTAGATTCTATAAAATATTTACTTGCCATGCTAAATATATACCACATTTATATTGCACTCTGTTTTTCCTGCTACGAGTCAGGAAGAATGTTTGGAACACTCCCCAAATCATAAAGAAGGATTGATGTCAAGGGGGTGTCAAGGGTAGGCACATCAGGAGACAGAAGCAATAGCTACCTGCAATCCAGGGAGAGTCTCCCCTCTCTACCAACCCAGGAGAAGCAGGATGTTAATGTCTAAGAGAAAATAATTGCTCATTTGATGGGGTCCATATTTTTTCACTTCATCAAGTTTCTGGTTCATAATAAGCACTGATATCAAGGCCATCCTGAGTTCAGACTGGCAGAAACTCTGAAGGTGGAGATATCAGCCCCATGGGTTGGTTTGGTCAAACAGCAGGACAAGGAGCTCAGGTGCACCTGGTAGTGTGCATTCATGGTCCAGTGAATGCAGCAGAAAATCTCAGCAGCTCTGTCCAGGTGGCCAGCTCTCCCACTGTGCTGCTCCCCATTACAAGGGACCACTATACCCACAATCCTTCTCCTACCACAGGCAAAGTCTAATCATGGTAATTAGGAAGCCAATTCTTCTTGGTCTCTGTTCCTTTTGAGTCACATCATAACATTCCATCTTGAACTTTCCAATCTCCATAACTATGAGCAATAAATTGATGCTATTTATAAATTGGCAGTCTAAGGTACTTAGTTACAGCAATACAAAAAGGGTAAGACAATATGGTTGTCATTTCTGCTACTAGTCTGAAATTTCCTTTATAGAATATAAGAACTCCATTTTAATCTTCTTATTATCTTATGGAAATATTGTCCTAGAAATCAAAGAATCCAGCCATTTTAACAATGACCTCAAGTCTCAGACTATTCAGGCTGCTAGAACAAAATATAAACTGGGTGGATGATGAGCAACAGGAATTAATTGCTCACAGTTCTGGAGGTTGAGAAGCGCAAGACCAAGGAGCTGGCATATCACATACTTGGTGAGGTTACTTTCTGGTTCATAGGGTAGAACCTTCTCACAAAAGGGATCAGCTAGCTCTCTCTGGAGCCTCTATTAAAAGGGTACCAATCCCATTCATAAGGGTTCCACTCTCATGACCCAGTCATCTCTCAAATTCAACATATGAATTTTGGAGGGACTCAAATTTTGCAGCTCTACATTTAAAACAAAAGTACAGAAGCCTGGGCAGTTAGAGACTCTTGCTTTCTCCCAGACCTCAGGCCATGTTTAGACAGACCCCTTTGTTCACGGTAACATTGCAAAGTTGTGCTTGCCTAATCCAGGTCAGCCAGAGCGCGAACCAGGAGAGGCCCATGGTGCCCGCCTGTCTCTCCTTTCCACAACCTTTAGCCCTCTCACCTGCTCTTCTGGTCCTGAACTGCCCTCTCCGTGTTACCTAATACCAACCTATGACTTAGCCAGGTACCTACGAGCCCTGGTAGGTGTGATGTTGAGGTGTCACTACATCTCTCTGGGTAATGGGCTTTTTATAGAAAACTCCAAACGACAAAAACATTGAAGATTAAAGCAAAGTCCAAGAGAATAAATGGCTGAATGCCAGAGATGATGACAAATGACAGGAGGACGTATTTGGGGGCAGATGGCCATAGTCTTCTCGGGGTAGGGGGTGCCCAGGCAGGCAAATGCCTTCTCTAACGTGTCAATTGGAAAGCAGAACTTGATTCCCCACATCCCAGGACCCTGGATTCCTGCCAAGGTCTTCAGATCTGCTGAAGAATGGCACAATTCACCAGGATCTGAGACTTGTCTGCCTTCAGCTTGGGAGCAGGAGGGGATGGTGTTTGAGACTTGTAGGTTGGCGCTAGGATTGGAGAGAGGGAAGAGTCAAAAAAGCAGATACTGTCAAAAGAGTTTATTGACTGAATTCATTAAGTTCAGCAACTGCCACAAAGAAAACAGCCTCCTAGAGAGCCACTAGCCAGACAGCGTGCATTAGCCAGAGAGCAAGGGGACCTGATGGAGAGCAAGATAAGATATGCTTTTAAGGTATCATGCTCACCCTTAACTAGGATTCCTTCTAAAGGGTGTGTGTGTGTGTGTGTGTGTGTGTGTGTGTGTGTGTGAGTGTGTGTGAGAGAGAGAGAGAGAGAGAGAGAGAGAAGACCAACAAGGACCCAACAATCCCAGCAACACTGGTGTATAATGTCATGGTTGTTATGCATTCCTCTTCTCCCAAAGTTATGCCACCAAGACCTCAGCTGGGGACTGTGATTAAACAGAGCTTTTCTGTGTCAGTCTCATTCGTACTTGGCAATTTAATTCCGGAGATAAGGGTCAGAAGCACAAAGCTTCTGGAAACCGCCCAGAACTCACCCCTCCCCAGTGCCCCCACTCCCCACCCCAGCCAGGAGTGACTGGGCTGCAGTGTTCCCACCCAGGCGTAAAAGGGTTTCAATGTCCACTCAGGGGAAACCAACTCAGCTAACAGCTCTTAGGACAATTTATCTTTTCACTCTTTCAAGTCTTTCTACTTTCTTTATTAAACTAAATAGAGAGGAGTGTGTAAGGCAATGTGTTGTTTAAAGAATAATTATAAGCAACTCCTGTGCAACCATCACCCACATCATGAAAGAGAAAGAACTGTGCCCAGCTTCTGGGAAAGCTCCTACTGCTGCTGCTGCCTGTCCTCTCCCATCTCTCAGCTCCGCCCACCAGGGACTTCCAGCCCCTCCCAACTCATGCCTCCTTTGGCCCGCTCCCAGCCTGTCTCACAGATTACAGACAAATTCCCCCACCAGGGTAAGGTGGCAATTTTCATCTTGTGTGACAGGATTGTTTAAGTAGCATTTCCAATGTATTGTTTGTATTCTGGTGAAGTGGTATTAGAAATGATTTTTGAGGTAACAGGGTGGAATATTTTAAATTTGAATGATATATTCATATTAATGTACATAGGGGAAATAGTATTTCAGAAATGTGATTTTACAGATGATTGGCTAAAACCAGTATTGTGTGTGTGTGTGTGTGTGTGTGTGTGTGTGTGTGTGTGTGGTGTGTGTGTGTCTGTTTTAACTCAGGATGATTTAAGGAGGAACATCATGCTCATAAATTCATGGGGAATACAAATAGGGAAACTTGCAAAGAATGCACAAGCAAATCTGCCATTAGGAAGCCCAGTTTTAAGGCATAGCACCTGTCGGAACTGGGAGACGCATCAGTCCTGTACACCAGCATTTCCTAATAAGAGAGCTATTATCTACAACTGTCCTAGACTCCTTTCCCAGCCCCCAGGACCCATATCCCCAGCAGGGGGCCCAGGTATCTGAACAATTGATGTGCAAGTATCTCGGGTGACTTGTGACCTGTAGAGATGAAGGAGTTGAGATCGGGTTCAGTCCTTACATTTTCAGAGCAGACCCCAACCCTCACTCTAAGATGGGAGTCCTTGGACCTGGATTTTGACTCATCTAGGACCAGGGTCTACTGATTCCCAGTGTAGGGTCTTTCCCTTTGTGCCTGGTGAGGAAAGAGTTCCTACAGAGAAAGGTAGACTGAATACAGAATCACAGGGTCTGGAAACCACAGTAACTCAAGGTCGAGGAAAGTCAGGAAAGAGACAAATGGACCTGAGCAAACACGGTGACCGTGCAACCTGGGAAGAGCATGGGCAGCTGGTCCCCCCTGGACCCTGGCAGTGGAAGAGCTTGGCAGTGGTTGTGGAAGGCTCAGGCTCCTGGCCCCTCTCATGTCTGGCTTAGCTGAGGTCCCTTCCAAAGCAGGGGACTAAGGTCTCAGAGAGACAAGCTCCTGCTTTCACAATAGGACCAGGTAGCAGACTCAATTAATCTATCAGCAATGTTTAATTAAATTACTGTGTGTAGTGCAGGGCTCTCAGGATGGAAGGGTAACAAGAACAGGGCACCGTCCTTTTCTCAAAGGGTCCACTGTTTATCTGGGTACAAAATAACAAATATAACAAACCGCTGTCAGCCTCTGATCCAAGTGCCTCCTTTCTCTATGGGTAATTTAAAAGCAAGATAAGTGCAGGTCAGGGTGTTTGGGAAAGATTTCAAGGGGGCTGAGTATGATTTTTATAAGGGCAGGGGTGGCTCAAGCTAGCCCTACAGGTAATTGAAGGCAGCCCAGCTACAGCAGGGCATTCCCAAAGGATTGGGGGCCCTCAAAGAAGGGCAGGGAGAGGATTCCAAAAACTCAGCTGGATTGCAAAACCTGTAGTCACAGACTCTTCTACTGTTGATCAGGTCTGCGACAGTGACAATGGACAGACCATCTCTTATTATGAGAGTTTCTTCATTCCTGTTGCTTTATAAACTGCATGTGAAACTGGGTTTGCAGGTTCAGTAATTTGCAAGTGACTCATGCATTTTTGGGAAAGGCTATGGTGAAATTTTTAATCCTGGTTTCTGTCCTTGCCCTCCAGCCACCTTTGTTTGTTGAGATGAGGTCTCACAATGTTGCCCAGGTTGATCTGGAACTCCTGGGCTCAAGTGGTCCTCCTGCCTCAGTCTTCCAAGTTGCTGGGATCACAGGCAGGTGCCACCATGCCTGATTCCTCCCCACATCTGAAACACACACACACACACACACACACACACACACACACACACACACGTGAAGTAAATATATAGAGAAGTCCTAGCAGGTGAAAGAAGTGATTTAAAAAGAAAAAAATAAAAGCAGCTCGATGTGGGCACTTGGGTACTAGGTGAGGGAGATCTGGTACACACACATCTTTGTTGAAACCAATCCTTTTGAAATCATCACCTCTCTTTTCCAGCTTTCTTCAGGGGCCACCTTTCCTAAGCCATAGAATGGTTCCAGGTACAACCATCCCCCAGAGGAATGGAGACCTACTCTGTGCAACTGTGGCACTCATGTTATTCATCCCTGAACAAAGATCTGTGCAGAAGGAATGACTCTTCCTATGGAGAAAATGGAAAATGACTGGCATCTATTAAAGACAGATTTATACTTCCTCCCTCTCTTCAAGGCTTTGCCCCCACAGATACCTCCTTTTTGTTTTAGCTGTGCATCTTCTCCTGCCTCTGAACATGAAACCTGGTCCAATCTGACCCAATTCAAATGAACAGCAAAAAAAAATCTTCCTAAATTCTGTCTCCCTTACTTTCCATCTTTAGTTTTGAACTTCATTTCTTGAAACACTCTTTTTGTCCTGTTGAAGGAAGGTAAAGGAGGGAGGAAGTGGGATATGGAGGTGGCAAGGAGGTAAAAGACATTGATGAGCCACTGGCGACAGCCACCATCGTGACTAGTAATGACATGTTTTTATTTCACACCTACTATTTGATGGCCATTCAGCTAAATTGTTCACATTCATTATTATTTCATGTAATCTTCAACAGTTTTTTGAAATAGATAATGTGATTCTCCCCCATCTTTAGATGAACCTGGAACTCAGAGAAATTAAGCAACTTGTTTTAAGTCACACCACTATAAACAATGTAATCTGAATCCAAATTGATGGTGTCTGACTGCAGAACCCCCAATAAGAGATGGACCATGGATTAGATCTATGGTTAAAATGAATATCTGTAGCAACAACGATGTAAGAGATTGAAGTTTTTGATAGGATTAAAGAAGGAAGAGCATGAAGGCCAGGAAATGAGCAGACCAGAAGTGTGAGGGTGGTGATCAGCCAGGTGGAGAAAGACTGGAGTTAGGGATTCAGTGGCAGACAGTTCAAGGTGATCAGACGTCCAGTGTGGGCATGAGTCATATCAGCAGACAGGGTGGGAAGATAGCAGCTGGAGCAGGTTGAAGGTGCTGAGCCTAAAGGACTGGATAGTCCATGGAGCCTCCTCTGTTCTGGTTTGCTTTCTCTTCTAAGGTGTTGTCCTCTGCTAGGTAAATGAACATAGAAGTTCCTGAAATAACTGAGGCACTTGGGGTGCAGGAGAAGACAGTATATGACAGGTGCTAAAGAGTTTGATGAATATGAGAAAATGACCATGAAGTCCCTAGTTAACTGCTGCCAGGGATGAAGAATGGGGTGTGGGTCAGTGCAAGAGTTTCAAAGGAATGGGGTCTTATAAGTGCAGGTGGAAGAGTGCTGATTTGGAGGCAGATCTGGAGGGCAAAAAGAAGTATCTTCCCTGCAGTGGATTACTGGGTACATCCTTAGGAAAAAGCCAGATTTGATAAAATGCGAGAATAGGGATGGAACCCTTTAAGATATTTGTTTAGGAAAAGGAAAAAAAAAAAAAGACAATGATTCATCTTTCTTTGGTCTCAAGCCACCATTCTCTGTGATAGGGACATAAAGTTTATTGAGAACTTATGGTCCCAGCTCTTGTGGATTTTCAGTCTAGCAAAAGCATTCAGTAAGCCAAGACATGACCAAAGCAGCAGCTATTTAAGTTTTGTTGTGGTGAGTGGTATGAGAAAAACTCTAGTGTGAAGCGTGTGTGTGTGTGTGTGTGTGTGTGTGTGTGTGTAGTGTGTGTTGTGTCATCTGGATCAACAAGTAATGGAAGCTTCCTTGTGGCAATGACAATCGAGCATTGAGCTGATTTTAGCAAGATTGCAAAAATATTCCTGGAAAAGTCATCCAACGACTTCTTAGTGGATTCTAACAGGTATCAACTGAAGAACAGTCTTCATTTTATTATAACATTGTTGTTTCTAACCTCTCAGCAATATCATTGCTGCCACAGTCTGCTGAAAATGAAAAATTGCAATTAACCAAAAGGGTTTTGGTGATAAGATCTTACACAACCACTTGGAATAATCCTTTCATGAACTGACTGATAGTTATTTGAGGTGTTACAGGCCCAATTTACACCATACCTGCAAGAGCCCTCCGACACCACGAACAGGCAGGTCCCAAAATGGGAAAGTGTAGTTTTTGAACTGGGACAGGCCATGTGGCTGGCCTCCCATGGGGATCATATCACATTAATAAAAGTGTTCTTTCAGTCTTCCCTGGGATCTGTGCCCCTCCTTCTGTATTTGAGTGAAGAGTGTTTTTTTCTTCTGCCAGGAGTCCTACCTTCTTATTGCTTCTCTGCGTCTCAGACTCCTTTTCTTATTAGTACAAAAAACATTTACTGCTTTCAAGTTATGATTGACAGTCTGAATTGCTAGATGGGGAGTGAGAAAAATGATCTCCATCAAGTCAGACCTGTATTATTGATTACCTTTAAAGATTACTTTCAAAATAATTTCATCAGTCCATTTAGATTGGCATAATAAAGTTTCTGCCAATAAAAATGGCACTGGAAAATATGCTTGCCATAGAGGACCCCAGCCAGGATCTCACATCCATACCCCAAAACAAACCCAAAAGGCAGAGAAACCTACTCCTAGATGGACATGTTACATAAACAGACATAGCCAATTTGAATCAAATTTTCCTTGTGGAGTTTCAGTATCCATGGACTGAGTTATGAGAACTGAATGGGGTTTTTGAAGCAAGCCATAGAAAGATGATTCTAGAATTGCATGGAATAATTTGGAGGCCAATTTCTTATGTAGAATGTGACTTGGAAAAAGGAAAGGCGCTACAGGGATCATACTTAAGTGCCCCCAAAAGTCTAAACAGAAGATCACATACTTGTAATCTGAAACCTGGGAGAATCAGGAGGCACAAGGAAAGAAGTCTGTAGCTTCTGTCAAAGAATATATTTGAAAACGGATCAAATTCTTCCTAATGTTAAAAAAAAATAGAAAAGAAAAAGGGGGAAATAAGCCCCTTGACCAACCTGATCTTTGTTTGGCTCCCCTGTATACTGGTAGCTATGATGACAACTCTAGATTTCCCAAAGATGTCCTTCATTTGATCTTTACAAAAAAAATAGTTAAGATAGCTAAATATCTAAAATTTTTAGAGACAGACACTAAACAAACAGGGTACTACAAATACTGAAAAAAGATTCTGTTAGTTAGAGCTAAATATTAAGTAAAATAAAATATTGACGGATACTAAGAATTGGGACGTGGGGTTGCAATTTGGGAGAGAGTGGCTGTGGTAATCCTCACCAAGAAGGTGGCATTCAAGTAACAGGGAGTGAAGGAGAAACTTACATGGTTGCCTGGGAAGAGCAATCCAAGGAGAGAAGCAAGCGCAAGGGACTTAGGTAGAAATACCCTTGAAATGTCCATCATCAAAGAAAATGAAGAAGTTCAAAGAGCAAGAGGAAAACCAAGAGTATCATGTTCTAGAAGCCAAGGGAGGCAGAGTGGGAGAGACATCGCCAGTGCCAGTGCTGCTAGTGGGTCAAGAGAGTTGAATGCTAAGAATTCATTGTAGGATTTAGCAAGATGGAGGTTACCCGAGGATTGAGGGCAATGTCATTTCAGTGGAGTGATGGGAAAAAAATGTGATGCCAGTGGTTTGACAAGAGACAAAGAGGATGAACACCAGAAACAATAACACAAAGGAAAGGAGAGAGATGAGTCAGTAGCTAAAGAAGTTAAGTCAAGAATTCTTTTTTTTTTTTTTTTTTCCGGCAGGAGAAATATCATTATATCTGTAGGACCACCCAACAGAGAGGGGAAACTGAGGATGCAGAAGAGAAAGAGCACAGCAGCTGCAGCAGTGCCCTAGAGTCCGCTAAGAGGCTGCTGGCCTCACCTGGGAGCAAGAACAGTCCATCCACAGCAAGGAGACAGGAGACAGGTGCAAAGAGAGATGGTGAGGGGTGGCAGGAGTTCTTTTATTACTCCTGCTTTCTCAGAGGAGCAGAACTTCAGCAGAAAGAGAGAATTGGGTGGGGCTGCAAGTCTGAGGAGAGAGAAAAAATGATTTGCTTATCTAGGACACAGGGAATGGCAAAGTACCAGCCGTAGCTGTGCATCTGCATAAAGCCTGCAGCCACTTTCAAATTGTGACTGTGGAGTTGAGTGATTGTTACACACACAGCATGACCTTCACAGTGGAAAAATATTGAGTGTATTTCCCTTTACAGAAAAGGAACACTGATCCATGATAGCTTAGTCAATTTGGACTGCTACAGCAAAATACTAAGGACTGGCTGGCTTAAATAATAGACATTTGCTGCTCATAGTTCTGGAAGCTGAGAAGTCCAAGTTCAAGGTGCAGTAGATTTAGTTTCTGACAAGGACCCTCCTCTTGGCTTGTAGACAGCTGCCTTCCCTCTGTGTCCTCACAGCCTTACATGGTGTGGTCAGAGGTAGAAGTAAGTATGTGTGTGTGTGTGTGTGTGTGTGTGTGTGTGTACAGAGGTAAAAATGTGTGTGGGGAGAGAGAGAGAGACATAGAGAGAGGGGTGGGGAAGGGAAAGAGAGAGACAGTGAGAGTTGGGTAGAGGTAGAGATAAAAAGAAAGAAAGTAGGCTCCAGTTTCTCTCCCTCTTCTTGTAAGAAAACTGATCCCTTGCTCCTTGCTGGACTCAGTGGCTCAGGCCTGTAATCTCAGTGACATGGGAGGCTGAAGCAAGAGGATCGCAATTCAGAGGCCAGCCTCAGTAACATAGCCAGGCCCTAAACAACTTAGAAAGACATTCTCTCAAAATAAATAATAAAAGGACTTGGGATGTAACTCAGTGGTTTAAAGCACCCTGGATTCAATCCCCAGTACCACAAATTTATAAAAGAAGGAAAGAAGAAAAGAAAACTAAACCCATCATGGGGACTTCATCCTCTAGATCTCATAAACTTAACTATCTCCCAAGGCCCCCGCCTCTAAATACCACCACATTGGGGGTCAGAGATCCAACATGTGAATTTGGCAGTGTGCGGAGGGGAGACTGGAGTGGGGGGCACCATTTAGTTCATAACGTGATTTGGGAGACAAGGAGAAGGAATAGACATGGGAAATGAAGATTTGTTACCTGACTACTCTAAGTGTCCATGCAAGGTGAGTGGTCACCGTGCTGCTGCTCTTCACCAGGCATGTTCAGCCGCACAGGGGCAGGTACAAGTGGAAGGGCAGCATCTGACTATGCTTGCAGCCTAGTCAGGAAAGTGAAAGCTAAGCAAGCAACTTGGAGGTTTATAGAAGGGAATGTATGGTATTTAAATTGGATGTGGAGGGACGTGAAGCCAAGAGGGTAAGAAGAGACATACAAAGATTATGGGATCAATGAATCATAATTCCTTTTGGAGTAGAAAACTTGTTGGAGTTAGGAAAGTGGAAGGATCGAGCTGGAAAGGTAGGATCATGGTGTGTGGGAAGTAGGAAGCTCGAAATGGAGACAAAGGACAGGTTTCAGTGATGGGTTGTACATGGCCTAGGATGAGACCTGGGGAGAAGAGGTGGAGCCAGGGTAAATGGAGAAGGTCACTGGAGGACACTCAGGCAGGGGCCCAGGAGCCTCGGTGTGAATGGATCATCCATCGTGAATGTTGGGAAACTTTACCTAGAACTTGGACTTCAAGTGAATGGGGGTGACTTATCTCTTCAGTGTCCTACTGAATATGTCCTACAGGCCCACTCAGGGATAATTTAATTATCTAGGAGAATGTACTTGGAACATGTGTTTGACTTTGCAATTGATTGTTTGATTAAAGCCCAGACACTATAAAGTTGTGTGTTAACTTGTGGATTCTGTCCAGGAGAGAAAGGTCCTCAAAGATTATAGTTTTGCAGCCTCAGAGAACAGTTACCAGTTTTGTATCTAACCTAACAATCTCATTTTTTCCTTTCAAAAATCTGTGTAAATATGACTAGTTCCTTATGGAATTTTTGGAATCAGCTTATCATCTTACTGATTTCTTCATTAATGAATTACAAAAAAAAAAAGGTTTTTTTGATCTTGGGGATTGAATCCAGGCCAATGAGATTGAGGAGAATGTGCTCTGTGATTGAGCGGCCACCCCACACACAATTCAATTTATGATCTTTAATATGGATTCTTTCAGTATTTTTATGAAAGCCTTGTTCTTACTTTTTTAGAACTTATAATTAGAGGAGTATTAAGATCATCAACAATTATAATGAGAGTGGTAATGGAAAGAGTCAAGATCTAAAAATCTTTAAAATAGAGTCCGGTATAAGTGTTCATACACGAAGAAAAAAATATATACTAAGGTATGGTAGGATGGACTCAGAGGTGGGTGTCTTTATGGAGGAGAGAGTGACAACAGAATAACAGTGGCAATGAGACACAAGGAGGATCCGAGCCCTGTCCTTTAGACTAGTTGTATGTGGGATGAACAGCTGCTGGGGAGGTCTACAAGAAAAGTTATGTCCTCAGGATTCCAGAATAGTGGGTCATGACTGGACCATTCAGAGGAGAGTTTGGGATATAGTGGAAGTTGCAGATAATGAGACTGTAAGTTAGAGAGAGAGAAAGAGAGAGAGAACACATTTCACATGTGGGCACACACACACACACACACACAAATGAAGTCATCTCTTAGGGCAACAACATATAATACACATCTTTGGCCTTTTTAACTTCATTGGCCATTGTTAGATGCTGAATTATGTTTCCTCCACCTTCCCCAAATCATATGTTGAAATCCTAATGCCCACTACCTCAGATTATGACTGTATTTGGAGATAGAGTCTTTGTCTGAGTTCATTTGTACTATAAAATAAAATACCTGAGATGGGGCAATTTATAAAAACATAAATTTATTTCTTACCATTCTGGAGAATGGGAGATCCAAGATCAAGGCACCAGAAAGTTTGGTGTCCCAAGGTCTGTTCCCGGCTTCCAAGATGGCACAGGTCACTGTGCCCCCATATGGTGGAAGGCAGGAAGGTGATCAATTCTGTGTCCTCACATGGAAAAGGAGATGGAAGGGGACAGACTTACTCCCTCAAACAAACCCTAAAGGCAGAGAAACATAATCCTAAATGAACATGGTATATAAACTGACATAACCAATTTGAATCATATTTTTCTTATGGAGTTTCAATATCTATGGACTGGGTTATGAGTTAGGACCCTCTTATAAGGGTCCTGATCCTCGAATGACTTAACCACTTCCTAAAGGCCATACCTATTAATGCTCTCAAATGGTGATTAAATTTCAGCATATGAATTTTGGGTGACACATTCAAACTATAGGCTTAAAGGGGTAATTAAGTTGCTATCATTAGGATGGGCTCTAATTTAGTATGACTGAGGCTCTTACAGTGAGGAAATTTGGACACAGACACGGAAGGAAGACCATGTGAAGACACAGGTGGCCATCTACAAGCCCAGGAGAGAGGTGCAGAAGAAACCAATCTCAGACTCCAGAACTAGAAGGAAATTAAATTTTGCTGATTAAGCCACTCAGTCTGTAGTGCTTGGTTGTGGCAGCCGGAGCAGACAAATAACCACCACCTCCTTTTCCTTTCCTTGGTCAGGATGATCACTGTGAGAATCAGGTAAAGGGAATTTCTTTCCATGATGTAACCACTTCATTGAATGAGATGGGAGGGGGAAAAGTGTTCTTTCCCAATTTTCTCCATCAAAGTCATACTGAGGATTAGTTCTTAAATGTCCCTAGATGGAATCTCAAGCAAATCCCATAGCTTTACCAAACCCTTTTAGTCCCACGAACAATGTCATTTCAGCAATTAAAACATTTCAACTTATGTAATAACCTACATTCTGAACTTCATTTAAAGTTTTTCTCCTCCCCTAACCTGCAGTGAAGGCTGTGGATTTGGCTGACTTTCTTTCACTGTCTGCTGTTGATCTTTAATCCCTCCTCCTTTTCTCACCAGCCTCAGTTGCTGGCCCTTTCCAGGTTGGCTCAGTAGGGAGAGGATTAGGTTTTAGGCAGTCTTCCACACAGTCGTTCTCTGGCACCTGGGTCCCCAGACTGGCAGATGGATGGTGTCCACCCTTTTTCTTTTTCATAATCTGCCTGCAGAATCTCCAGCTGGAAGCTTCCACCTGTGATTCAGGCTGGCACTGGACTGCTAGATCTTCACTCCTCTCCTGAGTCTCAGCAGAAGTCGTCTTTTAGGCAGATTCCTCTAAAGATGTCTCCAAGTCACTTCTTTCCCATAGATTTATTGAACCCATGGGGAAACTGTAAGTGGTTTGGTCATGCTGTGGATGGAAACATACTCATATCCCAATGAAATCCCTCTTTGTTGGTTCTATTTGACACCATGGTATGTGACTGATGGGGATAATCAAATACCAGTCCACCAACTTCCAGGAGACATTCATCCAAGTCCACAAGGGATCCCCTTGAAGCCCCTAGTCTCATCGCTTGCCTTGATTTGAGGGGAAAATCCTTTTCCTTCCTTCACTTTGTAGGACATGTGCTGGTACAACTGGTTTTATCTATGAGATCTTCCTCTCTCAACTCTTTTTTATTTAATTAATTTAATTTGTTTTATATACTTTAAGAGTGCAATTCCTTTCATATTACATATAAAGAGCACAGTTTTCCAAGTCATTGGTTTTACACAAAATATTTTCATACCATTTGAGTTTTTATACATGCACTTAGTATATTGATGTCCAACTCCTTCTGCCATTGTTTCTGTCCCCTTACCCCTTTCCCTCACCTCCCCCCCTTTTTTCTATTTAACATTCCTTCATTCCTCTCATCCCTCCTATAATTCAGTATCATCCTAGCAAAGGAATTAATCGAGCTTTGGTTTTCTGGGATAGGTTGACTTCACTTAGCATTATTTTCTCCAACTCCATCTATTTACCTGCAAATGCTATAATTTCATTCTCTTTTAGTGCTGAGTAGTGTTCCCTTGTGTATATATACCAAAGTTTCCCTATCCATTCATCTATTGATGGGCATCGGGATTGTTTCCACAATCTAGCTATTGTGAATTGTGCTGCTATGAACATTAATGTAGCTGTGTCCCTGTAGTATGCTTTTTAAAAGTCCTTTGGGTATAGACCTAGGAGTGGGATAGCTGGGTCAAATGGTGGTTCCATTCCAAGTTTTCCTAGGAATCTCCATACTGCTTTCCAAATTGGCTGCACCAATTTGCAGTCCCACTAGCAATGTAAGAGTGTGCCCTTTTCCCCACATCCCTGCAGCATTTATTGTTGTTTGTGTTTTTGATAGCTGCCATTCTGACTGGCATGAGATGAAATCTTAGAGTAGTTTTTATTTGCATTTCTCTAATTGCTAGAGACGTTGAACATTTTTTCATATATTTGTTAATTGATTGTATATCTTCTTCTGCTCTCTCGACTCTTTAATGCCTCATCTTTCACAGGCTGTAGCTTGGTTTTCCCTAATACAGCTTTACACTCCCCTAGAATGTGGGGACACTTGGCACCAATTCCATTGCCAGTGGCCTTTGTGCTTTCACAGTAGATCCCTTTGTTAGCATTTACTCTAAATCTATACCATGTACCTGAGTGTAATCCATGGGTCCAATTTTGATCCAGCTTCCTCACAGCTAACTAGCAGAACCAGTAATTTTTTTTTTTAAAACTGGCACTTTTCCAGGTCTCAAGAGCCTGTGGATTCAAGTGAAGAAACATCAACCATAAAAACCCACATCTCGTTGACTCATGCCTCCACCTGCTCAGGTAGTTCTCTCCCTCTCTGAAGAGCCCCCTTAATTATTGGAGAGTTTCTGGAAAGTTCGTGCTTGTGAGAGAAAGCATGCTTGGTCCTGCTGGGCACCACAGCTGCCCTGCTGCCCTTTGGTGGGAATTTACCTAAAGTGACTCTTACACATCACACCAAACACACCTGAGACACCTCAAGATAACAAGAGTACATAGGCTACAAGAAGGAACAAATGACTCTTACTTGGGGGGGGGGGGTGTTCATGCTTTT
This sequence comes from Tamias sibiricus, assembly GCA_025594165.1. Lineage (NCBI taxonomy): Eukaryota > Metazoa > Chordata > Mammalia > Rodentia > Sciuridae > Tamias > Tamias sibiricus. Next base: position 70,618,173 of record CM046669.1, read on the forward strand.
ACATGTGAATCTAAGCAGGGTGGCTTTCCTCCATTTTTTCGTGGAATTTTTATGCTTATACCCCACGCACCTGTCATAGAACTCAGTAATTCCACATCTCCCTCCATTTCCGGGTTCTAAAATTGAGTGGAACCCTCACTTTTCCTCAGCACTCTTTACTCGGCCCCTGACAACCTTTGATTTATCTGACCCAGCCCCTTCAGAGAATTTAAGAGGTCTGGGGCAGATGTGTCTTGAGGGACATCAAGACCGCTATAGCCACAGAGCCCACAGGGACACATATGTGCACCGACCGTATTTGTCCCTCTGGCCCTCGCCTCACCCTTTCACCTTAGCTGTCTCTCACATGTGCTGCAGGGATCGTTTTTGAATGACGAGCTCCAAGGGGTGGGAGCTGCCAGCCTGGGAGGCTGATGTGGTGAGGAAGGCTGCCAGGCGAGGGCTAGGGCCCCGCCGTGGATCCTGAATACAGCTCTATGCTGGGCAGTCAACTTCACCTTCTTCAAACATCAAATCTCAGTGTTCTTTAGCTGAAGACATCCTGAACCTGTCATAGCATGCAGGCGCAAAGGAAACCACATGAAAAGAAACTCCCTTTAACCCAGGCTGGGCTGGGCTGAGTTGTTTATTTGTTTTGTGTGTTGTTTTCTTTTAATGCTTTTCAGGATCAAAGCCCTTTGCTGAATTTTTTGGTGCAGTGGTGAGAAATTTTGTCTCCAAGCAAAGGTCATTGGACCAGGTTTTTGGATTTAGTGACGATGGAGGCTATAATTTTTCTTGCTGGCAGCATTAGGCCACTGGAGAAAATTATAAAAGAGACTTTGTGCCTCCCTGGTGCATAGGCTGAGACCAAGGAAATAGATTGAATGGAAAGTGACGCTTATCCTACTTAGAGTTGTTTGCCCAAATGAGGGCAAAACAACTTTCAGGGCCAAGGAGGATCATGAGGGCAATGAATTAATGCTGCTGGAATTTTTAACCATATTCATAGAATGTTTTCTTGCATCTTAATGCTAAAAACCATCCCTATGTTAATGTTTTGCATAGAAATGTGCTTCAACAGGTTGGGCAGAGTCACTTGGCAATCTCATGTGGCCTTAAATGGTGACCCTGGCACTGCCATGGTGGTTCTGGCATCTACATTCTCAGGACTCTGAGCTGGCCTGCCCACAGCTGGCCTGCACTGGATTGAGTTGGGCAGGCTTGGACTGTGAGAGACTGAACACTGGGACTCGAATCGCAGTTCTCTGGTGAGAGTCAGTGGTCCCCAAGTAGAGGAGACTGAAGAACTGTGACCTGGATGACTGCAGCTAAACCTCAAGGGACAGGACACAGCAGTGGGCAACAGCACCAAGGGAGTAGCCTGGCCTGCTGCCTCCTGACATGCACTTGTGTGGCCCAGGTACGGGCAGGCAAAGATGCAGCCACAGAAGGCAGGCCTGCAATAGGGGTTCCCCTCCCCCACAAACAGCAGTCATTGTGTATCTGTAGGGTAGAAGGAGCCCTGCGCTGAAGCCAGGCACCTGACCTTCTGAGATTTCCGTGGCAGCTCCCCTCAGAAAAGGACAATATCTAGGGTCTTCTTGTACCCAATTTATAAGTTAGAAAACAGATGTTGTACCTGCAGGACTTTCCAAGCTGCATTCACAGTTGATCCACAGCCCCCAACCCCGAGATCAAATGACTTACACATAGGCCAGGCAAATTCTCATGCCAGCAGCTGCAAAGGATCATCGGAGGCTTCCAGCCGTCACTGGAGGCCTCTTCTAGGTGCCAAGGGCTCACAAATTGCCCTCTTTCCTGACAGAACACTGCTTTTCCTCCCATTACCAATTCAGCATTAATCCTAGCTTCCAGATGATGAAACTGGAGCCACAGGGACTTCATGCCCTCACAACAATGGCTCCTCCAATGATGTGGTGAGCTGGAGAGGGCAGCAGCCTGGGAGCCAGATGGCCTGGGCCTTAGTCCTGGCTGTGAAACTGGCACCACTACATGGGAACTTGCATGTATGTCCCTGCGCTTTGCCAGGCCTGAGACCTGCCTGCAGGAGATGGGGGAATGTGCCACGTGCTCCACATCTGGTCACAGGTGTGAAGAAAGGGACTCAAGTTGGCAGCAGTGTCCAGCCCACATTTCTTGAAGGCTAAAGAATGAAGTGGCCAGAACCCCCGCTGGGTCCTGGGTCTTGCTAAATAAGAAGGCTGACCTACACAGCAGTGCAGTTTGAGTCTTTTGCCAAATATCTGTATGAATGGCATTTGTGTGATTCAATCATCCTTACCTGACAGATATGAAAACAAAGGCCCTGAGATTTCAAGGCCAAGGGCCAAGCTTTAGGGAACCTAAAGCCTGAGGCCTATCTCTGCTTACTGTCCTTTTTCCTTCCCGACCTCTCCTCCCTCACACCCATTAGGCTTGGCCTAAATGATATCAAACACACTGACTTTTCAAAACTTCCAGGAAAATGGGAAACTTCTTGCTCACATTTTACATGCTGGGAAACCACTACCAGAGAAATAGGCCAAAACTCTTTTCCTTCTGAAACTGAAAAAGTCTACAGCCATACCACTCTGAATGTGCCTGAAAATAATAATAATAATAATAAAAGTAATATATATTACATACAGTGATATGAAATTTATATTTCATTTAAGTTCAGAATTGAAGTATATGCTGAACTCAGAAATGATAGGTCTTAGAATTTGATTCTCTTACCTTATTATCAAGGCCTCTTTCTTTCATAGTTAGAGAACTGTTTTAAAGCCACAGAATGGAAATAATGGGAGTCACTAAGAGATGAGAATTTAGCATAGTTCAAGGGGTATAATTAGAAAGAACACATAATGTGCTGGGGTGTAGTTCAATGGCAGAGCACTTGCCTTGTATTCATGAGGCCTGGGTTCAATCCCCAGCACCCAAATAAGCAAAAAAAAAAAAAAAAAAAAAAAAAAAAAAAAACCCACAGTATTTCTGGGAAGATGAGGTGACTATAGTGTCACATGGGAATTGTCCACTGACTTCAGAGGTTGGTGGCCCTGGGACTGAGCAGGGCAGGTCCCTGAGGGACTGCAACTCATCCATAAACATCTCCACGACTCCAGGAGCAGCGATCTCACTGGGCTTCTCTCTGCCCCACCTTCTAGGTTTTAAAGTTTTGTGTTTTTGTCTCAAGTGGTGCATTATCAGGTGAAAACTCTTCTAGCTCCTATTTCCAGAGCATTTGGTAGAGAGAAAAAAAAAAAAAAAAAGAAAGAAAAAGAAAGAAAGAAGTTGTATGCAGAAAATGCTGTTTATATATTCAGATACTGTCCAATAAATGCAACAACTGTGTCTCCTTTTCCTATTTATTTACAGGTAAAATTCCCTCTCAACAGGATGGACAAAAAGTGTGGGGAAGGGATATCTTCCCATAGACCTTTTAGGGCTTTTATTCAGCTTGTTACAACTCAATCCCATTCTCCTGAATGGTTTGTTTAACTTTCGGGGAGTACCAGATGTACGGTGGTATAAATAATATTTGAACAAGAAGGAGATTATTAAGTTGCCAACTAAAAAGGCACCTTAAAGATACCCCATTACCCTGTTTAAATACCCCTAGCATTAGCGCGCTTGGAAACCTCTTCATATTAAGTAGTCATTTTAAAACAACACTCATTGTTCAGCAAGAGGTGCCCAATTCCAGATTGACATTTAGCACTTAAAGGAGTTTTAGAGACTCCAGACAGCCTTATCAATTCACAGACAGGGGTACTCAAAGTCAGGTGGGCTGCTTCTGCCTGGAAACCACAAACTAGAGCTCAGAATGAACATGGGCTCAGTTAAGTGCTTAAAGTATTAAGATAATCTGAAAACAAAGTGCACACCATTAGCTAAATTGGTGCCAGCTTTTGATGATCTGTAATGTATTCTTGCAGCTTGGTCTTTGTCAAAAGTTTTTTTAAAAGGCGGGAAGGTGGGGGGACGACATACTTCCACAGATAGGTTGGTGAATGAGGGGCCTAGCAATGAGTCTGAGCCAATGAACATTTCTAAATATGGAAATTTCTCCCCTTAATTAAACCAAACTAGCAAGCAGAAGAGGCCAGCAGAAGTGGGGGGGGGGGATAAAATAATGGTATTTATTATATGACTGGAAAGTGCAAATAAATTAAGATTAGGTGGGTGAGTTTTTGCAAGTTTAAAACTATAAAAAGTCAGTCTTTGGTCTCCTGCAAGAACAAGAAATAGAAACTTAATTATTCTTGTTTTGTCAGTTAACTTAGGAAATCATTTAAATGGAAGAAAAAATAATCTTCCACTTGGAATGATAAAAAAGTTTTCAAAGTACTTTTGTTCCCACTATCTGATATGAACCTCTTCAGAGCTCCAGGATTGAGGAACAACTGTGTCCATTTTACAGATTAGAAAATAAAAGGGTTTAGGTTCAGTATCCTAATCATCTGCACACTCTCGAAATGTCCAATTGCAAAAAGGTCCTTGGGGTGAAGCTAGAGGTAGAATGGAAATTATAACACAGGACACCTAGAATTGCAAAAGTAAAAAACAAAGCTATCCAAACACATACTCCAGATACTGTGGAGATATCTTTTGCTTGGTCATGAAATAGCATGGACCCCAGCAACAATACTGCCTCACTACCAGGAATGAAAAATACTTTCCATGCCTTTACTCTGATCTCAAGGAAATGTTCTGGAGTCAAAGAGCCTTTGCTGAATTCTGTGTGGTCTGAGGCAGATAGGAGTGCCCCTTAGTCTCCATTTTTGAGAAATGAAGATAACACCTTCCTTGAACAAGCACAGCATGTCTAGTTAAAACCCAATGAACAGTGAATGCATGCCTGAGGAGGGGAAACTCAAGGTGAGATCTGAAGAACATTCACAAATTTCTCCTTTTGAGCCAATTCAGAGCCTCATGCATGTACCAAACAATTGGTTTCTGAAATCCAGAAAGGATTTGGCTATTATTTCAACTTTTACAAACACACACACACACACACACACACACACACACACACACACACGACTTTTAAATACCCAAACACACTGTTTCTCCTTTAAGTCATGAACTAATAATTCTCTGAGATGATGTTTTATAATGCAAAACAAATGTCAGGGCCCAGGACTGTCAAACATCACATCTTTCCAAAAAGCCCTTCTGGAAAACATAAATCATCTCATTTGCTTTAATGGTGGATGGTAACATGGCAGGGGTTCATTCTTTACCTCATGTCCAATAATTCTCAGCAGGCTCCTCACTACCTTTACATTTTCTGTAACTCCAGACAAGTTTTAGAGACCACAGAAAGTCATTTAAGATATTGAGGAACTCCTTCCATGCTTAGAAATTACCTGGCAAGGATTTCTCCCAAAGGGATGGACCAACAGAGGCAGAATCTCCCAGTTCCCCATAACTTTAACAGGGGAGCCAGAGGAAACTTCCAGAAGCTGTTTTTTGAAATTGGACTCCATTTGACTAGATTGGCTGGTGATGGGGAAGGAGAGTCATAGGTTCACAGATAGACCAAATAGGGCTGAATTCTACACGCAGAAATTTCTCTAGGATCTGTGCTCTGAATTTAGGCAGATATTTTTCTATCAAGACAGTGAGGGAAAGAAAGAGCCAATAAAAATTATATTACCGGGGCGTCTTCTTTCACTGCTATTAGTGCATTTATTCCATGGAAATTGTTACCTTTAGGGTGATTATGCCCACACCCTGACATAATGATGGACACACCTACATATGAAATATCATCACTTTGTGTGTGCTCTTTGAAAAGACCAGCCAAATTTGTGGAAGGCCCTTGTATGTGAAGAACCTGATATCTTTGGGAGTTCTAAAATTATTGGACTATTCCACAGGGAAAAGAGGCATGTGTCTTGTGCTTTGACATTGAATGAAAGGAAAAGATACAGCTAATTTCGTGGCAATATTAGATTATCCAGGGATTGTTTCCTTTCCATTACTTCTCCGACAAGTCGAAAAAGATCTGGAATCCTGGTTTTCATTGAGTGTGTCCATTCTCCATTCCTAGACTCTCAATAGTCTGTGAAGAGAATTTTTGCCCAAATGATTGATGTATTTTGCCCTAAATGGAATCCCAAGCTTCCAAACAAGGATGGTGATTTTTCCCATGACTGTTTCGGTATTCAGTGCCTGGGATGTCGATGACCTGGGCATTTGATTTGATCTTCAGATCTCCTGGGCTAAAATACCAGTCCCACTTCTTGCATCACACATGGAGTCAATGAGCTTGTCCTCGTGCCCTATCTAAGACTGGAATCAAGTCTGACATTCAAAACAGAGTTAGTCATCGTATTCCTATAGAACAACTCAGGCCATTAAAAGTTGAACAAGGACTTCTGTCGCCACAAAGGGCAGGCAGGTTTTTTTAGTTCTCTTTCTTTCAGAGGATACACTCACAGCTTGGTAATCGGGACGTGGTTTATTTGGCTAGAGGAGGTAAAGTGCTGAGTCATCCCTTGCAGGGGCTGAGGTTTGGGGAGGCTGGGTATAGGGAATCTGATACCCGCGGTGCTTCCACTTGGGGTCACGTCTGCTGAAACCTCCTGGTCGTATTCCCTGTGTGTATGGGTAAACCCTACACCTCCAGTGATTTCAGATCACCACAGAGTTATGTGGTAGTGGGAACTGAATCAAAACTGGGATTACCCCAGGAGTTGAATGAACCTGAGGTTGGGAGGCAAAGAAATTTGTTTTCTTATTCATGTTTCTCAGCAGTCTTTTCATAAATTCTAGATTTAAAAAAAAAAAAAAAAAAAACTTTTGTCTCCTAAGAATGATGTGATGATTAGATCAGTTTTCACAATAACTGCTTGCTTTCCTCCTACTTCCACCCTGTCGTCTCTCACTTTCTACCTTCCTTCCTTCTTCCTTTTGGAAAAAAAGAATGTGGGAAAGAGATCTTTATAAAAATACAACCTGGAGGGCTAGAAAATAGGTGAATTCCTTAGAATCTGCTGATAATACTTTGATGTTAAATATCTGCTGTGTTTTTGATCCTTTGCTTATAGTTTCTCATGTGCTCTTCCCAATAATCCTGCAGTCTGGGTTTTGTTTTTATTTTTTTAATATTTATTTAATTGTTTTAGTTGTACACAATGCATTTATTCTTACGTGGTGCCGAGGATTGAACCCGGGCCGCGCAGGTACTAGCGGAGCGCTCTACCGCTGAGCCACAACCCCAGGCCAGCAGTCTGGGTTTTAATCATTGCACTTTACAGATGAGAAAATTAAGTCTCAAGAAAATTCAGAGACCTGTCAAAAGTCTTGACTTTGGTTGCTGTTGGATCCAAGATTTCAAGCCAGATTTATCTCATTTCAGCTTTTATGTTCTTACTGTAGGTCCAAGTTCCAATGGGTAAAAGCAGGTTGTATGTTCTAATTAAAATCTGAAAAAGAAATAAGATTAGAAGGCATGCATTAATGATTTCCAAATGTCTGCATCTAAGAGAAATTCGGGATTCCCTGATGATTCTGACTTAGTTGACTCTGTACTTTCATGAATACCCAAATACCCTAGGGACTTTGGTTTAGGTGATTTCAGGTTCACAATTTAAGTGGAGACTGTTTGCCAACATCACTCTCCTACCTCCAAAACTAGTATACACCCCAAATCACAGTTGGCTCTCTGGGAATGACATTGGTGCTAAAGACAGATAGCAGCCTTCATGCTATGTTTTCTAACTATCTGGACACCCATATCTTTCGAAAGTTAGGATCCATTTCTGCCCTGCCATAGCTACCATGTTTGGGGTCACTTCCACAGCCCCATGTCTTAGAGTCGTAAATAACTACTAATAATCAACACCAAGAACTAAATGGTGGACTGAGAAAACTAACTAGTTGTTGCTTAAAGTCACCATTAAGCGGGCAGGCTCTGGAGTAGCAGAGCTGGTGAAATATTGCGGTTGTCCAGCATGAGAACTCCTCCATCCCCGGGAGCTCTGTACCTGAGATCAAGGTGGAAGCTGATAAGACTCCTGCACAAAGCCTCCTCAGGCAGGGCTTTACCATAGCAGCGAGGCATCCTGTGCCCTTGCACAGAAACTTTCCAAGGCAACAGGTGCCCCAGAGCCATGAGGTCATCAGAGACCCCCAATCTCAGTCTCTGCTCTCCCATGCTCTGTCATTGCTCTCCACACGACTGTCTTGAACTTTACATATTATTGGATTTTTCTTTTTTTCCTAGAAAATATTGGGAAGAGTGTTCATCCTCTTGAACTTGGAAGCTCTGACCACAGATAGTATATGTTCTTATCACCAGGAAATCTGGGACAAGGCTAACTTAACCTTGGAATCAATATTATCACAGATCCTGTCCCTAAAATGGGGGCTTCATCTGATTTGTTGACACTCACTGGCAGCAGCCCCAGACCATTCTCTATGAAAGCATCTGTTTTGATACACAGCTGTTAGGGCTGGGAGTATAGTTCAATGGTAGAGTGCTTGCCTTCCATGCCTGAGGCCCTTGGTTCCATTCCCGGCACCACGAAAATAAAATAAAACATGGGCACTAAAGACCCTCTTTGAGACTGCAGACTGCTTGGACAGTGGTTCTCAAATCTGTATCAGAATCTGCTGGAAGCTTGTTCAGAGAATGCTGGCTAGCCCACACCCCAGTTTCAGACTCAGTACATCTGAGAGGGGGCCCAGGCATTTGCACTTCTCACAGATTTGGGGTAATGCTGATTCTGATGGTCTGGGCATCTAGAGGAACATTGTTGTAGCTATTAAAGTTGCTCTGAAATCAAGACTTTTGGACTCTCACAGTTGTGATAAAATATGAATTCTTTACTTTAGCTCTACCTTGGAGAGAAAAGGCTTAGCCATTTAACTTTTGTTAACTATGTCCCCATTAAGTAGTCAAAGGATTTCTGGTAGTATTTCTAAGCATGCTTAGATAATAAAATATTTTTAAAAAGTAGAAGTGTGAATAGATGGAAGGGCATTGAGTTCTTAAAGCATTCTACTTGTGTCACACGTTGTCTGTCACTCTAGAGTTCAGAAGACATTTCACAATGCAACTTGTCTTCACTCCATGTCTGGTTGCAAGAACAACCACTGAAAAACTGATTCTCTTTAATCTGAAAACCAGGAGGTCTCAGTTAATGAGACATTGCACATTTGGGAATGTTGTTCTTGGGGAACTTCTCCATGTCTCTCTTATTTAATATACAATAGTATTTTTTTTTTAAATTTTATATTGGATTTTGACAAATCTTCCAGTGTTTCCTAAGCATATGGTTAAGTTAATGGGTCTTTAAAATTCAAAGATGTCTTTACTTCATGTGTGACTGAGGAGATTCTCTGGTCATTTTCAGGTCTTCTTAATTTTGGAACTTCTCATAGAAAGTAGTGCAAATTTCTTCAGTGATTCTAGTCAATTATTTAAACAGTGTAGGATAGATATATAGTGTTTGAAGCTCTAAAATATTTAGATTTTTTAGAAAATGTTTGACTAGTGATCTGCTAGAAATATAACTCCTCTTTACCCCAAGACTGGTGGTGGGTAGCTTGTCTGGCCCTGGGCATAATAAACATTTTCTGCTACTGCTGGCTTTTCACATGGAGAAAGTAGTGTGAAAACCAGATTTAAGCTGTGAACAGACAGCCTCTGGGAAGGTGATCATTTCAAACTTTGGGCCAGACCTTTGAAATCCCATAAGGTGACCACTGGTGTAGCAGACAGTTCTGCTTGAAAAACTGCACAGAGAGGTCACATTTCCTGCCCACCTGTAGGCACTGGGGCTAGATTCAGAAGCTGGAGAATGGACAAAGGGAGCATTTGTGTCTGTCTCTTAATTAAAACTCTCTCTCTATTGCTGGTATAGCCCTTTGAACATTATGTGTTCAGGAAAATATTCTTTCTTAATTTGCAAGCAGTCTACATTGCCTTTTAGAAGTAATAGTTGTCCCTAAGAGACAAATATGTATGCATGTGTCCCAATAGTTTAACAGTTAGTATTTCCTTTGGTTGCAAGTGACAGAAAACATTCTGCTCCATTGAAACTGCATTAAGAAAGGATTGAGGGTAAATTCACTAATTCATGTTACTTTTTAACTTGGGGTATTGTGGGTTCCAATTTGGCTTGCTCAAGAGCTTAAATAAAGTCATCAGCATGATGCTTCTATCATTTCATTTCCTGGCCCTATTAGTGGAAGAGCTAAGAAATCCACTGATAGCAATAGGCAAGATGGAACCTCATGGGGGGAGCATATGGTAGAGCAATGGCCAGAAAGCAGAAAGAGAGTAAAGAACTAGGGTCCCACAATTTCCCTCAAGGAAACATCCCCAGTGACATGAAGACCTCCCACTAAGCCCCACCTCTTAAAGGCCCCACAACCTCCCAATAGCACCACTCTCAGGAAAAAGTATATAACACATGGGCTTTGGGGGCACATTCCAGATCCAAACTATAGCAGACTCCATCTTCCAGTGACTTCTGAAATTCACTCTAAACAGCTAGAGCTGTAAATAAAACTCAAAAGAGATGTCCCACTAAATCACTGTAAAAATCTATAGTTCAGAAAAGGAAGAAAGACTTTCTTTCTTCTGTCACCATAGCATACAAAGAAGCAGTGTCATGCTGAAGTCTCTAGGACATCTATTTGAACTAAATATGCAAAGTAACAAATCCTTTGAAAACTTGCAAGCAGATTCTGCCAATCAACTTCTGACCTTCTGGTTAAAGACAATGGATTGAAACTATGCAGTTAACTCTATCCCTTCCTAAAACATCACTCAACCAACAGAAGGGAATTTTATATAGGCCCATAAGGTCCAAAGAAAAGGGGGGGAAAAAAGAGAGAAAAGAAAGAAAAGAAACAGGAGATGAGAGGAACTTAAATTTTTAAGCTGAAAAGTTAAATGCTAACACATTTAGAAAACCAAAGAACACTGAAGCCTAAACTCTAACTGGAAACAACAAAAAGACAATCACATTTGCACCACACAATGCCCCCGCCCCAAAATGGCTCAGAAAATGATGGCATCACATGCCCCTGGAAGCTTGGGTGGAGGTGAGCCTGAATAAGGACTGGTTAAAAGTATTTAAGACACAAAACCAGACTCTCTGCTTCATCCTGTGCAAATGGGCAACTGTCTTTTTTCTATCTAGGAGAACATGGGAGGTTCATTCTTTGCATGGGGTAACAAGTTGGAGGGACATCAATTCAGAGGACAGCTGGGAAACCCTACTGAATATTTAAAGCCCACAGCCATCTTCCCCTGGCCAGCTTCCAATGATCAGGCAGCCAGACTTGCCTTCCAAACAGAATAGAACCTGACCAGGTGAAAACTTACAGATACTGATGTTCAGCCATGCCTTCCCATGGTAAAGACCACGGTGACAAGACCCTCCTATGTGCACGGGGCATCCTGTCAGATGTTTTTAACCTCCAACATTAAATATAAGCAGAAAACCTAGCATCACCAGACATACAAGTCCTGCCATTCAACTCACAGGCATGCAGGCATTTAAAAACATTGTTTTTTTCTCTCTCTCTGCCTGAAATTACAAACTCAAAGAAAGCACCGACCAGGATTCACCAGTGTACATTTGTTTAACTCGGGTCTACTCAATAATAGGAATGTGGTACAGTCTTGTACACATGGATGAGTGAGTGAGTGAATTATGGCTGAAATCTGAAAGAAACAATGTGGCAGAAGCTGGTTGGTGGAAATAAATGATACACTAATTTGAGTGTTTATGGGGGACTTCCAGAAATGTTCAGAGGAGAGGGCACTTCACAAGTAGAGTGGAGGTCCAGTGTGAGCAGGAACATAAATTTAGCTACATTGATGTTAACAAGATTTCCTTTTAATATTATATACAAGCTACTGAGTGAGGTGACATTTGGGTGACTTTGATAGCATTGTTAATTTCCTGAATGGTTTATGTGTCAGCTTCTTGGCAAAGCTCAGTTACAGATACCTTACCTCTCCATACTCCACACTCATGCTGGGAATGAAACCCAGGACCTCATGCATACTAGGAAAGTGCTCTACCACTGCTCTACCAGTCCTATATACATTTTTCTAGTTATCAACTTTACACCAATATGTTAAAGCATTTATCATTCCCATTTTATAGATGAGGAAACTGAGGCTCAGAAAGATTAAGTAATTTTTCCAAGCTAACCAGTGAAGAGGCTGGGATTCAAACACTGGTCATCTGACTCCAAAACCCACTCTGCCTCCCCACCCCACAAGGTGTCCTTTCTACTTAACTGAATGTATACAGACTCCCACTTACTAAGGCATCACAAAAACATGACTTTTGTTTAGCATTCTCTTTTGACCTATGAATGTACTGTAATGTATTTAACTGGATTTGTAATGTTATGGAGTTAATGATTCCTTTTTTTTTTTTTTTTTTTAATGTTACAAATAACACTACACAGAGCATCCTGGCACATAAAAATCTTGCCTGCTTCTCTAATTATTTCCTTAGGATAAAATCCTGGAAGTGCTCTTACTTCAAAGACTATAAACATGTTTAAGGCTTTGATAAGTACCGTCAAAATGCCACAGGGAAAGTTTGTACACAGGTACCCTCCCAGCAGCTCTGTATGACATGCTATTTCATTACGCTCTTGCCAACATGAGGAATCAGTAGTTCTTTTCAGTCTTTGACAGTCTGATGTAAAACATGGTGTCGCTCTTTAATTTGCATTCCATTGATTGATAATGAGGTTAAAAGCATTAAATATATGTTTATTGGATTTTTTTTTTTTTTTTTGAGACTTGCTGGCATGCCTTTTGTCTATTTGTTCCTTGAGTTGTTTATCTTTGCTCATTTGCAGTAATTCTTCATATAATAAGAATATATTTTACTTATATGTAAAAGAAAATGTCATTTCCCCTCATTTGCTACTTGTCTTTAAAGTCTCCTTCAACTCTAACAATCTCATTTTATAAAAATGATTCATTCTCATGTTGTGTGGACAGACCTAATAATATTGAGCTTGAGAAGACATGTCTGTCAGTGAGAGGGCAACATGGGCTTTCTGGACAATGGAGTGGAGATGTGTGTGAGTAAAGGACACAGATCAAAGGATTATCAGGCCATTTTTGTTGAAAAGTACAGAAAAGAAATGGAATGTATATAACTGAAGAGGGCAGAAAGTGGAATAGAGAAAAAGATAAAAGATGTCAAGTGGCCATGAATAATCTTGTAAAAATCTTCACATCTACCAGGCAACAAATTAAAACAAAGCTGTCTCTCAGGATTCCAGGATCCCCCACTGATACCAAAATCCATGGCTGCTCAAGTCTTACATGAAATGGCATTGTATTTTCACGTACCTTATGCATATCCTCTTTTTTTGAGGGTGGGTGGTTCTGGCACTCAACCACTGAGCCACATTCCCAGCCCTGTTTTGTATTTTATTTAGAGACAGGGTCTCACTGAGTTACTTAGCACCTCACTTTTTGCTGAGGCTGGCTTTGAACTCGCGATCCTCTTGCCTCAGCCTCCCAAGCCACTGATATCCTCTTGTAAACTTTAAATTATCTGGTGATTATTTGCAATGCCTGATACAATGTGAATGCAACGGAAATAGTTGTTATACTGTAGCATTTAGGAATAGTGACAAGAAAACAAATGTCTATACATGTTCTTACAGATGCAGTATTTTTTCAACCACAGTTGGTTGAATTTGCAGATCCCAATAAGAAAAAGGACTGACTCTATAGGGAAAGAAAAAAGAGAGACATAACCATTTTCTTAATTTTTATTTCACTAATATAGAAGCAATTCCTTTGAAAAGATCTTTAAAAGATAGCTTCCTCCCACTGTGGGCCCTCTGCACTGCTTGATCAGTTTACAAATTTATACACATAACCCTAGGGCAGAAACCTGTTCACACCCATCTGATATCAGTAGCTTGTTGGTCCACTCAGGGCTGCAAGTTCTCAATTGCAAAATTCAATTCATTTGAATCAACTCATTTTGGCAACCCCAAGGGAGCTGTTTTAGTTTTGTTTTTAAACTTAAGAGTTTGTAAAGAAAGCACAAAAATTACCTTAGAAGAACTGAACCATACATAGAATGAACTATGTACCATTTACTAAGTAACCACAGATAAGAGAAAGGTGTAGTGCCATACTTACTAACTCTTAACCTTTGCAGAATGTGTAGGAAAGACAGGGAAAGTGTTGTTTTCCTAAATCAACATCCTTATATTTCTTCATCCACACATCTATCCCACACTATTTCCTCCCTATAGATGGGTTCCCACTTTAATGTTCCTGCCTTTAATTGCAGACAATTCCCATGATTTTAATTTAGTCGTAAAATTGAAGCATATGTTTTCTGTCCCAGTAACCATTTATTTGGCTAATAATCTTTTCCTCCACTATTAAAATGCTAAAATTCTGGATATTCCTTTTATGCCAAAGCAAATGTGTTCTCCCTTCTTTAAAAAATAAAAAATAAAAAAGTATCTGTTTTTCTATCTGTAATGGAAAGAGTCTTTTAAATCTTCCTAATTTTTTTGTTTTTTTAAGAAAGACATCACACTTTAGCCTAACTTTTTCTCCATCAATTGTGTAAAAAATATCTCTCCAGTCGTTTCCCAAGCCCCACTGTAAAAAGTTCTCTTTCCTCACTGTGGCAAGTGGGAGCTAAATGGCTTGCTTGCTGTTCACTGGATTTTACTGGTTAACTGTTCAAGTCTCACTCTACACTAAATTTTTGTTGTTGTTGTTGTTGTTTTGGGGGGTATCTGGGATTAAACTCATGGGCACTCAACCACTGAACCACATCCCCAGCCCTATTTTGTGTTTTATTTAGAGACAGGTTCTCTCTGAGTTGCTTAGAGCCTCACTTTTGCTGAGGCTGTCTTTGAACTTACGATTCTTCTGCCTCAGTCTCACCAGCTCCTGAGATTACAGGCATGCACCACCGTGCCCAGCTACACTAGGGGTTTTGTAGAGCAAGTCATCTTTGTTTTCCTTGGCTTGAGGATCCCTTATTTATCAAGGTGATAAATTAGAGCACAAAATCGATTTTATGAAACCCAAATCCTTCAGACAAAATGTTGTTGAGACATGAATAGACATGTGATTGCTCTGTTCTGATCCAATCTGAACCTTTCTTCTTCCATTAGGTGGTATGATGCGGAGGGTTAGTGTGACACCATGATGCCATCTTTCAGGCATTCTCCACTCTCAGAAAAAAGTAGAATGGACATTTAGGGATGGGCACTGTCTGTGTGGAGTCAGACATATCAACAATCTGTGAGGTTTGGACAACAGTGACTAGCCAAAGGAAGGAGAATGGCCCTATTTTCAGTGACAGTGTCCACACTTACAAAACATTTCTGGAAGAATGCATTGCTACGTTGCCTAATATTTTATGAACATGGTCAGTTTCTTAATCATGTTATTATAAAGCTGTTTTCAATTCTGACTACAGAAAAATGAGGGGGAGGCTTTTTATAAAATGAATCAATAGGAAAATTAGATTTGCTTCACCAAAGCTCAGCTTCGAGCCATGAGCGAATGGAGGATGTATTTGCTCCATGGAATAAGAGCATCCTGTGACCCAGACTCCAGCTGCAATCAAATCTTAATCCAGAGGTGCTGCATTATGGAAATTTCAAGGTGGCACAGATTTTGACCACTAGTAATTTTTTTTTGATGGTACGCTTTTATTTATTATTGACTTTGCTCTTGAGAGCCCCTCTTCAACCTGCCTTCCACCATTTCTTTCTTGCTAATAGAAAATCTATTTTCTTACCTTCTTCTCAATGATCAGGTCCTTCAGGGGAGACTGAGACCTTCTTTAGCCTCAAGGGTTGACTAATGTCAGTGAATCAAGGTGCTCTCAATCTCTTTGGCACTGGAGTATTTCCAAACAGTTAGTTCTGAGAAATTTCCTTATAATTTAAGATACTTTCCACTGGAGTTCTCTTACCTTCAACTTTAAGCAGCTTTCTGCTACAGTTAGTATTTAGTTTAAATGCTGTCTATGAATAGACTCCTTCACTATTTTATTATATGTTCATACAATTTTTTTTTTTTTTTATTTTTTTTTATTTTTTTTTTTTATTTTATTTTTTTTTTTGTGGCATAAAATATTACTCAAATGTATCCAGTAACATGAAATTTTTCAGTGATCTCATTAACATCAGAAAAGTTAGCTCAAGGCCATGGTTATCACACAGCCACTCAATTTCAGGAGAGTGAAAGTTACTCTCCCTTGTGTGTTGAGATCAAAATTTAAATTTTGATTTCATGTTCAAGTCTGAAGTTAGCTGTACACTGTGACCTAGCATTGCTAATTGAGCTCACTCAGCTTATTAAAGATTATTACTGAGATGTTTGCAACATCTCATATAACGTGTATTTAAGAACTATTCCACAAATGAGATTTTGTTTTGGTCAAGAGTCTCATGTGAAATTTGTACCATCACCTTTTTATGAGTGACCAATGAACTTCTTAGAGAATATTAGATGAACCCAACTGAAATGGTCAATTTTATAGGTTAAAAAATAGCTGAGCACCTCAATTTCCTATGATTCAACCTATAAAATCTATACTTACCCACTTTTCATGTCATTACAAACCACTCAGAAAAGTTTGAAATGTAAAAACCTTGCCTTAATAAAATTGATCATTTCTGTGCCATCAATCCAGTTTTTATAAAGTCTATCCATCAATGATGACTCATTAGGTTCATTTCCTTAAGTTTTTATCAAGGTCAATATTTCCGTGATTTTCCCTGATATTATGCTATGTCTGTTGACATGAAAGCTATATTTTTTGTTTAAATTTCTCATGTTGTAAAAGCAATATGATAATAATTCTTTCTCACATTTGCCTGACTGACCAGGTCATAAGTGTAAGTACAGCCCCAACCTTCATTCTCTCCAACAGCTGAATTAAGATGTCCTCATTGTCAACCTTTAAATGCATTCATTAAAGGTGCTACTTGCTCACTTTCAGAATCTGCTCTGAACTGAATTTTCAGACAAGGGTACAATTACCTTTTCATTAAAGACTGAATAAAGTTTAATAATCTTTTCTCAGATAGTCTGCTTCTTCATTACCTGTAAAGGTACAGCTTATATGTTGCTTTGGGGGCAAATGATCAAACTTAAGTTTAGCTTGCGGAAAGTTCTGTGAAGCATGTTCTGGTAGATTGCAAGACCTATGAGGTGAGCGCCTGCTACTAAAACTGAGACCCTGATTATTTCTTGGAAGAGAGTTGTTATAGAAACCAGAGCCTAGTCCCACTCACCCTGTCTGACTTCCTGTTTGGAGGCATGCTTTCTTCCTCCTGCCACTGTCATTTGCCATGAGTGACAGCTAAGGGGGGTTCTTTTCAGAGCCTGTGCAAACTGTTCAGATGTTCTTTTATTTATTTATTTATTTATTTGTGATACTAGGGATTAAAACCAGAGGCACTCTACCACTGACCTATATCCCCAGCATTTTATATTTTTTAAGACAGGGTCTCATTAAGTTGCTAAAGGTCTTGCTAAATAGCTGAGGCTGGCCTCAGACTTGCAATCCTCCTGCTAAACAAACACTATTTCTTCATAAACTTAACCTTCCTCAGGTATTGCATTTGAGTAACAGAAAATCAACTAACATAGCTCCTCAGACTGTTGTGTTCACCACTGATGTACAAAACCTAATTTAGGGCCTGACATAGTATAGACATTTAATAAATATCCATTAAAAATCAAAAGAAGTGAAACTGGTCTAGGGTTCTGTATTAAACATTGTGACTAGGTCAACTCTCTTTCACATCATTTGAGCCACATGAAATTGCTGGGATTTGGGGATTTTTGTTATTAGTTCATTATAGTTAGACATAATGTTAGGGTTCATTTTGACATTAATTATACAAGCTAGAGTATAATTTGCTCTATTTCAGTCCTCAGCACTTCCCTTTTCTTCCCTCCTCCCTCTCCCTGTTTCATTCCCTCTACTCTACTGATCTTCTGTTTATTGTGTTGTTGTTGTTGTTTTTTTTTTTTTCATCAGTACCTTATAGATAGATACACATGAAGGTGAGATTCACTATGGTATGTTCATACATGTACACAGAAGAGTCAGGTCAGATTCATTCCCTATTCTTCCCTTTTCTCCTCCCTCCTCTACTCCACTGATCTCCCCTCTGAAATTGCTGTTTTTGTAGATTAAGAATTGGAGGTTGGCGATTTCATACAATTTAAAGTAATAACAAACGGAGGCCCAACAAATTCAAGGTCATACGTTGAAAAAGCTGAAATCTGGGTCACTTTCTCTTTGCACGTAGACTATTTGCCAAGAAAGACCAGGTCCATGCTGTTGCTGTGGCCGCGGCAGCGTGGCTGATAATCCGTGTGCTGTCTGCAGTGTACATGATAGCACGCAACATGTGACTGAGAAGTCAAGAGTCCAACACCCCTACCAACAGGCTTCCTCACAGTCTGGGCAGTGCCAGACACACTCCCTTTGCTCAGGTTGGCTGCATGCCAGGTGCACTGCCCTGACCTGAGTCTGGAGATAACATTGGCAGGGCCGGCATCTGGTTGTGACATGCTGTCTGCAGTCTCGTCTCTGGCCTTCCTAGACTCATAGAGACCTTAGGGGTCACCTGTCCTTCCTATGCCTTCTTCTTAAAGATGAGGAAATTGAACTTTGAGTGAGAAATCATTTGCTCAGGGTCACACAGCTGGCCCAGGGTGTCAACCCCTGACAATGACACATTTTGTTGAGGAACTCACACTCTTCTCAGACCTTTCTGGGTGTGAATTTCATACCCTGTAGTTCTAAAGAGATATTGGGACTGGGCATCTTCTGGTCAGCAGGATCCACCCATTCCAGCAACAGACTGCCTGTGGGTGCTTTCTTTTGACCTGGACACAGTGCTGAGGGGACTTTCCTACTGCTCTTGCAGCTGCATTTAAGTGAGGCAAGCTCCCTCTGGGAGGCATTGCCTTCCAAGGTCAAAGTGTCTCATTCTGGGATTTTGAGCAGTTCTCTTGTTTGTCCTCCACCCACTTCTGTGGATCTCCTATGGGTCTCCCAGTTCCTGATCTGGATCTTCCAGCTCACTCTGCAGATTGATCAACACATCCACAGTTTGTTTTCTACCTGTCTGACCTCTGTCTAACTTTTTCACCTGATTCACGTTCTCTGTGCCCCAGTTCTGAGTCATCATCTCCCCTTCACACCCACAGAACACTTCAAGCTTTGCTTCTGATTTTCTGCCTCTATAGCCTTAGCAACCTGAACCCCAGGGAAACAGCAGATTCGCCCCTCCCTGGAATGCCTTCCTGTACTACTCACCCTCACTTCTCCTGGGCTGCCAACTCAGCCCCTCAGAGATACGTGTGTTAATGTGGAGGTGTTGCTGATTGCTGACTGTTTCTGCTGTTACACCAAAATACTTAAATGTTCTTTCTTACAGTTCTGGAATCTGGGAAGTCCAAGGTCTAAACACCCTTATTTGATGTCTAAAGAAAGCCTTCTGGCTAAGTCCTCACATGGCAGAAGAGATGAAAAGACAGAAAAGCCTAACAAGTTCCCTTGAATCCTTTTATAAGGCCATTAATTCATTCTGGAGGGCAGAGCCTTTGTAACTTTGTTACCTCCTGAGAGTCCCACCTTTTAAATAAAGTCCTGTTGGATCTAAGGTATCAACATATGCATAGGGGGGCAATATTAATTCAAACCACAGAGCCAATAATTTCTTTTACTTGCATCACCCTCTCTAGTTTACAAAGCATTACACAAAAACATTAAAAGCATACACAATTAATCAACAAATACATGAAAAAATGCTCAACATTGCTGGCAATTAGAGAAATGCAAATCAAAACTACTCTAAGATTTCATTTCACTCCAGTCAGAATGGCAGCTATTGAGAACACAAACAACAATAAATGTTGGAGAGGATGTGGGGGGAAAGGCACATTCATACATTGCTGGTGGGACTGCAAAATGGTGCAACCATTATGGAAGGCAGTATGGAGATTTCTTGGAAAACTGGGAACGGAACCATCCTATGACCCAGCCATCCCACTCCTGGGTCTATTCCCAAAGGACTTAAAAACAGCATATTACAGTGACACAGCCACTTCAATGTTCATAGCAGCACAATTCACAATAGCTAGGTTGTGGAACCAACCTAGCTGTCCCTCAGTAGATGAATGGATAAAGAAAATGTGGTACATATACACAATGGAATTTTACTCAGCAATAAAAGAAAATAATAGCATTCACAGGTAAATGGATGAAGTTGGAGAATATAATGCTAAGTGAAGTTAGTCAATCTCAAAAATCCAAATACCGAATGTTTTCTCTGATATAAGGAGGCTGATTCACAGTAGTGTTGGGTCGGGGTACATAGGAGGATTAGAGGAACGCTAGAAAGGTCAAAGGGGAGGGAGGGGTAGGAAGGGAGCAAGGGGAGATGGAGGGGAAAAATGAAAAGGTGGTTGAATAAGATGGATGTCATTATCCTAAATGCATGATTGAAGATTTGAATGGTATGAATATACATTGTATACAAACAGTGTTTTGTAAAAAGATGCTGTATATGTTTATTATGAATTATAATGCATACTACTATTATAAATGCAACAACTTTGAATAAAAAAAAAAAAAAAGCATCCTAGGATCCTGAAATCTGAAGGGTGGCTCAGGGGTGATTCCCTAATGCTAACATGCAGAGACCAGTACCGGTATGAGATAATTTTAAAAACAATACATGGGCTGGGGTTGTGGCTCAGTGGTAGAGCACTTGCCTAGCATGTGTGAGGCACTGTGTTTGATTCTCAGCACCACATACAAATAAATAATGTAAAAAGGTCCATCAACAAAATAAATATATATATATATATATATATATATTTAAAAAAGAACAAAAAATTCCATTCAATTAAAAAAGACAACACAAAATGAAAAAAAAAAAAAAAAAAAAAAGTTTCAACTTCTTGGCTCCATCCTGAAAATCTGATTCATTAGTTCTGCAGTTTTCAAGAACCTGTGTATCACCTGTATTCCTTGTGGTTTTGATGAATGGCCAGGTGTAGAAACCACAGTCAGATGTATCTGCATCTCAGAAGGATGGTTAACTAACTCCCAACTAAGTAACTCCTATGTCAATAAAGTGTCATTTTGTTGACCATTTTGTTGTTGCATATCTCTCATTGTTAGAAAGTTTATCCTGGTCTGAGCCAAAACCAAATATGAACCAAATGATTATAAATAGAATTCAAACAAGTATAAAATGAATTGATTCCAGGACTCTTGTTAGCACCTTGGGAAATCTCAACAAATGTCAATCATCTCTCTCCTAGTGAAAAACTCATAATTGTATTTTCTTTTTCTTTTGGGGAATTCTAATATTATAATTGATCAAAAGACAATGAATCCATAATTTTATTGTTTATGCAGAAAGAAAACTAACGTTTAGAAATGGGAAATGAGGAAATGAGAGAGTTGCATTTTTCTTCTTCCTTCTTATTCTTTCTTGACTCAGGTCTTCATGGAGATCAGTTCCTTCTTCTACAGAATGGAATAGTCAATGGTTCTACCAAAGGCAAAGGCCAGTTGGCATCACTGGGAAAAAGCTAATCTGGGTGCATTTCAGTCACATTCCATGATGGTCCTATGGGAGGGCAGTGAGCGTCACAGGACACAGAGGTCATAATGGAATAGGAGGTACATCCAAACCTATCTGATCAGAGATTAAACTCCTTACAGCAAAACCAGTAAGACAAGTCACTGTGGATTTTTTTTTATCATGTTTATTTGTATAGACAAAGAGAAAAAGAATTGAAAAATACTTGGAAACTTTCCTTTTTTCTTAACAGAAAAAGCTTAATAGAAGCCATAGTGGCATGGTTGCTTCTAAAAGTGTATTCACAAAGAGCGGGTACTAAAATAAGCTTCATTATGAAAACTGGCAATTACAGAGATAAGATCAATAATTCTTAGGTGTAGCTCTGTCTCTTTGTAGGTTCCAGTAACCCTTTGCTATATCCCCAAAATACTCTTTTCCCCTTGGTGCAGGAAGCACTGTTTTCATGTTCAGAGATGCTCAACGAGATGCTCAACCTGGAGTGTGCATAAGAACGATGTCTGGATTTTTAAAGTGTAGCTGTCCCCAGCCTACCCTGGAACTTTGAATTGGGCCTACTGTAGAGATGAGAGCTAGCCTGTCAAAGCAAACGGGTGATTTGAATGAACATTAAGTGTGGCAAAACACTGCTCAAACTTCATATTTCCAAGATTTGTCTAACAACTGGAATTGCCTAGGATGTTTGTTTAGCACATGAATCCCCCTGCCTACTCCACAACTACTGAATCAGAATCTTCAGGGATGGAGTCTGTTGGTAATGCAGACGCTCAGGCCCCACCTCAGAACTGTGATATCGGAATCTACCCTTTAACTGATCACGGGGTGATTTCTATGCATGTGAAAGATGGAAAAGTGAGGCGCTGTCCACTTTTCTAATGCAAAGTCTGCAGGCCTGGCGGAATGTTAGAATCGCCTGTTTGTAAAATACAAATGCCCGGGTCAGGGTAGCACATGGAGGCAGGTTTGTTGTTATTGTTGTTTTTAAGTTGTGCTAACATGCTGCCAGAGTTGGGCGGCCACTAATTAGAGAAGATGAGTAAGAACAAAACTCCAGCTAGACATAGGCCACCATCAGGCACGACTGAGACTGTTACTTCAGCTGCCACCCACACCTTCACACTCGGTGAATTCATCTCCTGTTTATGGTACACGTAGCCTATAATAAAGCAGGCAGAAGCTCTGTGCTATATGCAGGTGCATGAATTAGAGAACTTAGGATTTACCAAAGAACGGTGTTAGGAACACAGAGCTAATGTAAGAGAGAATGTGACATATACCAAAAGGATTTTTGCAAGTTCAGAATTATACATGTAGGTTTCCACACACACACACACACACACACACACACACACACACACACACTTATATTCATGCATACACCTACACACATTTTTTTTAAACAGGGAGCAATACAATTTAACAAAGGTTCTTGTCTAATAAAATGAAAGGCAGTGTAGAATATGGGTAAGTGGAGATGGGAAAATGATTGCTCAGTTAATCAACTAAATATGATAACTGTAATAAGCCAGAAGCAGTCAAGTATTCTTCAGCTTCAAACTTTCACGAGATTTTCTTTAGACACATATATGCATACATACACACACACACACACACACACACACACACACACACACACACAACATTTTTAAGCTGTCCTGGCTGAATCTGGCTTCTCCTCTCACAATGAAACTTGAATCAAGTCAACTTGTCGACCTCCACCCCAATCACCCCAGCAGAATGGCCAGCAGTGACCTGGCAATTATAAGCTACTCCAGTCAAACATGTTCCTAACCAGTGATCTCTGGGGAGAAGAGCAGGGTCTCAATAAAAATCAGCATATTCACTTAAACCATCAGGGTTTGGGCCAAACAGAAAAGATTCACCTTGGCAGGTACACCCTGAAGAGAGAAGGCACCATGCAAGGCAGGCAGAGGAGTCTCTTGCCCTCAAAGAGGAGAAAAAGAGGTTCAGGGAATCAGGAAATGCACTGATAGCCCAGTGCCCACTGCAATCCCAGATGAGGACAAAACCAAAGAGAAACCAGCTTCGTTAGAAGATTCAGGATTCAGGAACATCAGGATGGGTCAGAGTCCTTCAAAGACAAGTTGCAAAGCAGTCTGGACTCAAATCCTTGCATTTCCTGTGCCATCTGGAATCAGGAAGGGCAAGGAGTTTCAAAAGCAAGAGAAAAAATTTTAAGTAGGTCACCCCACGGACAGGACCTTGGGTAGTAATTCTGGCTGCTGGCTGCTCGCTGCTGGTGCCAGAGCCCACACCACCCTCCATTTGATCTGAATCAGCTTGCCTTTTTGTTCTGTCAACGAAACTGGCAGGCTTCCATCCACAAACACTGCTGGACAGGGGAACCTGCCAGTGGCTCTGCACAGGCAATCTACACTCACCAAGAAAGACAGAAGCACAACAGGCACAGTGACTGGGTTTCCAATGCAATTTTCAGTAACTGTAGATATCCTCTTTAAATATTTCAGTTGAGAGTATAAATACAACTCAGACTTATTTCCAGAGTCTCTCTTCCCTCTCTCCTCTCACGGTACTGATTACATACCAGCTTGAGTTGAACCGGGTAAGAAGGTGGGGTTCATGGAAGGGGATGGCGGAGGGAGCCCTTGGGAGTTTGTTTTCCTGGAAAGGGAGACACACATTTTCCCCACCCAGAGTTAGTGCCTCTTCTACTTAATTCTCTTTAATTCCACACTACACTTACTTCAACCTTCAGATTTACTTAGCTCTTTAGGTTTCAATTTGCACAACCCTTTGATCTTTATTAAGTACTTCCAATACTCCTGGCGAGTTAGAGGGAAAGTTGTTGGACTCAGTTGTGCTGAATATCAGACCTAGTGGCATTCAATTGTTCACATCCAGAGGTGAATAAACATGGGTTTGTGGGTGCTGTGTGTGAGTCCTAAGAGTCCCCAAAGGCTTGGTCCCCAGCATGATGCTATTAGAAGGTGGTAGAAACCTTAATAGGTGGGACCTCATGGGAAGTCTTTAGGTCATTGGGGGTGTACCCTTAAAGAAGATAGTGGGACATCATTCTCTTCCTCCTCTTCTCTTTCACCTACCAGCCATGAGGCAGGAGGTTTTGCTCCGCCATCCACTTCTGCCACGATGTGCTGCCTCACTCCAGGTCATGAACCAGAACCTCTAAAACTGTGAGCCAAAATAAACCTTTCCTCTTTGTAAGTTGAGTATCTCGGGTGTTTGTTATAGTGATGGAAAGCTGGCTAACACACAGATTATCTTCAGGCCTTGGACACTGTGCCTTTTTATCCTTATGGTAGAAAAAGGAAACTTGATAAGCCAAAGTTAAAAAGTTTTGGAGACTTCTGAGTCAGAAGTGCCTTTTTGTCATCAAAAAAAGTGTGTGTTTTATATAAACTGGTAAACCATCTGCATCCTTTTCTGGCATTACATCATTAATCCTCAGCCAGGCACAGTGGTGCACACATGTAATCCCAGTGGCTTGGAGGCTGAGGCAGAAGGATCACAAGTTCAAAGTCAGCCTCAGCAACTTAGCAAGGCCAACCCTAGTACCAAAAACAAACAAACCAACAAAAACATTATTAATCCTCATGTTAGTATAATAGGAATCTTACTTTAACAAGGACCTGGCATGTGAGACTTGGAATCATGCAGAGGGCAAGCTGTAAGCACTGGATAAACCACATGTATGAGAGAGAAGAAATGAACAAATCACTCAGACCTGAGCTTATATGATAATAGAGTTCATAAATTACCTATAAGGAAGAAGTGCTGTCCATCCGTGCTAGGGCTCTTTTATATTAACATTTATTCTCTGTACACAAAATATGCTTCTTCTTTAAAATATTGCTTTAAAAAACTGACGCATTTGCCCACGAGTGGTGGCCACAAGGGCACAAAATTACCTTCTGATAACAAAATACTTACCTTGTATGTTCTTTAAACGTGTAGGACTCTTAAATATTTGTTTTGGAGGGTATCCTGAATGAAGCTGGAGCCTAGCCAAAGAACTCCAAAGTGCGAATAAAAGAGGGGAAGCAGAAGAAAGTGGGCAACTGGGTTTAGTTAAACAAGAGATGCCCCTGACATCTGCCCTGGCTTCAGAGACGTTCTCTCACTGTCTCAGCCACCCTGCGACTGTCTTTTCCCGGTTGTTGATTTCCGTCCATCAGTTCACCTCCCAATTATCCTTACAGAACAGAGCCACCTGTGAAATGGACATGAGTCCAACAACCTGTTCATTCTCCTGATGTTGCAATGTCTCAAGGTCATAGCTGTTGGATTCCGGGCAGGGAGGTAGAAGGCCACACCTTCCCAGGTAAAAGACTACATTTCCCAGAGGCCTCAGCCTGGCCAGCAGGTACCCTTGCCACTGCCTCCTGACCTCCGGCAGCCTATGGAGACACTCGCCCCCAGGGGTCTCCTTGACCACCAGTCCGCTATTTAAGCCTCCCCCAGACTGAAACCGGCCCTTTTTCCCTTCTTCTTCTTCCTTCCTGTTCTCCCTTCCCTACCCCCCTTCCCTTCCCTTCTTTTCCCTACCCTTCCCCACGTGGCACCTCAATAAACCCTTTTATTTCACTAATAGGGTGTTCCCGGCTAAGTTAACTTTGTTCAGCATTTTCTAACAATAGCAATAAATAATCTTTGATCCCACTGAAAACATCACAGCTGTTCAGTGAGACTCTCCTTACCTGGTCCTTCCATCTTAAATTTCAGTGTCCCATCACTTCCCTCATTTCATATCCTCCTTTCCCGATTTATTTTTCCCTTTAGCATGAATCACTGTCTAATCTACCAAGGGATACACTTGTTTATCTTCTGAACTGGGGGCAAGGACAATTTGTGTCCATTGTATTTCCTTCTGTAAGTCCTTCTCCAGCACTTATAACAGTCTGCCAATAAATATTTCTTATATGAATAAAGATATAACGACCTTGATCATTTTTAATGGATTTGATCTCCTAAAAGAATGTTCCCTGGTGAAGCTTCTTTGGACAGGCTCCAGAACTGGACCACCCAGCAAGACCCCACAACCTCAAATAGCACAATGCTGGAAACCAAATTAAGCCTGACCTTTGAGAAAACACATTTCCATATCTTAGGGATCAAGACAAATAGAAGAAAGGGTAACGGGCCTTATACTGCTATCTCCTGCACAAACAGCCAGCATCCTGGCCAGAGGAGAAAACAAAGAGCCGTTAGCACAGGCTTCATTATGCTTTGACCATGGCTGAAGGTTAACAAGAAAGTGAAGGAAGAGTACCTGTCAATTTAGCAACCTGTGACAAGCTTTGACAATGTTTCTCAAAATCATATGCTTAATGAAGATAAATGTATCTTGTATTAACAAAAGCTATTAGGAGAAGGAAATTCATGTTGAATGTAGAAAACCTGGAAAACACAGGAAAGTATGGAGAAAGATGAGAAAAATCACTCACAGTATCACACCAAAGAGAGGGAAACTGCTAAAATGCTAATGTTTTAACACTGAGTCAAATGTGCATAGAATCTAATGTGTTATGTCATATATGTTATATTTTTGCTTTTCATTGGGTATCATCAATGCACCATGAACACTTAATTCATATCATTTTCTAATGATGAAATAAATTGGGCAAGAGTAAAACATTTAAGTGCTGGACAAAGTATAAATTGGTATACACTGGTTCAGACTTTATGTAAAGTAAGCCTTACACCAGTTTGTAGCATTTGATTTAATAATTTAACTTCCAGAAGTGTATCCTAAGAAAGCAATCTGAGAGAGAGAGAGAGAGAGAGAGAGAGAGAGAGAGAGAGAGAGAGAGGAAGATATGTTCACTGAAGATTCATGTATAATAGTGAATTGGGAATAAATTAAATTGGTTAACAAATTACACTGCTTCCCAACAATGGAATATTACAGTCATTTAAAATGTTGTGTGTCCCTACGTATGCTGTAACCTGCTTCTTGCTTCATCTACCTGCCTTACCTCCCTTTCCTGCTCTACATTTTACCCCATATCATTAATCCCCCCTGATAGATGGGCTACCCCTCCCCCTCCCAGAAGTTTCCGTGCCCTAAGCAAAGTAACCTTGTTTCCCTTCCCCCAGGCAGGAAGCAACCTTGTTTCCCTTTCCCTGGGCAGGAGCCAATAGGATTAAAGGTTGCTCTGTTCCCTGGACATGAGCCAATAGGCTTCACCACCAATGGTTTTAACGGACAACCTAATGGTCCAGGGGGGTATAAAAGGGCTCCCTTCCATTGGGGGCAGGGAGATGGAGAGAGATGAGAAGACAGGAGAGAGACAAGGAGAAGAGAGAGATGACGAGACAGAAGACAACAGAGACGGAGAAGAGGCAGCCACTGAACACTTACCCACCATCTCCAGCCCGATGGCAGCTGCCTCAGCTGATAGCTCAGAGTTCCACCTTCTGTTCAGAGCTTGCACACTCTTCCACCAGAGCTTGCACACTCCCCTCTCCCTGACTCCTTTCTCCCACCAGAGCTTGCACACTTCCCTCTCCCTGGTTTCCCTCTCCCCATTCTTTTTCTACCCTTAACCAGCCATAAAGGCCGGCTAATAAATCCCTTGGCTGCACGGCCATCCCCGGTGTGATTTTTGCCCTTCATCCCCAAACATACTATCTACTTCACTTATTCATTGTGTTTATTGTTTATTATCTGTGTCCATCTGCTAAAAGGTATTTGTAGCCGCCTGAAGCGATTGCTGCTTGGAGCAACGACGCTGCGGGAACAAGTTCAGAGGTAGACTGGAAACAAACAGGCTTTTTATTTTGTTAACTTTTTCTCTCTGGCTCTGACAACAACTCTAACACGCACCACACACACCACCAAACAACCAACAACCAAAATGGTGCTGACCCGCACCGATCTCGGCTCAAGTCCCATGAGATCTTGGGCCAAGTTTCGCGAGATCTCCGGCCAAGTCCTGTGAGATCACAGAAGGTGGCAATGCCCAAACTTCTCCATGGCCCGCAGCCAACTGCAATCTCATCCATCTCCCTAAACAGGGCTCCTGCAGGTATTTACAGAAATGAAAGTAATAAATATCACTCTTCTTCAATGTATTTCAAATTCCCACAAAAGTTCTTGACACACATTAGGCACTCAATACAAAAATATTTATTGTAGGATAGCATCCTAGAACAGGAATTTCTTGGTAAAGAGGTATAAACATGTTCAAAACTTTTAGGATATCCTATAAAATTATTTCTACAGATATATTTATACTTGCATCTATATCTATATCTATATATATGTATAGATAGATAGATGTTTGCATTTTAAAAGTGACCTTTAAAACACCATGAAACAAGTTTAAGGATATCACAGCTCCATCATCCACACTGTTCCCTGTTGAAGATTCCCCAGCCAGGGACAAGGTGTTTTTTCTATCGGAACTTACAAAAAAATGCTTTTTCTGTCCACAACTTCCTTGTCTTCTACTATGATAACTTAAATCTTAAATCTTTTTTTTTTTTTTTTTGGAAGGGGGATGCTACCAGGGATTGAACTCAGGAGCACTTGACCACCGAGCCACATCCCCAGCCCTATTTTGTATTTTATTTAGAGACAGGGTCTCACTGAGTTGCTTAGGGCCTCACTTTTGCTGAGGCTGGCTTTGAACTCGTGATCCTCCTGCCTCAGCTTCCCAAGCCGCTGGGGTTACAGGCATGTGCCACTGTGCCCAGCTTAAAGCTGTTTTAAAAAGTTAAACTTCTATAAATTTTCTTTACAATCCACATAGTTATACTGCATAATCTAAATGTCATTCTATAGCATAATCTAAAAGTCATGATGAAGAGTTATTTGAGACTATTTTTTCTGTTGTCATTTTACATGTGTTGTGTGTGCGTGCTTTTTTTTATGTGTGTTGTATTTTAAGAAAGCATCTCACAGAAATGGTTCAATAAGACAAATGAAAGCTACTAGCAAGATTCTTTTGCAGAGGACTATTTGTATATTACTTAGTCATAATATGCCACCTCATCCCTTCTCATAGTGATGAAGTGTCCTGTTCCCACAGAGAACTGAGACAGTCCCCCACTGGTGGAAGTTTTCTGCAGGGTGAGTAGCAGGCCCCAGTGTGTATCCTTGTGATACCATCTGTATGCTAGAGCTGGGAGGCAAGGTCAGGAGGTCGGGGTCCTATGAGCAGAGGCCTAGGAGAGTTAGACCCAAGATGGCAGAGGATCAAGGGCTACGGACATGGAGCCAGCCAACAATTTGGAGAATTCCAACTTAAGGAGCACGTGAGAGTCAAATCCTGATGCTGCTCAAGGCCAGGCCTGTGCTGGGCTGAGTGACATACAGTCCTCTTCTGAGCTGAATCCCCATCCCCTAATTCTAGGGCCTGGCTGAACTTGAACATTTCACCTACAGAGCGTTTGGAGGGCACCAGTGATATTGGACATGTGCCCTTTTTTTCAGACCTGAGCTTTGGGGATTGCAGTACTTCTTCCTAAACACTGGAGTTTTCTAGGATCTTCTTGAGATTGGTTTCTGGATCTTCTCGGATAGGATCTATGACAATAGAAATAACACTATAGTTTATATCTATTGAACTTTTATATTATGATACACCTGTACTTTTTAACATAACCTCATTTTATATTTACAACAGAGTCCAATTATAGGTGAGGAAAAATAAAACACAGAAAGGTTAATTGATTTATCCAAAGTAACACAGCTAACAAAAGCTGGATCCAGGACTTAGCTGACTGTGTCAGCTATGATTTAGTCTTTATACTAGATAGTTAGCCCAAGTTAACACAGGTCACTTAGAACTGGTAGTCATTTTTTACTCCTTGGGCAAAAAGAAAACTAGGAACAATGACTTGTCCATCTGCCATAATATAAGGAAGCAATTGATGTTTCATAAACAGTACTTGCTTTAAAGTCTCAGGTTGGTTTTTTTTTTTTTTTTTCCTGTTTTATCCTTTTTAAAAACAGTCCTGAAATTTCAATGAAATTAAGAAATGTTTATGTAGGTTGGCTCCCATCCCTGAGACTCTGTTAGGGGTGGAGTGGTTTCACCGTTCCCCATTGTTTAGTCAGTTATCTTTTACATCCTCAAAGAAGAGGTCCTTTTTCAAATGGAACTTCACTTCTCACATTCTCCTTTGCCAAAATGTACTGCTATTCTATTAGTTGCTAGTGAACTGAAAGGGTTGTTAAAAAAATGTGCATAAAAACACTGATAGGGTTTGAGATCAAATAAAGCTCTCAGAATGGTCCACTGTGATGCCAGAGCTGGGAGTCTGTTTCCCCCAACAGGCAGCCCAATAAAAGAAACATGACCACACAGATAAAGCACAGGCGGTGCCCATGCTGGCTCCTGGAATCAATGAACCTGGTTCTCCCACTCTCTGGCACGGGGATGGGAAGGAGAAAAGTAGACCTCGATTATCCTGAAATTATTCTTGATGCCTGCTCACATGAGCCAACTGATGCTGCTAACAAAGGGGGTTTGTTAAACTGGGACCTGTGCCATCGGTCTGGTTTTAGAATAATTTTTAACAGTAGATTGGGTGTGGTGAGGGAGGGAGGTGACTTGGAGGGGACGTTCACAGGGGCAGAGAATGAAGAACTATTATGCAACCAGCAGCGACACATCTGATTCTGGGTCGTTTCAGTACTCCCTCTGCACTTTGAGATTTAGTAGAGTACTAGCATATTTAATTGGCCTTGGGTTATCCATAGTGCACGTTGTTGCTGTCCAGTGAAGTCCTTTTACAAATGGAAAAGTTCAAGGCCATGTATCCAACTAACGTTTTGCTTTTGCTCAAAAAGATATCCCAATCTGAGCCCAGGTGTGTGTTCTTTTTCATTGTCCAAAATCTTCCAACATATTCTGATAGCAACAAAACTTCCCAGCAATGTCAAAAATTGTGGGACTGGTCTTGCTGGCTTTACTTTCTAAGTCCTCTTTGAAAATCTCATGGTCCATTGTCTTTAGACACACAATCCTAAAAGCCACTTGAGGACTTTTCTGGTATAAGAAGATTCATACATCTATAAAAAGCATGTGGGTTTTTTGTCATTGTCTTCTCTTCCCATTTCCTTATCCAAACAGGCTCCTGGGCTAAAAAGAAGGGAAAAAAAAATCTATTCTAGCTATCTCAACTCTTCCATCATATCACTTTTGTGTGCATTGCAAATCAAATTTACACTCCACCTACCCAGTAGAAAAACCTGGCAAAGATCCCCAGAGACCAACGTGACCATATGTCTTGGTTTGCCCAAGACACACACTGTTCTGCTGTAATTATTAATAGCACCTCTGTTCACTCTCAAATGTGCCCTAGTTGGAAGATAAATTAATTGATCTATCTACCAATGATCTCCTAGTTGTCAAATCTGGCTCTTTTTTTTTCCCTGTTTTTGTATTTCTTGACCACTCTGAAGAATTTGACAGTGTTATTCAATCTCATAATAATAAAAAGCTTCTCTCTTGGCCTCCCGGGAACCATTCTCTGCTGTATCTCTATTCTGTCTAATTTATTGTACAAATTCTCTTCCTTTTCACACTTCTTAAATGTTGGTATTCCCTAATGTTTCATATTATAGTCTCTTGTCATTTTGTGTGTGTATGCGTGTGTGGGGGGGGTGTTTGTGATCACCTTGGATGATCATCTGTTCTTGTGTCTTAGTCTCACTTTATAATCTAATGACTGTTATCTTCTTTCTCCTTAGCCAAGACCATTCTCCTGGTTCCATGTCTTCTCTATCTGTGTGGCGCACCTGCATCACCAAATCAAGGTATCCAAAACTGAGCTCTTTACCTCTGCCCCCAGGTCTTTTGCTCTTCTGCCTTTTCATGAATCCTGGTGGACCACAGGCATTTTGTACCTGCATTGTAGCCACAGCCTCCCAGTGGCCAGCCCAACACAATATGACCAGCCATCTGCCAGCCAACTCTCGGATACATGGGGATAAATAAGTGCCATCTTAAGACACTGAGTTTTGGAGTGACTTTTTTGTAGCAATAGCTAACCAAGGCAGACACTCGGTCTGGGAGCAGAGAGCTCATACAAGAATATCATCTTTAAGACAATATTGGATCACAAGAGATGAAATTGTTATAGGATGCTTAAACAATGGCAACGAAAGTGTTATAGGTGGCTAAAACAACGGTGACCTATTGTATGTGGTGGCAGAGAAATTGGTAAGACTGTTACCTATGAAAACAGAGAAGATAGACAAGGTGAGGGGGTTTCAAGATGGCGGAATAGGAAAAAGTCACTTTCATGGCTGCTCCATGGCATGAAACCCAAAAAGCAGTTAGGCAGCTTCTCAGAAAGATGAGTGAAAGGGGGAGAAGGAACTTCACTGGAATTTAATACCGGACATTCAAAGCAGATTGGGAACTCAGAAGGTTGGATATGATAAAATAAGGAAGATAGGCAAGGTACTTAATTAACTTATGAACTTGGGCAAGATAGTTTTTGAAGTATTAAAAACATGAAATGGTTCATTTTTGCTGTGTACAAGTAAAGATCTACAAAACAACTGCTGGCTTAGTTAAAAGAGACTTAGGCTTATCAAAATAAAGGTTCCTGATCTTCTCCAGGCAATTGCTTAACCTCCAAAATGGGCATATTTTCAATGTTCTCTCCAGAAATGGCCAAGAAGATATCCTAAAATGGAAAACAAGTGCCATGAATAACATTGGACTTATAAGTCATTCTCAGGGAGCAGAGTCTGGATCTAATCAAGGACCTTTCCCTAACAATGGTGGGAGGACCTGGCAGTTTTTGCTGGGTGAGATTTCCAAATTGCTCTGGGTCAGTGCTATGTGTCTTCCTTTCTTCCCCTTTCTCATGGGAGTGTTTGTTCTGTTGATCTTATCCTTGTTTTTACTATTTTATGTTGGACATGAATAGAGAAGATAAACTGCTTAGTTTATATGTCTCTGAATTAAGAAGAGCCACCTTTGGATCTGATATAGATGATAAAATCTTGGGCCTTGAGCCTGATATCAGGATTCAGTGAATCTTTTGTGGTCCTGGATACTAGCAAGTACACTTTGCATATAGGAAGGATATTAATAATTGTGGTCAGAGGGCAGTCGGTTGTAAATTGTAGTAGTGGCCCTGGTGCTTTGCCTCTCCTACATCCATCCCTCTGCCATAGCCTCTATGGGAGTAGTACATTTCCCTGTCCGTTGACCTTGGACATAGTCATGTGACTTGCTTTGGCCAACAGAAAGGGATGGAGTGAACCATGCCCATTCTAGCCCAGTCACAGTGGAGGCTTTGTGGGTTTGGCTTGCCCCCCTGCACCTCTGCCATCCCCATCAGAGGGACATCACCTGTGTAGTTTGCTAACTTGAGCAGGATGAGAAACACAGGAAGCAGCACTATTTCATGCATTGAGAAGCACAGCTGGACCTGCTGCCACAGGCTGAAGCAAAGCCATCTAGAGGAGCACAGCCAAGATACACTGGCCACCACCAACCTCCAGATCCATGAAAACATATCCTTGTTGTTTTCAGACACTAGATTCTAAAGTAGTTTGAGACACAGCATAATCGTGGCAAGAGCTACTTCATCCACATTACCACCCATTCACTGTCCCCTCCCAATTCAATTCCTCCATGTCCTTATTTCAAAAACTCAACTGTTATTGGCCTACAAAACCTCCTCTATACCCACTGTCCTTAGTCTCTGTGTCATTTCCTCCCTGGTTAGTGCAAGATTCTCTTTACTATGTTGCTTAATCCATTCTCCCCATGCCACTAGGGCCAATGTCTCTCCAATACAAAACCAGTATCATCCCTCAACTTAAAACCCTTGAATTCTTCCGATTATGTCACAGGAGTCACACTCTTGGGAATTTACGAGCCCATTCTGTTTGCTGAAGGTCATGTCTTCACCACATTTATCCATGAAGACAGGCAGTTTCTTTCATTACCCACAGCTGCCTCCACTCCCTACTGTTTTACACTTGGTCCACTTCATCCATTTCTTTAACAATCCCTGTCTCACACATGGTTATGTAAATACATCACAAAGCATTACAAACTTGGTGGCTTTTTACAACAACAAATATTTACTCTTTCACCATTCTGGAGGCTAGAAGTCCAAAGCCACGATGTTGGCAGGGTCACAATTGCTCTAAGACCCTCAGTAGCATCCTTCCTTGCCTCTCCCTAGCTTCAATGGTGACTATCAGTCCTTGCACTTGTTTGGTTTGCAGCCATGTTGCTCACCCCATCTCTGCCTCTTTGTTCACATGGCATTTTTCTTTTCTCTTAAGGACACTAGTCGGATGAATCTGGGCTCACTCTAACTTTGACTCTTGACTATGAAAGACATCTCAATGTGCTAAGGTCACAGTCAGCCTAAGACTCTTCTCTTAGTCATTTCCTTTACAGTTTCTTCCATGGAAAACAGGGTTCTACCAGGATAAATTTCACCCAACTTCTTTTAGATAAAATTTGTCATTAACATGTCAGAAATCTATTTGTGAATTATGCCATTGGTCATCTGGTCAATACACTGAGACTACTAAGTCCTCTATATATTTCTTTCATTAGAAAATACAAGCTCTGGGCTGGGGTTGTGGCTCAGCGGCAGAGCGCTTGCCTCGCAGTGTGGGAGGGTTCGCTCCTCAGCACCACGTAAACATAAATGCATTGCATTGTGTACAACTAAAGTAAATAAATAAATATTAAAAAAAAGAAAATACAAGCTCTACTTTCTAAGGGAGAGAATTAATTAAAGAAATTAGACTTGATGTAAACACTGCCAAAGTGCCCTTTTACAAAAACAATCTACAACCTTAATATCCCCAGAATTCACAAATAAGTCTAGGAATCATTTTCAGTTCAATTTTATAAAAGAGTGAAACATGAATTAAAATTGTCTGTTTACCCTGAAACATAATTCTCAAGATTTCAAAAGTATAGGTTGTTTTTATAAGGTCCCCGTGCAGATCTGCTTCTATCAAAATGTTTAATGAATTCTCATTTGTTGAATACATAAATTTCCTTTTAAAAGCCAAGCTGGAAAGATTCTCAGAACCTCTTTTCCACAAATGAAAAAGGACAAAAGAAAATTTAATGAGTGACCTTTTTTATAAAGACAAGGGCAGGATGAAGAAAAACCAACAGATGGACAAGCACCAGTGGTAGCATCAGCAAGAAACTACTATCACCCCCAGACGTGAGGAGGAGAAGAAAAACAGGAGCAATTCCCAAAGCTAATGCTATAACAAGGGCCCCTGACAGATCTGCGAAAAGGAATAGAGAAATGCAGCCCCTGCCACCAAGAGATCCCGATGGGGAGAGACCTTAACCTCTCTCTCCTTCCTACCACCTTCTGATGTCCTGCTAGTACCTTCCAGGGGTTAATTCAAACCAAAATCTAGAGGGCAATGGAGCCTGGTGATGCAGTCCTAAAAGGTCAGCCACTGGAGGTGAAGAATAAGGTGAAGAAAGGTGGAAATGGATCTAAGGCTCATACAGAGAAATCCAGTACACACACTTTAATCCAAAAAGGATTGCTTCTCATTAGACTGTCAGGCTGAACTGCTCTATCCCTGCTCAAAAGAGGAAATGAACTAGGTTAAAGATTTATAGATTGTGAGACCTGAAAGAGTGTTAAAGGGTCACCTAAACCAGTCCTCTCACTTTACAGACTGATGGAATGGAGGTCCTCAGAGATTGAATGACA
This sequence comes from Tamias sibiricus, assembly GCA_025594165.1. NCBI lineage: Eukaryota > Metazoa > Chordata > Mammalia > Rodentia > Sciuridae > Tamias > Tamias sibiricus. The sequence goes on from CM046669.1 coordinate 70,654,473, forward strand.
TGCTTAAGACTGCCTTCGAGTTAATAAGAATTTAGACTAAGACCCAAGTTCTTGTTTCCCTGTCCGAGGCTGACTGCTCTGTTCATGCAGCTCAAATTCTTTCCAGCCCTGTGAGTCTCTAGTAATAGATTTCCTCCGGAAGCATCAATATGAACGCCCAGCAAAATGCACAGATTAAGGAATTTCAGAGAAAAATTCTCAACGGACCTCACAAGACTTGAATATTCTAAAGACTCACATTTTTCCTACCATTGTTCAAATTAATTGGTCAGAAAAATATCTAGTCTTAATTTTTTCTTAATTTAAATATGAAGCATATGAATCCAGAAAGAAAATATATATATTATATATAAAATATATAAGAAATATAAATACACACACATATATATTATAACTCCTGCAATGTGTCTGAAGGAGCTAAGGAATTGCTTTCTCATTTTCCCCAAAGAATGTAATATTGCTTCTGTTTTTTACATGCACCAAGATGCTTGATAATAAAGGATTAGTCTATCCCACAAGATTTTACAAGATTCCAGAAAACTGTAGCATCTTACAATTTCAAGGCCATTTCTTTTTCCTTTCTTTCTTTCTTTTTTTTTTTTTTTTTTTTTCTGATTTATTGAGAACCTGCAATTTTCCAGGCTTTGTGCTAGGTGCTACAGACACAAAAATGAGAGAAAAATACACTCTGTCTTCTCAACAACATTGAGGAAAAGCAAGAGAGGGAAATACTGTGTACCTATTGCAAAGTGGGAGGACTGGGGCTCTGATTCAGATGTTCTGAGAGTTCAGCACAAGTGGAGACTTGGTCATTACCACCAGATCACACAGTTTCACCTAAACAATGTTTCTTAACTCTTTATGTGCCATGGACTTTGGGACACTGAGAAAAGCTAGGAAATTCTCCCTGGAGATGCATCACTTACACACACACAACCAAATTTTGCAAACCATGGTGGGGAGTGTATGAACCTCATCCGTAGATTTTTACTGTGCTCTGACGCTAAGAGAAGACCTAAGCTTTGGGGTTTCTTGTTTTATTTTCCTCCACTCCCCCTAATTAAATACAAGTCAATGGCTAGACCTACATATTGCCTAACAACAGAATTTTATTTTGAGCATCGTGGTACATAACCTTACTATTTCCAGACAATATGGATAGGAAAATGAGTCAGGGTATTGTATGAAAGGCATCCAATTTCTGGAACACCCTCCTTTTATTGAACTGGCCAGATACTCATTGGTCAATATTGAAATACAACCTAAAACCAACCCTAGATAAGATAGATAACATTCTGAGAGCATTCTCCTTTGTGCTCAGCTAAGAAGGAAATACAGTGCATTCACTTATTCAGAAAATATTAATTTAAAATTTACTATGTACAGGCTTTGAGCTAAGTGCTAGGGGTAGAGTGAAGCAAAGAACACTAGAGACTTCTACTAAAAAGGAAACTAACCAAAGTCAGATGAATAGATGTAGTGAGAACACACACGGGAAGAAAGAGACAGCAAAGAAGATATTGGATTCAACTGAGAGAACGGTTTATGTTTTTGGAGTAGAAGAAATTTCATAGAATCTTGAAATGTTAACCTCGAACTTAGGCTAGTCTTGGGCATATGGAATTACACAGCAATTAAGTAAAAGTTCATTCTGGAATTGGACTGCCTGAAATTCAATTTCAGTCCCACCTGCTGTGTACACGGGCCTTAATTATGCTGTGCCTTGGTGTTCTTATCTGGAAAATGAAGATAACAACAAAAAGTGCCCAGCATATCTAGGCAAAAGTAGAAAATTCATTCAGTTATCAAATCAGGTTTGTTTTGGTTTGTGCTAATCTCCAGCTGAAAAACTTTGATTCCACCCAGAGGTTGGCATTGCGTACTTGGCCTTAATCTGATTACACAGGTAAGGACCACTTTAAAAGTTTGAAGGCTACAGAGTGTATTTCCCAAACTGTACATATTTTTAGACCCCTAAGGCCAAAAGAACCGTGGATTTTTCCCATCACCATAACATTCTTAATATCATCATTTGGAACATTTTGCTTGGTTTGATTGTTTTAATAACTGTTCTAATTACCTACTACTTGTTTTAATTGATATTGTAATTCTCCACCCAGAACCCCATAAATTATGTGAACATCACAACCTATAAGTAAAAGAAATAATATTAGGGTGCATTGGTAAAGGCAGAAAAGTATTTGAAATGTTATCCACATGAAAATTTCCAAAAAGTAGACCGCAGAAGAAAGTGTTGAGTACTCCATCCACAAGTATGACTCAATTTTCAAAAGTTTTCCTGTGCAATTCCCCAAATATTATTTCTTCTAAACTGTATTCATTCACAAAGGGTTTGGATTTTCAGTGATATACTCAGATTACATCTAGTGAAGTATTTAATATTTGATCATTTCAAGATGGTGGTGACTATCAGTTTGACAGACTAAAAACAACTTAATCAGAGTCATCAGAGAAATCTATGAAGTCATTTTTCAGTGTATAAAGAATAACAGCAAATCCTGTGCTTTATGACATTCCTGAGTAGTAACTCTCTAATTTACCACACTGAAACTCTTCATAGTTTGATAAGATACAGATGATATGGACTCCTGAACAAATATACAAATGATAACTTAAATAAAAGGAATTTTTAATGGATCAGTCTTATTATTTATATCTTGAAAAGCATTATCCACACCATATTTTAAAAAATATGTTCTCAACTCGTTTTTAGATCTCAAATGAAATGTATTGCTCAGATCATAGATCAGAGAATGAGTTCTTTGGATTTTCAACATTTATTTATATGTGCACTTTTGCAAACTCTACTTAAACTCAGGAATAGACACAAAATAAACATAGGCCAGCGTTATTTTATTCACTCTGTGTAATTATTACAAGAGGAATGCACATTTTAAATTTTCTTTTAGGACATCTAAAAGTACATAAAAGCAAATGCTTCTTTGAAAACATTTATTGATTATCAGTTTGCTTCAGGACGATACAAAGCAGACTATTAAATACATAAATTGTACTCAAGAAGTATCTTAGAAACCACTGTTTTCCTCTATCCTGTTTTCTCTCAATCTTTCTTTGGTAAAACGAAATTTTATTAACTGTGTTAATTTTTTTTTGATCAGGGAAGAGGGATAGGGTAGCTCATATTCAATGGCTTCTCTAAAAACTTGCCTTCAAAATTCCAATGTGACTTGAACTGATTACAAATGCAGGTTCAAGGCCCCCAAGTTAGATCTTGCTGATTTTAGTAATTTCAAAAATCATCTTGAGGCTTGGTGTTCTGGCTCACACCTGTAATCCCAGTAGCTGGGTAGGCCAAGACAGGAGGATCGCCAGTTTAAAGCTAGCTTCAGCAAAAGCAAGGTGCTCAGCAACTCAGTAAGATCCTGTCTCTAAATAAAATACAAAATAGGGCTGGGGATGTGGCTCAGTGTTTGAGTGCCCCTGAATTCAATCCCCGGTTCCCTCCCCCCCACACACACACACACAAAAATGTTTTGAATGAATTTGTTCTTTTTTGAAAGGCAGAGGCCACCACTCAATTGTCTGGAACCAACAGAGAGCTGTATGTAAAATTACAGTCCCACTAAACAAAGCAAGCTGCATTTCTAACCTAGGGTTGGGGAAAGCTCAGCGTTCAAAGATTGGGTGACTTTCAGAAATTGAAGTGTAAATTCTTTATTCTCTCTTAAAATGTTACATGACAGTTTAATATTGTATCTTTTTGGAAGCAAAAATTTTAAAACATTTTATATGTAAACATCTAAACAAAAATAGAGGACACGGTATATACAGCAAATTTCTCTGTACCTATCACTATTTTCAATGATATCTACATTCTGTCCTATTTGCTTCATCTAAATTTTCCCCTTTCCAACTTTTTTAGTTGGAATCCCATGATTCCCATGAATATTTCTGCATGTATATCTAAAGATAAGGACTTAAAAATACAATTATAATACCATTGCTGCACTTCACAAAATTAACAATAGTTCCTCAATAATCAGCCATGCTCAAAATTTTTCCAGTTGTCTAAAAAGGTCTTTTTGCAGTTAGTATGTTCAAAACAGAATCTAAATAAACTTATACATTGCATTTCATTTTTATGTCTTTTAGGTCTTTTTAAATCTATAGCAGTGTCTACGTCTTTTATTTCCACAACCATTTATTGAAGAAATTGAGTATTTTTCCAATAGGAATTTCACCCTTATGGTGTTAGCCATGTTTCTCTACCTTTTATAATTTTGCAAACTAGTACTTAGGTTTACTAGTTTGACTATATTCAGGTTTAAGTTTTAGATGAGACTATTCCATAGGTGTGCTGGTACTAGGTGCTTCTTAATGCATCACATCAGAATGAATGTAATACATTATCCCAATTTTAGTGGTGTCAAGCTATATCAGTGAGTCTATTCTACTAAAATTCAAATTTTTATTATTATTATTACATAAAATTATTATATAAAATGTCCCCATCAGTATTTCATTAATGGCTTAGCTGTCATTACTGATTGTTGATTGGATCTGTTATTTCATTAGAGTTGCAAAATAGTGATTTTTCTAATTATATCAGTCCTTCTGCAATTATTCACAGTAATTCTTCTCTATGGAAGAAATCTCTCCTATTGGCTATTTGGTTATTTCAAAATACAGACCTTATGGGAAGTTAAGATAAATACTTTTTGTTTTCTTATATAAAGTTTCAGAATAATGAGTTGATGCCCTAACAACCTCCAAAGGTAATCAATGAGTTTTTCTTTCTAGACGGCCATTATGTCACATGGACATGAAATCCAAACCTTTGCAGTTACTGTTCTTTTGGATTATACAGTTGTATAACCAATCAATACAATCTTTGGCCAGTGAGAGCCCATTCAAATTGGTCCTCTGTCCTCCTACATCCTTTCCCCCCATGTCCTTTGAACGTGAGTCCAGCAGACTTACATTTATAACAAAAAAGCACCAAGTTCAAGTTGTAAACTTCCTTCCCTAGACCTGACATCAAATTTTCCTCCTTCTCCTAGGAAGAAATGGTTTTTAGAGTTCACAGTCTGAGCTCAAGAGGTGCTCCTTACTCCTGGGCTCTTTTTCATTTGTAATTTTTTTCTATTAATTGAAAATCACGATTCCTAATAACACTAACAAATGACACATTTGCTTTATCCTATAATTTATATGTAATATATCCAAAATCATAACACTACTAGTTGCAGTTTGAGATTTCTTCGTGGTTGCTTTTATCCTTCATATGCACCCAACTAAGAATACATGATCACAAACTGTGTTTTAAGATTGCTTGAAATGTGGCTATGCCACCAGTATTCTAGAATTGTTTGTTTTAGTTTGGCCTTTGAGATTGATTGATATTTTTTTTTTTTTTTTTTTTTTTTTTTTTTTTTTTTGTGGTACCGGGGATTGAACTCAGGGGCACTTGACCACTGGGCCATATCCCCAGCCCTTTTTTGTATTTTATTTGGAGACAGGGTCTCACTGAGTTGCTAAGTGCCTCGCCATTGTTGAGGCTGGCTTTGAACTCGCGATCCTCCTGCCTCAGCCTCCCAAAGTGCTGGGATTACAGGCGTGCGCCACCGTGCCCGGCATGATTGTTAAATTTTGTTTCAGTGTTTTCACTTGTGCAAAGTATTTACATGGTTCCAAAGTTAAAACGTGACATTCTCGCTGCCATCCCCTTCTTTCATGCCTGTTATCTCTTTCCTCCACAGAAAACAAGTTTAAGGTGTGTAGCTTCATCTTTCTGTTTTTGAAAACATAGGCAAATAAATATTTATATTCACATTTAATTCCTTTGCCTGCATAAAGGTAATGTACTATACATGTTTTTCTGTAGCTTGTTGGGTTTTGTTTTTGCTTTTTACCTAGAAACATATCCCAGAGATCACTTTATGGCAATATATGGAGATCTTTCTTAATCTTTTTAACAACTACATAGTACTCCGTTTAAGAATATGTTATGCCCTTCACAGGGTAATATTATTTGCTTTTCTACAGCAACCACAAAGTGACTATTTCTCCAAACTTGTCAATGGAATGTGTTTCTAGAATTTTAGAATTTTGATGACATGATAGAAGAAGTATTTACTGTTTAATTCACATGTCCCTTGTTATGGGCAAGGCTGAAAATCTTTTATATTTTTGAGAGAAACTTCCATTTATTTTTTAGTGAACTATTATATCTTCTGTAATTTTTCTGTTGGGTTATTGGTGTTCTCACTGATTTTTAGAAACTCTATATAGATATATATCAGGGCTATTATCCCATTTCTGTAATGTAAGTTGCAAATACTTTGTTAGTCTTTTATAATATAATTGTTCTTAATTGTTCTTTTCTTCTTCTTCTTCTTCTTTTTTGTACTGGGGATTTGCAGGAGCCCTGTTTGGGGAGATGGCTTAAATTGCGGTTGACTACGGGCTTTGGACATGTTTGGGCATTTCCGCCTTCCGTAGTCTCACGGGACTTGGCCTGGGATCTTGTGAGACTTGGCCGGAGATCTCAAGGGACTTGAGCGAGATTGCAGATGAGGTCTGCGCCATTTTGGAGGTTAGAGGAGCGTGGACGGCGTGTCGGGGTGTAGTTAGAGCCAGAGAGAAAAGTTATCAGAATAAAGGGCTGTTTGTTTCCAGTTCGTCTCTAAACTTCTTCCCGCGGCTTCTTTGCTCCAAGCGGCCATCGCTTCAGGTGACTACAGGGATTGAACCCAGGGATGCTTAACCACTGATCAACATCCCCAGCCCTTTTTATTTTTATTTTTTATTTTGAGATAGGGTCTCACTAAGTTTCTTAGAGTCTCCTAAATTGCTGAAGCTGGCTTTGAACTTGTGATCCTCCTGCCTCATCCTCCTAAACCGCTGGGATTACAGGTTTACACCACCACACCCAGTTGTAGTTGTTCTTGTTGTTGATATTTTGTTTATTTGCTCTTTGTTTCAGTCAGCTTTTTCACTGCTATGACTAAAAGACCTGACAAGAACAATTTTAGAGGAGGAAAAACTTATTTGAGGGCTTAGTTTCAGAGGTCTCAGTTCATAGATAGCAGGCTCCATTCCTCAGAGCTTGAGGTGAGGCAGACAAACATGGAGGATGAGTGTGGTGAAGGGAAGCAGCTCATATGATGATCAGAAAGCAGAGAGAGACTCTACTAGCCAGATACAAAATATATACCCCAAAGTCATGCCCCCAGGGACCCATCTCTTCCAGCCATACCCTACCTACATTTGGTTACCACTCAGTTAATCCCGTCAGAGCATTAATTCACTGAGTGGATTAAAATATTTTAATATCTTGTAGGGATTGTCCCCTCATTTCTCCTTCTTCTTTTTCGCAGTTGTTTATCCTCCTAAACTGGATTTAAAATCAACTTGTCTAACTTCAGAAAAAAAGAAGAATAACTTGTTGGTAGGCTTTTACTGGGTTCCATTAAATACATAAATTAGCACTGGGAGAGTTGACATGGATTATACCTCACCCTACAAGAACATGGTGTGCCTTATCTTATTAAAGTTTACTTTTGTGGCTTCCAAGAGTGTTTTGTAGTCTTTCTCATATAATTTGAATATTTCTTTTCAGTCTAAGTATTTTGTACTTTGGCTACTTTAAGTGTGGTTTCTTTTTTATTCTTTTTCTAGTTATTTTGTGTATATGTCTGTGTGTGTTTGTGTTTCTGTGTATGTATGTATGATTTTGATTTCTACAGGATAATTTTATATCCTGCTTCTCTATTAAATTTTTAAATAGATTTTTCACTAAATTCTTTTGTATTTCAAGATATATGATTATATCATCTGTAATAGGAAGAGTTTCACCTCTTCTCTAATTCCTATCCTTCTAATTGCTTTGTTTTTTCTAATTGCATTAGCTAATACCTCTAATATGTGGTTAAATCCTAATGGACAGAGTAACCACTCTTGCCTTGTTCCTGACTAAGATAAAAAGCCCTCAGTATTTCCCAAATAGGATGCAGGCTTTGAGCTGGAATATTACACATTTTGTCATGTGAAGAATTAATTTTCTCAATTTCTGTATTTTAACATAGGTGGTTTGGCAAGTGTGTTTTTGAACATTATTGGAAATGATCATATGACTTTCTGAATTATATTCATTTACACCAAGATTTTAGAGTCCTCTGGAAATAATCACTTCTGAATAGTAATCCCCTTATCTTTATCTGGCATATAAAGAAACTAAGAGGGAGGAGACATTTTTTAGCTGCTCAGCATCAGTAATCACTCTGATTCTTTGCTCAACTTCTGCTTATTTCCGAGATATGTAAGCAAAGACAGAATTGTTTGGCTAAATGTAACTCTATTTTTATGACTGTTGGTAAAACACCATATCCCCCACGGCTGCCTGCACTCTCCTTTTGGCACATGCACAATCAGGCTCAACTTTTGAAAAGCAATGGCTTAAGATCTCCATGTCTTAAGAGACCTGTAACAAGTTAAAACGCTCCTCAGCCAGGGCTGTAGTGCATGCGTTAAGCCCCATTTCTCATCCGACAGCACAGACCCAGAATACACGGGCAGATCCAAATTAAATGCAGACGTGTTTCAGCTTGGGAACACAATCCAATTCCAGAAGTGAGAGATCAGCTTTATTAACCAGCCACCCACCATCCCAGGAAGATGGCAAGAATCAAAACCAGACTTTCCTGGTGTTATAAATTTGATTCCTGTCAGCAGGGGCAACCATTCTCTGAAAAATCAAACTTCTTCTTCCCTCAGTCCATATAATGTCACACTCAAGTACTAAGTCCAACAAGGTGTCTCAAGTTCCCTTTCAGGTGAGAAACTGAAAATAAAAGGCTGAGTATTCTAATGCCTGAGAGGACTCCTTTTCTTCACTGCTAGAGGGAAAACCTCTGCGGGAATTCTGGAAGGAGGAAGTGGTGTTACCACGTGAAGACTCCATCCCTCATTAGGTGTCTTCTCAGAAAACCTATTCAGGCAGGTCTCGTTGGCAATAAGTCTCTGCTTTTAATTCCCACAGAGACAAGAATAAAGATGAAATGGCCAGACACGTGCTATGAGTCTCCCTCACTTATCCCATGAAATTAATTAAGATGACTCTGCAAAATGGACATCCAGCATTCAAAAACACCCTTTCCTTACAGACAGACAGACAGACACACACACACACACACACACACACACACACACACACACACGTACTCAGGAACACATGCTTCTGGGGTATGAATGAGAAGAAGTGATATCAACCCAAAGCCAGCCCTGAAGTTCTCCCCATATCTTTTGTGTTAAAATGAAATTCCTTTCTTTAATAGCTTCTTTTTATATCTTACACATGGGAGTGATCCTAAAAATATTTTGGTTGAACCAATACTACAGGCCTCCTCCAACATGAAACCAGGGAAAAGAAGATAAAATTATTCAAGTCTTAGAATTTCTCATGTCTCTAACTAGCTTCACAGGGCTGGACCTTCCATACCATGATCATTGCCATATCTCACCCCCTATTTCCACCATCTCCATCAGTACCTTAACCATCTTCTTCAACATTTCCAGCGTATCTATCAGAATCTCTACCATCACCATCACTCCCATCATTCCCTCCATCAGTCCTATCATCTCCTCCATCAGTAACTCCACCATGTCTATCAGTAACTCCACTATCCCCATCAATACTGTTACCTCCATTAGTATCGGCACAATCTCCATCAGTACCACTACCACCATCATCAGTGCCTCCCCCATACCCATCAGTACCACAACCACTACCACCTACATCCTGCTCTTGTGCTTTCTCTTGCATTTACCTCTAATGGCACATGGAATGACCTGGGCTCTGTGACTAAGTAGTGTAATGGCCCTTAGTTGCAAATTGTCAGAAATAGATAGAACAATTGCTGTTGGTGAAACAAAATGACTTTTTATTTTTTGGTCATTTTCAGAATCACAGAGGTATTTTCAGGGTAAAGTTAAAAAAAAAAATCCTGGGCTTCAGGCCCTGGGCCCTGGGTGAACTGTCAGATTCTTTCCCCATACACAGACTTTGTTTTTTACTGTCTATTTATATTATGCTTGACACAGTCTTCATATTGCCATTTGAGCCCACTTCCTCTTATTGTGTCATCTTTGGTAGAGATGGAGCCCAGCTGGTGACCCTTGTTCTTCCCAGAGGTCTCTGTATGGAAGACACTTCTCTCTGAATACTAATGAACTGAACTTCAAACCCTGCTTTCAAGCTTTCCAGCCCTCAAATGTTCTCTAATGACAGTGACAAACCTCACTTTTTCACTTTGTCTTAGGTATGTTTTGTTTTTCTGACTTTGGACATGGAAATTTCTTTCAAACCCTTTGTTGGGATGGAGACCAAAGGGACCACAGAAGAAACACACGTAATAAAAAGATATGCCTCGTCCCTCTGTAATAAGTGGCCAAGAAGATCTCTTCAATGGCAGAGCTGCCTTTGATGCTATGGTGATATTACTAAGCATAAATCAAAGTGAGGGTGTCACCTATAGGCATTATAGACAATCCAAGTTTCTTAACACCACATAAACATGGATGCTTATACTGATAGTCTAGATGACTGCATGCTTTTCTTCCTAAACATTCCCTTCTTTCCCTGTCTCCCTGTCTCCATGTCCCTCTCCCTGCTTTGTCTCTGTTTCCTCCCACATCTTATTTAGTTGTCACGGGGACGTCATGAGCCAGAAGGGGACCAAGCAGGTTTACACCCATTCACTAGGGGAAATGATTATGTATCAGGCATCAAACTTCTAGAGATCTCCAAGGAATCCCATCAGAATGATCTTACCTTTGGCAATGTTTCCATCTCTGGCATTAACATAATCCCTGACTTGAAACTCCTCCACAAATGAAAAGCCCATTCTAAACACAAAACAGATGGGAAGTTTCTTAAGGTCTGGTTGGCCAGAGTCTCAGGTTCACTCATGGCTTACAAGCTTCATCCTCTAAAGAATCATCCAAGGGACTAAAAATCTAAGGGTCCTTCTCTGCCTATGGTCCCTCTTTCTGGCCTTGGCACCACCTGTTCACATTTTCTTTTCTTTCTTTTTTTTAAAATATTTATTTATTTGCTTTAGTGGTACACAATGCGTTCATTTGTACGTGGTGCTGAGGATCGAACCCGGGCCGCGCACATGCTAGGCGAGCGCTCCACCGCTGAGCCACAACCCCAGGCCTACATTTGCTTTTTTCTCAATGTCAGAGCACAAATGAAATGATTTCTTTTATAGGGAGAACAGCTACTGGTTTGTGGCATGGAGGGAAAGTAGCAGAACGATTGGTAGAATCTCCTGAAGATTTTATTCTGATGGAGCTTGGCTGGGGTTGTGTCTGTGTAAAGGTTAGATTTGACAGAAGCAGTCCTGTCGAGTTGAATTTGGAAGAGGGACATCCACCTGCTTGTTCATCCATTAACCTTCTACTTACTAACTCTACTAACTCTGGCCCTCTGCAAGTTGCTTGACCGACCACTGTGTGCCTTGGTTTTCTCATCTATAATATGGAGATAATGATAGAATTTACTAATGCTATGAAGGTAAATATTAGGAGAGTGCATATATACAAAGTACTTAGGAGAGTGCCCTGGTAAATTCGAAACAAATAAGTAGGTCAAGTTCAGGTCAGAGCCAGTGGTAACTCTCAATGAAGTAGGGAATTTGGGAGATACATTTTCAACTTGTGCACATGTCATTTCTAAAATCTTTATTTTAAAAAAGAAATAAAAATTGATACTAAATCCTTAGAATATACTATAGAAGAGAAAATGGAAATTGTCTTCAAATAACGGAAATGTAGGAAAGTTATAAAGATTACATTAGAGCTACTTTCCAGTATATAATGTGGGACAAAAAAGTGTTGGAGATTAAGAATATCAGGGGAAGGTGGTTTTGGGGTCTCTGGAAATCAATAGAGGGAAAGAATGTCTTTTCATTTTGTTTTGTTCAACCCCAGGGCTATACACAGAGCCGGACATGGTACACAATAAACACTTGTAAAATGGCAGGACTTTTGACAATCTCCGGGTCCTTCCCCCATTCTCTTTCTAGTGGTATTCACTACCAATGAGTGGTGTTCTGTATAGTGAGCACGGGGTGGGCAGGGCGGGGGATGGCACTGAAGGGCAAAAACCACACCGGGACTGCCTTGTAGTAAAAGGGGCTTATTAAGGGAAGGGAAGAAGGGGAGAAAGGAGAACAGGGAAAGGGAAGAAGAGAAGGGGAGAGCTGGTGAGAGGATGATGGTGAAAAAAAGGGCAGAGTCCTGGACTGGCAGGGGCTTAAGTACAGAGGAGCGGAAGCGAGACTTGTATGGTCTGGATTGGCTCAGAAAGGGAGAGCCCACCCCCGGGGTGAATTCATGCGAAAGGCGAGAATTCCCAGGATCAGGAAGGGTAGGGACTTGGAGCCCCGCCAAATGTGGATTCTCAGGAGAGATGGGCACTTCCAGGAAGGCACCTAGGGGTATGGCCTGCCGGCCTGAATTTCATCTAACAGGCACCATCCCAGGTCTTTTCCTGTTTTCCACCTCTACCAGCATCTCCTTCCTGGGTTCTGCAGCAGCCTCCTAACTGCTCTGTCTCCATTCTCCTGCCTTCCAGTACATATCCAAAGAGCAGCCAAGGTCATCTGTTAAAAATCCATATCTAATTAAACCACTCTTTAAAATCTTTCATGGTTCCTTATGGTCATTAGCATAAAATCCCAAATCTTTAAAATATTCTGTAAGATCCTTGGTCATGTCTATCTACTACCTTTACTGACTAATAAGCCTTCTTTCAGTTCCTCTAATGTGACAAGCCCCATCTAGCCTTGGGGCCTTTTTGCTGCTATTTCTTCTACCCAGACACCTTTCCCCCCTTCCATTTTAGCTAATTACTATCAAACTAAGTGTCTCTTTCAAAGGGAAGTGGAATATGACCTACTATCCCTCTGAGTTAGGGTTCTTGTTTTATGCTGTCATAGAACCCCGACCATCTCCATGATCACATGATAACTGACAGTGTATGTAACAACTTATGTAACATCACTTTTCCTCCTGGTATAAGCTTCCACCTGGGTAAGGACCATAGCTGGCTAGTTTCATGGGGTATCTCTAGTACTTAGCACAGAGCCCAGCAGATAGAAAGCCGGTGCTCAATCAATAAATACTGAATGAACAATGAATTAAGGAATAAAGGTATGGACCCAGCAACCCAAAACGCATTCATGTTTGGAAATTTGAAAATCCAATGTCTTAGATCCAAATCACTCAATTAATTAATAAATTCGATCATCTGCCATATATAAATAGCAGAACATTTACTTATTCATTCACCTGTCTGGTATCTTGTGTTGGTTTTTAATCTGGAAGGTGACAGGATATAATCAAATCAGACTTTGCCTCTAGGGCTTTGTTTTCAGGGTTTCACCTGCCTGAGAGGCTGCATCCTGCAGGAAAAGGCACCAATTTCTTTGAAAGTGGAGGGCTCTACCCCCCCTATGCCTGAGTCTCCTTTTCCATGTATGAGAATGAAGGGATGGATACAACCACCACCTAACTCCCTGGGGAGGTAAACAGGTGCACTGAAGGTAGAGACAAAGTTTTGAGAGCCAGTCTCTAAGTCATTGATGAACTAGCAAGGACCTGGTGACCACAGTGAGCTCCGGCAATAGTGGTCCTCTGTCCTCAACAAGACAGTGCTCACTTCCAGTTATATTCTAAACACTGCCACCTTTTTGGTTTTGGTTTACTTTCCTGAGGGACAAATGTGCTCCTGTTCATGCAAGTCTCTCCTACTATTTCCAGGAGCTTAGCAGAAAACCTAATTTCCAGGGAATAGGTACTTACTTATGCACAGGAAATGTTCCATGTACACCACATAAGAACACCAAGAAAATTCAAATGAAGAGATGAATGTATTTTTTTCTGAGCTCTACTTTATGAAACCAAAAAGGAAATGAGCAATGGGCAACTTGTTATGAGGGAAGAATTTTACACAATTCTGGAATCAAATAGACTTAACATAGTTCCTGTTCTCTGAGCCTTCTTCATTTACAGCATGAGGTTTCTACCATTGCCTGAGAGTATACAAGGGCTGTGAAATGCAAGGACTTTCTAAATCAGGTGTGCAAAAGGAGGATTTGGTGGAAATTTTAAGGTATTTTGTATGCCTTAAATTCTCTCTCTCTCTCTTTTTTTTTTTTTTTTTTTTTCGTACCGGGGATTAAACTCAGGGGCACTCGACCACTGGCACGTCCCCAGCCTTTTTTTTTTTTTTAATATATATTTTATTAGAGACAGGGTCTCACTGAGTTGCTGAGTGCCTCGCTATTGCTGAGGCTGGCTTTGAACCCGCAATCCTCCTGCCTCAGCCTCCCGAGTGCTGGGATTACAGGCGCGCACCACTGCACCCGGCTGCCTTAAATTCTTTGAAATTGGTCGATGCTATGTGGTGTGAATAGAAATTTTCAATTAAGTAAAATATTTGAATAACATGTACCTTCTATTGACAGACCATTTAGATAAACAGGAGTCTGTCCATCAGTGGACAATACAATGCACAGAGCAAAGACTAGTGAAATCATCAATTTATTTGAGGAGTTATATCTCCAGGTATGAAGTATATCAAATCAATTTGTAACTTTAGACATCCAATACTTTTGAGTTCTTATTGAGGTAGAAGAGCTTAGTCCTTACATTTCCTCAATAAAATTGCCCTTGATGTTCTGGAATGAGGTTTCTACAAATTTAATACATTGCTCCTGAAATAGCCTATTAAGAATGATGACTTGTTCTAATCTACCGCATTTTCTGGCAGGGAATGTGATTATGATCAGTCGAGCAAAGGTCAACAAGAATGAACGGCATCTGTTCTCAAGGCGGCTATGAGAAAGTTTTCAAAACCAGATAAGAATTTAATATAGGAATTTTTTTTTTGTCTGCCTAATCAAATTTAGATGCCCCAACTCTGCCTGGAATTTGTGCTGTAGATTGTAATCTGCAGGTGGTTTATAAATGAATCATGTGTCTTGGTAGGGAGTTCCTAAAATAGGAACTTTTTTTTTTTAGATGGTTCCAAGGTTCTCATTAGAGGCCTGCTTCTCAACAAAAATAACTATATTTATTCTCATAGTCTGTGTGTGTCACAAATTCAGCAGGATTGGACCAAGTAATTCTTCTGTTGCATGCAGCATTGACCATGGATGCTAGGTGGTCATCCAAGATGGAGGGTCCAAGATGGTGCCATATGTCTGCCTGGCAGGGGGGTAAGGGTGTCAGGAGAGCCAGGTTATGCTGGGACCCTCACCTTCTCTTTTTGGTGTCCTGGCCCTTTTACACAGCCCATCCAACAATAGTTGGACTTCTTACATGGCAGTTCAGAGTTGCAAGAAACAAAGTGGAAGTTGCCAGGCCTTTAAAACCTGGGGCTGAACATTGGCACAGTGTCATGTCTGCTGTATTCATTTTGTCAAAGAAATCACAGAGCCCACCCAGCTTCAAGGGGAGGGAACATAGACACTATCTCCCATTAGAAGTGGCAAGAAGCCGGGCGCGGTGGTGCACGCCTGTAATCCCAGCACTTCGGAGGCTGAGGCAGGAGGATCCCAAGTTCAAAGCCAGCCTCAGCAATGGCGAGGCACTTAGCAACTCAGTGAGACCCTGTCTCTAATAAAATACAAAAAAGGGCTGGGGATGTGGCCCAGTGGTCGAGTGCCCCTGAGTTCAATCCCTGGTACCAAAAAAGAAAAAAGAAAAAAAAAGAATAAGAATAAAAAAGAAGTGGCAAGAAAATTGTAAACACTTTTCACCTGTCCCCCAGGGGGACTGGAGAGAAATCATCCAGAATCAGAATTTGGGGCAATGAACAACCACCAATGGACCTTTTTATTTATTTATTTACTGACTATTTAGCTTCATTTTATTTCAGGTTACTTTTTCTATATAAGAATAAAAGCAGAGAGGCCTTTGTTATCATGTGTATTAAAACTGGCCTGTTTGGAAAATTTGACTGTTTTCTCTCTAATCTTCATCTCAGAAGGTCAAGTAAACAGCTGTTATGGTATTGATTTAAAAATGTCCCCCAAGCCGAGCGTGGTGGCACATGCCTCTAATCCCAGCAGCTTGGGAGGTTGGCCCTTTTACACAGGAGGGAGGTTGAGGTAGGAAAATTGCAAGTTCAAAGCCAGCCTCAGCAATTTAGTGGGGCCCTAAGCAACTTAGCGATACCCTGTCTCAAAATAAAAAATAAAAAGGGATAGGGATGTGTCTCAGTGGTTAAGCACCCCTGGGTTCAATCCCTTCACCAAGGGATCTTATCACAGTAAAGTTCCCATGTAAATGGTTTTCTAAAAAAATTCTACCTCTGCTTGCAACATGATTATTAACAACAACTCTTTAATTTAGCAGGAGAAGTCAGACAGAGATTGAGCTTCAAAATGCAATCTGTGGGAAGGAACCCCATGTCTGATAGCCTCATATTCTTTTCCCTTTGAAACAAAGAACTTCCAGAGATAGTCTCTTGTCTTCCTTAATTATGTTAAAAATGCTCACACAATTCACTGAAAAAGAAAATGCAATTTTTTTCTAGTGGGTATGTCAGGACCAAGCTGAAACTGTCTTTACTTCCTCTACTGAGCCAAATGACTTCAAACTGGGGCCAGTTTTCCACTCTGGGTACAAAGGAAAAGGAACTAACCCATAATTTGTATCTTTCCCAGCCAGAGTTGGAAGGCCCCCTGATATATTATTGTTGTCTCAACCACATTGCCAAGGTATGAATGAACTGGTGAACTAGGACTCAAGTTTCAATCTAACTTTGCTACTTCCTCACTCCCCAATCTCCCTTTGACATTCTTCCAGTGTTTGTGACTATAATATAGGCTGTGTGTGACTTTGAGAAATTCCTTTTTGTAATTCCAGCTTCAGTCCAGGCCTATCAAGAAAACTCTCAAAGTAAGCAAAGCAGATGAGAAGTTACATTACTATTCTGCATCAACATCACTGGGCTCTTGAGTCAAAGGTCCACGGCTTCAGACGCCTGTCTCCAGAATATTGTCCTCGGAACACATGCTGGACCTTAGGGCCCCAGCAGAGCCATGAATTAATAATATTGTGAAAGGATTCTTCTCCTTATGGTAACTTCCTAATGGCTTTAAGTGTTTTTAGATCATTAAATTCTTGACAAAAAGGGGGGGGGAGGTGGGAGAAGCAGACGACAAGGAGGGGACAAAGAAAGTAAGTTTTAGCCAAAAATATTCACTCATTGTCATTAGAGAGAACATCAGGATTAATCATCTCTGAAGTGAGAATTACTATTGAAGCAAAGAATGTTACTTGGTTTTGAAACTTTAAGAAACACACATTATTGCAGGAAAGCATCTATTGTAAAAAAGCAAGGTATCCATTGATTGTGAGTGTGTATGTCTGTCTGTTTCTTTATGATTAGGATTTTGCAAAGGAACAATCAGATTTGGATGTGGTTAATCATTGGTAAGCAAGAAATCACCAAGAAGTGATTTATATCCTGTGCAGTTCTCCCAAAGGTGTATAAATTCTATAATGAACCCCACAATCAGTGTCATGTGTCTAGGTGGCACAAAAACTGTATTTTGACCATAGGATATGTGATTTGCATGAGATGTAGAGATGACAATCTCAAAGGTGACATGGAACTTATGCTACATTGGCATTTGCCTAACAACCAGCATGCAAAGAACCCCAGTTCTGATTCTCATGCAACTGCTATGGATCATAGCAATGAAACTTAAACCCATACCATCACTTACTCCCTCTTCTCTGCTACAGTGTGATGACTTTGCACTCTTTAGTATTAGTAATCAATATATGAAGAGTGATCTCAGCACTTCCTCTGTATTAAATCATTGAATCCTCACAACGCCATTTTACAGGTCAGGCTTAAAGTGAATTGTCCAAGATGACATAACTGGATGATGGATAGGGTAGCCAGCATCCAAGATGCTCGCCAATAATCTTCATATTCTGGTATCCATGACCTTGTGCTGTTCCACCACACACTGTATCAGGTTTGGTCCATGTGACCAGCAGAATACTGCAGAAGTGAGAGGTCCACATGGAAAGAAAATGAGGTGTCTTGTCAACAGCCTGCTCAACATGACAGCCCTGTAAGCCAGCCACTTTGGGAGCTGATCCGCCCATCCCAGGTGAGCCTCCACGGCTGCAGCCCTGGCTGACATCACGACTTCATCCTCGAGAGAGATTCAGGAGAAACAGCACTGATGATCCCCCAAGTTCTAGGATTATTACACAGCAAATAGATCATTACTATGGTGTCTCTGGGATTCCTACTTGAGTGAACTGAGGGTAGCATCCATGCTCTGAACCACTGTGCTGAATTACCTCTCCTACACTAAAGCTTTTCTTCAGTTTCACCTTGCCTTTCTTTCATGTCTGGCCCCTACAGATGAAATTTTTCATTACCACAAAAAAGAAGATGGCACATAGTCAGGGTGAGGGGCCAGGGGAAAGGATGATGACTGGCAGCTCCTCCTTTTCTCACTAGCCAAAAGTTTTTCAAGGCCCTATGCTGCGTGTCAGAGATTGTCACAGCCTGAACCCAGACTGAATGTGGCCAGAATTGGACAGGCCAGATGAAGCCCTGCCAGCTTAGGTCGCCTGGGCTTGAGGGAAAATAGGCTTTGGCTGGGCATTAAAAGATAAGCAGTGCCAACAGGAGAGAGGACAGAGGAAATAATGGGGGTGTGTTAGCAATGGATTCAGGGATACAAGTGAGCTCAAAGCAGGAATATGCCACGGTTTGGCATTATTATGCAGAGACCAGTCTTTCTGGAACATTAGCTTCCTGGAGCAGGTTGAGGGGAAGCAAGGCTGACCTCCCAGTGGCCAAGACCACAGATGCAGTAGCCAACCGCCGGCTCTGCCCCGTACCTGCTCCTCCACTCCCTGGCCATATGACTCTGTGACAGTCACTTTGTTTCTTGGACTCCCAAGTTCCTCATTTATAAGTGTCCTTCCTTACATGTCTGTCATGAGGTATTTTTATTGATCAGCAAATATATTCTGAGTTCTAACTCTCTGCCTGGCACAGTTCTAGGCTCTTGGGTTTCCATGTGCAAACAAAAACAGACTCACATATATTGTGCCATTAACAAATTTTGACATATTTTAACCCAGAGCAGTGCCTAGAACCAAATTAACACTCAGTATGTTGAATAAATTAATTATTAAGATTAAAAGGAAGCTGGGCGCAATGGCGCACACCTGTATTCCTAGCACTTGGGAGGCTGAGGCAGGAGGATCCCAAGTTCAAAGCCAGCCTCAGCAATGGTGAGGCACTTAGCAACTCAGTGAGACCCTGTCTCTAATAAAATACAAAAAAAGGGCTGGGGATGTGGCCTAGTGGTCGAGTGGCCCTGAGTTCAATCTCTGGTACCAAAAAACAAAACAAACAACAACAACAAAAAAGATTAAAAGGAGATTTGGGCTGGAGTTAGTGTCCATAATAACATGTTTTCTAAATGAGTGAAATTATCAGATTTTTTGCCTGAGACACTCAGTATAGATGATAAATAAAAATACCAGATCTTGTGCCAAGAGACTATTTTGCTCCCGATAAGGCAGAGGCCTTGAAACCTTAGCAGTGAGTCACTCAGAGGGTCAGTAGGAACAAAAATTCTCAAGAGAGCCCTGTGGGATGCCTTGCTCTCTAAAGCACACAGAGACCAGACACCATCATTTTAGCAAATTACTGTTTTGTTTTGATTTAAAGGAAGAACTCTGTGCTCTGGCTGTGAATGAATCACAGACACTAAACTGCACCAGATTTCCCAAGTCCCATTATCTTTTCACTCAATAGCTCTGCCCTAAATAGAGCTCTTTGCTTTGACATGAATGTCTGCCAAGTTTTTAAACTCTTCTCTCTAAGAAATGTCACTCTAGAAGATATAGCATCTCTATTCTAGTCCAAAAGAGAGGTTGCGGATACCTGAGAGACTGTGAGAGCAGGGCAGGAGGAGGGTGGAGAAAAAGATTAATGACAATGCCAGGTCTCTGTGTAGATGAGATACCCTTGTATTAATATAGGGGAGTTAACCCAACAGCATGTCTGTCTTCAGAATATGAACTTGAACCCTGGTGTGTTCCTCGAAATGCTCCCTCTTCCTCTTTCCTTCCTTCTTTCTTAAAAGTTACCACCTGTGTTCACCCTGCCTCCCTCCCCAAATCCTTGCAGCTATAAAGACAGAGTAAAAATATAGCCAAACATTGAAAAGATTTGGCCAAGAACATTACTGCAAAAAATGTAATCTAAACTGTTTCTAGCCTGAGTGGATTCACTTGTATGTGCCAAATTCAGGGACCCACGTGAACCTTTCTTTCCCCCTCTGTGTATTACAGCCCTTTCTGGACCAAGAATGGTACCTGACAAGAAGTAAAAATGTAACACATAGATATAAGGTTATGCTTCTCTCTATATTGCCTTTAATTAAATTATAGTATCAGAAGAGGGAGCAAAGGAGAAAGAGAAGGAAAGCCACCTTGTCAGTGATGTCAGTGAGGGAAGAGGGACTGGTTAGTGACACAGGTGTCTCAGCCTTTGCCATAATGAAGTGTCTGAATGAAATTCCTCAAGGAGAAAGTCACTGCAGGAACAGGAATCTGATGAGGACATGAGGACTTCTCTAGTGCACAGCGCTAGGCTGGTCTCGTTGCTAGAGATGATGTGCCTTATTGGGTCCATGGGTTAATAAAGTAAATGCCTTCAATTCTTTACCCCCTTCCACTTTTCCATTAAAGGCTACATGATAGGACCACAACTAAATTCATCTAAGACACAGGAAGGATGCCTTATACCCACTATTGGATCTACATGCCAGGTAGGACTAAGCACCCTACAAACATGAACTCTTCCCCAAAAGTCCCCAGGGTTGGTAGTATTTCATTTGTGCAAGTGAGGAACCCAGGCTCGAGAGGGTAAGTGCATTGCTCAGGGTCACATGTGCACAACCAAGATTGGTAGCCAAGCTCATTTGGCCTAAATTCCCTGGTCTTTCCCCACAACTGCCACCCACCACCTGCATCAGGATTCAGGGTTTATAAAAAAAAATGAATGATCAGGTCTCCCCTAGAGCTAACTTTAGCTGAGGGTTTCTGTACATGGGGTTTTCTATAAGAATGCTATATTGCCGGGCACGGTGGCGCATGCCTCTAATCCCAGCACTTTGGGAGGCTGAGGCAGGAGGATCGCGAGTTCAAAGCCAGCCTCAGCAATGGCGAGGCACTTAGCAACTCAGTGAGACCCTGTCTCTAAATAAAATACAAAAAAGGGCTAGGGATGTGACCCAGTGGAACAGTGCCCCTGAGTTCAATCCCCGGTACCACAAAAAAAAAAAAAAAAAAAAAAAAAAAAAAGAATGCTATAAGGCATTAATTCTAGATATTATCTTCATTTTATAGATAAGGACACTGAAGGTCAGAAAAGTTGAGAAACTCACCAGAGTCCCACAGCCCACAGCAGGTAGGTCCCTACCTGCTCAATCTGAAGCCACCACCCTTGTGCAGCTGGGCCCCATCAGCTCAGGCTTCTCCAGCAGTTGGGAGCATCACCTCCATGGACCTGAGAAGGTGGGAGTTTAACTTCACCTCTAATCATAGGAAACACCAGGATGATTCATATACCCACTTATCTTTAGAGGACTACCCAGTGTTTCCTTCAACTAACAAGATCTCAGATCCACCTTGTTTCCTTTCAGTAGAAGAGAACTTGTATACAAAGGACTTGTCAGTGGAAAACATGACAGCTATTTGCAGTGAACTTCAGATTTTTCTAATTTCCCTTACTTTGTTTCTTTTGCTCTTGTTTCCTTTTGTGATCCTAAGAGCTGCTCTCATTTCTAGCTGGTCCTCCTGTGGTCCCTTTGTGAACTCCCTGTTAAAATTTTAATAAATGCCTTTACTGATTAACTAAGCCAGAGTAGGTTTCTGTTGCTTGCAAAGAACCCTGATACTCTACATGTCAAATATTTAAATATAACTCATTGATTTATACTTATCCAGATTCCATTTAAATATAAAATTAAGGTATCCAAGTTTCATGATTTTTATGAGAAGACACACAAAGGACAGGAAACCACAAGTCTTGCTATTTTTGCTTTTGTTGTTTATTTATTTTTATGTAACTTGAGTATATAGAACAATTGTTTTTTCATCTGACCACAATGTTATATTTTTTTTGTTATAAACACCCATTATGTTTATCATAACCCATGCCACAAATCTTCTAGAAATAAATACATAGGCATTATTGTAAGAGAAACTGTGTGTATATACTCATATCCCCTACACTTTCCTTATGTCCATTAGAATGAAAATATTTAATGTCTTCATATCTATGACTGGAGAGAAATTAAATTTTTGCAGCAATAATTCTGCTGTGAAATTCCAAAGTGACACCTGAATCAAAGGAAGATGGTATGTGTTTAGTATTTTATTAATAACCCATTGCCACAATGATACAGGGCAATAAGCCTCCCAGAACTCAGTGACAAAAATAATAATTTTTTATTCAGCTCATGAGTCTAGGGATCAGCTGGGTTGGGCTTACTCATACAATGACAGTCACCCAAGTTGGCTAGACATGTCTGCTGATCTTGGCTGGACTCTCATATGGCAGAGCTATCTGTCAGCTGTCTGGCTTCTGTGGGGACAGATGGGAAGACGTCTCACTTTTCAGCATAGGGATGTTATCATGATGAAGGTAGAAAGAAGAAGCAGAAATGTACAAGCACCTTTTTAAGAATCTGCTTATCTCTGCTTTTCTCCAATCTGCTTGGACATGTAATGCAAGTTACATGTCCAAACTCAGAACTCAGAGGAACTCAACATCAGAAAAATACTTTTTTTTTTTTTTTTGGGTCCTTTCTGTCTTGGATGCTAGAGATGGAACCTAGATCATGTATGCTAGGCAAGCCCTTTACCACCAAGCTAGATCGAAGCCCTACATTCCACTGCTTCATGGGAAAAACTGTAAAGTCATATCTTACAAAGAGCATAGACACCAGACAAATTGGAACCATTAGTTCAATTTGTCTACTACAAATACAGTACTTTGCAACCTACAATCTTATATAATTTAGAAAAGTGATAGGCAGTTGTGCTTTCTATATACAGAATATAACATTTCTATTCTTCAAAATATTTCAGTTCCAACAATATCAAATTTAGTATCTACTATGTGCTCAGCAGTAGGAAAGGTGTGATTTTGAAAAGGTGTGATGCACGGAAATAAGGAATAGTGTAAACTCCTTCAATATGGCATGGTTTCTAATCTCATCAAATATACAAAGACATAGTTTATTTGAACATGTTCTGTCTTTTCAGAGATGGGTTTCAAAGTCATAGCGGTTAAGATATTTATTAAAGGCAGGTTCGACAATTGGTGTTTTCTATTGCAGTGGGACAGAGTGTGTCCCAAGACATGTTCTGACCAGAAAAGCCCTTAGTGGTGAGGGCTGCAGGGCCCCATTACAGAGTCAGACAGCAGAGACTGACTCCATAGTGTCCTTGGTACTTAGGCAAGCTCTTCTGATCCCTCAAATAAATGGGTTAGGTTTAGACACAGTCCTCATGAGCAGACACTTTCACTATAGCTTGGATCTTTTCTGTCCCCAAACGCACTATTGGCAGATAGTGAAACGTTCAAGAGGTGGGGCCTTAGGGGAAGTCTTAGGTTACTGGGGATGTGTCCTTGGGGGAGATTGTGAGGGCCTGGCCCCTTCTTGTTTCTCTTTGCTTCCTGACCATGAGGTACATGGTTTTGCTCCTCCATGCTCTACTGCCATGATGTGCTGCCTTGTCTCAGGTTCACAGAAATAAGGCCAACTGATCATAGACTGAAACCTTCAAAACTGTGAGCCCAAATAAACCTTTACTCTTTGTAAGCTGATTATCTCAGGGATTTTGTTATAGTGACAGAAACCCGACTAACACAACTGTCCTGGAAAACTCAGATGGGATATCAGCAGCCCTAGATCCTTCCTATGAGTTCAGCCAGGACAAAATCAACACTAACTGATGCTCAGGTCTAGTGTCAAAATGGGACATGGACATATGTATGCATATGTGTGCATGAATACTTCCATAATAGGAGTTAGAGAAAATAGTTAATTAAAAAACAGAAGTACTTAAACTATTTTTAAAAGCAAAAGGAATTGCACCACCACATTCACCATTTTTATGTCCCAAGAAAATCCTCCTTCTGAGCTGCTTGGTGAGTGATGGCATTAGGACAGGAGATTTATTTTAAATGCATGGCAGAGAAGACAATAGTGGCAAATGGCATCTGTCAAGAACATTGAGGCCTCCTAAACATATTGTTTTTAAGACTGATTCATTTGTAGCGTTCCTAAACACAATCAAAAGGATCTTCCAAGTGAAGCAATAATATGCTTATCTAATAATTGTTGAGTAGAATATGCACTCTTTCTACTAAAAAAGCAGAAGTCAAATTAATAATAAAATAGCAATATACAATTTAGAAATTCCCCCAAATATCAATACTTTTGTGTCCTAACATATATTGGCTAAACTATATGAGGTACCTCTTCTGAGTCATTGGTCATTTATAGTGTTTGCTGCATAAGTTAATGGAATACAACTGGATTCAGAATCAAATCATGGAGGCTGCCATGTCCACTCTGCTACACTTTGGATGCATCTTACCATTTCTTTGAAACCCAAGTTCCTCCTCTGTACAACTCCTTATGCAAGTTTTTCTTTGTGAAAATCCTAGCAGTTTGTATCAGAAAGTCTTTAGAATGAACCAAATACAATTAAGTATATTTTTCCAACATATAATGTTGCAACAAAGAGGCAAATAGTAGAACCATTTTCCCCAAACCATTTAACAGTCTCCAGGGAAGCGTGGCTTCCTTTCAAAGTTAACTATATTTCAATTCATAGAATGTTTTTATTACCCAAATTGGACTAAGTAATTGACTGTTTTGGAACTGATTCCTCCATTGTCTCAATAACAATCAGCTAATGAAATACTGCATCGAAAAGATGCAGGTACTATTTCCTGTAGTCCTCTGCTGTAAAACCAGCTTGCCTTCCACAATTACTCTTTGACTACTCAAGATATGATCACTATATTTAAATTGGTCCTTTAACTTGACACACATACCAGCTTGCTAGTATACAATATTCACCCGAATGAAAGGGAGCAGTGGTGATATTTCTATATTGCAGGGATACATTGTAGGTATATTCTAGAACAGTCCACAAAGGGATAGAATATAAGTAGCTCTATAACTCCTACATGGTGCACTTTTTAAATACTGAATTTCTAAATGATGGAGTTGAACACTGTCTTTTTCTTCCAATTCTCAGCTTTGTCTTCATTCTTTATTATTCTACCCATCACCCATAAAGAGCATTCACTAGCACTTTGGGATGCAAAGTACTATACTACAGAGAACTGAAAGACATTGACCCTGCTCTTAGGAAGCAGACAACACTAATAATGAAATAAGATATGAACATATGAATACGATCACATAGCTATCAGTATTATCAAAAGCAGTCCATGGTAGGGGTCATATTCATGATCCCCTGTGTTAGTCTGCTTTTTATCAGTAAGGCAAAATACCTGAGAAAACCAATTAATAGGAAGAAAGGCTCACAATTTCAGAGGTTTCAGTCCACGATTATCTGAATTATCTATGTGGGAGTATCATCTCTGCTATCCCAGAGGTGTGAACCCAGTCAAGAACTAATGTCATCTTGCTTAGAGGACTAGATGCTGACCATACAAGGGTGTGCCATTCCATCTGGTAGATGGACCAACACCACTTTCTATGCTCCACTTGGCCACAGCAACCAAGCACTGCTTTGACACCATCACGTTGCCTCAAGTTAAAAGAACACTCCTTCTTTTAAAGTTGGTATACTTTGTAATTTTAACTAATGTAGATAATTCAGAGGTATTTCCTTTCTAGTCCCCCCAAACACAAATTGTGGTCCTGATACCTTCTTATAAGACAGACTCCATGATGAATAATAACTGATGTCACCATACTGGTAGAGATACCACTTGGTTGGACCTTATGCCGTGTTGTCCTAAGGCTCTGCCACATGACGGTACCCAGCTCTCTTATCCAACTGCATTAGCTGAGGAAGACTGACAATCCCCTTATATTTCAACCGAATTCCAAAGACTCAGGTTCTTTGTTATGTTTTGTTTTGTTTTGTTTGTTTTTTTTGTGGTACCGGGGATTGAACTCAGTGGGGTGGGGGGGCCGGGCCCCCCCCCGGGGGGGGGGGGCACTCGACCACTGGGCCACATCCCCAGCCCTTTTTTGTATTTTATTAGAGACAGGGTCTCACTGAGTTGCTAAGTGCCTCGCCATTGCTGAGGCTGGCTTTGAACGCGCGATCCTCCTGCCTCAGCCACCCAAAGTGCTGGGATTACAGGCGTGTGCCACCGCGCCCGGCTACTTTGTTATGTTTTTAAAAGACATAAATCACTTTGAGGAATTGGGGAAATATTAGTTAAATAAAGCAACAAATATAAGTGCTTTTCTTAGAGCCAGGAATATTCAGTCTACAAATTAAAGGGCATAAGTCTGTTTTCATTCAAAATTGTGTAAAACACCCTAGCAATAAAACACATAACTACACCTAAGAATGATTGTCAACCCTGGTATATGTTGTATCATATGAAATCTGCCAGTGGCAGAATAAAGACTGTGGAGTGCTCTTGAGTTTCTTAGAGGAAAGTCATCAGAAATGTCTGAAGTAAATCATGGACATTAAGCATTTAAAGGGCACTTTGTGTTTCCAGAATGCTGTGCACCTATGAACTAATTTCCCATATTGCTCTCCTAGGTGGCAGTATCCCTTGAAATTTCACCTTTCAAAGAGAAAATAATAGAAAAGGGGGGAAAATGTAGACTCCAAGGGTAAGTTACATTAACCTGGACCAGAACAAGAAAAAATGACTAGAAGTGACCAAAGGGGTTTGATTAAGGTAGAAACCCCACATCCATAATTAAAGCAAACTAGACTCCACTCTATCTCAGATCTCTATATCAAGTATAAAATTTGCCAGATTGTCATTTAATTTTGTGGTTGGAAATTGTTAGGGTCAAGGAGGGAGACTTACTTATTCAAGTAAAAGACTATCACCTGAAGAGTTCTGTAATAGTCAAGACTTAGTGAATAAGTAGTAGAGGTGCATTCAAATAACTTCAGGCCTGAGAAATCAAGGCAAATCAAGAAGGCAAGGAAATCAGATGCTACTGGTCTTTTGACCCGCAACTCCCTCTGAAAAGGCTGGGTGAAAAGACCTAATCTGAAAAGAAATAAGGCTTCATCGGTGTTCAGGCAGGTATCAGAGATGAACAGGGGCTTCATCTGAGCTCTGCAATGTTGCATGGCCATAAAGGAATTAGACTGAGGAGGAAAGATATCTATCCCTGACCCTATGGTTTAGCTTGAAACATCAGTCTCCATTGGCTTGGGAGGCTTGGGGCTGAGCAGAACTGGATGACAATAAAACCAAAGTCCTTTTCTCTGTTTTTTTCCAACAATTTTCCTCTGTTAGGGTCTCCAGTCATATAACATATAATAAGGCAAATAAAAGAAAGCACAGGCATAGAGATCAGTGGGGAAGAGATAAAACTGTCCCTATTTTTCTACATAGAAAAATCTTTAAAAAATGCCAAAAAGTATAATAAACAAGATCAGCAAGCTTACATGATACAGGATAGACATACCAAAATCAATGACTATATGCTAGTAATGAACATCTGGACATGTAAATTAAAAATAGAATATAATTTGAAATTGCTCAAAAAGTTTAGATCCTTAGATATAAATCTAACAAAACTTGTGTAGGACTTTGTATGACTGAAAACTATACAATGTTGAAGAAAAAAAATCAAACAAGATCTAAATGAATAAAGAGACATACTATGTTCATGAATTGGAAATCTTTGCACAGTTATCAACTATCCCCAAATAACATACAGAATTAATGCAATTTCTATCATCTTCTCAGCAAGAATTTTTTATTTGTTTTAATTAATTATACATGACAGTAGAATGCATTTTGACACATCATATATAAGTGGAGTATAACTTCTCGTTCACAGTTGTACATAATGTAGAGTTACACAGGTCATGTAATCATATATGCACACAGTATAACAATGTCCAATTCATTCTACTATCATTCCAACCTCCAAACTACCACTATCCCCACCCCCCTTAATGTGAATTAGCATTCAGAGAAAACATTCAGCCTTTGTTTCTTTGGGATTGGCTTGTTTCACTTAGCATAATACTCTCCAGTTCCATGCATTTACTGGCAAATGCCATAATTTCATTCTTCATTAAGGCTGAGTAATACTCTCTTTTGTGTGTGTGTGTGTGTGTGTGTGTGTGTGTGTGTATTGCAGTTTCTTTATCCATTCATCTGTTGAAGGGCACCTTTGTTGTTTCCGTAGTTTATTATGAATTGAGATTCACTACAGTATGCTGATTTTTTTAAAATATATTTTTAGTTGTTAATGGACCTTTATTTTATTTATTTATATGTGGTGTTGAGAATCAAACCCAGTGCTTCACACATGCTAGGCAAGTGCTCTGCCACTGAGCCACAGCTACAGCCCCAGTGTGCTGATTTTAAGTCCTTTCGGTATAAACCTAGAAGTGGGATGAATGAATCAAATGGTGACTCCATGCCAAGTTTTCTTAGGAATCTCCATGCTGCTTTCCATAGTAGTTGTACCAATTTGCAGTCCCACCAGCAATGTATGAGTGTACCTTCTTCCCCACATCCTCTCCAACATTTATTGTTGCTTTTTCTTGATGATTGCCATTCTGACTGGAGTGAAATGGAATCTCAGTGTAGTTTTGATTTGCATTTCTCTAATTGCTAGAGATGTTGAACATTTTTTCATATGTTTGTTGATTGATTGTATTTCTTCTTGTGTGAAGTGTCTGTTCAGTTCCTTAGCCCACTTATTGATTGGGTAATTTGTGTTTTTCTGGTGTTATTTCTTTGAATTCTTTATATATCCTGGAGATCAATGCTCTATCTTAGGTGCAAGTGGTCATGATTTTTTCCAATTCTATAGGCTCTCTCTTCACATTATTGATTGTTTCCTTTTCAGCAAGAATTTTTGTAGATACAGACAAAACTATTATAAAAATTTATATGGGAAGGCAAAGGAAATAAAAGAGTTCACACAAATTTGAGAAAGAATAAAGTGGAAGTAATTAGTCTTCTCAATTGCAATACTTACTATGCAACACAGTAATTGAGACTGTGTGGATATTTGTAGAAAGACAGACACACCAACCAACAGAACAGAATATCTGTCTCAGAAATAGACTAAAAAAATACACACAATTGTTTTTTATGAAGATGTAAAGGCTATTCAATAGTGGAAGAATAGAATTTCCAACAATAGGATAGAGAAGAAAGAGGAGGATGAGGAGAAAGAGGAGGACAACAACTAAAAATCTAAGTCTTACATCTTATACAAAAACTAACTCAAAATGCATCACAGGCCAACATGTAAAACTATAAAACTTTTAGGAAAAGATCTTCAAGATTCAGGCTTTGATACAGAGTTTTTGAACTTGATACCTAATGCATGATTCATGAAATTAAAAGTTAATCAATTATACTTCATCTAAACTAAAATTTTAGCTTTGTGAAAATCTCTATTAAGAAGAAAAGACAAACTAAAGAGTGAGAGAAATGATTTGCAAACCACACATTTGACAAGTGACTATTTAGAATATAGAAAGAAGTTTCCAAGCTCAACAGGAAAAAAGCGTGAATCATCCAATGAGAATATGGCAAAACACATACACACACTTCACTGAAGAAGATAGATGGTTCATGAAAAGATCTTCAACATCATTACCCAGTAGGGAAATGTAAGTTACAACCACAATGAGATATCACCATATTCCATTCAGAATGGCTCAAATAAAAAATAGCAACACCACCAAATGCTGGAAAGCATGAAGGAAAACTGAATCATTCATACATTGTTGGTAGGAATATAAAGTCATAAAACCATGCTGAAAAAGTCTGGTAGTTTCTTAGCAATGAACCGTGCAACAACCATATGACTCAGCAACTGTGCTCCTGGGCATTTATCCCAGAGAAATGAAGACCTGCATGTACACAAAAACTTGTATGTAAATGTTTATATCAGCTCTCCTCATAAGGACCAAAACACTAGAAATAGTTCAAGTGACCTTCAGTGGGTATATGGCTAAATAAACTGTGGTATATCCACATCATAAAATACTAGTCAGCAATGAAAAGGAATAATCTGTTGATACACAAAACAACCTGGATGAGGGGCTAGGGATGTAGCTCGGTGACAGGGTACTTGCCTAGCATCTTGAGGTCCTGAGTTTAATCCTACCACTGCAAGCAAACACAATCTGAATGAATCTCTGGAGAATTGTGCCAAGTAAAAACTGTCAATCAAAAAAGATTAGAAATGGGGGACACATTTCTAGTTGCTATAGTGGGACAGGGAGTAAGCAAGTATGGCTATAAAAGGGAATACATAGATACTGTTGTGATGGAAACATTCTGCATCTTAATTAGTAATGTCAATAATAATTGGTTGTACTATAGTGTTGCAAGATGTTGCCATTGAGGGAAACTGTTGTGTGTAGGATCTCTTTATATAATAGTTTACAGAGCATGAGAATCTCCATTATCTCAAACTAAAGGTGCAATTTAAAATAAATATATTTGTCATATAAGAAAAACCTTCCTGCACCTGGGCACATTGGCACACAACCATAAACCCAGTAACTTGAGAGCCTGAGGCAGGAGGATCAGAAGTCAAGGGCAGCCTCAGCAACTTAGTGAGGCCCTAAGTAACTTAGCAAGACTCTGTCTATAAATAAAAAATTTAAACAAGAACTTGGGATGTAGCTCAGTAGTAAAGGGCTCCTGGACTCAATTCCTAGTACCAAAAACAAACAAACAAGCAAACAAAACAAAAAAGAAAAACATATCTGCAAACATATCCAAAGATGGGAGGGCACCATCTCTCCTCCCAATCACCTTCAAAACTGTAAATTACATCCTGGGAATACTGTATAGCCCAAAGTAAATTTGTTGATAGCATCCTTATATTTGTATTTATTTCAAGGAACAGTTTTTGACTAACTGCAAATACACTAACCTTTCTTCTAAACATTTTTTAGGTGAATTTTTTAAATGACACACTTTGAAATGCGTTGTATCTGACAACTACTAAAATAACATTTTGAATCATAGGGGAAAGAATCAGTTATCCTCAAAGCAAGTTTAGTTCTAATAGAAAATGCACAAATATTAAGTAGTGTGCTCTTGGCATGACATTTTATATTAATTCTTCATTTTATGTACATAGGAATTTATACACCACAGTTTTATACTGGAGTCTTTGCCAAAGTTTCGCTCTTGTCTGAGGTCCAAAGTTTCTGGCTGGAGTTTCATAACAAAATATGCATTGTTTCCACTGGGGTTTATACCAGAAATAATTAGGTAAAATGGTGGTATAATGGAAACAATACAGCTTTTGTAATTTATTATTGCATTGTTGCTAAAATTCACAACTTTCCGTGTTTGAAGAACCGGATGGTTAGTTGCTGCAAACTCCCAGGAGGAACCACTAGTAATATATAAGCATCTTTATTTTATTTCATTATCACAATTTCAGAAACCTTAACCCAAGACACTGTTGATTTTTGCAGACTCTTAATATTAAAAGTGAAACTTCATGTCTATGCATTAATGAATGTGCAAAGTTCAATGCTTAATTCAAAAGTTGTACAAAGCATGGCTCACTCTTTCTGACATCTCCTTAACAAACCCCTCTTTCTGCTTCCGGCTCTGCCAGTGACTAGTACTGCTTTATATGGAACTCAAGTTTTCTATTCTCCATATTTAATTTTTTTATTTACTATTTCCCTGGAGTAGATCTGAAGGTTAACAACATGCTTGCAAAGCACTTTTAGGTTACCAAAGAAAAATAGATGAGATTTTAATGAGTGATGATTTAAGTATACTCTAAGTATGAAAGGCCTTGACAACTTCTGGACTTTTTTTTTTTTTTTTAATTAAGTTTATATTATCTTATATTTTCACTTTTTGAAAACTGGTCTCCCAAATACATTGTATAATTCAGTGCTATTCAAAGTATGGCCTACAGAACAGTAGGAATAACCTAGGGGTTTATTAGAGATGAAATTTGGGGGCAAAATTAATTTAATAAATTCAGAGCAACTGAAAAAGCCCAAGAACCTGAATTTTATCACTCCCTCCAGATGATTTCTATGCATGCTGAAGTTTGCAAATTACTAATATTAAATCAGGGCAGCTCAGAGGCACTGCTCAGAGGCAATGTACCTGCTACAAACTAAACTGTGCCCAGTCCCCCAAAATCGTATATTAAAGTGCTAACACCCAATGCCACTATATCTGTAGATGGGGGTCTTTGGTAGGTAAAGTTAAATGGAGTCATAAGGGTAGGGACCTAACACCAACCTAATAGAACTGCAGCTTTGCAAGATCTCTCTCTCTCTCTCTCTCTCTCTCTCTCTCTCTCTCTCTCTCTTCTCCCCCCCCCCCCCCCTTTCTGTGCAATGTGAGCACAAAGCCAAAAGGTGGCCTCTGCAAGATAGGAAAAGGACTCCCACCAGAACCTAACAATGCTGGCACCTTGATCTCAGACTTCCAGTCTCCAGAATTGTGAGAAAATAAATTTCTGTTGTCTGAGCCACTCAGACTATGTTTCTGTTGTCTGAGCCACTTAGACTATAATAGCCCAAGAAGACCACAGAACGTATGATCAGGGAATCTTGTTCTGATTTAGTAAGTCAGGGGCCAGGAGTGGGTTTCCTAGAAAATGCCATTTTCCTGATTCATGAACTCCACCAAGATTAACAAGGAAACTTCCCATATCACTTAGATCAAAATCCAAACTCCTCATTGTGACCTTCAAGAGCATAAGACCAAGGGCTCACCTATTTCTCTGGCTTCACCCTGTACCTTGCTGGCTCCCTATCAACATCATCAGCACTCTGTCCTCCTACCTTTTTCTCAAACATGCTACATTTCTTTCTTCTTTCTTCCTGCCCTAGGACCTTGGCATCTGCTTTATCTTCTGCTTTTTCCCCCAATTCTTTGAAAAATGAGTTCCTTCTCATCTTTTGAGCCTCAGTTCAAATGTCTTCTCAGAAAGACCATGACTACCCTATTGAAAGTGACACATTTCCTGTCCCTATTGTCACAATTCAGCCATTCCTACCCTTTGTCTCAGTCTGAAACTTTCTTGCTTTCTCCTGGTTTCACAATAGCAAAACTATGTCTTTCTTGTTTACCTACAAGTACTTGTTGATTGAATAAATAATGTAATATAACTCTCCATAATGACCAAATAATAGAGACAATAAATTCCACCATATGTGGGTAAATTAAGACACTGGATCCAATCTCTGGGTGTTTATTAAAGTCTTTATTCTGCCTGGCTCCTGGTTCCAGAGTCTCTGATGTTCTCTTTCAACGAATTCCCCCTTGACTCTGTCTGAGCCAGATCTGAGCAAGAGAAGAAGGACAGCCATGGCTCTGAAGGTGTCAATGACTGGGTCATGATGTATCTTTTGAAACTGGCCTGAGTGGAGTGCTGAGCACTGATGCTCCTCTCCGAGTCCAGCCCTCCTCTATCCCCAGTGCCACGACTGAATTTGGCTTTAGCTTAGCATCTTAACATCAGGTCCCATTGCCTCTAAGCTCAGCCCTGATTCCAGCTTGTTAGGCTGAAGTCCTCCCAGCTCCACATGCAGTGACTCTCCTCCCAGTGGTAGCTTGCTGGCACCTACAGCAATATTTATGCCACACAAATCAGCAAGCGCTTCAAGCCAGGACTATGTTGCCCCAGAGACCCAGTTGTTAACATTGACCAGCACCCCACTGGCTGAAATCCACCAAACCTGGAAAAGCTCTGGCTCCCTGAATGTGTCCTATTGCTCTGCAGAACTGTCCAGAGGGATGTCTCATAGGCTTTCCCTTCCTATCCCCATACCGAGTCACCTCAAGCAGCTGTCCAAGTTGGAGCTTCTGTTCCTGATTCCTCCTATGGTCATTTTAACTGCTTTAACTATGGTCATTTCTCCCTTTCCCTTTCTTCCATATACATCTAAGTTTCAGTTGTTATAATGAAATATCTTACAAGTTTATAAATCATAAAAATGTATTGCTGGGCTGGGGTTGTGGCTCAGCGGTAGAGCGCTCGCCTAGCACGTGCGCGGCCCGGGTTCGATCCTCAGCACCACGTAAACATAAATGCATTGCATTGTGTACAACTAAAGCAAATAAATAAATATTTTTTAAAAAAAATGTATTGCTCACAGTTCTGAAGGTTGGAAAGTCCATGATCAAGGTTCCAAGAGATTCAGTGTCTGCTTTCTGTTTCTAAGTTGGTGCCTTCTCGCTGTGTCCTCATGTGAAAGAAGGGCAAAAAAGACAAATGGCCAAACAGGCCCCCTGGATCCCATTCATGAGAGCAGAGTCTTCATGGCCTAATCAGTTCCTAAAAGCCTTTTCTCTTAATACTATTGTGTTGGAGACTAAGTTTCAACTTGGATCCTGAGGAACACAAACATTCAAGCTTCCACATGGCAAGGTCTCACTGACTTTGAATCTTTAAAAAACACTGCAAAATCTGACAAATGTGCTGGGCACCCTGAAAGGTGCTAAGAGGCACAAAGACAAGTGGGAGCTTCGTTCTCAAGTACAACAAGATAGAACTTCAAAGCTGCAAAAAGAAATCATTGGAGCTAATGCTCATTTTTACTCACCCTAAATTCTTTTCTAGATGCATTTTCTGGGTTTTCACAAAGCAGGGAAAAACACAATTTATATCACTGACATCATCAGAAGTGCTGGCACAAATATGCAGTCAGATGTCCAGAGAGAGGAAATAACTCAGGGATGTCAGGAGGGGTAACCCTAGTGCATTGTCACACTTGCGTGCCATTAATCACACACCACCCAGAGAGGCTTTTTATTCCTGTCCGTGCTGATACTTAACTCCATGGTCATCAATCAGGAGGGCTGAGAATGAGGACCAGCAGTGTTAAGGGGATTCTCTAAACTCCAAGAAAGCCCATCTCCTATTGGCAACCCATTTCTTTGTGAAAAGCTGTGGTTTTAAATATTATATCGCTTATTTTGTACCGGTAAATGTTTATCTCTTATTCCCACATCAAATTGCAGGTTTTTAAAAGACAAAGATAATAGTTTACACAGTTTTAAAAATTTCTTCCAGGATGTTTGAGCAGTTTGACAACATTAAGATTAAAGTTTTCTGTATATCAAAAAGAAAAAAAAATTCTATAAGTACATTTGATGTCCAGAGACAAAATGTGAGAGTGCTTTGCAAAAATATAGACTTAAAACCTCTTATAAGTAACTGGGAAAAATACACATTTCTCCCCTACCCCAGGAATAACAGGTGAAATGATAACAGGAACTTAACTCATTAATTGGGTTTGATAACATGCACAGAATGAGATATAATAAAGTCATTTAAAGTATTATTACAGAAAAATATTTAATGACACGAAAAATGAAATGCAGTAATTAGTAGTGTTATATAGAAAATGTGAAAACATACAGAAATATAAACATTGTTTTCATGATAAGACAAAAAAGATAAATGTTTAATATTTGGGGGTTTAAAATAAAGACTGCTAATTACATTTATGGATCTTCAGTGAAAGAAGACCACAGAAGATTTGTTTTTTGGGGGGAACAAAATAATGGAGCCCCATCTTTTCAGCTCTCATGTTAACTAGGAATTTTTTACATAGCAGGAAAAGATTTCTTCATGACATTTGTGCCAATGGGCAGAGAGAAAATGTATCACTTACTAGAAGATCAAAATATGGCTTTGTAAATGGCAGTCACAGAAAGGTCCCATTAGAGACTGAGGGTCTCTTTGTCATGGATTTGGTTATAGAGAACATGCTCTAGGGTGTTGATTAAGGTCAACTCTCCCTGTAGAGACCAAGTGGAGATGATCAGAGTGCTTCCCCTGCCTACAGGAGAGCTGACGTTCTCTGTCTCCTGTTCCTCAACACAAGGAGGACAAGCACCAGTGACCTCTGACCCTGGAGCAGCCTTATAGAAAGTTCTCATCTGTCTCCTACATAAGCCTCCTTAGACAACCACATCCTCAGGCATTCAGACTATGACTCACACCATGTGTTTCTGTGTTGTTGAATCAAGAGCTCAACATTAATGTTTGGTGGTAGGATCCAGAATATATTGAGACCCTGTGGTCCAGGCTTCTTCAGGGAAGCTGCCCAGCAATGTTGGAAGGACTAAGAAGGTGTTTCCATGTTGCTACTCAGAGCCTAGAAGTAAGAGTTTAACTGTATTTCTGAAGCACCAACATTTTTTCTATCCTTTCCAAAAAAGAGAGCATTCCTGCTTTTTTCCCCACCCAAGACCCCCTCCCTACCACTCCATGAATTCCACCTGGACTCTAATACTTAGGACACTGCTCCACAAAGCCCACAAATTAGTTTCTAGACAAACATTTTACCTGATTAACCACACATTTAACCAAGCTGATGGTCCAAAAAATCCAGATGTCTAAACTGGAATGCATGTGAAAATTGGACAGGCACATCTCGGTCCTCAATGTCAAGTGCTTCAGTGTGGATCTTAGGTGTTCCCTAAAGAACTACGTGGTAAAGTTTTGGTCCCCAGCTTGGTGTTGTTGGGAAGTTGTTGGAAATCCTGAGAGATGGGGCCTAGTGGGAGGTTTCATTGCACTAGGGGAATGTGCTCAAAGGGGATTATGAGACCATGGTAAACAGCTCTGCTCCACCATACACTCCCATCATGCTGTGCTGCACAGGCCCAAACCATTAGGTCCCACCCATAGTGGACTGAAATCACCAAAACTGCTGAGCCAAAATAAACCTTTTCTCTTTATAAACTGATTATTCCAAGCATTTGTTGCAGTCACAGAAAAGGGACTGACACACCCAGCAAGGCTGTGTGTAGCCACAGCCCATAAGCTGAAATAAAATCATTAGGAGCAAAGGCCTACCACAGCAAGCAGCTCCTTTCCCTCACATTGTGTACTGTGCTTCTCCTGAGGATGAAGCAGACGCAGATCTGAAGTGAAAACGACTCTCCAGAGTCCTACTGGAGTACCCAGCAGTATAAAAGACTAAGGGTCCAGAGGGACCCCAGAGACGATTTCTTACCATTTTTTCTTCCAATGTTGGTAGTTTCTCTCTGACATCCCCCATGGAATAATGCAGTCTTTTACTTTCACAGCTCCATTGACAAGAGTGTTCAGTACCTGTCATAGTGGCCAGTCTACAGGGCAGCTCCAATGGTTAGACAGGACATGGCTCTGTTTAGGTAAAATCCATCTTTTTTTTTTTTTTTTTTTTTGGTACCAGGGATTGAACTCAGGGGCACTCAACCACTGGGCCACATCCCCAGCCCTTTTTTGTATTTTATTAGAGACAGGGTCTCACTGAGTTGCTAAGTGCCTCGCCATTGCTGAGGCTGGCTTTGAACTCACGATCCTCCTGCCTCAGCCTCCCAAAGTGCTGGGATTACAGGCATGCGCCACCGCGCCCGGCTAAAATCCATCTTTTTAAGTCTCCCCCTCTGCTTCTACTTTCAACTCTTTGGAAGAAAAGGTCAAAAATCTAATTTCCATTTGTGCCATTAATTATGTCGGTTTGGTTTTATGGAAAGGAAAAAGTAAAGAAACAACAGAAGTAGCAAAGCAATTGTAGGATCACTCGCTTGAAAATCCATTTACTTAGTAAGCTCTTAACTGCTTGGGGACAAAGGCTCACAAATGAGAGCAAACTAGGAAGAAGTCATGAAAACTGGGCCTTCAGTGCAAAAATTTATCATCTCACAACACTCTAAGTACACTGCATTGCTATTCTCAGCAGTCATTCCTCAAGATGCGAAGGCCCATAAAAATTTAATTTGTACAAATATTGTTTTCAGGCTTTTCCTCTCAAACAGAAGAAACATTATGGCTTATAAATTTTGACATGATTAATGAACTATTAAATGGAGGTATATATGTCACTGCTTCACATTTACTGCCTCAAAGTTTTCTTAAAATAACTGTGGACATATAGGTAACTTACACACATTATCTTCTTACATTCTTTATAGACAAAGAGGAAAAGCAATAGGAAAAAATTCACAACTGCTAGAGAAAGTTTCAGTTCATCTCAGAGAAAAACATAACCATCAACTGGTCAGAGCAAGATATTAGTTCTTTTTTTCTTTGTGAGCTTTCTCTTGATGAT
Organism: Tamias sibiricus; assembly: GCA_025594165.1. Classification (NCBI taxonomy): domain Eukaryota; kingdom Metazoa; phylum Chordata; class Mammalia; order Rodentia; family Sciuridae; genus Tamias; species Tamias sibiricus. The sequence goes on from CM046669.1 coordinate 70,692,864, forward strand.
GTTTGATCTCAAGGTCAAGGTCGTACTTTCTATATTTGACTAGTCTTCAAAACAACTACATAAGGGGCAGAAACACCCTGGCCCATGAAATGCACCTTTTTATTTCCAGGTTTTATTACTTTACTCCCTAAAAAGGTTCAAGGACTGTGTATGTAGTTCAGTGGGAGAATGCCTTGCCTACTTTGTGCGAGGCCCTAGACTTGATCCCCAGCACAGCATGGGGAAAAGGTTCAGGACAGGAATGGAGACAAACAAAGGCAGGCAGACCCTGGCTTCTCTTGATCTACATTTTCAAGGTCTGAAAAGTAGCTAAAATAAAATTCACTTCTTATCCCAAAGGAAAGTCTCAGAAGTTTTCTGAGTTTAGACTAGTTGAAGGCATTCCAGTGGTGCTCACTTCTTAGCTATACCCCATGTAAATCATAAATGAATTTCTGCTAATCCAATATTTTGTGGTCAGACCATTTACTCAGCTTCAGTGGGGGCACGGAGACTTCAGGACTGGAAAATTGTTTACTATTAATATGGGGGTATCATTATTAAATTTGCAAACATTGGAGCTTAGTGCTTATATGCAAATAGCCCCTCAGCGACATTTTTATTTCTTTTTTCCCTTTAGCAACTTTTTAAGGACATGGGGGTCTGACTATAGACGCCTATGTGCCCAGGATATGCACATGGCTCCCCACAGAGTGGACAATCAAATATTTGTTAAATGAACAAATTCTTGAGGATGGGAGCATTTATACAATGGATGTTATGAAGGAGGTGCAAATACTTTCCAATGAAATATATACCTTTAGAAAAAGATATTTTCAAATTCGGCAGCGTACAGAATGCCTTTGATTGATTGTCCAGGAATGCTGTCTACAAACCGAATTCAGCTGATTCCATCACCTCTGGTTTCCCTTTGACCTCAGCTTCCTCCGTCTGATGAAAAAGCAGACAAAAGCAAGAGATTTACACTTACAAGCTCACTCAATCAAGAAATAAGCCAACTTAGGAAAAGGGAGAAAAGTTGGCCTCCATCTGTGTGAAGCTTTTGTGTTAAGTCCCAAAATGAGACAATGACCATACAACATGGAATTCGAAATGGCCAACCATGGTAGTAAGGGATTAGAAAATTAGGCTCACGAGAAACGATTCCCTAGAGCAGGATTGGTTGAGGTTTTCCTTTTCCTCAGTTCCTATCATACTTTTAACATTTTATTAATTTAGTTAGTTTTGGTGTTACGGATTGAATCCAGGGTCTCCTACATGCTATGCATATGCTCTAGCATTATAAAGGATTTTCCATAATAGTTTGATGTTGGATTAGTCAAAGGAGCTTTCTTTCATAGGAACTTTCTTTCAAGGCATTTGAACATTTACTTCCCATTGGGTCTTTCAACATCCTTGAAGACCAGGGAGAAGAAGGTAGTAGAAATGGAAATACTGAGGAAGCAAGGGGAATAACTGATAAGATTCCAATGAGATAGAATGACAACTCAAGTTGACAGAGATTCTACTCTAACGCATGTACCCAAGAGAAGTAAAAACTGGCACTCAAATACATGCAAGTGAGTGTTTATAGAAGCACTATTCAAAAATAGCCAAATGATGGAAATAACTCAAATGTCCACCAAGGGATGAGTGGAAAAGCAAATTGTGGTATATGGCTTCTCTTCTGACACTTATTTAAAACATATGTCTGGTTGCTTGTTGAGCTGAATTCCTCCCGGCCCATGGAATCTTTGAGTGCACAGTCTTTACTGTTTTAATTATCAACTAATTACTCGGCACCTAACACATACTAGGTTGATATTGTTTTATTTTGTTTGAAAACTGTAGTCATTCTGATTTCACAAATGAGTGTGGGGGGGTCAATAAGCATTGCTTTGTTGTGTTCAAGGTAATACAGAGGGCAGACAAGGGGAATAGTTTGCAGAATTAACCAAAAGTGGGAGGAAGATTAAACAAGATGTGAATTAACCAAAGGCTGCAAATGACAAAGAGAAGTTAGAACACTCCCAAATCTGCATTTGCTGGTCTCCTGCCTCAGCTCTCCAGAGGTCCTCATTCTTCACCTCTCAGGCGGCAGAAGCAGCTCTCCAAGACAGAAACTTATGAGCCTCTCGGGCCCTCTGTGCCTCAGAGGCAATGTCCCACTTTGCTGTGTGGAAAGCTCCCACATCTTCTCACCTTTACCCTTTGCCTGGAAAGCTCCCTTATCAGATCCCACTGGGCAAACAGTTTTCCTACATCTCAGCTCACACTCTGGCTCTCTGTGAAGTCCCCACTGATCTCCCCCAGGCAAACATAGGCTCTCTTTCTAGGTCCTGATCCAGGTTTAACAGGGTCTCAAGTCCATACAGTATGGGAGGCCCTCTTTTCAGAAAAGAATACAAAATTATGGGAAAATTAGGCCTGGAAGTGAACATTCATTAAGAATGAGGGGGGGGGGGGATTCATAAGATTATAAAAATATCTGACAAACATCACAGATATTACAAAATCTACCAAAACACTGATTGCTTATGGACCTCTACAAGACTTTTCTTTACTGGTTAGCTGCATAGTCTGATCACTTCTTTCTAGGACAATTTTATACCTTCTGTTTTTCTCTGCAGAGATAGAAAGATTCATCCTCTTTCCTCTAGCATAATTTATGGTAACTTGCTTCACGTTATAGATTACAAACATTTATCTCAGCTTTACAACCCAGTATTGGTAATATCGCATACAATTTTAACATCAATGTCAAATCTGGGCAAGCCTCTCCCTTCTTTCTCTGTAAGCAAATCCGCTGCTTACAAAATGACATGTCTAATCATTTGAAGAACATTCCACAGACTAGCTTCTGGCTCCATACATTTAAACCACTTCTCTCCTCCATTACTCACATAGTTCTGGTGCCAGGATGTAGAAGACATGTCTACATTGTGATAAAAACTCTTCTTATGAAGCTTTATGTCACAGCACTGTCGAGTCTAACGAGGGTGCAACGAAGAGTATTTCTGGAACTCCAACAATAACTTTAACTATGACCCATATTAAAAATATATCACTAAGCTCAAACAAAATCTACCCCTAACTCGACCTTCCCTTAGCCAATTCCAAAAACACCTCTTGCTGCTCCCATATTACCTACATAAGGAAAACATGACAGAAAAGGTGAGAGCAGAAGAAGAGATACCTTAACTGATTTCTTTAAAATAGCTTACTTGTGTAAATTTGACATTAAAAAAAAAAAAACTATGATCAAAGGAACACATTATTAGGATTTCAGAAGGGATCAATGCAAATGAGCAGACCCTGAAGCTTTAGATTTATTAGCTTCAAGATTAACATGCTGGGGCTGGGATTGTGGCTCAATGGCAGAGTGCTTGCCTTGCACGTATGAGGTACTGGGTTTGATCCTCAGCACCACATGGAAATAAATAAATAAAATAAAGGTATTGTGTCCATCTACAACTAAAAAAAAAATTAAAAATTAAAGATTAACACACTTTCCTGTTGCTTCTGTAGCACCCTGTATATACTTCCGTTATGGCACAATCGTGGTATGATTATAATCCTTTGTGTCTCCTCAGAGCTGTTTCTCTGCAAGGGCAGGAACCATATTGCTTTTATTGGTATCTCTAGAATCCATCATAAGTCCTTTTGGGTAACAGTAAACAAATAAAAAAAAAATTGCTGAATGAATGAAAGTACATTCCTACTGAGGGACAAGGAAGGAGATGGTATTAGTGTGAGGGTCAAGGAATCGCTTTCCACACTGGCCACCAGGGGGAGGTGTTGGGTGGTAAGGGATGGTAGGTAGCTAGGCTGGTGTGGAAGAGGGTAAGGAGAGTATGCTACTGGTAATTCTTTTAAAGGATTCTTGAAATCAAGTTTTTGTAGCTCTGGACACCAGAAGGGCAAGATGAGCCTGTACAATCAAGCAGAATGAGTCAAGAAATGAAAGTTGAAAAAGAAAAGTCTTCTCTGCTTTGGAGAATCACGGAGTTGGCAAACCACCTCCATTTCCAACTTCTCTGTGACCTGAGCCTTTGATGATGGCTAACATTGGGAGCATTCTGGAAACACCACGCCCAGGTCTGTTCCTTATATTTATAGAGCTTTTAGCACAAAGGCATTCTCATCAAAGCACTTTAAGAGCTAGGCACACCCTGTCACACATGAACCCCATGAAAGGATTGCAGCTTCACAGCAGCCCTGAGGCCTGAGCTGGCAAACAGGAATGCTTTGGAATACACTCCCTGGCCACAGGCGAGCAGCCCAGTTTGAAACTGGTGGGAAGAATGACATCAGGTATGGCCAGCCAAATCCCTGCTGAGGGGCCCTGACCTGCGTTTCTGGAAGAAAACCTAGATTTATGAATGCTGACCATGTGCCAGACATTTTATTAGGAACTTTACATATTTTATCTCATCTAATCCTTACATTACACCCATTGTACAAATGAAGAAACTGAGGCTGAGAGACAAATAATTGGCCTTGGGGCAACAACTACTGAGAGACAAAGCCAAGGTTACAACTCAGATCCATTTCAACCATCTTTTTTGCTGTTGTCCTAATACACGATCTAAGTGTGTCAGAAAAGATATAAAATGTAAGACCAAGAGGTGGTTCTGGGTTGACCTGAGTCACTTGACCATCATGACTGCCTCAGCAGAATTCATAGGCAGGCCTAGAAGACAGCCACCTAAGTCCATATTTTAGTCAGTGAGTCAACCCTCCTGGGGTACCCACAAGCTTTCTGTTCAAGCTGTTATGGGATAGTTCATGTCACCTTTTGTCATAACCACCTATGGCCAAGATTCCCTTAGTATCACTTACCTCTGACTTGAGACCCCACTCCTACCTCCCCCATTCCCTCTCCACACTGAGAAACCAAGACAAATCACTTCCAATAATCTAGTCCAGCAGGACAGCACTTTCTCTCCTGGTTCCAAATGTCTGAAGCATAGGAAGCCTTCTACAGACATCGTGACTCTGGAAAAGTCATGATACCTGTTTTAATCTCTTTACCTGAAAAACTAGCATGTCTAATTTGAGGGCCTTCCTGATTCCACTAATACATTCTCCAAAATCATGTATATAGTTGCCAAGAAAATCCCATTCATCAGTCATTTTCCTCATATAAAGTCAACTGAATTCCTCTTTATGAAAATGTGCAGGTTTAAGTTTCAGCTCTGAACCAACCGTGATGGTGCACATCTATAATCCCAGGGGCTCGGGAGGCTGAGGCAGGAGGATCTTGAGTTCAAAACCAGCCTCAACAACTTAGCAATTCCCTAAGCAACTCTGTGAGACCCTGTCTCTAAATAAAATACAAAAAAAGGGCTGGGGATGTGGCTCAGTGGTTAAGCACCCCTGGGTTCAATCCCTGGTACACCCCCCCCCCAAAAAAAAAAAAAGTTTCAGCTCTGCCTCCTACTAACTTCCACTGGAAAAAATATTACTTACCACATGGACTGGTACGTGAATGAGTGCAATAAATTACAAAGTAAAATGTTAGCTCTGTCAGATGATGATAATGATGAGTATGACAATGATGTTATTTGACACTCGTTTCGCTATTATTGGTAATATTGTCCTCTCCTGGGCCAAGTCCTTAGTCTTGAATTATTGCTATCTCCTTATTTAGCACCCACTGTGTTTTGACTATCCTATACTTATAATACAGTCAAAGAAATACAGCAACAGGTAGTATTGAAACTGTGGACCAGTCTATGGAATTAAAAAGGTTTGGAAAGGAGATAAATTAAATAGAAGGGAAGCATCAACATAGAGGTAAGTCTTTAACTGGGCTTTTACATGTAGTATTTGTGCTAGCTTTCTGTTACTATAACAAAAGACCTTAGTAGTAACCTTAAGAAGAGGAAAGTTTTATTTTGGCTCACGGTTTGGGAGGTTTTAATCCATGGTCAAGTAGATCTGTTGCTTTTGGGTCTGTGGCAAGACAGCATTTCATAGTGGAGAGCCTGTGGTAGAGCAAGCTACTCATCTCAAGGCAGCTGGGAAGCGAAAGAAAAAGGATCCAAGTTCCACTATCCTCTTCAAGTGCGTGCCTTCAATCCCCAGAAGACCTTTCAGGAGGCCCCACCTCTAAAAGGTTCAACTATCTCCCAATAGTGCCTAGCTAGGAAATAAGACTTCAACACATGGGCCTTTGGGAGAATCATAAGATCCAAGCTACCGTGGTAGTTACCAGATTAGAGAAGATATGTGTTGATAAGTTGTGGGATAACTTCCGGTCTCATGAAGATTAGGACTTTAAGCCGGGCGCGGTGGCGCACGCCTGTAATCCCAGCACTTTGGGAGGCTGAGGCAGGAGGATCGCGAGTTCAAAGCCAGCCTCAGCAATGGCGAGGCACTTAGCAACTCAGTGAGACCCTGTCTCTAAATAAAATACAAAAAAAAGGGCTGGGGATGTGACCCAGTGGTCAAGTGCCCCTGAGTTCAATCCCCGGTACCACAAAAAAAAAAAAAAAAAAAAAAAAAAAAAGATTAGGACTTTGGTTCATTCAAAGGGAAGCATCCACAGTAAATGTTCACAAGTACTGACTCCACTGATTTTTAGGTGGTCCCCAGTTTCCATGGTGTTAATGCTTCCACCATAGTTGATTGCAGCTGCCAATAAGACTGAAAACAGAGTTAGGAAGGGATGCTTCTCAACCCACCATTATGTCGTATTTCTACCACACACCTGCATTAAATGGCAGTAACCTCAGGAGTAGAGAGAATAATGAAATAGAGTAAAACTAGGAACTGATGAGTTTTAAATATTTGTGTTCTTAGTTGTTAACATAATTAATGATGAATTTGTATTATTTAACTTTTAATCATGACTTTGCTTAACAATTGACTTGCAAAATCTCTGGAAATTTAACCATCAGCTCTTATGATTACACAAGCTGGCTCTGGCAGTTGCAAAAGTCCAGGAGCTTGATACTCATGGCTTAGACCAAGCTGCTAACAGGGAGGTGATCAAAAAGGGTCAGATCTGGGACATTTATAAAAATAGAGCGGAAAAGATTTATTGGTAGACTACATATGAAACAGGAGGAAAAGAGAAATCAAAGATGACTCATGGGGTTTTATTTATCTTGCTCTTTTCTCTGGCTCCCTGTGTCTCCCCCCGACAGAGCCCAGGCAGTGAGCAGCCAGGCTTCTCTTCCTCCGTCTATGCCATGTCCTTCTTTTTTCCATACTTCAGCCCCAGCTCTGCATTATAGAATATCAAAGGTTTTCAGTCTTTTCCCTTTATATAGTAAGGGCTTTTAAAACGTATCACCTTCTTTGTGCAGAATAGTACTCCTATTTTAACATAACTGCATAGGGAAGAGAAGAAAGAAAGAAAGAGATGAGAGGAAGGAGACAGAAGAAAAGAAGATGGTGGAGCAAGAAGAGAGGGGAGAGAGAAAAAGGAAGAGGAGGAGGAAGAGGGAGAAGAAGAGGAGGAGGAAGGTGGGAGAGAAGGTGAGCTCTGCCCTGGGTCAGGGCAGCAGTGCAGGTATATGTGTTCCAAGCCATGAATTGCCCTCTCACACTGTCTTTTCCATTCTCTACAAATATTAAATTCATTGCAATGGAAATGTATTCATATTTGTATCATAAACATTTGATGGAAAAAGAAGGGGGGTCTAAAACAGGAAATATATTCTCTACATTCAGCATTAAAAAGAGAGAGAGCTCTGAAGAAGAGGAAGCCCTGGCCGGGGTGGATGGGTCAACTGTAGCTCCAGAGCAGACTGCTGAACACGGCGCAAGGAGTGGAACAAGAATCAGAAGACCCGAGTTCTGCCCCAAAACACGCCTAGTCTGGATGAACCTGGGAAAATCCCTGAACCCTGTCTGCCCTCGATGAGGAAATGCTCATGTGTAAAGTGGAACTAAACTCACCACTACTGCGCTTCCTATCATTGTATCATGATGACAACCCAATGGAGAGATGAAAATCAAATATGTGTAAGTCTGGAGGGAAGGATTATGCACTTCACATGTGTGAGCCTTGGGAGGTTGCCACAGGGTCTGCAAACACCAATGCTTTTCTTTTTAAAGAAACAGGAAAATGCCAATAATTCATAGTTCTCCACTTAACCAGTGTTGGGATGGATCCTAGGACTAAACTATGCTCCCTAAACTCCAGCTGCCTTCCTGTCAGTCCTTAATCACTGTGACCCTGAGTCATTCTGACTCAACAGACTTAATTTTGTACTTGACAGATCTGACTGAAAATAATTAGAGAGGACTTACCCATGATCCAATGGGGAAAGGGAGGTTACAATGACACCTTGAAGCTGGAACACATTCATTGGTGTCCTCTCCTTTTCTAAAGCCTCCTCCTTGGGGCTTACTTCTTGGAGAGGTGAGACAAGGAGGAGACTATGGGACAGGTCCTGGCCCATCAGGCAGAGCACTTAAATGATTAGGGGGCATGGACCCCTTTTCTGGGGTCAGCAGAGTGTCCTTCAGGTTCTGGACACTGCCAGGCTTGGAGCTGCCATGTAGCCCCAGACAAGACATCTCTATTGACAACATCGAAGGGCTCCTGCGTTGATCAATAACAGCATTCCTCCTCCGCCTTTGGCTAAAAGCTAAAGAGACAGGTTGGTGCATATGTGATCACTAGAATTTAATTATACATCACATTGATTTTTAATTAGAACTCTGGTGAGGACCTCGTCTATTAAAAAAAAATTTTTTTTAAACTGGTAAATGGGTTTTACCCAGTCCATCAAGTAATTTGAAATGCACTTCTCCTTCTGACCTTTAGCTGTCTTGATGAGGAAACCTTTCATGCAATCCTCTCCATGAGGGCAAAGACCCTGAAACCAGCTATCGTTTCTCCAAACTTTTATTCATGTTCTATACTTCAGCATGTAAGACAGACACCAGCAGAAACAACAGCTTCTGTTGTTTGTGATGAATTCCAATTAACACTGGAAAGAGTCCCATTGGCTCTGATCCCTGGTCTAAGCTCTTTGAGGGATAGGTCCAAAGACACAGCCTGGCTCTTAAATCACATCTGGCACCAGAGCTTGCCTCCTTTGCCCCTCATTGCCCCTGTCAGTGTGAAATGCTCCAGAGCTGCCAACACATTTTCCCTCAGAGTCTCAAGGCTACAGGACAAAAGTTTTATAATCTAAAGGAAGACTTCAAGCCCAGAGCCAAAACCTATTCCTTAGAAATAGCCCTACTGGTGCTAATATTTGCATAGAAGGCCTCAGAGACGTCAGCCTTGCCCTCCAGAATCTCTATGTTTCTCTCTAAAGTTGCTCCAGGACCTAGCAGTGACACAGACTGGCTTAGATGTCAGCACCAGTCAGTACTGCTGACCAAGGCACAGCCAGGCATGTAGCAGGGTCACGGTTCCCTCCAGTGAGGAGCCTAACCATAAATATACAGATGCTCCTGGATTTAGGATGGGGTTGCAAGTTCTAAGTTGAAAATATCATATAGAAAATGCATTGCATAACCCTAATCCAGCGAACCTCCTAGCTGAGCAATGAAACACACTGCTTGTCTCCCCTCTTGATCACATGACTGTGGCTCAGTCCCACTGCCAAACATCACGAGAGAGTGTTGTGCTGCACTTCACTAGCCCAGGAAGAGATACCAATTCAAAATTTGAAATGCTGGCCGGGAGTGGTGTTGCACGCCTGTAATCCCAGCACTTGGGAGGCTGAGGCAGGAGGATCGCGAGTTCAAAGCCAGCCTCAGCAACGGCGAGGCACTTAGCAACTCAGTGAGACCCTGACTCTAATAAAATACAAAAAAGTGCTGGGGATGTGGCCCAGTGGTCGAGTGCCCTGGGTTCAATCCCTGGTACAAAAAAAAAAAAAAAAAAAAAAAAAATTGGAAATGCTGTTTCTACACAAACATAAAGTTGAAAAATTATAAGTCAAACCTCCAAAAGTCAGGTACCATCTGTAATTACAGTATAATAACATGACCTACATTCCAGGCACTGTGTTATGCTCTATTCATGGCCCTTTTTATTTAGTGACAGATCAGAGCTGCTGGATGTATCTCTATTTTTTTAATATATTTTTTAAATTGTTGATGGACCTTTACTTTATTTATTAATGTATTTATATGTGGTACTGAGAATCGAACCCAGTGCCTCACACATGCTAGGCAAGTGCTCTACCACTGAGCCACAACCCCCTATTTTTTTTAAACAATATATGTCACTCTCGTTTTATTTTATTTGTGGTCCTAAGGATTGAAGCCATGGCTTTATGCACGCAAAAGGCAAGCACTCTACCAACTGATCTATATCCCCAGCCCTGTATCTCTATTTTATAGATAAGAAAACCATGACTTGGAGAGTCTAAGCAATGCTCCAGAGTCACACAGGTGGCAGAATAGGGACTAGAGCTGCAAGACTCAAGCACCCCCCACCTTCCATACTACCTCCCACATTAGCGGGATACAGACCGCCAGGAGTGGCCTGTCACCTCTTTACACCTGCCAACAACAGCCACAGGAATACTGCCAACCATGGTGCGAACAGAGGAGTCATTTCCTCGCTTTCTTTCTACTGAACCATCCCCCAAGCCAGGTTAATCACTGCTCATTTTTTTCTATATGACTAGCATGATATTGACTAGGGCAGAATCCCCCTGCCTCTGAGCATTAGCGTGGGCCAGCCATCTACCCAGAATTTCCTTCTTTCTTATTCACTCAACCCCATACATGTTTATTGAGCTTCTATTGTGTTACATACAGGGATTTGTGAGTGGACAAAACTTTGTCCTCAGCCTAATTAGGGAGATCACACAGGTAAAAAGACCGTGACATTAACACAAGAAAGCTGATAACAGAGAACGGCAAAGGCAGATAGATACCGAATAATATGAGAGTGTTCCCCTAAACCAGTCTTGGGTGGGAGAATCCCTAGGAGCTAGGATGATCATGGATGGTTTTCTAAAAAATGCTCTTCCTCCCTAGCGCAACTCAAATGCCATCTCTTGCCATTGCCGTGTCCCACATTCTCCTTCTCATGTTCCTCTCCCCTGCCTTTCCCATCACAGGCTGTGCATCTTTCCTCATGCATGTGTCTCAGCTCCACAGACAAAGGTCCAGACACATTGCTTCATTTTCAGGAGACTGCATGAAGATTTCAATTGATTATCATTAACCCGCACTGTTCATCTCAAATCTGAGTCTTAGACATCCTAGTCCACATCATCGTGTGCCATAACCCCTCAGGCTGACCTGAGCTCCACAACTGTCAAACTGTGTTCATCATGTTTTGGAATGAATTACTCTTCAGAGAGATGATGAAGAAGTCCACCTCTCTGAAATCTAAGTGCCAAGGAAACAGAAAGTGTTATTATGGGTGCTGATCCCAGCTTCTCAGGAAGTCCACACCCTAATCATGGGACCTCTGAACACTACCTTATGTGGCAAAAACTTTGCAGATGGGATGAAATTGGGGATCATAAAATGGAGCGATTATTCTGGATTATCAGATGGGCCCTAAAGGCAATCACAAATGTTTTAAGGAGAAGTTAGAAGAGGGAGAAGGCAATGTGACCACAGAGGCAGAGAGTGGAATGATACCCCACAAGCCAAGTAATTTCAGCAGCCACCAGAAGCTGGAAATGACAAGGTACAGATTCTCCCCTAGAACCACTGCAAGGAGCTCAATCCTACTAAGACCTTAATTTTAGCCAACTGAAATTGATCTTGCACTTCTGACAAAAAAAAGAATTTTGAACTTCTGCTAGAAAGTTTAATTAATTTGTACTGTTTTAAGCCACCACTGTGGTATTTTGTTACAGCAGCCATAAGAAACTAATACAGCTGTCTTGGAATACAAAGGCAGCAACAGGAACAACACAAGCTCATGCTGGAGGACTCCCAGGCAGCTTCACCCAGACATAGAGAAGAGAAGAGTTTCTTCTTAGACTGGAGTTTCAGCCTTCAGCTGCTGTAAGACCCAGTTAGCAGCATTTCAATAAGAAACAGCAAGGCTTTGGCTTGTGCATTGTTCTTTTCTTCCTGATTTTCCTCTCCATATTGCCTGAGGCCTTTGAAATTGCAGAATTTCTGAATTACTTCACTGTATTTAGAGACAATTAACCTAGTCAGAGAAAATAAATATAAAGCCCCCACCCAGGACCAAAAGGAATCAAAGCTCACTAAACCAAGCAACAGAATGAACAAAACCACCACCTTGAACTTCTTCAGTGTCCATATCCTGCTTCCCTGTGCCCACTCCCCCTTCTCCTGACTTGGCTCTTGATGGAGAAGGAACTCTTCATTTTCCTGGTAGACTTATTTGTTGTAGGCTGGCTGCCACAGGAAAATGCTACTGGAAGGAGATGGAAAAGAAGGTAATATTGATGAAAATTCAGCAGGGCCTTTGCCATTTGGTGCAAGAATTAGAATGTGGTAGGACCTAAGGGTTTTTACAGCCTTAAAATAAAGGTGGTTTTACACCTTTTGACCCAGATATCCCACTCCTCATTCTATACCCAAAGAACTTAAAAATAGCATACTACAGGGACACAGACACATCAATGTTTATTACGGCACAATTCACAATAGCTAAACTGTGGAACCAACCTAGATGTCCTTCAGTAGATGAATGGATAAAGAAAATATGGTATATATACACAATGGAATATTACTCAGCAATAAAAGAGATAAAATCATGGCATTTTCAGGTAAATGGATGGAGTTGGAGAATATAATGCTAAGTGAAGTTAGCCAATCCCAAAATATCAAATGCTGAATATTTTCTCTGATATAAGGAGGCTGATTCATAGTGGGGTAGGGAGAGGGATCATGGGAGGATTGGATGAACTCTAGATAGGACAAAGGGATGGGAGGGGAAGGGAGAGGACATGGGGGTAGAAAAGATGGTGGAATGAGATGGACATCATTACCCTAAGTACATGTATGAAGACACGAATGGTGTGAATATACTTTGTATACAACCAGAGAGATGAAAAATTGTGCTCTATATGTGTAATATGAGTTGTAATGCATTCTGCTGTCATATATAACAAATAAGAATAAAAAATTTAAGAACTCCATCTGCAAAATGAATAAACAAATTGTTGGATTCCAGGCAGAGGCTGCACCTCCCAGGCAGAAGGCCACACCTCCCCAGGTGCTTTGTTAAAAACTACACCTCCCAAGATCCTCAGCGTGACCAAAAAACCTGACCAGCAAGTCCCCTGTCCACTACCCCCCCTTGACCTCTGCTGGCCAATAGGGCAAGGACTCACTCCAAGGAGGTTTTATGACCCCTACTCTATTTAAACCAGCCCCGGACTGAAATCGCTCTCTGTTCGCGCTTGCCTCGGTTCCTGCCTGTCCCTATTCCCATCCATCCCGTCCCTACCCCCCTTCCCTTCCTTTCCCTACCCTTGCCCACGTGGCACCCCAATAAACCCTTTTATTTCACTAACACAGTGTTCCCCCGGCTAAGTTAACTATGTTTCAGCATTTTTCTAACACAAATAAATAATATTTGTAAAAAAAATGAGTCATACAATTTATTTATTTATTTATTTTTAGCTAGAGTTAACAATACTAACTCTTCAGATTTTGAATTTACCTGCGTTTCATGTCAATAGCTATTAATGATGATGATTTTAGTTGATCTTTGATAAAATTAATCTGGTAAATTACTTGATATTTGAAAAACATAAACTGATGGAAGAAAGTACATTTGAACTATTGTTGTATAGAATATGCAAATAAAAATCTGATAAAGAGAATAAAAGGTGGTTTTAGCACAATTCCTCCTAAAGTCAGTTTCCTTCGTTCCCAACTAGAGGTGATTTGACACTTGCTCTTGTGTTGTTGAAGAAACGCTTAAAACATATGAGCCAAAAATTGAAATAGAATGTATTACTCCTACCTGGAATGTGAGACCACTGACACAAAGTGCTCTGCCAAGTTCTTAATGAGACAAGAAAGAAAGAAAAAAAACTCTTAAGTCTTATAAAAATAAGGAATAAGAGGGCAGTTAATCCCATTGATTTCCTAATTCTTCGCCCTTATTCCTTAAGTATTCATTTAAAAATGAGCCTTAAGACTGGGGGTGCTTCTCACAGTCCTCATTATGATGGGTGACTCTCCTTCATTATCACTTTGTACTGTAAAATGTGGACGTGAGCGATATGACCCTTGGGGAAACTTCCCAGGCACGTGTTTCATAAATGAAGGTATTACACGGTGGGAGATGAGGACATAAAGGAACTGGAGTGGGAGGGTATTGGGTGAAACTAAGGCTACTCTTTTTAATGCATGCTTCCTCTGGGGCTGCCCTAGCAATAGCTTAGTGAAGGGGAAGGGGAAATGTTGTTCTTGGGTTTTCAGCTGAATCAGGAATTGGCAGCACAAAGCCTTCAGTTTGTACCAACCCACTGGTCCTGAAAATTTAGAAATACACATCAAAGAAGTTGAAACCTTGTGTAAAATGCAGGTGATTCCATTTAGATGAAAAGTAGCTAAAATTTATGTCAGGAGCTTTCAAGGTACATATTGTCGTCAAGGCCACACTGGATAGCCCCAGGACTCTCTTGTAACTCTCTTCTAAATTTAAATGTTCTGTGTGCCTACTTTTCACACAAAACCCCTTTAAACTTAATCTGCTTTCCTATACTGCAAATAGCATTGTCAGTGTCATCTTTTGCACCGGAACTAGTCTGCCATCTTTTTCTCCAGCTATAGAGTGTTTGGAACTTGATTTCAGTATCTAAATTCTTCTCTGATTCCTGGCACCCTTCTTAGAAGAAGTGATTTCTTTTTTGGGTACTTCGGCTTTCTTATCTAAGTGCTCATGGTCAGGAAAATACTAACATCTCATAACAAGTGGCATATTCATGGATGCTTATCCTAAAGATTTCTAGGCAGGACTCTGGAAAAAGGCAGTAACTATGCAGCTCTTCACAGCTGGAACTCAGAAGATCTGATGGGGTCAATGATAAAAGTGGCAAGTGGCAGGTACACATTAGAACCTGTGAAACCTTGTGACAAAAAATTTAGACAATTGTCTATATCAATAGACTTTTTCTCTCTGATTTTGGCCTAGTTTTAATTCCTTAAAAAAAAAAAAAAAAAAAATTACTACCCACTTATTCTCTACCATGAAATGTAGTAAGCAAATTTTGGCTATTACCCACATTGATATCAGCCTTCTGCTTCTGGAATTTCTTCTTTATTCAAATCTCCAAGCAGATCGTCACCCACTCTCTCATTTCTCCTGTTGGATTCCAGGCAGAAGGCCACACCTCCCCAGGTGCCTTGTGAAAAACTACAGCTCCCGGGATCCTCAGCGTGACCAAAAAACCTGACCAGAAAGTCCCTTGTCCACTACCACTACCTCCCCCCCACGACCTCTGCTGGCCTATAGGACAAGGACTCACTCCAAGGGGGTTTTATGGCCCCTACTCTATTTAAGCCAGCCCCGGAATGAAATCGTCCCTTGTTCCCGCTCTCTGTTCCTGCTCTCCGCTCCCGCGTGCTCCAGCTCCCGTCCATTCCCCGCGGTTTGTCCCCATCCCCTCCACGTGTTTCTTTGGTAATTCAATAAACCCCTTTCCTTTTCCTATACGACAGTTCGAGCCTCCGTCCCTTCCTGCAAATTTTGCTAACACCTCCAACACCCCTTTCTGTAAGGAGACATCTAGAGAGTTTTACCTGCAACCCTGTAATTACTACTGAGAGGTCAGGAGTATGAGCTGTTCTAAGCCCTCCCACGACCTGTCCGAGATGTACATGATTGGTGGTGGAGGAGGCCAATTATAACTCCAATAGTTATTCGACCCAGGTTTAAAACACAGGTGCCTCATTTGTTGCAGCACTAAGCCATAAATAATTTTGAACAGTTTGTCTCCTAGCAACACTGAAAGCATTACATGTACTGCTTTGCTTATTTGTTTGCAATTTCTGCAGTTTGTCCTTTATAAACGGGCACATAGATCTTATTGTGATCTCCTTCAGTACCACGGATATAAGCCACAAATTATGAATTTCATTAGTTTTCCAAAAACATGGACGAGGACAAATCCCTCATTGAGTGGTAAGCACTAAGGTCTTTAGATCTATAGAGGGAATCTAGCCAAGCGTTTTTGGCCATTTTTTAATTTCTCCCTCTCCATAAGAGCTACTTTTAAATCACAAGCTCCAGCTACAAAACTTCCTGGCATCATTAGTACTTTAATTAATAACCAAGAAGACTTATGAAGATTTATATGTGATATGTGCTATAAGTGTAATATAATTCCTTGATTCATAACCCAAACTTTTCAAACACAAGTACTGAAAGTAACAAGAAAATAGTTTCCCCATTTACAATGAAAGCTTGCCTTCCACTTTATTTATGATACTGACTGGGCAATAATATAAAAATGATTTTGAGATAATGATGAAGAAATATTTTGTAAACTTTTAAACAAAAGAATGCAAATTTCACAATGAATACAGCTTGCATGTTTATAACTGTGGTCAGTTCTCACATACAAACAAAACCCACCATTACAATTGCTATTAGTCCACAGAGGAGTTTCAAATAATGGGAATATTTTGCTAAATTCTGCTTTGATCCAAAAGGATCAAATCACAAGAATATAAATTTACTTTTGAGATTTTTTTTTAAAAACCATATAAGATATGTTCACTAGCACATATTCAGCTCTACTTCCTACATCTGAAATGAGAAGGAATCTCCCAGCCCTTGTCAATGTTCCGGTCATAAAAGTTGGTGCAGAAATGTGTACTCTACTTCCAGTGACTTTTCCATTCTGGATTCAGTGGGATTATTGTGGTTCATTTAATTTTATGATTTTCAACAAATTGCTAAATCTGATTTGTTTGCACACATTTGTAAGACTTTTGATTTAAATAAATCAATGATTTATAAAATAATCCTTTTTTCAGACCATGAAACATGTATTTAGGTTGGAAAATATGGTCATTGCAACAATGCTAGTGCAATAATCCAGGAAAGGAAAAAATTTACTATACGCCAAAAAAAGTAATCAAAAGTGTAGTTTTGAGCACACACTAAAACCCCTCCACTTCATGCTCCTAGTGAACATAAATGCTTCCTATGCCAAATATGTGGACATTTTAGAAAATGTCAAATTGTCTCAAGGAAGAAAAAAATAGTTGACTTCAAACAGAAAAGCAAGAAGTACTCATGGCTATGTAAGAAAAATACAGGTGCATTAATTAATTCATGGACTGAAAACAGTTGAAGTAAAAAATTAGCAAATTAGAGGTTAGGCCAGGGAAAATATTCCAGAACCTGTGAGATAAACAAAACACGAAATTATTTTAAATGATAAATTGAATCAAAACACACATAAAATAGAATGCTAGGAGCAATGGTAAGAAAAGAATGCTGAAAACCTGGTAGAAAAGCTAATTAAGACTGGAGATGGAGCTCAGCAGCACGGTGCTTGCCTAGCAGGCCCAAGGCCCTGGGTTCCATCCCAAAATCACAAAAAAGACAAAAAAAAAAAAAAAAAAAAAAAAAGGAGTGAAAACCTAATTAAATATTTTCTAACAAATAACAAAGTAGAAGTGAAAGATAAAAATTAAAAATAAAAAAAGAAAGGTACAAAATAAAAAGAAGAAATGTTGGTAGGATTTGATTAGTCTTAGACAAGACGCAGGTGATAATGAGGCACTAAGAAAAGAACATTTGAGGGCTGGGGCTGTAGCTCAGTGGTAGAGCACTTGCCTCACACGTGTGAGGCACTGGGTTCAATCCTTAGCACTGCACAAAAATAAATAAAATAAAGGTTGAAAAAAAGTGTTTCAAAATCTCATAGTGTGCTAGTTATATTGCCTTGTTAATGAGAATATAAACAATAATAACTGCTAAGTTTTGAAAGAAAAAATGTAAGTATGCAGATTAAAACTTTGTTATCACTAAAAAGATAGAAATGCAACGAGTCCAAGCCAATACAAGAAATGACAGGCTTCTTTCTGATGATAGGGCCTCTGGGGAGTAGAAAGGGAATGGACATAGATGTAAGGCTGGTGGCTAAAGAAGATTTTAACTTTATCTCTGACATTGCATTGCCTTTTAAAAAATATCGGAAGCAAATAGGAAAAAAAATTGAAATGTTAATATTTCCAGAGAGTAGGAATATAAATTTGTTATATTATACTTTATCGTTTCTCATCATTTATGCTTTCTTCACAACAAAATAACTAAATAAATAAATTCAACTTCTGTGTTGATTTGAGCTGCAATCTAAGTGTGGGTACAAAATGAATGCATTCCAAAGCAATCTAGGGTGAAGCCCTGACGTCTAATTCAGCTCATGTCTAGAGGAGATACAGGGCTGTATCACATACCCCATCAGTTATATGCAGGTGAGGAAAATTCTTAATGGAAGAGAACGCCAGTGAACTTCAGGGGTCATTGCCTTTTAAACACAGTTCATGAGAGCTCCATTATCTTATGCTCTCCATTGGTTTGAATTACTTGTCTTTGGCTTCGGTGTGCAAGTAGTGGAACAAAGTATCAATATAGAAACTACCATAACCAGGGGTCAGCAGGGGGCTACCCAATTAGAGAACCCTTAAGAAACCACAGGAAAGAAAATAACTTTTCTGACATAATAAGGACCCTCCCAACAGGAGACAGAACAATCACTTCTGTGTGTTAGTTTTCCCTTGCAGTGGGTGAATTGTGGAGCACAATGAGAAACAGTTAAGATTGTCTTCTTTGAATGATGGGCAGTGGCCCTGGTTGCTCATGGGATTCTCTGCTCACTAGAACAGCTGTTTGACAGCACTCCACCCATGCAGAAGGAAAAAGCAATTCTAACAGAACACACAAAAGGCCAATCAGCAGATGGGCTGAATTTACATTTCCCTCAATGGACATTTGCATGAGAAATTCTCAGATGAGCTTCATGCTCCCTATTTGAGATGACAGAAGTCCAACCCAGGCATGGCAGAGAGTATAGAATAGCTTATGAATCAGAGATTTTAGGGGTAGACTATAGGAATCAGTGGCCAGGTACTTTATTGGTGCTATGAATAGAAGAGTAGTAGAGGATAATCTCTAAACTTCTACAATTGATAGAATTGCAATTCTATCAATTAACGTAGGCTGTGAGAAACAAAAGAGGTAAGTAGAAGGTAGGAGGGTTGGGGAGGATAATCAGATGTAATCTTGGAGATGTTGAAGAACATATGGACCTTCCTGGGGTAAATTCCAGTAAGGAACTGGAAATGTGCAACTGTAGGTGAGGATAAAGATCAGGAGATGGTGGGGATCCCTGGGGTCAAGGTAGGAAGGAAGGAGACATTGCCACAGGCTAGGGAGGAAGAGAGAGGCTTGTAGAGAGTTGAAGTCTTGGTCAAAGCCAGGCATGGCGAGGCATGTCTGCAATTCCAGCTACTACTCCAGAGACTGAAGCAGGAGGATGATAAGTTTGAGGCCAGCCTCGGAAGCTTAGAAAGACCCTATTTCAAAATTAAAAAAAAAAAAAAAAATCTTTAGAAAGTGTTTGGGTTATAGCTCAGTGATAGGGTTTAATTTCTAGTACAAAAAAGAAAAAAGAAAAACTTGTTGAGGAAGATCTCAGGGTGAGGTCAGATAGTTCAAGGATAGTGAAATACAAGCTGCCAAGTTATTTTTAAAGACAGTCAGAGTAAGAACATAGTCAAGTGTGAGGCTGAGGGAGTAGGTATGTTAGTCAATTTTCCTTGACTGTGACAAAAACACCTGAATTTATCAACTTAAAAGGTAAAGATTTATTTTGTTCACAGTTTCAGAGGTTTTAGTCCATGGTCACTTGGCCTTGTTGTTTTGGGCTTGTGGTGGCACAGTATATCTTGGCAGGAGTTTTTGGAGAGGAACCTGCTCATCTCATGGAGGACAGGACATGGAGAGGAAGGGGTGGCATGGACCTCGTGCCCCTTTTAAGGGCAGTACCCACAATGGCCTATCCTCCTTCCTCTAGGCCCCACCTTCTAAAGGTTCCACCAACTTAGCACCACATTGGGGGACCAAGCCTTCAACACATGAGCTTTTGGGGGACAGTCAAGATCCAAACTATAGCAGTAGGTGAGTTGGGACTCTGTCCTCAGTGGGAGAGTGTGTGCTCTGTTTGGCACAGTGTGCGCAGACAGGCACAGTAGCTCTAAGCAACTGAGCTACAGAACAGTCTTTCTTACTCCAGGGCAGAGTGGGTCATGTCATTTAAGGGACTTTGAGCACTTCACTTGGTCAGGAGACAGAAACATTTCACCTACTGTCTCTTAGCCAGGAAATGCAAGTGCAAACACCCCTGGTGAGGGAACGCGTTCCATTACATTTACTTTACATTTGACCTAAAGAAGGCTGATGATCTCTCCTAGAAAGAGATGGGAGAACTAGAGAGTGTTAAACTCATAACTTGTCATGAAATGGCAGCCCACCAGGGATTGTCTTTGATCTGAGAAAGTTCAAGGACAAGTTCAAGAAGTTTGAAGGGAGAAGGGCTGGAACAACAGGCCAGGTCAGGTAAGCAGGGTTATAGTTGGAAAGATGAGCATTTCTGCAACAGCTCTGTCCTGAACCAATCCAAGGGCACCAACACCATCCACACCATGCCTGAGGCTACAAATCTCTTCTAAATTCATTGACCAAAGTGAAATCTCTGTTTCCCACACCACCTTACCTTCTTCCTTTTGGGAAAGCTCTGAGGTTAGCAAACTTGCCTTATGGTCTGTTCAGAGTAATTACCCTCCGCAGGCCTCCATCTGCCGACCTCTTCCACCTTGCCCTCCACCTGGGCTCACTCAGCACTTCTCCACCCCAATTCTGCTCCAGTGCCTGAGGCAAAAAGAACCACATTCTCTCTGGATCAGACTATAAACCTCTCTTTTTCAACCTCCTTTTACCCAGAATTTTTTATAACCTCCACTCCTTGTCTTTTATGGATCCTTTTAGGAATCCCTGCAAGCTAGGTATTTTCATTTTCTAATCTTCTTTCTAGAAAAACACATGCAAGAAAGGACCTGGATAAGCCATGGATATAGTATCTCCATCACAAAAAAAAAAAAAAAAAAAAAAAAAAATCCTAGACCATGCAACATTTCAAAACTTCTAGAAAGAAACACCTGAACAATTGTACTCAATATCCTATTCCAGTGCTCAACACCCTATATCCTAATCTGTCTCTCCTCAGCATTTCTACATTTCAACTTAACTAATATTGTCTAGATCCACGTCCTGTGCCCCCAAATCCATTACCTCTTTTGTATGATCTTTAAAGTCTTTGTCTCAATACTTTGCATTAAAAGATGCAATATAAAAATTAATGGCCTTGTATCATGGGAAGCCAAGTATTTAAAGTGTTGTCAACTAGCGTTATTACCATGAACGTGATAATAAAGTTTAAGATGAGTCATGTAAAGCAAAATTGCAAATGCACTCAGATGAAAGAGTATGCAGGAGATACAACCAAGCCTCGTAATGAAGGGAGAGAACCAATGACGACATTCTAAAAATCCCATTTCTCTTTGGCCAGATACAATTTGAAATAATGATAGGTTTATCTAAATCCAACCAATCTAAATCTCTAATTTCAGCTCGTGAGATAAAGACCCTAAGATTCACATATCTTTCACCCCTATCAATAGTTTAAAAATGGGAGAGAACATTGGAAAGTGGCCTTTGTAACCTAATGATATATGTCTCTCCAACACCTGTCAACATAAGCGATGCTTGCCAACTTCTTTTCCTAGTCGTCAGAAAGGAGCATTTGTCTAATGAGAAGATAATGATATACGACTCCCCAAAGGAAACATGCTTTTCATGATGGTTGGAAGGAACGCTTGGATCCAAGTCAGGTACTCTGGGTCTTAGTGTTGGCTCTGTTGTAAGGATACTTTGGTCAAATCATGTAAACCCGTGCTCACTTTCCTCATCCAACAAAAGAAATTAAAACTAAAAATGCTTGCCCCATTTATCTTGTGGATTTAATGTGAGCATGCCTTGAAAAGTACACGGTGTCCTTGTTTGGTTCTTACTCTCAGTATTATTTACAGCTTTCTGGCCCTCTTCACCTGGGCAGATTACCTGAAATTTCCTCACCTCCTCCCCTAAAAGGGGCAGTGCCGTAAATTTAATGTATATAAAAACAATCTGGCCTGACGTGACTGAACAGGAATTAGACGTTGAACTGATTTAGGATTCACTGTTCTCTCTGACTGAACCCTGTAATTACAATGAGCTATAAACCACGCGTAGGGTATTTGCTATGAGCGTTCTAGCAAATAACATAGAATTACAGGGCTGGAGGAGACTTGGAGCTCATCTACTGCAACCCCTTCATTTTACAGATGAGGAAACTGAGGCCCAGGAAGGTTAACAAGCTTGCCTGTGGTTATACAGGTAATTAATGATGACGCTAGACTGGGATCCAGATACCTGATTCCTTGTCTTGTGGGCTTCCTTGTTGGAAAGCTACCCATTGACCTCACATAATTCAGTTGACCCGATAACAAATATCCATTTAGAGATTCCTATCACAGTGACTGCCCACTTTCTATTGTCTAACACACATCTGTCATTTAAGAGTGGCAGGAATTTCTCTTTTCTTACTGACTTTCATTATAGAATTAGAGAAATAGTTTCCTTGAAAGTCTCCCTGGTAGGTTAAGCAGTTGATATCTCCCCAGTGATACTTTCTTTCTATTCCTTGAAGGCAGACTTCTGAGAGACATTCCAGATCCAAATGAGAGCACCCTGTTAATGGAAAAATAATGATTTATTGGAATGGCACTAGGATGACTTACAGAATTGAAGAAGTCCCCTTACCAGTCATGGTAGCACACATCTGCAATCCCAGAGGCTGGGGAGGCTGAGGAAGGAGGTTCACAGGTTCAAAGCCAGCCTCAGCCACTTAACAAGAACCTGTCTCAAAAAAAAAAAAAAAAAAAAACAAAAAACAGGCTGGGGATGTGACTTAGTGGGTAAGCACCTTTGGGTTCAATCCCAAATATTTTTTTTTTTTTTTTTTTTTTTTATTTTATTAGAGACAGGGTCTCACTGAGTTGCTAAGTGCCTCGCCATTGCTGAGGCTGGCTGTGAACCCGCGATCCTCCTGCTTCGGCCTCCCAAGTGCTGGGATTACAGGCGTGTGCCACCACGCCCGGCTTCAATCCCAAATACCAAAAGAAAAAAGAGAGGTCCCCTTGTTGATATCTAGTATTAAGGGAAGAAGCTCAGGTTTTATCACACAGACTGGTTAAACAACTCAAATGTAATCCTTTAACTGTCAACCAAAATATCTGGTTCAAAGAAGGGAGTAGTTTTCCAGAAGCTTTGCATAAGACCTGCCAGGTAGTCAGAACAAATAGATGTATACTACAGTTTTTATGGCCTCATTTTTTCTCCTTTAAACACAGAACTCTTCACTAAAACAAATACACGTAACCACCAAAGATCATTATCTCAAATCTGATGATTAAGAAGAATGAAAGCACCTACTTACAGTCAGATACTTTTTGTATTGATTTTTCCTCCTATCAATAGCTAGCAATCCAACAGCCATCTGCATCCTGGGAGGGTAAACCCCCTGGGAGGAATTAGAGCATGACCACTACTTTTCCTTCTATCTTGTGTTTCTGTTGCCTATACCCTCCCACATCCAGTGAATCAGACACACGTTTGAAGATTTAGTCATAGTTCTAAGACTCCACAGAGAATTACAACCAAAGTCCTTGTAGACAGTTTTCCCTTTGTACTAAGGAAAGAGTGGACTTTGACTTTCCTTCCAGACCAGAGGCTTTAACATGCATAAGAATTACCTGGATCAACTGTGTGATCAACTGTGGACACCCTCACCCGGTGGTTTCCAAAGCTTGTCTGCACATTAGGACTAACTGGGAAACTGTTGAACATTCCAGAGCCCAAGCCACACCCCAGACCCATGAAATCCCAGTCTCAGTCCACACAGTCCACACAGGCACCAGAAGCTTTGGAAGTTTGCCAGGAACATTCAATGTTCAGACAAGTTTGGGAACCACTGCCTAACCCAGAGTTCTCACTGGAATCTGGGAGCGAGACAGAGTAGGTGGGGTTAAACCCTCTCTGAGATTCTCTCAGGGTCTAAGGTGGAGTCTAGATGGGTCTAAGGTGGAGCCCAGGAATCTGCATTGGAGTAAACACCACGCCCATAAACTACCGCCCCAACCCCAGGCTATGACTCAGGGTGTCTGTACCTCACACCCTGAGGATCATTTCACTAAGACCCTGGCTACTCAAAAGAGTGGCGGCCAGACTAACAGCACTAGCATCTCTCTGGAGTTTATTAGAAATGCAGAATTTCAGGTCTCACGCCCATGGAGCCCCATCTACTGCATCAGAATCTGCATTTCAACAACATCCTTGGAATTCTTGTGCAGATTAGAATTTAAAAATCACCAGTCCTGAGGTGTTCCTTAATCTGGTTTGCACATTGGAATCACCCAGAGCCAAAAAATTATGAATGCAGGATCCCACTATGGCATATTTAGTCTATTCACTGGAAGTGTGACGGGGAACATCCAGCTATTTTTTAAAGCAGCCAAGATTAAGGACCACTTCCAGAAATTCTGCTCATCCAATTGATGATTATTCCATTCTTCAGTGGGGCTTAAAGATTTTACTATCAAGTTCATGTCATGAACCTATTGAGATTGCACTAGAAAGTTCTGCATCAGTCAATGTCATGGCTGAGACTTGCCTAAGTCCATTGTAGCAAAGCATGCTACTAATGCCAATGAATGAAGTATCTCAACCAAGGAGTTTTTGCTTACCTAGTGTTATTCCCTTATTTGTACCCTTTTTTGAAGATTATCTCCCTGTATCATTAAGTACACAGGTGAAGTCATCAGCAATAAATCATAAAAGCCAAAAGTACAAAAATTTATGGAGAATTTTTGCAATATATTTCAAAGTTCAAATTCTGTCTTCTGAAAAATGCATAAAGGACTAGTCATGGAACAAAACTAATGAGAAACAAGAACTTAGCAGGTCTCCCCTTGTTTGTTCTGTAATGGTGATAAGATTCCTAAACCATGCCATCAGAACTGAACAAGGTGAGCTGGGGCTATGGTTCAGCGGTAGAGCGCTCGTCTTGCATGTGTGAAGCCCTGGGTTCAATCCTCAGCACCACATAAATAAAATAAAGGTATTGTGTCCACCTACAACTAAAAAATATATTTAAAAAAAAAATTGAACAAGGACTCAGATCTGAACCTGCACATGCAAGTACATTGATCAGCGCATAGTAGGTGTTCAGTGAATGTTTCTTTCTCAAAACCCTATGTTTGTGCTGGGCACAGTGGCACATGCCTATAATCCTAGCGACTCGGAAGGCTGAGGTAGGAGGATCACAAATTTAAAGCCAGCCTCAGCAACTCAGCAAGCCACCCTAAGCAACTTAGTGAGTGAGACACTGTCTCAAAATATTTTAAAAATTAAAAAAGGTGGGGAGGCTGGAAATGTGGTTCATTGGTTAAATACCTCTAGGTTCAATCTCCACTACCAAAAAAAAAAAAAAAAAAAAAAAGGAAACAAAACAAAAGCCTTGTGTTTGTTGTGTTTGTGTCTCTTTTAACATATGTTCCTTTCAACTCGAATCTCTCTAGTTGGCATATGTCTTATTCTGCTATGCTAGGTTGAAATTATAGGTTTCTTGGGAAGAATGAACATGTTTTATTTATCTGTCCCATCCTATGTGCCTGAACAAATGCCTAGCATAGAAATCAAATGATTGCAAGAATATCAAAGGCCAACTATAATTTCATCCTCAGATTCAACCAACTTTAGTTCAAAAACATTTTTTTAAATGTGCCTGTACTGAATATGTATAGTATTTGTCTCTTGTCAATGTTCCCTAACCCATATAGCATAACAACTATTTACATAGCATTTACATTGCATCAGGTATTATAGGAGATCTAGAGATGATTTAAAGTGTGAAGGAGGATGTGCATAGTTTCTATGCAAATAATATGCAATTTTATAGACGGGACTTGAGCATCTTCAAATTTTCATATCTGTGGGAGGAAGTGTCCTATAACCAATCCCCCATAGACTGAGGGATAACTGTGAAGTGTGAGGATGGGGCATGGGGTGGATGAGATGTCCCTAACATGTGTGTGTGTGTTAGCTTTTTATGGATGTGACTAAAATACCTGTCAATGACAACTTAGAGCAAAGATTTATTTTGGCTCACACTTTCAAAGGTTTTAGTCCATGATCACCTAACTCCCTTGCTTTGGGCCTGAGGTGAGGCAGAACATCAGGACTGAAGGGCATGGTGGAATGGTAGAAGAAAGCTGCTCAGCTCTTGGCATCCAGGAAGCAGAGGGTAAGGAGGAAGAGACCAGGTATAAAGATATAATCCCCAAAGCCACACTCCAGTGACCTACTTCTTCCAACCGTGTCTCACCTGCCTACAGTTCCCACCACCTCCCAGCAGTCCATTCAGCTATCAATGGACTATTCCACTGATGAGGTCAGAACCCTCATGATCCAATCCCCAAAGCCTCACCTCTGAACATTCCTGCTCGGGGACCAAGCCTTCAAAACTTACCAGTCTTCAGGGGACACTTCATATGCCAACCATGACCACAGGTGAGCTGACATTTTCCCTAGAGAGGGATTCAGTTTTCTCAATGCATCCTCTGCCCTGCTGAATTAATTCCATTGAGCACCTTTCCAGTCAATTTGATTCAAGCCTTGGAAGCCTGCTGCCGCAGCCAGACTTCAGACACCTGAAAGTTTTCCCTAGAATTTTCACAAGGCAAATAGGTTCAGATTCCCACAGACCCACTGATACAGAGCAGGGCAAATCAATTCCTGTCGTGCCAGGTACTGAGACTGTTTCCAGGACCAACCACACTGCTGTTTGCTGAAGCTTCCTCATCTTTTCTCCCATTTCAAACTTAAAATAACACTGGCTGTCTTACAGGACACCAGGGAAAGTATGAAGATTGTAACTCTGATCGCAGAGAAGCCTATAGAATGAGCATCAGAGAGCACAGAAGAGGAGGAGGTGGTATTTTTCCTCTAAGAAAAGAGAAGGTGATCTAGAAAGAAGGAAGTGTGACTAGATGTAACCTCAATTGTGATATGGTCAGATTCCTATTGAAACAACTTTCCTATGTTTATTGGGATTCTCCAGAATCATCATGTTTTTGTGGTTTCCCATCTATCATGGAGGTGATGATTATACCGTGTCCCTAACAGGAAAATATTCCCCTGCTTCCAAGGCTGCTGCTAAACAGATTATCCAATGTAAGCATCGCCACATTCTCCATCCATTCCATAGGGCAATTCACCAAGTGGGTTCAAACCCTTGGTATGATCAAAAGAAACTAAAGATAAGTGGGACGGGATCATAAATTCCTCAGACCAAAAGGGAAATAAGTTAGCTATTTCTGATTTCTCTCTGAGAAACTGGCCTTTTCTCACTCCCTTGAGAACAACTAGTCTTCCTCTTGAATAATGCAATTATTTATAGGCTTCTGCTGAGTCTTTTCTATTATTCCTTGGATGTTTAGGACAGGCACAATTTTTTTTTTCCATTTTGCTTTCTTGCTTTAAGTAAAAGCATAAGCATATGTAGATTTAAAACAACCCAGAATAAAATAATGATAAACATAAGCCCTAGAATGATTAGTGAGGGAGGTTTATGGTAGGAGAGGAAAAAGCACCCAGGGACGTGGCAGTCACAGATAATACTCTGGGCTTGAGTTCTAGCAAGAAGTTCACAGGTGTTCATTATATTACTAAAAATAAATAAATAACAAAAACAAGCATTGTAAAAATAATATATTTTCTGCTATTCCATTTCTGCCTTAGGACAGTTCAACTGGTAAATCTACTCTGAAAGTTATTTAGCTTCCTACTTTTCCTCCTGGATCCTCTTTCATGAGTCTGAGGGGGTAGACGGAGTCAAGACTCAGCTTGGGACCCTGCAGCCCTTACCTTCCTCAGCTATGGCTGAATGCAGGATGAACCCTGAGCTGGGCTCCCATGCCAGCAGCTTGCCAGACAGTGGGAAGAATCCAACTCTTCTACACCAGTGAGCCAGGCTGCAAGGAGGAAGGTGATCTTTTTTTATGCATTTTAGGCAGGACTTACTCGTCCAAGTCTACTGAGATAGAACAGAATACTTAACCACACATATTACATGAAGCATATTTATTATTTCCAGATACACAGCAAGGGATAACAAAAGCCAAGGATCTGTGCTGAGATCAAGTCCCATATGACCCAGAAGTGCCTGGGGCAGATGGAGCCTCCTCTGTGTGAGCTCCACCTGTACTTAAGTGGAGGGACCAGGGAGAGCAGCCCACTCTGGGTTTTAGGCATCTATCAGGGTGCATGACCTACTTGGGGACCCCGCCTGTTCCTGCCAGCTCCTCCTTACTTAAGGATACTGCATTCCCGCACTCTCTATAGTTATTCTTGAGAACCACTAGTGAGGAAGGGGAACACCTGGGTCAGTCCAAGTTCACTTCAAGAACTGTCCTGTGGAGAACTGAACTATCTTTCTCAGAAACCATTCAATAAGGAGTGATTCCATAGGTGGATTTGGGCATTCTGGCACTGGTTCTAATATTATGAAACACGGTAGAAGCCTTCCCAGCCCACCTGCTTGATCAACCCTGGATGTGTACCTGGTCCTTCCCATTGACCCTGTAAGACAAACAGAATAATGGCCTTGGCTCGGGGTTGCTGGGTGTGCTGCCTAACCTCTTCTCTTCCTGCTGTTGACTCGAAAGCTCACTTAGAATTAGCGGACTTGTTTATAACAGCTGTGTTACTATAATTGTGTGATTTAATTTTGAGTTAATTAAGGACAATGAATATCCATAGAGGATTGTTTCTATATACTAAGGTGAGTGTTCTAGAAAGCTAGATAAAAGTGAATTGCTAAAACCAGTAACTGTTATCAAATTAGGTGGCCCTAAGACAATCAGAAATGAGGAGTCGAAAACTACAGAAATCTACCAAGAGTCTGTGCTCTGATTGTTCTGCAGGTGTCCCCAGTTTTGTTTTAGTTTAAAGAAAACAAAACTGGAGCTTGAACAAGCTGCTTTATAGAATGGCTTTTGCAAGAAAGAGGATGGGGACCCATAATTGGAGCAAAGTCCTCAGCTCTGCATCAGAAGTTTGGTGAACAAATACCTATTTGTTGATTCCAAGTTAAAATTATTTTAATTTATATATGTAACATTTTTAAGGTTTCCTGCTCCATATTAATTTCCTTACTTTTAATAACTGATATGCTAACAGTTTCAATTTTACTTGCTAAGAGGGTTTCTACTTTGGCACCAAACTTACCTCCAGAACCCAATAA
Source organism: Tamias sibiricus (assembly GCA_025594165.1). Taxonomy (NCBI): domain Eukaryota; kingdom Metazoa; phylum Chordata; class Mammalia; order Rodentia; family Sciuridae; genus Tamias; species Tamias sibiricus. Next base: position 70,722,194 of record CM046669.1, read on the forward strand.
CTTTAAGTATCTGGGAGTATTAAACAAAACAACAAGAAAATGTCATGTTTTCAGGATTTTCTCTTTTATCCTTGGTTTATTTGTTTTGAGTGAAGATTTAAAAGTCAAGACAGTACTTATTGAGGACTGACTTCTCCAAGGGCAGGAGTTTATCTTGCTCAAATTACACATGGTATTCATCAAACCTTATAATAAAGATCTGTTATTCATGGCTCAATATAATGCTTGATTACATATGTATCTACATTTTTTTTGAAAAGCAAAGAATACAGGTAAAGCTAAGCTCTTCCAATCACCCCAAACCCCATCCCAGTCCACTTACCTGTGGGATCCACTAAAATCAGTTTGGTAAGTTTTCTTTTGGACCCTTGTCTGTACATGTACATATTTTTATATATGTCTGTTTTAGTCTGCTCAGGCTGCTGTAACAAAATACCTTCAACTGGACCATTTATGACCAGCAGAATTTTATTGTTCAGAGGTCTGGAGGTTGGGAAGTCCAAGATTAAGATGCCAGCAAATGTGGTGTGTGGCCAGGCCCTGTGCCTCACAGAGGGTGCCTGCTTGACATATCCTCATGTGGCAGAATAAGCAAACAAGCCTCCTCAGTCCTCTTTTATCAAGGCACTAATCCATTCGTGAGGATGGAGCCCTAATGTCCTAATCATTTCCTAAAGGTCCTGCCTTCTAATGCCATCCTTGATGATTAGGCTGCAACAAATGAATTTGGGGTAAACACAAACATTCAGACATTAGCAATGTCTATAGAAATATGTAATAAAATGTATATTCTATTTCTGTTATTTTACATAATTTTTTTTGTTTTGTTTTTGGTACAGGGGGTTGAACTCAGGGGCACTCAACCACTGAGCACATCCCCTATCCTGTTTTGTATTTTATTTAAAGATAGGCTCTCATCAAAGTTGCTTAGCACCTCGCTTTTCCTGAGGCTGACTTTGGACTCTAGATCTTCCTGCCTCAGGCTCCCAAGCCACTGGGTGTATGGTTTCTTACTAATGTTAAATATATGCTTTATACTCTTCAATATGTCTTCAAGATCTTTATGCAGTATGAATTTATTTCACCCAGTACCCAATCAGTGGTGATTATTACTGTTGTCAATTGTTTATATTAATATGTTTATCTATTATATATTTATATTAATATAAACAATGCTACTGTGCACATCCGTGCTGGTAATTCCTTATGTACACCTGCAAGAATTTGTTGGGATCGATACTGAGGCCAGGAAATGCTAGGCCTGGAGTATGCACATGTGACATTTTAATTGATAGTGCCACATTTTTTTCCTAAAAGTCTGCACCAGTTTATACTCTTACTACTTCCCACAACCTCTCCAATTTGGATATATGAACCATTTTGCGCACTTTAACGAACCCTAGCATATGAAAAATTATCTCACTAATCAGCTTCTCATTTTTATATTGGCTTTAAGATGCCAGATCTTTCTTGAACAGCTTCACTTTTTCCTTTCTGTTTCTATCTCATTTTATACTTAATCTGTTTTCTTTTTGTTGTGTAGTAATTCTTTGAAGTGATATTTCATTTGTTGTCTATGTTGGCAATATTTTTCCCTATGTTTTGTTTTTGTCTCATTGTTAATGATATCTTTTATCATACAGAAACATTTTTGTTATTGTTTTCTTGTGCTTGATTCAAATGTATGATTCTTTATCCATTAAAGCTTGATGAATTTTAAGAATTCCTTCCCTGCTTTAAATATCAATAAGCACGTGTCTATTTTTTCTATTAATATTTTATATTTTTATTGTATTTACATTTAGATGCTTAAATCTGAATAAAACTTATTTTTTTAGTTAGGATGATTAAACAAATTTTTATTTCTTTTTAAAAATGTTGCCGGGCGCGGTGGCACACGCCTGTAATCCCAGCACTTTGGGAGGCTGAGGCAGGAGTATTGCAAGTTCAAAGCCAGCCTCAGCAATGGCGAGGCACTTAGCAACTCAGTGAGACCCTGTCTCTAAATAAAATACAAAAAAAGGGCTGGGGATGTGGCCCAGTGGTTGAGTGCCCCTGAGTTCAATCCCTGGTACAAAAAAAAAAAAAAAAAAAAAAAAATGTTTGCCAAATGGATAGATGGCTATTTTAACACATAAATTCCTTTTGGGCTTTCATTTAGATCACTTGGAACTTATAGATTCATGTGATGATAAATGAAATCTCCATGATAGTGAATCTTCTCATTGATAAGAAAAATAATTTTACCAATCACGCAGATGTTATTTAATGACGTTCAGCTAAATTATACATTAATTTGCTTGCTTAAAGATCTAAGATTTTGATGATTTCTTGTTAAATTCATTTCTAAAATTTTAGTAGCTTGAATAGAAATATCTTCCTCACTCTTTCTTTTCCCCTTATACCCTCTCTTCCTCTATACACACCCCATTCTTAGTTTTAAACTGTTAGTGGTGGTGTATAGCAACATCAGTAGACTATATTTCCTGTTGATTTCATATTCTACCACACTGCTGAACTCTCATATTAGTTCTAATACCTGTCCTTTGATTTTCTTGAATGTCTAAATTGATGTTTTCAATCTACATTTAGTGAATTTCGTTTTTTTACTCTCAATGTGTGTGCATGTGTATGTGTGTTCTATTGCAGTAGTTAACATTGCTTCTAGAAAGTAGAATAAAAATGATTGACAGAAAGCAGCCTAGAACTTTTCCTGATTTTAGTACTAATGAGTCTAATATTTTGCCCTTAAATATAGTGTTTCCTGTAAATTTATAATTGATATCTATTATCAGGATAAGGTAACATCCTTTTATAAACTGATTTGAAAAGGTTTTTGTTATATTCTTTAAAACTCATGATTACACTTTAAATTTTATAAAAATTTGTTCTGACATGTAATGATAGGATTATATTTTTACCTTCAATCTGTTAATGGAGAATCATATGGTTAGATTTTCTAAATATTATTTGGCCATGGTGCATGATTTTAATTTATTATGAGATTTGATATTCTACTATTTAAAATTTTATTCATAAGTGATATTAATTTTATATCCATAAATTTTGCCCATAAAATTTTGCCTAACTCATATGGTTTTATAAAATAAGTTAGTTATCTTTCCAATTTAAAAAAAAATTCGAAACAGTTTGTTAAAGATGGCAGTTATCTATTTCAAAATTTATGGCATTTTATCTTAAAACCCAGTTGAATACAGAGAGAGGCTTACTGTCTGATTTTAACCTATTTTATTGTTCCTTTCCTGTTTTCATTATTTCAATATATACCTTTTTTCTCCCCATTTTTGTCTAGGTTCCCAAGTTTACTGGTATAATATTTTATTTTCTTATCATTTTTGAAACTTCTAGTCTCTGCATCTTTATTCCCTTTTTTCATGCTTAATATTACTTACTAGGATAATTTCTATGTGTTCTACAGGGAAAGAATAGACCAAAGAAATTGCAGATCCTTTCACAAAATGGCAGGAAACCGAGAGGCCAGGACAGCAGAGTGGTGAGATTTTATCACTCTGGGTATCAAGATAGGGGTCTCTCCTGAGACAAGAGAAGATGCTGTCATCAGAAGAAAGAACACAGTGTCAGAGTGCATTGGTGAGTGGATAGTTAGAATGAGGAGATGTCAAGAACAGACACTCTAATGGCTACAAAGTTTGGGGGCACTGGTGCAGAGTGCAAGCCCAAACACAGTGATGTTAATTGAGGAATCCTGTTCAAACACTTAAAACATGCCTTAGCACTTCTGGCTTTTGGGTTTAGGCTAGTTGAAATCTGATTAGTTGAGGGCAAGGAAAATGTTGGTTAGAAGCCAGTTTTAATGGCTCAAATGCACAACAAACACCATGGAATCCATAGCTATATATGAGAATAAGTCAATGCTGCTCCAAATGGCTATTCTAGGAGCTAAAATCTCCTGACCTAAATCCACTAGAGGAAAGTGAAGCATCAAATGGATGGCTGAAATAAGTACTTTTAAACTTTTCATAAAAAGCTGAATGTCTCTGAGGCTTAAGTTGAGAAGGAAAATATAAGAACTTGAAAAGAAGACCACATTATTCGGAACACTCTAGGCTATCCCATAGCGATCATCAATAAATCCAGAAATCTCAATGGCTTAAAATAGAAAAGTTTGATTCTCTCTCACATCAAATCTGATGGGGAAGATGACTCTGTGGTTCATCTCTCCTCCATCTGGTGAATAAAGGATCCAGGTTGCCTCCATTAACACAGCATGTGGCTTCCATGACTGTGGAACAGTAGATTGCATGCTCAGATATAATATTCCTCAGGATTAGAGCTGGGAATGGGTTACAGTTCCTATGACTCTCACATACCCTATTGGTGAGGAGCAGTCACATGGTCCTGATTTAACTAGAAGGCAGGCTAGGAAATAGAGTCATCCTACATGGGCAGGAAGAAGAAGAGTAAATGGAATTTAGTAAACATGTAGCGCTGTCTTTGGCACAGAGATATAAATTACATCACACAATAGGAAAAGCCAATAAGAACAGGTTTTCAAATTACTGCATTAAGAAATTAATAATAGTTTTTTCATGTCCCCAAGTAAAAGTTTTGTTACACTAAAACCTAAAAAAAAAAAAAAAAAGAAAGAAAGAAAGCTTGACCACCTGGAAAGTTCCACTCCATTAACACCTGGACTCCAGATACCATGGGAGCAATTAAGGCAAAGAAAGCTCTCTCTCCAATGGACTTTTATCCAATCATTTGGAAAGCACTTTGGTCCCTTAAGAGACAGCAAATATAAAAATCTATTTATGACATTCCTCCTCCTGGGCACATTCTACAGCCTCTCCAGGGTCAGGAAAAATAAGTGGCCTGTCTAAAGTCATCTGCCAGGTCACTGTGTCAGAAACAGGATGAGAATCAGTGTGTGGCTGCTTGTGCTTTTCCTATTCACACATGAGGTCAAGAGATCTTCCCATTAGACAATGGGTCCCTTGCAGGTATGCTTTAGATTGGGGTTAGGGGTGGCTAAAGCAGGTCAACCAATTTGACTAAATCTCCTAACCCAGAATTCTTCTTTAAGCCAAATCAACAAAACAGATGTGGTTCACCCATTAGCCTTTATTTGTTGTAATTACCCACTAATGTGCCTTTTAGGGATTTAGAGACACATTAGCCTTGAGTCTTGCAAGAAAACCAACAAGCTGGCCAAGCTGTGCTCTCATGATACCAAAGATTCAAATTTCCAATCTGTGTGTGTTTTCAAAGACAAACTAATTAGAATTCAATTGAGGAGAAACCCGAGACTGGATTTATACCCTATGAATTTAGAGAAATATCCTTGATTTCTAAAATCCAATCTACTTTAATCTTAAGGCTTTAGGGAAGCAGTTTTATGTTGTAGAAAGAAAAGAACAAGTTCTAGAGATGCACAGACTTTGATTTTGCTCCTGTCCCCGTGACCTACTAGCTAGAGACCTTTCAGAAATCTCTGATCCTCTCCTGCCTTCTGTTTCCTCATCTATTCCATGGGCTGATGAGGAACTGACTCCATCAAACAGTGATGTTGACCATTTTAAGTGAGATAACAATATAAAGTACCTGGCACATAATAAATGTTCAGAAAATTTGTTTCCCCTCCACTACTCCCTCTCCTACGTCTGACAAATGTGCCCAACAGGATTATTGCTTCTAATTTTCTTCCACCATCCATTAAATGAACTCGGTAGAACACCAAACATCTGAGTAAGAAGTGAAAATGTCATCATTACTAGCTTCAGCTCTCAAAGGTGAATTTTGGTTAAACTAGTTGGTTCTTATTAACAAATGTTCACACACAGAAAATTTGTGCTTCTATTTATTTCAGGACATCTACCTTAAACAAAAAATTAAAATTTTGAAATATTAGAATATTAATAATCATATTCCATCTCTTAGGCTTTCTTGCTTAAAGTAATATACCAAAGAGTCCTCAAAAGTAGATGCCTAAGGGTAAATAAATTTGTTGAGGAAATGACCGTCCTGAGTTTCTTGATAGCCACTTGGTACATATGATCAGAAGAGTAATGATGTGGCAAATGGAGAATCCTATAAGCAGCTGTGACCAATCGAACTTATATATATCAGGTACCAATAAATCTCATCATTCATATGAAACTTTAAATTTATGAATGGAATTTTCTAGTTAATTTCATTAATGCTGAATTGAGAATTATCTAGAAAAAAAACCTTAACTTTTGTTTCACTTTCGTTGCTAAAAATCTCCCTAAAATGTCTGCAAGAAGGGTTATAAACAGCCTAATAGAGTGACCTTCCAGAGAATATTTTTCTGTAAGAGAAGAAAGGCGGCACACTAGAGTATTGACACCTAGACCAGAAGTCACCAATCTAGGTATGTGTCTTCAGATCACTTTGGCTCTAAGAACCTAAATTTCCACTGAGATATATTCAATTATGTATAATGTGATATTCAGGCATCAAATTTCAAAAAGTATATCAAAATAAGGGTATTTCTTGAACTGACAGCTATTGAGGTTCTGCATGTCCAACAAGCAATTATGATTTATATTGTCATTCTTATTCTCTGTGAAATTCGCCCATCAGTATATGGTTATAAAATACCCAAGCAAAGATTAACAGCAGGTCTATTTGCTGCAGGATAATTCACGTTAGTTGAAAATTGAAATCAAGCCATTAAATGTCCTATATGTTTGGAATATACAGGCCTGAATCTATGTTTTTCTCCCTTCCCACAACTCTTTCTCGTATATAATGTAATATATTGTGTTATGTGAGCCTTGCTAATGTGTTCACAATGAATTAGACTTGGCCACGAGCTACAAGAGACCAGGATGAACTTGTATAGATGGTCACGTTGAAGGCACGGTGGGTTGGCCCAAGAATCTGCCCATACATGGGCTCCTTATTAAATGATATAAAAAACTGATCCATGCCAGAAAATGACATGAAGCAAAGGATCTCTGTGTCAAGGGGATTAAATGACACAGTTGCAGGAGGCTGTAGTGCCTTAAGCTGACTTTGTGTCCTGAAAATGAGCCTTTTGTTCTAATCATTTGAAAGGCCTGGAATTCAGAGTGTCTGAACAACCACAAAGAGCTTTCCTGATTCCTCCCCTAACTTTCCTTCTTAAGTAACCCAGCTGTGTACATCGTCTTTGCAAATGAAAAGTGGTTAGTACAAATAAAAGATTATATATTGACTTGTGAATATTTTAAGATGTTATTGTACAAACAAGTTACAAAATCTGATGACTTTAAAAAGTTACAAATATATAAGATCTGAATAGATCTCTGAGAATAACGATATTTATTTTTCCCTTCCACCTGTTCATTTGTTTTTGTTTTCTGATTTTTTCAAATATAAAAGAAATTGTTCTTTTAGAGGAAACATAGTTCCCCCCCCTTTTTCAATTATAAGTTTCATGTGATTCATGAACAAAATTAGACTTATTTTTCCCATGCTCTTCTCCTTTAAACATAACCAAATATCCTAAAATTAACTCATCAATCATAAAACAATCCCAAAGGAAGAAAAAAGGAAGCATGGTGGTTAGAGACCTCAAGTCTCGAGGAATACCATTATAATGAATCTTAGGAATCGTGACTCTTTTGACTACTTTCTGCGCTTACTGATCCTAAAAGAGACTCTATTTGGATCAGTTTTTATGCCACTTAATATGAATTATATGTATTGGGTCAACTCACATGATAGAAAGCCTCTGGTATGACCATCTTATACAAGTTCTTCCTGGTCTCTCCTGGCTCTGGCTTAAATCTAATGTATTTTCTTTCTATGTCCCATTCATCACAGGCTGCAACCACCCACAAGTACAAAAGTGCTCAAAAAAAAAAAAAAAAAAAAAAAAAACTGGGAAAGGTGCAGACTGACAGAGATCTAATGATGAGAGATATACCTCAGTCCATACCTCCATATCCTAGGCAAAGGCAGGTCCAATGAGCTATAGCAGCAACCAAACCTCAGACCTTTTAACATCACCCGTCCACTTACAACTGGACAACCCAGCAGGGATGGAACAAGAGCCCAGCAAACAAAGAAAAAATAAAGTCAACCAGAATAACATTGCAAGGGCTCTAAAACTAAATGGTCATTGAAACAAGAGCTCACAAATAGGCCAGACTGAACCTACATAGGTGGATTGCTTATTCGAAGATGAAGTAGAATAAGAATTCTCCAAACATAATATTCAAGATATTAAGGATGCAATAGAAAATCACTCCTCATATGAAGAACCATGAAAAACACAACTTGAAATTGACTAACACTGACAGTGAGATGAATCAGATGTTGAGATAATCTGACAAGGATTTTAAGGAAGCCATCATCACAAAGCTTCTACAAATAATTACAAATTCTCTAGGAATACATTTTTTAAAAATCTTTTTAAAATGTATTTAAAATCTTGGTTAAAAAAGAAGGTTTTTTTTTTTTTTTTTAAAGAAACAAGCAAAAATTATAGAACTGAAAAATACAATAACCTACGTTTTAAAAACTCACTGGGTGGGCTCAATAGTGAAGTGAACATAAGAGAGGACAGAATTAACAAACTTGAATTTTCTTAAAAAGAAAACAAACTCTAAAATTTATTTAAATAAGCAGATCTTTAGAACTCATAGAACAAAAAAAAATATGTTTAGAATTTATGTCACTCAAGTGCTAGAATAAGAAGAAAAGGAATGTGGGGCAGAAAGGGTATTTAAGAAAGAATGGCTAAAATCATTCCAAATTTGTTGAAAGATGTAAGCCAACAAATCCAAATTTGGGTAAACCCAAATAATATCAACCCAAAGAAATTTCCACCAAAACACATCATAATAAAAATTCTAAGAGAAAAGACAAAGAAAAAATCTTAACAGTAAGGAAAAAATGACATATTACCTATAGAGGGACATCAATTTAAATGAAAGTTGATTTCTGGGGCTGGGGTTGTGGCTAAGTGGTAGAGCGCTTGCTTAGCACGTGCGTGGCCCGGGTTCAATCCTCAGCACCATGTAAAAATAAACGCATTGTGTACAACTAAAGCAAGTGAATAAATATTTAAAAAAGAAAGAAAGAAAGTTGATTTCTATTTTGAACTGAGACCAGAAGGAAGTGCTCAAAAAAGCAAACTGTCAACCCCAAAATTTAACTTGGTAAAGCTGTCTTTCATAAATGTAGGGGAAATTAAGACATTTTCAAATGAAGGGAAACTAGTAGAATTTGTCACTAGCAGACTTATCTTTAAAGAGTGCCTAAGAAGAGCATTCTAAATAGAGTAATTCCAGCAACTCGGGAGGCTGAGGCAAGAGGATCGAGAGTTCAAAGCCAGCCTCAGAAATGGGCAGGAGCCAAGCAACTCAGTGAGACCCTGTCTCTAAATAAAATACAAAATAGGGCTGGGGGTGTGGCATAGTGGCCAAGTGCCCCTGAGTTCAATCCCCAGTGCAAAAAAAAAAAAAAAGAAGAAGAAGAAGAAGAAGAAGAAGAAGAAGAAGAAGAAGAAGAAAGAAGAAGAAGAAGGCTGGACCTACAGAAGGGAAGAATACCAGAACAGAAAATTTAAGAGGTAAATATAATAGACTATACTTCATCCCATGATATTTTTGAATCACATTTTTTGGTTAAAATAAAAATCATACCACCATCTTCTGTGGTGCTTAATGTGTATAAAACAAATACTGAAAAAAATTGTATTTTTAATTGGGGAGAGAAAAGGGATCAAAATAGAAGCAAGTATTCAATATTTCACTCCAAGTAGTAGATCACCAATACCAGTTGGCTATGATGTTTACATTTGTATTTTGTGATACCATTAGAAATTCTATACAAATTGAGATACTAAAAGACATCATAAATAAAGTAAAATAGAATTTAAAGAATGTTCAAGTAGATCACAATATGTCAAGAAAAAGGAAATAAAAGAATAAGTAACAGCCGGGCGTGGTGGCGCACGCCTGTAATCCCAGCACTTTGGGAGGCTGAGACAGGAGGATCGCGAGTTCAAAGCCAGCCTCAGCAATGGCGAGGCACTTAGCAACTGAGTGAGACCCTGTCTCTAAATAAATAAAATACAAAAAAGGGCTGGGGATGTGGCCCAGTGGTCAAGTGCCCCTGAGTTCAATCCCTGGTACCACAAAAAAAAAAAAAAAAAAAAAAAAGAATAAGTAACAGAGAACAAAAATAATGTTTAAAGAAGATGTCAGACTTAAGTTCCAACATAATAATTATTCTTCAAATGTATATCAACAAAATATACCAATGAGGAGATAATGATTGACAAAGCATATTTTACAAACATGAGACTGAGGATGTAGGTCAGTGGTATAGCACTTGCCTAGCATGCATAAAGCCCTGGGTTTAATCCCAGTGCTGAAAAATTAAAAAATGGGGTGGGGGAGAGAATACCCACATGCTGTCTAAAATAAATGCACTTCAAATGTAATAATATAGGTAGGTTGAAAGGAAAAGAATGAGTAAAGATATATCGTGCAAGCATTAATTTTTAAAAATCAAGGTGGCTATCATCAGATAAAGTAGACTTCAGAGCAAAGAATATTATTGGGGACAAAGGGACATTACATCTTTTGATTACGAAAGAATCCATCTACCAAAAAGATATACAATGCTAAATTTAGTTGCTGAGACTGGCTATAAACTTGTGATCCTCCTGTCTCAACCTCCCTAGCAGCTGGAATTACAGGCATATGCCATCACACTTGGCTGGAAAGCCTATTCTTTAGCAAGACTGACAAAGATAAAAAGAAGATACAATAACCATAACAAGAATGAAACATGAAAAACCACAATAGATTCTAAAGTCATTAAAAATATAATTTAAAAAATACCACATGTAAATTTGTGTTCATAAATTCAACAATTGAGAAGACATAGACCAATTCCTCAAAAACCATGAACTATCAAAACTCAGACCAGATGAAGTAAACAACTTGAATAGTTCCATAATCATGAAAAAAAATGAATTTGTAAATTAAAACCTCCTAGGAGATAGTTTCACTGGAGACTCTTATACATTTAAAGAATTCATGCCAATTTTATACAACCTTCTCAGAGAAATTGAAGAGAACAGATTCCAACTCATTTCACAAGGTACATATTACCCTGATACCAAAAGCCAGATAAGTACAGGACAAAGAATTTAAACTAGCTGGGTGCAGTGGCGCAAGCCTTTAATCCTTGGGAGGCTGAGGCAGGAGGATCATGAGTTCAAAGCCAGCCTCAGCAATGGCGAGGCACTTAGCAACAGTGAGACCCTGTCTCTAATAAAATACAAAAAAAAAAAAAAAAAAAGGGGGGGGGGGGCTGGGGATGTGGCCCAGTGGTGGAGTGCCCCTGAGTTCAATCCCCAGTCAAAAAAAAAAAAAAAAAAAAAGAATTAAAACTACAGATCAATATTTCTTATAAATTAAAAAAGTCCTCCACAAAATATTAGCAAGTCAAATCCAGCAACATATAAAAAGAACAGTATACTACAACCACACAGGATTTCTTTTAAACATGCAAAGCTGATTCAACACTTGGAAACTCATCATTGTAATCCACAATATTAACATACTAAAGAAGAAAAATGATACAATCATAATAATTATTGCAGAAAGATGATCTGAGAAAATTCAACACCCAGTAATGATAAAATTTCTCATCAAACCAGGGATAGACAACTTCATAAAAAGCATATACAAAAAATTTTACCACTAATGCTTTGTTTAATAGTGAGAGATTGAATCTTTCTAAGATTCAAGAGATTGGATCTTTCTAAGATCAGGAATAGGGCAAGATGTCAGTTCTCATTTCAGTGTTTAACCAAAGTATTGGAAGTTCTAGCTAACACAGCAAGGCAAGAAAAAAAAATTAAAGTGCATAAAAGTTGTAGAGGAAGAAATGAAACTATTGGCGGATGAAATGATTGTATACATGGAAACCTCCAAGGAATCCACAAAAAGATTTCTAGAACAAATAAGCCAGTTAATTAAGGTCACAGGACACAAGATCAACATACAAAATCAATTCCATTTCTATAAACTAATAAGAAACATGCTCAAAAGGAAATAAAGATGCAATATCACTTGCAATTACTCTGAAGAAAATGAAATACTTAGATACGTTTAACAAAACATGTAAAAGATCTGTAGGCTAAAACTACAAAGTACTGATTTTTAAAAAACATAAAAGAGCTAAGTAAGTAATTGCAAATACATACTGTGCTCATGAACTTAGAAGACTCAACATAGTAAAGTTTGCAAAGTTCCACAAACTGATTTCTAGTATAATGCAATTCTTGTCAAAATGTGAGGGGGGAAAGGTATATATACACATGCTTATTCTAAAATTCTATGGAAAGAAAAAGATCCTAGAATACTCAAAATAGTTTTGAAAACAAAGAATAAAGGAGGAGGTATCACTCTTCCTGATATTAAGACTGTATAGATTACTTTTTAGCTACAAGAATCAAGCTGTATGCTACTGGTAGAGTATAGTCACATAGATATAGGCCAAAGATATGCTTGTTTAATTTCTGACAAAGGAAGCAAAGCAATTCAGAGGAATGGTAGTTTTTCTTAAAAGTACTATTGAAAAATTAGACAATAATTGAGAAAAATATGAACCTCAACCAAAATCTCACATTTTATTTTTAGAAAACTCAAAATACACAGTGGACTCCGGTGTAAAATATAAATATGTAAAACTTCTTAAAAATTGGAGAAAATCTTTAGAGCTTAAGGACTTGACATAGAGTTCTTAGACTTGACACCATATTTATGATCCATAAAAAGAAAAAGTTATAAATTATCCTCCTCAAAACCTTAAAACGTGTACCCTGTAAAAGACCTTGTTCAGAAGAAGAAAAGACAAATTATAGACTCAGAGAAAATATTTGTGACTCATATAACCAACAGATGATTCATATCTAAATATATAAAGAATTCTCAAAACTAAACATTTAAAAATATCCAGTTAGAGAAAGAACAAAAGTCATACACAGATCTTCACGGAAGACTTATAAAGAGTATATAGATCTTTGAAAAGATATTCAACATCATTAGCTAGCAGGGAAATGCAAATTAAAATCACAAGAGGATATTACTATATATCTATTAGAGTGGGTAAAATAAAAAACACAACAGCAATGCTGTCAAGGATATAGAGAAGTCAGATCACTGTTAACGTTGCTGGAGAGAAAAGTGGCATAATCACTCTGAAAAATAGTTTACTGTTTCTTTCAAAACTATAAACAAACTTACCATACAAGCTGGCAATAATACTCTTAGGTATTTATTCAGTGAAATAAAACTCATTTTCGTGCAGAAATTTGTAAAGGAAGATTTATAGTAGCTTTACTCATAAGAGTCCAGACTGGTAACTTATCTCAGTGTCCTTCAATGAATGAATTGAACAAACTGTGATATCTTACTACTATGGAATACTACTCAGCAATAAAAAGGAATAGACTATTGATAGATGCAGTGAGTTGGATGAATTTTAAGGAAATTACATCAAGCAAATTTCATACCACATGATCCCGTTCATATATTAGTAAAATAATGTAATTATGGAGATGGATAACAAATCAATGTTTGCCAGGGGATGGGGATTGGTGGATTAAGGAGGCAGTAAATATATCTATAAACAGAGAACATTGGGGGTTTTGTGGCAATGTCACAGTTTTATAGTTCCTGTTAGTGGCAGTAGTTACACAAAGTCACACATGTGATAAAATTGCATAGAATTATACACATACACACATACACAGTGTATGTATATGGCTGAAACTATTCCAATGTCAATTTTCTGATTTTGATATTCTTCTATAACGATGCAAAATGTTTTTAGGAAAGATTGGATGAAAGAAATCTTTGTACATTTCTTTGCAACTTCCCGTGAGCCTATAATTACCACAAAATAAAAAGTCAAAATAGCAAGTACTAAAAATAAATAGTAGCAAGTACTATTTAAGATTTTCTTCTGAAAAAGTACATATTCTTTTGCACTTATATTCACTATTTTTCTCCAAGAAGAACAGCTCTGTCTAGTACAAAAATAGGAAATAATACCACAATGAAGATATCTTGAAATTATTTGGTTACTAATAACCTTTACACTTATCATTCAATTGATAATAATTTATCAGGGCCCTGAATAATAATAATTTTAAAACATGTAAACATTAAACAAAAAAGTCTTCAAAGTATTGCTCTGGTCCCTCTTCACCAGCTGCATTTTAAAGGTGGAACAAATTGCTATTAAGGATGGTAAAATTTGTATTTAAAGAAGCATGGGCCATAGGCTGGGGTGTAGCATTCTGATAGAATTCTTGCCTTACATGCAGGAGGCAGTAGGTTCAGTCCAGAAAATCTGTTCCCCTCAATTCTTTTTTGAAAAATTTTAAAAAGATAAATATAAAATAAAAAAGAAGCATGGACCAAGGCTGGGGATGTAACTCAGTGGTAGAGTGCTTGCTTAATATACAGAAGGCCCTGGGTTTGATCCCCAGCACTGCAAAAAAGAAGTATGAGCCAGTGTCTTCAGAGCAAACAGATGAACAAAAAGAGGTTCACTCACACATTTGAGATGAACTACTCCAAAAGAGAACAGCTGCAGGGCGCAGTGGCTCGTGCCTGTAATCCCAACAGCTCCAGAGGCTGAGACGGGAGGATTGCAAGTTCAAAGCCAGCCTCAGCAATGGCGAGGTGCTATGCAACTCAGTGAGACCCTGTCTCTAAATAAAATACAAAATAGGCCTGGGGATGTGGATCAGTGGTCAAGTGCCCCTGAGTTCAATCCCCAGTACCAAAAAAGAGAAAGAGAGATAGAGAGAGAAGCCAGCTCTCAGTGTTTACTTTTTACATACAACACCACACCTGGTTCTAGTAGGGAAAAAGAACAGAAAATGTAGGAGGAGGAAGAAACACACACAAAAATCTCCAGTGAGACCCAGAAAGTCCCAGAAATTCACGAATCAGGAAAACACGATGGAGCATAACTGTGAAGTCAACCACCCAGGCACAAGTCATAAGGGCTAATACCATCTTACCCCGTGTAATATTTGTCTTCCAGTTGGAGACAGAAATAAATATAAACTACTCTAAAACCTGGATCATGTTACCATTTAATTGTTTGCATAGAATTAAATAGCTGGGGAAGAGGAGATCCCAGAACCCTGTGCCTTTGTACTCACTGTCTTAAATAAATTGTCCTGTTTGCCAATTTGCTTTTTCCACAAAGAGAGGCTCCGTCCTGTCTCTGGATTTTTTTTTTCAAAAGCTTATTTCTGCATTTTAAAATTCATTTTCAAGACTCCATTTAGCTGAGACGAGAGTAAAACCATTTAATGACTAAAATTTTGAATCTAAGTAGATGAAATTATTTATGTAGATCATTAGAAATACATGAGTGGCCGCTCTGGTTTCCTGTCTAGGGAAAGCTTATCGTTAAATATGCTTTTGAGCCGTTACCGAAACTGAAGCAACACCCAGTTCAAAATCTTCTAGACTTTAATTTATATTTCCAAAAGTAACAGCTATTTTCAAGGAACAATGGAAAGACTTGTTAGAAGTTTAAAAAAGAATTCTTCATTTGAAATTTTTGAATATGGGAATATTCTGAGAAATGTCCAGGAAAAAAAAATAAATAATAAAGAACTCTGCCAAGGGTTCAGCAAACAGTTGCATAACCCTCTTTTTATCTGGGGTGTTGACCCAGCCATTCATTCTATGTTTGCTATGGTGAGTTCAGCAAAGCTGGTTCCCAAGGCAACCGTAATCCGTGAACAGAGCTGGCTCCATTGGTGGTCAGTTACAACACGCTTTGTCCTGTCTGGCGTCCTGTAACTGAATGAACAGAAACACAGAAAACAAGCACCTTCAGTAAACATGACCTAATGAGGGTGGTGGCCTTCAACTGCCTGGGAGGTACCAGAAGAAACCTACAAGAAGCCAGGGCTCTCACATGGCCAGGCATCACCTGCCAAAGAAGTCTCTGAAATATCCTTTTAATTGACACAAAACCATCCTATTCACCTTGGGGGCCAAGGAATTGTCTTTTGATTTATTATCCTCTACTAAACACTGTGTAATTAGATGAATTCGGAACTCTGTAAGGGGGACAGTTTGTCGTGCCCAGTAGTTTCTCACTGGTCTCTGGAGACCGACCTGGAAGAGGTAAGAGCAGTGAGCTCCCCTACTGGACCCTCTGGCTCCAGCTGGGCAGGGCAGGCTGGGCTAAACAGAGACCATGAGCATATTCCTCTCCTGCAGCTCCAGCAAATCCCCATCCTTGGAACAACCTTCACCATGCTTTGCAAATAGCGCCTCAGGAGCAGTACAACATGGGGACCCTGGCACCCTAGGCTCTTTCAGAAACGCTTTCTGAAAGTTCAGAGCTCAGTGGCAATTACAACTTTACCTACTTATTTCTGTTGCTCCTTTTCAATTAATATTTATTGCGTGTATTATACTATGTTGGAACACTTTTGGCTTCCAGTGTCATTAATGTATAAATCCAGGTTGATGAATGGGATGTCTACCTGAAATGCTTAGACTTCCATAACCACTTAATTAATTGATTTTTTAAATTTAAATTAATTTCTTTAAAATGCCTTTTGCCAAATATTCCTCTTCAGAGATTGTGGGAAAACACTAATTTTATAGTATAATTTACTAGCAGAAAAAAATGTATTTCAACATGAAAGCAGTTCCTTTTGTGATTCTGCATTTCATTCTGCTTGACTAAACCAGCGTGGCCTGCATACTGATGAACTGAGCGTAGTTCCCACCTGGTTTTGTGCCTCAGAATCATCTGGCCAACTTGGTAGACATACAGAGGCCCAGAGAACATCACCAACACCCCCTGGAGAAGTATTCAGATCCTGTTGTTTTGGGTTTTTTTAATAAAGTTTTTCTACTATCTCAAACAATTACATTGAATTACATAGATGCTTAATAAATCTAAATAATTCATGTCTTTTCAATTCACTAGACAAATAGAGAGTTCTACATTTCCTCCTGTTAACTTTACTAATCTGACTGAGATAGGAATTCACTGTCGTAGAAGAGGAAGTACCTAAGGCTTCTCAACAAACCTTTGTTCACTCGCTTGTCTGTTTTCTGTGAGGGACTGGAGGCTTGGCACTGATCAGTTTATTAGTAAACCCACTGTTTTATTCACCTTTTTCACCACTGTGACCAAAAGACCTGATATGAACAATTTTAGACGAGGAAAAGTTTTTTGGTCTCACGGTTTCAGAAGTCTCAGTCCACAGATGGCCAACTCTGTGCCCGAGGCGAGGCAGAACATCATGGTGGAAGACTGTGGTGGAAGAAAGCAACTCAGAAAATGACCACCAGAAAGCTGAGAGAGAGAGAGAGAGAGAGGGTGCTCCCCTCACCACAGACAAAATAGATACCCCAGGCCAGTGCCGTGGCACACCCCTGTAATCCCAGAGGCTTGGCGGGCTGACGCAGAAGGATGGAGAGTTCAAAGCCAACCTCAGCAAAAGTGAAGCGCTAAGCAACTCAGTGAGACCCTGTCTCTAAATAAAATACAAAATAGGGCTGGGGATGTGGCTCAGTGGTCAAGTGCCCCTGAGTTCAATCTCTGGTACAAAAAAATACACACACACACACACACACACACACACACACACACACACACGCCCTTGGCTTATACATATATACCCCAAGAGCATGCCCCCATTGACTCACACCCTATTTGCCTACTCTATCAGAGGATTAATGTACTAATTAAGTTAAGGCTTTCATAACCTAGTCATTTCACCAATAAACTTTCTTGCACTGCCTCACACATGAGCTTTTAGGGAACACCCATATCTAAATCATAACACCCAATAAATGCAAATTTCTCAGGCAGAATATTAGGGCCCAATACAGACTCAATGGGGATGAAATGAAAGAAACAGGTATAGCTACTGAGGTTCTAGATTAAGAAGAAATAATAATAAATGCTATTATTGTTACCGTATGTCAGGCATTTTTTCAGTAGTTTTGCATATTACACTCACTTAACCCCACAATTACTCAGTACTGGCAAAAAATGAAGGCAAGTTATATTATTGTGCCTATTTCACACACACTGGAGAGGTGACATGAAGAGGTCCGGCCCTTCACTTTAAGAACACAGCTATGGGCTGGGGTTGTAGCTCAGTGGCAGAGTGCTCGCCTCGCACGTGCGCGGCCTGGGTTCGATCCTCAGCACCACGTAAACATAAATGCATTGCATTGTGTACAACTAAACTAAATAAATAAATATTAAAAAAAAAAAAAAAAAAAGATCACACAGCTAGTAAATGACAGAGCTGGGAATAGAACCTGGGAGAAGAATTCCAGAACCAAATACTTGCAAATACTTGTCCCAGTGAATTGTCTGCCATGAAAAATCAGCCTTTTATGACTTCAACAAGAATGGCCTACTCAGCAATGCTCAGTCTTACATTTATCACCAGTGGCTTATACATTTATCACACAATCCTGCTATAAAAAATTCCATCAGAATGCTAATTCTTTCCCAGAAAAACAGAGAAAGAAAACCAGTTCTTTCAGTTAATTGGAGACTTAGAGGACCATTTCAATGTGTATTCTAGGGCAAAAAATGGGTGAGTTGATAGAGTTGGAGAACAGGGTACTATTAGGTTGCCCTGACCCTAATTCCTTATCCTACATCTAATATTGTGTCTGGCTAAGCCAGAAAAAGTCCCAGACCTTGGTCTGGGTAAGAGTATGACCAGATAACTTTTTCAAGAGTTCTCTCCAGCTCCATCCCTAACATACAGTGGCCAAATTTATTCTCATATCTATAAGTCTCATATCTATCTATCTATCTATCTATCTATATATATATATATATATTTTTTTTTTTTTTTGGTGCCAGGGATTGAACTCAGGAGCACTTGGCCACTGAGCCACATCCCCAGTCCTATTTTGTATTTTATTTAGAGACAGAGTCTCACTGAGTTTCTTAGCATATCGCTTTTGCTGAGGCTGGCTTTGAACTTGAAATCCTCCTGCCTCAGCCTTCAGAGCCACTGGGATTACAGGAATGTGTCACCACACCTGGCCTCAAAAATCATTTCTACATCACCAAACAGCCATCCTAAATAAGATAGGATCTCTTCTCCCTATTATATTTAATATTATTACTTATAATAAGCATATTGGTAAAGCTTAATATATATATATATATGTGTGTGTATATATATATATATATATATATATATATATATATATATTGTTGTTGTTGTTGTTGTTGTTATGATGGGTTTTGTTTTGTTTTCTGTGGTGCTGGGAATTTAACCCAAGGTCTTGTGCATGCTAGGCAAGTGTTCTACGACTGAGCTACAGCCTTCGCCCTGTGATGGGGTTTTTTAAAAAGATAAATAGGATGTAGAAACCTATAGTATGCATGCGCACAACCATAGGAATGGCCACTGTCAACCTGTGTGAGTGAGTTACCCATCACCATGACTTCCCTTGATTATTTGAGAGTTTGTCACAGTCAGCTCTCCCTCCTATTAAGAGAGTCCAAAACAGTGGTGTCTGGTTGCCATGGCAGACAGAAGAAAGGGGGGGGGAGGGGGGAGAAAGAAAGAGGAAAGAAGGGAGGGAGGGGGAAGGAAGGAAGGAAGAAAGAGGGAGGGAGGGAGAAAGAGAGAGAAGTAAACTGGCTCATTATATTTGAGATGCTGCCAACTATGGTCCTGCTGAAATTGCCACCGCAATGGTCCTTGGGAAAGCCATGGATGGGTTGCTATAGTCTCACACAGAGTGGCACCACTTGGGGAGGAATGGCTGTCATCCTCCCCGTCCTCAACCCTGTGGCATGCCGAGGACTCCCACTCAGGAGCTCTCTCCTGACCCTAGTGATTTTTCTAGAATTGCTGTTACTGTTAATTATAGTACAAGCAAAACTGGAAAACCATCAAGCTCGTTCCTTCTGAGAGTGACGGCTCACCTCAGCTCTACGGAGGCCCACAGAGCACCTTCGCGGGAGCCTGAGGCCCACTCTAATTGGCTGTATAAATTTACATGTGATTTTAATCAAAAATAGATGCGCAATCCAACTGCTTGCCAGGGCTTGCTTCATACAGCACCCAGAATAGTGCCTTGTGCCACACGGATGCTTCCTAAGCACCATCCGATGATGATTTCCTCATGGTTTTTATTGTCAACTTCAACCATGAAAACCCTCGGTTGTCCAGCTTCCTTCTGACCCTAGAATACACAGTGGCCTGAAGATCACATTGGAGCACTCTGTGTGCCCACTGTTCTGCGGGCTCAGATTTGACTTCCTTGGGAGATATTTTTAAAATCAGAAACATTTAAGCAGAGCTTGGAGTCATTCTGAAAATTGTCCCACACACTTGTCCCTAGCCCATTTTGACCCATGCTGTGGGGGCCCCCGTGGTGCACTTGGAGCCACCAATGCTTGGTGCTTTGGCTGGCCCATATTCTTCGTGAGGGCACTGATGCAATCTTGTGCTGAGGAAGAACTCCCGGAGAGATGAATGCCATTACAAATCTTGCCCTCAACATGAAACGCCAGTGATTGTTTATTAAATTGCTCTTCAAAGAGAAAACACTGGCAGGCAAGTGTCATTAAAATGGAAGCAAAGGGAACTGCTGTAACCTTCAACACACACTTTTCTCCATTAACCCCAGACCAATGCAACTGAAAGGGCCAGTAGGAACTTCTGGCCCTGAGCCCCATCAATTACCTTAATCTCAGCTCAGGGAGGGGTAATACCAACCATTCAATTTAAGTACTTCCAAACTTCCAAACATTGCCATGAGACCAAATTAAAAAAAAGTAAAGAAAAGAAAAAGAAAAAAAAAAAAAAAAAGCCCTTAACCCTAACTCCACTGTCTCAACTCCGGTTCAGGACAAATTGCATTATACATGAGTAACATTAAAACATGAAAGACATACCCTCCAGTGAAAACCTTGCACAACTTTCCCTGAGTAAGCAGAACTAATCACAGGGAACAATTACCAGCCCTAGTCTGAATATTTATGACATAACAGAAAGCCCATTTAAAATACTCAGTGGCTCATGATTGTAAAAGAACTACAGGGAAAATGAAAGGTACTCGAAGTTTATGATGGAAAGGAAAAAAAAAAAAAATACAGCATCTTATTCCCTCTGCATTGGGTACTCTTCACAATCTTTTTCATTCCCCTGCCTTCCAGAAAGAATCCCAGTTACTGTCATTGCCCTCTTCGCTAATGGGTCTTCTGGGGAGCAATGGGAAGATCAGACATACCATCAGCACTGGAGGCCTCTGTTCCCATTATTTCCCTCTTCCATTCCAGGTGCTTCCATGTTCCTCCCACCTACCCACTCTCCAGCAGCTGTACGTAGGCATATTGAAATTGAAATATACTGGGCCGTGAGTCATGGTCATGGCCACAAACCTATGTGTCATCCTAGACAGTGTGACCCACAACGCTGATCTATAAAATGGGAGCTTTGGGCTGGAGAGCACTAGGTTCCCTTCTGCTTCTGTCTGTCAATGTATGAATTCTGTGATTCAAGCAATTCATTCAGATGGACACATTCATTTGTTCATTCACTGAACAAGCACATACTGAGTGGTGAGTATATACCAGGCACTGTCCAGGTCCCACAGTTAAAACAGTGAATAGGGGAGATGTCCTTCTGTCCTCAGGAACCTTATACTCACATGGGGAAACCTACACAACTACCAGGTAAATAATTGAAAATAGCATAATTTCAGGTCATAGATTCTATCAGAAGAATAGTGGAGGTCAAGGGAGTGAGCAACTTCTAGACTATTACTCAGAGGGAGTAATTAGAAAACCTTCAAGTTATATTCAATATTTCAGAAAGTGCAACAGAAACTGTGCATTCAAGCCTACTTAATTAAGATGATTCTTATCTTTTGGCTGGGAATACAGACATTTGATATGGTATTAATGATCATCTCATTCATCTACTCAGCCAAATTAGTGATTCTGATCAACTTAATCTGATTGAACTACAAAAAAAAAAAAAAAGTGAATTGTTGCTTAACAAGTCATTGGATGGTTGGGAGTGGCAATTATTGGAGGTCACTGTCATTAAGAGTAGACTGCTTCCATCTCCAGAATGCATCTGGTAAGTATCCTACTATGCAAAAGAAAAAGAACAGTTTTGACATAAAATTTACTATTGAATTACATTAGTAATGAATATTACTAATTTTCAACCATAATTGCATGGCCTATGATTTCCCTCTTTCTTTTCACACCTCTTTCCCCCCAAAAGATTATATTATTATGATTTACTATGTTAAAAAACTGTGCAGAAACACAGAAAATACAGTTGGTGAAATTTTAGTCTTGGGAGTCATGCTTTTGAGAACAACATAAGAGAAGAAGCTGAAATTCTCAGCTTAAACAAAATTTTGAAGAAACATTGGATTTCACTTACTTATTCTCTTCATGTTTCCCTGTCTTTTCAGGTAACCAAACATTCATACAATAAATTTCCTTGAAAAATGACATATATCTTTTCTAGATGCCAAGAAAACAAAATGAATGCAAGCCCAGCTTTGCTCCCAAGGTGCTTATGGTATAGTGGACCAAAGAGTATACTAAATAATATAGATGGAATACAGTTGGGTACTTGAAATACTGTTGGGTCTTAACAGCCCAAATTGTATGGAAAGTTACCAAAGTTTATTTCTCATTTATGTCACATGTCTATTGTTAAGTTAGTAGGAAAGTGGGGAGTGTTGGGAGGTGGGGTTCTGATCTTCCTAAATATTTGGGTATCCACGTTGATAAAGGCATCATCACAAACATCACTGGTTGCCATGCCAGAGAGAAAAGAAAGCTGTAGAGGATCTCAAACAGAAGGCTAAGCCTTCTAGCACAGAAGAGACACATGCTTCCAATCCTAACTCATCAGCCAGACTGGTCTCAGGACCCCACTTACCACAAAGGTGCTGGGAAGTAGAATCCTACTGTGTACCCAGAAGAGGAGATAACTGGAAATATTTCATAAACAACAATAATAATTATGCTAGATATAAAAGGACCAAAAAAATCTTGTCTCTGACCTCAAAAAAACTTTCCTGCTGGAACAAAATTTGCTTCATCCATAAAGAAACTAAAAGTTCTGTCTTCTCCTTAAAAGAAAAGCTTAACAATGCCTTGGGGAATATAATTATTTAGGTATTTACATCATCATGTTGAAACCTCCTGTTTAATTGGAAAGTATGCCCTCTATTTGCCCTCCACTCCTTTGTGGAGTATTTCCAAATTAGAGAGAAGGAAGGATAGGAAGGAGAATAGATGTTCCTATCCTCTAGAAGAACACAATCCAACAAGGATGAAAATCAGATTGTCCAAATCCATCGGCCCTCTGTAAATAAGCAGTTGTAATAATTCAGTCTCCAATATCTCCCCGTTAATCTTATTCCAAGGAAGAGGGAAAGCAGCCATCACCACCTTTTCCCATTACCACCTGTGCAGTTTCCCAGGTTCAAGAGCAGCATTGGAAGAATCAAGATGTCAGCCTTTTAAAAGTCTCAGAAAAGGACTGAAATTTGCACCAAAGCAATTAGTCAGCAATTTTGACATTTGTGATAATCTTACAGAGCCAGCAAACAAGCCAGAATTCTTTTCTAACAAACAATAATCTGGTTCAAGTAGAAAGTGCTCCCCCCAAAATGACCACTCCACAATAGCAATTTTATATCTATAAACAATCACAGGGCTAGTTTTTGATGGACTCTACTGGGTTAGTTAGTATCAATTTGATTAGATAAGTGGTTAACCAGAAGATGGTCATCCAACAATTTGGGGGTCAGGGGGAAGGGAGGCTGTTATACCAAGTTGTGCTGAGCGGCAGCTGACTTGCTTTCCCAGTTTAACCAGAGTTAGTACTGCAGAATCTCTTGTTTAGGATTCAATATGAAAGGAGAGAAAAATTTGGGGAATTTGTTAGTCAGTTTTCTATAACTATAACAAATACCTGAGACAATCAACTTATAAAGAAAAAAAAGGTTTGCTTGGTTTACAGTTTTGGAGGTTCCAATCTATGATCTGGAGAACCCATTGCTTTTAGGCTTATGGTAAGGTTGCTGGATTGCAATGGCAGGCAGCAAATGGCACAGCAAAACTTCTCATCTCATGTGGCTGGGAGACAAAAGAAAACAAGGAAGGGGCTAGGGTCTCACAATTCCCTTTGAGAGTATACCCCCAGTGACCCAACACCTTCCTGCAAGGCCCCATCTCTTAAAGGTTTCACTGCCTCTCAGTAGCTCTACCCTTCAACACATGGCCTTGGGGGATATTTGTCCAAACCATAGCAAGGTTGAAAATATTTTGCTTTGTAAGTGACCTCAAAATAAACTCTTCCTACATGTAATCTCCAAACCACCATAATTATGACTAACAAATACAATAGCAATTTTGTAATAACCAATGGAAAACATATCTTTTTATGCCCTATCTTTTAGGCTAGTGAACCTTATCATCATGTCTAGGTTTCTTCAAAAACTGATCTCCTTACTAACTTCCCTTTTTCACTTTACTTTTATACTTCAACACATCACAGACCTGCAACACTTCTCACAAATGACTTATTAATTACAAAATGCAAAAGCTCTCTTTCCCACTTGACAATCTGCATCATTGTGTGTCAAGAGATTATCCCACAGCTAAACAAATAGGCTTCATGAGCAGTGACACCCTGAATCCTGGGTGTACTCTCTGACATCTAGTCTCCCTCATTAGAAAATGGGAATAATATGAGGGCCTATGTTGTGGGTTTCATGTGAAAATTGTGTTAGTATTCCATCCCTGTGATACAATACCTGAGACAAACAACTTATAAAGAGGAAAGTTATATTTGGCTCACAGTGTCAGAAGGTTTCAGTCCCTGGTCACTTGGCCATGTCATGGCACAGTACTTCATGGTGGGATCATGTGGCAGAAGAGGGCTGTTCACCTCATGACATTTGGGAAGCAGAAAGATAGAGAGGAAGGGGCCAAGGTCCCTGTATGCTCCTCAAGGGCACCCCCTCATGACCTAGCTCCCTCCTCCTAGACCTTAATTCCTAAGGGCCAGCATCTTCCAATAGTGCCAAGCTGAGGACCAAACCTTTAACACATGGTCCTTTGGTGGACATTCCAGATCCAAATTATAGAAATGCTTAAATAGAATACAGTATATAAACAGCCCAGTGCTGCCTGGGGCACAGAGCCAGATCTCAAAGTGAGGTTACTGATATTAGTGATGATGATGAACACACTTCCTTCACACTCTCTTCTCTCCTCC
Organism: Tamias sibiricus; assembly: GCA_025594165.1. Taxonomy (NCBI): domain Eukaryota; kingdom Metazoa; phylum Chordata; class Mammalia; order Rodentia; family Sciuridae; genus Tamias; species Tamias sibiricus. Next base: position 70,747,509 of record CM046669.1, read on the forward strand.
TTTAGTTTCTGTGATACATAATTTCTGGGTTTTCACTTTAAAACCTTCACTGTATTCTCACTAAATATACCAAATCTTCAAATATTCTCCTGTGATCCCACTGGTTTAGCAATATTTCAAACCCTGGTCATCTCTCACTTGGACTACTGCAACAGTCTTTATGTCTTTCAGGAATCTTTGCTCACTCCAGTCCATTCTCTACACACACCAACAACTCAGAAGCAAAAAGCTTTATAAACTCCAAGCAAAGCACTGTCCTGATCCAAAGCTTTTAAGAGCTTCTTGGAACAAAATTCAAGATAGCTACCTTGACAACCATGCTCCTTCCAAACACATCCTTTAAGAAACCCCTTCAAATGTTATCTCCTCAGTGTTATGTAGGTATCCTCCCTGGATTTGATCCAAATTTCACCATATTTAGCAAAATTGTCTCCATACTTTGTATCTTAGGTTGTAGAAAGGTCTTAACTTCTTTTAAGATGGAGTTATTCTATTTTAGGTTGTATTGGGAAGATTTTAACTACAAATAATAGAAATACAATGTATCTTTCTACTTCTTGATTGCTACAAGGTGAGCAGCTTTGCTCTACCACATGCCCTCGCCAAGATGTTCTGCTTTGCCATAGGCCCAAAGGCAATGTAGCCAACTAACCACGGACTGAAACTTCTAAAACCTCAAATCAAAGTAAATGTTCCCTCCTCTGAAGCTAATTTTTTTACTACTTTCGTCATAGTGATGGAAAGCTGACTAACACCAGTGGCTTCAAGATTGGTTAATACAGTGGCTCTACAATGTCATCAGGAACCCAAGTTTTTTGTATGTTTCTGTTCCACATCTTCAGTCTACCAGCTTGATCCTCATGGTTGCAAACAATCACAACCATACATGGCACCATGCAGTGGAAAATACTCCATCACAACCATACATGAGCATCATCATAGTCGTGTCATAAATTTAAAAAACTTAAGCTCAGATGGGTTAAAGTGACTTGCCCTGAGTCGGACAGATATTAGTGAGAGAAGTAGGATTTGAAGTCATTTTCCAGACTCCAAAGTGCAAGCTCATAAACACTTGGTTCTACTCTTCCAAGCATTAAAACAAAGAGCTTTGCTCTGGCAGTTTAAGAGTAGTATTTAGAAGCTAATGTTTTACACACACTCCATAAGAGCTGGACTCTACCATCAACTGTCATCAGCTAGAGTCATTATTGCCAACAAGCACTGATAATATGCATAAATTACATAAGTATGTATATAATTTCTTTTTTTGTATAATTTCTTAATCTTTAATTTTGATTCAGAACACAAATTGAGAATGTTTTCACATAATCATAGTTGAATGTATGTATATTCACACAAGTGCGTGATTCTTCTTTTTTTTTTTTTTTTTTTTTTTTTTTTTTTTTTGGTACCAGGGATTGAACTCAGGGGCACTCAACCACTGGGCCGCATCCCCAGTCCTTTTTTTGTATTTTATTAGAGACAGGGTCTCACTGAGTTGCTAAGTGCCTCGCCATTGCTGAGGCTGGCTTTGAACTCGCGATCCTCCTGCCTCAGCCTCCCAAGTGCTGGGATTACAGGCGTGCACCACCACGCCTGGCACAAGTGTGTGATTCTAATTCATTGATGAACCAAGATAGTTAAGAAATCTTCCAAAACATATGCAGCTTTTAAGACACTGAAGGATATCAGAAAACATCACAAGGACCACCTGATAACGGTATTCTTTCCTCCAGGACAGTTAAACCATGAAATTACTTTCATTCAAATTAGCAGAGATCATAGCAGAATCTCCTCAAGACTTTCTAAATAACACATGACAGTGTTCTTTCAGAAAAAGGAAATTGTTGCAGGGAGCATAGTTCACATATGCCTCCTTGTCCCCGTGGTGTGGCAAGAACTTGTACATCAATTCCTCGTGTCTCCTCCAGGCCTCCAAGGGCCACATCCTCCCTCCACATTTCTACCTAGGTGGGCACTGGACATATGTCATAACTAAGAGAGAAAATATCTTTTTGGGTACAGAACATGAAAGAAATAGGACCTTTTTATTTAAAATATTTAGCTTCCAGGTCTGGGGATGAAGTTCAGTGGTAAAATGCTTGCCTAGCATGCCTGAGACAGTGGGTTTAATCCCCAGTACAACAAAATGTTTTTTAAAATTAAAAAAAAAAATAGCTTCCAAGAGAATCACAAAATGAGTAAATTATTAAATATTCCTTCCAACACACACAAGCAAATTTGCATCCTGCCAGCCTGAATCACTTGACCAAGGGCTTGTAAAGAGAGGATTATAAGTAAATAACTCAGGTCTAATCACAGGGGCAGGTGGCAGAATTCAATAGACTCCTGGAAGTGTATGTCTCATTTTTTTTTTTCCAAGTTCTGGAAATCAAATATATGTCTTGATGCCAGATTGCTCAGGAACATAGCAAATCAGATCCTCAGGGTCTTGGAACCTGCTCTTAAGCTTTGAGAAACCACACAGCCCCAATTGCAGGCTCTTCCTCTTCTCAGAAGCCTAGGATGGTGTATCATGCTTCATATTAAACCAAATGAGAAACATGAACACTGGCAGAGCATCTTTCTCTCATTGAGATACTGGTTGAGTTCCCAGTCCCTTGGGGGTCCCTCATTGACTCTTTGAAGGGCCAGATTTAAATGTCCAGGGATCAGGAACAGGTTTGCTTTGATAATTTCAGAGCAGCATTTTCTGAAATAAAATGGTGGTTGAACGAAGGCTTGGCAACAACCTCCTAGTGACACAAGCTCACAAGTACATGCATGTGTTACTGCTTCTGATGCTGAATTTTCTCTGCAGGAAATTTTTAGTTAGAGGTGTCCTGTCCCAGGCCAGTATGAAGCCCAGCCCAACAACCTCATTGCACTTGACTGAGCTCAGCACATTGCTGCTGTATTATCCTTCTCCACACGTTCCTGTTGTAAATAGCACGTGCATCCCAGCAGGGCATGTGCTTGCATGGACATGCTCAGACACACACGTACATAGGAAGGATGCAGGGAGACAGGAAGATGTGGTGCACATGATGTTCCAGAAGTACACTGTGCTGTGCATCTTCAGACCCCTGCTCTGAATGATATGAACTCCAGGGAAAATTAGGGTACTCCCCTAGAACACCCATAATACCTTTCTTATAATCCACTATTGGCAAGCATGTTTTAGCAATAGGCACCAGTTGTCTATCATTGCCAAAATCTGCATTATCCTCTCCCTGACTGGTTCTAGGTGGCCAAGGGAGATGGCTTGTCCAGGGGCCTGGCATCAGGTTGTTTGGAAGGGAACTAAAACACATCCTTTGGGGATATGCATCTGCTCCAGGGGATCCTGAGAACTCAAGACAGTGTTTTTTGTGGATACCCTGCTACCCTTCCCACCTCCCTCCGTGTGTTCTGCTTTCACCCAAAGCACCAGATAAATTCAAATACTACCCAAAAGAACACATGCCTTAAAAATTACCTTAAAAATATGGAGAAAAAAAATTTTAACAAAAGTAGTCCACTTGTTGGCTCACCAAACTCTGTAGTGCTTTTCCTCTATGTCTAAAACAGGATGGCTAATGCTGGTATTACAACCTCAGGTGCATGCTAGAAAGGACAATCCTGTTCAGCGGAAGGCCTTTGATTTTGCTGCCTGGATGTGTGTACCAATTATTAAACTATTGTCTCTGAGCTCCAAGCCCTCTCTGCACTCTCTGTAATGCTGGGGCCAGCCCTGCAAACCACACTTCCACTTGGCCATCTGCTCTGTGTTAGGTTCCTCCAAGAAAGGAAGACCACAGAGCTGAGAAAGAGGAGACTTGTTCTTTCCTGTCTATTTCCTACTCCCATGAGCCTTGTTGTAGCGACACTACTTCGGGGTAGCAGGGGCAGTTCCCTCATGCAGCAGCAGCTAAGTCTAGCTGAAAGCCCTTCCAGCACTTGCAGAGGCAGCTCCATCACACCCCCACCTCAGAGACACCAGACAGATGATGCTGTCTCCCCACTCCCAAGTCTGAGTCCCAGCCCTGGAGACTTCTCCTAGTCAGCATCACCAGCCCTAGCTTAGAAGTTCATTATCCTCCAGGGACAGTGTCAGCTCCACAGGACCCTGTTTCAAGTATCTATGTTTTCATAGCTCACTCTTTCATTTGTTCTCCCAGCCTTAGGGGTGGTATCTGCTCCCTGCATTTGCTACTCTGGGATACATTAATGTGAACTCTGCCATTTTGGTTGACTGATAATAGCCTTTTTCTAGTTAGCAATCCACTATATTAAATTATCTATGTTAAAATCACTGTGTGGTTTCTCTCTCTGGCCTGGACTCTGAACTCAGTCAAACTTGAGAATTCTAATAGGAAAGCACTAAATTGTTCTGCATCAGAGAAGGAAAAGAATGTGAGCCTTCCAGAGCACTCCAGGACACAAGTATGCCAAGAAGCAGCTGTAGAAGGAGAGAAGAGGTATACCTATCCAGGAGACAGGCAGCCTAGAGAAGACAAGGATAGATTCCACTATATCCACAGATACATATATATGAAAGCTGTTAAAACAATCTTTTAAGAAGCTTAGAGACTGACATGAAATTGAGTATTGTTAATTTTTACACTTCTAGGAAATGATCATAATTTTCTGTTCTAGCTGTTGAGGAAAGGCTAAATGAATTTTGAAGAGCAAAATGACCTTTTCATCCACCAAGACTTCAAAGCAATGACTACCAAAAAAATTCCTAGAAGCCATATAACTTTTCAACTAATGAAAAAACAATTATTATCTCTTATTCACTTTAAGGCAGAGAGATAGCATTAGTAATGAGATGTTTATTGCTATTGGGTCATGTTGGAGGGAATTTTATTTCTGCTGTCAGAGATGAAAGATTATTTTTTAAAGGAATTGAAAAGATGAAGGAGCCCTAATTAGGAAGGGCTGTTGTAGCTAGCTGGAAGCCATGGGTTCCACCTGATATGTATGTGACGCACCTGTAGGCACCCGCAAACCTGAAGGTATATAACCGGGTGAAAGCGGTCCGAGTTAGGAGAACGGAGAATTCAGTCAGCCGGGCAGTCACTCGGTCGGTCAGAAGAATCAGAGCGGCCAGAACGTAGGCAGAGCGGTTACAGAAGAGAAACCAGATAGAAGAAGTAATGACTGGCCAGAGTTAGGCCGAGGCTCCAGAGGACTGGTCAGAGTAAGGCCGAGGCTCCCGAGGAAGACAGAAGACAGAAGAAGGAAGAAAGAAGAGATCTTTCTTTAAGCTCTACTCTAAGCTAAGAATCTTATCTTTCTTTCTAAGACTCTAAGCTAAGAAGACAAGAAGAAATCTTTCTCTATCTTTCTTTCTAAGACTCTAAGCTCTCTCTAAGAAAGTAGAAGTAAAAGTAGTAAAAGCTTAACTCTGCCTCCGAGAATTTTCCCGCGGCACCGTGGCTGGCCACAATAGGCAGCTTACAAAAAGACACTTCTCAGAAGAAGAAACACAATTAACAAATACATGAAAAAATGTTCAACATCACTGGCAATTAGAGAAATGCAAATCAAAACTACTCTAAGATTTCATTTCACTCCAGTCAGAATGGCAGCTATCAAAAACACAAACAACAATAAATGTTGGAGAGGATGTGGGGAAAAAGGCACACTCATACATTGCTGGTGGGACTGCAAAATGGTACAACCGTTATGGAAAGCAGTATGGAGATTTCTTGGAAAACTGGGAATGGAACCACCCTATGACCCAGCCATCCCACTCCTGGGTCTATTCCCAAAGAACTTTAAAACAGCATATTACAGTGACACAGCCACTTCAATGTTTATAGCAGCACAATTCACAATAGCTAGATTGTGGAACCAACCTAGATGTCCCTCGGTAGATGAGTGGATAAAGAAAATGTGGTATATATACACAATGGAATTTTACTCAGCAATAAAAGAGAATAAAATAATGGCATTCGCTGGTAAATGGATGAAGTTGGAGAATATAATGCTAAGTAAAGTTAGTCAATCTCAAAAATCCAAATATTGAACGTTTCTTCTGATATAAGGAGGCTGGTTCACAGTATTGTTGGGTCGGGGTACATAAGAGGATTAGAGGAACACTATAATGGTCGAAGGGAAGGGAGGGGAAGGGAGGGAGCAAGGGGGGATGGAGGGGAAAAAAAGAAAAAGTGGTTGATGGATATCATTATTCTAAATGCATGAATGAAGACTTGAATGCTATGAATACACTTTGTATACAAACTGTTTTGTGTAAAAAGATGCTCTATATTGCTGTATGAATTGTAATACATATTACTACTATAAAAAAATTTATAATTAAAAAAATTTTTTTTATTCTTCCAAAGGATAACACAGCTCACAAAATCTCATATAACTTCTTATAGCATATCATGCTATTTAAGGAAATTGTTTATTGAATTTATATCTTCTTATATCTCAACTCATCTTTCATAAATGGTGTGTTTGAGCAAATTTATGTATTTCACACCTTACTATCATCTAGCTGTGTTCCAGGAAACCAGAGGAGCATCTTTTGATGAACTGAACATAAGCCATGGAGGAGGGAGAGAGAGACATGGATGATTTCAGACACTGCCTAAATTGAGGGGGGCACAGCCTGCTTGGGAGAAGCTTGTTAGTCTATTAGCTCCAGCTCCCAATCCTAACACCTGCATTTATGACATCATTATGGACACAACAGAATGCTAGGCAAGATGGAAGAAACTTAAAGGAATCAGGCCTATAGTACTAGCAAAACTTTAAGAGACTGTTTAATCACATTTAAAATAAAGGTTTTTTTTTTTTTTTCTTCCTCCACTCTTAGAAGTGTGTTTCCATTTCCTCTGAGTTGATAAAGGAATGTGATGCAAACAGACTTTTTCTAAATTCTCTGAAGCCCATGTCCCTATCAGGCTACTAATTATTAGTGCCCAACCAGGTGTAGACATTGTTATTTTGTGCCACACATTGTGCTAAGCACTTTATATGTAGTATCTCTCATTCAGTCTTCTCAAAAACATGGTAAGCTAGGCATTGCTACCCACATTACACAGACGAGGAAATGGTGATTGAGGTGGATGTTAAAGAATTTCCCAAGGGCTCCTAGCTGCTGAACAGTATAGGCAAAATACCTGAGATAATCAACTTGAAAGGAAGAAAGGCTTATTTGGACTTATGACTCCAGAGACTTCGGTTCATGGTTGGTGGCTCTGTTATTTACGGCCTGTGTCAAGGCAGCATGTCATGGCAGGGGGCACATGGTGGAGCAAAGCTGCTCACTGCACAGCAACTGGGAAGCAAAAGAGAGAGAGAGAGAGAGAGACACCAGGCGCAGTGGCACACGCCTGTAATCCCAGCACTTGGGAGGCTGAGGCAAGAGGATCGCAAGTTCAAAGCCAGCCTCAGCAATGGCGAGGCATTTAGCAACTCAGTAAGACCCTGTCTCTAATAAAATCCAAAAAAGGGCTGGGGATGTGGCCCAGTGGTCGAGTGCCCCTGAATTCAATCCCCAGTACCAAAAAAAAAAAAAAAAAAAAAAAAAGAGAGAGAGAGAGAGACAGAAAGGAAACAGGGTCCCAATACCCCCCTTCAAGGACACATCCTCAATTACCTAACTTCCTTCCACTAGGCCCCACCTCCTAAAGGTCCCCCCACCTCTCAATGGCCAGGGGACCAGGCTTTTAATACATGGGTTTTGGGGGAACCAAACTATAGCACTGGCAGAACAGTGAGTGCATAAATTTCTGTTGTTTAAAGTCCCATTTTCAGTAAGCTTTTATCATGGAGGCCCTCAGAAACTAATGCATCATATTGTTAATAATAGCCAGAAAATGGACCCATCCTCCAGAGAACACTGTAGAATATTTATATGATGGAAAAATATATACCTTTGAAAATAAATGAAACAGAACTCTACAAGCAGCATAAGAGGATGCCTTTATCTTTTCTTATCACATATTGACATTCTCATCATTCTCAGATTCATATCAAGTCCTACAGCCTCCATGATGAGCATTAGCTGTCATTTATTGACTCTTGCTTTATGTCAGACATCATGCATGGCCCTATTTACTGTAAGAGCCCTAATTGAGGATAGCTAAGATGGCAGTTAGCTGAGAGCCATAAAAAGTGTTCAAGTATTTTCACCTGATATTCATGCATTTATCTAAGAATCTTTTTGTGCCCGTGAACACTGTGTGACACACCTGTAAGCTCGAGCTGTAAGCACTTGTCCTTGTTAGGGCAAAATGTATTTAACCGGGTGAGGTTAGTTAGAGGGGTGGTTGGAGTTGGAGAGGTTGTTGGAGCAGGAGAGAGAAGTTAGAAGAAAGAAGAATAAAAGAACTTTTTCATTTCCAGTCTGCCTCCGAGTTTTCTCCCGCGGTATCATTGCTACAAGCGGCAATTGCTGCAGGCAGCGACAATTTACCTCATCCCTAGTCCCTAAAACAATTCTTTAAGGTATTGTTCACCTTAATGTAAAGAGGAAGACCACAATATTAGAAGTCATTAAATGACTGACCCTAGGTCAATAGCTACATGTGTCAGTCCCTTTCTGCTCTGCAGCTCACGCTCTTGAAACATGTCCCCCCCAAAGCACAAACAACTAAAGAAATAATATTTGGGGGTGTTCAGCAATGAACTTGACTCATGATTATCTTCAGTTCACTTTCTTTTCATCTTTCTAATCTAGTTTGCTAAATGCCTTATGTCTCATTATTTCATTTGTATCCCCAAGAAATTATTAAACAGTATAAGTGCCTTATACTTCTCTGTATAACAAAGGAATAGGAACCAAGCAAATGTATATCATTTAAATGTTATTGAGCTCCTACCAGGACAAGCCCTGTACTTGGTGGTTGAATTGAATTGAATCTATGGAGCCTGTCACAGCTAGTCATCTAGGGAGCAAATGGCCCCAAATGTACAGTGAATGCTTTCTTCTTTACGTTTGTCTTCTCTTCCTGAGGAAATTTTGTCTACACAGCTGATTTAAGTTCAAATAGAATGACAGGACAAGCCATGTGAGCAATAAATAGCAGATTTGCTTACCATCCAGGCACGAGCCAAATTTCCATGCTTTTCTCTTTGTCATTTCTCTAGCAACAGGGTAGAATTAGCAGCTCCCAGGTTGCTGGGGTTTATAGGCTGTGACAGATGCAGAATAAGTAAGCAAACAGATTAATATGTATTAAATTACTGCATTAGTGCTCATTATTTCTGAGTTCAGTACTTGTGTGTACATGTGGAAGTGGTATTTACTTCCATGACTCCTACCATGGGAGCTGAAGAAAACAGAACCACCCTCAGCACAGCTGTACAAGTTAGCATCAAAACTGTTCCCTCCCTCCAACCCTGCCTTCCAATTACCTGGCATAGTTGTTACTTGACTTAATAGCTCATGCATCTGTGACTCTCACACAATTCAAAAAGAACTGAGTGGTTGAAAGCTCCAAAAATGTTCTATTTTTTCCTGCACACACATAAAAAATGACTTTTATCCTGGATTTCTGGCAATGGTAGGACCTCAGAACAGAAGGGCTAGGGTCAAAACGTTGATGCAACCTGAAATCACAGTGCTTTACATTTCTGGAAGCCTCCTTCAATGCCAGCTGAGGGTACCAGTGAAAGGGGACAGTATTGGCAACATGCATATTCCCAAACTGGGAAAATTTTGAAGATGCCAGGATCACTCAGACACCATGTCACCTGTTCTTCCTAAGTATAAGGACATGATGAGGCTTTGAATATGCCAGAGCAGGGGCTGAATTCTGGCTCTGCCAACATCCACTGATGCGTATTTTGTTTAATATTGCTCAGAGCGTCTGCAAAATAGCAATAAGGATGCTTGTCCCTGTGGGTTTTATGACAATAGAAAGCAAACACATAAAGCCATGTTAAAACATGTGAAAGCAATGCAATTTCTTCCTTTCTCATTTCACTACTCATCATTAAATATCTAGGACTTCTACTGTCTTGAAACGTACTTACTATTAATTCTAACATGACTTCCTGACTATTGTCTGCCTTCATTATTTGCAATGTCCCATGTGGTCTTTGAGACTACAGTCATGCATTTTATAGACGCAATTTTCTTATGCTTCATAACTTAATCAAAACACCATGGAAATTATTTTCAGGTAATAGAATTACATGAAACTTCATGGACTCCTTATCTTAAAGATCTCACCCAAGAAATTGAAATACTTCAAAAGTCACATCTATGAAATATTAATGCAAGAGTATGTAATCTACCACGGTCTTCTCTAGGGTAATTTAGATGAAACATATGACCTCTAACTCTGAAGATTTTCTCATTTGCTACATTATCCTTCTTTCTTGTACCTTCTTCCTGTGACCTAAAGCACTGCTCTAAAAGAATTGAAAGCAAGATATATTGGGTTGAACTCTATGCAATCACTGATACGTGACCATTTTGGACTTATAGAAATGGCAGTCTCATAAAAATTTAGTCCAATAGAACTAGGCCAAGGATAAAGGAAATCAGAACAGACCCTAGAAATGTGTTTGGGTTTATCCCCAACCCAAGGAGTCCTTTGTTTCTCAAACACAAAGTCATAACATATTGGTAAGGTCCATATTGTTTGAGTCTGGTAAATTTGACATTATTACTTGTGTTCTCTCTCCCCATAGGTAGGGCAGGTGCTAACCAAAATGGTGCACAATTATGACCACAATAAAAATCACTGATAAAAGGGGTAAAACCATTATCTCCATGCCCAGACAGACTGAGAACAGCAGGCAAGGTTTGCAGAGATCTTAAAACCCATTCTGCTGTGGGCACTATCCCCTCTCGGGAAGTTGTCATCCCATCCCCAGGCTAATGACATTAATCATTAGCCAACTTAGAAAGGTTAATGGGCCGTTTGAGTGAGAGGAATGTTTTTATGAAGCTGGTGTTCCTGGGAATCAGAACATAATAGCAGAAGAGTATGACATCACCATTAATGAGTCCCTCCACCCACCTCATTCCACATGGTAGGACATTTGGCCCAACAAAGCATTTCATCCAGCATGTCAGAAGTGGGCTGGCCAGCAGGAGCCAGGCATCAGTCCAGACCCAGCTTCCTAATCCCGTTCTAGGACACAGTTTTCTCAGAGTGTCTTATAAATTATTACAAGTGTGTTTAAGTTGTCTTTTATCTTGAAATAATCAGGATAAGTAGGTCAGACAATTTCCAGATTGGTAACGCTATCAAACCAATAAGATGATATAAAAACTGCCCCTGATTGGGACTCTGTACCTTAGAAAAATGATGGCAGCTCTTCCCACTTGTTCTACCAAAAATATAAATTAATTGTAACAAATCATTTCCCTGGGTTCAAGAGGAGAGGGAAAGTGCCATGATAAAACTCTCTCAGTCCTGCCAGGTACCCTGAAGATTCAGAGAAGTCAACTGTGCCAGATGATGTTTGTGAAGCACCTTGGGAATGACATAAATGTTTATGCTCATTTAGTGAAGACTCAGTTATCATCTTTGAGGGACTTGTAGGTTTTTGTCAGTGTGATGATGGATGCATTTTTCACTCTCACTTTCAATGATCCATGAGGGGGTATTTTGTAACACAAGTTAAGATGGACAAAAGAGACATACTGGGCATAATTGCAATCGAGAGTTTCTAAGGAGGCAGTTGGAAAAGTTCAAAGGCCATACAGATTGAACCTGAGCACAGACTGGACAGTTGCTATCCTTCACCCCCATCCTTCTGCAAACAGCATGTATCTGAGCCCTCAGACCCTTCGGTGTGTAGGGGTGAGCAGAGGAAGAGATGGGATGAAATGGCTGAGAATTCAATCAGAAGGACAAAGACAGGAAGAGCTACAGTGACAAAGGCAATGGGCAAGGATCAGGGTGTGGGCCAGAGGGGTTTAGATACTGGATGGTCCATGGGAGAAGCCATCTGGTAGATCCAGAGAAGCAAATCCCCATAGAACAGAGAATAAAGATCCACATTGCCCACTAAGGACAAAGCAAAAGGCCTGAGTGATAGTAAGGCAGAGAAGGCAAGGAGAATGTGGGGGTCCATAGGGGCAGGGGTTCACCAAGAGTCTTCTGGGGAAAAAATGGGGTTGTTTTAATTTCTTTTCCCCAAGACCACGAGGAAGCCATGGGAGGCTCTCAGCAGGAAATGACATATGATTCACATTTTTAAACAATTTCTCTGGCTGCCCTTCAAGGTCTGAATTGTTAGGATACTTTTACAAGAGGCCCCGGAGAGATGATGGTGCCTCAAACCAGCGTGAGGGCAATAGAGATGGAGAGAAGGGACAGATTCGAAAAATCTTTGGAACATATAAGACTCACTGATGGCCAAGACGTGGGAGAGGGAGAAGTTTTAAGGGCAGAGTAATAGATTATAGCTGAGAATATAAAAAACTCACTGAAAACTATACATTTCCATTCAATTGTGGCTGTTGCCTACATGCATGCAAAGTATATAATTTACTTGTTTCAATTTTTAAAGTTGCCTTTGTTTGAGTTAGCAGGTACATTACAGACAGCAATGTTGTCTCCTTTAAAGCAGTCACCTTGGAAGGCTGTACACTTATTCCAGTTAGAACCAATGTGTTCCCAGACCTCACCCATCAGTAATGACCAAAAAGATCATGTTTCTTTAATTATACAAATGACTATAACTTCAAGGTCCAGTTTTGTGATTTGAGAAAGTTATTTTTCTCCCTGATTTTCCTCCATGGACATTTTGGAGAATTCCTGAGAGATACTGGATGTGCCAATCCATCCATCCATCCCAGGAGTCACTTGTCATCCCTCCAACTGCCTGACCCCTGGGGCTGGTGCTGAAAGGCTCTGCAAGTCCCCTCGAGCAGGCTCCAAACTGGCTTCCCCAGGCTGCACCACCCTGCCCACGCAAGCCGCTCCAAGGGCAGACACAAGCTCTGCCTTTGATTCCCCCAACTACAGTGAGAAACAGTCAGATTGTTTAATAAAATTTTACTGAAGGTTTGGGGTTGACACAATTACAACCCAGAGAAAAATTTACACGCTTATTAAAAGTGGTTCCTCTAGAGAGTCAGAGCTCTGAAAGCCAAACTCCAGCCCTCTTGCCTGTTCCTAGCTAACTTCACCTGGCTAAGCCAGTGCAGACCCCTTCTCCACCAGGATCCAGGTGTCCTTCTGAATCCAGTTCTCACCCCTTCATCCCAGACCTCAGTGTCAGATCAGCTGATTTTCAACCCAAGATGGTTGGCAGGAGAAGATTGAGAGGAACTCAAACCACCCACCAGCTGCAGTGCAGCCTCTGAGGGCCCCAAACGCCAATCACAAAAAAAGTAATGGTTCATTTCTGTCTACTGTTCTTCATACCACACCTGGGGTTCTAAACCAGATAGGAGGCCAAACCTAATTCCATTTATTTTTCTAATCTTTCATCCAATGTGAAGTGAAGATAGGATTGGGATATCTTCTGGGTCAGCTCAGGTTTTGCTGTGTCCTAAAACAATCAAGCAAAACACAATAGGTGTCCATATGTACACACAAACATGTACACACACACACACACACACACACACACACACAGAGCAATTTCAAAGATAACCACTAAAATATAAGTCCATTTTTAGAAATACAGCAAGAATAATCTTATTTTAAAAAAATAGTTGCCTTTTTTATTAAATAAAACACATCACAGTCTATACTCTCTAGTCACATTGATGATGATGTTCATTACATAAATTATTGTTCTTGAACAATGTGAAAAGCCTCTTCTGCTGAATTTTCCTGAAACAAAGGAACTGTGCCCCAATAATGAATTCTTTTCTCAGCTTCTACCAAGTACTAGCTACTTTTAAAGAACATTTCTACTGCTTTAAAAAATATTTTTCCACTGGGCATCACTACACAATGATGCAGTCATAGCTCAAAATATTTTGGAAATTCCTCTTTTGGAATTACCTCCTGAGCCAAGAGCACATTCTTTTAGAATAGTCTCAATGGCTATAAATCTTTATACCAAGAAGGTGTATTTGATTCTTAAAATCAGCCAAAAAGTATTTAAAAATAAAGCTGGTGAATACAGGTGATCCAACGGATACTGCTTGACCATACAAAAATGTGACTTTCAGATATTCAGCATAGGTTCTTGTGTAGGTCATAAACTGTCTCTGAAGGCCATGCACTCAACACATTGGGATTGGGGGGACAGTGAGGATTAAACCTATAGACTCATGAATGACAAGCATGTATTCTACCACTCAGCTACATCTCCAGCCAAGTTTTTTTTTTTTTTTTTTAATTTTTACTCTGTGCCAGGCTATGATTCTACATGGGACACAAACCCAGTAAACAACTAATTACAATGTTAAACAGGAATATTTACAATAATAAGGTACAAATAAAACTTGAAGCATCTCAGAGGAATAGTACACATTACAATCTGGGGGAAATAGGGGTTGAGCAAAGTTTCAAAAAGGCTTAAGCAAACATATATTGCACTAATTAAAGTTTCATCACGGCCAGTTTGAAGGCCAGAACATACACTTAGATGTATTCATTCACACATATTCGTTGAGGCACTTACCCCCATTACTTTATAATCACACTTTTGAATAAAGGGACATGAACTTCATTTCACCCCCGGAGTAATCGTAGCAGGCACCAAACAAGACATTACTTTTGCTGGTGGTTTTTGACCTTTTCTTGCCTCATAACACACTTTCAGTTATGATCTTAGGCTTTCTTTGAGCAAAAACCTCTTGGCTGCCATGCACCATAGTCATTTAGGAAATCCCTTATGACTTCCAAAACATTCATATGTTTTTCCTGGAATAATAGTGCACACATTTATAAGCAATTGCATTTTCCTGCCCGATACATGTTTATGAACCCCAGATCGTTTTGCTTGAAGTCAAGCCCCTCTGTTCAATGATGTTGTAGCATCCACTGAAGAGCACCCCACTGTTAAAGCCACTGCATTCTGGCCAGGAAGGAAAGTGTCCTAAGTATTGGCTGGAGAAGAGAAGGAACAAAAGCATCATGTGACGGCTCCAGATGGAATTCCACCAGGGCCCGGCTGCTCGAATAAAGAGTGTCTTGGGGCTTTGGGTGGCAGATTTTACTAGTCAGGCCTCTGTTTTATATCTCCCCTAAAATTCTAAAACACCGATTGCAGCTCTAGATTTTTCTCATGGACAGTGGAAAGTGGCTCCACAGACTTTTCCCAGGAAAATTCAGAAGAGGTAATGACCTAAGAGATTTCAGCTATGGCACCAGCATGAGTTTGGACTGTCATTTTTCATCAAAATAGTCTCTTGAGTTTCCAAAGTAAACACCAGGAAGAAAAAGAAAAAAGAAATTGTAGAACAGCTGTGGCAATCACACCATTTTAAGGTTATGGGGTGAAATAAGTTGATATTTCACCAGGCCCAGAACCTATACTCTTATGAATCAAAGAGCAAGAGAGGTCAAAAGGAATTTTAGTCATGTCAAAATTTCACCTAGACTACTGTTTTATACTTTTCTTTGACTTGCTCTATAAATATTTTACTGCAACTTTCAAAGTTTATAGGATCCTTAAGACTTGTAAAAAGGTTGAGAAACTGGAAACCAATGAGTGATACCTACCACAGGGATCTTGATTTTTTTTTTTCTTTTAAGATTCCATTGAATAAAATTTATTCTACCCAGCATTCCTTGAAAGGTGACTTGAAATTCTCCCAGTTGAAGTTGTGAATCCACTGGGGAAAATGAAAAATGGCTTCCACTTATCAACTCCAGTTGATTTGGGGCCTCTCTCTACAGCATCAAAACTCAGTGGTTTTGGCCCCAGCCCTGCAGCTTCCAGGGCTCAGGCACTTCAGAGGCCAAGGATACGTCATGTGGCAGCTTGCTGTTTCTTCCCAAAGAGACCCTGGCACTGGCATCCTGCCCAGATTCCCCAAAGTAGGGGAGGGCCTGCACTGCTCTTCCTCCAGCCTCCCCCTACAGCATTCTGGGAATGACAGACAGGCCTCTGGTTTTCAGTGTGTCCTTCACCAAGCTGCAAGTTTTAAATGTATTCTTGAGAACTGAGCACAAACCACTTCTGGTTTCCAGTGATCTGACTTTTGCTGGCTTTTGAACCAATTATCCTAATTTCTAAATTCTTTTTTTTTTAATTTTTTTTTTTTTTTTAGTTGTTGATTGACCTTTATTTTATTTATTTGTATGTGGTGCTGAGAATTGAACCTAAAGCCTCACACATGCTAAGCAAGCACTCTTCCACTGAGCTACAACCCCAGCCCCTAATTTCTAAATTCTAAAGCACATTGCACCATGGTTATCAGTCTAGGAAAAGTTAGTACATCTAGAAATTTGGATATATTTGTTCTAATGATTGAATCACACACGTGAATTTTTCTTCAATAATAAGGAGTTTTTAGATTAAAATCTTGTTCCTAAAATATTGATTTAGAGTTTCACACAGCACATAATGCAAACACAGGAATCAGAATGCTATGGCTGCTTTGATTTGCAAGTTTCTCCAAGGGACAGTCTCTACTGTTCCACATCACATGTAGATGTGCCTTAAACAAAATTGAAACTGAAAACAACATTAAGCAGAACTGAATGCAAGGAATTGACAGAAATTAATTACCACATATCAGGAAGACAAGCATCCATTTCAAGCTTTGGTACAGAGCGGCCTTTTTGATAAAATCCCCAACACATATATTTTAGAAATAGTTTTGCACATCAGAAAATAATCCTTTCCTGCATGAAGAGGTCATCACAGAATGCTTTTTTAAAAGCAAAGACATCTAAAATATGATTGCAATCACGAACACTTGACTTACAACTCACTGCAAATTTTTCTGTACCCTTTGGAAAAGTATTTCTATATATAGAAAAAAAAACAATGGTAGACATGTTTTTGATAGAGTAATTTGATCACTCATTTGAATAAATTGGGTCAGATAGTTACCTGCCTTTTCAAAATGCTTCAGTTCTTCTCCCTTGCTGCTGTTTTAGGATCCAAGCTTCCAGAAGCTTTAAATCAAGGCCCATAGAAAGTACTTTCTGGGGCTTTGCTACAATGTTCAGCATTAAATAGGAAATATGAGATGAGAAAGGGGAAAATCAAATGCTATTCTTGCCAAATCCAGCATGATTTCTTGGAGGAAAATATCTTTGTTTTCAATTGTTTCTTCTTATTACTCAGGAACATCCTTCCTTTTTATATATTATTAAAAGAACTTTTCTAGGTTTGGAAAACTCTGTGCCTATGTTTGACTTCCTTGTTTAATGTGGGATCAGAGGAAAACACCTATCCCCCCATCACCAACTGCTGGGGCTCAAACATAAGGCCTCAAGTATGCTATGTAAGTGCTCTACCACAGAACTATATCCCAGCTCTAAAAAGATATTTTTTGAATATGACATGTTCTGTGTCTCATGATAAAGTTTTTTTTAAAATATTTATTTATTTGCTTTAGTTGTACACAATGCATTTATTCGTACGTGGTGCTAAGGATCGAACCCGTGCCACGCACATGCTAGGTGAGCGCTCTACCGCTGAGCCACAATCCCAGCCCTCATGATAAAGTTTCTACTTGCTCAGCAGATGGTGATATTCATGTCTTCCTGGACTGTTTTGTTTTTCCCCTCTTAATGTAGGAAATTAATTTGGGCCCCTATGCGTTTTGACTAGGTAACTAGGACATGAGTATTTTTCACATTTTTCTGCTTCAAGCAATAAAACCATACTCCACATTCTGGGACAGGCACAGCTTGGCACCAAGCCGGACCTGAAGGGGAAGATCTGGGATATGTCAAAGAAGCATAACCAGACTGCAGAGATGGCTGGTCCTTTTGAAAATAATCACAGCTTCATCTGCTGTCACCTGCCTTCTCCTGGGCTCCTTTTGATAACTGCCTTCCTTTCAGGGCTGACTGAATAAGAGCTATTGATTTTGTGCTTCAAGATCTCACGCAATTCAGTCATGAAAATAAGATCAGGCCTTGGGAAGAAACCACTTCCTGCCCAGAGTGGAGCCCAGGCAGGGACAGTGGCCGGATCTGTTCCATGCTGGTTAACAAGGTAACGTTGCCATTTATCAAAGTGCAGGACCACTGTGGTAAGCCAGACACAGAGCACAAAAATAGATCCTTCTTCTGAAGTTCAGATGTAAAATATTTTCCATGTTTCCAAAAATAAAATGAATAAAAATTCTTAAAACCTCAACTTGTCTTCCAATCAAATGCATACAGGAGGTTTCCTAATTAGAAATGCTGATGGGTATGGATGGAGCCTTCTCATAAGGAAGCCAGGCACTTAGGTCACATACATCTCACAATTTCATGAAAAAGATCACCCGGCATTAACATGCCTTTGATGAGACATCCGTTTATTATTTTTAGTTATTTCTCAATAATCACACAACTGGCCTAATCACACAATGGGCTTTAGAATAATGAATTTTCAAAAGAAAGCAAATATTTCCTTTGAGGCTATATTCTCCGATGAATTTGGCATGCCCTGGTTTGAAGACTTTCATCTCCAAATAGGCCAGGGTTTCTCTTTAATCTAGCTGCCTGCCTTGTTGAAAACTTCTCTGGCACACAAAAGAAAGCCTACAAAATGTAGTCCAGTCTTATCCAAACTTCAGAAGTACTCAGTGAGCCTGATTAAATCTGTCCCAGGATTTTCTCTCTCCCTGACAAATATTTAGGAAAATCTCTTCTGAGTTCAGGGGTACTTGGTTAGAACCAAAGATGTGAATGAAAAGGCATTTCACTTCAGAACCTTGAATGAGTAGAAATTAGAGACATCTCTTCACGCAAAGGCCTGTTGGTTTTATTATACATGGCCACATACTTCACCAAGACCAGTAAAGCCATTTTTAAATAACTACACGTCAAAGGATAGAATATAGGAAGAAAGTTTTGACCAACCTGGTTGACTGTGGCATCTTCTAACTCAAACACTAAAAAATTCTTCTAAAAGGGAAACTTGAGGGCTAGGAGACTTTGAAACACAACTGTTGTAGGGTAGGATCTACAATCAAAGGCCACTCAAAATGCATTCTCCAGATTAAAGTAATTCTGATAATTGTCCTTTAACATCCTGGATTTTGGTCTTCTTCCCCAATGACGGCTATTATTGAAATAGACGATTATTAGCCTTTTGGATTGGGAAGCTGAGCTGTAAGATTCTGCCCCCTGTTTCAATCACCTACTACTCTATTGCGCACTTCTTAATTTATTGGCTTAGAATATACTTGCTTAAAGTCAGAGATGAGACGAGATAACCTTTCAACTCTCTTCCAACACAGATTCTACTCCTTTTGTGGGTCTGTAATTAAAAAAAAAAAAAAAAAAAATGTTTTTAAACCAATAATATTTAAAAAAAAAAAAAAACTACATAAGAACATGAATTATTCCAGGATCAGAAAAGTTAATAAACAATGAACAAAATTTACTGAGCATTGTTAACCTTCTGAAGAGGAAGATAAATTTATTTCCCCCCCCTCAAGACAAAAAGAATTTTAAAAACCTAATTAGTATCATGTTCTAAGATATACCTTTTATTTGAAAGCCTTGGTTTTATTTTTAATTGGCTTAATAAATGGCAATGAACACTTTTTGTTAGTTAATTCCCCAGGCTGTAGAATCATTGTAGGAAATTAGCTCCATTTCAGTCTTTGATCCTTGAAGCTCAGGATCTGCAATTTTGCTAGACTGGTGTCGTTTGTAACAACTTCTCTTCTACAGAAGAAAACACCCTAATGTCCCTTAAAACCCCTTCAAATATGTGAACATGCACAGTGTCAGGGGAAGACGGCCCCATTCACATTAAGCAAAAAATAAAGTTAAGCATTACCATAAAAGGAGGGATTTACATTAAACTTTCCCTAGCAAAACAGAAGAAAAGAAAATTAAAGATTACATTGTGTTTTCTAGGGAAATTTGGAGTCTCCTTTTGTACCTAATAATCTTCAATTATGAAAGCACTTAAGTCTCCTCTTGGCTTTTTAGCTAAATATATATCTCAAGTTGTCTAAGCTACCTCATTAAAGTAAAATAATATTATAATATGAATTTATTGTTCTTTGGAATAAAAGAATTTTTCCAATCCCAGCCTATGACTTATTGCAAGCTATGCAATAATGGGATGTTCCCTTAGAGTTTGTTTTATTACCTCTTGGCTTGAGGTTACCATTTTCCTGCCCCTTACTTATTTTTTCTGATGCCACTAAAAGGTAAACTTACTCATGCATGATAAAATCACATTAAAATGAGTTTTTTTTTTTTCTTAAACTCTATCCTTAATTCTTTTATTTGGTGGAGTTTCTTTGTTTTGCTTAAAACAAGTAAACCACTGTCGGACTTTTATTTCCCATGAGAAGATTTTTTCAGATACATGTTTATGCTCTAATAGAATCTGACCTAGTAGTTTTTTCTGAGTGTGCTAACTATAATTTGAGAATTGCCTCCTGTCCACATGCAGCTATAATGGTTTGCTAAGCATTTGCTCTACATTACGGATTTATGATCTGCTTTGGTTCCTCTGTGGCCCCTAGTTTTCAGCCATATTTCTATATAATCATTCTCTCCTCCCTACATAGGTCCAAAGTTCCATTTTCCCCAAATTCTTCTCAAAGCTCAAAAAGTATATCAAATTTCCACTTCAGCATAGTGGGACTATCTCATACAATCTTTAACTTGCAATCTCATATACAATGATATTTTAATTGTGTGTCTTATTTGCAAGATATCTGATCATGTAGTATTAACCAAGTTCCTATATTTACTTTGGAGCAATATTTCTTTCCTGGGGCTCATTTGGCTAGTTTCACATTCTGGTGTAATAATATATCATACACAAACTTAGGGAAGAAATTAGAAAAACAGTCTATTCATAAGAAGTTAAATACTAGGCCTACTGGATTTGAAGCCTTTCTCCCTGGTTGAGATCATTTTAATTATCTTTTTAAAAGATTAATCTATAAATTATATCCTAAGGGAAAACGTCATAGTGAGAATAGTGAGAACCAAATCCCTTTGCACTCTGTATTTGTGTAGCAGGGCATCTTAGTACCTTGTGAAAACAATTCTGTTCTTCAAGATGGCAGGGCTCTGGAGCAGAATTCCCTGCCTCTCGATGATTGGGTCCCACTCTGTGTTGAGACCATAGCCACTCTCCCTCCTGTAACTTCAGGGACCTAATTAGGACTGGGCAGAATATCCCTGGTTTTAATTCATCGATGCATTCCTGTTCTTGCCAGATCTCAAGAGGATAACCTTTACCACAGTCCATATAGAAAACATTCCTCTTGAAAAATCTTGGCTGGGAAGCTGATATGTATCTCGGAGTTTACAAAAACAGACTCCCCATCCCTGAAACTCTGGCTCTTATAAAGGAACTTCTGTTGAGGTAAGTCACTGATTAGTTGACATTGCATTTATTTTAAGTTGTCTAAAAATGGCTTCCTAGAGCTTTGGGCCACAAAAGCTTCCTATCTCCTTTTTCTTCCCCTTGAAATTGATGCTCTTCTGGACCTTTATCCCTGATCTTCTTACTTTGTCCCAGTGTTTGTTCAATGCCAAAGCAACAGTAGCAGAAAATGCAGTACTAAGGGGTAACGGAGGCTTACATTTCATGCTAGCTGTTTCTTCCCCCTTCCCCCAACATCACTGTCCCTGAGCCCCATTACATCAGTTACTATTGCTGCAGAACAAATCACTCCCAAAATTTAGATGATAAAAAAAAAAAAAATCATTTCTTTATTGTAACACATTTTGTAAATCAGAAATGAAGATTGCTTTTTCGCTCAGTGATAGGGAAAAATCTCTATATCTGGCTGAGGACTGGAACCTTCTCAAGGCATCTTCACTCACATGTCTCCTGGTCGATGCTGCTGTCAGCTGGGACCTCAACCAGAGCCCTTACATGTGCCCTTTCCACAGAAGAGCCAGCTCAGAGTTCCAATTTTGAGTATCCCAGTGAAGAAGGTGAAAACTATATCGCCTTTTCCAACTGAGCTGTGAAGGTCAACATCCTATTTACTACAAGCAAGTAACAAGCCCAGTCCAATTTAAGGAGAGCAAACATAAACCCTACCTCTCAACAGTAGTGTCAAGAAATCTGTAGTTGTTATTTTAGCTATCACATTTACCAACCTTGTCAGTTGAAGGCAACATTTTTAGTGATTTCAAACTTATCACTTCATAAATTTTCTTCCAACACACATATACCCACATACATCCTAGAATGTTCTTTACCCCAGAATACTCACTTCAAGTCTTAGTTTCCTCTTAAATACCTGAAGTTTTCTTTTTTGTCCATGCAAAGTAACAAAAAAAAAAAAAAAAAAAAGATTTAAAAATTTTTAACCTCTAGGAAAAAAACAGTCTGGATCCAAAGTCAGGAAAATAAGAACTGATGGCATTAATCCCAATCTGGGTCTGAAGGCAGAAGGTTATGTTAGTCAACTTTCATTTACTATTAAAAAATATCTGAGATAAATCAACTTAAAAATTGGAAAGGTTTATCTTAATTCACAGTTTCAGAGGCTTTATTCCATGATTGGGCAGACCCATTGCTTTGGGGCTGAGGGCCTTCCTTAAGTTAGATAAGACATTTTCTTTCACTACTTTATCTCAGAGACTGTCTAGCTGCTGTTCTTTTTTGCTATTAATAAGAAAGTGAGGAAAATATGAATAAAATTTCCAAATACATATTCATATTCAACTCATTTGGCAGGTGCCTTTGTCAAAGGTTTAGTTTCATTTCACCTGGTTACAGCTGAAAACTACCAAGAGATGGCATGGTTTAGAAAACATAATGAACAATATGTAATTACGCACTATTTTCCCCCAATTCTATAGTGACATAACTGGCAGAAGACTTTTTAAGAATCAAATCTACAGTGAGAGTTAAAATAAATGGAAACTTTTATATTTTAAAAGATTTCCCATTACAGTTTAATACACATTAAATACCAAATAGACATTTCTGCCTTTTAGATTCCTCATTAATAGTATTATAGTCATCATCGTAGTTTAAGTGTGGTTATACTGACTATTAATATGTATAAAATGATAAGTAATTTTTTCATTCTCATTCAATTCAGGAACATGATGGTCAGGTTTTGAACTCAACCTATATTTATAACCTGTATGAGCATACAGGAAAAATGTCTAATTGTCAGTGTATCCATAGAGCTCATTATATATCATATAAACATAAAAAATTAATACATATACAGAGGGAAGGAGATTTTTAATAACATAGCTATATATAATATTTGGTAAATATGCATTTATTTGTATTATTGGGGGAATGGATAAGATTCTAAAGATTCGACTAAAAATGTTCACAATTTACAGACAAAGCAGCTAAAGATTTCAGAAGTCAAACAACTTGTGTTTCTCTTCATCTGCTGCCCTTCCTACCACTCCACAATATATCTTTGCACCTGCAGATTTAAATTTAAAAAGATGATATAAAATTTACATTTGCTTAAATCATGGTGTATACAGAATACACAGTAAACAATATTCTCTCTGCAGTGAGTAACTTGGATTTCACCCCATATCATTTCAAACTTCCCCAAATAGAAAAGTCAATGTCAAGGTTAAAAATATCCCATTATCAAATTTCCTTTCAGAATTGAGGGAATGCAGGATATTCTCCTTTTGGAGAATTCCCAGAGGTGATTAAGGTTTATTCAGGCATACAGAAAATGGGGGCTATACCCCGGAGCCTTCTTGGCCTTCCCTAAGCTTCATTAAGATTTTGCTGCCCCATCAGCCAAGTACCAGGGAATCCGGCCTGAAGGACGAGCCTCATAGATTCAATATCAGTCGGGAAAGTACGAGTGTGAAATGGAAGCCGAGTTCACTTAGTTCCCTTTACAAAAGTGTCAGCTCCACTCAAAAACCAACTGTCTTCCCTGCCAGCCAGAGAGAAGAAAGCGCTTTGTCTCGTTCACTTCATCACATAAAACCATTTGATGGGCTTGACAGCTGCTGCTTGCTAATTACGGGGCAAACTTCTCAGCACGAGGTTTGTTGCATCAACAGGTCTCTGAACAATCCAGCAATTGTTTGGGGGAAGCTTGGGCATTCGGGGTTGAGCACTTTCACGTCAATTAGCCCCACTGGTTGTCATGACTTGGAGCTGCTCTAGTGGAATGAAGGGAACAAAAAACGAGGAGGGGCGCAGAGGCTTGCGTGCAGCTGATTGGCTTGAAGAACCTTCTGGTTGCATCTGTTTCCGGCTGTTGGGTGTCCCATACCTCCCCAGCCCCAGGGACACACGGAATCTCTCTCATTTGAGACAGTCTAGCATTTAGATAGAAAGGGTTCATTTCCGACATAAATGTAATGTGTTTTCAATAGAGCGCATATGTTTGGGAATTTGTCCTTTCCAAAACAATAACCAAAAGTCCTGAAAACTAATTCCGCCTGGTGCACTGGGTAAGCCCAACTCAGGAGGCTGAGGCAAGTGAATCACAAGTTTGAGGCCAGTCTCAGCAACTTAGCAAGACCCTGTCTCAAAAGTAAAAATAAAAATAAAAATAAAAAAGGGCTGTGGATGTCACTTAGTGATAGAGCATCTGCCTAACATGCATGGGAGACAATCCCAGTATCACCAAAAAAAAAAAAAAAAACACACTAATTCTCCTCTCTTATTCTCAGATTTTTTTCCCTCCAAGGCAGAGATGTAAAAAGGGTAGAGAACAAGAGAAAGAGAGAAAGAATACACTTTTTGGTGCTTGGAAGGGGTGAAAAGCACATGGAGAACTGAGGTAAGAAAAGTACATTGGAGAGTGCCACTGGTCTACGGTAATCCATTTCCCATTTCTTTTTGAACCCAAGTCCAGACCACATTTCCCAGTGCTCCTTGCAGCTAGGTGTAGTGTCCAGTCCAGCCCAGTGTGAGCAGAGCTTTCAGTTACCTTCAGGGCCCAGGCCTTCAGGGAGTGGGCATCCTCCTCCAAGCCTTCTTCCCATCTCATGAGTGGAAATTTGGACATGCCTATAATCAGTTTCAACTGGGCAGACAACAAATGTTCCAGAAAGGAGGGTGATGAAGAAGAACAGAAAAATGACTTGGAAGGATCCTACATCTTTCAATAACTGTGGAACAGAGCAGCCTGCATCTGGAACCTTGGACTGTTCCAAGACAGAAACTTCTTTGTCTTTTAAGCCACTATACTGTTGGGTCTCTTTGTTACAGCAGCCTAACCTTTTGCCCTACCTAATACAGAGGTGATTCTCAAATCAAAATTGGAAAAGATTCTGTAGGTCCTACCTTTTTTTTTTTTTTTAACCAGTTCTTAATACATCACATATCTTTTTTGAAAAAGCCAAACCTTTGCCAAGACAAGGGGCAACGATTCCCTGAGCCTTCAAAATTTAGCTTCAGGAAAGCAGCTCACCCTGAGCTGCCATTATGACCTTCAGCATTCCTGAGGGAGACTTCACCACTTTCATCTTAAGATTGCAGCCAAGGGTTCTCAGGCTTGTGGTGCTCCCTTCTGAGCAGAGGAAATACAGGCCATGGTCCAGGGAGTCTGTATTGTGTACCAAAGGCAAGTAAGGAAGTGTGAATGCAGAAGTCCATGAAAATACATAGCAATTGATAGAATACTGATATCTGTTAAGACTCATATATGAGAAAAAAGTAATCACTTCCCAAGTAGAATTCTTTATGGTCAATTATTCACAAAATGAGGTATATCCTACTACCCAGAAAAAATAAGTTTAAATCGTTCCCTGTTGTATTTCTTATCTTTGATTAAAAATAGTGATAGAGCTAGGTGAGTGGCACATAATTGTAATCCCAGTGACTCAGGAGCCTGAGGCAGGAGGATTGCAAGTTAGAGCCCAGCCTCAGCAACATAGTGAGGGCCTAAGCAACTTAGCAAGACCCCGTCTTAAAATAAAAAATAAAAAGTGCTGGAGATGTGGCTGAGGGGTTGATTGATCCTGGGTTAAATCCCCATTATCCAAAAAAATAAAAGGAAAAAAAAGTGATAGAGATCAAAGAACTTGATATTTGGTTTGTGAGCAGATTAAGATAAAAAGATTATTATGTGTTATTAATTAATATTTAAGTTTCAACAGAACTTTCTGCAATGATAAATCTCTATGCTGTCTAATATGGTAACCACTGGCTAATAAGGTCTGAAATATGGTTGGTGCAAATGAAGAAATGAATTTTTAATTATATTTAATTTTAAGACATTGATATTTGACTAGTCATCTGTGCACTGTATTAGCACAACTTTGGACAAAGGGGATTTTTTTTTATTTTTTTATTTTTTTTACTGTAAAGGACCAGATAATAAATGTTTTGGGTTTTCTGAGCCATGCCGTCTCTGCCAAACTGCTCGATCCTACTAGTGGAGCAGTAGCAATAGACAACTTTACAAACACAAATGAGCATGCCTATGTCCTAGTAAAACCTTATTTACAAAGACGGGGGCTGCTTTAGACTCTTTGACAGATTTGTAAATACCATCCATGATGTTTTCAGCTACAAAGGCTGAGAACTAGATTCACAACAAAGTATTGGTAACAAAATATTTCAGCATCTGAATTTTTTCCCCTTCCTCTGATTAGGACTCACAAAAAGAGGAATTTAAGTGGAAGATTGAATCTCAAATGTCAGCATTCAGACCCCTTCCAAGTTGATAGGAAAAGCTTTGGGGTCAGAATTGCTTTCCTTCCTCATACCCTCACAAAGCACACTCTAGAACCAGACAGCCCCTTCATCACATGGCCTAGCTTTCAGCCCCAGCATTGCCTTGACCTTCAGAGGGTAGCGGCTCCTATCAGATCTTTAATCTCATACAACCTAAAAATGGATGAGGAAATGCCCTGGCCAGTTTGTCTTACAAAACCAAATATCTCCTTTCCAAGCTCATTGCCACCTTTATTTTGTGCCAAGATTTGAAGATTAAAAGGGTAAACAAATTAAAAGGTCTTTTTACCACACAATAAAGACAAATCAATACACTCAATTTCCCAGAGTCTCAAAGAAGCCGTGTTTCATTTTAAAATTTTACCTCAAAAGCCATAACTGGTGAGATATAGGATACACTATATCTTTCACATTAAGGCTCAGTGGGGAAGAGAACTGCAAAAAGAGAGTTCCAGGGCCAAAGAGCCACAGCAATTGAAGAATCTGGAACAGTCTCAAAAGGAAATGGTTTGCACAATCAGATTTTTGGGTTAATAGTGATTAAAGAAACATTTCATTTTAACTCACATTTGCACGTTAAAACATTGCTATAACTTTAAAGAAAGCTCTTCTTCTCCTTCCCAAGAGTGGTGGCAATAATTGTAGCCTGGAGAATAAATGCTGATCATTTAAGAATACAGAATTTTCAGGATATCCTCAAAGTATACAGTAATAGTTTTCCTATGTGGTCATTTTGGAGGGAAATGGGTCTTTCTATGCAGCTATGATATTATCAGCATTAAACACAAAGTGTACTCGACACCCAGTACAGATTTTAAAATAAAGTTAATGGTGGCAACTCTATATGTTTTTGCCTTTTCTCTGGCAGGTTGTGTTGTCTCCTAAATATTGTGTCTCAGTATATCTTGCCTTTCCAATATTTTACACTAGCAGTCGCAAAAGTCTCTGCTAGCACGCACATCTCAAGCTCCACACAACTTTAATCAGCAAGGCAATTGCAGGTTCTTTGTAATGCATTGATAATTAGTGGGCCTGTCCTCTTAGTATGGCCTGCTCCACAGTGTGGAGCAAGTCAGGTTGCACTAGGAGCCAATGATGTAACTCTTGGGGGTGAGTCAACCTAGGAGGAGGAAAGGAAAAGGAAGGGATAGGAAAAAGAGAGTCCTGAAGACACCACACTCTTCTAACATTTTTGGCAAAGAAAAAGGAAGAAGAACACAAAGAAAGAAAAGGAAAAACACAGGGGAAGAACTCAGGGCCAAAGAAACCTGAATTGCTTTTTTGCCCCTTCAAAACCTGCACCACAAACCTGCCTTAGGAGGCATTTGAGAATGTAGTCACCAATTAGGTCACCTATCAGAGGAATTTGTCTGGAATATTCCATTAAGATTTTGGATACACAATTAAAATCAAGCCACTTCTGTTTTATGCAGGCCAGGGTCCACTTGAGCTCTCTCAGGCTCTGGGAATCTCTTCTGTCCTGATTATTACATCTGCAAAGGCCTTTCTTCATCAAAGCCACACACATTCAACTACATTCATTAAGAGGGGCAACAAAACATCTCCTTCAACCCCCTGCTAAGGGAAATACATTCCCCACCTTATGCCTGAGAAGGGCCAATTGTGCAGGAGCCCTGTTTGGGGAGATAGCTAAGATTGCGGTTGACTATTGGGCCATAGACATTTTTGGGCATTTCCGCCTTCCGTAGTCTCACGGGACTTGGTCTGGGATCTCGCGGGACTTGGTCGAGGATCTCGAGAGATTTGAACGGTGACTCAGCAGATCGAGCGAGCACCATTGCTGCTCGGGCGCATGGTAAGAGACCAGAGAGAGAAAAGACAGGGTTATCGCTATTGTATAGATATATTGTAGTTTCTTGTAAGATTAAAGAATATTTTCGTCTCCATCCTGTCTCTGGACTCCTTCCCGCGGCGCTGCCGTTCCAGGCTGCAATCCCTTTCCGGCGACTACAGTTGGTGGCCCGTACGGGGAATTCAGCACGGCAGGTAAGAACTGAGAAACCTCGCAGGAGTCTCTAGTCAGAGCGGTTAAAATGGGTTCGAAAATATCTAAGACCCAAGTGTACGAGGCTCTTGATGAATTCTTTGATATAGATGAGTCTGTCGTTAGTGAGGAGGATTTAGAAAACAGTGAAGGCGATCATGAAAGCGTAGATTCCGCTGAGTCAACTAAGACCAGTAAGGAGAGTATTAGAAGCGTCCCCAAAATGACAAAGATCCGAGCTGCTAAAGCTATTCAAGATTTATTAGAGATACTTCAAGGATACATGGTCTCAATTGAACCTGGGACTCAGGATGTTACTGAGTCAGTTAGGACCAATGAGAGTAGTAGTAGTGAGGAGGAATTAACTAAAGGTGATTTTGAGAAAATGAACAAAAGGAAATTAAGGAAGACCAAGATAAGGGATCATCAAGTGGAGGAACTTGTGTCCTCTACTCCCCCATGGGTGAAATCGATTACAGAAAATATAAAGGGTATCACTAGGCGTTTGCATACCCTAGAAACAGAAATAAAAAGTCTTTCTGAGCGCTTATGTGCTCTCGAGGGTAACTCACAGATACGTTGGGAACTGCCAGTATTTGAATATGAAAATGGACGGAGGGACCACCAGCCAGTAGATTTCAAAACAATAAAAAATCTCAAAGAGGCAGTAATGACTTATGGACCCCAAGCTCCTTTCACGTTGAGTATACTGGAGTCCCTTAACACCTTTAGCTTCACCCCCGCAGACTGGAAACGTCTATGTAAAGCAACATTAAGTGGGGGACAATACTTGGTTTGGCGATCGCAATTTCAAGAACTTTGTATAGAAACAGCTAAAAGAAATGCAGATGCGGGGTTTGGAGACCATAATATAGAAATGCTCACAGGAGAAGGGCAATTTGCAGACGTACAGGATCAAAAATATTATACCCCAGGAGTATATGCTCAGATAAACGCAGCTGCCTTAAAGGCATGGAAAACTGTACAAGGACCTGGGGATCTACAAGGTAGCTTGTCCAAAGTAACTCAAGGACCTAATGAACCATATGCTGAATTTGCTGATCGACTTTTGAGAACTGCAGGTAGAGTTTTTGGGGACATTGATCAATTTATGCCATTAGTTGTCCAATTAGCGTACGAAAATGCTAATAAGTATTGCCAGGAAGCCATCAGGCCATGGAAAAATAAAAAGAATCTTTCCATATATATACAATTATGTAAAGTTATAAATGATGCCTTTGTCACAGGGAATATGATTGCAGCAGCTATGAGAGATGCTGCCCCTCAAAATTTTACAAGAGCTCAACATAGACATTATAATCAATCAGGATATTCTAGGCAAAATTATCATAATCAATCAGGCTATTCTAGGCAAAATCCTAAAAGAGAAATAAGACCAAATTCATACTGTGCTCCAAGTTGCTGCCCCAGGTGTAAGAAAGGAAATCATTGGGCCAATAAATGCTATTCAAAATTTGACATCCATGGAAATCCTTTGTTCAGGAATTCAAAAAACGGGGCAAGGGGCCCAATGCCCCGGGGCCCACAAATGTACGAGGCATTGGAGGAGGAGTATCCTCAAGCATCCACTCAGATGCTTCCCCGACACAATCCCTATTACCCATCCACTCCCTCGCCAGAGGAACAGGAGGAAATGCAGGATTAGACCTCTGTTCCACCGCCCAAATAGTGTTAACACCTGAAATGGGGGTTCAACTGATTCCCACAGGAGTCAGGGGACCTCTTCCCTCAGGGACTGTAGGACTTATTATCGGGCGAAGTCCTGAGAGCTTATTAGGTTTGCAAGTGACCCCAGGCATAATAAACTCAGACTATAAAGGGGAAATAAAAATAATGCTTAGCTCACCCCAAAGTATAAGTTCTATTAATCAGGGAGATAGAATTGCTCAGTTGCTCCTCCTTCCAAATTTACATAAGTCATTTAAAATGAATATGCCTCTAAATAGGAACAATAGAGGATTTTGTTCCACTGATTCGAAACCCATGGTTTGCTGGGTTCGGGACTGTACAAGGAGGCCTATGTGTAAAATAAGAATCCAAGGAATAGAAATGGAGGGTCTTATAGATACTGGAGCTGATTCTTCCATCATTAACTTACGTCAATGGCCCAAACACTGGCCTCTGCAAAAAGCTTCAACCAGTTTAAGAGGCTTGGGATATAATAACCTCCCAGAAAAAAGTGCGGTAATTTTAAAATGGGAGGATGATGAAGGACATAAAGGCACGTTTCAGCCTTATGTTTTACCTAATCTACCGGTTACTTTATGGGGAAGAGATATTTTACAACAAATGGGAGTACACCTTGCAACCAAACCTGCAGGTGTTAAATGTAAAAATCTACAGAGTAATCTTAACCCTATAAGAAATCATCAAAAAGTACAGGGTAAGCTTAACCCTAAAAGAAATCATTATCATATAGGAAAAAGACATTTTTCTTCGGGGCCACTGAGAAAATAATTTTGAAAATACCATGGCTTTCTGATAAGCCAGTGTGGGTCCCTCAGTGGCCCCTATCTAAAGAGAAATTACAAGCGGCCCACCTACTAGTTCAGGAACAATTAGAAGCAGGACATATAGAACCTTCCACCTCTCCCTAGAATTCCCCCATATTTGTGATCAAGAAAAAATCAGGAAAATGGCGATTATTACATGATCTTAGACAAATTAATAAAACCATGCAAGTCATGGGCCCTACTCAACCTGGACTTCCGAATCCTATAGCTATTCCAAAAAATTTCCATGTTATTAGTCTTGATATAAAGGATTGCTTCTTTTCTATTCCCCTACATCCTCTGGATGCCCCCAGGTTTGCCTTTTCAGTTCCTTCTATTAACAATAATGGCCCTGATCAGAGATATCAATGGAAGGTTTTGCCACAGGGAATGGCTAATAGCCCCACCATATGCCAAATATATGTGGACAAGGCCATCCAACCCATTAAAAATAAATATCCAAACCTCATGTGTCTACATTACATGGGTGATATTTTATTGGCCCACCCTAATCAAAAAATCTTATTTAATATATTCAGTGACTTGGTAGAAAATTTTAAAAAATACGGATTATATATAGCAGAAGAAAAAGTTCAAACCAGATCTCCCATATTATATTTAGGATTTAAAATCATGGATACTTTTGTTAGACCCCAAAAAATTTTAATAAATAAAGAACATTTAACCACCCTCAATGATTTCCAAAAACTACTGGGAGACATTAATTGGCTTCGCCCTACACTAAACCTCACTACTGGCCAATTAAAACCTTTATTTGATATCCTTCGAGGGGACCCTGATCCATCCTCACCGCGAACATTGACTCCTGATGCTAGGAAAGCTTTAAAGGTAGTAGAAAAAGCCATCGAAGGAGCTCATTGTGACAGATTTGATTTAACTCAACCGCTGATATTGATTATTATTTCTTCACAATATACACCCACAGGAGTATTTTGGCAACAAGGGCCTTTATTATGGATACATTTACCTGTCTCTCCTAAAAGCATAATTGAGTCTTATACCTCTATGGTGGCTAAACTTATTCTTCAAGGACTTAAAACTTCTACTAAAATATTTGGCATACACCCTGCTACTATTATTACTCCCTATTCATCGTCACAGATTGAATATTTATGCTTCAACGATAATGACTGGGCTATAGCTAGATGCTCTACCTCTGCAAATTTTGATAATTACCTTCCTAAGTCTCCTATATTGTCTTTTTGTATTAATCATCCTATTATATTTCCACAGGTAATAAAAAATCAACCTATTCCTAAGGCATTTAATGTATTTACAGATGGGTCCTCAAATGGTACTGCTGCAGTAGTCACTACAAAAGAAAATATGACTTACATAACTGCACACAAATCAGCTCAACTAGTGGAATTGGAAGCTGTGGTAAGAGCTCTGGAAAATTTTAGAGACCAGCCCATAAACATTTTTTCAGATAGCCACTATATTGTACAAGCCGTCCCAAAATTAGAGTTAGCAGGACCAATAGCACCTCATACTCCAGCTTTTAAATTGTTTTATCAAATACAAAAACTTTTGTGGGCAAGAAAAGAACCTCTATTCATAGGCCATATTAGAGCACATACTAATTTGCCTGGCCCCCTCCATGAAAGTAATCAAAAGGCTGATGAACTTACAAAAACAATATTTATACTTTCAGCGCTACAACAAGCTACTTTATTTCATTCCCAGTTTCACGTCAACAGCACCACCTTGCAACGTAGGTTTAAAATCACAAAGGAGCAAGCCAGAACAATTGTAAAAGATTGTAAATCTTGTATGACACATTTGCCCAATCCTCATTTTGGTGTTAACCCTAGAGGATTAATGCCCAATCATTTGTGGCAGATGGATGTTACTCATGAGCCAAGTTTTGGAAAATTGCGATTTATTCATGTAACCATAGATACATGCTCAGGCATGATTTTTGCTTCCTTACATTCCGGAGAAAAAGTTAAAGATGTCACATCTCATTGTTTACAAGCTTTTGCTGCATTGGGCATCCCCAAAATGCTTAAAACAGATAATGGCCCCGCATATACATCCTCATCTTTCAAAGAGTTTTGCGCAAAATTCAACATATCCCATAAAACAGGCATCCCATACAATCCTCGGGGTCAGGGCATTATTGAAAGAGCAAACCGCACACTAAAAGTTATGTTGTTAAAACAGAAAGAAGGAAACTGGAAAAATCCTAAGGACAGATTGGCAGTTGCCCTGTTTACCTTAAATTTTTTAACTTTAGACTCTGATGGTTATTCTGCTGGAGACAGACATTGGGACCCACATCAACAACATAAACCTTTGGTTTACTGGAAGGATGTTCTTTCAGGTACATGGAAAGGTCCAGATCCAGTGTTAATTTGGGGGAGAGGATCTGTTTGTGTTTTTCCAAAGCATGAATCCTCTCCAATATGGATACCATCTAGATTAATAAAGCAAGTACCAAATCAAAAGGATCAAGATGAAGTTGTTGAAGAATCAAGATTAATAAAAAAGGTACAAAATCAAGAGGACCATGATGAAGATATGGAATGATTCCCTTAAAAGAGTCCTTCAAAATACGTCACAACTTAAGTGTCATTCCTCCCGGCTGGGACGAAGAGATCCCTCTTTAGTGTGCACACAATTGTATTTTTTTTTTCTTTTTATATATGTGTTTATGTCTGTGTATTTGTCTAAATTTCATGTTAATGTGACGTCACAAATATATGTTTGTATGTGCGTCTGTCTGTCCAGTCTAACATCAAAAATAACAAAGCGCTTGTGAATATAATATATATATATATGGATCCAAATAACTCTAATTCATTTAAGTTTAAGAGTATTCTAATTGGGTAAATAATTTAATAAGTGAAGGTACCTTCAATTTTGTTTTATAGGTGTCCCAGGGATTTCTCTTAAGCGAAAAATATGACTAGGGCTGTATAACCTGATATTTTGGTGTTTCGACATAAGGTTGCTTATTTGTTATTAACTTCATTTGTTTAATAAATGATTAATTTCAATCATTTCAACAGGTAAAGGACTGCTGTGTATGCAGAAACTCGAGAGTTCCAGCTAACAAATTATTTCTCCAAAGTGCTTTTAGTTTTTCTTTAATCTATCTTTAATACAGTAAATACCCTCAGTCTTTCTTTGTTTTGTTCTAAATATGATGTTTTGCCAGCTTATGTTTGTGGGAGCTCAGGCTGCAATGTGTGTGAGCAGAAATCAACTTTAATTTTCTAATCTAATAATTCTATTTTTTAGTTTGACAACTCGCCTCTTGACTCAGTGCTGGAATAGCACTGCCTTTCCTTTAATAATTGATGCTTGAGTCTCTAGGGAGCGGGCCCTGAAGATTTGCCGGTGGCATTGTCTAGACATAAAAAAAGACGGCTGCTGCTACAGATGCAGGGATCGCGGTCGCTGCAAGCATCCCTGCTGCTCAAATGTCAAACAACCTCACCAGCAGTGTGGCCTCTGCTCTGCATGCATGGGGCCTCCTAGATCTACGTGTTATAACAAGTGGACATTTTGATCTTTCATTGTTTGGGACTTCATGGGACAGTACCTTGGGGGTATTTGTTTAGACAACTCAGTGTGTTACTTGATAGAACTTAGGCAGCTGATTTGTTTAAAGAATTTGATATGCTATGCAATTTGGCTCGTCACCAAAAGGCTTGTTGCCTTAAAGCCGCAGCATCTCCCCACAATTGGACGGCTGTTAGTCATCTTACACAGTCGATCCTAAAGGGCTCCATTGGATGGCTGGTTAGCCAATGACGGGTAAGATCCCCAGAGGGGGACAACCTAAGACAGGCACAGTCGCACGGGATAGTCTCATGTGGCCGACATATCAACCTAAGACAGGAGTCAAGGGCACAGCCTTGATTATCCGATGACGGGTAAGAATGTTGGTTGCACATAGACGTCCTAGAGCATCCCCTCTTTTAAAACAAAAGGGGGAAATGCAGGAGCCCTGTTTGGGGAGATAGCTAAGATTGTGGTTGACTATTGGGCCATAGACATTTTTGGGCATTTCCGCCTTCCGTAGTCTCACGGGACTTGGTCTGGGATCTCGCGGGACTTGGTCGAGGATCTCGAGAGATTTGAACGGTGACTCAGCAGATCGAGCGAGCGCCATTGCTGCTCGGGCGCATGGTAAGAGACCAGAGAGAGAAAAGACAGGGTTATCGCTATTGTATAGATATATTGTAGTTTCTTGTAAGATTAAAGAATATTTTCGTCTCCATCCTGTCTCCGGACTCCTTCCCGCGGCGCTGCCGTTCCAGGCTGCAATCCCTTTCCGGCGACTACACAATTGGTACATCTTGAGACTTCTCATGGGTAGTCTTGGATACTTTCCCAAATGCAGAGGATATAAGCAATAAGAGAGTTCTCCAGAGATTTGGTCAGTCCTGCTCTTACAAGAGTGACTTATCACATTAAATGGGGAAAATTATAGTTCCTAACTCACAGAGTTGTTATAAGAGATTCCTGTTATAACAACTCTATGAGTTAGGAACTATAATTTATATAATATATATGCTATATGTTATATATATATATACACACACACACACACACACACACACATACACACACATGCATGCACGTGCACACTCACATTTTACATGGTCCATAACACAAATTAAATGGTCGATCAGTATCAGCTTTTATTTTTGCTGTTACTACTACTTCTAAGATAAGACTTAATTCTGCAGTGGGGAGGAGCGTGCACGATGATCATGCCCGCATTTTACTCACTAGAAATGAGAGAAGCTCCACTTTCCTGAGGCAGAGGCTACATGGAGAGCAGGCTTCCTCCGAATCAGAACTGGAGAATGGAAGAGGAAGGAAGGAGGCCAAGAGCACATGAAGACAGCAGAGCCCCAGTCAAATGGTGGGGCCAGTTGGATGTGTAGCTTGAACTTCCAAATGAATTTCTGAGACTCAGCTGAACCCTAACTTTTTTTTTTTATTATAAGACCAAATAAAATATCTAGAACATGGGAGCTCAGAAGAGGAAAGCCATGGCCCAAGAGGCATGGACTTCTGAAATCCAAAGCCTCCACCATCCTGGGTAAGAAATGCTCAGGTCATGAGAGAGGAAGGAATGGGAAATGGGGTACTTTTGGATTTTTCCTTCTTTTATTAATAGCTCTCTCTTCTTTTTTGAGGAATACCAGCATGCTTAGGTTGCACAAATCAATACCTTGAACTAATCCAGAAACTGTTATATAATAATCACTTATTTTAATATGTGATTAAAAAAACCACAGTCTTATTGGGCTTTCTTTGGCTATTAAAAGCCAAAGAATTCAGAAGGAATCCTTGATACAAGCTGAGCAACTTAAAATCAATTTAGAGATGTCATATAAAGTTTCATTATTTCTCAAACTATTACTCTAGGTGTTTATTTAAAAAACAAAAAAAGCTTGTGTGTGGCAGCCCTCTTCCTAACAGGTCAAAAACTGATTTCGGTAATGCTCCTAAACTTTAGATTCTTCAAAGTCTGCAGACATGTTCTTGAGACTACCAGGGGCCAAGGGCCTACTTGAGTCCAAGTGTTAAGTGGTAGGAAAGGTTTAAACTAAATACTTATTAACTAAATTGTTAACAGGGAACAAGATTCCATTTTAAGAGGCAGTACTTTTACTATTTGAGTATAAACAAGGAAATGCTGTAATACCTTTGTCATATTTGCTATCTGGGAAAATAATAAATGAATATGTGTTTACTGATAGAATTAAGTTCTTTAAGCAATGTCTGAGTAAGTACCATTTTCTAAAAATTCAGCATGTTCAGTTTGGGGAAGTATTTCTAATAGTCAAGAAATTGCTGTTTGTTTTGTATTTAGTATGTACTGATAATAAATTTTCAAAGAGCAGGATTGAGAATCATTCAACTAAACTCTTTCAGAAGAATTGAATGTACACAAACTGTTCATTAACAAGAGCAGAAATAACCCGTAAGGTAAAATTTGGATTTCAAATGTGTGATTTTTATGATATTCAGAGCCAAAGCACAGTAGGAATGAAAATTAGATTGTAATAGGGAGATAAGACTTGAAAGTCAAGTACTTGCCATGAACAGTTCATGGGCACACCCTTCAAGAACACATAAAATTAATACAGTAACAACAACTTGGAATCATGTTATTATCAGAATAGGATATCTCAGGAATATTTCACTCT
Organism: Tamias sibiricus; assembly: GCA_025594165.1. Classification (NCBI taxonomy): domain Eukaryota; kingdom Metazoa; phylum Chordata; class Mammalia; order Rodentia; family Sciuridae; genus Tamias; species Tamias sibiricus. The sequence continues at coordinate 70,784,888 of CM046669.1, forward strand.
GATGACTTTTTCCATAGAAGATTAGTTATTCTGCATATAAATAATTCCAGACATAATTTTTAAACAAAGCATGAAGTTTTGGTGGAAGATAGCTTGAGTTCCTTTCCATTCTTAATGTTTATCAAACACCCCTTTGTCCGGCAGTGTACCAAACACTGAAGGGATGTGGCCAGGATGTTTTGTATATTATTCACTCAAGGACTCTGGGTTGCATAATGGGAAACAGGACAGACGTAGATAGCTAGTGACACATAAATAGAGGAATGAGACATGCTGAGAAACCCCTACTACCTTGAGGAATGCCAAAATCATACCTCTTAAGAAACTTACAATCTTGCTTGAAAAAAAAATATGTGTGAGCTAACTATTTTCATGATAATAATATAACATCTCAACATGTTAGAGGCAGATGAAAAATAATAATAGAGTAACCCTTTAGTAGACAAATCCATAAATAAATGATGAAAGAAAGGAATGAACTAATATTTAAGTGATAGGTATAAAGTGAACACCAGGATGGTCCCTTGTTCTTTACCTCATGACTCATGAGGTACCAGTAATATCCTCCTTTACAGAGGTGGGAACAGAGGATTAGAGAGTTGGGGCAAGGTCACATAGCTAAGAAGATGGATTAGGAAGCAGCCCCAGGTTCCCTGGCCCATCCCTGTGGTCTTCCCTCAAACCATGGACAGCACACAACGTGCCAAGTTACAGCATGGATGAGCACGCCCATGTTCAAAGATGGTAACAGAGAAGTCTTCCTTAAAAAGCTGTAATCTGAACTAAGATCTAAAGAAAAACATAAATGGGACGAAGTGTTGAGAATAAAGCTAATAGTAGATAAGATGGCCTTGACCTCCAGTACATTCCTGTGTCATCCATAAAAGTAAACTCCGGGGCCGGGGCAAGGGGCTCAGTGGTAGTGCACTTGCCAGGCATGTGTGAGGCACTGGGTTCGATTCTCAGCACCACATATAAATTTAAAAAATTTAAAAAATAAAAAAAGGCCTATCAACAACTAAAATAAATAAATAATAAAATAAAATAAAAAAATTTAAAAAGTAAACTTTGAAGGATACTGAGCATGGTCTTAATTCTCCTCAGCATTTGTAGCATCTAGCACTGTATGTGGATTGCAGTATACTTAAGAAGTCTGGATTGTACTAACAAATACTGGGAAACATGGATATGATCAGGAGAAACCAAATGAATTAGCAGAGAAACAGAGAGCAGATTTGCTTCAACGAACAGCTGGGAAATTGGGAATATGAAAATGTGACAGATTTACCCAATAAAGGCATCTCTTCTCCTGCCCTCTTGTCCTACATAGTAAGTGGCACCTGACCAGGACCAGAAGTGTATTCCTTGTTTTAATGAGGCTATGCAAAGCAAAGGTCACACCACTGGCCCAAAGGTTGAAGATGATTTCTCCGTACTATGTCCTAAGAAAGCCAGTCGGAGGGAAGGCAGTGTCAGGGTCTCCTCCCCATCAGCAGAAGAAAGACCCCACTAATCACCAACGAACCTGTCAGTTTCAGAACTTTGGCTGGCAACCTTCTTAGAGAAAGAGGGACCACCAGAAAAGGATCAGTCAGCAGCTTATAGTCAGTCTTAGTTTTGGCAAATGCTGGATAGAGACACATTAGTGACCGTGGGACCGAAGGGTAGTTAAGAAAAATCTTAAAATTGAGAAGACCATCTGTTATATGCAGAGTAGTGTAAATCCTGGTATTAGAATAAAAATACAAATGGCTCCTTTGCAGAGCACACAACCAGGTAAAAGACACAAAGACGTGCTGCCCTACAACACTGTGGAAGTGTTCATGTGTGTTGTGTTCTGACACGCACACTGGGGGTTATTTTCTAGGAGTTGGGGAAAATTTTTCTTGAAAAGCAGCAACAGCTTGTGAGGGACTGAGAGACCATCTTCTTGTCACTGGTGGAGAGTAGACTCAAATAGACTCACATTGAGAGTGGAGATTTTCTTAAAACTCCAGAGATATTATAATAATAATAATAATAATAATAATAATAATAATAATAATATTTTAGAAACTGTCTTCTTGGATATACTCCAAAGTTATCTCCATGCTTCCACTAACAGAAAAGTCTGTCTTCATTTCTTTAATTCTGTACACAAAAAATTGACACCTGTCCAAAATAAAGAACTATTAAACCATACTGAGACTGTTACCATAATGGATGAGTTTATCTATCATCCTTGTTAACACTGATAATCCGACAACTTTTTTCCACTACTGGAATGAGTTTGGATTGACCAAATCTTTTAATTAGGAGGGGGAAATAAAAAAGAAAAAAGAAAAGCTTATATCTAGAACCAGGAGGCCTACTGGGAGAAGCAGGGTAAGTCACACAACTTCTCTGAGCCTCAGTTGACTTCTCCATGAAATGGGCTCATAAGGCAGAGCACATTGAAGAAGCATGTAGGCCAAGGTCAACTCCAGGAAGTTGTATGTGCTGTTTGTTTACTGAGAGCCCTGTCTAAATATCTCAGTGCCTGCTCAGATATGGGTGGGTACCATCAAGTCCACACACGGAGGACAGGGAGGTTGAATGACAACAATTCTAAGAGGTTAAGAGAGAAAACTGAGCTAGAGGAACTTGAGACCAGAACTGTATCTGTGAGGATCCTAAGGTTTCTTTAACTTTTACCTCTTGTATAATTGGATCTTTTTATTTCTAATATTTTCTGTTAATGTCTGCAGGGAAACAGACAAAAGTTTTTATAAAAATTCCATTCCCCTATGAAGTTCGGAGAGAATTTAAGTTCTCAGATCAAAAGACATGTGCTTTGCTCTTTCATCACTTAAAGAGAAGAAACTCAGAAAAGCAAATTCAGAAACACAAAGAGAAGGAAGGTTCATCCGGTCTCTGGTGATAGGAAGCAGAAGAGATGAAAATGTATGCAAATGAGAATGCAAAATTGTCTGAAAAATGGACATTCTACAACAGAATGAACTACAGTGAGCAAAAGTGTAAGGACCTTTATTGGAAAGAAAAAAAAAAAAAAAAAAAGGAAGATGGTAAGAAAATAAAAAAAGGTTACAAACATGGTTAAAAAGGAGCCCTGGGGGGCTGGGGTTGTGGCTCAGGCGGTAGAGCATTCGCCTAGCACGTGCGAGGCCGAGGTTCGATTCTCAGCACCACGTAAACATAAATGCATTATATTGTGTATAACTAAAGCAAATAAATAAATAGGGCTGTTGTAGCTTTTAAAAAAAGGAGCCCTAGGAGGGGTGTCACTTCCTTGAGAAATGTACTAAGCTAAGCTAAGAAGACAAGAAGAAAAGCTAAGCTCTAAGAAAGTAGAAGTAAAAGTAGTAAAAGCTTAACTCTGCCCCTCATACAGCTTACACCTTGAGAAATGTACTACATACCACATTACCCAGTGCCAGGGCAAGGCAGCAGGCAGGGCCCAAATTCATTCCAGTTTTGCTTGCCTAGCTGTGGCCATTGCCTGCACCAGCCCAAGAGGGCAGCTGCTTTCTAACAGTCCACCTGCATGGGGTGACGTCTAATTCACATGGTAATACCATAAATCAAGGTATGGCCTAGCACAGGCATCACATGAGAAATAGACAGGCATGCCCTCATCAACACTAAACCCAGGTCAGCATGAGAAGTTACTTACCTAAAAGCTAGCACCACCTCAGGCTGTGATTGCAGACACCAAACATCTAGAAGGATGGAGGTATATCCATTCTGTAACACCTAGGCCCTGAAGCATTCTGGGTGCTGCATTTTAAGAGGCATCTGCACCAAAGAAAAAATAATGATCAGAAAAGTTCTCAGAAAAGACAAGAAAGCAGAGCATCTGGAGAAAAAAAAAAAAAAAGTTGAAGCTATGAGGGACAAGAGAAGCTGGGAGCTGGGTGTGGGGGCACATGCTTATAAATTCTCAGCTACTCGAGGGGGGCTGAGATGGGAGGATCACAAGTTTGAGGGCAACCTTGTGAAATCCTCAGCAACTTAGAGAGACCTTGTCTCAAAATAGAAAATAAAGAGGACTGGATGTAGTTCCGTGGCAAAGCACCCCTGGGTTCAATCCTCAGTGCCAACAAAGAAAAAAGAGTGAAAAAGATAAAAAGCTGGAACGTAAGAGGCAGGCCCTCCCATGACTGCTGTCTTTAAATCTCTCCAGTGGCAGAGACTTGCTGTCTATGGTCTCAAAGTCTAGAGCCAAGAATCTTCAGGAAAAACAAATTTGGGCTCAACAGAGGAAATTATTTAACACAAAAAGATACCTGAAGATAGAATAGGAGGGAATTGAGTCTCCCTACATACAGGACCCTAAACAAACCATTCTTTTGTTTCCTTGCCTTGGCCCTTGCTGTTTCTCTCTGGACAGAGAAGGGTGCTCCCCTCCCTGTGCATCCTGCACATTTATCATTTCTGTGGCATCCTGTCACCTGCCATGTTCCCCCAACTGCTAATTTTTCATTTTTGTATACTATTAGTACATGCAGATGCATGTATAAAAACACTACTATACACAAATATCCTTATGCGAAGCTTCACCTCAATAATCAAACAACACATTCTGATATATGTAATAAGTCCCTCCTGTTGGAGATCATTAGGAAAGGAGGGAACTGGATGCTGGGAACTAAAAAAGTACAAAACAGATGAAGTCTTAATGGAGATGAGAAAGCAGAAAGCAGTAACACCAACTTCAGAAGTGTTCCAATGACCCTGGGAAGTTGGAGAAAGTGGAAATACTAAGACACCAGAGAAGGTGTGTATTTTGGGCATGCAGTTATGGTGGCTACTGGTGACAAAATTCACTTTTTCTCTATTTCAAACATCTGTATATATATATATATATATATACATATATATATATATATATATATATTTTTTTTTTGCCAAGAAACATACACCAGTGGAAAACAAAGAATTTTAAAATATTAATCACATGGGATAGAGCTCAGTGGTAGTGCATGCTTAGCATGTATGAGGTCTTGGGGTTCAATCCCCAGTACCTAGTAAACAAATAAATTAAATATTAATCACAAAAGTTATTGAATATTTTATAAAAGACCAAAGCCAAGAAAACATTTCCTTCAGTATTTCTGTCTTTTAAGCAAAACAAATAATGAACTGAAGATTTTTTAATGTACAAGCAAATATGAATGGAAAATATTAATAGAATAGCCATGGTTATAATTTATTAAATTTTACATTTTGCCTTTTTTTTTTCCTTTTTTCCCCCTTAAATTAAACATATTTAGTGGTGTAATTTTCCAGCAATTCAGAAAAACAAATAACAGTTACCAGTAGTTACAGGATCTAAGAAATGTTTTCCTGAACTAAATCTTTGCTTTAGTTATCTTTTTTTTTTCTTTTTTAAGAAATAAAAAATTTTAGCATCAGTTGAAGCATGCCCCACTTCATCACTCAATCTTCACCATCAAAGATGGACAGTAACTTGATTGGGTTTTCATATTTTACCGACATAAAACTGTAAGCAAAATGTAGTAACATTTATATATCTTTAAACATATGGACGTGGAAAATTACATTGACAGTTTCCTTAATGTAAACCATCCTACAACACTAAGATAAACACTTAAGTAGTCAAAAATGCATTTAAAAAGTATTTCTATAAATTCAGTTTATTAATTTCATAGACAATCCTTGCCATTTATGTTCACTGTTCATAATTGACAAAAAACTACAATATTGCCTTATTTTACCTTATTTGTTCATTTTGGGTTTTTTTTGGGGGGAGTAGTACTGAGGATTGAACTCAGGGGCACTTATCATCAAGGTTACACACATAAAATTATTTGGGGAGTTACCCTTTCTCTTCTTTGAAAAAGTTTATACAAAGTAGTGCTTATCTGTTCTTTGAAGATTTTATATACTTGGCTATGTCTGGCCCATTTTTTTGGAGGGAGGGAGAGTCTGGGGAAAGCTATAAATTGTTAACTCCATTTACTTTGGCTGATTATAGGTGTGTTCAAGCTTTTTGTTCATCAATTTTCGTAACTGATGTTTTTCTAGGAAATTGTCCATTTTCTCTGTTTCCAAATGCATTGTCAGAACTTGTCTGCAGGATTCTGTTAACAGGTTGTAAGATTTCCATCAGTGGTTAGTTTCTGTTTCTCTTCCACCCATCCCCCAATTCCACCCACACCCCCACTTCAGGCTTGGCCATTCTCAACAGAAATTGCTTTATCACTCTTTTTAAGGAACCAGCTTTCAGTTGAGTTGATGTTCTTTATTATTACTTTGTTTTCTAGCTCATTAATTGCTATGCTTATCTTTATGATTTCCTTCCTTCTGCTTTCTTTCTGCTAGCTCTGTGGTTGTTTTTCTATACTATGTTGAACACGGAGCTCATAAATTTTTTAGCCTTCCTCATTTTCTCAGATGAGACCATAAATGTTAACTTAAAGTAGCATTCAGGATGCACCCTACAAGTTTCATTCAGGTTTAGTTATTTCATAACATGTATTATCATCTCTGTTGATCTTATAGTTTTCGTTTTTATTACGGAGCATTTCAAACATGTTACAAAAGCAGGCAATACTTTACACTGAATCATCTGCAATGTTCCTGCCTCAACCTCACCTGCAAATGGGTTTTCTAGTATATGCTTTTGGGTAGTAAAGTTCCCTGAAATTTACCCAGGCAGAAGTCCACGTGTGTGTCTTATTTCTTCTCCTCGAAGACACAAACTGTATCTTATATAATCTTGGGTCATACAAAGTAAGGTCTCAAAAAAAAACTATGGCTGAGTGAATATTTTTAAAAAAAATTCCATGTGACCAGATTAAAAGCAGTCCATTTGCCAAAATGCAGCCTTAGCTTCATACCCAGTTAAAAATAATTTTAAAAATACAATTCGCAGTTTTTATGACTACAGTTTCCACATTTGAACTTCCACCAAAGTTCAGGGCAGTGGAACAAGCACCATTTCAAGAGCTATACATGAAGCAGCTGCCTGTGGAACCCCAGTGCCGCTTTTTCCTCTTGGCTTGCCACTGATCCTTGTCCTCCTGCTTCATTTCCAAAGGGTTCCGTGTTGTGCCCTCCCTGGGAAGAAGCCATCCAAGCCGCATCAGCCGCACTGCTGAGCCCAAGAAAAGCACCACCGAGCCTCCACAGGAAAAATAACTTGTTGCCACACGAAGGAAAAGATTCCAGAGCCTTCAGACTCCCCCACCACTGGCCCAACTGCTTCTAAGAATAGCATAAACTGTGGAAAGGGGAAAAAAAAAAAAAAAAAAAAATACTGGCACTACACGTTGGTCTTTAATTGTCTCCAGGCTTTAAAATAGAAACAAGCTGAAGCGGAAGTGCCCCTGGAAACTGTCTCCAGGCCTCGCTGGCTGTGGACCAGGATGCGGAATGTTGATGCGGCTCCCAGAGACAGACTCCAGAGGGCAAACCCTGCGCGAAGGTGTCACCGAAGAGCGACCAAGACAGGATGGTCACTTCCAAAGTGGAGGAAGGCCAAAGGCCATGGGAGGCCCAAACCTCGCCCCCAGATTCCCAGAGATTCCTGCAGGGCTCCCAAATGGTAAAGCTGTTTGTCAAATGCTTCTCTTTTCATTTCGCTTTGATAAGCTTCAATTTAGCTTATCGGTTCCTAAATCAGACATTGCAAATAATTCACTGCCCTCAATAAACAATATCAGACTTCTACCACGGAGGCCCCTTAGCACATTAGTACAAACGTAGTTGGATCCCCTACACGGGCTGGTCAGCCAACTCCCAACCCCCAGCCCATAGCCGCGAACAGGGACACAACTGCGCTGTGTTGTTTTAATGAGTATGTGTCATTAGTGTGAAAATTAGGTTTCATACTAGAAACAAATTCCAAACTTTGGGGATTGTTTCTGAATACAAAGTTCTGCACATAAAAGTATTCAATGACTGATATGTTCTCTACTCATCCAAGCCTATCTCTCCCTCTCTCTCTTTCCCTCTTCCCCCACCCCGTTTCCCTTTCTCAGAACGGGGGATTGAACCCAGGGGTGCTTAACCACTGAGCCACATTCCCGGCCCCACCCCCCTTTTTAATATATTCTATTTAGAGGCAGATTCTCACTAAGTTGCTGAGGCTGGCTTTTAACTCAGGATCCTCCTGCCTCAGTCGTGCAGCCACTGGGATTATAGGTGGGGGCTACCACATACGGTTTACTCATCCAAGCATCTCTTGTCTGTAAATCGTTTAGAGAAAATGGGTTCTTTTTCTCCTGCACAATTTCTAGTTTTTGTAAAGTTACTCTTACTTGGAATCATAAGATAAACCAATATTCAAGCTTTTCTTGCCCTAGTTCTTAGACAAACACACTATATAAAAGAAGTTGTTAGGTCTGAGGTTCCCAGAAACCCAATGCCAATTTCTGATGGGATTACTTCAGTTCTACTCCTTCCAAAGTGGTTTATTATTGAACCAATAAGAAAAAAAGCAAAGAAAGTGGAATTCTTTCCTTTCATGTGCATAATATTTTATAACATGTGGAAATGAATGGCTGCTTCACTGATGGAGGGAATACTCATAGTCAAATGAGTGTTGTGATAGTTTTTCATCAATGTAACCTGACAAGAACAACTTAGAGGAGGAAAAGCTCATTTTGGACTCACAGTTTCAGAGGTTCAGTCCATAGTCAGCCAGCTGTTCCATTGCTCTGGGCCCAAAATGAGGCAGAACATCATGGCAAAAGGGTATAGCAGAAGAAAGCTGCTCAGCTGTCAGAAATCAGAAAGAGAGGGAGGAGCCAGGGACAAGACATAATCCCCAAGGACATGACCCTGAGACCCCATCACCACCAATCACACCCTACCTGCCTACAGATATCACCCAGTAGTTCATTCAAATTATTAGTCCATCAAATGGGTCAATCTACTGATGAGGGTTAAAGGCCCCATCATCTAACCATTGCCTAAAGTTCCACTTCTGAATCTTGCTACATTGGGGAACATACTTTCCAAACATGAGCTTTTCAAAGGAAGACATTTCTAAATCCAAACCATAACAACAGTCAAGCCCCAGATGTCTCCAAACTATCAATGACAGGGCCCTTCCAGCCCAAACTATAGTTTAAGATGTCAAATCAAATTGAGAATGATATTTTGTTTTAGAAACACACAGAACCAAAGAAATCTAGCACCAAAGACAGACACAGATAACATAGTCCTTCCGGGACCCTTTTTTTTTTTTTTTTTTTTTTATTGTAATCATCATCACATGCAAAAATTTATCATCCTCACCCACCCTGTGCTCCCTGTGAGCCTTATCTTCCCAAACCAGTTTACTAAGTCCAGAGACTGTATGTCCTTGCCCAAGTCAGCAATCAATAATCAATCAGCTATATCTGTTAAGTATTAGACTGTTCTTAACTCAAAAATCTTAGAGCATTTAGTTGCATATGAACATTGAATCAAGTGCAATCACTCAATTTACTGTTCTCAATTGACTTCCATTGCTCCACTCTTTCCTAATATCCACTAGATCCCCAACATCAGTCACCACCTATCACTAGGACCTTCCTTGCCTGTGTTAGCCAAGAAGGCATATAGCACAGAACACCAAGCCAAGTCATCTTTCAGACCCTGAACTTATCATGTTCTGCTCCACTGGCACCTTAGAGTGGCCTCTGCTTCAAGATAAGATTCACCTCTCCCCACCGTCTGACATCTCTTGATCCAGCCACAGCCACCCACGCTCAGAAGGAGGATGGTAAGGTAGAAAGGAACGGACCCATTCCCCCCCCCCCCTACATTGCCAGGTGTTGTCTATGTTATCTCTTATAGTTCTGTTTGTAAACAATGCTATAGATTAAGGAAATGGTGCCTCCACCATCTGAGTCTTTGGGTCAAGAAACTCAAACACCAAGTTCCCAAATATCTTTGTAAATGAAGCACTAAACCATGCCTTTAAACGAGTGTTTGTGTGTGTTACTGAGGGTTCATCCCAGGGGTGCTCTAACTGAGCTTTACCCCCAGCCCTTGTTTAAAATTTTTATTTTGAGACAGAGTCTCACTAAGTTGCAGAGGCTGACCTCAAACTTGAGATCCTCTGCTTCAGTCTCCCAAGTTTCTGGGATTACAGGCAGGAGCGATTTTTAATTTATGATTTTAAGTTATGAAAGCATCCATGACAAAATTTTTACCCATCTACAACAAAGTGAGAGAAATAAAGGCGATAAAATGTGTGTTTCCATAAGGCTGAAATATCCTACTCGAAGGACAGTCTGTTGTTCTGAGACTTTAGGGAAACTGCATCTTAAGAAGGAGTAAAGTCAAACCAGCTTGTTTTGCCCATCACACAGAAAGCTGATCATTGAAACAGATGAGTTTTCCAAAAGAGAAAGGGTTTACTAATGATGCATCCAAGCATGTAAATGAAAGAACAAGTCTCAAACCTGCCTCCCCTGGAATAGGATATAGGCATATTTATGGGATAAAGAAACAGAGGTATGTGAAAAGGTGACTGGAGGTGAAATAGTCGGTGGTCTGGGCATCTGCGTTCAATTTTCATAGCTCTTCATAAGATAGAAGTTCAGAAAATGATCTTGAAGGTGGAGTTTTCAACCCTTCAACATCAAAGAAATTACACATTGGACACCTGCAACAAGCCTAAGTGAAGGGTTTGTGATTTTAGCCAGTTTGAGATAGACAAAAGTGGCCTTCAAGGTCCAGAAAAAAACAGCTTAGGCATCTCTTATCATCATGACCCTCTTATCATCAGAGGTATTATAGCACAGTTAGTGGGAAACTAATAACATATTTATTGCTTGGGTACCTGACCTCTAAAGTTGGTGATTTTTAAAATCAACTAAAAGCAAGCAAGTTATGTCTAGAGGGTTTATTCAGGCTTTCCCTCAGTTTTGACCTCTTATAACAAAAATCACATATAGTCAAAGTTAACCTTCAAAATCTCTTAAAAAGTCACCCAGATGAAGTCCAATATACCATATTTCTTAACAAGTCCAATCATAGCCCATTTTTCCTACAGCATTGGAACAGATTATTAGTTCTGTAGTTTGAGTATATTTAGTAAAAATTTTTGACTCGCCATTAGGTGCCATGCTATATTAAAAAAAAAGAAAAATCTTAAAAGACTAGAACTTAGCTGAAGAACATGGAAATGTGTGGTGGTCACATGGCTGCATGCATACATATAAAGTTGTCACTCTTTATACCTTAGATCTTTTTCACTTTACTACATTTAAATTCATCTCTGTAAAAAAAATGTTCTAAAGTGATTTTGAAGAGAAAATTCAACTGAATTTTAATGCAAAATGTTTCAAGCTCCCTGCTCAGTAGAAAATTAGGTGCCTACTGAAGCTTCTTAATTTTTTGTAATATTAAATACAGAAACCCAAAGTCACTGATGGAAGCTTTCTAACCTCTTCAGTTGTTACCAAAAATGGCCTCAGGGGCCAGGGAACCTAGACTTTCACTGTGCTCTTTGTGGAATGTTCATTTTAGCTAAAATAATAATTCAAAATCAGTATGCAACTCAGTCAAAGCATTGGTAATCCAATAAGGATTGTATTTATTTTTTGGTTTACAGGCAACAAGGGAAATATGTAGTTAAGTCAAAAATGAAAAAAACAAACTCAAATATTCTATAAAAGGTAATGAATTGCTTTTTTTCATTTCACAGAGGAAAAAAAAAGAGAGAGAATTTTCTTCAGTCTTCTTGATTAAAAAAAGAAACTTTTTAGAAAATATAGGACAAAACAAATAAAAGAAATAAAAGATAAAAGTGGTGATTCATCATTAGCATGCAAGAGCTATAAAGTGATACCACTGTAAAAAAAAGCAGGAGCCATTTCATTAGCTATTAAATAGACAACTTCCTTTCACCCCCTCAATTCATAGCCCCCATGGGAGAGTTTATTAACTTACTGGGTTAAGTTCACATTAATTAAGCCTAACTGCCCTTTACCACTTAAACAGCTAATCTGTAAAAATGTAGCTGCTTTTGGGTGTGTGTGTGTGTATGTGTGAGCGCGCACACACACGCACGCACAAAAATGCTGACAATTTTTGCTTTAATATCTCCATTGCTGCAGCTATCAAGCATGCACCATTAGCAAACAGCTAATGATAAAACATTTCTGTTCATGTATAGGGTGTTTCTCACGTTGAAGAAAACTGAAGTAAAACTGCAGCATTCATCTTGTTTAAACACCCCTCTTGAACAGGGGATGTTCTAGTGGATCTCTGGAATCCTCAGCTCGAATAAGCTCAAGTTCAGTGTTCATGCCCACAAAGAAAGGACCTAACTACAAAGAAACATGGACTGTGTAATCACTGTTTCGTGTCCATTTGGCACGACTGGCTTCATTTATTCCTCTTGCAGCCACCTCCAGGCTGAAATACTGGGACAAAAATCACTCTGGCAACTTGTGAAAGCCTTTCTGCTCAAAGAGGAGGACTGCTTCCCCCCTCCCATGCTTTCTTTACTGGGCTGTTTAATGAACAGCAGGGTAGCTGGGAAGGTGCTCGGAAGGTGCTGGTGGGGGGAGAGGGCACTGCGGTGCCGACTCCCGCTGACTAGCAGCTCATTTGTGCACCTCCCATTCCCCATGGTGCTCATGAATGGGTTGCTAAGGACTTGGCAATGTTCTGCGCAGCCACTACTAACACTAAAGAGGCCACAACAGGCTGGATCCCAGAGGAAAGGAAGTGCTAACAGTTTGAGTCACAGTGAGTATGGGACTGCTTCATTTAATAACTTCAGACAATTCTGTCTGGACTTAAACGCCCCATAGTCCTATGACAGTGTCCCAGAGATTCAAAGATAAGTTGCCTTGAGGACACTTTTCCTTTTATTTGCCAGATAGTAAACTTTTTCTCTCTCATGCATATTAACTCCCAACCAGCCCTCTATGTTCATGACAGCTGGGCTTTGGGATCCTTAAACAACGGAATAAAAGTATTTTGTTTTTTTTGTTTTTTAAGTCAAAAAGGAAAGAAAAAGAATGAGAAGAATCTTTGATAACAGCTTGAAGGAACGGTCAAATCTGAGAGTGTAGACAGGTTCAGCAGGCAGTTAGCCCACCCAGCCTCCAGGTGGGAGAAGAGCAGATTGTTAGGACAGTCCATGGAATGGGGACATTTATGCTGCTACAATAAGTGGGTCTGAATGTGTCTGAGCACTGGAAGGTGTGACTTTCATTTTGGTTGTTAACTGGACATAGATGCAATCATACTTCAATGACAGTCACAAAGTCCTTGAAAAGGTAACACTGCAACCCAGAATATGTGCTCGTTTTATTTCCATGTGCTACAGAAGGCTGAGCATTGAAGGGACAGAAGAGCTGTCACAGATTTATCTCCACTGATCTCATGTTGCCTTCACTCTAATATGCAGACCTGCAGTATCACCAGATTCCCTGTCTCACTCTACTGCAACAGATGCTTGACAGAGACCAAAAAAAAAAAAAAAAAAAAAAAAAAAAAAAAAAAAAAAATGGAATTTGGACAACATCTGTTCAATGTCTCTTCATATCACACAGAAGCGATTTGACAGATTTTGCTAGAGTTGCTCGTGCATATGAAGAATTGTAAAGATAAAGGCAACTGCTCCAGGGCCCATCCAGTCTAGGCAGTCACCTTGGGTCCATGGCAAACCACAGGCACATGTGTGCAAACTGCCCCATGGACCAGTCACTGCCTTCTTTGTGACTACCCAGCCTGCAAAGACAGGGCTTACTGAAGAAATGTTCTTGCACTCTAACTTGTTCTCCCCATGTCACAGAACCTTTGTTCTGGCCTCTCTGTAAGACTCACTGGCCACCTACCTGGGGGAGTAGAAGAAAGGCACATGGGTACAGAGGCCTGGAAGAAAATGCACCATGGTCAAAGTCACTTACCAGAGCATAGCACATAAGATTAACATAAGAAGTGAGTGACATAAGATTTTGTTAAAATAAATAAAAATATGTATGAATACATAGGTTGAGTAGCCTTTGTCTGAAATGCTTAGGACAGAAGCAGTTTAGATTTTTGGAGGTTTTGTGGTTTTAGAATACTGGCATGGACTTTGCCAGGTGAACATCCCTATCTGAAAACCCAAATACTCCAAAATCCAAAACTTTCTGAGTATCATATCAGCAATCAACAGCACTTGGGAGGCTGAGGCAGGAGGATCACGAGTTCAAAGCCAGCCTCAGCAATGGCGAGGCACTTAGCAACTCAGTGAGACCCTGTCTCTAAATAAAATACAATAAAGGGCTGGGGATGTGGCCCAGTGGTCGAGTGCCCCTGAATTCAATCCCCGGTACAAAAAAAAAAAGTTTTATATTTCAGAATTTTGCATTTCAGAATTTCAGATCAGGGTGGCTAAGCGTATGTATGTATAGCATATATGTAGTTAGGTAGATGAAAACTTTTTTTCTTAAAAATATATATGTCATGTATCACACAAATATTCTGCAGCATGTAATAAGTGCTTATGGTTATTTTGTGTCAATCATAAAACTGACTGAATATGGGGAAAAAACAATAATATTAAACCCTGAATAAGAGAGACGAAACATAATTTAAACTTTGCTTTTGTCCCACATAACCTGAAATAAATACAAATTTGCATCACCCATTCATTATTCAGGGCCTTAAGAGATCTTTGAAACCATCGTTAATTTAATAAATAAGTAAAAATGATAGAAAATCAAAATTTTCATAAATCTACAGGGAGGAGTTAAACAAAATCATGCAGAAGGATTTGTAGTAAGTTCATCTAATTGAACCAAAAGGAAGAGTGATACAATAGTTCTTTGGAAAGACCCAGCAGTTATTTATTCTCATTCAAATTCTCTTACAGCTTATACATCTGGAGTATCCTCTGGCAAATAGTAAAGGAGCGTGTTTCATAATATTTATGAGATAGTCGCAACATGAAATAAGGATAGTTTGATCCATTTTTCTCTGAACCATATTGTCGGTTTGCATGACAATACCTCATGTTCAATCACACTTTTTCCTCCTTGCAAATATGGTGACCCATGTAAACCATCATCCAATTTTTAAAGAGATGACTGTAAAGAAAACTTTATGAAACTATTCTGCTGTTTAGATGTGTCTAGCTTTTAAATATCTGGGGAAATGGGTTCCTTCCACATATTATAATTTAGTGGAAGACAGAAATTCAGAGACTCTGAACCCTGGAAATCATTCCTGGTGTCCCGGCATCCTCAATTCAGTTAGAGCTGGCTTCCTAGGGATTGTTCCAACCACAGTGAGACTCTCCCAGCCCCCAGGGTCCTCGGGTACACACAGACTTAGACACATTCATCACAGGGAGAACAGTCTTGAGGCTGTGTGGCAGCTAGAGCTTCATTTATTAAAGGTTAGCCTATGGCTGCAGCCAAAATGCTCAATAAGGGGGTTATTAAATTTTCTTATTAAATGTAATCAGGGAGCTTTGTTGTCTGGATGTCAGGTTAAAGCCACAACCAGGCAAAATTCTTCTGAAGACAAAAAAAGCAGTGTTATGACTATAATCATATATCAACAAGTGCTGTCACTTGCACTTGAGAATTCTTTAATCTTAATGAAAAGTATCAAGTGTTGAGTGCGCGTTTTACGACTCACACAGAACCATAAGTTAAGGGAGTTTGCTCTAATATTTCACAAATTCCCTGGGCCCTAAAGTTTGGCAGAAGGGTGACAGGCTATTATCCCTCATGTCAGACCAATTTCCTACAAGAATACCCTCCAAGCTGGTTCTAGATCCTTGAGGTAGGGGCAAATAACATTCAGAGATATTTCAGAATAAATTCCCAATAATCGCAGACCATCAAGGATTTCATATAACATCTGTCCAGACAATTTGTTTTATAAATAAGCACCCAGAAAAGTAAAAGGAGTTCTCAAAGCAATGTTGAGGGGCTGTGGCTGTGGCTCAGTGGTAGAGAACTTGCCTAGCATGTATGAGGAACTGGGTTTGATCCTCAGCACCTCATAAAAAATAAATCAATAAAATAAAGGTATTGTGTCATCTACAACTAAAAAAAAAATTAAAAAAAAAAAAAAAAAAAAAAACAAGGTTGAACACAGATTAGAGTTCCCAAATGTTGACTGACTACAGGAAATGAGGATGAATATGGGCATGAAAGGACCAACCTGTAATGCAGCCTTCACTCCCCAAATTGGAGCAGTGATGTCTTCCCACACATTCCACAGAGGCCTAGACCAAGAACACATAAAACCAGAGTTCTGTAAGTTCTAGAGCATTCCTAAAGCTGAAGGTGAGCACAGCAAGCAGGTACATAAAGCCAGCTACAGAATGAGCCAAACTGACAACCATCCAAGGGAGGAACCTGAGTGGGCCCCAAGTAGGTACTGCTCTTTAGAAATGAGCCTAGTGACATCCAAAGAAGCCAGATTATTTAATATAAAATACACTAATTTCTTAATGTTATGCCCTACTTTTATTAGTCAGCTTTCCTTCCCTGTGATAAAATACCTGAGATAAACCACTTGGAAAGTGAGAAGGTTAACTCTGGCCCATAGTCTCAGAAGTTTCTATGCATGGTCAATTGGCCCTGTGGCTATTGGGTTTGTGGTGAGGCAGCACATTACGATGGGAACACATGGCAGAGGAAACTGCTCACACCTCATGACAGCAGGGAGGCAAAAAGAGAAGAGAAGCCAGATTCCAATATCGCCTTCCAATGGCATGCCCATGTTGACCTAACTTCCTTCCCTGAGGTCCTACCTCCTAAAGGTTTTACCACCTTCCAACAGTGCCACAGCCTGGGGGTCAAATTTTTAAGACATGGACCTTTGGGGGACCTTCAAGATCCAAACCATAGCATATTCAAAACATTTTTCTAAAAGACACAGCTGAAGGTGTAATTTAGTCCCCAGGCCTCCAACTTTCCACTCCTGTCCTAGCATAGTTAATAATGTATAATTTTTTTTTCAGACAACCCTGTCTATACTACCTAGTTACCTCATTTATTTACCCATCCAATAGTATTGAGTGCATACTATATCTGGCTCAAAGGCCGAAAGTATGGAGAACCCAAAGATTCAAAGTGGTCAGAGTGTCCAGAGAACTTAGAAGAATGAGCTTACCACATTGCTTATTTTTGTGAAAGAAACAACCTGCAACTTGGAGGGAACTGAACCTAGGAGAAGAAGGCATTGAGGGGTGAGGTTGTGTTCCTGCAGCTTGGAGAAGCAGTCTAAAGACAACACAGTTAGAATGTCTTAGTGAGAATCTAGGGAGGACATTACAAGGACAAACAATGCAAACAATGGCAGTTGTGGTAGGAATGGAGAGGAATGATTCAAGAGATATGCAAGAACTAGATTCCATTTGTGATCCACCAAAAGATAGCACTGCCTTCAACATTAGTACCTTCCCACAGCCTGCCTCCACCCTGAGCACCAAAGCCACAAAGCAAACTCCCTCCTGAGACTGTATCTACTACAGCAAACACATTCATCCAACAAGTGGGCCTCTGATCTATGCACAGCCACAAAAGTTGATCAGCCACATCTGGACCAAAAGTCTTTTTTAAAAAAAAATATTTATTTATTTTAGTTATACACAATGCCTTTATTCTTACGTGGTGCTGAGGATCAAACCTGGGCTGCGCATGTGCTAGGCAAGCACCCTACCACTGAGCCACAATCCCAGCCCTGGACCAAAAGTCTTATTAACATACATGCCCACAACCAAAAGTCATTTTGGTTTTATTATAAAATATTTTCATGGAGTGGATATCCAGCAACCATCGCTATCTGAAAAGCAATCTTTCAGGATTTAGGATTAGTAGGATGATTTCAGCTGCGAGTACCAGGAAATCATGACTATAAGTGGCTTTAACAATAAGGAAGTATGTTATCTCATGTAAACAAGAAGTCCAGAGATAAGGCATAACCTCAGAATGGTATGTCAGGTCTCTAGTTCTACTTCTTTGCATTTCTTTCCACTTCAGTCTCCTCGTGTATTGGTGTGGACCTCAGACTGAGATAAGATGGTAGAGACTATGCCAGGCCTCACAATTAAAATCATCTAGAAAAAGAAAAGTACTCATCTCTTTCTTAACTAGTTTTGAAGGATGCTATAGTTTAGCTCTGGAGTGCTCCCCAAAGGCCCATGTGTCAAAGGATTGATTGCCAGCCTATGGCACCACTGGGAGATGGTAGAACCTTTAGAAGGTGGGGCCTAGTGGAAGGGAGTTAGGTCATTGGTGCGCCTTTGAAGAGCATATTGGGACCTCCCTTGCTTCTTTTTCTTTGTGTCCCACTGCCATAAGGTGAACAGGCTTTCTCTGCCAAGCACTCCTACCATGAAGCATTGCCTTTTCACAGGCCCAAAAGCTACAAGGCCAAGTGACCATAAACTGAAATCTCTGAAATTTTAAACAAAAGTAAGTTTTTTCTCCCTGAAAATTGATTTATTTCAAGTATTTATCACAGAAATGGAAAGGTGACAAAGGAGTTTAGAATTTTGCTCTGAGATCACCATTGAGCTACCTCCCCACCCCTGCAATAGACTTCTTGTCAAAATCACTGCCTATTCTTAGACTAGTCAGTGTATGAATTGCGGTTTCCATGATTGGCTTAAGCTAATCATTTGAGTATAATTATTTGAGTGACTATTGGAGAGTTTATCACATTAGCCATGACAATATCAAAACCCTTGACCCAAAATTTCACCTAGGAGAATTTAGCAAAAGGAAAGAATTAAAACTCTTCCTCAAAGCTCTATAGTGCTCTTATGTGGTATTAAGCCTTTTTATAGCTATGATACTACCCTGGGTAAGACATATGACCCAAGGAATTCTGCATGGTCTTGGAAAACCCTCTCTCCCCACAGTCACTGATTCATGACCACAGTTCAAGACACCAAAATCCTAGAATCATGTTCCAATTAGAACTGAGTATCAGGATACCCTTAAGAAATGTCAAAACAAATGTCAGGCACTAACAAAATGAATGTTTTTCTTAGTGACCACAGGGCCCAAGATCATTCTTCATCACATAGTCTCATTTCCTCCTGCAAATCCATATACCACCTATTATGGTTTGGATATGAGGTGACCCCCAAAAGCACCTGTGTTAATGCAGAAAATTTCAAAGGTGAAATTATTACATTATTAGAGTTATAAACTAATCAGACTATCCTAGTTTGAATGGACTAACTGGATGATAACTGCAGGCAGTTGGCCTGATTAGAGGAGTAGGTCACTGGGGACTTGCCTTATAGGGGTTAGTCTTCCCTGTGGCCCTTTCCTTGGTCTCTCTCTCTTCCCTGCTGTCATGAGATGAGCAGTACTCTCCTGCCACATCCTTCTACCTCGGTTTTCTGCCTCACCCTGGGCCCAAAGAAATGGACTCAGCCTACCATGGACTAAACCTCTGAAACTGTGAGACAAAAGAAACTTTACCTTCTCTGAATTGTTTTTGTCATGTATTTTGGTCACAGCAACAAAAAACTGACTAACACACCACTCTACTCTCCTGACCCATCCCTACTCCACCAGTGTGTCCACTTTGCCTTCTGAATCTCCCAGGTGAGTAATAGCAAAAACCTATACTCTCTACCTCTTCTCTAAATATTGCCTTTACCTTCATGCTCAAAGAAAGCCTAAGTAGTTATTTTTCCCCCACATCCTTTGTCCTATCAGGCTGAAAGCTGGACAAAGGTGTCCCTTTTCCTCCTCAGTGCCGCTTCCAGATCAATATGACCCCTTCTCCATGAAAGTGCCCTGCTCCTTTGAAGGGTTCAGCATCTGACCAGACCTATAGAGCACATGAGATACTCTACCCTCTTTGTGGCTGTCAGCTAGAGACTTTCAATTCATTCCTTTCCACTGCTTGAAGATTTAAGCTCCTGGCTCACTATCTCTTCACCATTTCTCCTGTTGTGATGCACAGGCATTTCCTCATCTGTAGGGGGGAAAAAAAAAAAAAAAAAAAAAAAAAAAAAACCTCCTCTAATACCTCACCCCTATATTTACCAACCACCGCCCTCCATATCTCATTCCAATAACTCTTCTGACCCACTAGGACCACAGACCCACTGATGCTACCATCTTTTCATTTTCCATCTCCTTCCTCATATCCTCACATCCTTCCATCTAGAGAGAAGATTCCGTGGTGTGGTATTTTACATATTCCCTTGCATATGTTCTCCATTTCTTTTTCCATTTTTCTCTTCATCACACTCACCTGGGGGTTGGGGTACCCAGCTCAATTCCACCCTCTGCCTCCATCATGCCCCAAAGAAGTGGGACTTTTGGAGAAAGTCAATCACACAGACTGATGTCTCTTAAATCTATGGACACACAGCTCAAGGACCCCCTAATGTTGCCCATCAACTGAACTGTATTTCCCATCCCTGAAGGGTGACTATTTTTAATATTCTTTCTTTTCAGACCTCCGATTCCTCCCATTCACGTGCAACTGATGGTCTTGCTGCCATTGGGACCTCCCACCATCTGCTCCACTGTGCTGCCTTCCTTCCTGTTTCAACCAATGAGCTGTCCCTTCTCTCTGAGGCCCCTCCTTTTGTGTGGACCTTGTCCTCTTTGTCTATTTAAAATCTTTCTCCTACAACCTTCCTCTGTCCAACTTTATTTCTTATTTTCCCCTCTCTACTAGGTCATTTCCATCAGCATACAAACAGATAGCAATTTTTACCATCTTTTTTAAAAAAGTCTTTAATTATAAAACCCCTTCAAGATCCCTCTCCATATTTCTGTTGGCCTGTGTAACAAAAATAAAGAATTGTCTATACTGACTTTCCCCCTTTCCTTCCTCTCCTGAATCTACTCCATTTAGACTTTCATCACCACAACTCCATGGAAGCTGCCCTTGTCAAGGTCAGCAATGACCTTCACATGGACCAAATGAATGATCAATGTTTTCGTCTTTTTTGTTGCATCAGCAGTACTTGGCACAGCTGACCAATGCCCCTTTCCAGAACAGTTTCTGCATTTGGCTTCTAAAATGCATTCTTCTTTATTTCTCATCTCGTCTCCTTTGAGAGTTCCCCTTTATCTTCCTCACTTCTCAAGCAATAGTTCTCAACCCCTCTTACACATTAGAACCACTTGGAAAGCACCTACAAACTTCTGATGCCTAGCTCCTAGGCCAGATAACTGAGCCAGAAGCCCTGGGGAGAAAGTCCAGTCCCTCTACCTGATTTTAATCTGGGAGTGTGCTTCTACAATGCAACGAGGATGGGGACCAGCTGCTCTACGTGCTGGCATGTGTTCACAGACCTCACCTTTTCACTTTCATCAATTTTCACACCTAGATGACTGATCCCCAAATAAGCATCACCTTACCTTTCCCCAAACTCCATACTTGAATATATCCCACTGCCTATTAGATAAAACCTCTTTAAATGAAAAGATAACTCCCCAAAACTCCTTTTCATAATGAGAATTCCCATAATTTTAAAGCTCATAAATACCTGGATTTTATTCTCAGTTGTTGGCTAACCTCACCTGTTTTCAGCATATGCTCAATAAATGATGACAGAGAAGCTTAATTATTCATAAGACAACTTGTGAATCCCCTCAGTGTGAAATATAATGCAAATAAAATGAACAACACAACTACACAGATAGGATGCACAGGTCTGCATAGAATTTGTATATTGAAAGGAAAAATGATATTACATTCATTTATTGGGGAATGTCAAAGAGTAACAGTGAATATTTTTGTAACATGGAACTAGACCCCCACACACAACAGTGGGTTTGTTTTGTTTTGTTTTGTTTGTTTTCTTTCTTTCTTTCTTTTTTTTTTTTTTTTTTCCGTGCTGGAGATTGAACCCTCACACATGCTGAGTTGATGCTCTACCACTGAGCTATACAACTCCACCCTCTAGGACATGAATAGTTTTAATGCTTCAGGTTTCATTCAAGAGACCTAAAACTAGCAGGGTGTGGTGACACACAGCTATAGTCCCAGCGACTCCAGAGGCTAAGATGGGAGGATTGCAAGTTCAAAGCCAACCTCAGCAACTTAGCAAGGCCCTAAGTAACTTAGCAAGACCCTGTCTCAAAATTTAACAAAAATTTTAAAAAAGAGGGACTGGGGACGTGGCTCAGAGGTTATGTGTCTCTGGGTTAAATCCCCAGTACCAAAAAAGAAAAGACCTAAAACCAGAAGTATCTTTTTCAGTCACCAAAACTTAGCACTGACCCACAGTGGAAAGAATTGACTCCTAGTACCATCAGATCCTACTTTTAGGCAGGTCACAGGCTCACATTTTTTAAAATACTCTGAAAAGGGGAATATATCTGACCTATAAACCTTAAAGGGTCCTGTGTTGGTAAAACTAAATATTTTGCCTAATAGTCCTTTGAAGATTATTAAAAATGATATTACATATACTTTTCTCGTATAACATAGGGTTTTGCTTAATAAGCAATTATTTAAAATACTGCCACGCTAACAATTTATTACAAAAACTTACAAAAAGAAATTTTAAAGATCATAATGTCTGATACTTGAGGTTCCGCTTTTCTCCACAATAATCACAGGAACAATTTTTTCAATAAACTGGCAAGCAATTCTTTGAATTTCAAGTTCATTCTGAAGTATCTTTCTTCTGCCGACATTACATTATTATTAGCATTATTATTTTAATTCTATAGATTATTTTAAAGGAAAGTCTAATTAGGCAAAGTTATTTTCCTGATTTCCTCTCATCAAAGCATTATGTACGCTTCTGGCCCATCAAATTTTACACAACTAAGGTTTTCATTAAATTTTTAAATAATTTTAAGAAATACTTTCTTAGCCGGGCGCGGTGGCGCACGCCTGTAATCCCAGCACTTTGGGAGGCTGAGGCAGGAGGATCGCGCGTTCAAAGCCAGCCTCAGCAATGGCGCTGAGGCACTTAGCAACTCAGTGAGACCCTGTCTCTAATAAAATACAAAAAAGGGCTGGGGATGTGACCCAGTGGTCGAGTGCCCCTGAGTTCAATCCCCGGTACCACAAAAAAAAAAAAAAAAAAAAAAAAAAAAACAAGAAATACTTTCTTTCAAGACATAATGAAAACTTCCATGACTCTCATTTTTGGACCACTTCTAGACCAAGTATTTATTACCTGACTCTAGTTTGATTCATGGTGGGTCCTACATTATATATCTGTAGCTAACAACATTACATTCTGATTCTGGGCCATGACACTTATTCCTAAAGTTAACTGTTTGAAATCACTATATAATACCCAGTTACTTCTATGGGAACACATTTGAGATTTACCACATTTAAGAAATAGCTGAACTTTTTAATAGGAAAAAAAAATAAAACATGTCCCTCAAATTTTCATGGAAACTCAGTATTTGTTAATTCATACCTCCAAAGAATCCTAACATTTTAACATTGTTTCATAGTTTAAAGTGGGTATTAGCCAGAATAATGAACCTATTACTTCAACTATGTTCAAAGTCTCCTCATAAACTGGAGCTTTGATTTTACAATAGAGACACTGAAGGCTTTTGTCTGATCGCTCCTCATTGTGGTTCCACAGCGAGTCCCCATATTTCAAACATGTCTGGCTTAATGAATTTTTTTTCCTTGTTATTGCTGCAATCTGTTTTGGTGTCAGATTCACTCCAGCTTGGAGGGCTTTGTTGTTCTCTTTTCAGGCATCAGACCCTTTCAATTTCTGGATATGTCGACTGAGGATACAAAATAACTGGTCCGAGCAGATCTGCAACACCACCATGGTATAAACCAGATTAAACATTAAAAACAACTCCTTTCTTCTTTTGATCAGTGAAGCAACAGCAGCCTAATATTTTGAAGTGTCTTTTTATTATCTTGAGGTCAACTTAAAACAAATGCGCTCCATCTTGAGAACAGACCTCCCCAGAACTTCCCAGGTCAAGGGCAGCTAGGCTCCCATCGTTTCGTTTTCATGCTGAGGGTGTTGCTTGGCGCCATATTTTCATAATTTATCAAGCGACAAATCAGCCGGGAAACAGCCTGACCAGGGAAGAGCTCCACAGCCTGCTCAGAGGGTCTGAGAATCTCTGTGACCTCTGCAAACAATATCATCTATCCTATTTTACAATAAGAAAAGCACAAACTGTTTCCTAGGTAAGATAAAGTCCCATTCACCCAGCTGTATAATTTTTCCATTCAAAAATCTATATCCAGCATTCTGGAACACAGGAAAGGGCTGTATTACCACACAATGCTTCTCCTCTGATGGAGAGGTCCCCTTTTGTGTGTCAGTGGCTTTCTCTGTTGGAGTCTGATGTTTACCCTACCAAGGACCCAGGTTGGGAGCTATGTGAGTCCATGGTCTGGATGGATCTTGCTCTGAAGGGAGAGGACATCTCTATATTGAAAAGGAAGAAGAGAAAACTCAGAAGTAAAATGAAACCCTGAAGTTTCCCCTAGGATAAGAACCAGAAGCAACACCTCTGCTTTTTGGGCTTTACTCTTTCCAGTAATCTACCAATCCTTGTGGTCTTCCCAAGGGGCAGAATCAAAGATGCCCACTGTCTTGCCGAGGCAGGGAAAAAAAGCTTTGTGGGGAGCCAAGCATGTAGAGACGTCAATTTGAAAATGAAATAATGTGATTTTATAAACCAGATTATTTAATTTCATGTTCCTCTTTAGATTTATATCCTTTCTATTGCCCCGTAGCATTTGTTGAACTCTAGTTTCAGTGTTTAGCCAGGACATAATGGTGCCAAAGACTCATAAAGCAAGACTATAAGTCCTGCCACATTTGCCTTTAGGAAGATTCTCTCTACTTAGAAATCCTGGCATATCTTGATTTTGTTACTAATAATATGTTGGGTAAAGTTCCAACTTTTGATAACATAAAAGCGGTGAGAAATACAGGTAAAGAGTCCATTATTTGGATCCAATGTAACCCCTTGTTTTAGTCCATTTTCTTGTCACTGTTACCAAAAGACCTAACAAGAAATTAGAGGACGAAAAGTTTATTTAGTTCATGGCTTTAGAGGTCTCAGTCCACAGACGGCTGACTCCATTGCTCTGGGCCCAAGGTGAGGCAAAACATCATGGTGGAAGGGTGTGGTGGAAGACAGCAGCCCAGGACATGGCTACCAGGAAGCAGAGAGGGCCCGGATCACCAGGGACAAAGTATAAACCACAAAGGCACATCCCTAGAGTCCTACTTCCTCTAGTGACACCCTACCTGCCTACAGTTACCATCCATGTCAGTGAATTAATGTTCTGATTAGGTTAAAGCTCTCATAACCCACTCATTTCACCTCTGTACTTTCTTGCATTATCTCACACGTGAGCTTTTGGGGGACACCTCGTATCTACACTGTAACAACTCCAGAGATGAGAATTACTTGTAAATGATATTACTGGGATCCCTCAAAGTTAGCAGTGAAGTTCCTTCCAGGAGAAAATGAGAAGGGTAGTGGGGCTTACACCTGGCATGTCAGGTAGCAACCCTCACGCAAATGCAGAAATGCAGCCCAAGGCTGAAAGATTCACAAGTACCAAGATATAGCCAAAAGACCTTGTTTCATTGCTGAGGCTGAACATATAGAAACAACTTCAGCCTTCTGTGGAGCTAGACAGATGATGTACTTTGACATCAAGCAGTGGGGCACTGTGGGAAGTTACTGCTAGAGAATGAGGTTTTTCCACAATCTGAAAGCTAAAGGCTTTCTGTATACAAAGCATACATCACTTTTGAAATTAACACAAAAGAGGGAGGAAAGGAGAGACTCCAGCAAGTTCACTTCAATTCCTCAGTAGAGGCTGAGACTGTTCTCCATGTCAGACTTGCTATGTTGGAATCTGAAGTTTGCCTTGTTGAGGATTCAGGGTAGGAGTGGTGTGACTCCATGGTCTGAGTGGACCACCCACTGATGGGAGAGGACATCCCGGTACTGGAGAGGAGGACAGACCTTAGAAATAAAATGGAAGCTTGAAGATATCCTGAGGTAAAAACCAGAAAGAACACTTCTGTTTTCATGGGATAGCTCTTTGTTCTTTATACTGACCAGAGTCCCAGTGGCATGTTAGGGGTGAGTGTCCTCGGGGGGCAACGAGACAGTGGTGGCAGCCAGAGAACACTTGAGGAAAATGAAACAAAGTCCCTTCACTTCTCCGTAAAAGTGAAGTTGTCAGCTCATGAGGACAGCAACAGCTGGCTAGCTAGTCCGATGGATAGATGATTGCCTCATCTCCTCTTCTTGGAACACAGGACAGATATTTGTATTTTGCCCTCTCTACCACTTGTTAGAGGCAAATAATTTTTTTTCTAATTTGACAAGGGGAAAAAAAACAGCTATATTTGCATTTAATGGTATCTCAAGAAAAAAAAATCAAATAAAAATAAATCCTACAAAGCAAGTGTTGCCATCTTGCCCCACAATGTATTTGAAAGCAAAGACGAGAACTTTCCGCTGTCCCTGAACAATTTCCCTACTGCTAGATGTGCATTTATTAATTCATTTTTCCATTTATTAAGTACCACTGAGTATCAAGCACAGAGCCTAGTGTCAGAAATTCAAAAACCAGAAGTCCTAATGTCTTCTCACCAGGAGTTTATATTCACATACATGAACCAAAAGTTTTATGATAATTGCTGTTAGGGAACATTATAAAAGGTTGTGGACCCACAAGGAAAAAATATCTATGCCTGACTGAGAATCCAGAAGGATTTTCTGCCCTGAGACTCATTTTCCATCTTATTTTTTTAGCAGAAATTTCTAAAAATTTACCTTAGGCCCAAACTCTATTGCTATCACCTGTGTCACTCCTAAACTTGGCAACTACTAATGATAAGCTATCTTGAAAGCCAGTCCCACTGAAAAAAAAAAAAAAATCCATACTCCCTTTCTCCAGCTCTTCTCCTTGCCCTTTAATGAAGTTATTGTGAGCAGGGACCATCCCACACACATAAGGAAAATTAAAACCTATATCTGCTGTGTCTCCTCAGCTGTCTCGGTGTTTTGATTCACTCAATTTAATTCTAAGCAGGTGGCCAACCAGCTCAGTTTGCCCAGGACACATGGGTTTTGCAGGACTCAGGACTTGCAGTTTTAAAATGAGAGCAGTAGCTGGACCATTGGTCACCCCGAGTCAGCTGAGCGAGACTGAGTTCTGGTCTCTGGAGGTTCATGATGGACTTTTCTAGGTGACTTTGTGTGAGTTCATAATTTCCAAAGCAGTAATCTCAGATCACAGTCTTAACCACAAGTGGACAAAATAGCAACCTCGTCTGTAGCCAGGTGGAACCTTTCTACCATTTTTGCTTATTGCTAAAGAAATTAAATAAAATTCCTCCCAGTCATGTTCCATCATATTTCTAAGTAGACCTCCCTTATCTCCTCCAAGGAAAACAATTAGAACTAAGAAACAGATAAACCCTGAGGGTTGAAGATGAGAGAAGTAAGAAATTCCAGTGATTGCCTGAACAATCTGGACCAAAAAGGGTCTTTAGAACATACTGCAGCAGGTGGCTCAAGACCAGACCAGGGACCACCTCCTTGGATTGTCTCCCAATTAAATATAAAATTATTTCTGTAGATTCTAACGATATCGAGTCTTTTTTTAAAAAAAAATCAACCATTGCAATTTAATGATTGCTTGGGTGAAAGTAAAAAATGCCTTAGACTGGAAGATAAATATACCTCCAAACTCAAAATGGCAAGGCTCAGGACATGGAGTATGACTCTCATTTTTAACCACGGGCCACCCTATTGAAACGGGATGGTGTTATCCAGTGAGCCAGTCCTAAGAAGAAAATGTACCCACGTTGCTCTTAGGTATTTATGGAGATCTCAGTACAGAGCCTTCAGCAAAACTTTAGAGGGTTCTATCATTTAGGTTCTCTGACTTTGAAACCCCCCATGGAGAGAGAAGTGGCAAAGTGGCCCAAGGGGAGGAAAGAAAGCTTTGAATCCCAAGTATTAGTAGTTTTATCTCATTACAGCACCATTCCCCCTCACTTTCCCACGGCTGGGTGGTGACTGGGAATTGCAAGTCAGAGCAACTGGAAACACTAAAGCTTGCCGCAACTCTCATCTCCAGAAAAGCACTATGGGAATTATCTCAGTGTCCAGAGAAAACAAAGGGAGGACACGGTGGGGGTGGGGGTGGCCGGCTTGGTGAGATCAGTGTGACCTTATTACAAAAAGGTTGACAAAGGTAGAAAAAGAAACCAAATTGGAGAGGGATCAGGGATTGAAAGTGGTGCCCCCTCCCCAAATACTGCCTGCATTCTGAACGCACCATCCAGACACCTAAGTAACCATCATGGGAAAATACACTTGCATGGTAGAGTAAGGGGGAAAGGTTAGTTCTTGGTGGTCTTAGTTCTTTATAATTTTCAGGGCTTCTGTACCCTCAAAGTGATAGCTAACTCTCAGGGCATGAAGTATAAATGACTCTCCACCCAGGCTGCCCCTGACAAGGAGAGGGAGCGTTTGCCCAGAAGGAGGCCCTGGAAGCTACTGCTGCCTGATGTGGGGGCTCATTAGGACACGGGTCCTCGGTGCTTCTATGGTGTGGGTTGGCCCATGGTTGGATTTTCCATTCGATCTCTAATTTTTTTTCTCTTCACATTTTCCACACTGCACTGAAATTACTCTCCAGAAAAGCATTTATCTTTCCTACTGCTGCTTCACAGCCTATCCCCATTAGAAGATTTTCAGGAAGGACTAGCTGGGACCTGTAAAAATATCCACTGACTTTTACAAGTGGAACATCACACACAAAAAAGTCCTATTTTTTTTTTTTTCCTCCTCCTTCCCCTGTGCCCCAGCCTGCTGCCCACTCAACTCATAAACTGGGTAAGAGGATTTCAACATTTCCCACCCTTTTACTTATTTTTTTTTTCTTCTACTTTCTTTTTTTTTGGGGGGGGGGGGGGCGGGGGAGGACGTATATCGAGAAGTTTAATTTCCAGTACCTGTAAGCCAATTTCCAGAAACAGACAAAAAAACTCATGGTGAGACATCCCAGACTGTCTGGTTTTACAACATCAGTGTGTGTGTGTGTGTGTGTGTGTGTGTGTGTGTAAGAATTATTTCCTCCAAGATTTTTTCAACTTTTTTAAATATGTTTTTATACATTATCTTTTTTTTAATATTTATTTGTTTTAGTTGTACACAATGCCCCCATTCCTACGTGGTGCTGAGGATCGAACCCGGGCCACGCACATGCTAGGCAAGCGCTCTACCGCTAAGCCACAATCCTAGCCCTCAACTTTTTTTATTATAAAAGGTAACATTTTTTGCTCATTTGTTTGGCGTTTTTTGTTTTGTTTTGTTTTTTGTTATTTTTTACGGTGCTGGGAATCCACCTAGGACCTCATGCGTGCTAGCAAGTGCTCTAACATTGAGCTACACGCCCTGGTCCCAAAGTAACAAATTTAAGAGTCAATATTTGAAAATACCAAAACAGGAGGGAAAAAACAAATCCTTCCCCAAGCTAAAAGCCAGAGAATATCAATATTAATATTTTATTATATCTTTCCATTACCATGCTTCCTACAGTTATTGATTTTGTGTGATGTTTGAGATTTATGTAGAAGTTCATTGGCTCAGTCCAAATGCTTCCTTTCCTGGTAAACCTTTCATAAGCCTCTTCTAGCTTTCAAGTTGGCTTCCCTTCATGATCACACCTATCATAATGAATTGTAAATATTCCTGTGTACACATCTGTGTCACTCACTAGAATAAGAGCTCCTGTTTGGCAGGGATCTTTCTTTGGTTCATCTTAGTTACTCTAGGATCTAGCAAATGGCAATAAATTCAACAATCAGTGCAAATATTTATTTGCACCATCTCTGCACCATGAGCAGTCAGCAGACACTAAGTATACATCAGTGAAGCCAACAGACCTGGCGGGATGCAGCCACAGATTGTGCAAAGAGGAAGGGTGGAGACACGGTAAGAGGAGAGCCTAGAGAAAGTCAAGTGCAGCTGTGTGAGTCGTACCATGGGGAGCCACTGAAGGATTTAAGCAGACATCACACTTTTTGTACCGGGGATTGAACTCAGGGGCACTCGATCACTGGGCCAAATCCCCAGCCTCCCCCCCCCTTTTTTTTTTTTTTTTTTGTATTTTATTAGAGACAGGGTCTCACTGAGTTGCTAAGTGCCTCGCCATTGCTGAGGCTGGCTTTGAACTCACGATCCTCCTGCCTCAGCCTCCCAAGTGCTGGGATTACAGGCGTGTGCCACCACACCCGGCTAAGACATCACACTTTCCCTAGATGCTGCATAGGAACAGATTGGAACACCCTCCATATGTGGAAGCAGAGGAAGTTCTTAAGAAGCTTGGACTATAGTGAGAAAAGAAGCAGTGATGATAAGTAGATAGCATCAAGATAGGGTTTAGAGGTGGGCTAGACAAGAAATTTTGACAAATTGACTCACTCTGAAGGTAAGGAAGAGGAAGTCCAGGTGGGCTCTCCAGGTTTCTGAATGGAGCTACAGGTGGATGAAGACATGATTTATTGAGATGGGGAAGACAGGGGTAGGAACTAAGGGTTCATCCTGGGACAGATTATGTTTGAGATGCTGTGAAATAGTAACAGGGTCATGTAGAGTAGGCAGTTGGATGCACGGGTCTGGAGTTCAGAGAAATGTTCTGAGCTGAGGCTATAAATACAGGAATCACCAGCAAATAAATGTTATTTAAAGCTGTGGGTCAAACTGAGACCACCCACAGAGAATGTGGTGGTAAGAATAGAAAGGGACCCTGCATATAGTGCCTGGTAGATGGGGAAAAGAAGAGAGGAGACTGGGAAAGATAAAGATAGCAGGTGAGGGGGATCAAGGTGAGGGTAGAAAGCTGAGCCCGAGGGTGGCAAGGTGGAGGCTGCTGTTTGACCCAAGCAGGGCTGTTGCAGTCTAACGCCCGACTGGCGAGGAGAGAAGGGGAGGCGGTGCTATGGTGTGAATGTGGTTTGTCTCCCAAATGTCCATGTGCTGACAGATTGGTCCCCAATGTAACATATTAAGAGGTGGTGAGGACTTTAAGATGTGATTAAGCCATGAAGAGGGATTGATGCCTTTCACAAGAACTGGGTGGGAATGAATGAGTTCTCACTTTTGCAAGAATGGATTAGGTCTCACAAGAGTGGGTTGTTACAAAGAGAGGCCACCCCACATGCTTGGCCCCTTCTACATGCAGCCATTCCTCCTTTTCCTCAGCACATGTGGTTCTCATCAGAAGCCAAGCAGATGCCAAGTGACATACTGTTGGACCTCAAGAATGGTGAGCTAAATAAACCTCTTTTCTTTATAATTCACTCAACCTCAAGTATTTTGTTATAGCAACATAAAACAAAGTAAGACAGGTGGTAAGACAGCATGCTCAGGCAATTCTTGCAAAAATTTTAGGCACAAAAGGAAGGAAAATGGTAGATAGAGATCCTTTAAAGAATCAAGAAAAACATCAGGAATGTCTGCATACTGATGGAAAAGAGACCATAGAAAGAGAAACATTGACAAGATTGGAGATAAAGGGGGTAAAAAAGGAAGAAGCCATTGCAGAGGTGCAGGATGACACCCAAAGCATAAGCAGAGGAATCAGCCTTTGACAGGAAAAGGATATATCAACAGCTGTTTGTGGAGGAAAGAAAGAGAAGACAAGGTGACTGATTATAGATTTAGTAGGAATCAGAGACGGATTCTGGTCCTCAAAGAAGTACAAGATGAGGCCATCTGCTGAGAGCAAGCGGGGGAAGATGGAGTTAGCATACCTGGAGGACACGGAGGAGCCACGAAAGCCAGCTTTCGGGAACCGGAAGCCTGAACTCCAGGGAGAAGGACAAGTGGATTTAACTAAGTAGATCAGGGCAGAGAGGCATGCCTGGCTGCCCCCAGACAAGCTACAGTACGGGCATGCACGGGCCAAGGAGGCATTCAGAATGGCTTGACTGTCAAATGGCGTGTACTGCGAGTAAGGCTGGAGAGGAAAGCAAGGGCTTTGTGTGCCACGATAAGGTGTCTTGGCTTTCTCCTGAGGGCAGTGGAAAGACCCTGGAAGATGGTAAGCAGGGGAGTGACAAAATCAGACTGGAGTGATTAGATGAGATTCTAGGTTGGCATGGACAAGGTTGCCTGGAAGAGAAGACTAGAGCAAAAGAACCTAAGCAGGAGGCTGATGTGAGGATCGACCTGGGAGTCGATGTAGGCCTGGAATAAAGTCATGGTGATGATGGAGAGGAGTAGGTAGATTTCAGAAATACTTAGGAGTCAACAGAATTTGAATCAAGAACATATCCATTTGTAATTTTCTTAAACAAACTTGATCATAGAATGACAAGTGGCTATAATACTCAATGTGTTAAACTCTGTGTCCTTTGGTAGGTCCAACAGAAATAGCCAGGCATCTCTTTAAAAATGTCCTGGAGGTCTGGGGTTGTAGCTCAGTGGTAGAGCTCTTGCCTAGCATGTGTAAGGCACTGGGTTCAATCCTCAGCACCACGTAAAAATAAATAAATTAAATAAAGGTATTGTGTCAATCTACAACTGAAAATATTTTTTAAAATAAAAAATAAATAAAAGTGACCTGGCTAAGCTATCTCTGTGCTTTCCTAGGCTTCTCTGTATGATCTAGGTACATATCCCCCATTGAGTGATTTATTACAGACAAAGTAACCCACTAGGGTTGGAATGTACCAAGTTCCAGTGTTCCTTTGCCAATGGGGCTGACCAGTAAAGATCCCAATGCCTGGTCGCCTAGTAACTGGAACACACATTATGGCAAATGTGTAAAGGGTGGTGGTACCTTGCATATGTGTAAAGGATACAGGTCCCAACATCCTCTCACTTGTATCATTTGATCCTGTCTACCCTGAGTCGTGGACGAAACAGGATTAATTTATCTCAGTGTTACAGATGATGACACTGAAATCTCAGAGAGGTCAAGTGAATTCTGTAAGGTCCCAAAGCAAGATTAATGGAAGGGTCCCAAGCAAAGCCCTAGGTCTTTTTGATTGCTGGTCCTGGGTGCTATCTGTCACCTGGCCTTGTATATCACGAGGAGCAAATTTCTGCATTTTAGAGCCATAGCCTTTAACGTCTTTCCCTGCAGGGAAGCTATGTGAGTGTGTGGATTTTCAGAACATGTGTTCTCACTTAAGAACTCTCAAACGGTACAGCTGGAAAGGCCTCAAGACCTCAGTGGCTCCTGGCCCGCGCCCACATCATCAAAAAGCACTCATCCAGTGTCTTCGTAGGCCCTTCACTATCCTCTAACGGAAAGAATTTATTTTCAAGGGATAAATTGATTATTTTCCCTTACTTACCCACTAGGTTGGGTAAGTGAGAGCATTATTCTATAATTTTCATCTGTGGCCTCCAATTCCAGTATCACTCATGCAAATAGCTCCCCCAAGAAGAAATAACAAGCCCTGCCCTCCTCCCTCCTCTCCAACACGAGGTTCACGGGACCACTCAACACTAGGCCCCAAACCAGCTTTTCTCCTTCCTTGATTCCCTTCTATTTTCATCAGAAAATAATCATAAGGGCCCCTCTTTCTCCTTTTATCTTCTTGTCCCTCCTTTTCATTGCTTTTTTCTGAGTGGTGGTGAGGAAAGGTTAGAGGGGATCAGAACTGTGAAGACAGAATTCGTCCACAACTCAGGGTGGACAGGATCGAATGATACAAGTGAGAGGATGTTGTGACCTGTACCAGGGCAGGAGCAGGGAAGCAGAGACTGAGAAGGAGGCCCAGGAGAAGGCGCACACAGGAGAGGCAGAGCGAGCCAGGCCACTGAGCACTCAGATGCGTCAGTGGCCATGACACCTCCAACCAAGGAGAAAATGATTCCACACAGACAGCTTTTGAAATTATAATGATCTCAAAATAAACTAGACAAGCTTTTTTTGTTTGTTTGTTCTTAAGATTGGGGTTGAGGGTTTAAGTCCAGTGGTAGAGTGGTTGCCTAGCATGTGCCAGGTCCTGGGTTCAATTCCCAGCGCTGCGAAATAAATAAATGAAAATTTAAATATAAAAGTTAAGATTGCTTTCAGAAGAGAAGGGCTTAACAAGAATGACATCATCATAATGGAGGGTTCAAAGATGTTGGGAAGATCCACTCTGCAAAATCCCCAGGAGCAACACCAGGTAGGAGGAGAAGGAAGGAATAGGGAAACTCAACCAAGGGCCAGGACTCTGAGAGCAAGGAGGAAGCCAGCCCAGAGAGCCAGAGACGGGCCAGAACCAGCAACCCAGAGCAGGGTGAGGCAAAGACCAGAGTGGAGCTTGGCACATGGGAATGGAGTCAAGAAAACTTGATGTGGACCATCTTATAGGTACAGGATGCCAACATCAACCTTCACTGACTTAACCGTGTTGTCTAAGATGGGTTAAATGCCTCCTGTTGCCTAAGCCTGCAGCTGTGTTTATTAAATTCCCTACAAAAGAAGTTTCTTATAAATATAAATGTAAATAGACACACACACACACACACACACACACACACACACACACCAGTGCTTACCAAAAACTAAGGGAAAAAAAGCAATATCTGAATATTCTATTTAAATTTATAGCCTGCCATTTATTCTCCATGCATGTTCTTTCTACATTTTTGGAGTTCGAATAATAGTGGTAGTTTTCCAACCTGCTCATCTCTTGATAAACTTCCATTGTTCGAGTCATTTTAAATGTTTCTCTGTTCACTCCATTTAAGCAGATTTCTCTCACTGCTTTTCTATTGCCATCTGTGTATTGGCTTAATCAAACCCAAGAAAACTTTCTTCTTAAGGGAATGAAACACCATAGCTCAGAGGCATAAACAATAAGGAATATGTGTTTGGTCATATTGTACATGGGCCCACTACAGGACATATCCAAGACTGGTTTGTTTAAAGGAATATCAGCCTCAGGGACATAGACTTCTTTTGGGCTCTGCTGTTCCAGGCACGCTGGCCTCCATCACCCAGCTCTCCACACAGGTTCAAGGTGGCTGCCTCCAAGTTCCCAGGATCACCTGACACAACCACCTTCAGTACAAGACGGAACATGTCTTCCTCTATTTCTGTTTGTAAGAGTCAGACCTCAAAATCCCCTAAATCAGTCAGAATTTTAGCAGGGGAAGAGCTGGCAGACTCACAGAATATAATTAAAGTAAATCTGATAGGAACAATTTAATGACTGTGGAGTTAAGAGGACCAACCAGGGATGGCGAGGTGCGAAGGATCCTAACAGGAAGCCATCACTACTTCCGGTCTTTGATTTTTTTTTTTTTTTTTTTTTTTCTTTTTAAACCTCTGGTGCTGGAGGTTGAACCCAGGGCCTGCTGAATTCATAAGTATACATTTATAAATACTTCCAGTCTTGAAGGGGCAAGAAGAATAAAAGTTTCCACCTCTCATAAAGAGAACTGTAGCTGAGGAAAAGCTTGTCTGTCTGGAGAGCTGCACCTTAGAGGAACAGGGCTGTTGTTAAGGTGGCAGCCAGGGGGGGAAAAAAGCAGAGATAATAGATATTCTCACCTCCTACCATCATCTCCAAGCCCAGTGGAAAACCAGGGGACAAGGAAGTCTTTACAGTACAATCCTTAGAGGTCCACTGCCTTCGGCACAGAGAAATGCAGAAAAGTGACAGAATGGAGAGGAGCAAATGGAACGTGACCCACATGTCTCCCTGTGCCCGTGGCTGTCCAGAAAAAGATGGTGTGCCTGCCTTTAGACCAATCACTGACTTAAAGCCTGAGACTACAGTGGCCATGATTCAACTTCACCTCACAGGAGAAGTAGAATCCCAAATATAATTGGAGTTTTGCCAAAAAGGATGAAGCGATAATGTATGTTACAGTAAATATTTCTAGAAAAAAGAATAGAGGTTTAACTATTTTTACAAACGGTTCTTACCTGGGAAATTTTTATTTTTAGAAAATGAAACTCTTAAGCAAGTATTCAAATATGTATTTTTGGAAATTCACTAGTGAAAACTAAAAGTTTAGGACTAGCTTTTATGTACTTATAAAAAAAGAAAAGGCTATTTAGTCTTATTAAGATTGGTGGCCGGGCACGGTGGCGCACGCCTGTAATCCCAGCACTTTGGGAGGCTGAGGCAGGAGGATCGTGAGTTCAAAGCCAGCCTCAGCAATGGCGAGGCACTTAGCAACTCAGTGAGACCCTGTCTCTAAATAAAAATACAAAAAAGGGCTGGGGATGTGACCCAGTGGTCGAGTGCCCCTGAGTTCAATCCCTGGTACCACAAAAAAAAAAAAAAGATTGGTGGACTAGATTTAAAAGGGGTCTGGGACACAAAGCCTACAAAAATATAGATCCACTTTATCACTGAGATGGTGAGGAGGCACATCACCCTGTTAACACCGTTCTCTCTGGAATGTTCTCCAGTACTTTCTCCGCTAAAGTTGTAAGTGGCTCACAGGGCAGTGATTCTGGGGGAGACCTAACCATTTCTTCTAATTCTGAGAAATACAGCACAATGCACAAATCCAGTTTAATCCTTGCCTGATGTAATAGTTAACACAAATGACAAAAAGAAAGAGATGACAGTTTAACACTTATGCTAAAAGGCACTCTGTTGGTAAACTCCTTTTGTTTGTTTTTTGTTTCTTTGTTTTGGTGCCAGGGATTGAACCCAAGGCCTATGAGTACTAGCAAAGAAGAACTCTTATCACTGAGCTACACCCCAGCCCTGATTATTAACCTCTTTTTGTTGTTGTTGTTTTCTTTTCTTTTTTGCAGGACTGGGGGCTAAACCCAGGGCCTCATGCATGCTAGATAAGCACTCTACCACTGAGCTGCATTTCCAGGCTTCTTTCTTTCTTTCTTTCTTTCTTTCTTTCTTTCTTTCTTTCTCTCTCTCTCTCTCTCTCTCTCTCTCTCTCTCTCTCTCTTTTCTTTCTCTTCTCTCTCTCTCTCTCTCTCTCTCTCTCTCTCTTTTTTTTTTAAGACAGGGCCTCATTAAGTTGCCCAGGCTGGCCTTGACCTTGGAGAAGGTCATTTAATCAACCCTGGCAAAGTATTTAAAATTTTTGCCTTCTGTTTCCAAATGAAGACGTTATAGATGAACATGCTGCAATCTAGATTTCCTTCATTGAACATGCTGCAATCTAGATTTCCTTCATTGCTGTTAAACTTCCACATGACTTTCACATATTTCTGGTGTGAAGAATGAGAGAGTATCACATGGAACAAAGGCTAAAAATTAAAATCTAGAAATAAATATTTGTTGAATTTCAACAGTATCAGGACCTAGGAAACAAAAAGCAAAGAAGAAGATACCAGACTTTTGGCTTGACACATAAACAGCTTGGTCTGAATGACATCTTCAGAAGTTTCCTCTTGTGTGTTGTGATGAATGTGTTCTAATTAAAGAGGAAACAACAGCTAAAATCACAGTGCAGGAAAAGAATTAGCAATCTTTGGCTCAGTATTCTTGTGATAGTTGTTTGTTAGTTCAAATAAAACTCTTAATTTTGACAGCAAATGATTATACAAAATCATAAAGAATCCAAATTATTCTCTCAATCTACAAACATAGATGGTGACATTCAGTATGCCCACACACACTTGAGTAATCACACACACAATTGTATTTGTAATGAAAGCAGAGTGTTTTGATCATAGTTCTACACAAGAAAAGAAAAAACGGAAGAAAGAAACTGGAGAATTTGCCAGTTGCATTTCTCAAGTCTAGGTATTAAGCTCCAGACGATATGCATCATCCTATTTTTACAAACAAACTAAGGGCTAAGGAAGTATTACAAAAATGACTGAAAAAGAAAAAGCCGGGCGCGGTGGCGCACGCCTGTAATCCCAGTACTTGGGAGGCTGAGGCTGGAGGATCGCGAGTTCAAAGCCAGCCTCAGCAATGGCGAGGCACTTAGCAACTCAGTGAGACCCTGTCTCTAATAAAATACAAAAAAGGGCTGGGGAATGTGGCCCAGTGGTCGAGTGCCCCTGAGTTCAATCCCCGGTACCAAAAAAATATATATTATTTGGGCCAGGCATGGTGGTGTACGCCTGTAATCCCAGTGGCTTGGGAGGCTGGGAGAGGAGGACCGTGAGTTCAAAGACAGCCTTAGCAAAAACGAGGTGCTAAGCAACTCAGTGAGACCATCTCTAAATAACATATAAGATAGGGCTAGGTATGTGGCTCAGTAGTTGAGTGCCTCTGAGTTCAATCCCCGGCACCCAAAAAAGAAAGAAAGAAAGAAAAGGAAATATTATTCAGAAGCAGTTAGAGTAGATATGCGGGAAGAAATGGTCCTTAGGAAGGAATCTGAAGATTAAAGGAGATAGTGATAAAATATGGAAGGTTGGAAAATCATCTAGCAATATTTAGCACTGGGAAAAGAATAAGAGGGCCAGGAAAGTTAACAGTGTGAGCTGGGCTAAAATGTAAGGCCCAAGAAGACTGGGTATTAAAAAAACAAGAGAATAATGGTGGAGATAAAGATGCAACAAATCTCAAAGACCATGACTTGAAGTTTTAAAAGGAAAATGATAAATAAAAGGAAATGGATGATGGCAAGTAAATGAAAGGATCTTAGGTAAATGATTATGTTCTTTGTATAAAAAGTTATTTTGGAGAACAGATTTCACCAGTAAGGGCCCGGATGAAGACACAGAAAGAAGGGTTGGAGATGTAGCTCAGTGGTAGAACTCTTGCCTCACATGCCAAAAGCCCCAAGTTCAACCCCCAGCAAGAGTGTGTGGGAGGGGCTGGGGTTGTGGCTCAGCGGCAGAGCGCTCGCCTTGCACATGCGTGCGTGGCCCAGGTTTGATCCTCAGTACAACTAAAGTAAATAAATAAATATTAAAAAAAAAAAAAAGTGTGTGGGAGTCAGGGGGAAGAAAGAAAGGAAAGAAAATAAAAGTAAAAAAAACAGGGCTGGGGTTGTGGCTCAGCTGTAGAGCGCTCGCCTAGCACGCGCGCGGCCCGGGTTCAATTCTCAGCACCACATAAATAAACGCATTGTGTAAAACTAAAGCAAATAAATAAATATCTTTAAAAAAAAAAAAGTAAAAAAACAAAGAAGAGCCTCCACCTTCCCCCTTCTCTCAAGTCAAGCATTGTAAGAAACCATGTGACTTCTTCTGGAAGTCCAAAGAATGGA
Organism: Tamias sibiricus; assembly: GCA_025594165.1. Taxonomy (NCBI): domain Eukaryota; kingdom Metazoa; phylum Chordata; class Mammalia; order Rodentia; family Sciuridae; genus Tamias; species Tamias sibiricus. The sequence goes on from CM046669.1 coordinate 70,823,929, forward strand.
GCTATTGTAAAGGGTCTCAAATATTGGGGGTTGGGGGGGAATGGTAGCCCCCATGAGGCTGTTGTCTGAACATAGTGAATATCTGAGGTCATGGTGCACACATCATACAGGAAATCAGGGAGGCAAGACAGGGTTGAAATGGAAGGCAAAAGGTGTATCCATTACCATCTTTAATGTTGAGTGACAATCCAGCCTTTGAGAGGAAGTGGCTCAGCTATAGAAGGGGCTTCATCTAAATGTGAGACCAGTTTGGTTTTGCTGCCCTTGAATTAGCTACTTCAGAAATACAAAAAGCAAATTCCATAACAAGCAAGAAAAGTCTGTGTGCAATTCACAGAACACTAACCTAACTCTGAGAAGGAAATTGGGTAGATGCTTACGTTTAAAACAAAAATTTTGCATCTGTAATTAACTTAGATTTATCTTCAATTTAGTTTTCCTGTTCAACTTCCAGAATATTTTAACTGTAAAAGCCCCTGAATAGAAAAACTGTAATAAGAAAATCTGGTACTACTTTGTGAATCAACTTTTTAAATGGGCATAAATATTTCCATGTGTTAGCATGCCTCTGCTAGCCATTTACTGCATCTACCGCCTTCCTCTGTGGCTAAACAGACTCCCGCCAGCTGAGATGGCTCTGTGTCAGTTGGATCCTAAGGAAAGAAGACAGTGGGATTGAGTTAGAAGTGTGAGAGATTGGGAAAAAGGAGTCATGTTTGGGGAAAATGTTTGAGGAGGAACCAAGATACCTGAGCAAGGAAAACCTTTAGATCACAGTGCAGATCTGACACTTAAAAAAGGAAAAAGGGCAGTGCTATGGTTTAAATGTGTCCCCCAAATTTCATGTGTTGGAAACTGAATCCCTCAAGCCATATGTTAATGGTATGAGGTGAGACCTTGGGGAGGTGGATCATGGGGGCTGTGTGTCCACATGAATGGTTTAATCTATTCGTGGATTAATGGGTTATTGAGGTGGTGGCTTTGTTATAAAAGTTTCTTTCTCTGGCATGCTTGCTGAGTCTCACCATGCTGTAGGTTCTGTAGGTTACATCAAGAATCTGCAGAGTCCCCACCAACAAGATGTGGCCCCTTGACCTTGGATTCCTCAGCCTCCAGAACTGTAAGAAATGAATTTCTTTTCTTTATAAATTATCCAGTCTCAGGTATTCTGTTATAGCAACAGAAAACAAACTAAGACAAGGAGGAAAAGATTAAATAAAATAGAGAGAGAGCCTGAGATTATGGTGAACCTAACGAAGTTTCACCAGCCTGATTGGAAGCTTTAGAGCAAAGATTGTTCATTGGAAAAACCCGATGTTAGGAAGATGTGGCCTCAGTATCATCCCTGTGCTCAGTTATTGCCTGGGAGCTGCCCAGGAAAAGTGTGATCTTGGATTAAAAGCTAAAGCAGATCCTAATGGTCACAGTGATCTAAAAAGTACCAGGGGGTACCTGAATCATTCATCTGTGTTTTATATATATATACTGTTCCCTCTTCTGTTGGGTATTAGCAGTTCTACCTCTTTCTTTTGTTAGGGCTCAATTATCCCTGTCAAGATGATGAGTCCTTTTCTTGTCCAGGCAGCAACCATAGCTTCTAGTTCAATAATAAAATTGCTGTCAGGCACAGTGGCACACGTCTTTAATCCCAGCAACTCGGAAGACTGAGGCAGGAGAATGGCAAGTTCCAGGTCAGTCTCAGCAACTTAATGAGACCTTGTCTCAAAATTAAAAAAAAAAAAAAAAAAAAAAAAAGAACTGGGGATATAACTCAGCGGTAGAGTGTCCCTGGGTTCAAACCCCAGTAATGTGAAAATAATAAAAAATTGTCATTTTTTATTAAAATAATAAAATTTCTAAGCCCAGATGTGAGAAGATAAGAAACACAAAGTACCCATCAGGTCACTGTGAAGACAAGCAGAGTCATTCTCACTGCCACCGCTGGTTCCTGAACGGATAGATCCTTCCTCTTGGGAGCACAGCATCCTCATAAGAGGTCTCTGATTCAGTAGGTCCTGGCATTCCTGCAACAAATGCAGCCCCTTCTCTCAGAGCATGGCCTCAACTGGGTGCCCCAGGAGCAGCTTCAGGATAGTATGGCACGTGTACTGTCCGTGCGTCCCTTGTCATGAGCCCCAGCCCTGCACCTTCTTTGCTCTGACGGTGTTCTTGGATGCTGCATGGAATTCCACGTGGCCTTCACGTAAGCCACCAGGTGGTGGTGCCAACCGAAGCTGTATAAACAGGACAGGCAAATCCCCAAAATACATGTCTATTTTGAATGATTGGCCCTTCCAGGAAAGAAGGAGTATAATGCAGCCACTCGTCACTGAGAGGCTGGTTGGTCGGCTCAAGGTATGTGTCACTCTGGGGGCTGAGCCCGGGCCTCTGCGGTTGGCACAGACAGCTGCAGGGAGAGTCCATGATGTTGGGCCTATGTGTGTCCTTCATCTCTGTCACCACGGCTGGACTGCTCCATCCATGTGCTCATCATGCGGGGATTAGGGTGGCTGATGACAAAGGTAGGCTAATGTCAACTGGCCATGTCATTTTGTCCACTTGATTATTCCGTGTCCCTTTAATGGTGGCTGCCAACATGTGAATACAAAGCTCGTCAGACTTCATGCCCACTCTACTGGGCCCATCAACATAACCTCTCCCCAGACTTCCTTATTTCTGGTTATGAGTCCGTACATGTTCTCAGCTTGGGACACCTCTGCTTGAAGCTCTACCCACAGAAAAGATCTTCTCTTGCCCACATACATTTCAGTTTGCATCCAGATGCTAAGTCAATGCATCTAGAAACCAAGTTTGGATTTCTCCCTCTTCCTTTAGTTCATGGGCTCTGTATTAGTCAGGATTCTCCAACAAAACAGAAACACACACACACACACACACACACACACACACAAACACCAGAATCCTGTTGGTTCTTTATGGATGTATGGGTGTGTGAGAGAGAGAGAGAGAGAGACAAAGAGAGATTGGTTTATTGTAAGGAATTGGCTCATGCAATTATGGGGGTGGAAAGGTCAGAATTTTCAAGGTAGACTGGAAAGCTGGAGACCCAGGAAGAGTTGATATCATAGCTCAAGGCTGAAATCTGGAGGTAGAAGTCCCTCTTCCTCTGCAGATCTCAGTCTTTTTTCCTTTAAGGCCTTTAATTGATTGAATGAAGTCCGCTTACTTTTGGAGGACAATCTGCTTTACTCAAAGTCTATTTAAATGTTAATCTCATCTTTTAAAATATCTTTACAACAACATCGAGAACAACTTTTACCCAAATGTCTGGGTTCTTTGGCCCAGACAAGTTGACATGTAAAATTCAGCATCTCAGGCCTCCACATTTAGCTGTTCATGGGGGAACTGAGCAAAGGGCATTGATGAGGTCATGGTGGGGGACATGGGGTTGGACCATCTGCTCATGCAGCTCTCCATGTCCTCTGTTCCTGCACAGACTTGAACCTTTTCCATCTTTCGATGGATGCTGCTGGGCTCACTCAGTTTCACAACTTGGTGGGTCTGGTGGAGCCGCGTTCACACTGGGCAACTTTAGACATGCTGGCGGAGCATCCCATGGTGAGGAACCTGTCTTTGCCAGCACAGTACGCACTGTTTTTCAAAAGAAGATAGCTCTCTGCTGGAGATGGCATGGCCTGCTCCAGACCCCGGGGGCCTGCCATGGGCTTCTCCCCCTGGACTTGCTGGCACTGCTCCTTTTCCCACCGTGGACTCCACCAACGAAACACGTTCTTCTGGCCCTTGAGGCCTGAGCAACAGGGCCCCTTGTACCCCAGCCTGGACTCACTCTGGAGCCTTTCCTGCTCCAGGCCCCACTTAAAGCTGGCAGTCTTTCTGCCACCTGCCATCTGGGCCACGACAGCATTTCCAGGTGTGGAATGTGTCATCTCCTGAACAGGGTAACAGGCAATACGCTTCCTTCTTTTTTCCTATTTTAGGAATTAGGGAATGCAAGACACAGCCATTCCATGTGAATAGTACCTGTTTCTGACCCTCTTCTTGATTGGGACAGAAGGCATTTGCCAGATCAATCGTTGCACATGAGGTCCCTGAGGCCATATTGTTCTCTTGTAGCAAAGCTACACAATCTAATAGAGTACCTATGATGGGGTCTATGAGTTGGTTCCAGGACCTGGCCAGGCGCCATCACCCCCAGTGTCACTTGGCTTCGCTCCACTCAGCGCCTCCCACTCCTACAGAATCTAACTACCCCGGTACTGCCACAGTTCATTTCAGACCTTCCCGGGTGCTTCCCCCTCTGCAGGTTGCCAGGCCCTGGTGCCCCCTCCCATGAGCCTCTCAACAGGTGGGACCGAGTTTCTCTAGTTACAACACAGGTAGGAACCAAGGCCCCTTGTATGTCAGCCCTTGTTCTAAATGTCCTGCAGTACATGGACCGAATCAGGCAATCGTCCCTGTCCTTTTGCCCTGTGTAGTCCATATTCCCAAGTGGTGATGGGGAAGGGAGTAAGGAAGGAGACACACAATAAATATACAAAACATAGAGCATATTAGCACAAAGGAAAGTCAATGATGGAAAAATGGGACTAGGAAGAAGAGTGGGCCCGTAGGCAAGGCTTCAGGTTGCTAATGACACGGGGGAGGTCAGGACTCACCTCCATGAGGGAGTGTCATTGAGCACAAACATAGAAGGAGATAAAGAGTTGGCCAAATACATGTGGGATAACGGTGGGAGAATCCGAAGCAGAAGAAATAGCTAAGAAAAATGCTGTAGCAAGCAGTGGGCCTAGCGTAGTAAGGAACAGCACAGAGGCCAAAGGGTGGAGAGGAAGAGGAAGAGACAAGGGCCAGGGAGGAATCACAGCTTCCATGAGTGACATGGAAGCCACCACAGGGTTTTGAGTAGAAGTGTGATATAACTGGACTCGACCTTGAAAGTCCACAGGTTGCCAGGCGGAGGAGAAGGAGTCAGGAAGACTACTTAGGAGGTTGCATTAACCTGGGTAAGAGATGATGGAGACACATCAGGTGGCAGCAGCAGAAGAGGGAAAATTGATCACATTGAGCATGTATTTTTTAATTGATTTTCTATTGATGCTTATAATTTTACATAATATTGGGATTTGTTGTGATGTATCATCACATGCACATGACATAATCTGGTGGATTTCATTCCCCAGTACCTCCCCTTTTCCCTCCCTCCTCCTGATACCCATCAGGATATATTTCTAAACCCCTTGAGCTAAAGTTGATTTCCTGATGGATTGGATGTGACTTGTGAGAGCACGTAAAAATGCAAAAATAAAACCATTTCCCTTACCCTACGGGGATAATGGGAGGAATTTTAAAAACATTTTAATACTGTTTTTGCAAGTCCATATATAAGCATTATTGAAAAGTCCAATTTTGCTTGAGTTTTATAGCTCTTGGCTCATTTTAGTGAGCCATCTAGATCAGAAAACAGTTTTATCTAATCCTTGGAGCTAGCATAGGTTTTGATGACATTGACTGAACATAAAGCTAAAATGCAGGTCGAAAGTTAGAAGTATTGCTATTGGACCTTTTAAAATATATCCTTGATCTCAATAATTAATCCATTTGTGACCAAACTAATGAAAGTTAATGGGCTTGTTTATTATATGTTTTGTTTTGTTTTGAGGGCTAACTACATTGCAGATGCTGGGCTCAGTGCTTTACATTTGTGCCCATGCCCTTCACCCATCCTCGGTCCCCCCTCACACCCACACTCCCATGCCCATTAAAGTCTATCTGTCTCTATTTTGAAAATTTCTCCCACCATTTCCCAACTCCTGAAACCCTGGGAAACCCCACAGTGCCATTAACCTGATTCATTAACAGCAAAATGTACACGCCACATCTAATCTCCAAATACTCCCTTCTTCTTTTTCTGACAAAAGCTGACTCTTCCCAGAGGACACTACTTGGCCTCCCCTCTCACATGATGGCAGCTTTGCCCTCAAAGCTCTCACAGCAGCAGACCTGGAGGTGATTGAGGAGCCCCACTAGATCCTCTTCACCACTTCCAGATTCTTCGCCCTCCCTTTTACGTTGAATCTCATGCCACGTGTATCAACCCTCCTCCTCATCGATCCCCACCTTTTCCAACAATATCAGCTCTTGGCCAATTGGGAACTTCTCCAACACAGCTTCTCTATTTCTTAGCATTTTCAATAAACAGATAATAATTCTTTTAGTGTTCCACCTTCCTGTTGCATTAACTCCTGCCCTCCCGTCATCTTGACCTACGCCTTCACATACACAGTCACTCACTTCTATGACCGTATCTAGATCTTGCCATGACCAATCCTTGCAGTCTTTTGCCCCACTCTATGCACCAGAGAACCCCAAGGCTCTGTAACTGGTCTTCTTTTCATCTATCTCTGAAGGAGGTAAAAACTTATAATCCCTAGGGGAAAAAAGGAAACTGAGGTCTCTGACCTTTCACAATTTCCCGCATCTGTCAAAGTTGCCCAGCCTGCCAAAAGTAAGCCCGCCAAAAGTATCTGACAAACTCCTCCCAGGATGTGGCCCTACTAAACCCTAAAAACCTCATATCTTTGTTGTAGCCAGTTGCCATTTTCCTCTTGAAAATGTGCCCCTCCACTGCTTAATAAAGCATTGCTGATCTGTTGAGGTCTGTCTCTGTTTCTTTTCTTTTTGTATTCTATTTCATTTGCTTTCAGTCTCTATCTGTTCTCTTAGAAATCTTTCTTTTTTTTTTTAACCTTCTTTGTTTTTTTATAACATTCATTACCTTCCAACATTCTATGTAACGTACTTATTTATTATGTTTATTATTTATTATATTTGTTGGTCCTTCTTTTCATCATCTTCCCAGCATAGAGAGTCATTTAGCATATAATATTGCACCAAATCTGTTCTGTTGAGGTTACCACAGTAGTCAAATAAAAAAATCTCAATCTTTGTATGTTTTTTTTAGTACTCCAATGTTTGCAGTTTAATTTTCTTTATTTGTTATTTAGTTAGTTAGTTAGTTGTTTATTTTAGTGCTCCAATTTGAAGACTGTAATAATCTATCAATGGACAAAGACAGGTCTCAACCATGAGGAGCAGCAGCAATACATTGGAGGAAGGACAGATAAGTAGGGATAAAAAGAGTAGGAATGCATGAGAGAAAGGGCTTAGGAATACAAGTCCAAAGTGGATTATGTTCAGAATGAAAGATAACCCAATCAGAACAGAGAAGAAGCATTTGGTGTGATTTTCTGCACCCCATTCCTGAAGAAGAGGGGGTTCTTTCTATGAATAGGCTGCCTATAGGTACACTCTTTCCAGATGTGCATCAAAACAGGATGGCCCTCTTATAAAATCAAATATAAAGAAGAAAGCCTACTAATATCAGGCAACCATTTTTAGTGAATTCTTGGATTCAACAAATTTGTGGAGGGTCTTCTATGTACAAAGCATTGTGGCCTCACAATGGAGGATTTGAAACCAAATAAGAAATTATATTTCCTTAAAAATACTAAAATACAGTAGACTAGGGAGAAGGCAAATAAACTATAAATATAAAGTAGAAAATTGTTGTAAGCAATTGTAGCAAAAAGAAAAAAAAAAGGAAGGAAAGATCTGTTCTGCACAGGAGGGACCGTTGAATTCCTGGCAGCAGTCTGTCCTGACTTCAGGCAAAAATGTTTTCTCGAGTTCCCTAGAGAAACAAAGTCTACAGAATGATAGGCACAAAGCACAAGTTCTAAGTGATCTGCTGGAGTTGTGATGAGTCTGCCAATTCATCTTAGTATGAAGAGCTCTTTAAGAAATCCCATTTATTCTTTGACAATGGAAGTATTAGGAGTAACAAGGGAGAACTCCTGAAGAGACTGGGGATTGGAGCAGGAGTTTCCAAGTCCATCTGTATCTCCAGGAGTAGAGAGTATCCAGCTGTTTTTGGCTTCAGGGATGGGACCTCACTCTTAATGAGCCTTAGAATTGGAAGGAATGATTTTGTCTTCTACAGCTCAGCTCAGACTGGTATACTTGATATGAAGAGGACAGTGTTTTTAAAAACTTATTTTCTCAAATATTGAAACCAGCCACTAGCAACAATCTATGTATATGATTTCTAGAATAGTTGATGGTTGGCCTTCCTTTTAAGGTAGATTAATTTTCTCCCTATCATAAAATGTGAATAATCCATTCTGGAAATATGGATAATTCTTCACAAACCAAATTTTTTTAAAGGAAAACAATATTGATTTTTTTTTTTTTTTTTTTTTTTTTTTTTTTTGTACCTGGGATTAAACTAGGGGCATTTAGCCTCTGACCCACATCTCCAGCGCTTTTTTTTATTTTGAGACAGTGTCTCACTATGTTGCTTAGGGCCCCACTAAATTGCTGAGGCTGGCTTTGAACTTGAGATTCTCCTGCATCAGCCTTCCAAATTGCCGAGATTAAAGGAATACACTACCATGCCCCAATATCAATGTGATTTTTAAAGTTTTGTTATATCATCACCCAAAACAGTTTGCTAAAGACTTTATGTAGTTTTGTCTAATGATTATATTCATATGTATATTGAAATTTTAGCATATACCATTCATTTGAAACCAGATATATCTACTTTATGATACCATATGTATTACCTGATAGACAAACAAAAGTAATGTTTATTTTAGAACATTTAAGTGTTATTACACAAAGCACAGGTCCAGTTTTCACACAATAGTGGATTTTTATAACAAACATGCATTATGCACCTACAGAGGAGAAGGATAAAAGAGTAAATGGGAAATAACACAAAAATGATGGACATGCCACAGAAGCCTTATTAATCCTCTTAAGCTTTTAAGAATTTCCCTCCCTTAGTATCAGTAGCTAGTTTTCCTTAAAGCTTTTATCTAAAGGAATGCATGATCAGCAATTTTGACAAAAGATGTTTCAGTTTATACACAATCATCTCAAGATTGTACACATATTTGCTTTGACTAACCTCAGAAATTCAAGCAAAACAAAGTTACAGTATGTATATAAACAAGAAGTTCACAGGGTTAATGCTTGACGCTAACGCTAATGACTTTCTTCTACCACTCAATAGCATGCAAAAGCAGTAGGATGTATTACCAAGAAAGGACAGAAGCTAAACACTGACCTACCCACAATCAACTCACGTGGAGCTTTCAACTGATGAGAAATTATTCAATCATTAAGGGAAAAAAAAAAAAAAAAAAACACACTAAAATAAAGCTCCATTTTAACTCAGTGGACTGTGCCCAGTCCCAACAGAGGATGCCAGAGGTATTGATTATCTTCAACTGTTGAATTTAAAAGAACAATTAACACTTTTAAAACTCATTTTATGAAATAAAAATAACCTCTTAATGGACCTGTAGGAATGCATTTTAAAATCTATCAGATTTTTCTCAAATCCACTAATGATGAGGGGGAAAAAGGTCTATGCAGATGCATCATAGTGACACAGAGGATATTTTAAAATATTGATATCTGAGGTGCAGAAACACATTTCCAAAAGTACACTGCATTTGAACAAAATTGGAAATTAAGGTCGAATCCTGACTTTCACCATCAGTTAGTGTGAACTCTCATCACTTGGCTCATCTGGAGGACTGAGAACGTAATTTTACACAGCAGGGTCATGGTTATGTAGCATTCCACAAACAGGAAGGGTCGACCACTCTTGCAAAGCCCATGTGTACGTGGGATACTTTGATGCTAGGGCACTGGAGGCCGGCTGTCCTGTCCCTTCCTTGAGGGAGACAAAACGGAATGTGCACCATTGAAAATGTTTGCAGAGGACTGGGAATGTAGCTCAGTGGTAGAACACTTGCCTAGCGTGTGAGGCCCTGGTTCCATCCCCAGCATGGGGGTGGGGAGAATGTTTGCAGGGACAAGTGCAGACTCGCTGATAAACAAGCCCCAGATTTAGTGGACATGGTTTACAAAGGTCCCCAGTTCCGGCAGTAAGTCATTCCACATTTCCCTGAGCAGCTTTCTCTCAGATAAATGCAGCCCTTATCAAGAGGCAGTGTATGTGCCCAGCTCGGTTTATTTTGGCAGTGGCTCAGCTTCAGCCTCTGTAATTAAATGAGGCTGATGAGACAACAGCAGCTCCAGAGAGATCAGAGGAAACTCGACTTCATCTCCCTGCCTTTTATTTTCTCTGCTCTCCACTGCTTGGCCTCCCTTGCGCATTTTTTTCATTAATACAGGAGAACACATTTAACCCACATCCTGGCCCAGCAGGGGAGCTCAGGAACAACATAAAATTCCAAATACGACTTTTTATCATTATTGCCCCTCTGCCAGCGACAGCATCTTCACTTCTCACCAGACAATAGCAGCAGCTTTTTAATTATCTCCATACAGGATGAAAGTCTTATCCCAGTCCCTCTGGCTGCCCCCAGAAGAGTACTTAATCCTGATTTCTCACATGAAGCTAAATGCTGTGGTTGAGTCAGCTCTTGAAGCCATCCCTGGAAATGTTCTCAAGTGACTCCATGATGGTATGACTGTGAAAGCAAATGGAACCAGCAAAGCCACAGCTGATTGCCTATTTCCTAAATTAGAAAACCCTCACCTGGCTCAGTGGCACACGCCTATAATCCCAGTGACACAGGAGGCTGAGGCAGGAGGATCACAAGTTTAAGGCCAGCCTTAGCAATTTAGCAAAGCCCTAAGCAACTCAGCGAGACCCTGTCTCAAAATAAAAAAATAAAAAGGACTGGGAGTATTGGCTCAGTGGTTAAGTACTCCTGGATTCAATCTCTGGTCCCCCCAAAATTAATTAATTATTAAACCTTCCTGTTGAATGATTGATTAAATACAGAATATAATTCATTCTATATTCTCCTTGATTTTAGCACTAGACTTAACTGCAGGGCACACTGCCTACAACTCAAATGCCAAGCCACATTTAGTTAAAAAGGACAGATTTCCCAAACTTTCTTAAGAGTAGTTCATGGGTTACACATTGCTAGTGTCCACTATTTTTTTTTTTTAACCTAAAATAGCAGAGAATGCATTCACCCATGACAGGTTTCCATAGATTCCTCACAAATGCCTATCAGAATATAGGCATTGTCTCAGCTTAAAAATGTCCATCTTCTGCCGAGTGTAGGGAATTATTTCTACCATTATAAAACAAAGAGCAACATATATTGGCAGCTTCTGCCTCAGCCTCCCATGTAACCTGAGATTACAGGTGTGTGCCACCACACCTGGCCATACAAAATGTCTTAATATACAATGTCTCCTCCAAACAGTCCATCATGTCCTCCTGGTTGCTCCTAAAGTAGGAGTCTGCCTGCCATACACAGCCTTAGCTCAAGAATAATTCATGCTCATTCATCTCTCAGATTCTGAAATGTAATGTGCAATCTCCCTGCTGCATCCAAGTTTCAACAAAACTGTTTATTGAAATGGAACAAATTACCTCCTTTAATCTTTGCAGTAGTCCCAGGAGCTGGGCAGATAGGAAAGTTAAAGGCCAGAGTAATTAGATATGAAGGTCAGGCACACAATAAGTGACAGGGAGAAAAAAGGCATTTGGTGCTAAATCTAATCTCATGTCACCCCACTATGGACCTGCTTTAACTGAACACTTACCTCGTTAGTCACTCTGGGACCTCAAAATTAATTTTCAGAGCTGAGCGTGGTGGTGCATGTCTATAATCCCAGCAGTTTGGAAGGTTAAAGCAGGAGGATTGTGCGAAGCCAGCCTCAGCAAAAGTGAGGCACTAACCAACTCAGTAAGACCCCCATCTCTAAATTTAAAAAAAAAAAAAAAAAAAAAATAGGACTGGGGATGTGGCTCAGTGATGGAGTGCCCTGAGTTCAATCCCCAGTAACAAAAAAAAAAAAAAAAAAAAAAAAAAAAATCCACTTTTTCACGTTGGTGTGTTTTATTTATCCATGTGGATTATCATGTTTCTGAAGGCAGCAGATTTTAGGTTAATAAAACACAGTATACACTTGTATTGGTTTCAACTGTTTGAATTCCTTCTTCATTGAACAGAGTATGAAAAATAATATTTAATAGTGTTACCAAAAACCTTAATTTGTAACCAATGGAAATTGTCCAGTGACACCAAGGAAAACAATCATCAGGACCCACTTGGGAGTGACACCTGGACCCTCTTACTTTTTTTTAATATTTATTTTTTAGTTATAGGTGGACACAATATCTTTATTTTATTTTTATGTGGTGCTGAGGATCAAACCCAGTGCCTCACGCGTGCTAGGCAAGTGCATTCTACCTCTGAGCCACAAACCCAGCCCTGGACCCTCTTATTGACAGAAAAAACCAGTGCCTTCTGTCTCTCAGTTTGTCTTTCTAAGACTATTGGCTTCCAAGCCTAGAGAATGGCACTAATGTAAGCCAGAGCCATAGTTCGAAATTCCAGCTTCTTTTTGGAAATACCTATGTCACCCCAAAGCCACCCCAAGACTCAAAACTCAATTATCCCTATGATTCTCTGTACTAGGTAAAAAAAAAAATGTTCCCAAGTTCAGATGGATTCATCTCAGCCTGATATTTCACAGTCAGCTCAGCACCCAGGCACCTGGAAACTAAAAAATACCTCATCTTTTCTCTACAAGCATGGAGCTCCTGGGATACCAATCATTAGGATGGAACTTTGGTTAAATAATCTAATTATTCCAGGATCAGCACTTGAAATTCTTCATTCACTATCATCTTGATAATATTTTGTCTCCATCCACCTACTACATATTTTCCTTCAATCAAATTTCTACCATGATCCATTTGATTAATTTACATTTTCCAACCTAGGGCTCAATAGTACCTACATATGTTGTAGAGAATGTACAGAGGGTTTTGGGGTTTTTTTTTGATGTTTGGTTTTTTGTTTTGTTTTTTTGGTGGGAGTAGGGTACCAGGAATTGAACCCAGGGCACTTAACCACTGAGCCACACATCCAGCCCTCTTTGATTTTATGTATTCATTTATTTATATATTTTTTGGTACCAGGGATTGAACTCAGGGGCACTCCACCACTGGGCCACATCCCCAGCCCTTTTTTTTTTTTTTTTTTTTTTTAAGAGACAGGGTCTCACTGAGTTTCTAAGTGCCTTGCCATTGCTGAGGCTGGCTTTGAACTCACGATCCTCCTGCCTCAGCCTCCCAAGTGCTGGCTGCAGCCCTCTTTTAAATTGTTTTCTTTTAATTTTGAGACAAGGCCTCACCTAAGTTTGTGAGACTGTCTTTGAACTTGAAGTCCTCCTGTCTCAGACTCCCAGACTGCTGGGATTATAGGCATGTGCCACCATGACTGGCTTAATATATGTTTTTATATATTTTCTCAACATGTGTTTATTCTGTCTTTTCCCACAGGTAGTAAATAATTTGAAGGCAAAAACTACTACTTATTATTATTATTTATTTCCTTAAAACATTCCAACTCAGAACTGGAATGAGTATTTAATATTGTGGAATGAATGTTTTATATAGGTCTTTTGCTTCTTAACTAGGTTATTTTGTAGAATATGAGAGAACCTAAACAGAGATAAGAATGAGGCTTGCATATGCCATAGAATAGAATAAAGATATTTCCTCTTTCCGGATGAGCTCTGCCTGAGTAAATATTCATCCAAATTCTATGGCTGTTACATTTCTTAGAAGCATAGAGACAAAGTACACACAGAACAATTAGCTTGCAAACAGCCAGTAAATGTTTACCCAGACATACAAGGTGGTATATACCTATAATCCCAGCTACTCCAGAGGCTTAGGAAAGAGGATTACAAATTCAAGGCCAGTCTCAGCCATTTAGCAAAACTCTGTCTCAAAATTTTTTAAAATTAAAAAAAAAAAAAATTTTTTTTTTAAAGATTTACCCAGGACAATCAACAAAAGAAAATTAAGACTCCAGGCATTATGTTCTAAGTAGTTCTAAGATGCAAGTTTGGCAGGTGAAACTATATCACTGAATGATGCAACCAGTTATTTCTGCAACTTTGAAATCAAGCAACGATCCTACTCAGATAGGTTTGAGAACTAGCTAGATAGCCACCAAAATGCAAGCTCTCATTTCCACGGTGCAGCCCTTCCAAACCTCATCTCCTCTTAAACAGGATTGGTGCTTGAGACTGCATCAGTCCAGTGTCACGTACCTAGACAATTTTTCCATGAATTGTACACCATTAAGAAACCAATGGAGCCGGGCGCGGTGGGCGCACACCTGTAATCCCAGCACTTTGGGAGGCTGAGGCAGGAGGATCGCGAGTTCAAAGCCAGCCTCAGCAGTGGCGAGGCACTTAGTGACTCAGTGAGACGATGTTTCTAAATAAAATACAAAAAAAAAAAAAAAGGGGGTTGGGGATGTGACTCAGTGGACGAGTGCCTCTGAGTTCAATCCCCGGTACCACAAAAAAAAAAAAAAAAAAAAGAAACCAATGGAAAGGGAAGTCTACACCTTACCTATTATGACATCATTCTAAGATGAAAATATGTTGCCAATTCTGCCAATTCTGCTTCTGCGCTGAGATGGCTTTTGAACTTCCGCTGTGTGATCATCATTCTGCTGGACGGCATCTCAAAGCTAAACACCAGGCACTTATGTTTTCAGTTTTAACTATCTCTTGTCTGCTCGGTTTTTCAATGTGGGATACAGGCAGCACTGCTCTGAAGGATTATTCATCAGATTGAATATAATATATAACAAGCACCTTTAGTGATAGGAAAAATAAATTAATTTTATCTCACTTTGGTCAGTAGCTTTTGGTTGTCCTCTGTATCAATCCAAATGGTCACCAGGGATCGCATAGATTTGAAGAATCCATGCATGGCAAGTCAGCAGCAGAACCCAGAACCCAAACTTGAGACCTTCCCGTGTCTCTTTCTGTCATCATAGGGAAGCAGTAAGTCTGTCCAAACAAGACGAACTCTGGCACTTGCTTAATCCTGAGCCAGGCAGACTGAAAAGTTCAGATTTTTCTTCTACTCCTCAGCCATTTTTCATTTTATTCCACGCTGTCTGTTGACAAACGACAAATTTTGGAAAATCTTGGTTGTGAAAATTCTGGAGCTTTAAAGAATTGCTGGTGTTTTGATAATTGTTTTTACAGCATGTTTGGGCCTACCACATAATTTACTTCATAAACATCACAATGTGAATTTAATTAAGTTCTGGTAAGAAGTAGCAACACTCTCAAGAAATAGATTATTAAGAAAACTGCAACCAACTTGGCTCTTGGCTCTCAAGACTTAGATTTAGATTACTATAAATACGCTCAATTGTGCATACTGCCAAATACTGTATTTCAGTGTTTGTTCATAAAATGTAATTTGAAATGCGTGTAGGATGATACAGACTTTTTGTAACAGGAAGTTATTATCTGTGATAAAAGCAGTTGTTGACATTAGAAATGCAGACGCAGGGATCCAGACGGGAAATTTAATAAAAAGAAAACAAATGTAGCAGGGAAGGGGGGCGGTGGCTAACGATATGGCAAAGCAAAGCCAGATGTGGCTGAATATCTGCCTACAGGCGCAACCTGGACTCCTGGCTTTCAGATGGGCCATCAGTGACCACTAGGAGGAAGAACATGGTGCTGGACTTAGAAAAGGAAAGTGAACTATTCCATTCATGGCTGCTTGCTGTACACAACCCCTGTGAGTAGAGATAGGCACCCATTCGTTCCTCAGCACCCCCTCTTTTGGTGTCTAAAGATAATCAACCGTGAATTTCCATACTTCCCGGCCTTCTCCTTGGCTTCCTCATCAGATGTTCTCCAGCGGGCCCTGCACAGTAGTTAATGAACTGGCTTTAATTATATTCCCCACAGAGCTGCAAAGAAATGAGTCCACACTCTAGGAATTATACTGCAATATGTTTGACTTAGCCTCACATAATCTGTTAAACGTGGGGTTCCTTAAACAAAACTCAATGCCAAGTTCCCTTGTCCCCTATACCCATACAGTTTTCATCCTGGAAATTATCATCATGGATCACCAGGATACTGTGAGACTCCCAAGTTCATCTCCCTGTTATGGTGGACTCAGCCGTTGGTGTTGGTGCTGGGTTTTGGCTAATGTTTTTAATATTTCCTGTAAGACAAATGTGTTTTTCAACTTGCGTTTCACCCCAGGCTGGCTACAGCAGTTCTCCTTCCCAGTTCTCCTTCCTTAATGGCTAAAATAATCCCATGCCTGTGCAAATAACAGAAAACCCATAGATCTTCCAAAAGGGTCTTGTTAGGCACCAATTTTAATTTATCACTGAACTTCAAGAGTTCACTTAGTTTGGCTCCCAGGTTAGGGACTGGTAGAGCCAGGGAGGATATAGTGAAAGCATCAAAGGAAAGTCAAGTTTTCTGAGATATTTTTAGTACAAGTGCAATGCTTTCAAGACAGGCTTTTGATAGTTCTCCAACCTTCAGCATAATTTAGTAAGCCATACAACAATAATCCCCTTTCAGGTTCCTAAATTCCTATCACTCAAGACAACCCATAATCTTGCGTATCATGAAGCCCCTGTCTTTTCCTTCTTCCCTTCCTAAGTAAATTGCTGGAAGTCCTAAATTATAATGGAACTAATGAGCATGGAACCTGTGGGTGGTGTAGAAATATTTGGTCCTGCCTCAAACCCACAAAAATTCCAGAAGGAAGGCAGCACCCAAGGGTGTGCACAGGACATTGTAGGAAAAGGACTGACCTTGACATCCAAAATGATTTGCTAAATTTCCTGGATCTGTGTCTTCGATAGTGTAGAAATGTCTCTAATTGTAAGCTGCCTGGTACCGTAAACCGGGATAAAAACTCTCGGGGGCAGAGTTAAGCTTTTACTACTTTTACTTCTACTTTCTTAGAGCTTAGAGAGGGAAAGAAAGATTTTTCTTCCTCAGGAGTCTCGGCCTAACTCTGACCAGTCATTACTTCTTCTATCTGGTTTCTCTTCTGTAACCGCTCTGCCTACGTTCTGGCCGCTCTGATTCTTCTGACCGACCGAGTGACTGCCCGGCTGACTGAATTCTCCGTTCTCCTAACTCGGACCGCTTTCACCTGGTTATATACCTTCAGGTTTGCGGGTGCCTACAGGTGCGTCACATACATATCAGGTGGAACCCATGGCTTCCAGCTAGCTACAACAGCCCTTCCTAATTAGGGCTCCTTCATCTAATAACATGATTCTTAACACAAATGAGACATTTCTTCAAGCCTTGGCCATAAATATTTTTTAAAATAACAATAGTCACATTATTAGAAATTAGACCTGGAAAGATATACCCGGGATGTCATGGGGATACCCAGATTAGGAAGTTTAAAAATGTTTCAACCCTGATGCAAAGTTTCCTAATCAATCCTGGGCAACAACCAATTGCTAATTGAGTCCCATAGTCTTTGGAGCCTTGGATTGAAACTCTCAGTCCTGGGGCCATTTTTAGCCTCCCGGTGGAAATCCAGAGCTGGACACTTGGGTCTTTAACTGCTGCCCCAGCCCTCCCACTGTGCTGATGAGATCAGCTGACAGGCTTCAGCAAGTGCAAGCAGACCTGGGACAGCAAGTAAAATTTTGGCCAAACAATAATCTTAAAGTGGGCACTTTCAAGATCTGGGTATGAATATTTCTTTTAAAAGGAACAAAGAATAGAAAAAGACATAAACATTTATTTTAAAAGGCTTTAGGGGCTGAGATTGTAGCTCAGTGGTAGAGCACTTGCCTAGCACATGGGTCGGATCCTTAGCACCACATAAAAATAAATAAATAAAATAAAGATATTGTGCCCATTCACAACTAAAAAAATGTTTTGTTTTGTTTTTTTAAGAAAAAAAAAAAAAAAAGGTTTTAAGCCTGAAGGATACTGAAAAGTTTTTTGTTTTTGTTTTTCGTTGTTATTGTTTTAGTTTTGGCTGTTTGAACCCAGGGACACACTTCTCACTGAGTTATATCCCCAACCCTTTTTATTTATTTTTTTACTTAATTACGTATTTATTTTGAGAGGGAATTTCACTAAATTGCCCAGACTGGCCTCAAACTTCTGATTGTACTTCCTCACTCTCCCAAGTAGCTGGGATTACAGGGGTGTGCCACTGTGCCCAGTAATAAGTTCTTTTTTTGTTGTTGTTGTTTTTTTTGGTACCAGGGATTGAACTCAGGGGCACTCGACCACTGGGCCACATCCCCAGCCCTTTTTTTTGTATTTTGTTTAGAGACAGGGTCTCACAGAGTTGCTAAGTGCCTCACCATCGCTGAGGCTGGCTTTGAACTCATGCTCCTCCTGCCTCAGCCTCCCAAATCGCTGGGATTACAGGCATGCGCCACTGCGCCCGGCCAGTAATAAGTTCTTACGTGATAATGTTGTACTGGTTGGGATACAAAACAAGATGGTCCTTTGCTTTAGTCAGTTTCTGCTGACCAAAACACACATTAAGAACAATTTACAAGAGGAAAAAGTTCATTTGGGCTCACAGTTTCAGAGGTCTCTATGCATACACAGCCTACTCCATTGTTCTGGGCCCAAAGTGAAGCCACGCATCATGGAGAAGGGCCCAACAGAAGACAGCTGCTCAGCTCATGGCAGGGTCAGAAAGCAGGGTGAGGGGCGCACAGGGAAGAAGCACTCTTCCAGGGCACATCCCCAGTGACGCAACTCCTCCAGCCAGGCCCCACTTGCTCACGGTTACCACCAAGTCAGTCCATTCAAACTAGGAGGTACTGATTAGGTTACAGCACTCACAAACTGATCATTCTACCTCTGAATATTCCTGTATAAACATAGGTGTTTTAGGCAGACACTTCATGTCCGAACCATAATGATATCCATACTAGCCTTTAATTTTAATACTAATTAATTAGACCTTTTCTTGTTGCAACTTGCATAGATGAACATAATACAAAATTTTAGGAAACACATGTGTCCAAGAAAAGAAGAAAATTGTTGTCACCTCTGATCTTAATATGGAGAAATGATCATTGTTAGCATTTCAGTGTATGGTACTTATTCCTTTATTATTCATTCATTTATTTACTTAGCACCTACTATAGGTCCAGGAACTGTAGCCGCCTGTAGCAATTGCCGCTTGCAGCAACGATACCGCGGGAGAAAACTCGGAGGCAGACTGGAAATGAAAAAGTTCTTTTATTCTTCTTTCTTCTAACTTCTCTCTCTGGCTCCAACAACCTCTCCAACTCCAACCACTCCAACTCCAACCAACCTCTAACTAACCTCACCCGGTTAAATACATTTTGCCTTAACAAGGACAAGTGCTTACAGCTCGAGCTTGCAGGTGCGTCACACAGTGTTCACAGGCATAAAAAGATTCTTAGATAAATGCATGAATATCAGGTGAAAATACTTGAACACCTTAATGGCTCTCAGCTAACCGCCATCTTAGCTATCCTCAATTAGGGCTCTTACATTTCCCCCCTTTTGTTTTTAAAAGAGGGGATGCTCTAGGGCATCCATCATCGGATAATCCAGGATGTGCCCTTGACTCCTGTCTTAGGTTGATATGTCGGCCACATGAGACTGTCCTGTGGATGGGTGACGACCTCATCCAGATCGACTGTGCCTGTCTTAGGTTGTCCCCCTCTGGGGATCTTAACTGTCATTGGCTACTAGCCGTCCAATTGAGCCCTTCAGGATCAACTGTGTATGATGACTAACAGCCATCCAATCGTGAGGAGATGCTGCGGTTTTAAGGCGGCAAGCCTTCTGCTGACGAGCCAAGTTCCATAGCGTATCAAGTTCTTTAAACAAATCAGCTGCCCTAAGTTCCATCAAGTAACACACTGAGTTCTCTAGACAAATACCCGCAAGGCATTGTCCCGTAATGTCCCAAATAATGCAAGATCAAAATGTCCACTTGTTATAACACGTTGATCTAGGAGGCCCCATGCATGCAGAGCAGAGGCCACACTGCTGGTGAGGTTGTTTGATGCTTGAGCAGCAGGGATGCTTGTAGCGACCACTATCCCTGCAGCTGTACCAGCAGCCATCTTTTTTATGTCTAGACAATGCCACCGGCAAATCTTCAGGGCCCACTACCTAGAAACTCAAGCATCAATTATTAGAGGAAAGGCAGTGCCATTCCAGCACTGAGTCAAGATGCGAGTTGTCAAACTAAAAAATAGAATTATTAGATTAGGTAATTAAAGTTGATCTCTGCTCACACATATTGCTGCTTGAGCTTCCAAAAACGTAAGCTGGCAAAATATCACATTCAGAACTGATCAAAGAAAGACTGAGGGTATTTAACTGACAAAACACTACATTAAAGATAAATTAAAAAAAAAACTAAGAGAGCCGGGCGCGGTGGCGCACGCCTGTAATCCCAGCACTTTAGGAGGCTGAGGCAGGAGGATCGCGAGTTCAAAGCCAGCCTCAGCAATGGCGAGGCACTTAGCAACTCAGTGAGACCCTGTCTCTAAATAAAATACAAAAATGGTCTGGGGATGTGACCCAGTGGTCGAGTGCCCCTGAGTTCAATCCCCAGTACCCAATAAAAAAAAAAAAAAAAAAAAAAACTAAGAGCACTTTGGAAAAATAATTTGTTAGCTGGAACCCCAGAGTCTCTGCATACACAGCAATCCTTCTATGAAATTACCTGTTGAAATAATTCAAATTAATCAGCTATTAAACAAATAAAGTTAATTACAAATAAACAATCCCATGTCAAATACCAAAATATCAGGTTATACAGTATTAGTCATATTTTTAGCTGAAGAGAAGTCCCAGAGACACCTATGAATCAAAATTGAAGGTACCTATACTTTTAAATTGTTACCCAATTAGAATACTCTAAACTTAAATGAATTAAAGTTATTTGAATCCAAATATATATATATTATATTTTTTTTTATAATATTAATTTTCATAAGCGCTTTGTTATTTGTGACGTCACACTGGACAGACGCACAAACATACAAACATATATTTGTGACATCACATTTACATGAAATCTAGACAAGTGCACAGACATAAAGACATATATAAAAAGAAAAAATACAATTGTGTGCACACTAAATAAAGATCTTCTCGTCCTGGCCGGGAGGAATGAGACTTAAGTTGTGAATTTATTGAAGGACTCTTTTAAGGGAATCATTCCATAACAACTTCATTTTAGCCCTCTTGATTTTGTACTTGTTTTATTAATCTTGATTCCTCAACAACTTCATCTTGGTCCTTTTGATTTGGTACCTGTTTTATTAATCTTGATGGTATCCATATTGGGGAGGATTCGTGCTGTGGAAAAACACAAACAGATCCTCTCCCCCAAATTAATACTGGATCTGGACCCGTCCATGTACCTGAAAGAACATCCTTCCAGTAAACCAAAGGTTTATGTTGTTGGTGTGTATTCCAGTGTCTGTCTCCAGCCGAATATCCATTAGAATCTAAAGTTAAAAAATTTAAGGTAAACAGGGCAACGGTCAATCTGTCCCTAGGATTTGTCCAATTTCCTTCTTTTTGCTTCAATAGCATAATTTTGAGTGTGCGATTAGCTTGTTCAATTATACCTTGACCTTGAAGATTGTACGGGATACCTGTTTTATGGAATATATTGAATTTTGCGCAACACTGTTTGAAAGATGAGGACGTATATGCAGGGCCATTATCTGTTTTAAGCATTTTGGGGATGCCCAATGCAGCAAAAGCTTGTAGACAATGAGATGTAACATCTTTAACTTTTTCTCCAGCATGTAAGGAAGCAAAAATCATGCCTGAGCATGTATCTATGGTCACATGAATAAATCGCAGTTTTCCAAAACTTGGCTCGTGAGTGACATCCATTTGCCACAAATGATTGGGCATTAATCCTCTTGGGTTAACCCCATAATGTGGATTGGGCAAATGTGTCACACAAGATTGACAATCCTTCACAATTGTTCGAGCTTCCTCTTTGGTTATTTTGAACTTTTGCTGTAAAGTAGTAGTATTAGCATGAAATTGAGAATGGAACAAGGTAGCTTGTTGGACTGCTGAAAATATAAAGATCGTTTGAGTGAGGGCATCGGCCTTTTGATTACCTTCATGGAGAGGACCAGGCAAATTAGTATGAGCTCTGATATGTCCAATAAACAAAGTTTCTTTACGTTCACATAGGAGGTTTTGAATTTGAAAAAACAATTTAAAGGCTGGAGTATGTGGTGCTATTGGGCCTGCTAGCTCCAATTTAGGGACAGCATGTAGAATATAGTGGCTGTCTGAAAAAATATTTATAGGCTGTTCTTTAAAACTTTCAAGAGCTATAATAATAGCTTCAAGTTCAACTAATTGGGCTGATTTTTGACCAGTAATATGAATCATATTTTCTTTTTGAGTGACTACTGCAGCCATGCCGTTAGAGGACCCATCTGTAAATACATTTAATGCCTTAGGAATAGGTTGATTTTTTATTACCTGTGGAAATATAATGGGATGATTGATACAAAAAGATAGTATAGGAGACTTAGGAAGATGGTTATCAAAATTTGCAGAAGTAGAGCATCTAGCTATAGCCCAATCATTATCATTGAAGCACAAATATTCAACCTGTGATGATGAATAGGGAGTAATAATACTAGTGGGGTGAATGCCAAATATTTTAGTAGAAGTCCTTGAAGAATAAGTTTAGCCACCATGGAGGTATAAGACTCAATTGTACTTTTAGGAAAGATGGTAAATGTATCCATAATAAAGGTCCCTGTTGCCAAAATACTCCTGTGGGTGTATATTGTGAAGAAATAATAATCAATATCAGTGGTCGAGCAAAATCAATTCTATCACAATGGCATCTTTCAATGGCCTTTTCTACTAACTTTAAAGCTTCCCTAGCATCAGGAGTTAATGTTCGCGGTGAAGATGCATCAGGGTTCCCGCGAAGGATATAAAAAAAGGGTTTTAATTGTCCAGTAGTGAGGCTTAGCAGTTTTTGGAAATCATTGAGGGTGGTCAAATGTTCTTTATTTATTAAAATTTTTTGAGGTCTAATGAAAGTATCCATAATTTTGAATCCTAAATATAATATGGGAGATCTAGTTTGAACCTTTTCTTCATCAATGTTTAGTCCATATCATTTTAAGTTTTCTGACATATCACTGAATATGGTGAATAAGACTTCTTGATTAGGATGAGCAAGTAAAATATCATCCACATAATGGAGACACATAAGCTTTGGGTATTTGTTCTTGATCGGCTGAATAACTTTGTCTACATAGATTTGACATATAGTGGGGCTATTAGCCATTCCCTGAGGTAAAACTTTCCATTGATATCTTTTATCAGGGCCATTATTATTGATAGAAGGAACTGAAAAAGCAAACCTGGGGGCATCCATAGGATGTAGAGGAATGGAAAAGAAATAATCCTTTATATCAAGAATTATAAGATGGAAATTTTTAGGAATAGCTACAGGATTAGGAAGTCCAGGTTGGGTAGGGCCCATAATTTGCATGGTTTTATTGATTTCTCTAAGATCATGTAACAATCTCCATTTTCCTGATTTTTTCTTGATTATAAATATGGGGGAATTCCAGGGAGAGGTGGAAGGTTCTATGTGTCCTGCTTCTAGTTGTTCTTGGATTAGTAGGTGGGCCGCTTGTAATTTCTCTTTAGATAGGGGCCACTGAGGGACCCAAACTGGCTTATCGGAAAGCCATGGTATTTTCAAAATTATTTTCTCAGTGGCCCCTAGAAAAAATATTCTTTACCCTTTTGATGATGAATTAGATTTTTATTTTTAACACCTGTGGGCTTGGTTGCGAGGTGTACCCCCATCTGTTGCAAAATATCTCTTCCCCATAGGGCAACTGGCAAGCTGGTCAAAACATAAGGCTGGAAATTTCCTTTATGCCCTTCATTATCTTCCCATTTTAAAATTGCAGCACTTTGTGTTGGGGTGTTAGTATATCCCAAGCCTTTTAAACTGGTTGAAGCCTTCTGCAGAGGCCAGTGCTTGGGCCATTGTTGTAGATTAATGATGGAAGAGTCAGCCCCAGTATCAATCAGCCCTTCCATATCTATACCTTGAATTTTTATTTTGCACATAGGCCTCCGTGAACAATCCTGAACCCAGCAAGCCATAGGTCCCAAGCCAGTGGAACCAAATCCTCTATTGTTCCTATTCTGCAGCATACTCTTGAATGAATTGTGTAAACTGAGAAGGAGAAGCAGCTGAGCAATTCTATCTCCTTGGTTAACAGAGCTAATGCCTCTAGGTGAACTAAGCATTATTTTTTATCTCTCCTTGGTAATTGGAGTCAATAACACCTGTTGTTACTTGAAAACCTAATAAGCTTTTAGAACTTCACCCGAGGATAAGTCCTACAGTCCCTGAGGGAAGAGGTCCTCTGACTCCTGTGGGAATCAGTTTAACCCCCATTTCAGGTGTTAGTACTATTCAGGCAATGGAACAGAGGTCTAGTCCAGCACTTCCTCTTGTCCCTCTGACAAGGGAGTCAGTGGGTAGGAGGGATTGTGATGAGGAATCATCTGGATGGATGTTTGAGGATATTCCTCCTCTAATGCCTCGTACATTTGTGGGCCCCAGGGCATTGGGCCCCGTGCCCCATTTTTTGAATTCCTGGACAAAACATTTCCATATATATCAAATTTAGATCTGCACTTATTAGCCCAATGGTTTCCTTTTTTACACCTGGGGCAGCGTCCTGGGGCACAATATGAGCTTGGTCTTATTTCTCTTGGGGATATTGCCTGGAATATCCTGATTGATTATAATTTTTAGGTTGAGCCCTTATGAAATTTTGAGGGGAATCACCTCTCATTGCTGCTGCAATCACATTGCCTGTTACAAAGGCATCGTTAATGTCCTTACATAATCTGATGTATATTGAAAGGTCTTTTTTATTTTTCCATGGTCTAATAGCATCTTGGCAATATTTGTCGGCATTTTCATATGCCAACTGGACGACTAAGGGCATTGCTTGCTCTACATCCCCAAATATTCTGCCTGCCGTTCTTAAAAGTCTGTCAGCAAAATCAGCATATGGTTCATTAGGCCCCTGAATTACTTTAGATAGGCTGCCTTGCAAATCACCTGTTCCTGGTAAGGTCTTCCAGGCTTTAACAGCGGCATTGTTTATTTGTGCGTACACACCAGGATCATATTGCATTTGGATTTGTAGTTCAGCAAACTGTCCTTCACCTGTTAGCATATCTACATTACAGTCTGGGAAGCCTGCAGTCACATTTCTTCTAGCTGTTTCTACACAAAGCTCCTGGAATTGTGACTTCCATATCAAGTATTGTCCCCTGCTCAATACTGCCTTGCATAACCCTTTCCAGTCTGAGGGGGTTAAAGTTAAAGTGTTAAGGGACTCCAGCATGCTCAACGTGAACGGAGCGTGGGGCCCATAGGTCATTATAGCCTCTTTGAAGTTCTTTATTGTTTTGAAGTCTAGGGATTGTTGGCACCTCTGCCCATTTTCATTTTCAAATACTGGCAGGTCCCAATGTTCCTACGGGTTTTGGCATTCGAGGGCGCATAAGCGCTCAGAAAGGCCATTAATCTCTGCCTCAAGGGCACGCATATGCTCAGAAATATCCCTCACAGTTTCTGTAATGGATTCCACCCATGAGGGAGCAGAGGGCACAAGTGGTTCCTCTACTTGACGGTCCTTTCTGGTCTTAACTGACTCAGCGGAGGAGGCTGTGCTTTCATGGTTATTTGGCTCCTCCTTACTACTATCACTTTCACTGTTAGTAACATCCTTAGTTTCAGATTCTATGGAGAGTATGTACTCTTCGGCTATTTCCAACAAGTCTTGGATAGTTTTGCAGCTCTTATCTTCATTATTTTTGAGTTCACACCAATACTATCCTTACTGGTCTTATCTGACTCAGCGGAGGCTGTGCTTTCACAATCACTTTCCTCCACACTATCAGCTATATCAAAAAAACTCTTCCATAGATTTTATTACTCGGTGCTTGGTTATTTTCACACCAATCTTTATAAAATTTCTCAGTTCTTACCTGCTGATTCTGAGTTCCCCCTACAGGCCACCACTTGTAGCCGCCTGTAGCAATTGCCGCTTGCAGCAACAATACCGCGGGAGAAAACTCGGAGGCAGACTGGAAATGAAAAAGTTCTTTAATTCTTCTTTCTTCTAACTTCTCTCTCTGGCTCCAACAACCTCTCCAACTCCAACCACTCCAACTCCAACCAACCTCTAACTAACCTCACCCGGTTAAATACATTTTGCCTTAACAAAGACAAGTGCTTACAGCTCGAGCTTACAGGTGCGTCACACAGTGTTCACAGGCATAAAAAGATTCTTAGATAAATGCATGAATCAGGTGAAAATATTTGAACACCTTTATGGCTCTCAGCTAACTGCCATCTTAGCTATCCTCAATTAGTGCTCTTACAAGGAACTGTGTGTATCATTTTTGTTCTTTGTCTATACACAAATGTGCTCATTTTTTAAACATAGAATTATTTTATATCTGGGATTCAAACTTGATTTTTACAATAATATATCAAAAATTTTTATTTCATTATCTATTTTACACCATTTTAATAATTCTGTACTATTTCATTCTATGTATAGATGTACCACAACCCATTAAACCAAACTATTATTGACAAGCATTGTAGCTTTGATGCCATTATATAAAGTATTGTACTAAATGCAAATTTTTACACATGTGATTATGAAATATGATGAGTAGACTTCCTACATCAAAGAACAAATAGGTTTAAGGACTTTTCAAATTTGTTACTAAATTGGGCACCACTTAGATTTCACATTCTCACAAGCAATATATTATCTCTCCTACTCTTTTAAAACATCATTTTTAAAATTTTATCAATTAATTAGATAAAAACAATATACTCTTTTATTTACAGTGAAAGGGAATCTTCTCATTTGATTAGTTGGTTGCTTCAGACAACACAAAAGGATACCAAATGCTTACTTTGGGGTTTTTTTGAGGGGTTTATTTGTTTGTTTGATACTATGAATGAAAGTCAGAGGCAATTTACTGCTGAGCTACATCTCTAACCCTTTTTATTTTTTGAGTCAGGGTCTTGCTAAATTGCTGAGCTGGCCTCAAACTTGCACTCCTCTTGCCTCAGCCTCCAGAGTTGCTAGGATTACAGGTGTACGCCACCATGCCAGGCTTGAATGGCTACTATGTTAGAGAAAGACACCAGAAGCTACGTACACTTAACAGCATTGATTGGAAAAATAAATGATTTGTAAATCATGTAAACAATAATAAAATGACAAGAGATAAAACAGAATAAAAGAAAGACTTAGAAGGGACAGTCATTGCCACAGCTATAATTTGAAAAAGAAGTTGGAATGGATGCATTTTTTCTTCCTTGTAATCTACTCTAGTTTTTCAACATTTCATTTTGTGCATGTACTATTCATAAAAGAATACATATAACATATGCACGTTTTTATTTTTTAAAAATATTTATTTTTCAGTTGTAGTTGGACACAATACCTACATTTTATTTATTTATTTTTACATGGTACTAAGGATAGAACCCAGGGCTGCGCACGTGCTAGGCAAGCACTCCACTGCTGAGCTTCAACCCCAACCCAACATATGCACATTTTAAATAAGTATAATTTAAAATAAATGAAACAAACACGCATGTAGCCATTACCTTGTTTAATGAAACAAATATGACTGTTTATCTGAAGCCCTGTGATTTCTCCACTCAGACATATTCCTCTCCTTCCTCCTAGGAGGTAACTGCTGAGTTTTATATAAATCACCTCCTTGATTTTCATCATAGATTATACTAAATATGACTGAGCATCCTCCCCTACCCGTTTCTTTTGCAGTGCTGAGGATGGAACTCAGCTAGCATGCTAGGCAAGTGCTCTAACACAGAGCTATACCCCAAGATCTATTGTGGAGTTCTGCCTGTTTTTGAATCATAAGAAAATTTTTCTGCAATTTAGTTTTTTGTTTTGCTCTGGTCTCCTTTTCTCATGTATTATGTTCTTCTCTTGATCCACATTTAATGCAGGTTTTTCATTTCCACTGGCACACAGTCTATGGTTACTTAATACAAACCAGCATATGTATCCATCCTGCTTTTTAGCAGATGTTTGAATTTAGGTTGTCTTCTTTTAGAACTCTCATGAGCAATGTTGTTGTAAATAACATTGTACATGTCTCCTATTATGGTTTAGATATGAGGTGTCCCACAGAAGCTCATGTGTAAGACAATGTAAGAAAATATAGAGACAAAATGATTGGTGTTGCTGCTGGAAAGGGATTGCAGCCTGGAATGGCAGCGCCGCGGGAAGGAGTCCGGAGACAGGATGGAGACGAAAATATTCTTTAATATTACAAGAAACTACAATATATCTATACAATAGCGATAACCCTGTCTTTTCTCTCTCTGGTCTCTTCCCATGCGCCCGAGCAGCAATGGCGCTAGCTCGATCTCCTGAGTCACCGTTCAAATCTCTCGAGATCCTCGACCAAGTCCCACGAGATCCCATGAGACTACGGAAGGCGGAAATGCCCAAAAATGTCTATGGCCCAATAGTCAACCACAATCTTAGCTATCTCCCCAAACAGGGCTCCTGCATTTCCCCCTTTTGTTTTAAAAGAGGGGATGCTCTAGGACGTCTATGTGCAACCAACATTCTTACCCGTCATCGGATAATCAAGGCTGTGCCCTTGACTCCTGTCTTAGGTTGATATGTCGGCCACATGAGACTATCCCGTGCGACTGTGCCTGTCTTAGGTTGTCCCCCTCTGGGGATCTTACCCGTCATTGGCTAACCAGCCATCCAATGGAGCCCTTTAGGATCGACTGTGTAAGATGACTAACAGCCGTCCAATTGTGGGGAGATGCTGCGGCTTTAAGGCAACAAGCCTTTTGGTGACGAGCCAAATTGCATAGCATATCAAATTCTTTAAACAAATCAGCTGCCCTAAGTTCTATCAAGTAACACACTGAGTTGTCTAAACAAATACCCCCAAGGTACTGTCCCATGAAGTCCCAAACAATGAAAGATCAAAATGTCCACTTGTTATAACACGTAGATCTAGGAGGCCCCATGCATGCAGAGCAGAGGCCACACTGCTGGTGAGGTTGTTTGACATTTGAGCAGCAGGGATGCTTGCAGCGACCGCGATCCCTGCATCTGTAGCAGCAGCCGTCTTTTTTATGTCTAGACAATGCGACCGGCAAATCTTCAGGGCCCGCTCCCTAGAGACTCAAGCATCAATTATTAAAGGAAAGGCAGTGCTATTCCAGCACTGAGTCAAGAGGCGAGTTGTCAAACTAAAAAATAGAACTATTAGATTAGAAAATTAAAGTTGATTTCTGCTCACACACATTGCAGCCTGAGCTCCCACAAACATAAGCTGGCAAAACATCATATTTAGAACAAAACAAAGAAAGACTGAGGGTATTTACTGTATTAAAGATAGATTAAAGAAAAACTAAAAGCACTTTGGAGAAATAATTTGTTAGCTGGAACTCTCGAGTTTCTGCATACACAGCAGTCCTTTACCTGTTGAAATGATTGAAATTAATCATTTATTAAACAAATGAAGTTAATAACAAATAAGCAACCTTATGTCAAAACACCAAAATATCAGGTTATACAGCCCTAGTCATATTTTTCACTTAAGAGAAATCCCTGGGACACCTATAAAACAAAATTGAAGGTACCTTCACTTATTAAATTATTTACCCAATTAGAATACTCTTAAACTTAAATGAATTAGATTTATTTGGATCCATATTATATATATATATATATATATATATATATATATATAATATTCACAAGCACTTTGTTATTTTTGATGTCAGACTGGACAGACAGACGCACATACAAACATATATTTGTGACGTCACATTAACATGAAATTTAGACAAATACACAGACATAAACACATACACAAAAAGAAAAAAAAATACAATTGTGTGCACACTAAAGAGAGATCTCTTCGTCCCAGCCGGGAGGAATGACACTTAAGTTGTGACGTATTTTGAAGGACTCTTTTAAGGGAATCATTCCATATCTTCATCATGGTCCTCTTGATTTTGTACCTTTTTTATTAATCTTGATTCCTCAACAACTTCATCTTGATCCTTTTGATTTGGTACTTGCTTTATTAATCTAGATGGTATCCATATTGGAGAGGATTCATGCTTTGGAAAAACACAAACAGATCCTCTCCCCCAAATTAACACTGGATCTGGACCTTTCCATGTACCTGAAAGAACATCCTTCCAGTAAACCAAAGGTTTATGTTGTTGATGTGGGTTCCAATGTCTGTCTCCAGCAGAATAACCATCAGAGTCTAAAGTTAAAAAATTTAAGGTAAACAGGGCAACTGCCAATCTGTCCTTAGGATTTTTCCAGTTTCCTTCTTTCTGTTTTAACAACATAACTTTTAGTGTGCAGTTTGCTCTTTCAATAATGCCCTGACCCTGAGGATTGTATGGGATGCCTGTTTTATGGGATATGTTGAATTTTGCGCAAAACTCTTTGAAAGATGAGGACGTATATGCGGGGCCATTATCTGTTTTAAGCATTTTGGGGATGCCCAATGCAGCAAAAGCTTGTAAACAATGAGATGTGACATCTTTAACTTTTTCTCCAGAATGTAAGGAAGCAAAAATCATGCCTGAGCATGTATCTATGGTTACATGAATAAATCGCAATTTTCCAAAACTTGGCTCATGAGTAACATCCATCTGCCACAAATGATTGGGCATTAATCCTCTAGGGTTAACACCAAAATGAGGATTGGGCAAATGTGTCATACAAGATTTACAATCTTTTACAATTGTTCTGGCTTGCTCCTTTGTGATTTTAAACCTATGTTGCAAGGTGGTGCTGTTGACGTGAAACTGGGAATGAAATAAAGTAGCTTGTTATAGCGCTGAAAGTATAAATATTGTTTTTGTAAGTTCATCAGCCTTTTGATTACTTTCATGGAGGGGGCCAGGCAAATTAGTATGTGCTCTAATATGGCCTATGAATAGAGGTTCTTTTCTTGCCCACAAAAGTTTTTGTATTTGATAAAACAATTTAAAAGCTGGAGTATGAGGTGCTATTGGTCCTGCTAACTCTAATTTTGGGACGGCTTGTACAATATAGTGGCTATCTGAAAAAATGTTTATGGGCTGGTCTCTAAAATTTTCCAGAGCTCTTACCACAGCTTCCAATTCCACTAGTTGAGCTGATTTGTGTGCAGTTATGTAAGTCATATTTTCTTTTGTAGTGACTACTGCAGCAGTACCATTTGAGGACCCATCTGTAAATACATTAAATGCCTTAGGAATAGGTTGATTTTTTATTACCTGTGGAAATATAATAGGATGATTAATACAAAAAGATAATATAGGAGACTTAGGAAGGTGATTATCAAAATTTGCAGAGGTAGAGCATCTAGCTATAGCCCAGTCATTATCGTTGAAGCATAAATATTCAATCTGTGACGATGAATAGGGAGTAATAATAGTAGCAGGGTGAATGCCAAATATTTTAGTAGAAGTTTTAAGTCCTTGAAGAATAAGTTTAGCCACCATGGAGGTATAAGACTCAATTATGCTTTTAGGAGAGACAGGCAAATGTATCCATAATAAAGGCCCTTGTTGCCAAAATACTCCTGTGGGTGTATATTGTGAAGAAATAATAATCAATATCAACGGTTGAGTTAAATCAAATCTGTCACAATGAGCTCCTTCGATGGCTTTTTCTACTACCTTTAAAGCTTTCCTAGCATCAGGAGTCAATGTTCACGGTGAGGATGGATCAGGGTCCCCTCGAAGGATATCAAATAAAGGTTTTAATTGGCCAGTAGTGAGGTTTAGTGTAGGGCGAAGCCAATTAATGTCTCCCAGTAGTTTTTGGAAATCATTGAGGGTGGTTAAATGTTCTTTATTTATTAAAATTTTGGGGGGTCTAACAAAAGTATCCATGATTTTAAATCCTAAATATAATATGGGAGATCTGGTTTGAACTTTATCTTCTGCTATATATAATCCGTATTTTTTTAAATTTTCAACCACGTCACTGAATATATTAAATAAGATTTTTTGATTAGGGTGGGCCAGTAAAATATCATCCATGTAATGTAGACACATGAGGTTTGGATATTTATTTTTAATGGGTTGGATGGCCTTGTCCACATATATTTGGCATATGGTGGGGCTATTAGCCATTCCCTGTGGCAAAACCTTCCATTGATATCTCTGATCAGGGCCATTATTGTTAATAGAAGGAACTGAAAAGGCAAACCTGGGGGCATCCAGAGGATGTAGGGGAATAGAAAAGAAGCAATCCTTTATATCAAGACTAATAACATAGAAATTTTTTGGAATAGCTATAGGATTCGGAAGTCCAGGTTGAGTAGGGCCCATGACTTGCATGGTTTTATTAATTTGTCTAAGATCATGTAATAATCGCCATTTTCCTGATTTTTTCTTGATCACAAATATGGGGGAATTCCAGGGAGAGGTGGAAGGTTCTATATGTCCTGCTTCTAATTGCTCCTGAACTAGTAGGTGGGCCGCTTGTAATTTCTCTTGAGATAGGGGCCACTGAGGGACCCACACTGGCTTATCAGAAAGCCATGGTATTTTCAAAATTATTTTCTCAGTGGCCCCGAAGAAAAATGTCTTTTTTCCTATATGATAATGATTTCTTTTAGGGTTAAGCTTACCCTGTACTTTTTGATGATTTCTTATAGGGTTAAGATTACTCTGTAGATTTTTACATTTAACACCTGCAGGTTTGGTTGCAAGGTGTACTCCCATTTGTTGTAAAATATCTCTTCCCCATATAGTAACCAGTAGATTAGGTAAAACATAAGGCTGAAACGTGCCTTTATGTCCTTCATCATCCTCCCATTTTAAAATTACCGCACTTTTTTCTGGGAGGTTATTATATCCCAAGCCTCTTAAACTGGTTGAAGCTTTTTGCAGAGGCCAGTGTTTGGGCCATTGACATAAATTAATGATGGAAGAATCAGCTCCAGTATCTATAAGACCCTCCATTTCTATTCCTTGGATTCTTATTTTACACATAGGCCTCCTTGTACAGTCCCGAACCCAGCAAACCATGGGTTTCGAATCAGTGGAACAAAATCCCCTATTGTTCCTATTTAGAGGCATATTCATTTTAAATGACTTATGTAAATTTGGAAGGAGGAGCAGCTGAGCAATTCTATCTCCCTGATTAATAGAACTTATACTTTGGGGTGAGCTAAGCATTATTTTTATTTCCCCTTTATAGTCTGAGTTTATTACGCCTGGGGTCACTTGCAAACCTAATAAGCTCTCAGGACTTCGCCCGATAATAAGTCCTACAGTCCCTGAGGGAAGAGGTCCCCTGACTCCTGTGGGAATCAGTTGAACCCCCATTTCAGGTGTTAACACTATTCGGGCGGTGGAACAGAGGTCTAATCCTGCATTTCCTCCTGTTCCTCTGGCGAGGGAGTGGATGGGTAATAGGGATTGTGTCGGGGAAGCATCTGAGTGGATGCTTGAGGATACTCCTCCTCCAATGCCTCGTACATTTGTGGGCCCCGGGGCATTGGGCCCCTTGCCCCGTTTTTTGAATTCCTGAACAAAGGATTTCCATGGATGTCAAATTTTGAATAGCATTTATTGGCCCAATGATTTCCTTTCTTACACCTGGGGCAGCAACCTAGAGCACGGTATGAATTTGGTCTTATTTCTCTTTTAGGATTTTGCCTAGAATAGCCTGATTGATTATGATAATTTTGCCTAGAATATCCTGATTGATTATAATGTCTATGTTGAGCTCTTGTAAAATTTTGAGGGGCAGCATCTCTCACAGCTGCTGCAATC
Source organism: Tamias sibiricus (assembly GCA_025594165.1). Classification (NCBI taxonomy): domain Eukaryota; kingdom Metazoa; phylum Chordata; class Mammalia; order Rodentia; family Sciuridae; genus Tamias; species Tamias sibiricus. The sequence goes on from CM046669.1 coordinate 70,857,683, forward strand.
ATATTCCCTGTGACAAAGGCATCATTTATATCTTTACATAATTGTATATATATGAAAAGATCCTTTTTATTTTTCCATGGCCTGATGGCTTCCTGGCAATACTTATTAGCATTTTCGTACGCTAATTGGACAACTAATGGCATAACTTGATCAATGTCTCCAAAAACTCTACCTGCAGTTCTCAAAAGTCGATCAGCAAATTCAGCATATGGTTCATTAGGTCCTTGAATTACTTTGGACAAGCTACCTTGTAGATCCCCAGGTCCTTGTACAGTTTTCCATGCCTTTAAGGCAGCTGCGTTTATCTGAGCATATACTCCCGGGGTATAATATTTTTGATCCTGTACGTCTGCAAATTGCCCTTCTCCTGTGAGCATTTCTATATTGTGGTCTCCAAACCCCGCATCTGCATTTCTTTTAGCTGTTTCTATACAAAGTTCTTGAAATTGCGATCGCCAAACCAAGTATTGTCCCCCACTTAATGTTGCTTTACATAGACGTTTCCAGTCTGCGGGGGTTAAGCTAAAGGTGTTAAGGGACTCCAGTATACTCAACGTGAAAGGAGCTTGGGGTCCATAAGTCATTACTGCCTCTTTGAGATTTTTTATTGTTTTGAAATCTACTGGCTGGTGGTCCCTCCGTCCATTTTCATATTCAAATACTGGCAGTTCCCAACGTATCTGTGAGTTACCCTCGAGAGCACATAAGCGCTCAGAAAGACTTTTTATTTCTGTTTCTAGGGTATGCAAACGCCTAGTGATACCCATCATATTTTCTGTAATCGATTTCACCCATGGGGGAGTAGAGGACACAAGTTCCTCCACTTGATGATCCCTTATCTTGGTCTTCCTTAATTTCCTTTTGTTCATTTTCTCAAAATCACCTTTAGTTAATTCCTCCTCACTACTACTACTCTCACTGGTCCTAACTGACTCAGTAACATCCTGAGTCCCAGGTTCAATTGAGACCATGTATCCTTGAAGTATCTCTAATAAATCTTGAATGCCTTTAGCAGCTCGGATCTTTGTCATTTTGGGGACGCTTCTAATACTCTCCTTACTGGTCTTAGTTGACTCAGCGGAATCTACGCTTTCATGATCACCTTCACTGTTTTCTAAATCCTCCTCGCTAACGACAGACTCATCTATATCAAAGAATTCATCAAGAGCCTCATACACTTGGGTCTTAGTTATTTTCGAACCCATTTTAACCGCTCTGACTCGAGACTCCTGGGAGGTTTCTCAGTTCTTACCTGCCGTGCTGAATTCCCCGTACAGGCCACCAACTGTTGCCGCCGGAAAGGGATTGCAGCCTGGAATGGCAGCGCCGCGGGAAGGAGTCCGGAGACAGGATGGAGACGAAAATATTCTTTAATCTTACAAGAAACTACAATATATCTATACAATAGCGATAACCCTGTCTTTTCTCTCTCTGGTCTCTTCCCATGCGCCCGAGCAGCAATGGCGCTAGCTCGATCTCCTGAGTCACCGTTCAAATCTCTCGAGATCCTCGACCAAGTCCCACGAGATCCCGTGAGACTACGGAAGGCGGAAATGCCCAAAAATGTCTATGGCCCAATAGTCAACCGCAATCTTAGCTATCTCCCCAAACAGGGCTCCTGCAGATTGGGTTATGAGAGTTTTAACCCAATCAGTGCACTGGTCCATTGATATGTGTTAACTGGGTGGTACCTGGAGGCAGGTGGGAAGTGGCTGGAGGAAATGGATCACTGGGAGCATGCCTTTGGGGTTTATATTTTGTCCCTGCTAAGCAGAGCTCTCTCTGTTTCCTGATTGCCATATCCTGAGCTGCTTTTCTCCTCCACACCCTTCTTCCATGATGGTCAGCCTCACCTTAGGCCCAGAGCAATGGAGTCAACTGTATATGGACTGAGACCTCTAAAACCATGAGGCCCAAATAAACTTTTCCCCCCCTAATTGTTCCCATCAGGTCTTCTGGTAACAGCAAAGAAGAATCTGACTAAAAGATGTCCTAATCAAAATGTCCAAGAATTTCCTAAGGGTATAGATTAGGTCGAGCCACACAAAGTTGTCATTTTTGTAAGTTTTAAGTGGTGGATGGGGCTAGGGTTGTGGCTCAGTGGTAAAGTGCTCACCTAGCATGCATGAGGCACTAGGTTTGATCCTCAGCACCACATAAAAATAAAATAAAGATTTTGTGTTCACCCAAAACTAAAAAAAAAAAAAAAATTTAAGTGGTGGAGTTACTAACTTATGGAGTATGCATGTGTTTAATCTAATTCCTAATAAATTGTTTTTTTCCCAATAGTCCTTTTACATGCACAGCCATGTGTGAAAGCTCCTTTTGCTTCACATTCTCACCAACACTTGGTATTATGAGGCATTAGTTTTGGCCAGTGTGGACAGTATACAATGATATCACCTTGGGAATTGTGCTTAGAAGACCAACTATGGACCACATCAGCAGAATCCCTGAATTCTGAAATCCTGGAGCATGAAAAATAAAAACAGCCAGGAAATCAGAAGGAAGGAAGAGAGTGTGAGTGGGTATTTTTCCCTGGACCCTTTTTAACAGACAACTCCACAGGTGTGGCCGGGCTCTTCTAGAGAAAAAAAACACTTCCCACTTGTTGGCAGCTCTTCCTTGGGACCAAGACCGTCTCTCCAGGTTCTGCTACCTGCTCCACACCTTTACCCAATCCCCAGGTCTGAAGGTCTTTTGGTGATACTTACCATGGGTTTGGTTATTTTTGCTAGTGTCCCGTTACCCTGCCCACATCTGTCCAGTCATTAAAATCTGCATTAAAGATGTCACCTGTTTCCTATGAAGACCCCAACTGATATAAAGGGTGGGAGTGGTGAGAAACAGATTTCTCATGATATATAGATTTTTTTGTTTGTTTGTTTTCCATGTAGAAATTCTTATCATGTGCAAAAATGATATTTTCTTCTTTTCCTTTTCTGATCCTTACGCTTTCTCTGCTTATCTTACTCCTTGGCTTATGTTCTAGAACATTGTTGATTAGCATGGTAAGAGTAGCCACCCTTGTTTCAGCCTTCATTTAAAGGGGTGGCTTTTGCTAATTCTCCATGAAAAATATGTTGGCCAAGGTAAAAGAAGTTCCATCCTGAACCTTGTCTGCTTTTAGCATGAATAGTTGATGAACTTCATCAAATATTTTTTTCTGAATCTGTTGTAATCATGGGATTTTTCTCCTTAGAACTATTAATATGATGTGTTGTTTAATACATTTTATAGTGTTAAATTGATAATTCCAGAAATATACAATACTTGATCGTGGCTAGTTCTAGCATGCTAACTTTTTCCCCCCCTCTGGAATCATGGAGGAGGTCAGTCTGTGATTTTCCTCCCTCGTAACATCCTTGTCTGCTTTTTGAAATCAAGATTATTCTATTTGTCTCATTGCACGAGTGGGAAATGTTCTCCTTCTATTCTTTGAATTTGTGTAAGCTTGGGACTATCTATTCCTTAAATATATGGTAGAAACTACTTATAAAAACATATGCTAGTGTTTTTAGTATTGTGGGAAGATTCTTAACTATTGCCTCAAATTCGTTAAAAATTATAGAATTCTTTAGGTATTTATTACTTCTTAAGTCAGTTCTAAAATACTTTGCTAGAATTCTTTCCATTTCACCTGGGTTCTAAAGTAACATGAAGGTGATCATAATATTCCTTTAAAATTTAATCTCTGCTGCATTGGTAGCTATGACGTTCTGTATCCTAATATTGTTTGTGACTTTTCTCTTTTTTTCCTTGATCTTTCTTGGGCCTTGATATGTTATGTCTTTGGTGTCCACTTCTGCTCTTTTTTTTTTTTTTTTTTTTTTTTTTCTTTTTTCTTTCTGCCTGACCCTGGCTTCTTAAGATGGATATGTAGCTTTAGTTATTTTCCAATATAAGCATCTGTAGTTACCGATTTCATTCTAAAATTCCACGTTAGTTAAGTCTGCCAAGTTTTAATATATAACATTACTTTGCTTGTTATCATCCAATTTTAACTATTTCCTAATGTCTATAATGATTTCTTCCTTGAGCCATAGGTCCTTTATTATCATGATTTCCAAATATTTGAGGTTTTAAAGTTCATTTTTTCCTGTTAATTTCTAGTTTATTTCTAGAATAACTAGGGGCTTTGAAATTTGTAAGCTTACTTAATGAACTATTAAGTAGTCAATTTTTAAATAGTCCATATATGCTTAGAAAGAATGTATATTTTCCAGTAGCTAGGTATAGTTTATAAACACAAACACACACAGACACACATACTACACATGTACATATATACGTGTATATTTCTTAGTAGATAAATATTGTGAATTATGCTGTTCAAATCTGTTGCTGCCTGGAGCGATTGCCGCTTGGAGCAATGATGCTGCGGGAGAAAATTCGGAGGTAGGGTGGAAATGAAAAAGTTATTTTATTCTTCTCTCTTCTAACTTCTCTCTCCAGCTCCAGCAACCTCTCCAACTCCAACCACTCTAACTTCAACCACCAACACAACTCTAACTCTAACCCCTCAGCCACTAACCCTCACCCGGTTAAATACATTTTGCTTTAACAAGGACAAGTGCTTACAGCTCGAGCTTACAGGTGCGTCACACAGTGTTCACGGGCATTAAAAGATTCTTAGATAAATGTATGAATATCAGGTGGAACTTGAACATCTTTTATGGCTCTCAGCTAACCCAATCTTCGCTATCTCCTTATTTAGGGCTCCTACACAAATCATCTATTTCTTGATGTTTACCAATTACTGAGAGATGTTTTTAAACATCATCAATTTCTACTTTATATGTGATTCAATAACTAAAAATTTAGAATTATAACTTTCTATTTAGTTGAGACTGTTACTATTATGCTAGAACTCTGTAATAAATTATTTTTACCCATAAGGCTGGTGTTCTAGTTTGGATCTTAAATGTCCACCAAAGGCCCACATATTAAAGGCTTTGTCCCCAACTTGATGCTAGGGGGAAATGGTAGAAATGTTAAGAGGTGGGGCCAGGTAGGAGGTCTTCTGATTATTGGGTGTGTCCTTGATGGGAACTGTGGCCCCATTCCTCAATTCCTTTCTCTTTCAATTCCTGGCCTTAAGGTGAATGGCTTTGCTCCACCACACACTCCCAACAATGATGGACTTGCCTCACACAGGACCACTCAATCCTATACTGAAACCACAGGCTAAAATAAACCTTTTCTCTTTTTAAGTTGACTAGCTCAGGCATTTGTTATAGTGATGGAAAGCTGACTAGCACAGCTAGTATGTCTTGATATAGTCATATCTGCCTATTCACTGAGGACACCACCATATGGAACAAGTCAAATAATAGAGTGAGTACAAAATCCAAAATCCTTTTGGAAGTGAGGCTGAGGGTAGCTCTTAGCTGCGTCATCTACTTGTAAGAGGCCTGCTCACTATGGTCAGGCCAGTGGGCTTGGAAGATCAGCCCATGTGACCTTGTTGGATCCAGATACACACACATAATTTACAGCTTGATCATAACCTACCCCTACTTTGAAGAGTGGAATTCTATCCTTATAAAGAATTTTATATATAATTATATATATGTGTATATATATATATATATATATATATATATATATATATATAATTTTCCCTGTATTTCCATGTCCTAAAATTTACTGTATTTTTTTGTTTGTTTGTTTTTAAATTCTCCATCCATTACTTAAGTACCTCTTAGGTTAAGTTTCTTAAGCATAGGCTAATCATTTTCAGTTTGAGACCCAAAATACACTTCACAGAGCTACACATAGTCCTCAGATCTTTGCCAAACACTACCAAAAAAGCTTTTTAGCTTAACATATTAAAAAACAGAGTGTAAAAATTTCTCCCAAATGTTAGCAGGAAAGATGGTGTGGGTTTTCTTTCACATCATAATATTGAAAATCATATCAGCCTGCCCTTAAGAGGAAATCTCCTTCCAGTGGCTGCAATGTCTTCCTCAGGGTATTTATTTTGAGGATTTTAGGCCTCTGAGAAGGATCTAGAAGACAAAACAATGACTGATCTTTGAACAGAAAAGAACTTTGAGACCACATGTGATCCAGCAGAAATTTGACCCTTTTGGAAGTGAGGCTGAGGGTAGTTCTTAGCTGTGTCATCTCCTCCTAAGAGGCCTGCTCACCAAGGTCAGGCCAGTGGGCTTGGAAGACCAGCCCATGTGACCTTGTTGGATCCAGTTCTCCAGCTTTCATCTGAATCTCCAGTTCTCAAAGGATCCCTTCAGATACAGATTTAGCCCCTTAAAATTTAGTCAAGCCAGAGTCATTGTTGAAGATCATAGTAGGAGGCCCTGGTAGTCATTCTCTTTCCTCAAAATGGAAAATAGGCTAGTTCGTTACAAAGAATCATAAGCTATAGCATCTTTACTTTTTTCTACTTTTGGCCTTCTCTCCCTAATCTACCCCTTAGCCAAAAGGATTTTAAAAATAAGTTCAAAGGATTTTGAGAAGGAAAAAAAAAATGTTGTCATTAAATTAAATTCACCAGTTTCTAACTGACCATGAAAGAAATGTCTTAAAGCACGTGAGAAACATGACTTTTCCTAGAAGAAATTTGTATACATATTTCTAATGTTTTCATAACCAATCACTTTACTTATCCAACGTTTCAAAGTCATATCTGAACTTCCACTTCAAATGGTAGATAACGCCCATACATTTACCTCTCCTTTCTCCAAAACGCACATCGAAGTGAAAATAATAACAACATTTTTCCCCAAGAGCTTTTAAAAACAAGCATGAGTGTTTTTAAAATGGCAACAGGATCTTCTGAAATTTTAAAATGGCACTGGGAACTCAGAGGAATTTCTGGGAGATAAAAGCAGAGAGCACATTGATGTGAGGAAGGGACTTCAAAAACTAAATTGGCTGAGCAACAAACATACGAAAAGATGTTCAACATCTCTAGCAATTAGAGAAATGCAAATCAGAACTACTCTAAGATTTCACCTCACTCCAGTCAGAATGGCAGCTATCAAGAATAAAAGCAACAACAAGTGTTGGTGAAGATGTAGGGGGAAAGGTACACTCACACATTGCTGGTGGACTGCAAACTAGAGCGACCATTATGGAAAGCAGTATGGAGATTCCTCAGAAAACTTGGAAAGGAACCACCATTTAACTCAGTTATCCCATTCCTCGGTAAGTCCAAAGGACTTAAAATCAGCATGCTATAGTGACACAGCCACATCATTGTTTACAGCAGCTCAACTTACATTAGCTGAACTATGGAACCAACCTAGGTATCCTTCAACAGATGAATGGATAAAGAATATGTGGTGTATATACACAATGTAATATTACTCAGTCTTAAAGAAGAATGAAATGATGGCATTTGCCAGTAAATGGATGGAGCTGGAGAATATTATGCTATGCAAAATAAGCCAATCCCCAAAAATCAAAGGCCAAATGTTCTCTCTGATATGTGGGTGCTAACTCATAATGGAGGTGGGGCTTAGGGAAGAATAGAGGTACTGTGGAATAGGTAGAGGAAGTGAAGGGAGGGGAAAGGTTTGTTTTTAAAATGGCAATAGGATCTTCTGAAATTTTTAAATGGCACAAGGAACTCAGAAAAATTTCTGGGAGATAAAAGCAGAGATCACATTGATGGGAGGAAGGAACTTCGAAAACTAAATTGGCTGAGCAACAAATATATGAAAAGATGTTCAACATCTCTAGAAATTAGAGAAATGCAAATCAGAACTACTCTAAGATTTCATCTCACTCCAGTCAGGATGGTAGTTATCAAGAATAAAAGCAACAGTAAGTGTTGGTGAAGGTGGGAGATAGGAAGGATAGTAGAATGAATCTGACATTATTACCCTATGTACATATATGACTACACAGCCAGTGTAATTCTTCATCAAATACAACCAGAAGAATGAGATATTATACTCCATTTATGTATGATGTGTCAAAGTGCACTCTACTGTCAGGTATAACTAATTAGAACAAATTTAAAAAAAAAAACTAAATTGGATCTGAGATCAAAATAAATACAAGGAAGATCTGTCTGAGGTGCTCCTAACACAACCCTGGGAAAGTTCTTGCATTGTGGGACAACTGGCCAGGTAGCAGAGGACCTGCTGGTGGTCTCTTCTGCACCTGAAACAGTGGACTGTTGTGTGCCCTCAGGACACAGAGCTGGACCTCTCTGCTGAGTCACCTGGGCATCTACCCCACTGTTTCTGAGAGTGACTGTACCAGCAGCAGCAGCTACACCTGGGAACTCAGCAGCAATGCAAAGTCTGCAGCCCCACACAGACTCAGCCAGTCAGCCCTCTGGGTGGGGCCAGCAACCTGTGTTTTAACAAGTCCTCCAGGTGATTCTAAAGCACAGGAAAGTTTGAGAACTGCTGATCAAGCTGAGGACCAGGCAGGAGAGGCTCCCTACGAACTTCCAGCTGCCTTTTAAACAGATTCTGGTTTCGAGTTTCAAATTGGATCAGACTCCAAACTCGGTGAAAAAGAAGAGGAACACTGGCAAATTTGTAGGAAGAATGTGAAGAATGTAGAAAGTGAAGAAAAGAAAGAAGGAGGAGGAGGGAGAGGAGGAAAAGAAAAAGAGGAAGAAGGAAGAGAAAGAAAGGTGAAGAAGAAGGCACATTTGGTAAATCAGAGAAATTTGGTTGGCATTCATTTTAATTCCTGTTGAAACTCTATTTTTCAAGGATCCCTGGTTTCTCTAAAAGACATCCTTCGCCCAAATAAATACATATAAACAGTCCCACTTTCCCATGGCACACTCTGAGTTACTTGCTGCTCCCACTGCAGAGGCCTTCAGCCCATCCCAGCCCGTTATCCCTCCCCAGTCCCGATTCTAGATTCTTTATTGTCTTGATGACCCATCGGAAATCATCAAATTCATTTACTTGATTCTTTGTCTTCCTGGCAAGGAGGCACATCCATAAGACTGGAGATGTCTCTGTATTCCAGAACCTGCCCCTTAGTAGTCACTAGATAAGTTATAGTTGAAACAGTCAATGAAAGAATGAAAAAAAATTCACCCACTACTGCTTTAATAGATACTCAGTCAAAAGAGATTTTGATTGAGGAAAAACTATATCTCCACTTTCTCATCCTCAAACAAAAACCATGAGGTTGTAACCTAGAAAGCTGAGCCAAGATAAGAGCCGTTCCCATCAGTCTATTCCATCAAAGCATCTTACCCCTCTCTTGAAAACAATGGCAATTTCAAATAAAAACCTTAGCGCTCTCACGTGAGGAAAGCATTTGGATATATTGAAAACTGGATGAAGCTGTCAATGACTCCACAGGAAAATGACGTTCTGTTTGCTGCCCCATGGTTGAAAATAAAAACAAACTTAGAATCAAATGTTTTCTTGCCCTGGAAAATGTGTGTTCGAGAAGATACAGAGGGTTGGAGCAATTGAAATGACATGAAAACATTTCGTGGCTCTTGCATCAAATTAGTTTCCTGTCTGCAAATTTCAGAAATTAAAAAAATACCTGGGTTTTCAGATCCCGTGTTTTAGAGTGACAGAATTTTGGTGGGAAGTGCCCGTGTGGGAAGATGGGGAGAGAGGCAAAGACTAACTACCAGAGGAGAAAGACACAGAGGCAATCCAGGTACAGAGAGGGAGGGAAGAAGGGAGGCAGAGAAAGAGAGAGAAAGCAAGCTAGAGGCAGATGCAAGGAATCGATGGAACAGGCAGGCTTGGAAGTGTGCTCCCCGCTGGCAAGGGAAGGAAGGGAAGGAAATCCTATACCATTGAGGTTTGTTTGTCTCACTTTTTAAGTTCTGGAAAGAATAGATAAGGAGGTAACCGGGAGACTGGGAGAGGAGGAGAGGGCAAAGGGAAGCTGTAAAACATTTTAATACATTAAGCGGAGGGAGGATTTCATTACTGTTGCTGAGGTTTCTCTCGTTGATTAAGACCAGCGCCAGCTGGAAGGGACGCGGGCACTACCCCACATCCTCCCCTCTCCCCACTCTGCCTCCCTGAGTCTTTTTACCAACTCTGTTAGCTTGCATGGGAGGAAATGTTAATCAGATCTCAGAGTTCCCAGCCCCAAACCAAGAGTCCATGCACTTTTGTCTGATCAGCCTCCTACCTCAACAGTGTATGGAGACCCATGAAGAGAACCCTGATTTCAGGAAGAGTAATGCAGACCCTGCAGATTCCACTGGAGCTGGAAAAACTCTCAAGATCCAACAGTCATTGCAAGCAATCAATAACACTTCATTTCGACCCAAATAGAGTGCACGTCCCAGTCCTGCTCTGTTTCAAGTAGGATCCGTTGTATACTCCTCTGGAAAACCCCAGCCTCTCCACCTTGCTGGGCCTGACTCTTTTTGTATCCTCCAGAGCCTGACAAAATGGGGTCTTGTTCACTGAGGAAGGACTCCATAAATTTAGAGCTGAATTGAAATTGGGGCCAAGCGAGAGGTCACGCAGCTCATTAGCAGTAAAGCTCAGGTCCTCTGGGATCCCATTCCAGTGGTCTTTCAACTTGACCACACCCCTCACTTACAAAACACAGCCAAGTTTCCTTCTTCCAGACAGCAAAAGTGTTCACTCCTGTAGCATCCATAATCATACGTATGCAAATGACTCCCTGTCTTCCTGTTTCCCTAATTGTTCATCCCTGGTTGTTTTTGTTCTGATCCATACTTTGCAACATCCACAAGGTGTCACTTAGAAAGCTCATAAAACATAAAGTCATCTCCTGAATCAACTAGCCTCTGTGATGTTGCACGAATGAGACACCCAGATGGTCTTTATTGATGGGGCTTGGTTTTAAGATGAAGGGAACTGAGGCAGCCCAAAGGCCTGACACAGAGGTGAATCACAGTGCTTCCAAGTCTGGGATGAACTGGAGCCGCAGGGATTGCTGAACCAGTGCTGACTAGGGCCTGTCCAAACACGACCCTAGCACTAGGCCCTCCTCACTTGATTTTCCTAGTCCAAGAGACCAGGAGGTCATTCTGACTCCATCCAGCATGGAGTCATCCTGTTGGCCTGAGGTTTTTACCAGATGGGTCTCCTTCATTTACAACCTTTGGTTCTGACTCTGGATCCTGGACAAGCCTTCAATGCCTAGCAGCAGGGCTGGCACCTGAAGTGCCTGACAACTCCTCCACAGGGCATCTCCTCTAATAAATAGCATCTATCTTTCAAATTTCCAGTAAACTTTCCTAATCCGTGTTCTTCTCTGATTTGTTCAGGTTATTATCCAACTCCTTCTTCTTCATGTTACTGTCAATTACTCCTCAACAAAACTGTCAGTTTACTTGTTGTCAGTTCTGTCAATCCATTTCTAAAAGGTCCTTCATCCCATTACATCAGCAGCTCAGGAGGCAGAGGCAGGAGGATCACAAGTTCAGAGCCAGGCTCAGCTAGTTAGCGAGGCCCTAAGCAACTTAGAAAGACTCTGTCTCAAAATAAAAAATAAAAATGGGCTGGGAGCCGGGCGCGGTGGCGCATGCCTGTAATCCCAGCACTTGGGAGGCTGAGGCAGGAGGATCGCAAGTTCAAAGCCAGCCTAAGCAACTCAGTGAGACCCTGTCTCTAATAAAATACAAAAAAGGGCTGGGGATGTGGCCCAGTGGTCGAGTGCCCCTGAGTTCAATCCCCGGTACCAAAAAAAAAAAAAAAAAAAAAAAAAAATGGGGCTGGGGATGTTGCTCAGTGGTTAATCACCCTTGGGTCAAATCTGCAGTACAAAAAAAAAAAAAAAAAAAAAAAAAAAAAGTTCCTGCCATCTTCAGTATTTCCTTAGCCCCACATGGAAGTCAGCTTCCCATCATGACAATACTTGTTCAGAAATCTGCAGGACTCTTTGTTATCCTCATTTCCTGTCTAATCAAAAACATACTTCATTTTCTAGATCAGCAAATTTATTGTCCCTCAATGTCACTTGGCCCTTCATCTCAAGAGTCATTGTATTCAATCAAACGCCTCTTCCTGATCTCTACCCTATCTTCAAAAGCCTGCTGAACAGGTGAGCCACACTGACTGGTCCCCAGGAGCTTGAACGCCACAGCAAAGCTGTAAAAAGCTGCCCTTATAGATCCTGGTCTTTGCTAAATCATTCTAAAATCCATCTTTTCCTCTCCTTCTCCATCTAAGCCATTCATCAGCAGTTCTTTTACCTGAAGTCACATGAAAAGGGGAGGAATGGGAAAAAAAATACAGTGACTTAAGAAGGTGACTTCTGAAGCTAGGTGTGGTGGTGCACGCCTGTAATCCCAGCACTTGGGAGGCTGAGGCAGAAGGATGGTGAGTTCAAAGCCAGCCTCAGCAATGGAGAGGCACTTAGCAACTCAGTGAGACCCTGTCTCTAATAAAATACAAAAAAGGGCTGGGGATGAGGCCCAGTGGTCGAGTGCCCCTGAGTTCAATCCCTGATACAAAAAAATAAAAATCAAAAAAATAAAAAGAAGGTGACTTCTGACTAACAGTCCAAAGAATGGGAGGAGCATGGAAATGCTGAGGAGGAGCATTCCAGGCAGAGATAACTCAAGTCCAGAGGTCCTGGGGTCGGAGATGCTAGACATAATAGAGAAATGGCCAGAGACTAGGGGACTGGGACAGAGGGGAGAGGCAAGAGATCACAAAAACCTAGGAAGTCACTGCCAAGTTTGAGCAAGGAGCAACAAAAGCTGATGTTATCAAAAGGCCCCTCTGGCTGCAGGGAAGGCCATGGCAGAATGAGGGAGATGGGCTGGATGATGTAGCGGTAAGAGGAGGTGAACATCGCTGGGGTTTGGGGTCAGGGAGCTCGCACTGGTCGTCACAGGACATGGAAGACCTCTGAGGATTTTCTAGATTCAATGTAAAGTGTGAGAGAAAGTCAGGGCCATAGGACTCCAAGGGGCCTGAGCTTTGGGAATTGCCCTTATGGAAATAAGAAAAACTGGCCTCGCCTCTGCAGAGGGGACAACATGACTTTGGCTCAGGGAGCTGTGAATAACACAGCACTCATAGGGCACTGCCTAGATTTTTAGCACTGGACGCCAAGGGAAATGGCACCTACAAAAGGGTCCTGTGATCCAATAAGGACTGCCCAAGAAGAGGTAAGGACATTGAGGTTTTGAGGCCACAGTCATTGGAAGTAGGGAGTTACCTCCAACTGAGGTGAAAGGTCATGTGATCTCAGAGAGTAACTTCAGTTCCTGACTGTCCAGTATTACCTCCCAACCCCACAAGGTCCAGTCCTACTTCTTAAAATCAGGTTCTTAAATATCTTTGTGGGTCTACCAATAAACACTTTTCCTTACTTTTATTTGAGTGGGTTTCTTTTTCTTGAAATTAGTCTGTTAGGATGGAGACAAAAGATAACATAATGGTACCCCTTCATGGTAGGTTCACCCTGTTCCGTGGGATTGCCTTTCTTTACCAAAGGTGTGTATTTGCTGTGCGTGAATCAGCTTTTATATAAACTGTAAGCCCCCTTTTAATCAATAGAATTGATGCACAATAAGTATGTTTAATAGACTGCATTTGTCAGTGTTCTTTAAATTGAAAGCAACAGTAATCCAACTCAAACTAGCTCAAGCATCAAAGGAAATGTATGCCTGTTAAAGTTGGGAAGTTAGGAAAGTGGTTCTTCTCCAAGGTATCATTGGCTTTATGGTCAAATTACACGGGATTTCTTTCCATTTATCAAATTATCTATCCATCCTTCTGTTCATCCATCTTTTTGGATGTTCCTCAGGCAGACTCTACCCCTGCCATAAGAAAGATGACCCCCAACATCTCAGGACTTTTAGCCCCTTGGGGAGACCACTTCCTCTCAACATTGATATCAGTCCCTGCAAAAGTTTTATGTCTGGCCTGCTTGGGTCTCATGCCTACCGTGTGGTGGGAGTAATGTTGGTTGCAGGCTGGTAATTAATGGACCCACCAGAATCATTCAGTATGCAATAATCTGAGTCAAAGTAGCAAGAGATATCGGCTGCATCGGTCTTACTTTAACGTAATGAAAATAGTTTTCTCTGTGATATGCAATTGGTACCATATCTGCACATAAATCCCCTAAAACTATAACAGGTATTTCAATGTCTCAAGGAAGTTTCCCTAGAACACACATGCACACATGCATGAATACACACTCATGCTGATGCTAGCAGATTGTATTCATTTAAAAATTCATTTGAGGAGCTGAGAGTGTCACTCAGTAGTTGAACATTTGTCTAGTGTGTACAAGGCCCTGGGTTCATCCCCAGCATCAGGAAAATATAAGTTGAATAATTACGATTTTTAAAAATAAATAAACAATTCCTTTGGAATTGAGTAAGCATTTTCACAGGAAAGCAAACCATATGTGACTTTACTGGACATCAAATCAGCTCATTCTTTGATTTTTTAATGACTGTGTAAACTGTGAAAGAAACAATCCTGAACTGGCAGAGGAGACGGGAGTTTATTTTAGGTGCTCTCTTGCTAAGAGACATTTTTCAAACACTGAACTCTTTCTTTTGCTTAGGACACAGAGGTGAGGGTTGCATAGAATGAGAGAAACACAAATGAATTTCCTAAAAGGTGGAGCGGGGCCTCTGAATTTTGATATACAATGTGGAGAGTTCAGGTCAGCGGAAAAAAAGGAAGGTCATTCAAACAAAGATCCCCAAGAGGCCTACAAATGTGTCTCATTTTGTAAGCATTACACATTTTGGGGAGAGGGAGGTTTGTTGGATATTGATTTATGTACCAGGCCACCAAATTAAACTTTTTGTCTCTTTTTTTTTTTTTTTAAGGAAATATGGTCATTACCTTTGAAGGAGAATAAAATCCAACTAGCCAGCTTTCAAATCCTATAGGAACTAACTGTCCTGGCCTGAGTTACCCAAATCCTTTTCCTCCCTGACCTCTCTACGCAATTACATCACCCTGAGGAAAGCACAGGAGAGGGAAGAACATAAAGTTTTAAAATAACAACTTGGGTAGGTAGGAAGTAAATCCACCACTTGAAATTAGTATTTTAAAATGGCAGAGGAGTAAAGGCCATCCTGACTCCCAAGGCCTTCCATCATTTCAGAGACAATTATGCACAAAGTAAAAGAAATTTATATATCGATAAAACATAAAATATTTTCTGAGCAATTCCCTAAAAAAGAAAAGAAAAACATTTTATTATTTTCTATTAAGAATAGACCAAGCCAACCACTCGTGGTGGTACACACCTGTAATCCCAGTGGCTCGGGAGGCTGAGGCAGGAGGATCACAAGTTCAAAGCCATCCTCAGCAAAAGTGAGGTGCTAAGCAACTCAGTGAGACCCTGTCTCTAAATAAAATACAAAAAAAAAAAAAAAAAAAAAAGGAGGCTGGGGATGTGGCTCAGTGGTCAAGTGCCCCTGAGTTCAATCCCTGGTTGAACTCAAAACAAACAAACAAACAAACAAACAAAAATAGACCAAGCCAGCCTCAACATCTTAGAAGGCCCTAAGGAACTCAGCAACCCCTGTCTTTAAATAAAATATAAAAAGGGCCAGTACCCAGTACCAAAAAAAAAAAAAAAAAAAGAATAGATCAAGGTTTGGAAATTGCTATGGTTTGGGTCTGGAATGCTCCCTAAAGTCTCATGTGTTGAAGACTCTGTCCCAATGCAGCAATGTTCAGAGGTGGGGCTTTGGAGAAATGATTGGGTCATAAAGACTTGGATCTTATCAATGGATTTGTCCATTGATGGGTTCATAATTGAATGCACTACTGGAGGGGATGACAACCACAGGAAGTGGGGCCTACATGGAGGAAGAGGTCACTCACAGCCAGTTTATGTCTGCAGGGTACATTTTGTTTCTGGATCTCTCTCTCTTCCCTCACAAACACAGCTGTTTTATTTACCATACATGAATTAGAATTTAACTTTCAATAAGCTTAATTTCTAATGAAAACTCAGAAGTCACCAAATTTGAGCTCTTTTATACCAGCATTTTGTAGATGAGCACGTCATAATTTTTAGATAATATTTCCTCATAATACATTTTTTATGTTTATTATCCAACCCAAATGTACTTAGCTTCTCTATACCATATAAAAACAAAATGCTAAAACACATACACTTTACATGTAGCAGCTGATGTTTTAGTATTTTAACTTACTTAGAAATCACTCAGACATTTGATACATATCTATTATTTCATCTAACATAACTAATGTTAAGATTTCAAGTTAATGAAAAGTATTTTGAAATTCTGAAGATTTTGAATCCATGTATTAAATTTTATCCCATTTACATTTGCCTAATTTATTCATTCTGAACAATTAGGCTTGAATTGCTCTTTAAACAAAAATAGCCATTAAAGGGGTTCAGAAAATGCCACCTCAAAATATGTCACTTTGGTACATTAATTACTTTGAGCTACAGGCACTTAAAAGCCTGGCACAGTGGTGCACACCTGTAATCCCAGAGGCTCAGGAGGCTGAGACAGGAGGATTGCAAGTTCAAAGCCTAGCCTCAGCAAAAAGCAAGGTGCTAAGCAACTTAAAACAAAACAAACAAAAAAACACAATACAAAGCAAGGCTTTTAAAATTTCCCCTTATCTACCTATTATAGTTTGGATCTGGAACATAACTCCAAGGTTCAGATGTGTTGAAAGGACACACTCCCAAAGACCAAAGACCTTCTGATACTGCCGGTTACAGGTGAGGAGTTCTGCTCCCTCAAATGTTGAAGTTTGAACATTAGAGAAGCACACCAAGGCAAGCATATAAAGCAGGGTTTATTTAAAAAGGGGTAACATAGACTTCTCCCGGGAGGGAGAAGGGGGCCACAGCTGATATCCTGGTATCCCCAGAAGCAATGCCCTTTTTATATGTCCTAGACATCCTTTGTTCTCCCACAATGCCTAGCTAAATGCACTTCTCAAAGTATAGAGTTGTTCACCTAGAATATTCCATGAAAAGTCTGCTGCAATTATCTCTCTGTCCTTCCTGCTTACATAACCAGGCCCAGGAAGTGCTGGGTTGGATGGCCAAAAGGTGGAAAACCCGTGGGCTGAAGGGGCAAGGGCAGGAGGGTGCAGCCCAGGACACATTAATTAATAACTGTATAGCTCCCTCTAGGGAGGGGCAGTTCCTGGTTGGAGCACGTTCTTGATAGGGTTGAGGAAGGGCTCTGAAGGATCTAACATTTCAATCCCTCAGGGGACAGCCTCCAACTTCCAGGGACTCATTTAAAATTGGCTTCCTTGATCCAATCTGACTCGATTTACCTATCTATACTGACTGCCTCTCTAATTCTGGCTTCACTTCCACTAGACCCCACCTTTTAAAGGGTCCACCTCCTCTCAACAGCACCACAGGCTGAGGGTCAAGTCTTTAACACATGGGACTTTGGGGACATTTCATATCCAAACTATAGCTATAAACATAATATTGTTTTACATAAAGTTTCAAAATAGCCAAATGCTAGAAAGATGTATTTTAGAAGCCAGGCACAGCGGCACACACCTGTAATCCCAGCAGTTCAGGAGGCTGAGACAGAAGAATCAAGAGTTCAAAGCCAGTCTCAGCAAGGGCGAGGTACTAAGCAACTCAGTGAGACCCTGTCTCTAAATAAAATACAAAATAGGGTTGGGGATGTGGCTCAGTGGTTGAGTGCCCCTGAGTTCAATCCCTGGTACCAAAAAAATAAATAAATAAATAGTTATATTTTAGAGACCAATTTAGTTCTATAGGTGGTCTTTTTGACTTAGCTTATTTCTCATCTAGAATATTGACTTAAGGGGGAACCCATAGTGAATAAGTCAAAGAAAGCATTCTCTATGCCTGGAAGCCTACATACCTTAGAAAAGAAGCAAATCCACTTGTCCTGAGAGTCTAACCCTCATAGACACATTAGCTTTCTTTCACCTTCACAGTGGGATAATAACTAAGTGAAAAAGTTAGCAGATTCCATTTTTCTTATTAATTAGTTGCTTAAGCTTTTCATTTACATTTAGAAAAGATTCTTTTAAAAAAGACAATAAAACTTTTTGAAATATTTCTAGAAGTGTCTGTATCCATAGGCAGAAATTATTCAGGAGCCCTCTTTTTTTTTTTTTTTTTTTTGGTACCGGGGATTGAACTCAGGGGTACTCGACCACTGGGCCACATCCCCAGCCCTTTTTTGTATTTTATTTAGAGACAGGGTCTCACTAAGTTGCTAAGTGCCTCGCCGTTGCTGAGGCTGGCTTTGAACTCGTGATCCTCCTGCCTCAGCCTCCCAAGTGCTGGGATTACAGGAGTGCACCACCGCGCTTGGTTTAGGAGCCCTCATTTTTAAATGCACCTTTCTTTATTCTTTCCTTCCTTCCTTTCTTCCTTCCTTCCTTCCTTCCTTCCTTCCTTCCTTCCTTCCTTCCTTCCTTTTTAGATGGGGTCTTACTATGTTGCCCAGGCTAGCCCCGAACTCCTACTTCCAGAGATCTTCCTGCTCAGTCTTCCAAGTAGCTGGGTCTGCAGCCTACCCCACAATGCACTTCTTAAAGTTAAATGCACTTCTTAAAGTATAGAGCTGTTCACCTAGAATATTCCACGAAAAGTCTGCTGCAATTATAAATTATTTTTAGTAAGATTTCAATGCTTTTGTAAGCATCAACTTCAGGGCCTAATACTTATGTATGTGAAAAGCACATGTAGTGGGAAGATGGAGGGCTCCATTTTTAGAAATTAACCACCTACTATAACCTTTAACCTTGAATCTCTGGTCTCAGAGCAGAGGTAAAATCTTTTTTTTTTTTTTTTCTTTTTTTGGTGGTGGTGCTGGGGATTGAACCCAGGGCCTATGTGCATATGAGGCAAACACTCTACCAAATGAGCTATATCCCCAGCTCCAGAAGTAAAATCTAAGATGGAAAGGCTACAGGGTTGGGTGCTTTCTTGGCAATCTCACCACAGAGACAATTGCTTGGAACTGGTATGCAACCTCACGTCAACTGCCCAGTTCCCCAACCAGCTTATCCCTTCAGAAGAACTATCTTTGTGGTGGCCAGGACTCTAATAGCTCTGAGCTGGACTGATGCCCACCAATTAAGTCTGGGCTTTGACTCTGAGACCCCACCTTCACCAACTCAGCCAATGATATTTTAGTTTTAGTCTGACTCAGTCAGATACCTGAGGCCTCCTTTACCCAAACACACAAGAAAAAGAAATGGTGAGGATAAAACCAAATGTTGGCAAGTTCCAAATCTGTACAGTAGCAACCATTTATTGCGACTGCTGTCAGTTACCTTTAAATCTGCAGTTTTTGCCAGTAACTATTCAGCCAAACCTCAAAGGTCACCAGCTAACCCTGGTTTCAAAAACTAATTAGAGCAGGGGCTCAATGAGAAAAGAGTAGAGTTAGATTCAAGAGGAACTTACAGACCTCCAAAAGGGATCAGTAGTTCCTCTCCTGCATTCCCCAAAGATATCTCATTAGTTGCTGGCAGCCTTACTTCAGGTTCATTCACAGGCACTAAAACTGTCAAAAAAACAAAAAAAAAAAAAAAAAAAAAAGCAAAAAAAAAAATTAATTTGAAGATCTTATTTGGACCAAGTGTGGTGGCACACACCTGTATTTCCAGCTGTACTCAGGAGGGCTGCGGCAGGAGGAATGTAAGTTTAGGCCAACCTGGGCAAGATAGCAAGACTAAATCTCAAAGAAAAAAGTAAAACATGCCAGGGTCAGGCAGGGTGACAAACACCTAGAATCCCAGCAATTTGGGAGGCAGAGGAAGAGTTGCAAGTTTGAGGCCAGCTTCAGCAACTTAGCAAGACCCTGTCTCAAAATTTTAAAAATGTAAAAAAATTTAAAGAAAGGGCTGGGGATATGACTTAGTGACAAAGCACCCTTTAGTTTAAACCCTGATATCAAAATAATAATAATGTGGTATATATACACATGGAATATCACTCAGCAATAAAAGAGAATAAAATAATGGCATTCACAGGTAAATGGATGAAGTTGGAGAGTATAATGCTAAGTGAAATTAGCCAATCCCAAAAATCCTAATGCCAAATGTTTTCTCTGATATAAGGAGGCTGATTCACAGTGGGGTCGGGATAGGGAGCATAGGAGGATTAGAGGAACACTAGAATGGCCATTGGGGAGGGAGGGGAAGGGAGGAGGCAAAAGGGTGAAGAAATAAAAAAGATGGTAGAATGAGATGGATATCATTACCCTAAGTGCATGTATGAAGACACAAATGGTGTGAATATACTTTGTATACAACCAGAGATATGTAAAAATGTACTCTATAAGTATAATACAAAATGTAATGCATTCTGCTGTCATATATAACAACTTAGAATAAAAGAAAAAAAAAGAATGTACTTTACATAGATATGTGTGTGTGTGTGTGTGTGTGTGTGTGTGTGTGTGTGTGTAATCTTTAATGGAGCACTTGGTTGTTACTGTTTTTATTATTGAAGTGTTACTACAAACTATTGTACTTATCTCCTGTAGTAAAAGCTTAAATTTATCATGGATAAATATCTAAGAACAGAATTGTTGCACTGTTGGATTGTAATATTCAAATTCAATATTACAATACTCAATATTACAAGACAATGCTGAACTATTTTCTGGAATATCTGTGCAGATTTATGTTCCAAAAATAATTTTAAAACACTCCATATCCTTCTCAGAAATTGGGTTCTTGTACTTTATAACATTTGCTATTAAATAAATGTGAAATTCAAATGAGAAAATAATAAAAAAAAAAAAACCAGAAAGAGTACCTGCTTAGCATGTTTAAGACTGTGGGTTCAATTCCTGGCACGGGAAATAGGGGGGAAAAAACGAGAATGAGTGTTCTGATGCACTGAGCAGAGGAGGCTGGCTTTATAGACAGAAAAGTGCTAAGGAAACCGAGAACATACAGATTGTTCAACGGCTATAATTTGGATCTTGAATGTCTCCCAAATGCCCACGTGTTAAAGTCTTGGCTTCACCATTTTTTTGGGGAGGGGGCTGCTGGGAATTGAACCTAGGGCCTTATGCATGCAAGGCAAGCACAAGCACTCTACCAACTGAGCTATATCCCCAGCCCCTGTGTTAAAATCTTGGTCCACAGGGTAGCACTATTGGGAGGAGAGGGATGGAATCTTTAGGAGGTAGAGCCTGGTGGAAGGAAGTTAGATTATTGGGGGTATGTCCTCAAAGGAGGTTTTGGGACCTTTGCCCCATTCTGTATGTCTCTGCTTCCTGGCTGCCATGAGGTTAGCAGCTTTCTCTGCCACACATTTCCACCATGATGTGTTGGCTTGCCACAGCCCCAAAAGCAACAAGCCAACCAACAATGAATTGAAACCTCAGAAACTGTTGGTCAAAATAAAACCTTTCTTCTTTAAAAGTTAATTGTCTCAGGTATTTCGTTACAGTAACATAAAACTAAGACATTAAAGGTTAAAGCAAAGCAAACTTTCTTGTCCTAACAATTTTGGGGGATTTGACTACTTTCTTTCTCTCCCTGACCCTACTCCCTCTCCTGATTTTTTGGAAAGTTAGATAAACATTTAGTTTTGGCTTAGTGGCCTGTAACTAAGATAGGGATTAAGGATAAAGAGAGAGAAATACAGAATGTTTAAGGAAACACCCACAGCCATTGAGATGTAGAAAGCAAAGTTGTAAATCTTGAGCAACACACCCTTGGCCCATGCCCTTGTAAAATAAGGGAAATATGCAAGGACAGGGAAAATTGGCAGGAAATTGTGCAGCTCCGCCCTGGATCCACCTCCAGCACAGCTCCTGATACAGCCCTTCTATAAATATGAGACCCCCAGCTCAATCAGGTCTGCTTCTCACTCCTGAGACAGTCTACATTATCCCTTGAATGCGTTTCTACCTTCCTAAATAAACCTGTCTATGCCTTTATTTGGCTCATGCTGAAATTCTTTACCATCAGGCATTCCAAGAACCTTGCTGGTCCTGAACTGAGTTCCCCCTTTCCTCTGGGAACTCCTCTGGACCCTTCTCCACAGGCATCTCTTCTCCCATAACAGAACTTTAGCGTGAGCAACTCCATTTTGGCTTGGTAGTTTGGGCCTAGTTTAGGAGCTCAGTCCAAATCAATGGATTCCTGTTAAGTTTTATTTCACAGTAAGTTCTCAACCACATTTTCTCCGTATAAAGTCATACAGGAAAAAATTTCTTTACTATTGAGTGGTAGAAAAGAACTTTTCTTCCCCCATGATCATGTGATTTTTTTTCTCACAAAGAAAATCCTACCTTCCCCACTCTTGTTTGTTTGTTTTTGTGGTTTGATGCCATAAAGTACAGAGTTAAATTGCTTTGGTAAACCACAGCAACTTGCCGCTCATTATCTGTGTTCTCTCCCCACCTACCTGATTCAGTTTTTGTTTTATTTATGTTTTAAGTTGGCATTTCTTATAAGTTGCTGGTACTCCTGGGACACCAGTTGGAACAAGGAAGATTTGAAAAGGATCATCCCTTTAGATCCCTGAGACTCCCAAGGACAGAGCCTCTGGTCCCACCATCCAGGCCTAGGTACAGAAGGCACAGCAGGCCTAGGGACCTTGCTAAGCTCTTGAGCTATTCTTTTCTCCACAAATCATTTACTTTAGCCGGGCCGGGTGGCGCACGCCTGTAATCCCAGCACTTTGGGAGGCTGAGGCAGGAGGATCGCGAGTTCAAAGCCAGCCTCAGCAATGGCGAGGCACTTAGCAACTCAGTGAGACCCTGTCTCTAATAAAATACAAAAAAAGGGCTGGGGATGTGGCCCAGTGGTCGAGTGCCGCTGAGTTCAATCCCCGGTACCAAAAAAAAAAAAAAAATCACTTACCTTGCAGGTAAGTTCTCATCCAGCCATCAAAGACGGACTCTGAATCCTTTCA
The DNA here is from genome assembly GCA_025594165.1 of Tamias sibiricus. Taxonomy (NCBI): domain Eukaryota; kingdom Metazoa; phylum Chordata; class Mammalia; order Rodentia; family Sciuridae; genus Tamias; species Tamias sibiricus. The sequence goes on from CM046669.1 coordinate 70,880,498, forward strand.
TGATGAAACAAGAAGTGTCTTCTTGAGCCTCTTTTTTTGTTCTTCTTCTTTTTTTTTATGTTTCTGAGTGTTTGTAAGGGATAAAAAGGAAAAGAGCCCCAAAACAGTTTTAAAAGTTGCATGTTTATGGCAAACGGCCTTTCTCATTCTGTTTATATGTTTCTACCTCACAATTTTGAGTGACTCAGAGAGGTGGCCGGCAGCTCTGGGGGAGGGGCACCCCCAGGAGTTGCTGCTGCTCTAATTTAAAGGAGCTTCACATTGTGAGGCACACCAGACACAGAATGTCAAAAGAAGCTGGAAACCTATTTTAACCTAAGCTGCAGGTTTGCATTTTCCTGCATTTTTCTACATACTTGGGGCTCCTTCCTCCCAACTCTTCCCGACTTAGCTTTTCGATTGCAAATGCTGGAGGACAGGATTTGAATGAAGACAGAAGCCACTTCCTCTGCTCTGGAAGCTGAAGACAAAAGGCATTACAATTTGAACAATTTTGCACACTTACCACCAATTGTGAAATAAGCTATTCTGATTAGTGCAATTTGAGAAAAAGAAAACTACAGAATAATAGATAAAAATAAGGAGGTTTATTGTCCTTCACTTTTGAAGGCCATGGCTGGATGAAAAACTGGACTTTAGATTTTTAAATCATGAGGCTGGAGCAAGAAGACAATGACAAAGGACTTAGGGTGGAAAAAAGGCGACCAGGACAACCTTTGCAATAGGTTTTTGACCCTTGAATAATTCAGGAACCCTGAACTTACTAGCGCTACATTCCATCAGAGACTGGGAGAGAAATGATTCTTTCACTACAAGAATTTTTGAAAGAATCAACTCATACATTTTCAACCAAAGTACCTAAAAAGAAATCTCCCTTTAAGTTTAGTTTATGACAATCATTACTTAAAACAGACTCCCGTGTTTGGTTAGGATTGCAGGGTGATGTGGTTTCTCTCTTTTTAAAAAATCCAACATGACATGGGAAGGGAGACTGTCCCCCCAGCCATTTTCATACTCATCCATATTTAAACTCTCATTTTAAAGCAGTCCCCTTTTCTCTCAGCATCCTTATTTTCAAGAACATTTTACCTATGTTATAGAAATTTTGAAAAATCCTGAAAATCATAGGAAAGAAACATACAAATCACTTGTTTTTCCAGTACCCACCAAAAACACGATTAACATTTTAGAACTGAGTCTTCTTGTCTGTACTTTGCAATACATAAATTCACATTCTTCATAAAAATGAAAGCATGCCACTTTGGGTTTTGCACAAACTATTAAAAAAATCTTCACTCTCACAGTTGCAATTAGATCCATCATACGCTGCATCAGAGACATCAGAGACTTTTTTTTTTTTTTTTTTTTTTTTTTTTTTTTTTTTTTTTTGGTGGCGCTAGGGATTGAAATACACTGCATCAGAATTTTTTTCAACCCGTCCTTCCTGGGCATGTGGGCTTTTCCTGATAACTATTTTAAGCATGAAGTTCATGGTGAAGGAAAGAAGGAAAGAGAAAGAAAGAGGAGATTAACCCTCCTACAGTGATATTTCTCCTTTTGTGACCAAGAATCCTCCCAGAGCACTAACCTGAGGCCTGAGGGGAAACAATAATAACAAAAGGGTTGGGGGCGGTGGGAGAAAAAGTGTTTCATGCACTTTTGGTGGGGAGCCGCTAGACTAGAAACTAGTGGTACCATTTTTAAATGTCGGCGCTGATTCCTCATTGATAAGGTGTGCATGCAAACAACCCACCACCAAAAAAAGAAAAACTCTTCAGCCTTGAGCTTAAATTTTCTTTGTACATTTTTGGCAAGTTACATTTCCCCCCTTTCTCTAAAGAAGAAGGCAAGCTCACTTGAACTCTTGCGTCCCTTTTTTTGTTCTGAACACCAACATTTGACTGTTCCTCTCAAATGTCCCCTCCTCCATAAATTTTCCAGGGACTTCCTTCCGCCTTGGCGTGTTCTCTCTCTCTCTCTCTCTCTCTCTCTCTCCTTGCTCCCCACAATACTGGATCTGCTCTTATCCCGTGGTCACTATCACTTTCTGTTATCTTAGGACTATTTTAAACAAACCCCTTTTTTTATCTTTCCTCCGGGTTTCCCTACCATCAGGGTTTACTGTCTGTTTCAACTTGGTAGCCCTGCACAGTAGGCACTCAATAAATATTTGTCGAATGATTCTTTCAGGGCATCTCGGTGAGCGACGGGGAGGGCTCTTTCTGCATTTAGGTCTCTCACAGACTGGAGGCCACAGTTTAACAAAGCCGGGGCAGGGTCAGGGGGAGCGGTGGAAGGCGCTTTCAAGTTGAGTAATGAAAGGCGATGTTAATTACTGACATGGGCCATTTGGAAGGAAGAAAAATGCTATCTCTTATTAATTTTGCTGAAATGGACACACTCTTGTCAGTGGGTAATGGTTAACAAAAGGACCCTGAGCAGCCACAGTGCAGAAACTTCCTGTCCCTACACATTGGCACCAGCCAGAGATAACGTATCTTACTTTTTTTTTTTTTTTTTTTTTTTCCCTCCCCCCCAGTAGATAAAGTTAGACAGAAAACCATCCACCAAAGGTTAAAAGGTTCATTTGTTCCGAGATGTTTCATGGCAGGCTTATGGAGAGTTTCAGTCCCAGAAGCCAGCCCCGGGGAAGGAAGCACGTTTACATGTTAGTGCGGGTGGGGGTAGGGGGTAGAAACGGGGGGGGGGGGGGGGGAGAAAGAAAGAAATCAGCTTGTGGAATGGGAATTCCTCCTCCTGTTAGTGGGAAACGCTAATTTAATCAAGAAGAAAGGATCTGTGGGACAGGCACTTGGAGACCGCAGCCTGCGGGACAAGCTTGGTGGAGGCTCGTAAATGCTTCTCGAATGCTCCTCGGCTTTCCCAAAGTCAGAACACTCGGTTTGGCAGTGGTGAACTTCAAGTAGACCTATTTAAGCTGATCAGAGGAAACAGGCTGACAGTGAGCTGATTAGAAAGCTCTTAGAGACCCTTCTTGAAAGAGGGAAAGGAGTTCTTAACTTTTTTTTGCATCAGCCCTGGAGAGGGACCAACCGGGTGTGGGTAATAAAGAAGAAAGAAAGGTTGGGGGAGGGAAGCGCCCGTTTTAGAACATGAACAAAAACAACCTCCTTGCCAGACCTTTGCCAACCTTCCTGCTCTTGTCAAGCTCCGCTTTGAGGGAATGTTTGAAGATAACAGGAAAGGAAATCATGAAATGATATGGCAAGGACCAGCTAGACTGGAGACAAGCGCAAGCTGTTTTCTTGACCCAGGCTTATCTTAAGGCTGCCAGAAAAATAACCATCTATCAGAGACCCATAAATAGGTTAGGATCATCAGGGTAAAATGCAGCTTTTGATAATTGAAGGACAGTGTCTTAGTCTAGAAAACATCATAAAGGACATCATACAAAGGTGTGCTTTTGTCTCTGGGGAAGAAAGGTCAGGAGCCTGCATCTCCTTTAAAAGCTGAATATTTATTAGGAGTGAAGCTTCCATTTGAGAATGTTATAAACAATATTAACATTCAGAGGGAACATTTCAAAACCTCTCGGGAGAAATGGGAGTCGCTGAGAGTAACACACATGGAGAAAAAGATTCCACTCCAAAATCTAAATAAATGAGCAAATTGCCTCTTAGCCATTCCTAGAGTTCTTATCAGTGCAAAAAAAAAGTTCAGGATAAGGGTTCACTTTCCAAAAGGACAGCCCACTGTTAACCTAAAATAGAGCAGGCAGTGGGAGGCTGGGGGAGCCTGGGGCCCAGGAGAAGAAACCCGCAAACCTGATCCCTTGAAAAAGACTCAAGGAAAAACCAGAGTCTCTGAATTGCCGCTTTTAAGAACAGAATAGCAGTTTAGATTCCAGACCTTCAACTGAAAATGAAGTTTACAAATTAGCTTTGAATAAATATTATCCTTCCCGTCTCCAGTGAAGAGCTGCTGCCCTGGGTGAAACCAAATTAGAAAAAGACTGGATTCAGCTCCTAAATACACAGAACCAAACCTAAACCGACCCAACCTGGCATGTTCCTCCTAACTCTACCAAAATAGCATGGTGATGTCATGCTTTTCATCCTCCCCCAAAACCAGCCATCCATCCCTCCTAAAAATAACTTGATATAGTTCTAAAGGGGAAAAAAAAAAAAATTTTAAGGAGGGAGGGCTCAAAATATTTTATGAAAAAAAAAGGCTTTTTACACTTAGACTGTTAAGCAATAAAAATGAATCTTTCCTTTCCTATTTATTCCATCCCCCTGACTCTGCATGTGTGTACATGTTCCAAAGTCCCTCTGAAAATTGTACAAGAAGGAAAAAAATGTTTTCCAAAATAATTCAAGTAGTCCTACTTCTGAATGTTGGATTCCGGGCAGGGTGGTAGAAGGCCACACCTCCCCAGGTAAAAGACTACATTTCCCAGAGGCCTCAGCCTGGCCAGCAGGTGCCCTCACCACTGCCTCCTGACCTCCAGCAGCCTATGGAGACACTCGCCCCCAGGGGTCTCCCTGACCGCCAGTCCCGCTATTTAAGCCTGCCCCAGACTGAAACCGGCCCTTTTTTCCCTTTCTCCTTCCTTCCTGTTCTCCCTTCCCTACCCTCCTTCCCTTCCCTTCCTTCCCCTACCCTTCCCCATGTGGCACCCCAATAAACCCTTTTATTTCACTAACACGGTGTTCCCGGCTAAGTTAACTTTGTTCAGCATTTTCTAACACCGAAGCCTTCTTGTGTTTGTAAATTTCCTCTTTGTTCTTCACCTTTGACCAGAAGTATCCAGATTTTTGTTTAGGGACACTTGGAAAAAAATAACTATATTTGCAGGGAAGAAGACCTAATTAAGGAGACTGCTAAACAGCAGGTGTGTTGATTGATGGTGCTCAGTGCTATTTGAGCCTCGGAACACCTGTAAGGTGAAGGCCTAGAACTCACTGGGAATCTGGTGAATCATTAGGTATCTGCATTGTTCTAAAGGAACCCAGGCTAGGGGCATAGCTGAGTGGTAGAGTGCTGGGTACCATCCACAGCACCATGTAACCATGTACACACATATATATAAAACAAAAGGAACCCAGGTGGCCAGGGGCTCATTCAGCATCGAGATCCACTGATTCAAACTGGGATGAGGACCAGTGTTCCAGAGAGTAAGATACCATGTCCTTCTCCCATACTTGGGACCAGTACCTGACCTCAGTTCTCATGAACACAGCAGACTCCAGATATTCCAGATAGATTCCCATTCCTAGAACATCCCTTAAAGCAGCTTAGTGGAGACTTAGTCTGCTACATCTGAACTTGAGCAGAAGGAGAGCTAAACTTGCCCTCTAGATAGGAAGACTGGCTGTCATAAAAATCAAGTCAGAAAAGGTCATTTCTTTCTTTTTTTTTTTTTTTTTTTTTTTTTTTTTGAGATGGGGATCTCACTATGTTGCCCAGGCTGTCACTGGACCCTTGGCTCAGGAGCTCCCCCTGCCCCAGCCTTCTGATTAGCTGGGACTACAGGCCTCTGCCACTCCATCTCTGAGAATATAAACATCTCCCTTCTTAACTTTGTCAGAATACTTCTACATGTATTATCTCTTTTACAATAAATAACCATATATTCATATAAGAACTATTAAATAAGAAAATTTTAATATTGCTATCATTTCCAAGCTTGATTAAGAGTGACATAAGAAAATTTTCATGGGGTTATAATTTTTTTTTTCTTTTTTACCAGTACTGGGATTGAACCCAGGGCCCTATAACACTGATTTCTAAATACCCTTTTTATTTTTATTTTGAGACAGTGTCTTGCTAAATTGCTTAGGACCCTTACTAACTTGCTGAGGCTGGCTATGAACTCAGCATCCTCCTGCCTCAGCCTCCTGAGCTGCTGAGATTGCAGGCATGTGTCACCACACCTTAGCTATCAGTTATTTATGTTCCTGCTGTGTAGTAGGAATTGAGCCTAGGGGCACTCTACCACTGAGCTACATCCCCTCCTTTTACCTTTTTTTTCTTGGTGGCAGGGAATAGGGTGTTCCTAAATCACTGATGATGGCCATCCTCCCATCCCCACCTCCCAGATTGCTGAGATTACAGGCATGCACCACTGTGCCCTGCTAATTCTCACTTTTTAAGGTCAATGTCTGTCTGAGTTATTTTGTAAGCATTAAGGCTTAGCATTAAGCTAAACCAGACTATGGGAGTGGGGCATGTTTTCAAAGCGCCTCTCCTAAACTATCATTGACAAGTGATGGCCTTACAGACCTGAAAGATTCTACCCAGCCAGGGAACTTCTACAGGCTTCCCTGGCAAACCATTCCTATTTGCCCATAGTCACTGGCAGTGGGGATGTAATCTTCCTCCCTAATCAATATTTATATTCTTGTAAAACAACCTTCTACTTGGTTTCCCTCAAATGAAGTACCTCAAGATCCTCTAAGGTTCCCCAGCCGGCTTTGTTGCTAGCCTTCAATCACCATCTCAGGGTCCCCAGACGCCCCCACTCCCACCCACACCCCATCCCCGCTGGGCATTCTTAAGACTCCTTCAGGTGCTCTCTGCAATACCTGATGAGAACAAGGACAAAATGGCATCATACAGACTGGAGTGCCTTGGAAAATCAGAGGAAGTAGAAATACCACGCCCCTCCCCCCAGAACAGGCCTACCAGGTGACCTGAAGGGAAGAGGCAGGTCTTGACAAGATGTCAAGGAAGGACCAGGGTGGGCTGCAGGACCACTGGCTTTGTATCTGAGAATGTATTCCAGCTGGGCCATTCAACAGTGCTGGGACAGGTACAGAAGTAGGGTGGGGTGCGGGTGCTGCTGGGAGGGGAAAGCAATTGGAGGTCTCATCACCAGGGAAATGGATCTGTGGTAGACTACTAGAAATAAAGTTGCAAAGAAGTGGCAGAAATCCAGTGAAGCCTGAATTCCAAGCTTAGGACCCTGAGAATCATCAGATAGGCCATGGAGAGCCACCCCTGGGTTTTTAAAGACTGACATTTAAGAAATTTAAGCTGAGAGCTGTGGGTAAGAAGTATTTGCTTTTTTCTTTGTTGAGGTACTGGGGTGGAACCTCACACATGCCAGGAAAGTGCTCTACCACTGAGCCACATCCCCAGGCCTGCAAGATGTAGCTGAATGGGGATAAATTCACAGTCTGGGTGAGAGACTTTTTGCCTTTTTGGCCTCAGCTGAGGCTTATTGATAAGGATGCTGCCCATGACTGAGCCAAACATCTTGTTAAAGTCAAGTTAGACTAGGTTTGTGCATTGCCTTTAACCTATCAGCTCAATCAAGGTATGCAAGGAAAAGAGAAAGTTCCTCTGACCAGTCTTGTGCAGGAAACCAGGAAAGTTGCTATTCACAGTATTATGTCTCTCAGAATGGGTGCATATGCAGATTTGGTGATTATTTTCCTCCTCCTACCACCAGGCTATTCCTGATTGAAATGCCTAAAATCATCAGAATTACAGAATATTAGCAGTGGGTGGCAACTTAGGGATTATAGGGCTCATAGTAAGCAGGAGCACTTAGTTTTGTCCTGAGAGCCAACTCCATGCCTGTACTGAGCTGAGGAGGGAAATGAAACACAGCGTTCACAAGTAAGGCAGAATCACCGTCCCACCAAGCACACAGCTGGCCTAATTCCTTTATTTTACTAATGGGCAAACTGAGATACAGAAACATCGACAAGTCCATGTTCACACAGGTATTTCCAAAGCCAGGATAAACATGCAGGCAGATGGAAATACTCAAGGAGATGTCATATATGCATGATACTCATGTGATATACGCAAATGTGTACATGCATGTAGATAAAAATATATATGTATACATGGAAAAGCTCTATGGTAATCGAGACAGAGTCAGTGGAAGCATATAACTAATTTGGCAAACATAATACAGATGGCAAAGCTTCCCTTTGATTCTGTTACTTACAGGAAAAATATTAATGATCTTTATCATTGGGATCCCTGAAGAGAAGTAGCCTGGGAGCAGGAAAGGATGGACTTTTAAGTAGTGCTCTCATTTATAAACATGCCCTGCCTTCCCCCAAGTACCAGTGACTACAAAGCATTCCACTCTCAGAATAGCTTTCCCATCCTGGGATGTTTTCACTTAAAACAGGCAAAAGTTGGTTGGGTTTTGCACCAAGGGGCAGCCCTGCTGAGTTCGGTCCTGTGGCCTGCTCTCAAGCTAGAGTCTCCAAAACTGCCCGTTCACAACATTCCTGTGGATTTGGCTTTATCTCTAGATAAGGGACCAGACTGACAAGCTGCAGAACTCATGTCTCACAGAAGAATGAGAAGATTTGAAAAGCTATTTAGTAATAACTCGATCAACTAATTTTCCTCACCAGTGGCCATTAGCAAATTTGCCCTAATTTCTACCCTGGGTTGGGTGTGGGAGGGTGTGGCTTTGGGGGACTCCAGTGTCTCTTGCATGGCGAGATGCTCACAAGGAGGGCTTGCTGCTGACAGAACCTGAAGGACTTAGTGAAAATGGTTAGTTATGTTTTAGCTACGAATGAGACCAAACCTAGAGGTGAAAAGACAATCAACAAAGCCACAATGTTGAGACTCCTGAAATGGAAAACATCTGTCTCTGAAGGAAACTTTGGCTGCCCTCTGTACCACGGCAGGCGGCCGTGTGGCAGCCACCCTTCAGCTTGATTTCTTAGAAGAGGATTAGCATTCATGAGAAAGAGGACAACAGAAACAGAAATACACAAAACAAATTGAGGGGCTCCTAGAAGGAGACCAAAGGTGGAATGGCAAAGAGTAAAAAGAAGAAATGCAAAGAAAGAATAATTCTGGAGGAGAAATGCTGTCAAGTTCAGGAGAACAAAATAACCCTACATGATATACTCTCCAGTTACTCAGGAGGCTGAGGCAGGAAGATCGCAGGTTTGAGGCCAATATGGGCAACTTAGCAGAGACTCTGTCTCAAAATGAAAGTTTTTAAAAAGGGCTGGGCATGTAGCTCAGAGGTAGAGCACCCCTGGATTCAATCCCTAATATACCAAATCCAAAAGAAAAAAGAAAGAAAGAATACTAGATCGTGTATTTCATGAAAAAATGATCTTGAATTCGGTGACGGTGATCTCAAAGAAATCACTATATTCCTGCCATACCTTTAAAAAAATTTTTTTGTCAGGTATAAAAAAGGGTCTTTGGCCAGGGAAGGAGGCCAGCTGGAGGAGTATTCAACTGAAATGCAGATGGTTTGAATGACTTTCAGCTGAAAGGAAAATTTAGGATTTCAGGGTATCGTTAAAGAGTTCTTGTTGTTTTGTTGTTTTTAACAATCCCAAAATAAAGCTTTAATGGAGTGTGGGGGGCGGGAAGCAATTGCAACAGGAAGGGGGAAAAAAAAAAAAGAGCCAGGACAAGTCAAAGAAGAAAATAGGGAAGGAGGAATAGGATTCAAAACTCAAGCAAAATTAGGATACTCTCACAGGGGAAGTCGTGTTTTTCATTTTTAGCATTTAATACATCTCTCTCTATATATACAGAATACAGAATACAGAAAGGTTGCAGAATCAAAAAGGTTGCCTGAATACAGAAAGGTTGCAGAATCAGAAAGAGCTCAAAAGTTCCAGAAAGTAATCTCCCCTTTGCTCCTAGTCTGAGAAAAGGGAGGCTCACTCTTTGACACACAGGCAACCTGAGCACAATACTTGGCCACATGTTAACCTCCAGTCCCAGAGGCAAACCGGTGAGCCCACACAGAGGGCAACGCCCTTGCAGAGGGACACGTTCCAGACTTAGGTTTGTGCATACACAGCCTCGATTGTTGCCCATGACGTCTCAGGATGAAGGGGAACAAGATGCATTTGTCCTTTTATGACAGAGGGTCACAGAAACAAGGAGCCAGGGTAAAGAGGGAATGGAGGAAAATTATATGTTTGAAGGAAGACGGAGAAGCAGCAGAGATGAACATTAAAGGAAGGAGGGGGAAAAAGAGAATACAAATCTAGAGTTTCTAAATTACCCTTGGCTCAAGGGCCTGGTTTACCACTGAAACAGTATAATTATAAAGTTGGCATAAAACAGACCAAGGATCTAGTTACTAATTTCTTACTAGCAATAGCATCAAAACCTCTTCTGCTTCTAGTAGCTGGTCTCTTGACAAAAACCGTGTGTCTCATACATGATGGGACCTATAGGGAGAACTGGTTTTCATCAAGCCAATCTATAAAATGGTATGCAGTTCTGTGGTCTCGCTTCTCAGATGTCGATCCGAGCAGAAGAGAAAGTGAGGGATGGAATTGTCAAAGTAACGAGTGGAGGGCGAAAAAAAAACATTTTACATAAATGCTCCCTTGTCTTGCAGATGCAGGATATAGGGCAAGTTTGACAGAAAATTCAGTGAGAACCCTCTGGTAGATTTGAGAAAAATGACCAGAAACATTCCTCTTGTATTCATGTTTTGGGACCGGATTCTGCCTAACCTCAAAAAGGAAATTCTGGCCTGGATATAACTTTAAATGGGTGCTCAAATCCCCTGAACATTTGCTGCAGAAATACATTCATTCTCACCCCATTCCAGTTAATAAGAACACCAAGCATCAAAGCTACATCCTGACTCAACTCTTGTTTACCTTGGCAAGTAGAACAGCCAGCGTTCCAAAGAAGATTATTCGTTTCTAAGGTACGAAATTCCCATTTAGAAAAACTTTCATAGAATTTATATGCACAGCAGGCATTTTTCTCTTAATTATTACTTTTGTTTTCTAACGAAATGCTAACTTGCAAATGTGGATTTTTTAAAAAATTACAATATTCTAAATATTCTAGTCCCTTTCAGAATCAAGACCCCTCATTCATTCCCAATCAATACAACTGATCAATTGTTCCAAGAGGTTTAGGAAAGGCAACAAATGAGGCTGGAAAGGTAGCCCAGGGCCAGATCATGAATAACACGATAACTGAGTTTTGATTTTTAATTTTTTTCCTGTAGGCCGGTGGTACTCAATCAGGAATGATTTTTACCCCAGGGAGTGTGTGTCAATGTCTGGAGACACACTTCATTGTCATAAACGAGATGGAGAGGAGGGTAGGAGAGTGTGTCTGGTATCTGCTAAACATGCCACAGTGCACATAACAGCCAGATTTTTCTGGGCCAAATGTCAGTAGCACTCAGGTTGGGAAACCCTGCTATAGGCAGTGGGTCACCAGCAACAGTTCTTTTTTTTTTTTTTGTGGTACCAGGTATTGAACTCAGTGGCACTCGACCACTGGGTCACATCCCCAGACCTTTTTTGTATTTTATTTAGAGACAGGGTCTCACTAAGTTGCTAAGTGCCTCGCCATTGCTGAGGCTGGCTTTGAACTCGCGATCCTCCTGCCTCAGCCTCCCAAAGTGCTGGGATTACAGGCGTGCGCCACCGTGCCCAGCCAGCAACAGTTCTTAAGAGGAGAATGATCACGTGTGTCTTAAAGAGATAATTATGGTAATAACATCTAGACGATTGGGTAGAGAGATGAGAGATATGAGATGGGGAAAGAACTTCATCTTTCGTTGAAGAAGTGTTTATTATGTGTACTTGATTAAGTATCAGGCCCGGGAAGGCCAAGGTGAATAGGAACAGTCTAGCAAGGGAAATAAGAATATGGGGTTTGGGGAAACTCAAATTCTGATCATGAGTTTATATCTGCAAAACGTGTTGGTACGTATGGCCTTTTGCTAGCAGTTAGGGGCCTACTAAAATAAAGCCAGAGAAGGGCCTGCACTAGATCACCCGTTGAGGGAAGGGAAAAGAGGGGCCTACTGGAGAAATTTTTCTGAAATGAGATAAACTAGACTGGAGTTCAGCCTGGAGGTAGAAGTTGAGAGAAGCAACAACCAATTTTGTGGTCTTTATCCTGGACAACTGTATGGATAGTGATGTTAATGACAAAAAGCAGGAATCAGAACTAACTGACAGGGCTGTGATATGTGGTTTTTGTTTGTTTGTTTGTTTTTAAATGCATAAAGATCAGGTTTTTATAGGACAGGTACAAGCAAGGCCCATGAGAAACATCAAGGGTCGATAAACATTTAAAAAGATGTTCTTGGGCTGGGGATGTGGCTCAGCGGTAGAGCGCTCGCCTAGCACGTGTGCAGCCCGGGTTCGATCCTCAGCACCACATAAAAATAAACGCATTTTGTACAACTAAAAGCAAATAAATAAATATTTAAAAAAAAAAGATTTTTTTTTTTTTCTTGGTGGTGCTGGCGATTGAACCCAGGGCCTTATACATGAGAGGCAAGCACATGCTACCAGCTGAGCTATATCCCCAGCCCCTAAAAAGTTGTTCTTAATAATCACAGACATGAATATTAAAACAATATGTTCTTTCATGCCCTCAGATTGGAAAAATAAGAGTAATAATGATGCTTAATATGCTATCTTAGCCCTGATGTGATGAAACAGGAATTTTCACACTCTGTGGGTAGGTGGATAAATTTATAAAACCTGGGGCTGGGATTGTGGCTCAGTGGTAGAGTGCTTGCCTAGCACGTGGGCGAACCAGGTTTGATCCTCAGCACCACGTACAAATAAAATGCATTGACGCATTGTGTACAACTAAAGCAAATAAATAAAAATATTTTTTAAAAAATTTATAAAACCTTCCTAGTGGGAAAATTGATTATTGCCTGTAGTAGGCAGGGTTGTTGAAAGAAAGAGAACCAATTGGATCTATGGAGATATAAAACAAAGGCCTTATTATGGGAATTGGCTCTCACGATGATATGCCATTTGCAAGATAAAGAACTAGGGAAGCCTGTGGTTGAATTCAGCTTTTGCATCTGAAGGTCTGAGAAACAGGGGAGCCAATGATATCACTCCCAGTCCAAGGCCACAGGCCTGCCAAGGGGAAAGATGGACAGGGGGCACTAGGGAAAGTCCCAGAGCTGGAAGACCACAGAACTTGCCGTTCTGATGTTTGAGGACAGAATAAGATGAGTACCGCAGCTCCAGAAGAGACAGCAATTGTTCCCTGCCTCTTCCTTTCTGTTCTATCTGTGCCCTCAAAGCACTGGACCCTACCCTCACATTAGTGAGGACAGACCTTGTTAGTCAGTCCAGTGCTTCAGATGTTAATGTCCTCCTGAAACACCCTTACACATACACCTAGAAATGGTTTTCCTAGCTCTATGGATATCCTTAACCTAATCAAATTGACACATGAAGTATTACATTGGCATTTTATACATACACATATATGTGTACAAACACACATATACATACATACTCAGGTATGAAGGAGCCCTAATTAGGAAGGGCTGTTGTAGCTAGCTGGAAGCCATGGGTTCCACCTGATATGTATGTGACGCACCTGTAGGCACCCGCAAACCTGAAGGTATATAACCGGGTGAAAGCGGTCCGAGTTAGGAGAACGGAGAATTCAGTCAGCCGGGCAGTCACTCGGTCGGTCAGAAGAATCAGAGCGGCCAGAACGTAGGCAGAGCGGTTACAGAAGAGAAACCAGATAGAAGAAGTAATGACTGGCCAGAGTTAGGCCGAGGCTCCAGAGGACTGGTCAGAGTAAGGCCGAGGCTCCCGAGGAAGACAGAAGACAGAAGACAGAAGAAGGAAGAAAGAAGAGAGAAGAAAGAAGCTCTAGTCTTTCTCTAAGCTAAGCTCTATCTTTCTTTACTCTACTCTAAGCTAAGAAGACAAGAAGAAAAGCTCGCTCTAATCTTTCTCTCTAAAAATCTTTCTTTCTCTCTCTAAGCTCTAAGAAAGTAGAAGTAAAAGTAGTAAAAGCTTAACTCTGCCTCCGAGAATTTTCCTCCCGTGGCGGCGCCGTGGCTGGCCGTGACAGGCAGCTTACAAATGGTGGTCCGTCCGGGGCTCGGCAGGCAGAGAAGAAAAGCTAAGAAATAAGAGCAATGAAAAAGCATAGCCTCAGACTCAGTTGAGACCAGCAAAAAGAGTAGAAACAAGAGAGCAGAGCCTCTGACTCAGTTGAAGCCAGTTAAGAATTAAGCTGAAGCAGAGTAGCCAGCAAAAAGCCGAAGCGAGCCGGCCAAAAGCCGAAGCAGAGTAGCCGGCCAAAAGCCATAAAAAATATAGAGAAAAAGCCTTGAGCTTTAGTATAAAGAAAAAAGCCATGAGCTTAAAAGAAAATAGAGAATTAAATAGCATGGTAAAAACCATGCAGAAAAAAAAAAAAAAAGCCATTGAGCTTTGGCAAGAAAGCCATAAAGAAAAATAAAGAAGAGGAGAAAAAAAAAAAAAAAAGTCAAAGCCGCTTATGCAATTGTGCTTAACTAGGTGCGTTAGCTGCTCCTCAGCATTAGGCTTCCTTAAAGCCACAGCACCTTCTCAAAAAGGGCTCAAATATCCACCCTTTCAAAAATAAAAGGTGAAAAGCTAGGTAGGGACAAGAAAATAAAAAGAAAATAGAGAAAATAAAATAGAGAAAATAGAACAAAAGCACCTTTTTAAACTAAAGGGAAGGAATATGAAGGAGCCCTAATTAGGAAGGGCTGTTGTAGCTAGCTGGAAGCCATGGGTTCCACCTGATATGTATGTGACGCACCTGTAGGCACCCGCAAACCTGAAGGTATATAACCGGGGTGAAAGCGGTCCGAGTTAGGAGAACGAATTCATTCGGTCAGTCGGGCAGTCACTCGGTCGGTCAGGAGAATCAGAGCGGCCAGAACGTAGGCAGAGCGGTTACAGAAGAGAAACCAGATAGAAGAAGTAATGACTGGCCAGAGTTAGGCCGAGGCTCCAGAGGACTGGTCAGAGTAAGGCCGAGGCTCCCGAGGAAGACAGAAGACAGAAGATAGAAGACAGAAGAAGGAAGAAAGAAGCTCTAATCTTTCTCTAAGCTAAGCTCTATCTTTCTTTCTTTCTACTCTAAGCTAAGAAGACAAGAAGAAAAGCTCGCTCTAATCTTTCTCTCTAAAAATCTTTCTTTCCCTCTCTAAGCTCTCTCTAAGAAAGTAGAAGTAAAAGTAGTAAAAGCTTCACTCTGCCTCCGAGAGTTTTCATCCCGGGTTACGGTACCAGGCAGCTTACACAGGTACACATACAGTCATGTACCACATAATGATGTTTGGTCAGGCACTGCATATATGATGACAGCCCCACAGCATTACATTGCCTAGTGCCAGCTTAGTTCATTTAGGTACACTCTAAGATGTTCTCACTAGAGTCCTTAGTGATGCATTTCTCAGAATGCATCTCCATTGTTTTTGTTTTGTTTTGTTTTGTTTTTTAGTACCAAGATTTAACTCAGGAGTACCTGATCACTGAGCCACATCCCCAGCCCTTTTTTATATTTTGTTTAGGGACAGGGTCTCACTGAGTTGCTAAGTGCCTTGCTAAATTGCTGAGGCTGGCTTTGAACTTGTGATCCTCCTGTCTCAGGGACCTGTACCTCTGAGATTATAGTAGTGCACCACTGCACCCAGCTCCATTGTTAAGTGATGAGTAACTGTATAAAAATAATTTACACTTAAGTATTACTATATATACATAAACAATATATTTGATATAAATATTTAAATATATATGCTCCCTAATCTGGAAATTTTATTTTCTAGGAATAAATTCTACAGAAGTAATTAAATAAATGTAAAATTTATGTCCCACATATTTAATGTAGTGTTTATATTTCACTAGAAACCAATATCCATAAATAGGGGATTGCTTAAATTAATTATAGTACTTTTTGAACTAATGAAATACTATGGAGCTACTAAAAATGATAACATTTATTAAATGGAAAGATATGAACAACACTGATAATAGAAATTTACAATATTAAAGGGGCCAAAAGCAGCTATTAAACAACATGTATAGTAAGATCCTATTGATGTAACACTATATACATATATCTAATAAGAATAGAAAAATGGGACTGGAGTTGTAGCTCAGTGGTAGAGCATTTGTCTAGCACATGTGAGGCACTGGGTTCAATACTCAGCACGACATAAAAATAAATAATGTTCATCTATAACTAAAAAAAATTAAAAAAAAAAAGAAAAATATAGCATAAGGCCTTAACTTTGATCTTTGGTACCCCTTCTCCCCAAAAACAACAAAAAAACTTGACTTGAGATAAAACAGCAATAATGGTTGCCTCTAGGTGATGAGGCTGTATGTGATTTTTACCTTTTAGTGAATTTGCATGGATTTTCACTTAGTTCTACATTTTTCATTATCTGATTATTTTATGAGCATTTTTCTCTAATGCATAGAAATAACACAATTCCTGAAAGGTAGACATATAATCTCTCAGTTTTCCTTCCCAAAAGAAACAAAAACAAAGATGACGGCCTATATAATTCTTGCCACATTTAAAGTGTTAGCTATAAAAGAAACGGTTCAAAGAAAGGGTAGCCGTAAATTCTGGATTTCTCATGACACTCCTGGGTTATGCCTTTTGTCCTGGCATAGTAACCAATACTGTCCACCTTTTTGCCCTGGTTTGAAGGATGAATTCTATTTCATTCTACTCAAAGAGTAAATCCACAAATATATTTCATTACCTCATCTTTCTCCTTATAAACAATTTTTCAGTCTCCCAGAAGTTTTTTTTTTTTTTTTTAATATTTATTTATTTACTTTAGTTGTACACAATGCAATGCATTTTATGTTTACGTGGTGCTGAGGATCGAACTGGGCCGAGCACGTGAGAGACGAGCACTCTGCTGCTGAGCTACAACCCCCGCCCTCCCAGAAGTTTTGTGTGCATCCCCAGACCTCCCAATCTTCTACTCTAATCATTTGGTGTGTTATTTATAAAGAGCCCCTGTTAAAATATCTTGCCCCTTTGATTTCCTCCAGCCAGCTGCTGAAGGAATTTATCTTAGCTTTTACAGAAGACTAAATTGTATCATTAAGACTTTCCTCTAAGTCTTGTTATTTTGACTTTTTGACTCACTCTGCACCCTCTGATACATAAAGTAGCAGCGATTTCTACAATGAACACTGTATTTGTTCACCAGAAATTCTTTCTGTTCCTCGGCCTTCTTTTCAGTTTCCTAATGGTATATGTTTGGAAATCTGAAAAATTGCCTGGCACAGTTCAAATTTAATGGGAGCATTTAAACATGCTTTCCCTACAAAGCTTATCAGTTAGTTACTTAACCTTTATGAACAGGTTAAATATTTTCCACCGTATTTATATAAATATGATACCTGGTTTCAAGTTAAACCTAATAAAAAGGAAGTTATTCTTTACTTAAATTACTCCCATTTCTTTTCATTTGTTTCCATCTTCCTCTTTTTTTTTTTTAATGACCACTTAAATACAAAAGAAATTCATATGGCAGATGTGGAAATGTCACTTTATAAATACAAGACTCAGCTGGTATACTTTTGCTGTCCTTATTTTAGGTAAAGAAAAGGTAGCTATTCCCCCAGGATGTAGGCTTTGGCCATGAAATCAAGGTCTAAAATCAAAATCAAGTCAAAGGGCTAGGTTGAGTTAAATAAAAAAAATTTAAAAAAAGTCTCAGAAATAAAGCAATCTATGTGTCGAATCCAAATCCGGAGTGATGATACTGAGGCTTGTGTGATAGGCAGAAAACATCCCAGTGTTCCTAATTCCTAACAAAGCATTCCTTGTTTCCACATTTCCCAAAGGCTCCCAGCGCACATATACCACCAACTCTCCACCAATGGAGAAACGCTCTGCTAAGTGCTTTATTCAGTTCCACATGCTATATTTATTCATTTTTCAACAAAAAGTGGCATATTGAATATGGATTCCTGGAAATAGGCTGAAATCCACTCATTAGGATTTCAGCTAGTTTCTCCTATGCCTCTGCATCCCAGGAGCCAACCCCCAAAACCCAAGTCCTCGATGGGCTCCACAATCAGATGCCTTAGGATACAGCAGCCAGACTAGAAAAGGCCTTTAGGCCAAGTCTACAAGATTGTGTGAAAACACAGTCCCTGTCTGACACCACTCAAATTGTTGCCCCAGTCTAGGGCTATAGGCCCTCAGCTTCCTATTTGTTTCTCCAACTTTAGAAAAGATTAGAAAATCATAAGGTGACTATAATCTTGTGATCTGGGGCAGCCCCTGCAAGTAGGCAAGTAGTTGAGAAAAACATCAAGGCAAAGGGCTTGACCCTAAACCATTTCATATAGCCCCAGAGATAATGTGACATTTAGGGCTATCTTGCACCTAGCCTTTCTATTTCTTTGCACGGCTGGGAATGGAAACCAGGGCCTCTCCTTGCACGCACTAGGCAAACCCTCTACCACTGAGCTACATCCCAGCCCTCACTCAGCATTTTTTATGTTTCAAAGAAAGAGGATACATATTTCAAGAAACAGGACATATTTCAAGAAACAGGGAAAGAAAGCACATTTAAAAGTGTCCACAGTTTCTAACAGGACTAGAACTGAAAATAGAATCCTTCTATCCATCATCTTTTTTTCATCTTAGAAAGGTCTGTTTAGAAAAGACAATGATTCTAGCACTTCAATTTACCTATAAAATTAGAGATTCCACTAAGTATAGCTAATGAAAGATGTGACCGCTCAATGGGCAGAGGCCATCTGAAGTCTGTTCCATAGGGATGCACAGGGAGTGTCCAAGGGAAAGTGTAAGAACAAATAAATTATTCAATAAGCAAAAAGAAGGGAAGGGACCTAGATATCATTTATAGTAATGGCTTCATGTAAAATGCTGAGGTTAGGAGTTAGAGATTATCTAAGATTTCAGGTTCTGCTCTGTAAATTCTTAAATGTGTGACCTTGAAAACATTCTTTCCCAGCTTCTGTGTCCACATCTATGGAATGGACATTAGATTTGATGATTTCTAAAATTCTCTCTTCTACTGGAAAACTGCATTATTTTGTTCTTAAAAAAACACTGGAGTTTTAGCTGGGTGCAGTGGTGCACACCTGTAGTCACAGCTATTGGGGAGGCTAACATAGGAGGAGTCCTTGAGCCCAGGAGTTCAGAGCAACATAGCAAAATCCTATCTCAACAAACAAACAAAGCTGGATTTTAAACTGAAGCCTCTTTTTAAATTGAAATATCCCTGTAATATTTCAAAAACTGTGAAGCTACAAAGTTTGGCCTTCTAACCTAGAACTCCCAGAGCTGTGGTTTCTACTCCTGGGATGGCTTTGTCTTTACCAGGTGCTGAGCTGTTCCATGAAATGCCCTCAACTTAGCTAGTGGCTGTTCTAGAGTAGATCGAACCAAGTGTACAGAAACTAAGACGAAATACAGTGTGATTTTTTACTAAAAATTACCCCATCCAAAGCCAGTATTCACACTTTCTCCTTAACTTTGAGTTCTTTCCTGGAAAAGTAAAACACATCAGCAGGCTGCAGAGTTTATTTATTTATTTACATATTTTTTCCCCTAGTACTGGAGATGGAACCCAGGGCCTCCTACATGCTAAGCAAGTGCTCTACCACTGAGCAACACCCCCAGCCCTTTCTTCTTTTTCTTATTATTATTATTATTATTTTCTTTTTTATTTTGACACAGGGTCTTACTAAATTACCCAGGGTTTCACTAAGTACCCAGGCTGGCCTTGAACTTGTGATCCTTCTGCTTTAGCCTCCCCAGTAGCAAGGATTACAGGTATATGACAGCTCAGACATTACTTTTAAAAAATTAGGGCAGCCGGGCACTGTGGTGCACACCTGTAATCCCAGTGGCTCGGGAGGCAGAAGCAGGAGGATTGCAAATTTGAGGCAGCCTGAGCAACTTACAAGGCCCTAAGCATCTCAGAGAGACCCTGTCTCAAAATAAAATATAAAAAGGAATAGGGATGTGGCTCAGTGATTAAGTGCCCTTGGGTTCAATCCCTGGTGCCAAAACAAAAAACAAAAACAAAAAAAAAAACGGGATTGGGGGAAGTAGCTGGAGTGATGACCTTTGGTAAATTTAGAAAAGCAAATGTTATAAAGCACAATGGGAGTTATTTGTGTGAAATAAGATGGATGTGATTCCTGAGTGTAACAATTATTGCAGACAAGAGTGGGAGCAAGAGCCTGAGCACAATGGCTTTTTAGATCTGCAGTCAATCTTAATGTGTCATGAGGGATTTGAGTGCGGTGTGTCCTGAAAGCCTGAATCAGGACACACAACCCCTTCACTTCATCATTAAAACCCAGCTAAAGAAGCAAGGGGTGGTGGGAAGCAGGGCGGGGGATATAGCTCAGTGGTACGGCATTTGTCTAGTATGTGTGAGGCCATAGGTTCCTTTCCCAGCACGGCAAAATATAGACCAAAAAAAAAAAAAAAAAAAATGTGGGGGGGCTGGGGTTGTGGCTCAGCGGCAGAGCGCTCGCCTAGCACATGTGCGGCCTGGGTTCGATTCTCAGCACCACGTAAACATAAATGCATTGCATTGTGTACAACTAAAGCAAATAAATAAATATTTTTTAAAATGTGGGGGAAAGCACCAACAACTAAAAGATGCAAATCATTCAGATTTAGTAAGTAGACAAAAACTAGTGCCCTTTGTTTAAACATGCTGCATACAGACTACTGACTGTATGGCACCAGACTACAGGAATCACCATCTTTGGAGAATATGGTGAAGGGCAAAAATCACACTGGAGACAACCGTGCAGCCAAGAGATTTATTCACCAGCCTTTATGGCTGGTCGGAGGCAGGAGAAGTGCGGGGAGAAAGGAGTCAGGGAGAGGGAAGCATGCAAGCTCTGGGTCAGTGCCTAGTCTTGCCGGCCGCGGTCTCCGGAGCTATTTGCTGGGGCAGCTGCGGATGGAGACGGTGAGTCTGGAGCCGCTGCAGCGGCTGACTTCTCTCCGCAGGGACGAGATGTTGTGTTCGAGCTCCAGGCAGGCAGGGACTTAAGTAGGGATTTCTGGTGGAGGAGAGGGGGTGCCTGAGTAATCTTTAACGCCATTGGCTCTTTTCCCAGTAAACAGGGTGACCTTTAAGTCGATTGGCTCCTGCCTGGGGAAATTTAAACCAGGTTGCTCCTAATGGAAATTTCCATGGGGGACGTGGCCTGTCAGCTCAAGCCTGTCTATCATATGGTACCCATTTTCCACCTTGAGTATGCTCAGACTTGGGGCAGGGAGAGCCATGAGCGTGGCCTCCACTTTGGAAACCATTAACTGGGAAACACTGAGGTCTACTTTTCCTATATGCCTGGTACATACAGAGGACTGTCAAGCTTAGCCACCAGACCACTTGCTCCTGAGGCTGAATCATGAGCCTGACTAGAGAAAGGTGGTCTGCTCATTGCAGCAAACACAGACTGGGAAACAAGGGCAAAATCTGACCAGGCTGTGCTAGTTAGAAGATAATTTTGCACCTTCCTATTTCTTGGTTCTATGGAGCACCTGTGGATCCTGCGCTTTCCCAGGAGCATCCCATGCTCCTCTGTTTCCTACTCCCACCCTCCAGGACCACATCCTCCATGAAACTCCCCTTTTGCTTGTATCGGCCAGAATCTTGTTCTATGGGTGGAACTCAGAGACGGGGCAGGGTGATAGCCTTTGTGTTGACACTCTTCTGGATAAAGGGCACTGAGGATTAAAGATAAAAATGATGATAAAGGGTTTGAATGAATGATCAATATACCTTGATGAACACCTTGCTTTCACAGGGTGTCCTCTGTGGTGAAACTTTAGCCTGGGATTTCAATTTGTTGTGATTGTTCCAAGTTAGGTTTATGATAATGGCTCCCAGCCCCACAGTGCTCATCTCCAGACCCAAGTCTCTAAGGGGAATAATTGTAAAATAAACTGTCAGAGAGGACACAGTGACAAGAACAGGTAAAATCTGGTATTTGAAATGTGATGGTAAGCAAACCAGAGGAAGATAGAAAGAATCCACAGATAACTACAGGAGCAAGGCAGGCATATCTACTCTCCAAAAACAACCCATTTCCTTGGTCAACAATGTAAAACAGCAACAATGTAATTAATATTTATTGAGCTCTTCACACACACTGGGCCCTACTCTAGAAGCTTCAATAAATTTAGCTTACTTCATCCTCTAAACAACTCAGTAAGGGCAGTTATAATTAATATTCCCATTATCCGGATGGGAAAACTAAAGACCAAGAGATCCACTCACTTCCCAAGTTCTCACAGCTGGTAAATAATAGAATTAAAATTCACACCCAAGCAATTCATTCCAGACCCCATTTGTTTAATCCTAAGCCATTACCCACTCAACAACCTCCAAAAAATGATAAGCAAAAAATTCATAGGCATGAACTCAATATTGCCTGAAAGTCAAGTATATCTTTATTTGAGTAGCTCTAATAATCTCAGGTTTTGGGGACTGGGATTGTGGCTCAGAGGTTGAGCGCTCACCTGGCATGCATGAGGCACTAGGTTCAATCCTCAGCACCACATAGAAATCAAATAAAGATATTGTGTCCATCTAAAACTAAAAAAAAATATATATTTAATAAAAAATAATCTCAGGTTTTGTAATTCATTCCTCAACTTTAAAAAATTTACCTATTTATTTGTTTTTTATTTACGTATTTTCAGTGCTGGTAATAGAACACAGGGCCTCACATATGCTATACATGAGCTATACCTCCAGGCCCTGGATTGATTCTTTTTTGGTTCGGGGGATTGAACTCAGGGGCACTCTGACCACTGGGCCACATCCCCAGCCCTTTTTTGTATTTTATTAGAGACAGGGTCTCACTGAGTTGCCAAGTGCATCGCCATTGCTGAGGCTGGCTTTGAACTCCTGATCCTCCTGCCTCAGCCTTCCAAGTGCTGGGATTACAGGCGTGCGCCACCGCGCCCAGCCCTGGATTGATTCTTAAAATGAACAGATACCAGAGAAAACAAAGCACATTAAAAAAATAATAATAATAAGGAAAAGAAAGGAAAGTCTAGACAACAGAGTTACTGACTAAAGCAACTATGGAAAAAGGAGAAAATATTCTTCATAGGAAACATTGCTGATTATGACATTTTTATGGGTGTAATCACACCCCCCAAACAAAGTTATAAACAAGGACCAGATACAATATAAGGAGGCATGTATCCCTTTCAAGCACACTGAAAGGAACCCTTTTCTCTCAGTAACCCAAACTTGACAACAAATTTCTATCAAATAAGAGAGCAGAAGAGAGCCAGGCGCGGTGGCGCAAGCCTGTAATCCCAGCACTTTGGGAGGCTGAGGCAGGAGGATCGCGAGTTCAAAGCCAGCCTCAGCAATGGTGAGGCACTTAGTAACTCAGTGAGACCCTGTCTCTAAATAAAATACAAAATAGAGCTGGGGATGTGACCCAGTGGTCGAGTGCCCCTGAGTTCAATCCCCAGTACCAAAAAAAAAAAAAAAAAAAAGAGCAGAAGAGAGGAAAGAAGAAAATTGAATTTATTATTCTTGTAGATTCTGGGAAGTATATGCTAATCAGAATGAACTACTCACTATTAAAGAGGTAATTCAAGAAATCGCAGTGAAGCATTAGAGAGGGAAACCAAAGTAAAATAAAAAGCAGGGAAGGGGCATGAATCCTACCCTGGGAACTGCAAGGAAAACTTGAAAAAAGTACTCATGTCCTGGGGGGGAGAAAGATAACCCTGAAGAGTTGAAAGAGGCTCTTAGAGAGGAATGGGACTCACAGATAAGGAGCTGGAGATGGGGAGATGGGAGGGGGATAAAAGGGAGCCAGTCAATAAATAGCATAAGAAATCTAAGTGACAAAAAACATTTAAAGAGTATGTACACATGTTGTCTGTTGGGAAGCAGCCCTTTTCCCACAAGAAAGCACAATGTAATCAACTGAGCTGAGGATAAGAAATGACTTAAACTCTACCCACAGTCCCCTTTCTCCTCCCTATCTTTTACACCTGAAACAGGAAACTGTTCTTGGTTGTAAACCAAAGAAATGGAGTGAAAAGCAGAACACTTGAGCAGCCTGGCACTCTAAGCAATTAGAATAAAGCTAGTAAAAATACACAGAACTGGAGCTGGCAGATGTAGTCAGATAGAGCCAGACAGAGTCAGGTAGAGCCAGGCACAGTGGTGCACACCTGTAAACCAGTGTATTCAGGGGGCTCAGGCAGAAGAATCCCAAGTTCAAGGCCAGCCTGGGCAACTTAGTGAGAGCCTGTCTCAAAAAACAAAAATGGCTAGGGATGTGGTTCAGTGGTAAAGTGCCCTTGGGTTCAATCCCTAGTACAAAAGTAATAATAATAAACCATGGAAATGCTTCTATTAAAGGAGAATCATTGTATAACAGAGAAGACTAAGCAGAAAGTAGGTGTGTTGGGCCCTCCCCAAGGACTGCCACTAGCTAGAGAAAGAAGTGAGGAGGGCTGGGCCTGTGGGAAGCAGGAGTCCTGCTCAGAGGCCTTAGGCTGTTCACCAGAGTGAAGCCAAGCCAGGAGAGAGGGCCCTCTGCTAATGGCATCCTTACATCATTTGTCATCCCCACCCCAATGGAAAAGAAGAATCCCATGGAGCCAGGAGCAGTGACACACGTCTGTAATCCCAGTGGCTGGGGAGGCTGAGGCAGGAGGATAGAGGGTTCAAAGACAGCATCATCAACTTGGTGAAGCCCTAAGCAACTGAACTAGACTCTGTCTCAAAATAAAATATAAAAAAGGGCTGGGGATGTGGCTCAGTGGTTAAGTACCCCTGGGTTCAATCCCCGGCACCCAAAAAAAAAAAAAAAAAAAAGAATAAGAATCACCCCATGGAGCTGGTGAGGAGAGGACAGAGAGGTGACATAATTATTTGTGTAAAGGCCCTTCACTCATTCCTGCCTGTGTGAGTTCAACCCAGCCCTCAAGATGTGTGTCACTTCCACCACCCTGCTCCTGACACCCTCACTATGTCCCCCTGGACCATCACCAGAGCCTCCTTAGAGTCTCCTTCTATGTGCCCCTCCCACTTAACTCTCCCTGCACCCCCAATTTCTGCGCCACACTGCCTGTCACCAGAGTGATCGTTCCAACCTTCAAATCTAATCATGGCACTTCCTGCTTTAAAATATCCAGTTGCTTCCCACTGGCTATAGTAGTCAGTCAGCAAACCATGACCCATAGGCCAAATGCAAGCAAAGAATGTTTTTACCTGTTGAAAGAGTTGTTAAAAAAATTTAAAGGAATACATGACAGAGATGTATATTTCACCTGCAAAGCCTCCAATATTTACCATCTGGCCATTTTAAGAAAACTTCTCAGCCCCTATGACTCCAACAGAGAACCAAGAATCTGAACTTAATGTGACATGAAGATCTTCCACGATCTTACACCACTGCCTCTGGACTTCCTGCCGACCTGCCTTCTCCTGGCTCTTTCCCTCCATAGTTAGAGATCCATTGATGGCCCCAAATACACCAAGCACTCTGCTGCTCTTCTGTTCCCCCATCTGGAAGGCTGGCTCCTCACAAGGCTAGCTCTTCTGTCAAGCATCAGCATGCCCTGTGAGACTCGCCATTTATTTACTTGAGGATTCAGCCTCTTGAACCAGGGTCTTTTGTCCACTCTTCCCGGCAGCAACTGTGACTGTGGCTGTGAATGCCAGCTCAACTGGGAGCTCCTGGGAGAGCAAGCCAGAATATCTTGCCATCTTTGTAGCCCAGCAGCAGGGCCTGGCATATTGTCAATACTCAAAATAGACGATCCTTAATAAATTACAAATAAAAAAATTACTATTATCAAATAATAAATATTTATTGCATTTCACTTGTTACCAAAGGTGAGCTCATTTCATCTGTAACTATCTCTTTGGATCTCACTTTTCTCAACTTTCTTCCTTACTTGTGCTGCTATAGCTCAAATGCACATCTAAGTGTTCCCTCTACCACTGAGCTACACTCCCAACTCCAGTTTTCTCATTTTAATAGAAATTTGAACCTAATGATTTTTAAGGCCTTAAACTCTCAAATTATAGTTTTCCATGAGAAACAATTTTTTTTTTTTTTTTTTTTTTTTTTGTGTGTGTGTGTGTGTGTGTGTGTGGTACCGAAGATTGAACTCAGGGGCACTGGGCCACATCCCCAGCCCTTTTTTGTATTTTATTTAGAGACAGGGTCTCACTGAGTTGCTAAGTGCCTCGCCATTGCTGAGGCTGGCTTTGAACTCGCGATTCTCCTGTCTCAGCCTCCCAAAGTGCTGGGATTACAGGCGTGCTCCACCGCAACCAGCTCTAGAGAAACCAATTTTAAATGGAATACTGGGAGTAACTTTCTGGCCCATGTCTTCATAAAGAATTCTAGGGGCTGGGATTGTGGTTCAGCGGTAGAGCACTCGCCTAGCACGTGCGCGACCCGGATTTGATCCTCAGCACCACGTAAAAATAAAAATGCATTGTGTACAACTAAAGCAAATAAATAAATGTTTAAAAAAAAAAAAAAAAAAGAATTCTAAAGAGCTGGGCGCGGTGGCACACGCCTGTAATCCCAGCACTTGGGAGGCTGAGGCAGGAGGATCAGGAGTTCAAAGCCAGCCTCAGCAATGGTGAGACACTTAGCAACTCAGTGAGACCCTGTCTCTAATAAAATACAAAAAAGGACTGGGGATGTGGCCCAGTGGTCAGTGCCCCTGAGTTCAATCCCCCAAACCAAAAAAAAAAAAAAAAAGAATTCTAAAGAGCAGTACTGAACCAGGACTGAGGCGCCCATTTTCTTACCCTCTGGTCAATTTCTAACAAGAGCCTTTTTTGTTGTTGTTGTGGTACCGGGGATTGAACTCAGGGGCACTCAACCACTGGGCCACATCCCCAGCCCTTTTTTGTATTTTATTAGAGACAGGGTCTCACTGAGTTGCTAAGTGCCTCGCCATTGCTGAGGCTGGCTTTGAACTCGAGATCCTCCTGCCTCAGCCTCCCAAAGTGCTGGGATTACAGGCGTGCGCCACCGTGCCCGGCTACAAGAGCCTTTTTGGGGGTGGAGGGGAGTTGCTGGGGATTGAACCCAGGACCTTGTGCATTCAAGGCGAGAGCCTTTTTTAAGAGAGCAGAAGGTAAGGAGCCAGAGGGTAAGCAGTCAGAATCGTACATGGGGCCCAGGCAGGAGGGCAAGTCAATGTTCAACTATCCTGGCTCCTGGCGCTGAGAAGCTAGTTGGGGGATTATCATTAACCCTGGATTCTCTGCCTTCCTTTTTTTTTAATGTTATTTCATTTGTTTATTTTGTACCAGAAATTGAATCTAAGGCGCTTAACCACTGAGCCACATCCCCAGCCCCACCCCACCCCACCCCACCCTTTTTTTTTTTTTTTTTTAATTTTGAGACAGGGTCTCACTAAATTGCTGAAGCTGGCCTCAAACTTTTCATCCTCCTGCCTCAGGCTCCCATATCGCTGAGATTACAGGAGTGTGCTACCACTCGGGGCTTCTACCTTTCTTCTATGTTGATTCCTTTCAATATCAGAGGCAAGGATCTGCCAGTTGAAGCTTTTGTAAAGGTTTAATAAAACAGAAGATGGCATGATGGTTAAATTCTTCTACAGTAAATCCCTGCCCTACTTTAAAAGTGAAAAAGGTTCCTGGGTTTGATCTCCAGCACTGCAAAAAATAATAAAGAAAAGTACAAAGTAACAAATAGTAAATTCCCTTCCAATTCATGACCTCGGTACAGTCCCCAAATCATTGTTAACAGGTTCCTGGATATCTTTCCAAAGATATTCTGTGTTTCTAAGAACACAGATATCTACCCCCTTCCTTCCTTCCTCCTTTCTTTCTTACACAAATGGAAGTGTCTTATTCACACCATGATGTACCTTGCTATGTTGGCCTTAAAGTGTATTCAGCAGGGCAGACTGAATGATGACATCCCAAAGATGTCACATCCTAACCCCTGGAAACTGTAAACCTTACATGGCAAAAGGGACTTTGCAGATGTGAGTGAGTGAAGGATCTTGAGAAGAAGAGATTATCCCGGATTATCCTGGATTATCCCAGTGGCCCAATGTCTCCCAAGTTTTCTTATAAGAGGGTGGCAGAGAATGAAATATGATGATGGAAGCAGAAGTCAAAGAGTCAAAGATCTGAAGATGTTGTGTTGCTGGTTTTGAAGGTGGAGGAAGAAGCCACGAGCAGGTAACCTCTAGAAAATGAAAAAAGCCAGGAAATGGCTTCTCCTCTAGAGCCCCCAGAAGGAACCAGCCCTGCCAACGCCTAGACTTGAAGAAATCAGCAAAATTAAATGTCAATGAGTTCATGAAATTGATTTCAGACTTCTAATCTCCAGAACCATTAAGACAATAAAATTGTGTTCTTTCGTTTATTTTTCTAAATTGTGTTCTTTTAAACCTCTAAATTTAGGATCATTTGTTACCTTAGCCCTAGGAAACAAATACACTTATACATTATCCCATAACAGTACACAGAGATCCATTCTTGTTCTTTCTACTATCCACATACTGCTTTTTGTATGGATGAATCATAAAGTATAAACATTTAAGTTGTTTTCTATGTTTTGCCACTACAAATAATGTTGCAAGGATGACCCCGTATATAAATATGTGCACATATGTGAAAACACATTTGGAGTAAAAAAAGTTACTGCTGGCTCAAATTTTAATAAATATTGTCAAATTGCCTTGAATGGACTTTTAACATCATCTATTGCTTTCCTCTGTCAGTGACCTACCTGACCCCACTCACATGGAGGCTCAGGAGTACAGTGGCTAGATTTTGCTTCATCTTCAATCACGGAAAGCAGCTTTGGAATCTATTTGCTAGAGGACTGGGGCTGTGGCTCAGTGGTAGAGCGCTTGCCTAGCATGTGTGAGGCACTGGGTTCGATTCTCAGCACCACATACAAATAAATAAAAAAATAAAGGTCCATCAACAACTACAAAATATATTAAAAAAAAAAAAAAATCTATTTGCTAGACATGGCCCAGAAAAGTCACCATGGAGTTTCATCCTGTCACTATCAGTCCATACATAGGCCCTTCCTTGAACTGAAGCAGCATCATCCATTCCCACACCACAATAAACAAACAAACAAACAAAAACACACACACAAAAAAAAACAAGGAAACAGATAAGAAAATAAAGAAGCATTGAGCAGTGGAAACCAGAGAACCGCAGAGCCTGTAGCCGGTGGCCTTGAACTTCTTATAGAAAGGATCCTCTTTGGGGCAGTCTCTTTCCAAACTGAAGCTTATAAGGGTCAGTCAAAAATCCCTTATTCAATCCTCCCTGCCAAAAAAGATACCCAAGGTTGTGTTCTGCACTCTGTGAGTTTCCCCTTTGGATGCATATGCACCAATAGCCTCATTTACAGGAATAAAAGAATCTCTGTATATTCAAAATGACCATCTTTTTTCAAGTCTTGACCTTTTTGCCTTAAATATTAGAGTGAACTGCAAAACAAATATGAATTTTGTATTTCTGTAGAGGTGAATTTGAAGTCTAAGAAAAATCAAGTAACTCACTTTTACATCATGATTAGCAAACTAAGGCTTAGGGGAAATTAAGTGCTTTATTGAATGAAGATCATCTACTTTGTGTGTGTGTGTGTGTGTGTGTGTGTGTGTGTGTGTGTGTACACGTATAATATTCAGTTTTCTCTAGTATGCCCATTGGTAAAGCTTTACTAAGTGTTTTGGTCAGCTTTCAATGACTAACAAGTACCTGAAATAAATCAATTTAAAAATAGGAAGGTTTATTTTGGCTCATGGTTTTGGCGGCTTCAGTTCATGCTTGATTGGTCCCCTTGCTTTTGGGCCCATGGTAAGCAGGTGGTAAAGGCAGCTGCACCCAATGGCAGTTAAGAAGCAAAAACGGAACTTAAAAGGAGGGAGGCAGAGTCCCAATATCCACTTCAAGGGCACATTCCCAATGACCTAACTTCCTTCTACCATGCCTCATCTCCTAAAGTTTCTGTCCCCTCTAATAGTACCACAAGCTGGTGATCAAGCCTTTAACATACACGTCACTGGGGAACACTTGTCCCAACCATAGCAGTAAGGCAGTAAGTCTTTCTCCAAGGAATGTAGCTTAAATGAGATATGGATAATTTAAATGAGGTTCCAAGTTAGGTGATGGTCATAGACAAATAAGAATATTTAGATATTCCTGGTTATCTGTTCCAGGGGTGGAGATGCCCATGAGAATAATTAAAAGCATCAAAACTCCCAAGGATGGGCAATATCTTTGGCTGAGCAGCAGGGAATACAGCCACCACTTTCAGGATCAGGGAGGAACCCTGCAGTCTCAGCTAGACACCAGTGGGACCCACCAGCCATCACTGTATGAGAAAGCTACCTACAATTAAAGGAGAGTGGATACTGAAGTGCTTTTGTGGTTTTTGTTCTCCACCTACACAAATGTCAGAAATCAAAGTTAATTTACTAGAGAGAACAAAATAAACCAAAATCATACAATATTTTCTTTCATAAAGAAAGATGGCTTCAAGAAACAAGGTCTGCTGTAATCCTGTCTGGCTGCTAAGGCAATTAACCAGGAGTGGGGTGCTGCAAAGGGAAGGCCACAGGCCAGATTATCTCCCAGGGAGAACAAGAAGTTGCAGACATTTTCCATAAATCTCCTCTTCTGGCAATTTAAAAACCAGAAGGAGATAAATGAGTGACAGCCCCAACCATGCCTGTCTTCACTAAGCCATGTGACTAAGCCATGGCTACTATCCCTCTATCAGCAGGAGGGAGTCTCCTCGCTTTTTTAATGAGATCACAATCATTAGTCACTTTGGTATTATCATCTGACGTAATTGTGATTCTGTTACAGACAGAGATTAGGTGTGGCAGGGTCTTGCTCCACATCCAAAAGACAAGCCCAGTGCTTTCTTGGGTGAGCATGCCCAGACGCCACACCAAGTTCCAGCATTCAGCTGCGTAGAAACCCCCCACTCCAGTTTTCTTCACTGTGCACCCAGTAACAAGGAAGTAGATGGCCCCTCCACAATGCTCTTCTCACTTGTTGCCCTGTCAACCTTTGGAAAAAGTTTTCTTTTCCTGCAGCCTAAGTGATGAATAACTGCCCTTTCTGAGATGCAGAACCCACAGCCAACTTTCCCCGCACATCTCATTCCCTGGCCATAAATGCAGTCTATTTCAGCCTTTTGGTCTTGAGAGGAAAAGATGAGGAAAATGCTTGTCCTGTTCTAGCTCATCCACTCTGATGACTCCAAGGTCAAAAGGATTTTCCATCCTGCATATAAAGTATTTTGAATTTACTGGTCGAGTTTTCAAAGTTAGTGGAATTTTTTTTTTTTTTTTTTTTTAAGCTGGACACTCTGTCTGTCACAATGATTGACCTTTAGACTACTTTAGCATTTCCGTGCCAGCCTTCCTCAAAACAACAGTGTCACAGCAGGAATACTTGGAAATGGAGTTTGCTCTTCGAAGAGCTACTAGCCCGTATCGTTTTTCAACAGTGACTTATTTTCTCAACCTCTAGTTAAATTTAAGCCATGCTGTGTTAATTCCATCTTCATACCTTTTTAAAGCAATTTCTTCTAAGTGGGGGAAGGTGGTTGTGGGATAAGGGAGTTCCCACCTACTCCCAAACTGTCCCACCTGATATTTGAGTGATTTCTGACTCTTCCAGACCATTTGTGAATAATCTGGTAGGACATATTATCCACACCTCCCAGCTACACCCTGCCTGGCATTTCATGTCATTATTTCATGAGGGTCTATCTCATCCAAATTAGATTATAAATTCCTTAAGGACAAAAGCATTCACTTCCTATCTCTTTTGTACATGTTCCTACTCATGTGTCCGCCTCCTGTTGATTACCAATGCATTCTCTGTGCAAAGGAATAATAGTACTTAATGAGAACTTGGGAGAGACAAATCCAGATGTCACATGCATAAAATTACATATTCTTTTTAAAATGTGAAAGTACTCCAAGTAAGACAGCAATAAATATAAAAAATGCATCTATAACCTTTTATTTGTGATCCTTTTCTATACATACTTCATTTCTAGGAACATGATGTAAAGTCACCCATTTATTGATTTATTTTCCTATTGGTCCCACATTTAGGGAAGTTTTTATGCAAAGAATGAGATTTAGAAGATGTAAGGAAATGATTCAAATCCGATCTTCCTGGGAGCTGACATTCTGTCTCAGTTTCTCTTACCTGATCAGCCCTTAGCAAGGATTGGTTTATATCATAATTATAGTAAACATTCAACTGTCTTCTGACGATAGGTACTGTGCTAAGTGCATTGCATGCATTATATTATTGAATCCTCAGAAGAATCCAAGAATATGGGAATTATTGCAACCCCAATGTCACAGAGATGAACAAAATGAGAGGCATAAAAATTAAATAACTTGTCCAAGCTCATGCAACCCATAGTCGGTAAAGCTAAAATTCAAATACAGGTTTGTACATCCCATAGATGTTAGCTTTCCATCACTACAACAAAATACCTGAGACAATCAACTTCTAAAGAAAGAAGATTTATTCTGGCTCATAGTTATGAGATTTTAGTCCATGATCCATTAGCTCCATTGCATTGGGCCTGTGGCAAGGTTGTATATCATGGCAGGAGCACAGGATGGATTGAAACCACTCACCTTGTGGCCAGAAAGCAAAAGAGACAGAGGCAGGGACAGGGGTTCTACAGTCCCCTTTGAGGTCATAGTCCCAATGACTTAAAGACCTCCTACTAGGCCCCATCTGCTAAAGGTTCTATTACTTCCAAATAGTACCACCCTAAAAACCAAGATTTAAACACACCAGGCTTTGGGGGACATTCAAGATTCAGACTACAACACCCTGCTACTCAAAGTGTGGACCCTAGACTAAGAGCTCCAGTCAGCAGCTGGAAACACATTAGAAATGCAAATTCACCAATCCCACCTCAGATCTGATGAATCAGAAGCCCTGGGGTGGGGGACAGAGCCAAGCAATCTGTGGTTTAACAAGGTCTTCAGGTGATTCTGATATGTACCAAAAGGGTCAGCAAACTTTTTTTAAAGGGTCCGAGAGTAAATATTTTGGAATTGCAAACCACGTACAAATGTTGCCATAGAAAATATATAAACAGAGCTGGGAGGCTAGATCAGGCCCTAGGTGTAATAAATAAACAAATGGGTGTGACAGTGTTCCAGTAAAACTTTATTGACAGACTCAGATGGCCAGCCCCAAAGTTATAGTTCACCAACCCTTCTAATTTTTGTAAAACGCGTGCCTGGAGAGCAGTTACAGCAGAACTTTCACTTTTTAAAATAGGTAATAGTATCAGCATTGAAGTGTTAACTAACAAAATCTGAAGTAGTCAGAACAAATTTTATAATTTTTAAATTTTTTTCTGTTAAATTAACTTGCCCAGCGAAAAATTCTAAGAATGTGACAAATTGACTTTACTACAGAAAAAAGATTGAAACATAAAAATAATTTTTTTTAAAAAAGTAATGGGCTTTAAGCTATAAGTTAACTATGAGTAAGAAAGTTCCAAGCCCTGAATGGATTTTCCATTGAACTGTGTGTGTGTTGTGTGTGTGTGTGTGTGTGTTGCTGGGGACTAAATCCAGGGCCTTGTGCATGCAAGGCAGGTACTCTACCAACTAAGCTATATCCCCAGCCTCCCACTAAATATTTTTAAATTTTTTTTTTTTGTTTTTTGTACACTAAAGTAACAGTTATATGTTCCATTGTTTTGTTGTTGTTGTTTTGGGGTGCTGGGCATCGAACCCAGGATCTTGTACATGCGAGGCAAGCACTCTACCAACTGAGCTATATCCCCAGCCCACTTCATTGTTCTTTTGCTGATGAAAACTTGGAAAGTTCTGTCCCACTGTCCTGGGCTGCTCATGTCAGTTTGGTTATTGAGCATTGGTAACACTGAGTTTCACTCTCTGGAAACATTTTTAAATTTTTTCCTCTATCCTTTTATTTCTCAAGCATCACCAGGTTTTTGGTTTTTGTTTCTGCTTTAATTTTTTTAACTGGAAAACTCCACCAAGTAGTCACGTCTCCCTTTATATAAGGCAATTTTCCTCTATCATTTGTTAATTTTATCCCTTTGTTTCTCTGTTTCCTGTTTTTTCTGATTAGATGAATATTTGACCTTTAATTCTATCTTACATGTTTGTTAATTCTTTTTCATGTATCTTTTTTGCTTTTTTATTCTATTTAGTGGAAGATTTCCTTTGTTTATCTGTGATTGTGTCCAATTTATTTTTCAATCCAGATGTTGAATTTTTTTAACAATCATATTTTAATTATTTGGAGTTCTTGATCTCTATTATTCTTGGTTCATAACAGCTTGTTCTTATTTTAAGGATATGATATCTTTTTGATTTGCTCTGAGAATTATAAAAAGAATTATTCAATTGTGTTTAGTTTTCTGAGTGTTAATGAATCTGTTTCCTTCAGGACCAGTTATTCTATTAGTTTATGTTCGTCCTTCTGTTTTATGAAATTGGCATTGGCAGATATCTCGTGTGGTAACTATGACCAGAGGAAAAACCTGGATCACATAGGTAACATACCATATCTTCTATTATATGAGGGAGGTTTTTTTTTAATATTTATTTATTTGCTTTAGTTGTACACAATGCAATGCATTTATGTTTATGTGGTGCTGAGGATCGAACCCGAGCCGCGCACATGCCAGGCGAGCGCTCTGCTGCTGAGCCACAACCCCAGCCCAATGAGGGAGTTCTTTGCACACACTGGGTGATGGGGTGTCAAAGGCAGGATTCCTTTTTGTGCAAAACATTCCATGTAGACACCCCCAAGATTGCCTCAGGCATGAAGAAGTTTGTTATAGTTCACACCTGACCAAAACTGCCCTCCTCCAGCATTTGCTATCAGACCCAGCGTCACCTCCAGCTTTTTTTCTTTAGGCCTAGCACCTACACTGCCTTCCTTTTAAGGATTAGTTTTCTTTAGAAACTATTTTATCCCACTTGCCACAATTTGCTCAGGTTTACATATAGAAATTATGCAGTGAAGTAAAGGAAGAGAAGAGAAAGAGAAGCTCTCCTTGAGGGAAGGTGTCCCAAAGTCCTGAATTCAGAACTTTAAATAATAAACACTCTGTTGGTGCCCCCCTGACCCATTCTTGTCCTCTGTGTTTGATGGCCGGGAGCCTGGAGCTTCTCTGTCCTCTCTTATCTCTGGAATCCCCTTCTCTGTTTTTACTTTTGTTTGCTTTTCATGTAAGTCTGTCTGCTTTCTATCTACCAGCATTTATTCACACTCCATGATTCCTTTATTGATGTCCAGCCCTGTTGTGGTTTAACTAGCTAGATTTATAGATGGACAAACAGACAACCGACAACTAATAATTTCAGTCATTTCAGTGGGACTTGGGAAAGGTTAAAGGTTGATGCACATGCTCAGTCTACCATCCTGAACAGGAAGACACTCAGCAAAGTCCACAGTAAATAGAACTTGTCTTTTTGGAGTCCTTTTAACCTTTTCATCCTTCTACTCTAACAAATTAAATTTTCAGGAAATTAACTGAAAAAGATATGTATGATGAGTTCATCATCTGATAGACATTTCTTTTAAAAACACACACAGATAGTAAGGAAACTAAATTTTAATTTTTAAAAAAGAACATAACTCTTAAAAAACTAGGATTTTATTTGAGAATTCCAGGCATCATGAAAGTGCAAACAGACAAATATTTTACGAAAATTTTCCTCTTGGGGGGAATTTAATTGCCTGAGATCAAAATTCAATGTGAACATTCCTGAACCCCAGTACTTCTGCCAATCAGATGAATTAATGGATTTAGGCTGGTATTTGTAATCAACTAGGAAAGCAATGTAGTATTTTAAGAAAGGCCAAACTAACCACATCAATGTATTTTTGACATCTCATTTTTTCAATTTTTAATATTGTAGGGATCTTTGAAAATTCATAGAAAAGCAGCATTGATAAATGAACATATATTTATTTCAAAGAAACTTCTAAGCTAAATATTTTGCCTCATAAATAATGCCTTATCCCCTTATCCAGATTTTTTTTTTTTTAAAGCAGAATGAGAAAGAACACCTATTTAGAAAGGAAAAAAAGTTAAGAATAGCATGTGTAATTTCAAGTAAATGACTAAAAGAAAAGTCATGTTGGATTTTTATTCTAAGTGTAAGACAAACGAGCTAATACCAATAGCTATGATATCATCCATTTTTCAAAACATCCTTGTAACAGATACATATGATAATGCATTATACATTATTATAATAATAATGCATATACATTATTATAAAGTGGTGACTGTAGAACAATTAAGATCTAGGAACCTAGCCGGGTGCGATGGTGCATGCCTGTAATCCCAGCACTTTGGGAGGCTGAGGCAGGAGGATCGCGAGTTCAAAGCCAGCCTCAGCAATGGTGAGGCACTTAGCAACTCAGTGAGACCCTGTCTCTAATAAAATACAAAAAAGGGCTGAGGATGTGACCCAGTGGTCGAGTGCCCCTGAGTTCAATCCCCGGTACCAAAAAAAAAAAAAAAAAGATCTAGGAAGCTTCTGAAAAGTTAGCAATTGGCACATTCTTTAAATCCCTTCATTTTGCAAATAAATATAGAGAAAAATAATTTCTTAGCTCCCAGACTAAGCTCATATTCCAAACCTTCTGACTTTGAAGCTGCTCTTGTCTCTCCATCAAGCACAAGTTTGTACATGCATGCACATGTGTGTACACACAAACTCCTTGTTTTTCAAACCAGTGGTTGGATGGACAAGGCTTATGGCCTTACTCCACAGTTATCAAGCATGACAGAGCTGGAAGGAAAACATCTGGTCCAAGGTTGCTGCTCGCCTTTGTAGCAGAGAACAGTCTTTGATCTCCAGCTGGAGCTCTCTATTGAGCCTAGCAGATCAATTAGTTAATAGTCCATTCCCACTAGTGGTCTCACCAGCAGACTACCTGGGATAGAAACGAGTCCTGTTTATCAATCCTTCCCTTCCCCTTCTACTTTAGGCAGATCCTTTCTCCCCACCCCTTGAAATAACATAATTATTAAACCACTTCAGTCACTTCTGTGGTTAATGATTCCCTCCTTTCTTCAGTTCCGCTCTCCTGCTGAAACCTCTTGGTGGGTTTTAAACACACCACTCCATGGCTACAGTTTCATTCCCCTACTACAATTAAGGCTAGGAACAGCTTGCAATACCATTATTAAAACCAACATCTTGTCCAGGCTTAGCTAGTTCCCTTGAGGAATTGGAATGATCTTTTTATTTTTTTTCTCAAAAAATTTGAGACACTAATATAGCATCAATGTTTTCACCTGACATTCCTTCTAATAAGCTCAGTTAATTTTCCTTATATTATGAAGACTGGTTCTAGGAATTTAAACAAACATATAAGAATTTGCAATCTCATTTACAATGGCATTTCTATCAGTGCTATTCAGAAAAGAATGATTGTATGTCAGGGAACAAAACTGAGTTATTTGGGGACTGGCATGTAGAATTCCAATTAGTTTTAATGATTTTAATGAGGTCAAGACATCGTATCTGAACTCAGTTTTTAGCCTGAACACACAAGCACATGCACACACACACACACACACACACACACACAGACACTCACATGATGCTCTAAAATAATATTTGTTGTTGTTTTGTTTGTTTTTTAAACAGAGTTAGTCAATTGTCTGTGCCCTTCAGACACACTAGATAAACCTGTTATACACACGGGACAGTCCAAGACAACACAGTGCTCCAATTAGCTGGTGTTTGACACCCTATTCAATGGTTTTTAAGGAAGAGACCCCAGCCTGATTTCTATGCTGGGGCCAAACCAAACTACAGGTACTAACACTGGCTGTGCCTGGGTGCCCAGCTGGGGATAAACATGGTGGCTGTTTCCCATCATGCAGAAACACCCCAGGCAGTCACAAGCACTTTGCCCACATGAAATTCCAAAGGGAATTTCAAGAGGCAGAATGTAATTATCCCCCTTTGGAGTTTGGCACCGATAGGAGGATTAAACAGTGCTGTCCTTTGTCCCCAAAATAAAACGTGCCAGTGGTTCTGCAGATTCAGCCAAGACGTGAGGAAGAAGCCTTGAGTCTTGTTTGACTTCAGTGTCCCCTTTTTCACCTCCATATGTCACCAATTCCTATGTTCTCAGAAAACTGGAGCAGTCCTCAAGGTGACCCCTTTTATGTCACGTTACTAGTACTTTGAATGCTTTATAGAAGAGGCCAGATATAAATATTCAATAAAGTTCCTGTGACCCACTGACTCTATGACTCAGTACAATTGAAGAACTGCTTAGGATACAATTCTCCAAAGCTTTGCTTTTGGAAGGCCACTTAAGATGGTAATTCTCTGTGTATCTGAGAATTGACATATCTTATTTCCATAAACTTTATAATAATTAACACTTGTAATTAGGTCAGTAGGAAATGAATGGCTGAGTGTAAGTCTTGATAGGTTCTCCACTAGATACCTTCAGTGTCACCTGTTTGATTTATGCCAAGCATACCTGAAAGACAGATCAGCCAAGACAAAGTACCAGTTTTCCTGGGCCTCACAATCCATGCTCACCAGTAGTATGGATGGGACTCTGTTCTCATTTCCTTGTTCAAGTCATCCTGGCCATGACACTCCTTCCCATATTCTCCCTTTTGTCCCTTCTGAGGTCATCATCCTAAATGACTTTGCCTAGGATCTGACACACCTCCTAACATCGTTTGGCACAGATCCAACCAGCACCCTGATAATATCATGCCTAAGACCCATGATCTGGACTCCAGGTACAACTGGCTAGCAAAGACCAGAAAAACAAACAAACAAACAAAAACCAAGCTTATTATTAGCCAATGCCTACATCCGTTGGTGTCAAAGTAAAAATATTCCTAGTCTTCCAATCATGCTTTGTCCTGAATCACCTAACACTAATATGCTGTAGTTGACTGAGTGAAATAGAAGTCAAACCTAGACTCAAGTTCTCTCAGGTGATACATTTTCCTTTTGTATTTATTCTAGATAATAAATACCCTCCTGAGAACAGAATTAGTGAATTCCTCTTTCCCATGAGTCACACCTCATCAAAGTGGCCCAGGTCAAATTTTATAATGTGAAAACTGATGGGGAATAAACATCACTTAGATCTCACAGCATTTCTTACTCATGCAATTTTCTCACCTCCAGGAAAAGTGTTTTGAGTTGCTTTCCTATAAAAAGAGTAGAAGTCAGTTCTCCGATGATTCAAAGTTAGTCCTCCGATATTCTAAGCTATTTCTGGTATCTTTCTTAATCTCTTGGAAGAACATTTTGCTTCCCTGTTTTGATTTCCGCCCCCCCCCCCCAAAAAACCTTGAATTTTTCTTAATCTGAAAAATGAAATGCTAATAATAAACAGATACCATGTTTTCCTTGTGATGATTTCACAAGTCTTTTTGATTCCTGCAATAGAATGAATTTGTCCCCAAATGTGTTGAAACCTAACCCTCAATGTGATGGTATTTAGAGGTGAGTATTTTTGGAAGGTAATTGGGTTATGGGGACAGAACCCTCATGAATCGGATTAGCAATCTTACAAAAGGGACCCTTGGGAGCTCCCTCACTTCTTTCACCACGTGGAGACACAGCAAGAAAATAGTGGTCTATGAACCAAGAAGTGGATCTTCACCAGATAGCAACTCTTCAGGTGCTATGATCTAGGACTTCCCAGCCTCCAGAAGTGTGAGAAATAAGTATATGTTATTTATAAACCACCTTGTTATTACAACTAAGTACTAAGACAACTCCAATACCCAAGTTCTTCCCTCACTGCTTCTCAGTTACCTGCTTTGAGAAATCCATTTGGAAGACACTTGCCTGGTGATTATGAGGATTTTGCTGCTTTCCATCAATAGAAGAAAAAAAGAAGAGCAAGGTACCAAAAGTTTTAAACAACTTGCTAGAGTCACAAACTGAATGTGAAATGCTCTGCACATGTCCTTTTTGTTGGGTAAGGTCATGATCAAACAGAGCTCTTAAGAGATGCTGAGGGTGGGAAGAAGAGTGACAAAACATTCCTCCTGGATGGAACCAAAGAAGCCCCAGCCCCAGACCCAGACCCAATCCCAGTCAGGTCACTTCCCTTGTCCCAGAAGCCCTGTTTGTATCTCTTGTTACATTACCTCTAGGAGTCTGTCTCTGGTCAACCCTAAGCTTCTGAACTTTTTCATTTCCTGTGTCTTGGGAACATTCTACATGTTGCTTTTTTCTTACAGACTTCATAGGATACTCTCAGAGTGGTGAGTTTCATCACATATGCTCTAGACTGAGAGACCCATTTAGCAAAACTTCCTTGGTTTATGGACGCAGGAAAACTCTCTGTGAAATGAGCCCCTCTTGAGTGGGACTCCAGCTTTCTGCCCTGGTTGAAGCCAGGTTCCCTTCCCCTTGGCAGCCATAGCAAAATTGATGTTTTTCACGCAAAGTTCAAGATGGGTTATGTTTCTTTTTCAGATGCTCAAAATGCTTGTCTGATCTCTTGAGCAGGACTTGGGATTTTGATGACATATAATCTAAGTAAATACATTCAACTTTAATTTATGGGTGAATGAGAGACTCAAAATTTAAAACAAGCCATTAAAGAAAGAATAGAGTCTTCCCAACATACAGCCCCAGGGTGCTGCTTGGACTATCTCTGCTATCCACACTTCTAGATTCAAGACTGTGTTTTCCCCCAGTTGACCTCCCATGGAGTAGGAGTCATCAGGACATTACCGGTTTTTTGTTTTGTGTTGCTGGGGATTAAACTCAGGGCCTCCTGCATGCTAGGCAAGCACTCTACCACTGAGCTACCCCTAGATTTTTTTTTTTTTTTAATTTTTTTTTGAGACAGAATCTTGCTAAAATGACCAGGCTGGCCTCGAATTTCTGATCCTCCTGCCTAAGCCTTCCTAATAAATGCAATTACAGACATGCACCACCA
Organism: Tamias sibiricus; assembly: GCA_025594165.1. Taxonomy (NCBI): domain Eukaryota; kingdom Metazoa; phylum Chordata; class Mammalia; order Rodentia; family Sciuridae; genus Tamias; species Tamias sibiricus. The sequence continues at coordinate 70,921,248 of CM046669.1, forward strand.
CACCCAACAGAAATTACTTTAATCCAAGATGAGAATGCACCATTTATCTAATTAAAGTGACAAGCTGCTCCCAAAAGTACCTTCTGAAAGTCGATGGATACACCATGCAAGCGAGGCTGGAAGAATTAAGTAGAAACATAAATTTTGGTCTAATTCCTCATTTTATATACACGAGTCATTAGCAACTATTGAGCCTGCCAGTCATAACCTATGGGAAAGCATGGAGCTTCTGGCAAACCCCAACTTTTGGGTTTAGCCAAGGTTACCTGTCAGGTAACCTTGGAGAAGTAAGCGATATAACCAGTCTGAATCTCAGTTTACTTATCTGCAAAGGAGGACTTCAACAAGATGATGTTCCAGATGCCTACATCCACCCTCGGGAAAATCAACCAGCTCTGTGGCCACTGTGACATCCGTCAGCTCATGCCCAGTTCCAAGTTATACCTCAGGTTCCACTGAAAAGGCACCAGTGCAGCGCAAACAAGACTCCCAGGTGGCCACTTCATTTCTTCTCTCCTTCTTGAGGCTGTGATAGCGCCTTTGTAACAACACAGCGCCAACCCCAGGAAAACAAGGGACTCTAGACTGTTGCTTCTTAAACAAAGACGTCCCCATGTAAAAGCCTGCCTTGGAAAAATGAAGGTAAACATCTTTTGGACTTGTTGCTGTTGACAGGATGTTTTCAATTTGCAACGCAAATTCATCGGAAGCCTTTCTGGCGGGACCGGATGGCCCAGGGAATTGCTAATTGGTAATGAGTTGCGTGGCCTTTCAGGGTCTCTGTTACCATTCTGAATGGAGCCCAGCTAATAGTGAATTACCTGATACTGCTAGAAACCTCTGCAACACGAGCCAGACCCCTGGATTCCTTCCCTCACTTAAAACACGAATTAAAGCAGTGTCCGATGGGCATTTATAAGGATTTGGATACAACCTGGATGGGAACAGCAGGGGACAGTGAGAATGAGCTGGAGCTCTGTCTCTACTTCTGAGATCCACCCCCCCCCCCCCAGGATATTCCAAGGGAAATTTTCAAGGAATGCCAAAGAAGTGGAATTAATGTACACTCACATTCTTGAAGGGTCAGGAATTCCAGTCTTGGAATTTTTATTTCTTCCTAATCATTCTCTCAGTCCCGAGGATCAAACTACTTTAGCAGCAACTTTCAAAGAGAAGTAGATTTTACTACTTGTCATTTGCTCCAAGAGTCTGCGTTTTATTTAAAACACAAAAGAAGTTTATCATAAGGGAGTTAGAAACAACCAAAACAATGAGTCTTCCTTTTCGAGAGTTACCAAAAATGAACTTCTACATTACGATCTGGTCTGCTGCGTTTTATTTTCAGTATTTGCAGTCATCCTAGGGGAACCATCTAGCAGAAAAACAGAACTTTTACATCACTAGCTTTCCCTGACTATTCCAGTTCCATATTTATATCACTACTTTTCCTTTACACTCTTTAGTTTATAGTAGCAATAATTTTCCCTCATATATAGTCCAAGGAACAACCAATTAACAAATGCCCAGAGCGGTAAGCGTCCTTGGCTGTCTTGCCTAGCCAGTCATTAATTTGGTGAAGGAAGGGCTAACAAACTCATAAAGGGGAACTTGAATTTTAGAAGTTAGTTCAATTTTACATTATTAAAAAGGAAAATGTAGTAAAAATAATAAGAGCTTTGCCAAAACTCTACAGCAAAGTCATTTAGTCTCACAAAGAGCCTGGGAGTCTGCGATATGGACTTGCATTTGGAACCACTTAGCCTATTAAAGCAACTCCAAACATCATCTCTTGCAAATCATATTTCAGTGCTCATGGCTGGAGCCTACTGAGTAACATTCTTTCACCATCCTTGATACAACACAATGTAATGTACTCCTTGCATCTGCATATTTCAAGTACATACATGGGATATCATATATGAATATATTCATACATACTCTTATAAAAATTTCATACACTAAGTATACTCTTATATGACAGATAGTAAAATATATGCTGCATTATGTGTGAGCATATTTTGTATTTTTAAGATGGCTTTAAAAGAAAACTAGATTCAAACAGAAAAAAATGGCAACACGGACACTAAATGTCCGTGGCAAAAAGAAATTTCATTTTACTCCCAGGAGAAATCAGTTTTTACCATTTGTGCCATATTTCAAGTATGAGAGAATTCTGTTCCTTTAATCAAAAAAATTGGTAATGAACTAAAGACATGTCCTTTGTTCACATGCATATTGTTATGGGCAAAAAGTATTTTGTTTTGCTCTGATGATTCAATGGGGAAAAAGTTAAAATGCTAAGTGAGATTATTTTCATGGGTAATTCTTTGCCAAACAGTGTTCTTTAGTTGACCATATGAATCAACTAACAATTAAAAAAAAAAAAAAAAAAGAAAAAATATATATGTATATATCCTATTTCTTAAAAATCTTCGAACTTCCTTAAGTGAAGAGGAAGTTGTACTTTTCAGATTCACAGCTTCCAATTCTCAGTCTCTATAAAAATCCCAAGCTTTTTCTATAGGTTTTCTAAGGAAGATTCAGCTCTAATTAACTATGATTTTGTCCATATTTTGTTTTTCTACTACATTGAAAGAATAGCAGGGGGTTAGCCCTGCCGAAAAGAAGATTATTAAAACTTTAATAACCTGAGCCTTTGAACCTTTCCAAATTCTTTACAATTTTCTCACATTTCCAACCCAGATGTCTGCACATAGTTACAATGCCAACGTGAACTTTTTGTTTACAATTTTATTCATCTTATTTATTACCTTTTTTTAAAAAATGAAAGAGGAACATATAGTAATTTTATAGCTCTTCTAGGCAAAGAAATTTAGTTATTCTTCAAAATTAATTTGCAAGATTTTTATCCATTTTTAGGTTAAAAATTTCCAACAACACAACTTTCTTCCCTGCTGATAGAGGTAAATTGTCAGGCAGCCTAGCAACGTGGCCTGCTGAATCACAGCATTCTTTTCAATCAAGCTACAAAGCTTCAAAAGGCTGAAAAGAGAGGTCACTTTGGAAACTTGAACTCTTGAGACTGTTACAAAAGAAAGACCCCAAAGGAGGCATCTTCTTAATGTAATTAGTTGCTTGCTGTTACATATTTGCATACAACAATAGCCAATAGATTTGCCTTTCATAGAACTCAATGTGGCAGTTGTACTATCTCATAGATACTTGTAGCCCCCAAGAGACAATTATACCTTTTTAAAATAAACAACCCCAATTATTCAAGCAAAACTATTGCCACCTAAAGGATTACACTTTACAGACATCTTTGCTCTGTAATCAAGTGCTGGCAAATGAAATATGTTGAATAGTAATTTCAGGAAGTCTTCTAAAAAGAGAACAAGGGCACTTTTCTTTCCTTTCTCTTTCTGCTAAAAAGAATTTTAGCAAAATGGTGGAACACCAGCAGCCATTTTAGACCCTAAATCCAAGAAACAAAAGCAAAGGGGAACAAAGCAACTATATTAGAGGAGCCTGGATCCTTGATGATCATGGAGCTATCTTTCCAGGTATAGAAGACCTACTCCAAAATCATTGTAAAGGTGAAAAAGAGATAAACCTCTTTGGTTAAGCCACTGTTTAATGTGACAAAATCAAGTCTTAACTGACCTATCACCTGGTTTAAACAGAGCTATTTATAGATATACTCTGCTAGCTAACAAAGAGGGAAGCATTCCTGGCTTCTAGGTGCTGGCCTGGTATCATCAGGTGGATCTGGCATTGCTAATGCTGCTCTGGTGTTCACAGTTAGGTCTTGGTGTTGTCCTGTGGAACATAAGCAATTTTACAAAACATCGGCATCAAACGTGGCCACTTTGTGACCATGACAAAAATAAAATCATTCCTTATCACATCTGAACACAGACAAAACATGAACATTGTCCAAGCCACAAAATAACCATCCTCCCTCACCCTAGCTAAAAGAATGTTGCTTCTAGTAATCAAAGCTTTGGCATGGCTTCTTTCCCCTCCCTTCTCCAGAAGAGCTATTAAGATGCTCAGTTGTAGAATTAACTCTACCTCCTGACAGAATCCAATTCAGACCAAAGTCCCACTTCTTTCATTCTGTTCCCAAATCCCTTAACACAGTCCAAATCCTCTAAGTCCCTTCTGACACCCTCCTACAGAGACACTCCATGGTTCCCCATTGTGCATGCTCTCTCTCATTGCCATGAATCCAAAAAACCCATTTGTTCAGCTACAGGTGTGTTCACGAAGATCTGTGGTCTTTTGGCATTGATGTAGCAAAGTTTGTAGCTCTCTATATCAGAAAACAAAAAGTGCATCTTCCCAGCATATATCAATCCATAATTCAAATGATTGTACCCAAATGGAAAACCTCAAACCTTCAAAAGACCCCAGTCATCAAGAAACCAACACATCAACTTGTGGCAATTAGGCTCATTGAAATTATGCCCTTGTGCTATGTCCATGACCCAGACCACACCAGGTCTGCCCCTTCATCTGGTAACGAGTTTGCAGTAACTACAGCCAGTTCAGCCAGGGCTCCTTCACATGAGGAAAACCCATGCATACATTCTATTTACTGTTTCCCCCTCTCCTCCTTCCCTGCATTTTGGGGTTTCAATGGCTCCTTCTTTCCCCTCCTCTACCTTGCTAATTGTCTAACTTTTCAGTGGTTCTTTAATTCACTCAGAGCTGCTCTAAGTGATTCAATGCTGGACCTGGTCCTAAAATCAGATTGGTTACATACATCACTCACTGGCTTGCCTGTCACATTTCTTTCTGCCTTTACCAACTTAAAAGTGACCATGACTAGCCTCACATGAAGACAAAGTAATAATACATGACCAGAGGTAACTCAATTTCCCCTCCAATTCCTACTTTTTTTTTTTTTTTTTTTTTTTTTTTTTTTTTGGTACAAGGGATTGAACCCAGTGGCATTTTACCATTGAGCTATATCCCCAGCCCTTTTTTATTTTTTATTTTCAGACAGGGTCTCACTAAGTTACTGATGCTGGCCTTAAACTTGTGGCCTTCCTGCCTCAGCCTCCTGAGTCACTGTGATTACAGGTTTGTGCCATCACACCAGGCTGAGGTGAATATTTTAGAAAAAGTAGTGCCTTCAATGTTTTCTTTCTTGCTCCAAATAAGAATCAATGAACTAAAATTTATCACTACCATATGCTGCTTGAGAACTAGAAGAAAAATCCATAGAATGGGCAAATACATTACAGTGACCAAGGTCATTGTGTTATATTTTCTTAAGGGCTTGCAGAAATCCCCCTGAAGCTAGAAGCATAAAGAAACCAGCAATATATTAGGAGTCAGGTCGCCTACATTTTCAGAAGTCTGAAACTTGTTTGTGTTTTATTGTTTTTGTTTTTTTTAAAATAAACATATGTCGAAGGATGGCTAACATACGTACAAAGAAATAAGTGCACACATCCCAACTGCATATAGCTTGGTATAGTATCACAAAGCGAACACACTTGTGTAAGCACGGTGTCGATAAATAGCACATTACCACTATCCAAGTTCATATGCTGAGGCCTACTGGGCAGGCGGGAGCCACATCACTTTGGAAGTCCATCATTAGTCTCTCAGGGTGTGTTTGTGAGAAGAAAATATAGGAGAAAAAGAAAAAAGTCCCTTCTAATAGCACAGACTTCTGAAAGATACTTTTAAATTGATTATAGAATATGATTAATATGTCTTTCATAAGTATTCATCATCATTGCCAGATGACATCATTTGGACCAGCATAATGCTACATCCCACCCTTGACAGATTGGGTTAGGTTAAGAATCAACCTGGCTTACAGTCCATGGGCCATGCACTGAGGGACAAACAGAAGGTACCAGCAGGGTCTGGTTGGATTTGAGCGCATCAGGACTTCAGCTTTCTCACAGCCACTGCCCTATCCCTTCTCCCCAAATGGAACCTCTACCCTACCTTCTAAGTCCCCAAATTGGCTTTACCTGTTATTAAATTTAGACGTGGATTTATGTACTATACAATCTTTTTCCTTTCATCGAAGTGAAATTCAAGTAGCACAAAATTAATCACTTTTAAATGAACAATTTGATGGCATTAAGTAAATTTACAATATTGTACAAACATCACCTCTCTCTGGTTCTAAACTTTCATCAGCCCAACTCTTAAAGCAGATACTCTCCCTACCCCCAACCCCTGGCAACCACCCATCCACTTTCTGTTTCTATGGATTTACGTATTCTAGATTCATATAAATGGTATGAAATAAGCAACCTCCTGTGTGTGAGTTCTGTCACATAGGATAATGTGTTTGAGTTTCATCCACATTATAGCAAATATTAGTGTTCATTCTTTTTGTGAACAAATTACATTTCATTGTGTTCACATGCCAAATTTTGTTTATCCATCTAGCTATTAGTAGACATTTAGATTTCTCTACTTTTGGATTATTGTGAATGATGCTGCTATGAACATTATGTACAAATATTTGTTTGAGTCCCTAATATTTGTTTGAGTTCCTAAAGTGTATATTCTTAGGATTGGATTTGCTGGGTCACGTGGTAATTCTGTTTAGCATTTTTTTAAAAAAAATATTTATTTATTTACTTTAGTTGTACACAATGCAATGCATTTATGTTTACATGGTGCTGAGGATCGAACCCCGGGCCACGTACTTGCGAGTTGAGCGCTCTGCCGCTGAGCCACAACCCCCGCCCATCTGTTTAGCATTTTGAGTTGCGACCAAATTGTTTTCCATGAAGATTGGGCCATTTTATATTCCCACTAAAAATGTACAAGGGGTATCATTTTACCACATCCTCTCAAACACATATTTCCCATGTTTAAAAAAAATATAGAACCAACCCAGTGAGTATAAGGTGGTATCTCACTGTGGACTTGATTTACATTTTCCTAATGACAAATTATTGAGCATCTTTTCATACTATCATTAACCATTTCTGTATCCATATGCCACTACCACATTGTTTTAATTGCTATAACTTTGTAGGGAGGTTTTTGCTTTTTTGCTGTGCTGAGGAGTGAAACCCAGTGCCTCATGCATGCTAGGCAAGCACTCTATCATCAAGCCTTGAGCAAGTTCTTAAACAGGGAAATGTGAGTTCTCCAAATTTGTTCCTCTCTTGCAAGATTGTTTTGGCTCTTCCGGGCCCTTTATAATTACATATGAACTTGATAAAAGGCTTTTTCATTTTTGGAATTTTGATAAGAATTGCATTGAATCTCTAGATTGCTTTAGGTAGTATTGTTATCTTAACAGTATTAAGCAGTTCAATCCACAAATATTGGATGTCTTTCCATTTATTATCTTTAATTTTGTCCAGCAATGTTTTTTTTTGTGTGTGTGTTTGTTTTTTTTTACTTTTCAGTATACAACTTCTTCACTTCCTTGAATAAGATTATTTCTAGGTGTTTGATTCTTTGGATGCTATTATAGTGGAATTATTTTCTTACTTTCTTTTTTGGATTGTTCAGTTTTTTGTGTGTTATCCTCTACCCTGTAACTTTGCTGAACCTATTTATAAGTGTTAGTAGTTTTCATTTTTCTTTTTGTGGATTCTTTGGAATTTCCTATATATAGTATCATGTCATCTGCAAATACAGTTTTACTTCTTTCTTTCTGAGTTGGGTGGGTTTTTTTTTTTTTTTTTTTCCTCTTGCCTAGGTTCTCTGACCATAATTTCCAGCACAAAGCTGAATTATAGAGATGAAAGTAGGCTTTCTTTTTTCTTTTTTTCTTTCTGATATTAGAGGGAACGCTTTCATTTTTTCTTACCATAAGTAAGAAGTTAACCTTCATAAAAGGGATTTTTCATAAATGACCATAAGATCATACTGAATAATACTTTTAATACTATAGGATTTGATTTGCTATTATTTACTGGAGGATGTTTGCAGATATACTCATAGGGGATATTGATTTGTTCTTTTTATCTGGGGGCTTGAACCCAGGGCCTCACACATAGTAGGCAAGTACTCTACCACTGAGCTACATCCCCATCCTAGGGCTATTGATCCATAGATTTTTCTTGTGGTATCTTTCTCTGGCTTTGGTAGTAGTGTAGTTTTAGCCATATACAATGAGTTTGGAAGTGTTCCCTCCTCTTCAGTTATTTGGAAAAGCTTGGGAAAAATTGGTATTAGTTCTTTAAATGTTTATTAGAATCCATCAGGGAAGCCATCTGGTCCTGAACTTTACTATGTTGGGAGGTTTTGAACTACTGATTCAATCTTTTTTGCTTGCTGTAATTCAATTCATATTTTCTCTCTCTTCTTGACTTGGTTTTGGGAATTTTTCTAAGAATTTGTTCATTATGTGTAGATATTTCATCTATTAGTACGTAATTGTTCATAGAATTATCTTATGTTCCTTTTTCAATTTTTGTAAGGATAGTATATGTAATGTTCTTTCATTTCTGATTTTAGTTATTTGCATCTTCTTTTCTTCATAAGTCTGGTAAAAGTTTTGTCAAGCCGGGCGCGGTGGCGCACGCCTGTAATCCCAGCACTTTGGGAGGCTGAGGCAGGAGGATCGCGAGTTCAAAGCCAGCCTCAGCAATGGCGAGGCACTTAGCAACTCAGTGAGACCCTGTCTCTAATAAAATACAAAAAAGGGCTGGGGATGTGGCCCAGTGGTCAAGTGCCCCTGAGTTCAATCCCTGGTACCACAAAAAAACAAAAAAAAAAAAAAAAAAAAAAAAAAAAAAAGTTTTGTCAATGTTGTGGATCTTTTTGAAGGACCAACTTTTTGTTTCATTTATTCTGTTGTCTTTCTCTTCTTTGTTTATCACTTCTCTAATCTTTCATTCCTTTTGCTAGCTTTATGTGCTCTTCTTTTTCTAGTTCTTTGAGGTGCAAAGCTAGGTTACTAATTTGAGATTGTACTTCCTTAATGTAGATGTTTACAGCTATAAACTTCCCTTAAGTTTTGATATGTTGTGCTTTCATTTCATTCATCTTAAAGTATTTTCTGATTTCCACTGTGATTTTTATTTCTTTGTTTTACCATTATTTTCTTAAGAGGATGTCATTTGCCAGATGCAGTGGCACAAGCCTGTAATCCCAGTGACTCGGGAGGCTGAGACAGGATTGAAAGTTTTAGGCCAGCCTCAGCAATTTAGCAACACCCTGTCTCAAAAAAATAAAAAGGACTGGGGATGTACTTCAGTAGTAAAGCGCTCCTGGGCCAATCCCCAGTACAAGAAAAAAAAAAAAAAAAAAAGAAAGAAAGAAAGAAAGAAAAAAGAAAAAGAAAAAAAAAAGAAAGAAAAAGAAAAAAAAATGTGTGCCATTTAATTTCCACAACTTATAGATGTTTCCAGCTTTCCTTCTGATACTGATTTCTAATTTCATTCCATTGTGGTTAGAGAAGATACCTTGTCTGATTTCAAACCTTTCAAATTTTATGGAAATTTTTTTTGTGTCTTAACATGTGGTCCATCTTGGAAATATTCCATGGGCGCTTGAGAAGAGTATGTACTTTGTATATGTCTGTTAGATCTGGTTGCTACAAAGTGTTGTTCACATTCTCTGTTTCGTTATTGCTTTATTTCTAGATATTCCATCCATTATTGAAAGTTAGATATTTAAATCTCCAATTTTCATTGTAGAACTGTTTATTTCTTTCATAAATTCTGTCAATATTGTTTAATATATTTTGGAGCTCTGTTTTATACTTACATGTTCATAATTATTATATCATCTTGATGAATTGACCTTTACGGCAGTATGTAAAAATTGTTATGTCTCTTGTAACATTTTCTGATCTAAAGTCTATTTTATCTAATATTGGTAAACTCACACCTGTTATATTGGCCACTATTTCCACGGAAGATCTCTTTGCATCCTGCTTGTGACTATAGATTGAAAGTAAGTATTTTATAGACAGCACATTTTGATCATGCTTCTTTTTAAAATTTTTTCAGCACTATGAATCGAACCCAGAGCCCTGTGCAGGCTAGGCACGCACACCAACACTGAGCTACATCTCCAGCCCAGAATCATTTCATATCTGAAAGTCTGTTTTAATTGATTAATTTATTTGCCAGTGACAAGATATAGTCCTCAAAGGCATGCCCCCTTGACCTATTTCCACCAGCCATATCCCACCTGTCTACCATTATGAACCAGTAGTCCATTCAAATTATTATTTTTTAAAAATATTTATTTATTTACTTTAGTTGTACACAACGCAATGCATTTATGTTTACGTGGTGCTGAGGATCGAACCCAGGCCACGCATGTGCTAGGCAAGTGCTCTGCTGCTGAGCCACAACCCCAGCCAATTCAAATTATTAATCCATTGATTAATCCATGAATAAGATTACATCTCTCATCATCAAACCTTTTCCTAAAAGCCCTGTTTCTGAACCTTGCTGATTTGGGGACCAGGTTTTCAAAACACATGCTTTTGGGAGGAACAATTCTAGATCCAAATTATAACATGTAGCATGAGTCTTTTGTCTTTCATGCCCTTTACAGCACATTTTGACAAACAGATTTTCCTGATTGTAATGTCCAAGTTATCAGTATTTTCTTTATAGCCAATAATTCTTTTTTTTTTTTTTTTTTTTTTTTTTTTTTTTGTGGTACCGGGGATTGAACTCAGGGACACTCGACCTCTGGGCCACATCCCCAGCCCTTTTTTGTGTTTTTATTAGAGACAGGGTCTCACTGAGTTGCTAAGTGCCTCACCATTGCTAAGGCTGGCTTTGCACTCGCGATCCTCCTGCCTCAGCCTCCCAAAGTGCTGGGATTACAGGCGTGCGCCACCGTACCCGGCTGCCAATGATTCTTAAGGGTTGGAGTACAGCAGAAGTAAGACTGGTCACATATTGATAATTATAGAAATTAGGTGATAAGTACATGAGGGTCTATTGCATCATCAAAATAATTTTTGAGGGCTTGGAGTATAGCTCAGTGTTTAGCATGTGTGAGGACCTGGATTCAATGCCCAGATTCAGAAAAAGAGATATGTTTGAGATTTCCTGTAACAAAACGTTTTATTATTGTTTTTTAAATCCAAGGTATAGCTTAATACAGGACCATTAAGATAAGCAGAGCAGGAAACAGAAAAAGATAGGAGAGGATGATAAGAAATAAGGATTAATTGGAAGATTTAGAAATGCAATCTATGCTTTGAAAGCATATCAGACACTTTTCTCCTGGACAATTTTACCATATGACCCAAAGAACTATAGCAAAAATGAAATAAATAGAAAAAGTATTAGGTGAAAACTGATGAACTTTCAAGAAAGAGTAAGATTAGACCTGGTTAGTGACCAAAGACAATTAAATGATACATTCTAAATTAACCTAAATTATAGACCATTCTTTTTTATCTACAAAGGTTAAGAAATGAGATATCCTAGCTAAACTAATTTCATATACATAATACCATATATTTAAAAAATAATAGCTTATTAAAGTAATAAACAGAGCTGGGGATATAACTCAGTTGGTAGAGTGCTTGCCTCCTATGCACAAGGCCCTGGGTTCAATCCCTAGCACCACACACACGAAAAATAATAATAATAATAAACAAAACATTAGCGCCTCTCTTGAAGTCTCTTTGCATTATAACAGAGCATTTGGCTTCCTGAGCATATGTTTGTAGAATTTTTTAGGAAGAGTAATTTCTTGAGTTTCCACCATTCACATCATTTCATGTTATTATTCCAGACATATGACTTTCTTTTGCAGGCAAAGGAAGAATCTTCCAAAGTTATGGAGCATTTGAGGTCCTTCCAGTTTTTCCAGCCTGGGTCATTTTAGGTTTTCGAAAAGGCTACAGAAATGACAAAAAAGGACATTGTTATCAGACTTGGAGTGAAAAATCATAATGAAAGACAACTCCTTAATTAATTCCCCAACTACACATGAACTTCTCTAGACAAGCAAATTTGTCTCTACCTGTCAACAAACATGGATGATTTGGGAGGTTCTTATAGTACAAAATTCCAACAGACATTTAGCAAGCTTAACTCAAATAAAGATGACAGTTAGGCTGTAGGAGGGCTATTAAATTCATCACTATAGCTTGTAAGCCAAACATTTTGTCAACTGTGTATTCATTTGAACAAAAACCATATGTATTTATAAGTTATCAGTCTCATGGGTGTAGACGTACATAGCCTAAAAATCATCACAAAACAATTCAAATGTCCTACAGCAAAGTGTGGTGATAAAGACATCTCAGGGAGATAGCTTCTGGGGCAGCACTTCCAAGTTGCATGGGAACAAGGCACTTGCTTCTGCCCATTGTCCCAAAAGAGATGAGGTACAAATGGAAGTGAAGAAGAGGTAACAGGACAGATGATTTCCAAATAGAAGCCATAAGGCACTATATTTTTCCTCTCATTGTCTGACATCTCCCATTTTATTTTAACCTAGTTTGAACTGTATAGTTCAGCTGAAGGCAAGGATGAAAATAATTTGTTTGTCATTACAAAATTAATGTAGGTCTATTTTTCTCATGTGGTTCAACAAAGGGACTTCTAACCTGGAGACAGGCCTCCCACAAGATTCTAAAATAGAGACAGAAGAATGTGCCATTATTTCCAAATTATGCCTGTTCATGCTTTGCTTGGTCTTCTGGTTCATTGAAATTCTCTACCAGCTTTCAAGGTTATTGAACAACTAACTGCCTTCTCCTTAGCTAAAGCCACACTTCAGTCCTTAACAGAGACAAACCCTGAAGTCCTTCATCTTGTTGGACAAAGTTCTTTGAAATGAATGGCCTATCACGGACAAAAGCTATTGTCTGTCACAAATACTTACGGTAGACTATGAATATTACCAATAGGTTTGGAAGGAACCTACCAACTGGGCTTCCATCAATAACAGTAATATTTCCAAGAAAAAGAGGTTTCCCGAATTTATTACAACAGACCGCTTGTTTTGGTCAAAGTACCTCTGAGACACCACTCCATACCCTCTCAGGCTCATCTGTTTCTTTTTGTTGCCACTTTCTTGGGGAATAATTCTGCACAGGATCTGAGTAGCAGGTACAACCTAACAACCCAAACTGGAGTCCTTACTGCCGGCCTTGACATGGTGATTGACACATTTGAGCCAGCATGGGTGCTCTTGGAATTTGGGGAGATGAGGCAAACCTTGGAGCTAATGGATAAATGCGTCCCATCTTTCTTGGCCTGGGTTGATGATTCCAACACACATCTCAGACAGCCCTATGGGTTCAGACCCAGAAGCTCCACCCAGTTCAACAATACATCTTTGCAATGGCTCTCCCTCCCCTTCCTGTTGTGCTCCCCTGTCCTTCAGCGCTGCCCCGGGTCATGCTCCATACTTAAGTATGTGTGCATAAGCCTTTCCTATATCATCAAATCTGCTTTTGGGAAAGCTCAAGCTGAGACAGTAGTCTAATAGCAGACCCTTTGTGTCTCCGATGAAGTTTTTGTTTTGTCAAGTTCTGAGACAGAAACAGTTGTGGGGAAAGGGTATTTGGACTGTGTCAATAATGAACCCTGAACAGAAAATAAATATTTTGTGTTCTCAAGAGCATAAATAATAGTAGCACCCATTTTGTGGATGGAAGGAAAGATGGAGAATGAAGGAGGGAAAAGAAAGGAGTATGTTAGTCAGCATTTCCTCACTGTGACCAAAATACCTGACCAAAACAACCTAGAGGAAGGATTTATTTTGGCTCATGGTTTCAGAGGTATAAGTCCATGGTGAGCCAAGTCCATTGTTCGGGGCCTGAGTTTCTGTAGAACACAATGGTAGAAGGGAGTAGCAGAGGAAAACTGATCAGCTTATAGCAGCCAAGAAGCAGAGAGAGAGAGAGAAAGAGAGAGACAGGAGGAGGCCAGGGACAGATATAGTCAGTGCCCAAAGGCATATCCCCAGTATCTGTTTCCTTTAGCACCACCTGCCTAGGGTTACCACACAGTAGTCCATTCAAATTATCCATCAAATGGATTAATCCCCTGATGAGATCAGAGCTCTAGTGATTTGATCATTTCACCTCTTGAATATTGCCACATGGCCTAACACATGAACTTTGGGGGTTCATATCAAATCCACACAGTAACAAGAAGAAAGGGATGGAGAGAGGAAGAATAGAGAGAGGAGGGAAAGCAGAATCTAGATCCTTAGATACAGTAACAAGAAGAAAGGGATGGAGAGAGGAAGAATGGAGAGAGGAGGGAAAGCAGAATCTAGATCCTTAGATAGTCCTTACTCAAGAGGAAGCTGCACAGCTTTGCCAATGGACATCTTCCTCCTCACCCCCTGTGCTATGGCTTCTGTAGCTTTATTACACGTCTTAATGCACTGTGTTTGCTGTTCTGTTGTGTAATTTCTCTTTTCTACTTTTTGACCTTATAGAGTATCCAGTGCAGTTAAGATCTGACCATTAATAAGCTGAGGCCACATGCATTTGGTAATCCCCATTACCCGCACCATGGTGATGAGCAAACACCACATGTACTTCTCAGCCTTCACACATTAAAAAATGGGAACATAAACTTAGTCCTTCTCAAACACCAGTTTCATCACATCATTTGCCTGAACAACAAAGTACAACTCCCCCTGCCATCATTTCAAGTTCTCAACATTTCCCTTTCTATTTCTACTATTTAATTAACCTTTATTCTAGAGTTCTCTGGGAGTTGCGCAGAGGCTTTCCATCTTCCTCCTTCTTTCAGGACCTTCTCCATCCGTACCCTCACCTCTCCATCAGAGTGCCTGTATTGTTGCTCCACACCTAATGTGCTCATTTTGCCCTTGGACATCCTCGACCTCACTGTACATACTTATGTTAACTCTTGATCACAACATTAGCTACCTGACTTCAACAGCTACACACTAGGGTTGGGAATGTTACTCAGGGGTAGAGTGCTTGCCTAGCCCTGGGTCCAATCCCCAGCATCAAAAAAACAAAATAAAACAAAAACACAGTGGTGCACGCACACCTATAATCCCAGCAGCTCAGGAGGCTGAGGCAGGAGGATCTAGAGTTTAAAGCCAGCAAAAGCAAGGCGCTAAGCAACTCAGTGAGACCCTGTCTCTTGAAGGAGCCCTAATTAGGAAGGGCTGTTGTAGCTAGCTGGAAGCCATGGGTTCCACCTGATATGTATGTGACGCACCTGTAGGCACCCGCAAACCTGAAGTATATAACCGGGTGAAAGCGGTCCGAGTTAGGAGATTCAGACAGTCGGGCAGTCACTCGGGTCGGTCAGAAGAATCAGAGTGGCCAGAACGTAGGCAGAGCGGTTACAAAAGAGAAACCAGATAGAAGAAGTAATGACTGGCCAGAGTTAGGCCGAGGCTCCAGAGGACTGGTCAGAGTAAGGTCGAGGCTCCCGAGGAAGATAGAAGACAGAAGAGAAACCTGAAGGTATATAACCGGGTGAAAGCGGTCCGAGTTAGGAGAACGGAGAATTCAGTCAGCCGGGCAGTCAGTCACTCGGTCGGTCAGAAGAATCAGAGCGGCCAGAACGTAGGCAGAGCGGTTACAGAAGAGAAACCAGATAGAAGAAGTAATGACTGGTCAGAGTTAGGCCGAGGCTCCTGAGAAGACAGAAGACAGAAGACAGAAGAAAGAAGCTCTAATCTTTCTCTAAGCTAAGCTCTATCTTTCTTTAATCTTTCTCTCTAAAAATCTTTCTTTCTCTCTCTAAGCTCTAAGAAAGTAGAAGTAAAAGTAGTAAAAGCTTAACTCTGCCCCCGAGAGTTTTTATCCCGGTTTACGGTACCAGGCAGCTTACAAATGGTGGTCCGTCCGGGGCTCGGCAGGCAGAGAAGAAAAGCTAAGAAATAAGAGCAATGAAAAAGCATAGCCTCAGACTCAGTTGAGACCAGCAAAAAAGAGTAGTAAACAAGAGAGCATAGCCTCTGACTCAGTTGAAGCCAGTTAAGAATTAAGCCGAAGCAGAGTAGCTGGCCAAAAGCTGAAGCAGAGTAGACAGCGAAAAAGCCGAAGCAGAGTAGCCGGCCAAAAGCCGACTTAGTTGAGGCCAGTTAAGAATTAAGCTGAAGCAGAGTAACCGCGAAAAGCCGAGCCGGCCAAAAGCCATAAAAAATGAAGAAGCCAGACTCAGTTGAGACCAGCAAAAAGAGTAGAAACAAGAGAGCATAGCCTCTGACTCAGTTGAAGCCAGTTAAGAATTAAGCTGAAGCAGAGTAGCCGGCCAAAAGCCATAAAAAATATAGAGAAAAAGCCTTGAGCTTTAGTATAAAGAAAAAAGCCATGAGCTTAAAAGAAAATAGAGAATTAAATAGCATGGTAAAAACCATGCAGAAAAAAAAAAAAAAAAAAGCCATTGAGCTTTGGCAAGAAAGCCATAAAGAAAAATAAAGAAGAGGAGAGAAAAAAAAAAAAAAAAAAAAAGTCAAAGCCGCTTATGCAATTGTGCTTAACTAGGTGCGTTAGCTGCTCTCTCAGCATTAGGCTTCCTTAAAGCCACAGCACCTTCTCAAAAAGGGCTCAAATATCCACCCTTTCAAAAAATAAAAGGTGAAAAGGTGAAAATAAAAGAAAATAGAGAAAATAAAATAAGAAAATAGAACAAAAGCACCTTTTTAAACAGGTAATTAGAAGGCTGTTGTAGCTAGCTGGAAGCCATGGGATGTGACGCACCTGTAAACCCGCAAACCTGAAGGTAAAACCGGGTGAAAGCGGTCCGAGTTAGGACAGTTTCAGACAGTCGGGCAGTCACTCGGTCGGTCAGAAGAATCAAGGAGTTGACGTAGGCAGAGCTTACAAAAGAGAAACCAGATAGAAGAAGTAATGACTGGCCAGATTAAGGCTCCAGAGGACTGGTCAGAGTAGGCTCCCGAGGAAGACAGAAGACAGAAGACAGAAGAAAGAAGAAGGAAGACAGAAGAGAGAAGAAAGAAGCTCTAATCTTTCTCTAAGCTAAGCTCTATCTTTCAACTCTAACTCTAACTCTATCTTTCTAACTCTAACTCTAACTCTAAGCTAAGAAGACTGAAGAAAAGCTCGTTCTAATCTTTCTCTCTAAAAAATTCCCTCTCTAAGCTCTAAGAAAGTAGAAGTAAAAGTAGTAAAAGGCCTCCGAGAGATTTTTTTACGGTTTACGGTTTCAGGCAGCTTACAGTCTCTAAATAAAATACAAAATAGGGCTGGGGATGTGTCTCAGACTCAGTGGTTGAGTGTTCCTGTCCCAGTTCAATCCCTGGGAATGGGGTGGAGGGAGGAAAGGAGGGAGAGAGAGAGAAAGGGAGAGGAAGAGAAAGAATCTACATAGAAAGAAGGGTGTAGAGAAAGGCCCAGTAAAGATGAGATGACCAAAAAAATAAAAAAGGCACAGTTTATTATAAGGAGTTGATAACTTCTCCATTAACTGGAGTCTACTGGTACAGAGGGACACCCCCTTACAAATGGAGATTTCCTTTCTCTGGGTAAATTTCTCTTAAAAAAGGGTAACTTTTCAGGGCTTCTCCTGTGTCTCAGTTACTCAGAATAATCATCTCAAAATAATTCTTAGGCCAAACAGGCATATTTCAAGATGACATATTCTAGTCTCTTGCAGTCATTTTTCTGGTGGCACATCCCAAACTCAGGAGAGTGTAAACCCTGCTGGTGAGGATCCTGGTCTGATTGTTCAGCACTGTGTGTAAGCATCTAGAACAGCATTGGCACATAGTAGGTGCTCAATACACATTCAGTGAGTGAAGGATTCTTTATGTCTCCAAAGACCAAATAAGGTACTAGCTGCCACATGGGGCAAGGAAGTAACTCCTCTATGAGTTGCCTTTGTTTTATTTAGACATGAATCAGATAAAATTTTGTTCAAGTGCTAAAGAAAGAACCACTGTAATAACCTGATTTTAACCTGAGCCTACCTCTTGTTGGAGTCTGCTCATTGTCAGAACCTGGACATCTCTGGTTACTTTGTTCTCTTCTTTCCCACCTTCACTGACCCGCTGGTGATTTTCCAAGGAATTACAAATGACGCCAGTGTTTGACAGATGGTAGAACAGGACTGGAGGATGTGTTAGGTCTTGACCAGCTCTTACAGTCCAGGTTCAAAGTGATGAACTATTGCTTTTGTACCGTTCCTTCCTGCCACTGTGACTCTGCTCCTTTCCCTCCTCCCCTGTCCTGGCTGCCCTCAGACATCTCCCTGTGGTAGTCCAGGCAGCCAAGGATCTGGCAAACGGGTGCTAGTTGCTTCAAGTGTAAGCTTTCTTTTCCGGAACCCTGGGAATCTCTGAAGTGGTGACAGCTGATAACTGCTGCAGGCTGTGGAAGCTGCCTTTGTGACCCCACAGGAAAACAGTGAGGTCACAGAGCTCGGGCCCCCAAGGCCCCTCCCTTGTCCACTGCCCTCAGTGCCTGCTGCACCTCTTCCAAGCCCACAAGAAGATGAAAAACCACTACTGCAGCAGCCGGTTCACCTCCAGTCTGTGGATTAAACTGTCCCCACCCAACTTCTCCACCCTCTCTAAATCCCATTTGTCAGAACAGCTGATTTTAGTTTATTGAAAGGCAAAACACAAAGTCACACAAGGCCTGTGTCACAGGCCAAGTGTTAAACCTCCTCAGAAGACTCATGCTCTTTCCCCCAGCTTAAGATATAATTGATAAAATTTGTATGTCCTTAAGGTATACAGTGTAAGAGCCCTAATAAGGAGATAGCTAAGATGGCGGCTAGCTGAGAGCCATAAGAGGTGTTTCAGTATTTTCACCTGATATTCATGCATTTATCTAAGAATCTTTCTATGCCCGTGAACACTATGTGACGCACCTGTAAGTTTGAGCTGTTGACACGTGTATACTTGTTAAGGCAAAAAGTATTTAACTGGGTGAGGTTGGCGAGAGTGGGGGGTTGGAGTTGGAGAGGTTGTTGGAGCCGGAGAGAGAAGTTAGAAGAAGCAAGAATAAAGAGCCTATTCATTTTCCAGTCTGCTTCCGAATTCTTTCCCGAGGTATCGTTGCTGCAGGCGGCGATAGCTGCAGGCGGCAACAATACAGCAAAAGTTTTGATATACAAATACATTGAAATTTGCTTCCCACTATCAAGGCAATTAACACATCCATCAATTCATACGCTTATATTTTCTTGTGTGTGTGTTGTAAAAACATTTGATATCCACTCTTTTAGCAAAATTCCAAGCATACAACACATTGTTGCTAACGACAGCTAGCACTCTGTACTTTAGGTCTTCTAACTGAAAGTTTGCACTTGATCAACATCTCCCACCTGACTCCAGTCCCTGGCAACCACCATTCTACTCTGTCCCTGAGTTTGTTTCAGATTCCACATGTCAATGTGGTCATGCTGTAGCTGTCTTTCTGCAAATGTCCACTAATGTCCTTCAGATTCATCCCGAGGTCATAAATTACAGGATTTGTTTCCTTTTTAAGGCGGAATAATATTCTTCTGTGCGTTCATGTGTAAGTGTGTGTTTGTGTATTTGGCATTTTCTTTCTCCATTCACTCTTTGATGGACACTTAGGATTCAGCTATGACCTGGCATTTAGCACAGTGGACCTTCATCTCCACCTTGCCTTTGCTTGCTTCAGGTCTTCAGCTCCTGCCTCCCTACTGTTGCTCCTAAAGCAACTACTCACATGATTGGGACAAGTCGTTTCCAGCCCACAGTGATCTCTGACTCGTCAGAGCCCTTCATGAGGCATCATCACATAGTTGCTATGAACATAATCTTTGGAGCCAGACTGCCTGTGTTTGAATGGCTTCCCACTTAACAGCTGTCTAGCCTTGGGCAAAATACTTAAACTCCCTATATTTTGGCATTGCATAATAATTAATGCTCATAAAGATGATGTGAATCATCAAGCAAAATATAAAATCTGTTCAGCATGCTCTGTTTAAGAAAGTAGAAAAAATATATATCACATTCTAGAAACATTTATACCTAAAGTGGTTTCCAAAATGTTTATGTTCAAGTGATTAAACTTCCATTATCATGAAAGATAATGAAAGTAGGATGCACCACATCTTGACACCATGTTATGTAAATGCAACATGAATATTGAAACTTTGGGGGAAGGCAAACTGATAGAGAAGAAGAGCTCTAAATTCAAATGAAGACCAGAAATCTAATCCCATCTTTCCCACTTACTGTGCAAATACCTCAGTAAGGTATTTACCCTCCTAAGCACCTGTGTCAGTGTGTGAAAATGGGGATAAAAAGTACAACCTGGCAAAATCATCAGGGAGCATAAATGAAATAAGGACAGAGAAATCATGCAAGAAGACCAGTGGACACCAGCCCTACCCAACCCATTGGAATTTGGACCCTGAGTACTGATGGTGGACCCAGACAGAACCCTTCTGCCCATCTACCTCTTTGCCCCATGAATTTACATAGAGACAGGAAGATTCCAGGGAGAAAAGGGACCTTTTCTTTGCTATTCAGAATCATTAAAATATGTCAAATGGGCACTGAGGGAATAGCTCAGTGGTAGAGCACCCACTTAGCATGTTGGATCCCCAGCACTGTAAAAAATAAAATGTCAATAGTTTGAAAACACCAACCCATGCCTGTAGAGAGTACAGAATGATCAGGTCACTGAGAGACAATTCTCCCCAAGGGTAGGAGGAGTTAAAACACACAGATAAGCCTCCCTCTTGTTAAGGGCTGAGGAACAACGATGACTGATCACCTTGGTTCAATGCCACCGTCAGGACAGGCTTACACCTTAAGAAGAGGCCTTGTGAGTGAACCAAAGGAAATGATGAAACCATGTGATATACACAAAGCAGTGCCCAGAGGGAAATGCATAGCCTTAAATATTTAAAAGATTTGAAATAAAATATAGAATTTTTAAAAAGCAGACAGAAAGAAGGGTAAAGACAAACACAATACACTTAAAAGAAAGAAAACTAATAAATATATCAAAGAGCTAATCATGGGGGAAAGTACTTTTTTCTCTACTTGTTGGATGTGAATAGATGACATACTCAAATATCAGATTGTCAGAGATATAGGAAGAATACTTGAACACTTGGAGCTCCAGCCTGTCTTAGCTCCCCCGAAAGAGGTCAGTAGTAAGGAAGGAGTGATTTTGACTTATTCCTGACGCCATGCTGCTTATACCTGGGCTTACCAGGGGAAACTCATTTGATCAGGAGCCATGGTTTTCTTGGAGTCCCTTAATGAGATAGCCAGCCCAGCTTCCCTCCAATTCTTCCTTTATCTCCTACCCACTTCCAATTTGTCAGTAAATCTTTTCTTCTCTACCTTAAAAATAAATCATGGGTTGGGGCTTTAGTTCAGTGGCAGAGCGCTTGCCTCGCCTGTGTGAGGCCATGAGTTTAATCCACAGCACCAGGAAAAAAAAGAAACCAACCACTTCCTTCTATCCTCATCCAGCAGCACAGGCCCAAGCCTCTTTCTCTTTCACCTGGATTATTCTAACAGCCTGGTAACTAATCTCTCAATCTCAACTTTTATCCTCCTACAGTTTTTTCTCTACACAGTAGCCAGTGTGTTTTTTTCATATCATGTTGGTCATTAAATTCCTCTGCCCAAAATCCTCCAGTGAGTGGCTTCCCACCTCATTCAGAGTGAACACTCAAGTCTTTACAAGGCCTTCAAGGTGGTAATCCACACACACACCACACACACACACACACACACACACACACTGCCATCTGTATCCTATGGCTTTCCTCTGTGCTCACTAACCCCTGGTCCTCTTGCCTGCTCCAACCCAATTAATTACCTTTCCCCTTGTGACTCCTCCTACCTGGAATTGTTTCCCCCAGGGAGTGAGCTGCCTCTCTCACATCCTACAGCTCTTAGGCAAATGCCAGTTTATTGGGGAGGCCTTTCCTGATCACTTATTTAAAATAGCAGCCTCATCCAGTACACACACTTTCAGCCAGTCTATATTCTTCCTTGCCTATTTTCTTCCCTAGGACTTAAGCCAATTCATGAACTCAAGAGTGTAACTTCCTAGGGACAGAGACCATGTCTGTCCTGTTCATTATTCCCAATGCCTAGAATAATTTCTGGCACATTGAGATATCTAGTAAATATAGGAGTGAGAGGCGGTGATGTAGCTCAACGGTAGAATACTTACTTAGCATGCACAAGGCCCTGGGTTCCATCCCATTGCCAAACAAACAAACAAAAAACAGTGTGTGTGTGTGTGTGTGTGTGTGTGTGTGTGAGAGAGAGAGAGAGAGAGAGTAAATGAACAAATAAATGAATGAGTGAATATGTAGTACTGAAAGAATACCACTGCAACAAGTGTCTGGACAATTTGAACATCCAAGTGAGGTGTCTGGGCTTTCTATTTCTTCCCCCATTTAACCAAGATTACTCAGAAGGATTTGTGAGAGGAGTCCATGGACTCAGGAGAATGAAGCAGGAGGCTGAGGCAGGAGGACTGCAAGTTTAAGATCAGCTCATCAACTTAGTAAGGCCCTGTCTCAAAATAAAATAATAATAATAATAAAAGGCTGGGGATGTAGCTCAGTGGTAAAGCACCCTAGTACCAAAAAAATAAAAATAAAAATTATATGAGGACTCCCCAGACAAAGTGACCAGAGCGGTAGCAGCAGCAATGGAACCATGCTGGTGGCTGGCCTCTGGACAAACCTATCACCACACACATGTGGTCCACCTACCCCCAAAAATATTCTGAATATTTGCTCTCCTTATGAGCTGGAAATACATGGTTAAAGGGTGCATAAGCATCCTTGTGAATCCTTGGACATACAATGTGGCAGTCCCAGCATGTGTGACTCCAGATGTATGCAAAGACACCTTGCTGATGAAGGAAACCCTGGATTTCCTACTAATTTGGGCAGATGGGAATCCAGGTTGTAGGCAGGTTGCCAATGAAAGGGAAATATTTTTTCACCTTAAACTGGGGATGTTCTTTAGAAATCTTGTTGATGTCTAGCAAGTGAAACTCACTAGTAAATATTAGTTCCTTTATTGTTTTAGCCTCATAAGGTCTAAAATCTCTCATCCTGGGGCTAGGGTTGTGGCTCAGTGGTAGAGTCCTTACCTCGAATGTGTGAGGCACTGGGTTTGATCCTCAGCACCACATAAAAATAAATAAAATAAAGTTATTAAAAATAAATAAATAAAATAAAATCTCTCATCCTGAAGTCCCCCATATATGCTTGTTAACTAGATGAATAATACAGATGGACCTCTTCTTGACTGAATGAATAAAAGTCACAATATATTTTTCCCATACTGGTCCATCCAAGGGAAAACCTCTCACAATCCCTTGTCCGATGAAAATAAGACAATATGGACAAAAGGGCAAGTGTATTTTGACAGTAGTTTGGTGACTAACTTTGAACTGCCTTTACAACCTAAAATTAAATAGAATCTTGAACTGGGGGTATAGCTCAGTGGTAGAGCACTTGCCTAGCATGCATGAGGCCCTGTCACCCAGCACACCCTGAGCAAACAAACAAACAAAAAGGTCATTTGTGGCCATCATATGAAATCATTTACGTTTGTTGTTCCAAATAGATTCTGAAAAACTTAGAAAGAGGCCCTGCACTTAATATTCTGTGTAGCTTTTTAGGATTTGACATTGGGCTCAGTAGAAAACTGGAGATTTATGCACTGACTATTCTACAGTATTTCTGTGGATTTTTAAGTTGGATTGATTTTTCTTTAAAAATTGGTCCCTTGACTTCTGCTATGGAAGACCTTGCTTGTTACCAACACAAGGGTTGGGTTCTAGCCCCATGATGATAATTTCTACACTACATAAATTTCTGGGGTTTTCTTCTAGCTCAAATACCATGTGTTCCTCTGACCCCTTCCTGCCAATAATTTATCTGGCCCATCAGGGCAGAGTCCTTGACTAAAAGATGTTTTCAATACAGGCAACAGAAAGGACAGAACAAAACAGAACTTCAACAAAGTTCTCACCCTTTGAGGAAAGGCTAGTAACAACAGAAGCAAGAAAGGGACTAGAAGACTTTGAATCAACTTTCAAGCCTTACAAAGTCAAAATCAGTTTAATCATTTGGTTTCACTTTCTGTCTTGTTCTTCTGCATAATTGAACTCTGACAAGAGGAATGGAAGCCAGACTCCTTTGCTTCCTCCTCCTCCCATCCCATGGATTACAGCTCCATCCCTGCACCTCATAACAGCCCAGCTGGGAAGTCCTCACACCCCCACTGTAAAATCCATTGTTCTTTTGAGAAGAGAAACTCATACAAACTGAAAGAAAAAGTAGTATTTAAGAGGCCCTAGGCAAGCAACTCTTCAGAAACAATTATCTCTTATGAACAGTGAATGCACCTTTTTTTTTTTTTTTCTTTCTACTTTTTGGCAAGAGAGTCTTAAGGAAAAGTGACTTACTTTTGCCTAACAGGATTAAATTCTTAACTGAAGCATTTTCGTCTAATCCATCCACTACTTTGTAATCCTCCCAGTCAGAATGTAAGGAAAAAGTTTCTATTTTGATTCAAAACCACATTCTTAGAAGTCCCCACACCCTGGAACTCCCCTGACTCTCCTCACTGAATGGGGCAACCCAACAGCAATCTCCAACTGGGGGTCTGGGGAGAATACTTCCAAAAGCATCTTCTCCTTCAATCCAGCTCAGCTCTTCCTGTGCCCTCTGGTTGGACCTTAACAACAGAGATGCTCCTCCTTGAGTCAGGGCTAACATTCCAGAGTGCTTTAAAGTGGCTGGGGGAGGGGTGGGGGGACTGGGCGTGGTGGCACACACCCATAATCCTAGCAGGCTCAGGAGCCTGCAAGCCTGAGGCAGGATGATCTGGAGTTCAAAGCCAGCCTCAGCAATTTAGCTAGGTCCTAAGCAATGCAGTAAGACCCTGTCTCAAAATGAAAAATAAAAAGGGCTGGGGATGTGGCTCAGTAGTTAAGCACCCCTGGGTTCAATCCCTGGTACTAAACAAATAAATAAATGAATAAAAATTTAAAGGGGGGTGCTTGGAACAATATCCCTGTGGACTGACTCAATGTTTCATTCTGTGATATTCTATTTTTTTTTTTAACCAAACATTCACAAAGCAACACCAACCCATTTTAGATATTCTTTTTTTTTTTTTTTTTTTTTTTTTTTTAGTATTTATTTTTTAGTTGTAGGTGGACACAATACCTTTATTTTATTTTTATGTGGTGCTGAGGATTGAACCCAGTGCCTCATGCATGTTAGGTGAGTGCTCTACCTCTGAGCCACAACCCCAGCCCTTAGATATTCTTTATTAGTATATGTAGTAAAAAGAATATTGAAGTAGCATTTAAAAAACCTAGATTTTACTCCTAGTTCTCCTACCTAGTGAGTCACTTAACTTTCTGAGCCTCATTTTTTTCTTATGTAAGAGAAGGAGCTTAAAATATCCATGCGGGGGGTTAGTGGTATAGCACATGCCCAGCATGCCCAAGACCCTGAGTAAAATCCTCAGCACCAATAATAGCAATAATAATAATATTGCCCATCTAGGAACTTTTACAGATGGAAAGCACAGCCATTCAAGTTCTTGTGTATGAAGATGCTGCTAAGCTACAATACACTCTACAAATATAAGGTATTAATAGTTTCCATTCTGAGTTCTGCTCTTGTTGAAAGTGTATATTGTCCCTTTCACCAATTATAAACACAGAATATTATTTTCGTGCTATCTTCTGTAGACCCTATCCACCTTCACAAATCCTTATTGTCACTGGGCCTCTGAACAGTCATGCTGGCCTACAAAATAATATTAATGTTATTTTATCCAGGATTATCAGGGGTGTTCTGTTTGGCAGGTGTTGCTGCTATGTTGGCATAAGATTAGATTATTAGGTAAGGTAAATGTTTTGCAAAAGTATTTATTTCCCTAGAAGAGCAGGAAAGAATCCTGACATGGCAGGATTCTGTTCATAGCCATCACAAAGCCAAGGGGTAAAACTGACACATTAATTGAAAAGTGTTTTTGAGTCCCATTTATGCAGTGGGAAGGAAGAGAAATTTATTCTAAATTTCAGAACCCTTGCTGGAAACCAAGTCTGGCTTCTCTGTACTATATTAAACACTCTTCTATTCCACAGGGCACTTAGTGGCCTTGGCGTGTCCAGCCTCAGGCTGAAAGCATGCAGACTTGTGTGTACTTTGCAGCAATTTTTCACTAAAGCACTTACATTTCTTGAGAACCAGAAGAGAGGCAGTGATATATTACCTCTGGGGAAAAGGCCAGGGAAAATCCTGACATGTCAGGCCACCAAGAAGTATGTCTCAAGATATCAGGGCCCACATGCTCCTTCCTTCCTTCCTTCCTTCCTTCCTTCCTTCCTTCCTTCCTTCCTCCCTTCCTCCCTCCCTCCCTCCCTCCCTCCCTCCCTCCTGCTCTACCTTCAAAATACTATTTGGATGAGAGAATATTGTGGCTGACCCTTGGACAAATTGATCAAAGTACAAGATGCAGAATGTTCCAGCCCCATGCATCATCTCTGTCCTCTCAATCAGAGAGGCACTTGCAAGGGAAGTACTTGCAGATAGAAGGACTTGCAGATTCTACTCACAAGTGGGAGAGAATTAATCTGGAGTCTAAGAGCGGGGAGTGCTTTGTCTGCCTATGGAAAGAAAATCCTTCTTCTTCCTCATCCAAGACAGGGGAGCAACTTTCTTTAATCTCCTTTGGAAAACATATTAATAAATAATTTTATGATCGTAAAATTAAAAAAAAAAAACCTCATCCAATGGTTGTTTAGTTTTATTTTGGGGGGGTGATTAAACTCAGGGCTTCAAGCATGCTAGGCAAGCACTCTACCATCGAGCCACATCCCCAGTCCCTCTTCTCATGGTTTTATTCCAATTTTGACTTTTATAAAAGCTGACTGGGTGGGATACTCTGAAAAGATGGTATTTTATAGGAAGAACAGTTCAAATGTCCTTTCTAGAGCATACTACAGGTTAATAAAATGTTGCCCTGTGGAGGTATGTAGGAAATCTGTTCTGAAGGCGTGCTTATATAAATTATATTTAGCCTCTTCAGGTTTCTATCTGGTGCTTCTAGAGACCAGCATCTTCCCTCCACCATGGGCAAATCTTAAGTTAGCTTAGCAAAGGCTGTCAAATATGCAAATGTATGCTTCATCCCTGAGTCTGTTCATCCTGGTTCTTCTGCAAATCTGGCTTTGTGAGGTTTGAATTAGGTAGGTATTATAGTAGAGTCAAGTAGCACCAGAGATTCAAATTGTGTGCCTGGATGTTCAGTATTAGACCCTGCAGCTCCACATGAATCAGTTATCCGTGTGTCCTAGGGCATGTTCTACTTTGCAGTATACATAAAATTACTAATCCTTACATCTTTTAACAGTATAAAATAGAAAAACCGCAGGTTATTAATGCCAGATTCTTGCTTATTGTTTCATTATTTCTGAAATCCTGATCTATGATGAAGTTTTTCTAAATATCTTCAAGTTAATGTGTCACCCTAGGGGGAATAAATTGTCCTCCAACTATAATACATGGCACAAGAAAAATCATTTCCTGCAGAATGAGCCCCTGTAACAACTGCACACTGATGCCTGTTTGGGCAGAGGTGGGGGTATTTTTGGTTTTGTTTTGTTTGTTTGTTCATTGGTTGGTATTGGGGATTGAAACCATAGGGGCTTTACCACTGAGCTACATCCCCATCCCTTTTTTAAAAATTTTGTAACTTGAGACAGAGTGAGGCTGGCCTCAAGGTTGTAATCCTCCTTCCTCGGCCTCCCTGGTTGTTGGGATTGATGCCACTGCACCCAGCTTGATGCCTATTTTTGAATGTAGGGCTTGCACACCATTTGATCATCCTTGCTGGCATTTTTTTTTATTTTTTATTTTTTTTTACTTAATTGCCAAAATCCTGCACAGTTGCAGTTTACACACCTTTCCTCTAAACTGCCTTTATAGTGGGTTTACCTGAGCCTATTTTTACCACAATATATTCTGTTTCCCTGTAACAAAAGACCCCCAAATTCCTGAGGAAGGCCTCTGACAGCTGTTAAGATCAATGTTTATGCTTGTGTGTGGGAAGTGGAAGGGACTGGAAAGGGGTCAATAAAAGTTGGAAATGTAGTTCAGTGGTAGAGTACCTGCATGCAGGAGACCCTGGGTTTGATCTACAGTATAATAAATAAACAAAAAAGCAAATAAATAAATAAAATCTGCAAATTAGAAATAAAGCAATTCCCAGAACTTTTTTTTTTTTTAAATTCAAAATTACTTTAAAGTAGGAAAAACACAGGCATCCATACAGGAAAAAGCCTCAAGTAGATCAAGACAGTAGAAGCATCTTTTGGTCCATTTCTTTAGACACTCAAATGTCCAGTCTAAAGTTCCCAACATGGTATCCTCATCTTACTTCTTCTTTTCATCATTTAAAAGCATCATTTTGATCATTGTTGTTAATTTAATTCTGGGAAATGACTGAGGAAAGGAGAGAAAAGTTACCTTCTCTCAGGTCTTAAAATCAAACATATAGATTGAGTACACCTAACTCAAAATGCTTGGCATCAGAAGTGTTTCTAATTTCAGATATTTTCAGATTTGAGAATATTTGCATACCCATAATGAAGTATGTTGGAACAGGGAGCTAAGTCTAAACATAAAATTCATTTATGTTTCACTTTATACACATAGCCTCAAGATAATTTTTTTTTTAATCAACCCAGGGCTTCATGTATGCTAAATTAAGGCTCTACCACAAAGCTACATCCTCAACTGGGCCTCAGGATAATTTTATGTAACATTTTTAGTGTGTTTTGACTGCAACCTGTTATAAAAGTCAGTTGTGAAATTTTCCATTTGTAGTGTCCTGTCAACACTCAGAAAGTTTTAGATTTTGGAGTAGTTCAGATTTCAGATTTTTGGTTTAGTATGCTTAACCTGTGTAAATCCAATTTATAATTTTTCCACTGTCTGATATTCTACAAGAAATTCATTAGTTAGGGATTGGGTGATGGCTCAGTGGTAGAGCAGGTGTTTACCATTCACATTCACAAGGTCCTGGGTTCAACCCCAGCACCAAAAAAAGAAAAAAATCCATTAATTATAATTCTGCCTAGTCACAAAAGATAATGTTGCCATCCTATATGCTTAACTTTTTCTTATGCCAAATATTTAATGGCCTCCCCCCATACAGTGCTGCAAACTTTTTTCTTGACTAGAATACATATCCAGACATTGCATCTGTGATTGACATACCATCAGTCTGACAAGAACACTCACTTATGAAGAGATGCTGTTGATCTCAGGTATAATCCGTTCAGGTCCTGTCTTGTGTCAGGGCTGGCAACACAGGTCAGTGGAAATAAGCACTAAGCCAGACATGATCAATACGTAGTTTTGAACCTCATTTCCATTGGTCTAGAAAAAGATAAGCCAAACACCCAATCTTGCTTACCCATTTATTGGAATATAACACACAAACCTGCTTTTTCAAGAGATTAAAGGGAAAGATGGAGTTGGGGCGTGGCTCTGTAGTAGAGTACTTGCCTGGCATGTGCAAGTCTCTGGGTTTTATCCCCAACACTGCAAACAAAAAAGAAAAAGGAAGAAAAAAAGAAAGGTAGGAGACTAAATTATTAAACATCACTGCTCTTTGCTAAGCACCATACTACATAAATACGAAAAACACTATTTGGCGGGGGTGGGGGGGGGGGGGGGGGGGGGGATGAACAAACTCACGTATTGCCTCACCAAAGTTGAGAATACGGATTAATTCAACTACATCATAAAGAATCTATTTTATCTTATGCATAGAATACATCACTCATTTGCATTTTACGTTCGCTAGGTCAAAACTTCTTGAAGCTAGACATATATCTCAGAGGTTGAGCACTTACCTAGCATGTGCAAGGCTCTAGGTTTGATCCTAAGCGCACGCATGCGCACACGCCCACAGCCGCACAAAGAGACGCACAAAACTCCCCCTTAATAATAACAAAATAACATATGGAGATGCTTTACATGGGGGAAAAATTAATTCTTAAGCATCAAAGGAAAACCTTATAATTGTAGAAATGTGGCCAAGTTCATCAACTTGAAAAATTAATTTAATGGCCAGATTGTACTGACTTCATCTGCTATGCCTTCTCCAGAATAAGTTAGGAACATTAAAGATTTTGCAAATAAGGAACCCATCTATCCATTTAGTCATCAAGAAGTGGGGGGGTCCCTTTCAAGTTGTCTGAGAAAAAGCAATTTTTAACAATGAAAAATCCCCGGTATTTTGACAAGAAATTCCAAGGTCTTTTAGTCTGGCCAAAGGAAAAGATATTTTTTAATTAAGAAATCAATGCAAAAGCACAATGCCTTTGGTCTAAGTTCCCTTTGAGTCGCTAAGAGACGTGAGGAAATCTGCTAGCGCTAAGCTATCTTTAATAAGGCGAATTCTTCAGTGAGCCCCTCCCAGATGGGCTTGCCGGTCGCCCCCTGAAAGAGACATCTCTGCGGAAATGAACATTGACCTCAGGCAGCCAGAGCCCAGACGAGTCTTCTGTAGCAAAGGGATGCCATACCCCGAGGCTCCTGGAGCTACTTGTTTCCAAATGGTCTTTACACCTGGCACTAGAATGGGCGTGGCGAGCGAGGCGCGAGAAGAAGCGCACCTGTACCGGCAGGCCCCGCGCTGTGCTGTTAGCCGGAGCCTCCAGCAGCAGTGGAGGGGATCACGTTTCAGAGGGACCTCACTCGCGCCCGGGCACCCTCTCATCTCCTGTGGATGGGACACTTGCCCCCAGCTGTAAGTGAACTCAGCAAGGCAGGGACATAACAAAGGGTCGTGGACAATAGAGGCCGAACGGGTCCTGCCCCTGGAAGGGAACGCCCCGGCGTGTGCCATTCGAGACACTGAGACATTGCTATTTCCAGGCTGTCTGCTCAGAGACTGAGTTGGCCACATCAGTGCGGGCCGGCCTGGGAAGCTTTCTCTAAAATAGCCTCCCACTTGCACTCAAAATTAAGCCGAACCCATTAATTCAAAACACAGCTCCGAGCTTCCTCCCCGCCGCGGCTCCCTTCCCGACATACGCAGCCCAAGCAGAATCAACCCTTGCATTTGGAAGCCGGGATGGGAGCGGAGCGCTGAACCGGTCTTAGGAGAGTTTGTCTAAACATCTCCTAGCAGTGGCTCTCATTAGAGGGAGAGCCCCACGCAAACAGACAACCCTGCTTCCTTTAAACACAGCAATTTGGTCTCATCTGTTGCTCTCTGCTCCTTTTTTTAATCATTTGGACTGTAAAGTAATTAGAGGGATAGATGATCCCAAAATAAAAAGATCAACAGCTGAACTTCATAATTCTAATGTAAGCACACGTATCATTTCAGGCTCTCCCAGGACCCCTGGGCAGGTATGATTTCAATAATCAAAGTGTTTTGCATACAATTTCTAATTACCACTGTTGCCCCTGGATTTTTGTTGTTGAGCTTCCAAGCTCGGGTGCCACCAAGGGTGGGCTTGTATCTCCCCTGCCACAGCCTGGCTTCTTTCCTGGTTCAAATGCTCAGCCTTCCCCAGGCCTGAGCACAGCCTTGGCTTGTTCATTCCCTATCAAAGCACCAATCTTGCAAAGAAAAGTAGTGTTTTGGGTGGGGGGGGGGGGGGGGGGAGAGTAAGGCATGGTAATTATATCCCTAATCACATGTAATTTAAGAGAAAATGAGTACATATGGGAGGCTATTTAGCTCTTGACTCGGTGTAATTCCACAGTCAGACCAAAGGCACCCCAGTGTCACCTGGGTGTCTTTCAAAGCCACTCAGCCACCAAACGGTTAATTACAAGGGAGGGGCTGCTTCCCAGCAAGTGCAGCCTTGAACACTATTATTAGGCAACAATGACTGCTCTTTCCCCAGACCCAGAGCCTGCCTTAAACTGTTCCCCAAGTGCTCTGTCCCACTTCCCAAGTGGAGAAGCCACCAAAGACATAGGAATGTCTCAGCAAACACTGATGCCACACGGACTTTGTGCCAGTACTTTTTTTTTCTAAATACTTTAGAGATATAACTCAGTTCACTTGCATAACTCAATTAATGAGCAAGTGGATAATGTATCAGGCACCAACTCACATGCAGCACTGTGCAAAGTACTACATATGTTACCTTGTTTGTGAAATAAGCACAGCATCTACCTGGGAAGACTGAGTGAAATGATGAGATAATTATGAAACTGGGAATGCTGCTTGACACAATAAGTGCTCAGTAAATATTACATAAAAATTTAATTTAAAAATTATTAGCTGGAGCTGGAGCTCAGTGGTAGGGCATGTGTTTTGCATGCACAAGGTCCTGGGTTTAATCCCCAGCATGTACCAAAAAGTTATTAAAATTCAATGTGTATGAGTTACATGTCTAGTGCTTAACATTTATTATCTTATTGCATATTTACAATAATATTACAAAGAAGATTCTTTTCTTGTTCACATTTCAAAGAAAACTGAGATTTAGAGAGATCAAAAACGGTGCCCAAGGTTACGAGGCTAGTAACAGGAAACTCAGGGAATGTGACTCAGCAGCCTATTATTTAATCAAAACATCACTCCCTTTCTTTCTCTTCCTCCCTGTCCCTACCACTTGCTTATCTTCTACATCTAAATATATATCTAAAGTTATACATCTTCAAATCATAAACTTCATACAAACAAGGCTGTTGTTAGAACTGAAAGATTATAATTTTCCCACAAAGAGACTCTTCTGAAATTAAAGAGAATTTCATATAACTCACATAGACAGATTTGCATATCTATAAATCATTTATTTTATTGCAAGTTACATTGGCATATTCTTATCTCCAAAATTATATTTTAAGATCCTTTAAGACAATACCATGTCTTCTCATCTTTGCATGTCCCTTACAATTTGCATTTTACACACAGTGGGAATGCATTAATTCAATTCAAAACTAATCAATAAATATATATTGAGTGCCAACAGGAGGTACTATTTGCTATCCAAGGAATGTAACATACCCAGAAATAAAAAACAAAAATAACTTTTCAATATTTTTAGCACTTGTAATCAGTGCCAGAGGCTCTCAAAATAAGCATCCCTATTTTTTTAATTAAATGAAGATAATTTCCTAGACTAATATGGAGTACAGAAATACATAAAGTTCCAATGACTTCTCAAATACAATAATCTCCAAAGGTTGCATCCACAGCCATGTTTTAGAAGTGATGTTCCATCTGTCTATTGATTTATATAAAAAATTGCAAAAAGGAAAGCCGGGCGTGGTGGCGCACGCCTGTAATCCCAGCACTTGGGAGGCTGAGGCAGGAGGATCACAAGTTCAAAGCCAGCCTCAGCAATGGAGAGGCACTTAGCAACTCAGTGAGACCCTGTCTCTAATAAAATACAAAAAGGGGCTGGGGATGTGGCCCAGTGGTCCAATGCCCCTGAGTTCAATCCCCGGTACAAAAAAAAAATTGCAAAAAGGAGAAAGAGTAGGAACTAATATGCATTTAATGTTGCCACCTATATTATGACAGCTAAAAAAGAAAAAAGGATAATTACAATTTAGTAAAAACAAAAGTATTGATTATCAGCTATATCTTCCAAACTGAAAGTGATACAAAGAAGTTCAAGTTTCAGTATAACAGTGAAAACCACATCTCTCTCTAGGCAATCCAGCAATGTGAAGGTGGGTTTTCTTTCCTTCGGTTCCCGGGAAGCCTTGACAGATAGTTCCCAAGTAACCTGTATCTAGAAAGGCTCTTCTTCTTGGTCATCTTCTGACCAGAAGGCAAAATAGAGGTTACATGTTATTGCTAGAGTTCAGAGTTCTAGAAACTTCCACTCAAGAATGCAGATTAGAGGTAGTACCTCTAACATCCTCAATACATTAACTAAACAGACTTCCTTGAGCATTCAGCATGGTAAGCTATGACACTAGAAGACGGAAACACAAAGTGAGTAAGAGATTGTCTCTAGGCTCAAGCATTTGAGAGTCCAAATGGAGAGGTGAATAATGTAAACAGATAATGACAATATGGTGTAGTAGGTACAGTGACAGAGACAGAAACAGAATGCCCTGAAAGCCCAGAGAGAGTGCCATTCTGTACAAGGGATCCAGAAGCAGCAGAGGAGATAGCATTTTAATAGCATTTTGAAGACTGGAGAGTAGCACATTCCAAAAGTCAAGGGCACAAACACACAGTACAAATAATACTAACAAAGCACTTTTGTATTTATCATTTAGTTGAGCAACTTTGGAGAGCAGAAGGACAAATATTAATATCCCTAGTCTACAAAGGTGAAAGCTGAATCCCAGGACATTTTGCTTTCCTAAAAATTAGTGGTAACAGGTCATTTAACTCCAAGTTTATTTCCCTTATAACTAGGATAGACATGAATGTCTGAAAAATGAAGGGAATATTGTTTATGAGAGGAATACCTTAATGGTTTTAAAGTTGGAAACTGTCAATGGTGGAATGGATGGTGGACATTCATAATTTTATGGGGCTTAAGAATGTTATGGTAGTAGGTAGAGGGTTCAAGGTCACTGGCTGTATGTGACACCTGATTTACCTCTAAAGCCAGGTGTCAGAGGAAGAGCGAACTACTTCAACAAGAGTGAATCCATCCTTCCTGGAAGTAAAAGGGGATTTTTCTTTTTTTCTGGTGGTGCTGGGGATAGAACTGTGGGTCTGGAGCATGCCAGGCAAGCACTATACCATGGAGCTACATCCGTAGCCCCTAAAAGGTGTTTCTTTTTTAAAACTTCATGAATGCCTTAATCTGCTTTGTGCAGCTACAATTTAATATCTAAGACTGGGCAATTTAAAATAAACATAAATTCATTTTCTCACTGTTGTGGAGGCTGAAAGTTCAAGATCTCTGCATCTGGTAAGGACTTTTTCATGTATCATCCAATGGCAGAGGGCAGAAAGGCAAGAGAGGTCAAGAAAGAAAGAGAGGGGCCAGATTTGTTCATTTATAAGAAACCCACTTCCAAGATAATAGCATTAATCCATTCATGAGGTCAGCACCCCCATGACCCAAACACCACCCCACCTCCCAACATTATTGCATTCACCCCACCTCCCAACATAACTGCACTGGAGATCAAATTGCCAGCATGAACTTTGGGGGACATGTTCAGGCCTTACCAATGCCTTTCTTGATTTGAGCCCACAATACCAAGTTGACAATGTCCATCAGTTGTTTCCTATTTAGCACTGAAGTCTCTTCTTCATCATCAATAAACAGCAATCTTCCTTCAATGCCTTCAACTGTTTGACAAAGACAAAGGGCACATTATATCCATGGAAGCAAAAGCGAATTCAACTCTTTATCAGTTGCGATTCTGTGATTTTTAAAATTTGGATTTTAGTACTCATTTCCTGGTATCTGAGTTGGTTTGATTTGGGACCCGCTCAATCAATAACAACTTACTAACATAATCTTTCAGCTGCCACAGAGTACAATAAGAGTTTCTATTTACAAAGAGCTAATCAAAAAGTGTTGTACTTTCTCCATTGACACTTCAAGAAGTAAATCCCATAGGTCTTTCCCTTCCAAAAATCCAAAAGATTTTGCTTAAATTTTTACTTTCTGGGCTTCAGGAAGTTACAAGGGTTTCTTTCCCTTCAATTTACCCAACTGTGAAATTTGCTCAAAGTACTTCTTAAAATATGTCACTGTCGCCTACACATGGAATAAATATACCCTCCCAAATTACCAGGAGGAAGCCTTAGATGTGGCCTTTACCTACAGTCTAACTGAACTTCTCCAGAAGTAGTCTAAGCCTTTGTCCTAAGATTAGAGAATGAGTTGAAATAAAATTTTAAAATTGCTCACCAACTAGTCAATCCATTTTGCACAAGGCAACATTTCCAGAGTTAGAAAATAAGTTTTATAGTTTGCATGATTCTGAGTTGTAGTTCTTGCCTTTGAGAACAAAAAAGCATTTCTTGAGTTCTCAAAGAGAAGGGTAACATCAAGTTCATACGGCAGCCAGAAACGTGATAAATCCACCAGGGCCACAGCGATTCCTGCCTAAACTAACAATTCATTTATTGCTACAGTTCACTGCTGTTGTCATCACTTTCATGCCTCTAATTACCTTACATCTGTTTTATGTTTGAAGTTTACAGCACTTGCCCACTTTGGCTACACTAGTTTACATCTAACACCAAACACATGTTTATGTTTACCACATACCAGTTCTGCATTCTTAGACTTAAAATTATATCAATTTATAATCCCATTAATGGAAAACTTATGAGAAGGATCCGGCTCCTTTAATAAAACTAGAAAGAACAACCATTTGGATGCTGTTAAGTACAAGCCATACCAAAGGCTAAATGCTTCAATTAGATGGACTCTGCTCAGATAAGTAGGCTTCATAAAACACTATCATGGCTGCTAAGTACAGACTATTGCTTTGGAGTTCATTTTCTGGGACTCCATGCTGGAGTCCCCGTCTTCATTGAAAAGACAATGATCAAAGAGTATCTGAGAGTGCTTTGTTCAAAATATATCAAGTTTGGAGCTGGAGGTCTAGCTCAGTGTTAGAGTGTGTGCTTAGCATGAGCCAAGCCCTGGGTTCAATCCCCATCACACACACAATCAAATTTGAATTGGCATCTTTGAACTTGCATTTTTAAAGTCACATTTGTGAATTAAGGGGAAAAAAAGAAAACTTTTCAATTTTGGTAATGAAAGGGAAGCTGTGTGTGTGACAAACTGGCAGAGACCTCCCCAGATACGGCTCCCTAGGACAGAGCTGGATACGTGTTTGGACATCTATATCTTTACTGCTGAATGGCCTCCAAAGAAAACTACAGATAAGAACATTATTTGGATCAGGTACTGTTTCTAAAGGATTTCAGTGCTATAAAAAATACTTTGGGAACTGTAAGGGATTAAATTTTGCTCCCACATGCTTCTTTCCACTTAAAGGAGAAACTACCCTTTCCCTTCAACCTACTTTGCCAATTTCCATCCTTTTGGTAATGACTAGACATCTTGCTTGGTTTTTGGAGTCCTACACCTATCAACAGGAAACTTGATCTTTGAAACCAATAAATAAATAAGAGGTTTGATGAGCTCTGATGCTCTAAGTAGCATGCCCTTAACAACAACAAAGCCTTCCATCTAGAATTAACTAATGGGAGATTACTGATCTAGCGGCTTGAATGATGAAAGCAGTAATATCTTGAGGAAAATACACCATGCAGCCTGAAGGGTACCAAGCATGGCATCTTTATCACTGCCTCACCTGGACAGGCACTGGACAGTAGAGAACTTTCCCCAGGTACATAAGAATTTTGCACTAAAAATTGCAGACATCAAAGGAGATAAGAGTTTGTCACTCTGTGCTATTACAACAAGGTGCTGACTGAAGAGCCACCCTGGGTTTGTCTGGACTCAGTGGTCAGATGCCTTTTCTTTTCATCTGGTGGCCAACTTGGCTCATACAAAGTCTAGGCAGTACTTAGATTCCTTGAGATTATTGCTGACCCTGGGTGTCTCCTTGTTCTGTAAGGTTTCTGCAGTTCTTCTCCCATCCTGTTCACATGGATACCAGTTAGACCCTGATCCCAGTCAAGATAGAAGGCTTTGTTGTTGTTGTTGTTTTAAGGGCATATTACTTAGAGCATCAGAGATCAAACCTCTTATTTATTTATTGGTTTCAAAGATCAAGTTTCCTGTTGATAGACGTAGGACTCCAAAACCCAAACCTGTGTTGTGGAGCACAAGGCAAAGGGTAGAGGAAAGAATGGAAATTGAAGAGAGAAGGAGGTAGGGAGGCCTCATCAGCTGTGCTCAGCAGTCTGAGCCCTGGGAAGGCACACGAAGGCTCTTAAGTTGTCCTTGCAAAGCAATATCAGTTCCTTCCACTAAGGAGCCTTTTCTTACACCTTGGGGTTTGTGTGAGAACCAAAAGATTTTGTAGGAGCCTCCAGCCTTCTTGGAAATTCTGCTTAGATCCAAGGGACTTCTCTGTTTTGCATAAGATGGGATCATTCTGCCTTGGTCTGTGGACCACTGAGAAGAAGTTCAAGCCCAAGCCTCACAATATCTTATAAGAGGTGGACCAGAACTCCTCACAGCATCTCTAAAGCACCCTCCAGTCAGGGGGTGTAGCTCAATGGTAGATAAATGAAGCCCTGGGTTCAATTCTCAACACAGAAACAAAAAACACACTTCCTGTTCTCCACTCTTGGTGAAGGTATATGACGCACACACGCACACACGCACATTCACATCACTCTTCAGAGCCAGATCACATCGTTGGCTTCCTACAGATATGTGTCAGGTAGTATAAACAGGTAAAGCCAGGAGTGATGGATGTAGGGAAGACCTCCTGGAAGACTACGTCACGTTTGCCTCTTGGAAAAGAGGCTACTCAACTCCAGGGAGCTAGGCTAGGGAGGTAGGCGCTATAGAAGACGAACTCAGAGACTTCCATTTTAAAGAAGTTCTGGAAATTTGAATCTATACATAAAACCTTCTGATTTTTAAATGTTGGCTGAAATATATGAAGCACTATTCAAGCCAAACAAAACTTTCAACAAGCTTCCTGAATCAAGCCAGCCTGCCAGCTTCCTACTATTGCTGTCAAACATGGATGCACTTTCTGAGAATCACAGCCTTTCTCTCTTTTCTTAAATTGTGTGTGTGTTGGGTGCAGTTACTGGGTATTGAACCCAGGGCCTCACTCATGCTAAGCAAGTGCTCTACCACTGAGTGCTCCCCAGATCTTTTTATTTACTTTTTAATTTGTAAACATATTCTCACTAAGTTGCCCAGGCTGGCCTCAAACTTGCTATCCTCCTACCTCACAATCTCCCAAGTCACCAGGATTACAGGTGTACACTCCTGTGCCTGGGCTATCTTCCTTTCTTAACAATAGACATTTCTGTTTATAATCTGCTGAATGATTGATATGATACTTTCACAAGCACTATTTCTTTTGAACCTGACGACTATATAAATCAGCTTTCATTATTGTCATCATTTTTACAGACAAGGAAACTGGTGCTCACTACAGATAGTACCTTCTGTGTATCCTCAAATGGCAGGATGGGAAAAGAGATAAACATACGTCCTTCATCCTTTTTTTAAATTTTTTTTTTTTTTGTCCTCCCCAACCCCATGGGTCAGACCACAGGCTTTGTGCATATTAAACAAGAGCTGTACCACTGAGCTTCACCCAAGCCCCACCATCCTCTTTCTTAAGGGCATAATGCCATTCACCTCTCAACACCATCACACCAAGGATTAAGTTCAACGCATGAATTTGGAAACTTTAATCCTGAGGGTAATCTTACAGTGCACACAAACACTTCAACCTTAGCGGGGATCTAGGTCCTATAAGACACATCTGTCTGCTACCTTACCAACTCTATAAATTCCAGTTTGTATCTATTTTATACAGAAAGATATGTATGATACATTGCAAAACAGCATGTATAGTGTGTGAATTGTTTTGCTATTTTTCCAAGTTTGTGTGTGTCAATGTACGTATGTCTGTGTATGTACAAAAAAAGGTATGGAAGGAAAACTATCATAGTATTAAGTGACCATC
This sequence comes from Tamias sibiricus, assembly GCA_025594165.1. Classification (NCBI taxonomy): domain Eukaryota; kingdom Metazoa; phylum Chordata; class Mammalia; order Rodentia; family Sciuridae; genus Tamias; species Tamias sibiricus. The sequence goes on from CM046669.1 coordinate 70,960,703, forward strand.
TCTAGCTAGTAAGATTTCTCGGTATTGAGATTATGGTGGTCTTATTTTTTTAAATGTAGCTGTAATTTCTAATTTTGCTCAAATGCTCATGTAATAATAAAAAAAAAAATGCCATGGATCAAACCCAGAGCTTTGTGCATACTAGACAAATGCTCTACCACTGAGACCACTGAGCTATATCCTCAGCCCTCCCTATTATAAGATTGAAAAAAAATTTAAATCTATTGAGTAATATCCACAGCCTGAAATTTCTGCCTAGTGAATCTCTTAATGTCACTGTTGTTTAGAAGCACCCTCTTTTTGTTTCTTATTTTTGTATTCTAATTTGTTCTTTATGACAGCAGAATGCATTACAATTCATATTACACATGTAGGGCATAATTCTTCATATCTCTGGTTGTATACAAAGTATATTTTCTCCATTCACATTGTCATACATGTACTTTGGATAATGATGTCCATCTCATTCCACTATCATTTCTAACCCCCTGCTCCCCCTCCCCCTCCTATACTTTTGCCCTGCCTATAGTTTGTCTATTCCTTCCTTGCCCCCACTCCCTATCCGGCTATGAATCAGCTTCCTATAAACACCCTCTTGAGATGAACTAAAGCCCTATCCTATGACACTTAAAGGGAACTAGAACCCAGCACCTTTAAAATCCTTACTTCAGATCTCCAAAAGGTCTAGCTTTGGAGAATTATTTTTTGTTTGTTTGTGATTGTTTGTTTGGTTCTTGAAAGGGGTGATTTACCACTGAGCTACATCCCAAGTTCTTTTTATTTTTATCTTGATAAATTGCTGGAGCTGGCCTCAAACTTGTGGCCTCGAACATGTTCAGCAAGGTGAATTGCTTTTCTTATAGAGGGCTTCTTCATTTCTTACAGAGAAGCTTATTCAAGAATATCTTTATTTACCAATGAACATTAAGGTGAGCCTAATCTTGACCTTCCCTTTATTTCTCTCTATATACCCAAATGATAAAAATAGACAACTGAATCAGAGAGACATGTGTGAATGCACCTTGGCTTCTTCCCTAAGGAATTACTTGTAGGGCACTTTGTCATTGCTTTCAGGATGCCTTTCAATAAAAACAATGTTTGGCAATGTTACCAAAGATAGGTGCTAAGCCCCCTTCTCTAAGCTGATGGTGGGGGTGGGGAGGCTCTCCTCTAGGGACACAGTCAAGGACTCTGAAAATCTCTAGATCAAACACTGCTCACAGAAACCAAACATTCTAGGCTTGGTCCTTCTTGCCAGATACCTGACCCTAGACAACATGGGCAACTCTGTTGGCTTTGCCCATCCCATACCACTTGGTATACTCCTGTCCACCCCACCCTTCCCTCCCTACTAGGAACATTCCATCTAGATCTGCTTTTGCATTTCCGTTCTGAACTCCCCACATCTAAAATGATCTTTATTCCCCCAACAGGATTCTAACTCATAACAGCCTTTCAAAAAAGAAAATAATCTACATGTTCATCTTTTAGGTTTGTTTGTTTGTTTGTTTTTTCCAGTACTGGCGTTTGAACCCAGGATTTTGCACCTGTGCTAGGCAAGCACTCTGTCACTGAGGTACATCCCCAGTCCCACTCTGAGATTGTTAGTGACCAATACAGACATATGGGTCCAGGTCCTAGGAAAATGTGCTGTGGAAGAGGAAAGTAAAGGAAGCTAGAGAGGGCGAGGATTAATCCAGAGATGAGGCTAAGATGGATACTGTGCCTATTCCAAGCTGGGAGAAGAAACATTGGTAAGTTTGCATATTTGCAGAACCCTGATTATAAACCGTAGGATAGCTTTGGCCTCATCTGCATCTGAGGTACTCATTGCTTTATTTTTATTTTACTTAATGTGATTACTTTTACTTTGTAATAGTGGGGATTGAACCCAGGGGTGCTCCACCAGCCCTTTTTATTTTATTTTATTTTTTCTGAGACGGATTCTAAGTTGTACAAGGTGGTCTTGAATTTGTTATCCTCTTGTCTCAGCCTCCCGAGTCCCTGGGATTACAGGTATATACTAGTGCACTGGGCTCTCTCTTGCTTTTGACACCACCACTTTTAAAATCATGCTGCAAAATTGGGCCCTGTGAAGTCTCTAAGGACTTTTCTCACTTGCTGGAGCTGGGTGCACAATTTGCCTCCCCCATTAGCAAAGCCTTCTCTGATTGTTACTCACTTCTGATGGAGGATGCATGATGAAGCTAGAAGGCAGAAACCTCTCTACTTCTGACTCATTCAACAACCTTGAGGAAGTATATGCAGTAGCCTTGCCCTTAGATATTATCTGTCTAATGGAGGGACTACACTAAACCACTTGTTTGTAGATTTTTTGACTTTATAGAAAATTGTGTTTCTTTCTCTTGTGTGTGTGTGTGTGTGTGTGTGTGTGTGTGTGTGTGTGTGTTAGTTACTGGGAATTGAACTCAGGGGAACTTTACCACTGAGCTACATCCACAGCCCTTTTAATTTTTAGTTTTTATTTTGAGACCGTCTAAGTTGCCCAGGCTGGCCTCAAACCTGGAATCCTCTTGTCTCAGCCCCCTGAGTAGTTGGGAATATAGGCATGTGCCACCACATCTGGCCATGGCAAAAATATTTTCAAGAAAGCTTTTGTAGAAAACATTTTAAGATACTTTAAAAATTTTCATCTTAAAATAAAAATATCGAGCTTGGGACCCCTGAAATCCCTTTCAGTACTGTATCCTAGAGAAAAGAAAAAGAAAAAAAGCAAACCTTTAGGGCAGAGTCAGGGCAGCTCCTTCAAAGCCAGAGAGGATGCTTAAGGACTCAGGGAAATTTCAGGCTCCACATTTCAACAAAGGCTTTGCAATCCCAGTAAGACATTAAAAGGAAGGATTTAAAAATCCATCTGTTTGCCTTGGGGGATTCTGAGCGAAAGCAAAGTTTGAAGCTGATAGGTTCATGATAATATAATGTATTCATTAGGCAATAAAGGGTGAAATAGATCATACCATGTTTGGAGGTCGCTCTGGTCTCTCATTTATACAGCTTTTAGGAAACTTGCTTTATATACCCCCAGCTGGAATGGCTTCTCCAAAGCCATTTCCCAGATGGAATAATTGTTCATTATGTCTTCGGGGAGGGTTCCATCTGCAGTCAGGAATCCCCATGAAAATTTGTGGGAAAATAACCCTGCTCTTTCATTACATCTAAAATGTGATCACCCGATATTAAAACACAAAGAGCAGTTGCATTTTAAAGGTGAACTGCAGAGCTAAATTGAGAGTTGACTTAATCCCATTTTTATGGGCTGATTAATGTCCCAAGTAACCAGGCTGGTTGGAAAGTTAATGCCTTTTTCCTTTAATGGAATGTACCAAGCTTCTTGCCTTTTATCAGGGGAGCAATCGCTGCCACTGTGGATTCCTACCGAGTAAGATTCAAGGCCATTGTCAGAACTTTCCTTGTATCTAAAGGACCCAAAGTTATTCACTCACCAAAATTCCTCCCAGACAAAGCTTCAATCCTTAAAGGGGGTGGCGGGTGGGGTAAAGTAAATTAGAAGTGGAGGTTTCTACACAGAAGGAAATGCCTTCATAAAGAAGTATGTTGACTAACAGCATCTCTTTGTGATAGCTGAAAATCTGGATTATGTTAAGATGATAGAACCACATGTTTAATAGCTCCCCTGTGCGAGGAATTGTGCCAAGCACTTTGCATGGTGTTTGTTGTTGTCGTTGCTTGTTTTTGTTTTATTTCTTATTTAATGCTCTGAAATAGCAGTAGCCTCGGGCAGACTAAGCAAGTTGTCTAAAAAAGTAGATTTAGGTTTGCCTGATTTGGAACCACACTGCTCTTCCCCAGGTGTCTTCCCCTGACTCTGGAGTCTCCCATCTACCTTGATCAGAGTCAGCAGTGTAAAGAGGATCTACTGTCATTTATTCATGGATTTATGGTGAAGAAATTAAAATTCTACAGAGCTTTTTTTAAAAGCAACAATACCCAGGCTCCCTAGATTCTCTCCCATCACCAGCACCAGCTCCATCCCTGCCCACTCCAACCTGAAACACGGAGCTACTTTATTCCTTATCCCTCCAGTCTGTACTTGAATAACCCAACAGGTCTCCCTGGTACCCACTGTGGAAAATATCAATTTTCACCAAATTTATCAATTTCTTATAGTGTCTTACATGTTACAGAACTCCTTCCTGTGAATCATTTCATTTGGTCAACAACTTCAGGCATGTCAGGTGCAGTGGCACACGCCTGTAATCCCAGCACTTGGGAGGCTGAGGCAGGAGCATCATACGTTCAAAGCCAGCCTCAGCAAAAAGCGAGGCACTAAGCAACTCAGTGAAACCCTGTCTCTAAATAAAGTACAGAATAGGGCGGGGATGTGGCTCAGTGGTTGAGTGTCCCTGAGTTAATTCCCTAGTACCCCCCCCCAAAAAAATACACAAAAAGGCTCAGTGTTAAGTGCCCCTAAGTTCAATCCCCAGTACCAAAAAAAAACAAAACAAAACAAACAAACAAAAATAAATAAATAAAAACAACAACAAAAAAAAAAAAAAAAACCCAAAACAAACAAACAAAAAACTTCAGGTTGAAGGTAGAGGGAGAAATATAAATCATTCAGGTAAAGATTTGATTCTGGAGGGTAACATTTACAAAGAGTACGCAGACCCACAGGCATATTTACTCATCCATGGTTGTTACAGATTTCAAAATGGTTACGGGTCACTGTGACATAATTGTGTAGTAAGTGGAAACCAGCAACATCACCATTAGGCTAAACACCTGAAAGTTTTTAATGTACTCTTCCAAGGTACCTGCACCTGATCTCTGAGTCTTTCTCCCTTTTGCAATATCTCCAATACCCATCCCACCCAACCCCTTCCTCTGTCTTCCTCCCACTAAAAACTCACTTTCAAGAAAAAACAGAACCCTTTTGTCCTAAAGTACAATAACTGAGAACAGATCAAAATGTTGCTGCTGATCTAACTTTTTTTAATATTTATTTATTTGCTTTTAGTTGTACACAATGCATTTATTTTTACGTGGTGCTGAGGATTGAACCCGGGCCGCGCACGTGCTAGGCGAGTTCTCTACCGCTGAGCCACATCCCCAGCCCCCGATCTAACTTTTTTATTAATAGGGATTCAATATCTTATCTCAAGGAGTAGCTGCAAAAGTTCAGACATTAGCCAACAGGTAAGGAGAAATGGAGGTGAGAGAGCAGCAGAGCTCCTGGAATTAAAAAAAAAAAAAAAAAAAAAAAAAGCACCCAGCCCTGACTGTGGTTTCTAGTACTGTCCAGTGATTTGCCTCCCATCAGGTCAGGCAATCAAACCAAACCTCCCTCCCAGACTCTACTTGGCTGCTGGAGCCAATCTGATTCTTCCTCAGTTTCTAAGGATTCTCAAACTGCTTCAGGCTCACAGCAAGCTAGCAGTGCAATTGACCAGGAGCTGGGTAAAAGTAGAATTGGACCACCACAGCTACCTACCATTTCCATCCAACAGGCTAATTTAAAACTATGGCAAAAAATGCAGTTCATGATAGAGCCTAGTATGTGTGAGGTCCTGAGTTTGACCCCAGCACCAAAAAATCATTAATTAATTAATTCATTCATTAAAATTAAAATAAGCAAAATTATGGCAAATGAGAAGAAGCCATATTAGCATCTCCCTCCCTTATAATGGAGTTATCCTTAAAATGAATAACATCTAATAATAGCTATAATGTGCTTAATGTTATGTCCCAGGCACTGTTCTGAGAATGTATAAACACATTTGGTCCTTGTAGCAATCACTTGATATGGGTGCTATTATTGTCCACATTTTATAGATAATGAAACCAAGGCTCAGAGAAGTTGGGTGACTTCCCCAGATGCTCAAAGCTAGAAAGGGCCCTCTGGGACTCAAAGAAAACATAATTGAGTTCTAGTCCCACCAATCCCACTAAGTAGCTGTGTGTCCTTGGGCCAGACCCACAACCTCTCTGAGTCTGTCAGAAAAGGACACTTGACTAAATCACCTCTGGAGATACTTAGGTTTATAATCTAAAGAATGTAAAATCCTTTGGGAAGTGCTTGACAGCCCTACTGCTCTCCCAGCTGGAATCTTAACTCACTTTCTTGACAGTAGGTGTGAATCTCATCCTCCTGTTTCAAAGCCCAGTGGAATTCCAGGCATGAAATGCATTCTATAAACGTTTATTATCCTTTGTTAGCATTATTGGTCCTACTTTAATGGGAAACATCAGCACTAATTTCCCCTAACCTCTTCAGGGATTTGTCTTATCCCGGATCCTTTTTCACTCACCATTTAGATGACAGCCAGGGAGAGCACGGAGGAGGCATCTGGCTTTGCTCCTTCCACCTCCCAAGACTTCTCCACTTGTCAATTCAAGTGATCAACTCTTTATTCCCCAAATCATTATTCTTTTTTTTTTTTTTTTTTTTTTTTTTTTCAGTTCTAGGTCTGGAAAAAAAAAGAGCTTGTAGTTAACTGTCTGATTTAGTGTGGGTGGGGATGAGTGTGCATGCATGTGTGTGTGGGGGTGGGGGTTGTGTGTGGCTGGGGATCAAATCCAGAGACTGGAACATGCTGGGCAAGTGCTCTACCACTGAGCTACCTCTTCAGTCCCTTATTTTTTTCTTTAGCTAGTTCTTCTTCGCTCTTTCTTGGGTGGCTGTTCTGATAGAAGAATTGTACCCTTAAAGTGCCACTCATGAGTGGCAGGGGTAAGGATGTGATTCAGTGGCAGGACATGCGCTTGATATGTGCAAAGCGCTGGGTTCCATACCCAGTGCCCAAAACTTGCCATTTGACCACACGTGAGGATCCATGCTATGCCCAAATGTCTTTCTTTCTTTTCTTTTTTTACAGTGCTACGGATCAAACTTAGGACTTGGCACATGCTAGGTAAGTGCTTTACTACACCCTCATCCCCAATGTCTTTCTTTTCTGACTTTGGAACTGAAAGTGAACAATGTTTATTTTAATAGTCTAGTTTTTGAGATTGTAGGGTTTTATTTGGTTTGTGGTATTTTGTGTGTGTGCATGTGTATCTTTTTGCCTGAGATTAGCATCCAAGTGGAAAGAACCAGGGGACCCTGACATGAAGGGGGACGTGTAGTTCCTATGAAACTCACCTTGTTGAGATGTCATTTTGTTGCTTGGGGGCCTTGGCTGACTACTGCAGAGGTGTGGCTTGTAGGGTGCTACTGAAGTATCCCCGTACCCCCAGGAAGGTATGTGCTTCATGTCTTTTTTTTGTTTTTGTTTTTGTTTTTTTTTTTAAGCAGCTCTGAGAATAGAACCTAGGGCCTCAAACATGCCAGCTGAGCAGTCTGCAAGAGAGGTACATCCACAGGAAGACACATCCTGGTTTGCCTCTTCATGGTTCCGCTTTGTCAAATCCTGCTTAAAGGTGATAACAACTAAAAGGAGAAGGCATTTTAGGATTAGATTGCCAGCCAAAATGATATCCTACTCCTAGAGAAAAGGGGAACTTCTGGAGTAAGTCACAAAGCAAGAAGAATTGGTCCACAGCAGCAATTGAGCAGTGTTTTTTCCTGCAGAAAGTAAGTGATTATAGGAAAACAGTCCAGGGCTCACACAGCAGGTCAGCCTCTGAGAATGCACCCCTAGGAGCATGCAGATTTACAGAGAGGAAAGAAGAGTTAGGAAATTATGAGATTTGAACTAGTGAATAACATCCTGCCTTTACCAAACTCCAGTTTTTCAGGAATAGGTTTAGCAAAGTCAGTAGAAAACTTTAAAGAAATCAAAGAATATCAGCTAGAAGAAACAATGGTGAACCCCAAGTCCCCTGAGTCTCCTTCCCGTTCACAGATCTCTGAAACTGGATACATAAACACGGCTTCTTTGAAAGAGAAACGCAGCCTCCAACCACAAGACCAAAGTCAGAGTGATAAAATCACTGATGTCTAAACGGCACTCATCAAAGCTCCCTCGAAGCTTGGTCAAGAAGGTAGAATATGACACAGAAGAGTCACTGTGGAGCCCCACAGGACATCATTCAGGTCCCTTCAAAATTGTTGATAAATTTATTAAATTAGTTCTACAAAAAAATTGAAGAAGTTTAACTGTGTTGGGCATTTTTAACAGATCCTCTGGTACAGATGATTGTGTGTAACACTTAACGAGATCCCAAGCACATTTGCATCCTGTTCTGTCAGTTCTTTCTTTGCCCAGATCAACCAGGGCTGTGTCTGCTGGCCTATTGCTATTTCTCTGTGTATAAATGCCTAGAGCCAGGGTCTCACTGTGTTGTCAGGGCTGGTCTTGAACCCCCAGCTCAAGCAATCCTCCTACCTCAGCCTTCTGATTAGCTGGCCTATGGGCATGTACCATCACGACAGCCTCTTGCTAATTTCTGAACCAGGCACGCTTTTTAGAAAGTCCCTCTTAGGAGCCCCATGCAGCCATAGTTAGGATCTGGAATTTATTTCGTACTCATGACCTAGAGGATGTTTATAGCCAAATATGCCCTCAACCAGTCAGTATGCAAGTGACTATGTCCCTCAGATTCAAGTTAGTGGTTACTTCCCTCTAAAGGAACTGAAGTCTAGACCAAAAAACCCAAGCCAGAAATCCTGTATAACTCTTGTTAACTTTCTGTCACCTGGAGATAAATGATTCTTGTACATGTAGCCTTGGTTAGAGTCTGGTCAGAAATGGGATGACTACTCAAAACCATGACTGTTGACACATGCCTGGGTCTAGATCCTCATCCTCTTGGCAATGATGCCAGCTCAGATCATACAAACGGGCCTCAGCTTTCCAGCTTGCAGCTTTGCTCACTCCAGGGGCATCTGTGCTGCCAATAGCTCCTTGGCCCTATCACACTCAAGCCTGGTTTCCTCCCCTTCTGCAGGGCCAGTGAGGCTCCAGGTTCCTGGCCTCCAAAACAACAGGAGATCTGAGAAATTCCAGGAGGATGACATGATCACTCAGAAACTATTTGATATAAACAGGGAAGAATACAGTTTATAACTTCCAAGGGGGAAGACCTAAAGATAAAAGGGAGAAAATCATTCTCTTTTGATAACTGAAAGATAATCACAGACGTTTTCATTAGTCAGTGGAAAATGATGCTTTATTTCCTTAGTCTTCACCTGTGTTCATGACACTGTTTATAATTCTCAACGGATGGGAAGTTAAAGAAGGTTGACAAAATAAAGGAAATACCAGGAAACTGTGGGAACTCCTGGATGGAAGGAACACACCTGGAAAAGGTGCACTAATTTCTTCTGTTTTGTGGCAGAGACAATCCCATAGATACATGTCCTCCACATGAAGAAACAGTCCTATGAACACTTCTCCCCACATGTCTCCATCTCTCTAAGCTTTCTAAAAGCAGAAATAACATACAATTTACCATTGCAACCATTTTTCAATATACAGTTCAGTGGCATTATGTATATTCTCAGTGTTATATAACTATTGCCACCATCCACCTCTGAAGTTTTTTATAATCCTTCACTGAAACTGGATATCCATTAAACATGACCTTCCCATTTCCCTTCCCCTCAGTTCCTGGTAACCTCTACTCTACCTTTTTCATCTAAGAATTTACCTGTTGCATATACCACATATGAATGGAAGCACACAATCGTTGCCCATTTGTGCTTACTTCACTAAACATAATGTTTTCCAGGTTCATTTATACTACAGCCCATGTCAGAATTTTATTGTTTTTTTATGGGTAATATTCTATTGCATTTACATAGCACATTTAGTCTATTCATTCATCATCTTTTGACTCTTGTGAATCATGCTGCTATTAACATTGATGAACCAGTATCTGAGTCTCAAGGGGAGAAAGACGAGCACTTGATTACCTGAGACAGATGCTGCCAGATTCCAGGCAGCCTATTAAGGGAAAGTCACCTAAAATGTTTAATAAATGGCTGGAGGCTGTTGGTTAATATTGGTTGGTGTGAGGATACAGAACTCCTAAACACCTAAACACAGGGGACTTTGCACCCATTCACTAGCTTATCTTCACAGGGTCTTCAAAGAAAGACTGGGAGCAGGACAAAAGTCCTGAGAAAACCCCTTAGTGGTTCAGGCCTGGTGATGGGAAGGAGAACAGAAGAAAAAGCACAAAGCCCTACCTAGGTCCTTCTTTTCTGTCTATTCTGTGGAATAAGAGCCCCAACTATAGCAGAAAGAGCAGAAAACATCTTTAGAACACTGGAGAAGACCTGCTGAAATGAGGGGAAGGGAAGAGGAAAATCCTCTAGCCCTAGCAGAACTATAACTGGGATTCAGACTATTAGAGATCTCCCACCATTGGTGAATATGAGGAATAAGATCACAGAGAAAGCCCAACCCCCACAGAGCCAGGTACACAGTCTAGGACACAGGCTGAATCAGAACAACAGAGAATGTCCTCACATCCCACCACCAGGTTGTGAGTGTCCGGTAACAACAAACAGGAGTCTACTGATGGGAGAGGGACATGAGCATGGGAGACACCTGCCCAAGGTACAGGCACAAAGGAAAACCCAGAAGTTAAAGGTGGAGGAGACCTTGAGAAAAACCACATGGTAGATGAGTTCCTACCCACAATACAAAGTAATAACACTAAAGTAATTTAAAGCCTGTGGTGTACTGAGGATAGATGTGGCCACAATAAAACCTAACCAATGTCAACTTCAGACTTCATTAACCCTACCCCTTAAATGTACATTAAAGGATAAAATTTCAAGCATAAAAAGCTTCAAGAATAAAATTCATTGAACTCAGCCTCTACTATCCTAAATTAGATTTTGTATTATCCTTTTTTTTTTTTTTTTTTTTTTTTTTTTTGGCAATGCTGGAATTGAACTCAGGGCTTCATATATGCTAGGCAAGCTCTCTTTCACTAAGCCACATCCCCAGTCTTTAAATAAGAATTAAAAAGAAAAAAAAAATTAAAAAGAAGAAAACCAACACAACCAACCAAAGCATCAAAAGATGTAAATTTCAAGTCAGGCATGATGGCACACTCCTATAATCCCAGAGACTTGGGAAGCTGATATGGGAAGATTGCAAGTTTGAGGCCAGCCTCAGCAACTTAGCAACACCCTGTCTCAAAATAAATAAAAAGGTTGGAGTTGTAGTTCAGTGGTAGAAGGCCTCTGAGTTCAATCCCCAGTACTGCAAAAAAAAAAAATTTTTGTGTGTGAATTTATACAGATAACAAAGGTGTTGGAACTTTCAGAAAGTAAATTTAAATAGCTGTAAATATTAAAAGTTTTAGGGGCAACATAGACAACATGTAGAACAGGAAGAGTCATTCTAGCAGAGGGGAAAGTACATGAAAGAATCAAATGGAAGTACTAGAAAAGAAAAACACAGTAACAGAAATGAAGAATACCACTAAAGTGCACATCAGTAGAATCAACAAAGCTATGGGGGAAAAACGATGAACGTAAAGAAAGGTCAATAGAACTTTCTAAATTCAAACACCAGTCAGAGGGGGTAATGAGGGGAAAGAACAAAACATCCAAGAGTTGTAGGACAATATCAATGATCTAACTTCTGTGTAATCTAAATTGCAGAAGAGACTGAGTGAAAAATAATCAAAGTGATAATGACCAGGATTTTCAAAAAAATTAATGACACCAAAAGTCCAGGAAGTTCTGAGAACATCAAGTAGAATTCATACTTTAAATGAAGTTTTAGCCAGGTGTGGTAGTACATGTCTGTAATCCTAGCAGCTCTAGAGGCCAAGTCAAGAGGATGGTGAGTTCAAAGCACCAGCCTCAGCAACTTAGTCAGCCCCTGAGAAACTTAATGTGCTCCTGTCTCAAAAAAAAAAAAAAAAAGTCTGGGAATGTGGCTCAGTGGCTAAACACCTCTGGAATCAATCCCTGGTTACCCTCCACCCCAAAAAAAATTTAATAAAGAGCTGGGTGTGGTGGTGCATGCTTGTAATTCCAGCTGCTTGAGAGGCTGAGGCAGGGGATTGCAAGTGCAAAGCCAGCCTCTGCAACTTAGCGAGGCCCTAATCAACTTAGCAAGACCCTGTCTCTATATAAAATATAAAAAAGGGATGGGAATGTGACTCAGTGCTTGAGCACCCCTGGGTTCAATCCCTAGTACCAAAATAAAATAAAATAAAAAGTTTCATATAGCTAAATCGTTACATCTAAGATGCTGAAATCAAAGACAAAAATAAACAAAAAACTTGTAGTCAGAGAATAAGACTTACTCCATGAAAAGAAAAAAAGATGGCATCACAGAAACAGAGTAAACTTTTCAGAAACATTATAAGCCATAAAAAAAATGGAGTAATGTCTTTAAAGAACTGAAAGAAAGAAAAAAAACACTGCCAATCCAGAATTTTATACCAACAAAAGCTCTTTCAAAAATAAAGACAATTTTAGCCGAGCGCCGAGGCTCATGCCTGTAATCCCAGTACTTGGGAGGCTGAGGCAGAAGGATCTCGAGTTCAAAGCCCGCCTCAGCAATGGTGAGGCACTTAGCAACTCAGTGAGACCCTGTCTCTAATAAAATGCAAAAAAGGGCTGGAGATGTGGCCCAGTGGTCCAGTGCCCCTGAGTTCAATCCCCAGTACCAAAAATAAATAAATTAATTAATTAATTAAAGACAATTTTAATAAAAACAAAATATTAGAGGCTTCAGTGCCAACACATCTGCATTACAAAAAATGTTAAAGAAGTCTTTCAGACAGAAGGAATATGATATCAAACAAAACAGACCTACACAAAGAAATCAAAAACATTGAAAATGGCATAAAGAAAAGTGTAAAAATTATTTTTTTTCTTAAAAATAAGTATTAGAGCTGGTTAAGGTGGTAACTACCTGAAATCCCAGGGACATGGAGGCTGAGGCAGGAAGACTGCAAGTTTGAGGCCAGCCTCAGCAACTTAGTGAGACTCTGTCTCAAAATAAAATGGCAAAGCACTACTGAGTTTGATTGCCACTACTAAAGTAAATAAATAAATAGTATTAGAGCAATTAAACTGTTGAAAGAAAAACATATCAATATATTATGTGTTAAATAGAACATATAAAAACTGAAATGTGTAACAATAGCACAAGGAATTGTAAGTACATAGTTGTGATTGTCTTACACTACATGTTTAATAGTATACTATTTGAAAGTAGAGTACACTTTATCAAAGATGTATATTGTAAGACTCAAAGAAACCACTGGAGAAAAAATTAAGGCATAAATAATAAGCCAAAAGTGGAAATTAAATGAAATCATTAAAACATTCAATTGGGGCTAGGAGAGTACAGCTCAGTGGTTAAAAAAAAAAATAAAAATAAAAAAATAAAAAAATAAAAAAATAAATTGCCTGGTATGTACAAGGCCCTGGGTTTGGTCCTCAGAACTGCAAATAGACAGAGAGAGAGAGAGAGAGAGGGAGAGAGCAGTTTAAATTCCAAAACAGGCAAAAAGAAAAAATAATAAAGATAAGAAAAGCAATACAATAAAAATAGAGAAAATCAATGCGACCAAAGGGTTGTTTTTTTTTTTTTAGTCAATTGAAATGTAAACTCTACTCAAATTGAATGAGAGAAAAAGAAGGAAAACCTGAATTCCTAATATCAGAAATCAAAGTGGGGAAATCTTCACTAGAGAACCTACAAACATTAAAGGAATGATTAAGGCAGTATTAGGAATAATTCTATGCCTACATATCCAACAACTTGCATGAAATGGATAAATTTCTTGAAAGACAAATTTCCAAAGCTCCTTAAAAAAGAAGTAGGTAACATGAATAGTCCTATATCTACTAACTACCTACTATACAAGTCCTATATCTACTACAACAATTGAATTTATAATTAATGTTTTTTTTTTTTTTTTTCAATAAAGAAAACTCCAAGCCCAAATTGCTTCACTGGAAATTTTTTTTTAAAAAAATATTTATTTATTTGCTCTTAGTTGTACACAATGTGTTTTTACGTGGTGCAGAGGATTGAACCTGGGCCGCGCACGTGCTAGGTGAACGCTCTACCACTGAGCCACAACCCCAGCCCAGAACATTTTTAAGGAAGAAATAACACCAGTTCTACACAAACTCTTGCATAATATAGAAGAGGAAGTAACATTTTCTAGCTCATTCTTTGGGACCAGCATTACCCTGATAGCAACACTAGACAGAAACATTACAAGAAAACTTCAGACAAATATACCTTATGAACATAAATGCAAAATCCTCAACCAAATACTAGCAAATTTGATCTAGTAATATATAAAAATGGCAACACATTTGACTGAGGTTTATCCTGGGAATGCAAAACAAATTAAACATTTGAAAATCAATATAATTCACCCTATCAACAGACTAACAAGGAAAAACCATATGATTATCTCTAAAGATGCAGAAAAACCTTTGACAGAAATTCAACATCCATTCAGGATTAAAAAAAAGAAAAAAAGAAAAAAAAAAAAAAAAAGACTCTTTGCAAACCAGGAAGTGGAGGGGCCTTCTTCAAACTCATAAAGTGCATTTTTCAAAAACTGTAGTTATCATTAGACTTAATCATGAAAAACTTAATGCTTTCTTCTTACGGTTGGGTATAGGCAAGGACACCTGCTTCTAACATTCCTACTTAACATTATTATGGGGGCTATGGTCATGGAAATTCGGCAAGAAAAAGAAACAAAATGCAGATGGGGAAAGAAAAATAAAACATATCTCAGGTGATATGAAAAATCTACAAAGAATCTATTAAAAAGACTACCAGACCAAATATATGAGTTTATCAGGGTCACAAAGACAATACATTTTAAACCAATTGCAGTTCTATATGTTATCAATGAAAAATTGGACATTGAATTTTTAAGAATGTATAGGGGCGTCCTAAGACAAATGTGTTTGAGAATTGTGGCTTCAGAGAATGTCACTAAGTTGGGCATGGTGGCACATACCTGTAATCCCAGAGACTCAGGAGGCTGAGGCAGGAGGATTGCAAGTTTGAGACCAGCCTTGGCAATTTAGCAAGGCCCTAAGCAACTTAGTGAGATCCTGTCTCAAAATAAAAAATAAAAAGGGCTGTGGATGTTGTGAATGTGGCTCAGTAGTAAAGTGCCTATGGGTTGAATCCCTGGTGGGGGCAGGAGGGACTGACTAGTTGTTATTGATTGACTGACCACATTTTTCAAAATAAAGAATATTTGATCCTCCCCTTAATAAACTTCATCTACATTTGCAAGAGGACAATGCTATTTTTTTAAAAATATATTTTTAGTTGTTGATAAACACAATATCCTTATTTTTTATGTGGTGCTGAGTATTGAACCCAGCACCTCATGGGTGCTAGGCAAGCACTCTACCACTGAGCCACAACCCCAGCCCCAAGAGGATAATGCTTTTATTTCCCAAAGCATTTCCCTGGTTCTCCAGAGTAAGGCAAGACAAGGTTTGTTTTGTTTTTGTTTTTTCCCCCCTATCTAGCACAGACTGATACCTCATAAAATACAATAAAAATAAATTTCTAGCAGAAATAAAATTGCAAACACTTATACAAAACAAAGCCTCATTTTTTGTTTGTTTTTGGTGCTAGGGAGTGAACCCAGGACCCCATGCATGCTAAGCACACACTGTACCACTGAACTACAACACCTGCCCCATTTGTTTTTTAAACTATCAGATTCAACAAACATAAAATTGCTTCATCAAATTGCTATAAAACTGCTGGGCATGGTGGTACACGCCTGTAATTCCAGCTGCTCAAGACGCTGAGGATCACATGTTCAAAGCCAGCTTCAGCAACTTAGCAAGACCCTAAATTTTGAAAAGCCTGGCTGGAGATGTGGCTCAGCGCCCCTAGGTTCAATCTCTGGTACAAAAAAAAAAAAAAAAAAAAAAAAAACTATAAAAGTGTCTGAATAATTACTCTCGAATTTTGTGCTTTATCTCATTACAAGCCAGTTCCAGTTTGCAAAACAGCCCCAATCTGTGAGCATACTTTAAGTTACCTAGAGTTCTGCCAAGGGCCAAGGAAAGCAAGGGGACCTACAAGAAAGTGACAGGAACCAATAGCCCTGGGGACACTGTTTGCCAGGGCCTAACTTTGCCCCAAATCAGTACAAACTTCAGAAAGTGAGCTCTTGCTGGGGGACACTACTTTTTCCTTCCACTGTGATCTAAGCTCTCAAGGCTCCAAGTACCAGAATTAACCAGTACTTGAGGCCCATGCATGACCCTGGGGCTGATCTCATTAAATGTTAACCTGTTCCATTTGTTTCTTTTTTTCTAATGCCCAAGGGAAAAAAAAATTAATTTCCTTCTACTCTTCTAATATTCCATCATGTTTTCTTTCTTCTGTGTTCTTTTTGTTTTCATCCCTGACCTCTGCAACTACACATTACAGAAAATCAAGATGAGTCAGGAATGTGTACCATGGGAAGACTCCTTAATTGTTAAAACGTTCTTGTAACACCCTGTCCCCAGCACCTTTTAAAGTGCTGATGTAACCAACCTCCAATTCTCCCTCTCTCCCTAGTGCATTTCATTTAAGCAAAACTTGAAAGAGTTAAACATTGACCTTTTATGTGCTAGTCATTCTAGAGACCCTTTGTATGCTAGCCTCAAATAGAGAAGTCCACATAACCTGATGTATGAACTGTCTGTGTTGTGGTGTGAATTAATCAATAAAATCAGTAAGAGTATAAGTTATAGATTATACATATAAGTGAGATAGATGAGACAATTATAAAACAAGAACTGTCATAGAAAGGCCTAAGACTCCATTTTGCTGCCTTCTATTAAAAAAAAAAAAAAAAAAAAACTGTTACAAGAGTTGTTTCTGAGAAACTGAAATGAAAGCTGTTTTCTTATAATATATTATTTTTCTGTACTTTGTACCCCACACATTGTACTCGATCCAAGAGATGGTGGTCTTGGTGACTTTTATGACTTTGAAGTAGAATCTCACCTCCGCTAACCACCTACTCAAGCTCAGGATATGGTTGTCTAACACCTGCTCGGACCCAAGATGCGGTTGTCTGAGTTGCCCTACATATTTCAGCTTCTGTAATCTGCTTGCTTGCTAATTAGACCCGCGAAATGCTCTTTTAGCTTCTGTGATTGACTTGCTTGCATGACGCTGAGAAAGTTGTGGTTTTCGTTCTTAAATTCCCAAAGAAAGCCAGGAAAAGCTGCTGTTCTCTCATAGAGCTTCAGTCTCTGCGGGTGACAGCCCCTGGCCAGGTAATAAAACCCTCTACTTTGTTTTAAATTCAGACTTAAAATACTTTCTAAAATGATAACATCTGATTCTATCATTTGATGAGAGCCTGACAATTCCCATTATACTGCTTCTTTTCTTTCTGAAATATCAAATATTCACTGTTCAGTGGAAAGCTGAATGTCTATATGCTGACTGATTATTCTGGAAATAGAATGCTACTCTTCCCAAAATCAACTGTGTAGAAAATTCCTTGGGTTCACTCATTGATTATTTTCTGAAAGAATGTGCTTTTAGGATAGTGTTATGAATGAAGTGAATGAGTTGTGAAAGCATGACCAAAAAGGAATAGAATTGCACCATCAAGGATAGAATTGCAGTTTCTGAATGCTACTGAGGATTTAGAAATACAGTTTACATGAAGTTTGACATTTTATGACTTTACAAAATAGATCCTGATACTCATTCTGAAATGGTATCTGTACCTCCTATTCTTGGCTAAGAATTACAAATCAAGACTTTCCTGGGATGGGGCTATGACTCAGTAGTACAGCACTTATCTAGCAAGTGTGAGACCCTGGATACCACCTCCAATGGCCCCCAAAAGTGGGGAGGCTGAGGGTGTATCAAGATTATTGAATGAGTAAATTCAGTATATAATTTTTCCCATAGTTGATTCTGTATGTTTCCAAGGGAGAAATTGCTCACTCAAAAAATAGTCTTGGGCTGGGGATGAGACTCAGTGGTAGAACACTTGCCTAGTACTCACTAGGCCCTGAGTTCTGTCCCCTGTACCACCAAAAAATTAAATAAGTAAATAAAAGTTGGGGGGAGGGGCTTTCAGAAGGATTCACTAACATAAACCACAAGGTTGGGGACATCAAAATTAATTTCTGCTTCTTTTGATTGGAAGAGTGATTTGTAAGGAAGTAAAAGGCAACTAGAAGTCATGTAATCCCAGCAACTCAAGAGGCTGAAGCAGGAGAATAACAAGTTCTAGGCTGGCCTCAGCAATTTTTGGAGACTCTGTCTCAAAATAAAAAACAAAAAGGGTTGGGAATGTAGCTCAGTGGCGGGGTGCCCCAGTATCACAAGATAAAAAGAAAGCGTGAGATTGTGTTTTTCCCCCTTCCTCCATCCTCCCTTCCCATCACGAGCCAAAACAGAAAAGTTAATAATAATCTGTCCATATTCCAGAATAAGGGGGTCTTTGGAGAGGAGAATATTCCTTTCGCTATAAGTTGCCAGAACAATATATAAAACATAGGATCTTCCCTAGAGGAATTAAAGCTGGAGAGAAGAGATTCCTTTTTTTTTTTTTTTTTTTTTTTTTTGTAGTTGTAGATGAAGAGTATGCCTTTATTTTGTTTGTGTGTGTATATATAAAAATACATATTATATATATACATATATATATGTTTATATTTATATAATTTTTTTTTTTAAACCTGGTGCTAAGAACCAAACCCAGTGCCTCAAGCGGGCTAAACAAGCACTCAGCCACTGAGCTACAGCCCCAGCCCAAGAGAAGAGATTGCTTCTCAACCTCAAACCCCATCCCAGAAGGGGGCAGATAATTCTTTCCTGGTTCCACTGGTGGGATGGGGTATGACTTGGCTGAAATGATATGGCTTAAGTGTAGTATGATTTTGCCTTCCTGAAAAATAGACACACGATTCCTGACAAAGTACTATTGAAACGTTTCCATTCAGAAATAAAACTTGGTGAACTTGATTTTAACTTTCTCACTAGTTTTCAGAATCCATTGGGGAGAATGTGGCCCAGCAAGGTGATGCTGGGCGGAAATCCCAGATCTGAGTTCTTGTTCACAACGTGGCCTTGGGTAAGTCATCCAGCTAATGTAAGTCTTCCAGCAAGGGAGGCAAAAGAACACCCAATTTTGCAATATATAAGCACCAACTAAATATTAAACACTGAGGTGCAGGCTATTAGGAAACATAAATATTCCCTGTCGTTTTTCCTAACAAGGACACAGTCTGCTCATTCTAACATTTCAGCTAATTGTAAAAAAATTTCAAAAGCAAAAGACAATTTTATTGTTATGTAATTTTTGTAAAGAAAGAAAAAAGTGTAAAAGTGTTAAAGGTTAAAGTTATTTTTAAGTAGAATTGTTTCAAAGTGTCTTTGTTTGATTGGTGTGTTGTGTTTTGTTTGTTTGTTTTGGTTGGGTTTTTTTTTGGAAGTTTATTTGGTTGAACTTTATGTTTTGTTTTATTCCATTTTTGTTCAGGAGAGTCTAAGAAAAATCAGCATGTTTGTTTCAAACCATACACAACAATGTTGTTACTGCTTTTGTTAATTACAGGGTTTGGACTTTTCTCTCTTTCCCTACTCTCTGTTGTCCAAATCCTGAGTTTGAGGCTTATTATAAATGTAAATTCAATTACAAACAATATTCCAAATGGGCAGTTCTTTGTTGGCTAAAAAAAGGAAAGATGGGCACAAGCATGTACATCATTTTCCATCTTCTTAAAGCAGATTTTATTGGTTTAATTATAAATATTAGAGAAAGGAGACATGATTTAAAACCTACATTGAAAGAGTAATGAGAACTAAAAGTATAGAAGAAATAAAAATATGGAAACACATGAGAAAAAGCTCATCTTTATTTCAAAGTGGTGTTTTAATAATAATTTCAATGTTATAATGCCTTTCCCAAGGAGATCAAAGGACTCTAATGGTACTGTAGAATTCTCATAACACATAGTTGAGGTAGGAGCAAACCACTATGATCTTGTGACTCTTATTTTACAATTGAAAAAGATGAACCTGTGTGCTAGCAGCTTTCTGTTACTGTAAAAAATAACCTGAGATGATAAACTTAAAAAGAGGGGAGGTTTATTTTCATCTTATAGTTTCAGAGGTTCCAGTCTATGATCAATTGTTGCTTTGGGCCTCTGGCAACATTGTATGTCATGGTGGGGAGCATGTGGTGGAGCCATCTGCTCACCTCACTTCAGGGCAGGCAGGGAGCAAAGAGAAAGGAACAGACCAGGATCCCATAATCCCTTTCGAGGGTATTCCCTTAATGGTGGTTTAATGGTGGAAGCTCCTCTCACTAGGCCCTGCCTCTTAGAGTTTCTGCTGCCTCCCAATACTTCCAAACTGGACACCAAGCCTTTATGCTCTTGGGGGACATTGAAGATCTAAACTAGCAAGCTGGAAGATGATACGGTTTACTAAAGCTCACTAGTCAATATAAAATCTTTGAACAAATTTCTTTTTCAAAAACTGAAAACTGATTTTATTGTAATCATGCAGTAGTGAATGGGAGCCATAAAAAGGTGGAGTGGGGCACTGGTGGAGGAATATCTGTAGTCGTGATAGCTTTTATTCATTACCTGTGTTGCGACGGGCATTATGCTACAGGTGACACAAGGAATTGTCCAGAACGTGCGGGAAGGCTCTGCAGTTTCTCTCCATGGCCTGCCAAAGCTGCACAAAACTGTACTGCCCTTGGCCAGCCTTAGGCTGATGCTTCTTGCATTTCACCAGGGATCAGGGGCCCCAGTTCCCGCAAAAGTCCCATGAGCCTTCTTGGGGTGCACAGCCCCATTAAGCAGGGTCAGGGAGAGAAGCTCAGCCCCTCAGACAGTCGAAGCTGAGCTTCCAGACCAGTTAGCCAGTGGGCATCAGCCTGGCCTCCAACTACTTTCCAGGGGCCACCAGTTTAGCCAGAATGCCAGCAGCACCTCGCCAAGCAGAGACCTAGGTGGCCCTGTTAATTAGGAGAAGCATGGAGCCAAGTTGGAGCTTTTACTCTTAGGGGAAGTCCTGACAAGCTCTTTCCTAGTCACAGGCAGCGCTCGGTAAGGCTCATGCCTTCACCCTTCATCACAGCTCTGGCAGGAGCCCCACCTTAACGTCTTGGAGCGACTTCACAAGTGAGTATGGGAGAAGAGCCACTCTCATTTTCCTAGCCAATTTAATAGCCTGGACTAGACTGGAAATGTCATCTATTCTGCTTCATTAGAGAACCAAAGAGTGGGTGGTCATTGTTGGATTCCAGGCAGGGAAAGGCACGCCTCCCAGGCAGCTCAACTAGCCACACCCCCAAGGCACCTTGAGACTCCCAAGCACCCCAGGTCGGTACACTGCTGGCCACGCCTCAGGTTGACCATGCCGCTGACCACTCCCCAAGTGCCTTACTGAGCCAATTGCGACATATGGGCTTGCCTTCTGACCCCCGGTGGCCTATGGAACTGGGGCTCCCTCTGGGGGGGTCCCTCAGACTACCGGTCCACTACTTAAGCACCCTCCAGACTGAAACCGGCCCTTTTTTTTCTTCTTCTTTTCCCCTTTTCCTGTTCCACGCACCGATTCTCCCTTCCCCCCACACGTCCCTTCGGCTGATTAATAAAATCCCCCCCCCTTTTATACACAGCAGTCCCAGTGTGTTTCGTCTATCCTTCATTCTGGTGCCGTGACTCAGATGGGAAGGTGTGTCTACTCTTCATCTGTTCATCCTTTGGTCTACAGCATCGCTGAACGCTGGTAAGCTGCCCCATGCCAGGAGTTCCAAAAATGTGTCTGGTCACTACGTGGTGAAAATTGACCGTTGAGTTTCCGGCAATTTCACTTGTGACCTGTGCAGGGGGAAAGCACCCCACCCGAGTCTTAAAGGCGATGGTGGACCCCAGGAACTCTATCTGCCCGCTCTAGAAAGTTTTTTGGTAGTAATCAAAATTGTCAGCAGTAGTGATTAAAGTTTTCATCTGGGAGTGGCTAAAGAAGTTTCTTTCCACACTCTGGACTTGAGCCTTTATTTCCTGTCCAGGACGGGAACACGAAATTACCCTGCGCAGGGGGGGCTCATTGTCTTTCGGCGCCCTGAGAGGGACACTGCTCACGGGAGCCCCATCTCTGCCTGACCCGGTGACGACTGGACAGGCGGACTTGGATCTCACTCTAGTATATATTTTGAAAGGGACGCTTTTCGAAATATTGTATTAGCCTTTCCCAGTTAACGGGAAATATGGGAACTTCCTTATCAACTCCAGCTGAATCTCCCCTTAACTGCCTCCTGAGAAATCGTGCGAACCTAGGCTTAAAGCCTCAAATAAAGAAGAAGAAATTTGTTGCTGCCTGAAGCGATGGCCGCTTGGAGCAACGAAGCCACGGGAAGAAGTTCAGAGGCCAACTGGAAACAAACAGCTTTTTATTCTGATAACTTTTCTCTCTGGCTCTAACAACGACAAACACGCACCACACACCACCACCACAAAATGGCGCCGACCCGATCAGCAATCTCGGCTCAAGTCACTCGAGATCCCAGGCCAAGTCCCGTGAGACTACGGAAGGCAGCAATGCCCAAAACTCCATGGCCCATAGTCAACCGCAATTTAAGCCATCTCCCCAAACAGGGCTCCTATAGAAATTAATAAAATTATGTACAAAAATTTGGCCTTCCTATCCACTATCTGACTGGTGGCCAGAGTCAGGGTCCCTAGATGCTCAGGTTTTGCAGGAACTTTCAAGCTTTTGCTAACGGTCGAAAAGATGGACAGATCTGCCCTATATAGACGCATTTTCCCTTCTCCTTTCAAATCCTTCCCTGTGTACTAGGTGCACTCCTAAAACCATGTGCAAACCTAGCGACCCGCCCTCACCCTTGATTGATCTTGACTTTGACCCAGGATTAGAAGCCCCGCCGCAGCCCTACCGACAGTCTAGACCTCCCGCCCCTCCCCCTCTTCCAGCTCAAGCGCAGAATTCCGAAACTCCTGCACCTTCGTGTTTAGACCTCCCCCTTTCTTCTACATCACCTTCCGCCCCTCCCCTTCTCTCCGATTCGGCTTTAACTTCTGTAATCACAGCGCATTCGTCCATAGACCCTCCTTTTTCTTCCACGTCATTTCCTATGCCTCCGCTGCCACCTTCCCCACCCACTCCTCCTCCGGTTTCCCCGCCCACTCAACCTCCTCCACCATTTTCCCTGCCCACTCAACTTTCGTCGCATCTTGGTCCTACGGCATCTTCTGACAAGCCCCCTCCGCCATCTCCGGCGACGTGTCCTTCACCAGCCGCATGGCTTTAAGCCATAACCCCCGCGGATTCTGCTATGCGTTCTTTACCAGATGCGCCACTTCAGACTTTAGCCCCCTCCCCGATTTCTTCCCCAACGGCTCTGGCAGCGGCGGCGCAGGGAGAGAGCTGCGCAGTGCGCGCTTCTTCCCTAGCATCTCCCGCGGAGTTTCTCCCTGCCCCAGTGGCTCTCGCGGAGTCTCTCCCAGACTCGCGGGATAGTCTGCTGCCCTCCACGTTCAGTCCACCCATAACCTGTTTAAGGAAGCAGGCGAAACAATGCGCCCAGGTTATCACCCCACTAAGAGAGGTTGCTGGGGCAGAGGGAGTTGTACGGGTTCATGTTCCATTTTCCATGTCAGATTTGTCCCAGATAGAGAAGCGATTGGGTTCATACTCCACAGACCCCACAACTTATGTAAAGGAATTCCAGTGGGTCACCCAAGCCTAGAGTCTCACATTTCATGACGCGTACTTCATTTTGTCAAATACTTTACTTCCTGAGGAGCGCAGAAGGGTCTGGGAGCAAGCAAGAGCCTATGCGGACGAGACTCACAGAGTAAACCCAAATTTCCCATTTGGTCCTGAGGCTGTTCCAGACAGAGATTCGAGCTGGAACTACAATCCCCCAGAGGACGTGGTCTTGAGAGATCAGTTTTTAGTTTGCATAGTCAGTGGTCTTAAACATGCAGCTCAGAAGCCCATTAATTTTGATAAGCTGAAGGAAATTATTCAAAAAAGGGAAGAGACTCCTTCTGAGTTTCTTGATCGATTGACAAAAGCCCTTCAGCATTTCACAAATTTAGATCTGGAATCTCAGGGGGGCCGTCAAGTCCTTATGACGTATTTCCTGTCCCAGAATTACCCTGACATACGGGCTAAGCTAAGGAAGTTGGAGCAGGGGCCAGCAACTCCTCAGACCGAGATTTTGGCTACGGTGTTTAAGGTTTATCATAACCGTGAGGAAGACACTGAACATTGCAGGTTTCAAAAATATGAAAAGGCCGAGCGATCAAAGTTCCAAATGTTAGCTCAGGCCCTTCGGGGCCCGGACGCTCAAGCCTTGAAAACAGGGGCACGTAAGTCCACACAGGAGGAACCCCCAGGGCCTTGCTATAGGTGCGGGAATGATGGACACTGGGCTAGAGCCTGCCCTGATCCCAGGCCCCCTAAGTACCCATGCCCAAAATGTTCCAAGGTGGGCCATTGGGGCGTTGACTGCCCCAGTCCCCACAGGGGGGCTGGACTGGTCACAAACCCCAGCCTACTGGCACGGCCATGGAAGATTGATGGGGCCCAGGGGCTCCTTTCCCGACCGTTGACATCGCATTGAAGGAGCCCAGGGTTACTCTCCTTGTTGATGGACGCCCCGTGAACTTCCTGCTAGATACAGGAGCCACCTCCTCGGTCTTGAGGGAGTTTTGGGGCACCACCACCATAGCACCGTCCCCTATTGTCGGGGTAGAGAAAAATGCTATTCGCCCCCGCTAGACTCCTATCCTGTCTTGCTGTCTTCATCACCATCCCTTCACCCACCAGTTTTTAGTAATGCCTCAGTGTCCCGTGCCCTTGCTGGGTCAAAACATATTGGCCAAGTTTCAGGCCTCAATTGTGTTTTTTGATCCGCCTAGCTCAGCTGTGCTCCCTGGTTCGTTTCGCTCCATCTCCTCTCCCATCTTTCTTCTTGCTGTTTCAAAGGCAACTGACCTGCCACCCCCTACTGAAGCTGATGAGGACACCCCACCACCCTCTACTGATGCGGAGACCTCCCAATACCCTGTCCCCACCGATCTGGTAGACCCCAAAATCTGGGATACTCAGACTCCCTCCCTTGCTCAGTGTGACCCTGTACAAATACACTTTAAAGATCCTCAGCGTTTCCCCAACAGAGCCCAGTATCCACTTCCAGCCACTAGCCTTAGGGGTCTCCAACCCATTATTTCAGATCTTTTGTGGAAAGTTTTCTCAAACCCACCCATTCCCCTTATAATACTCCCATATTGGCAGTTCAGAAGTCCAACGGGTTGTATAGGCTAGTCCAAGATCTTCATCTCATCAATGAGGCTGTTAAACACATACACCCCATGGTCCCAAATCCGTATACTATTCTCTCCTTAATTCCTTCCTTATCCACCCATTTCTCTGTTATTGACCTGAAAGATGCCTTTTTCACAGTCCCTTTAGCTCCGGAATTGCTAGACCTCTTTGCCTTTACTTGGACAGATCCAGATACCCAGCGCTCCCAACAGTTGACCTGGACAGTCCTTCCTCAGGGTTTTCGAGACAGCCCTCATATCTTTGGACAGACATTGGCTGCAGACCTCAAAGACCTTGAATTCTCTGACTCCACTCTCCTGCAATATGTAGATGACCTTCTCCTCTGCAGCCCTTCCTTTTTCACAGCTTGTGAAGACTCTTACACCCTTCTAAATTTTCTTGCCTCTCGTGGGTATCGTGTTTCCCCATCTAAGGTGCAGCTTGCCCAGACCCAGGTAGTGTTTTTAGGAGTTCAGATTTCCCATCAATCAAAGGCCATTACTGTTGACAGAAAGGCCCTCATCAAGGAGCTCCCATGTCCCAAGACAAAGGAAGAGATTCTTTCCTTCCTAGGCCTAGTGGGATATTTCCGTGCCTGGATTCCCAATTTTTCTCTTTATGCAAAGCCCCTGTATGAGGCAGCCAAGGGGATTGAGGAAAAGTTCCTCCCTGAAGGCATTCAGGCTGAGTTTAAGCATCTACAGCAGGCACTGTCACAGGCCCCAGCTCTTCATCTCCCAGACCTTCAGCCATTCACCCTTTATGTCCATGAAATGAAGGGCTTGGCTCTCGGTGTTCTAGGACAATACAAGGGCCCCACCTTTGCTTCAGTTGCCTAATCTCTCTAAATAGCTTGACCCCACCGTTCGCGGATGGGCCACTTGTCTTAGGGCTCTGGCTGCTGCTTACCTACTTCTACAGGAATCAAAGAAGTTGACCTTTGGTGCTCAGGTTACTGTTGCCTCTCCTCACCATTTAAAAGAATTACTAACCTATAAGAGCCTTCAAACTCTCCCGCCCTGTCGCATTCTCTCTCTCCTTGTTTCTTTTCTGCATGACTCCTCAGTCACTTTCCAACCCTGCTCCTCTTTACACCCAGCTTCCCTCCTCCCAGTCTCCTCAGGGCCCCCAGAGCATGATTGTATAGAGATGCTTGAGGCTTTAATCCCCCACCCCTCCCACATCCAGGAGGGACCACTTCCTGATCCTTCCCTAATTTGGTTCACAGATGGCAGCTCTTTCTTTAAGGATGGGCAACGTTTTGCTGGTTACGCTGTCATCTCCCTATCCGAGGTTATTGAGGCAGCACCCCTTCCCCCTAACACCACAAACCAATGGGCTGAATTAATAGCTGTTATTCATGCCTTCGAATTAGCTGCTGATCAAAACCTCACCCTTTATACAGCCTCAAAATATGTTTACCATATTTTGCTTTCCCATTCAGCAATATGGAAAGAGTGAGGACTCTTTTTTTTTTTTTTTGTGGTACCGGGATTGAACTCAGGGGCACTCAACCACTGGGTCACATCCCCAGCCCTTTTTTGTATTTTATTTAGAGACAGGGTCTCACTGAGTTGCTAAGTGCCTCGCCATTGCTAAGGCTGGCTTTGAACTCGCGATCCTCCTGCCTCAGCCTCCCAAAGTGCTAGGATTACAGGCGTGCGCCACCGCGCCCCGGCTGAGCGAGGACTCTTGACCACAAGAGGCTCTGCAATTACTAATTCGAAATTAATATTAAAACTCTTGCAAGCCTCTCTTCTGCCCAAGCAAATAGGGATTTCCCATTGTCCTTCACACCAAAGTGGAGACTCCCATAATTCAGGGAAACACGAAGGCTGACAGGCAGCAAGGGAAGCAGCACTATCTTCTCCTCCTCTTCTGGCTCCAGTCCAATCTACTACCCAGACCCCCACATCCCCTTCCACCCAATCAATCCTTTCCTATTTCCATTCTCTTTTCCATCCTAACCCTCAGGCCCTCAAAACTTTCACTACCTCCTTCCTCACCCTGACCTCAGAAGACACACAGTTTCTCCATCAGCTTACCTCCGCGTGCACTGCATGTCAGCGCACCAACCCATATACTCCCCTTAAGTCAGAAACATTTCCCTCTCACCAAGCTCGAGGTCAGCTTCCAGAAGCCGATTGGCAGATAGATTTCACCAACATGCCATCCGTCCGGAAACACAAATATCTCCTGGTTTTGGTAGACACCTTCTCTGGTGGAGGCCTTCCCTACTTCCAACAAAAGGGCCTCCACAGTAGCCTCTATTTTAGTCTCAGAAATCCTTCCCCCACTTTGGATTGCCCACGTCCATCCAGTCTGACAACGGGCCTGAATTTGTTTCCCATGTCACCCAAAATATTTCTACTTCCCTTAACATTCCTTGGCATTTTCACATCCCATATCATCCCAAGTCCTCAGGGAAGGTAGAGAGGACTAATAGAACTCTTAAAGATATTCTGACTAAACTCTCCCTAGAGCTCCACTTGGACTGGGTCAAGTTACTCCCCCTCACCCTCTTTAGGCTCCGAGTCCTCCCAAAGAAGCCTTCTTTGCTATTCCCTTTTTAGGTTATGTTTGGGCGACCAGCTCTTCCACCTGGAGTTTCCCCAACTCAAGGACCCCTACCCAAAGATCTTTCCCTTCCCATCTTGTCCTTCATCAGACATCAGCTATGGAAGTGCCAAGATTTCATTCTGCCTGACCCAGGTAGACTAACTGCTTCATTCCCATTAACACCCAGTTCTTGGGTATATTTTCTCCCCTCCCCAGGACACAGGAACAATCTCTCTTGCCCTGAAGTGGACAGGCCCTTTCCAGGTTGTGCCGTGCACACCCACAGCTGCTAAGCTTCATGAAACTTCAGGGAATTTGACTTCTTGGATTCCTATTTCCAGACTGAAACCAGCTACTCAACCAACTGAGGATCCACAAAAGGATGACAAACAACTACCTCAGTATACTTGCTCTCCCCCTTCCCACTGATCCCCTGAAAGTCCGCTTCTCTCGTGTCTCTAAACACTGACCTAAAATGACCTTTTCTGTCCTTTTCGTTCTATCTTTGGCTCTCTTTCCGCTTGTCCCTGCAAGTTCTGTGTCCTATTGCTCTGCTCCTCCATGCCATTACTCTTTGAGGTTTGGCAACTAGATAACCACGGGCAAAGGACGCGCCTCCTTAATCAGTCGTCCTGCCCTGTTGATAATTGTCCCTCCATCCTGCTCACCTTTGATGCGGTCTCTACATGTGCTCATCAATGCTTTTCTGAAATGTCACTATCACCAAAGTACCTTTGTTTTAAGGAGGACCAGACAGAGGATTGGAGCAATGACCCTAATGGATGGGTCGGATGTCCATCCTGGAGCTGTAAATATCACTGGTCCTATCCTGTTATGGGAGTAACAAATTCCTGGGGAATCACACCAAGCCAACTCCAATCTTGGAGGTACAGTAACAATGTGACTTTCAAGATTACTAACCCTTCTTCCTGACAGAGTCGTGTTGCTGCGGTAGGGTTTGCTAATCATGACTGGGCCCGTGGTCGAGGTAAAATTGTTATAGAGAAGACTATAAAGGACTCTTCTGCTGTCAGGGCTCTCGAGATACTTAATTCCACCAGACAACAGACTCGAACCCATCTTCAACATTTGAACGAGTCTCTCTCTTTCTCCATCCTATCTTTATCTCTCTTTATCTCTCTACTTATTAGCAAATTATTCCTCCTTTAATGCCTCAACCTGTTTCCTCTGTGCGCCACTTCACAAGTCCCTGTTGGTCCCAGTCCCAGTTCAAGCCAATGCCACCCTGACCTCCTCATGCCACGATCGACCATCTCTTTCTCTCCTTCTTCCGACTATTCCTCCTTTCTTTAACATTACTTCTTTTGGGGCCACTGCCAAAGACTCTTGCCCAGAACACACCTGGCATCCCATAACGGGTCATTTGAATCTCCCTTACCCTCTCCTATTTTGGTGCTCCACCCATATGTTCCAATGCATTGACGCTAAGACCCCAGGTCTCTGTTATCCTGTTGTTTTAATTCCAAGCTTGACTTTATATACAGAGACTGAGGTTGAACACCTTCTTACCTCCCTACAGTCTCAAGGGGGGCGCTCTAAATGAGCAGCCACTCTGGCAGCCTTAGTGGGTGTTAGCTTAGTCACCGCAATTGCCTCTGCAGGCCTCTCAGTTGGAGGACTGGCTCATTCACTTGTAATGGCTCAATCCTTTGGACAGGAGCTCTCTGATCTCACAGATAAGCTCACCACCACGGCTGAAGCCTCCGCCTACTCCATCCAGGCCCTCCAGCAACAACTCTCATCGTTAGCGGAAGTTGTACTCCAGAACAGATGAGCTTTAGACCTCATCACAGCAGAAAAAGGGGGTACCTGCATTTTCTTGGGTGAAGAATGCTGCTATTATGTCAACCAGTCAGGCAAGGTGGACCACAACGTACATCGCTTGAAGGAGGTGGTACAAGATCTAGGGGACAAGAAGATTCAATGGCAGCAGAGGTCCTCATGGGAATTATGGGAAGGGATGGCTCCATGGATCCTCCCTCTCCTAGGCCCACTTATAACTATATGGTCTTGTCCTGATGATAGCCCCTTGTCTCATAAGATGCCTTCAAAATCGTATGTCTCAGATTTCTAATCAAGTCTTTAAACCAGCTTCTCCTCAGGGATTATCAACTGCTAAAAACCACAGATGACTTTCCAACCAGAGATGACTTCTCTCCACCTCAGGACAGATTTACCAATCTCTAGAGGGATCAACTAAACGACTCCTCGATGGCTACCTCTGAAAGGCTCTTACCTCACTCTCCATTGGACTCTTCGATGTAAGTCCCGCCCAGTGAAATATAGGCAGTGGGACAATAATCCCTCTCACCTTCTTTCTCTTTGTTGTTTTCATAATAGTGTTAAGATGCTACCTGTAAACTGGAGGCCTAGAATTCCTGCATGCTCTTCGAGAAGATAGCTGGTTGATTCCCTCAGTGACTTTCTGCAGAAGCTTGGTTTGACACCCTCACTGATTTATGGCTTCAAGGAACCTTCATCCAATTCACTCCTGCAGAGATTCATCTTTTGGTGCCTGCCTCCTGGGAACTTTTTGCCCTCAAGCCTGACCTACCTGCCCACATCTTCCCCCTCATGACACCCCACGTTGCCCCCTTTCAGCTCCGAAGCAGCCAGATCGAAACACAACGCCCCGCTTCCTAAGAAAACAAAAAGGGGGGAATGTTGGATTCCAGGCAGGGAAAGGCACGCCTCCCAGGCAGCTCAACTAGCCACACCCCCAAGGCACCTTGAGACTCCCAAGCACCCCAGGTCGGTTACACTGCTGGCCACGCCTCAGGTTGACCATGCCGCTGACCACTCCCCAAGTGCCTTACTGAGCCAATTGCGACATATGGGCTTGCCTTCTGACCCCCGGTGGCCTATGGAACTGGGGCTCCCTCTGGGGGGGTCCCCTCAGACCACTGGTCCACTACTTAAGCACCCTCCAGACTGAAACCGGCCCTTTTTTTCTTCTTCTTTTCCCCTTTTCCTGTTCCACGCACGATTCTCCCTTCCCCCCACGTGTCCCTTCGGCTGATTAATAAAATCCCCCCCCCTTTTTATACACAGCAGTCCCAGTGTGTTTCGTCTATCCTTCATTCTGGTGCCGTGACTCAGATGGGAAGGTGTGTCTACTCTTCATCTGTTCATCCTTTGGTCTACAGCATCGCTGAACGCTGGTAAGCTGCCCCATGCCAGGAGTTCCAAAAATGTGTCTGGTCACTACGTGGTGAAAATTGACCGTTGAGTTTCCGGCAATTTCACTTGTGACCTGTGCAGGGGGAAAGCACCCCACCCGAGTCTTAAAGGCGATGGTGGACCCCAGGAACTCTATCTGCCCGCTCTAGAAAGTTTTTTGGTAGTAATCAAAATTGTCAGCAGTAGTGATTAAAGTTTTCATCTGGGAGTGGCTAAAGAAGTTTCTTTCCACACTCTGGACTTGAGCCTTTATTTCCTGTCCAGGACGGGAACACGAAATTACCCTGCGCAGGGGGGGCTCATTGTCTTTCGGCGCCCTGAGAGGGACACTGCTCACGGGAGCCCCATCTCTGCCTGACCCGGTGACGACTGGACAGGCGGACTTGGATCTCACTCTAGTATATATTTTGAAAGGGACGCTTTTCGAAATATTGTATTAGCCTTTCCCAGTTAACGGAAATATGGGAACTTCCTTATCAACTCCAGCTGAATCTCCCCTTAACTGCCTCCTGAGAAATCGTGCGAACCTAGGCTTAAAGCCTCAAATAAAGAAGAAGAAATTTGTTGCTGCCTGAAGCGATGGCCGCTTGGAGCAACGAAGCCACGGGAAGAAGTTCAGAGGCCAACTGGAAACAAACAGCTTTTTATTCTGATAACTTTTCTCTCTGGCTCTAACAACGACAAACACGCACCACACACCACCACAAAAATGGCGCCGACCCGATCAGCAATCTCGGCTCAAGTCACTCGAGATCCCAGGCCAAGTCCCGTGAGACTACGGAAGGCAGCAATGCCCAAAACTCCATGGCCCATAGTCAACCGCAATTTAAGCCATCTCCCCAAACAGGGCTCCTATAGAAATTAATAAAATTATGTACAAAAATTTGGCCTTCCTATCCACTATCTGACTGGTGGCCAGAGTCAGGGTCCCTAGATGCTCAGGTTTTGCAGGAACTTTCAAGCTTTTGCTAACGGTCGAAAAGATGGACAGATCTGCCCTATATAGACGCATTTTCCCTTCTCCTTTCAAATCCTTCCCTGTGTACTAGGTGCACTCCTAAAACCATGTGCAAACCTAGCGACCCGCCCTCACCCTTGATTGATCTTGACTTTGACCCAGGATTAGAAGCCCCGCCGCAGCCCTACCGACAGTCTAGACCTCCCGCCCCTCCCCCTCTTCCAGCTCAAGCGCAGAATTCCGAAACTCCTGCACCTTCGTGTTTAGACCTCCCCCTTTCTTCTACATCACCTTCCGCCCTTCCCCTTCTCTCCGATTCGGCTTTAACTTCTGTAATCACAGCGCATTCGTCCATAGACCCTCCTTTTTCTTCCACGTCATTTCCTATGCCTCCGCTGCCACCTTCCCCACCCACTCCTCCTCCGGTTTCCCCGCCCACTCAACCTCCTCCACCATTTTCCCTGCCCACTCAACTTTCGTCGCATCTTGGTCCTACGGCATCTTCTGACAAGCCCCCTCCGCCATCTCCGGCGACGTGTCCTTCACCAGCCGCATGGCTTTAAGCCATAACCCCCGCGGATTCTGCTATGCGTTCTTTACCAGATGCGCCACTTCAGACTTTAGCCCCCTCCCCGATTTCTTCCCCAACGGCTCTGGCAGCGGCGGCGCAGGGAGAGAGCTGCGCAGTGCGCGCTTCTTCCCTAGCATCTCCCGCGGAGTTTCTCCCTGCCCCAGTGGCTCTCGCGGAGTCTCTCCCAGACTCGCGGGATAGTCTGCTGCCCTCCACGTTCAGTCCACCCATAACCTGTTTAAGGAAGCAGGCGAAACAATGCGCCCAGGTTATCACCCCACTAAGAGAGGTTGCTGGGGCAGAGGGAGTTGTACGGGTTCATGTTCCATTTTCCATGTCAGATTTGTCCCAGATAGAGAAGCGATTGGGTTCATACTCCACAGACCCCACAACTTATGTAAAGGAATTCCAGTGGGTCACCCAAGCCTAGAGTCTCACATTTCATGACGCGTACTTCATTTTGTCAAATACTTTACTTCCTGAGGAGCGCAGAAGGGTCTGGGAGCAAGCAAGAGCCTATGCGGACGAGACTCACAGAGTAAACCCAAATTTCCCATTTGGTCCTGAGGCTGTTCCAGACAGAGATTCGAGCTGGAACTACAATCCCCCAGAGGACGTGGTCTTGAGAGATCAGTTTTTAGTTTGCATAGTCAGTGGTCTTAAACATGCAGCTCAGAAGCCCATTAATTTTGATAAGCTGAAGGAAATTATTCAAAAAAGGGAAGAGACTCCTTCTGAGTTTCTTGATCGATTGACAAAAGCCCTTCAGCATTTCACAAATTTAGATCTGGAATCTCAGGGGGGCCGTCAAGTCCTTATGACGTATTTCCTGTCCCAGAATTACCCTGACATACGGGCTAAGCTAAGGAAGTTGGAGCAGGGGCCAGCAACTCCTCAGACCGAGATTTTGGCTACGGTGTTTAAGGTTTATCATAACCGTGAGGAAGACACTGAACATTGCAGGTTTCAAAAATATGAAAAGGCCGAGCGATCAAAGTTCCAAATGTTAGCTCAGGCCCTTCGGGGCCCGGACGCTCAAGCCTTGAAAACAGGGGCACGTAAGTCCACACAGGAGGAACCCCCAGGGCCTTGCTATAGGTGCGGGAATGATGGACACTGGGCTAGAGCCTGCCCTGATCCCAGGCCCCCTAAGTACCCATGCCCAAAATGTTCCAAGGTGGGCCATTGGGGCGTTGACTGCCCCAGTCCCCACAGGGGGGCTGGACTGGTCACAAACCCCAGCCTACTGGCACGGCCATGGAAGATTGATGGGGCCCAGGGGCTCCTTTCCCGACCGTTGACATCGCATTGAAGGAGCCCAGGGTTACTCTCCTTGTTGATGGACGCCCCGTGAACTTCCTGCTAGATACAGGAGCCACCTCCTCGGTCTTGAGGGAGTTTTGGGGCACCACCACCACCATAGCACCGTCCCCTATTGTCGGGGTAGAGAAAAATGCTATTCGCCCCCGCTAGACTCCTATCCTGTCTTGCTGTCTTCATCACCATCCCTTCACCCACCAGTTTTTAGTAATGCCTCAGTGTCCCGTGCCCTTGCTGGGTCAAAACATATTGGCCAAGTTTCAGGCCTCAATTGTGTTTTTTGATCCGCCTAGCTCAGCTGTGCTCCCTGGTTCGTTTCGCTCCATCTCCTCTCCCATCTTTCTTCTTGCTGTTTCAAAGGCAACTGACCTGCCACCCCCTACTGAAGCTGATGAGGACACCCCACCACCCTCTACTGATGCGGAGACCTCCCAATACCCTGTCCCCACCGATCTGGTAGACCCCAAAATCTGGGATACTCAGACTCCCTCCCTTGCTCAGTGTGACCCTGTACAAATACACTTTAAAGATCCTCAGCGTTTCCCCAACAGAGCCCAGTATCCACTTCCAGCCACTAGCCTTAGGGGTCTCCAACCCATTATTTCAGATCTTTTGTGGAAAGTTTTCTCAAACCCACCCATTCCCCTTATAATACTCCCATATTGGCAGTTCAGAAGTCCAACGGGTTGTATAGGCTAGTCCAAGATCTTCATCTCATCAATGAGGCTGTTAAACACATACACCCCATGGTCCCAAATCCGTATACTATTCTCTCCTTAATTCCTTCCTTATCCACCCATTTCTCTGTTATTGACCTGAAAGATGCCTTTTTCACAGTCCCTTTAGCTCCGGAATTGCTAGACCTCTTTGCCTTTACTTGGACAGATCCAGATACCCAGCGCTCCCAACAGTTGACCTGGACAGTCCTTCCTCAGGGTTTTCGAGACAGCCCTCATATCTTTGGACAGACATTGGCTGCAGACCTCAAAGACCTTGAATTCTCTGACTCCACTCTCCTGCAATATGTAGATGACCTTCTCCTCTGCAGCCCTTCCTTTTTCACAGCTTGTGAAGACTCTTACACCCTTCTAAATTTTCTTGCCTCTCGTGGGTATCGTGTTTCCCCATCTAAGGTGCAGCTTGCCCAGACCCAGGTAGTGTTTTTTAGGAGTTCAGATTTCCCATCAATCAAAGGCCATTACTGTTGACAGAAAGGCCCTCATCAAGGAGCTCCCATGTCCCAAGACAAAGGAAGAGATTCTTTCCTTCCTAGGCCTAGTGGGATATTTCCGTGCCTGGATTCCCAATTTTTCTCTTTATGCAAAGCCCCTGTATGAGGCAGCCAAGGGGATTGAGGAAAAGTTCCTCCCTGAAGGCATTCAGGCTGAGTTTAAGCATCTACAGCAGGCACTGTCACAGGCCCCAGCTCTTCATCTCCCAGACCTTCAGCCATTCACCCTTTATGTCCATGAAATGAAGGGCTTGGCTCTCGGTGTTCTAGGACAATACAAGGGCCCCCACCTTTGCTTCAGTTGCCTAATCTCTCTAAATAGCTTGACCCCACCGTTCGCGGATGGGCCACTTGTCTTAGGGCTCTGGCTGCTGCTTACCTACTTCTACAGGAATCAAAGAAGTTGACCTTTGGTGCTCAGGTTACTGTTGCCTCTCCTCACCATTTAAAAGAATTACTAACCTATAAGAGCCTTCAAACTCTCCCGCCCTGTCGCATTCTCTCTCTCCTTGTTTCTTTTCTGCATGACTCCTCAGTCACTTTCCAACCCTGCTCCTCTTTACACCCAGCTTCCCTCCTCCCAGTCTCCTCAGGGCCCCCAGAGCATGATTGTATAGAGATGCTTGAGGCTTTAATCCCCCACCCCTCCCACATCCAGGAGGGACCACTTCCTGATCCTTCCCTAATTTGGTTCACAGATGGCAGCTCTTTCTTTAAGGATGGGCAACGTTTTGCTGGTTACGCTGTCATCTCCCTATCCGAGGTTATTGAGGCAGCACCCCTTCCCCCTAACACCACAAACCAATGGGCTGAATTAATAGCTGTTATTCATGCCTTCGAATTAGCTGCTGATCAAAACCTCACCCTTTATACAGCCTCAAAATATGTTTACCATATTTTGCTTTCCCATTCAGCAATATGGAAAGAGTGAGGACTCTTTTTTTTTTTTTGTGGTACCGGGGATTGAACTCAGGGGCACTCAACCACTGGGTCACATCCCCAGCCCTTTTTTGTATTTTATTTAGAGACAGGGTCTCACTGAGTTTGCTAAGTGCCTCGCCATTGCTAAGGCTGGCTTTGAACTCGCGATCCTCCTGCCTCAGCCTCCCAAAGTGCTAGGATTACAGGCGTGCGCCACCACCGCGCCCGGCTGAGCGAGGACTCTTGACCACAAGAGGCTCTGCAATTACTAATTCGAAATTAATATTAAAACTCTTGCAAGCCTCTCTTCTGCCCAAGCAAATAGGGATTTCCCATTGTCCTTCACACCAAAGTGGAGACTCCCATAATTCAGGGAAACACGAAGGCTGACAGGCAGCAAGGGAAGCAGCACTATCTTCTCCTCCTCTTCTGGCTCCAGTCCAATCTACTACCCAGACCCCCACATCCCCTTCCACCCAATCAATCCTTTCCTATTTCCATTCTCTTTTCCATCCTAACCCTCAGGCCCTCAAAACTTTCACTACCTCCTTCCTCACCCTGACCTCAGAAGACACACAGTTTCTCCATCAGCTTACCTCCGCGTGCACTGCATGTCAGCGCACCAACCCATATACTCCCCTTAAGTCAGAAACATTTCCCTCTCACCAAGCTCGAGGTCAGCTTCCAGAAGCCGATTGGCAGATAGATTTCACCAACATGCCATCCGTCCGGAAACACAAATATCTCCTGGTTTTGGTAGACACCTTCTCTGGTGGAGGCCTTCCCTACTTCCAACAAAAGGGCCTCCACAGTAGCCTCTATTTTAGTCTCAGAAATCCTTCCCCACTTTGGATTGCCCACGTCCATCCAGTCTGACAACGGGCCTGAATTTGTTTCCCATGTCACCCAAAATATTTCTACTTCCCTTAACATTCCTTGGCATTTTCACATCCCATATCATCCCAAGTCCTCAGGGAAGGTAGAGAGGACTAATAGAACTCTTAAAGATATTCTGACTAAACTCTCCCTAGAGCTCCACTTGGACTGGGTCAAGTTACTCCCCCTCACCCTCTTTAGGCTCCGAGTCCTCCCAAAGAAGCCTTCTTTGCTATTCCCTTTTTAGGTTATGTTTGGGCGACCAGCTCTTCCACCTGGAGTTTCCCCAACTCAAGGACCCCTACCCAAAGATCTTTCCCTTCCCATCTTGTCCTTCATCAGACATCAGCTATGGAAGTGCCAAGATTTCATTCTGCCTGACCCAGGTAGACTAACTGCTTCATTCCCATTAACACCCAGTTCTTGGGTATATTTCTCCCCTCCCCAGGACACAGGAACAATCTCTCTTGCCCTGAAGTGGACAGGCCCTTTCCAGGTTGTGCCGTGCACACCCACAGCTGCTAAGCTTCATGAAACTTCAGGGAATTTGACTTCTTGGATTCCTATTTCCAGACTGAAACCAGCTACTCAACCAACTGAGGATCCACAAAAGGATGACAAACAACTACCTCAGTATACTTGCTCTCCCCTTCCCACTGATCCCCTGAAAGTCCGCTTCTCTCGTGTCTCTAACACTGACCTAAAATGACCTTTTCTGTCCTTTTCGTTCTATCTTTGGCTCTCTTTCCGCTTGTCCCTGCAAGTTCTGTGTCCTATTGCTCTGCTCCTCCATGCCATTACTCTTTGAGGTTTGGCAACTAGATAACCACGGGCAAAGGACGCGCCTCCTTAATCAGTCGTCCTGCCCTGTTGATAATTGTCCCTCCATCCTGCTCACCTTTGATGCGGTCTCTACATGTGCTCATCAATGCTTTTCTGAAATGTCACTATCACCAAAGTACCTTTGTTTTAAGGAGGACCAGACAGAGGATTGGAGCAATGACCCTAATGGATGGGTCGGATGTCCATCCTGGAGCTGTAAATATCACTGGTCCTATCCTGTTATGGGAGTAACAAATTCCTGGGGAATCACACCAAGCCAACTCCAATCTTGGAGGTACAGTAACAATGTGACTTTCAAGATTACTAACCCTTCTTCCTGACAGAGTCGTGTTGCTGCGGTAGGGTTTGCTAATCATGACTGGGCCCGTGGTCGAGGTAAAATTGTTATAGAGAAGACTATAAAGGACTCTTCTGCTGTCAGGGCTCTCGAGATACTTAATTCCACCAGACAACAGACTCGAACCCATCTTCAACATTTGAACGAGTCTCTCTCTTTCTCCATCCTATCTTTATCTCTCTTTATCTCTCTACTTATTAGCAAATTATTCCTCCTTTAATGCCTCAACCTGTTTCCTCTGTGCGCCACTTCACAAGTCCCTGTTGGTCCCAGTCCCAGTTCAAGCCAATGCCACCCTGACCTCCTCATGCCACGATCGACCATCTCTTTCTCTCCTTCTTCCGACTATTCCTCCTTTCTTTAACATTACTTCTTTTGGGGCCACTGCCAAAGACTCTTGCCCAGAACACACCTGGCATCCCATAACGGGTCATTTGAATCTCCCTTACCCTCTCCTATTTTGGTGCTCCACCCATATGTTCCAATGCATTGACGCTAAGACCCCAGGTCTCTGTTATCCTGTTGTTTTAATTCCAAGCTTGACTTTATATACAGAGACTGAGGTTGAACACCTTCTTACCTCCCTACAGTCTCAAGGGGGGCGCTCTAAATGAGCAGCCACTCTGGCAGCCTTAGTGGGTGTTAGCTTAGTCACCGCAATTGCCTCTGCAGGCCTCTCAGTTGGAGGACTGGCTCATTCACTTGTAATGGCTCAATCCTTTGGACAGGAGCTCTCTGATCTCACAGATAAGCTCACCACCACGGCTGAAGCCTCCGCCTACTCCATCCAGGCCCTCCAGCAACAACTCTCATCGTTAGCGGAAGTTGTACTCCAGAACAGATGAGCTTTAGACCTCATCACAGCAGAAAAAGGGGGTACCTGCATTTTCTTGGGTGAAGAATGCTGCTATTATGTCAACCAGTCAGGCAAGGTGGACCACAACGTACATCGCTTGAAGGAGGTGGTACAAGATCTAGGGGACAAGAAGATTCAATGGCAGCAGAGGTCCTCATGGGAATTATGGGAAGGGATGGCTCCATGGATCCTCCCTCTCCTAGGCCCACTTATAACTATATGTCTTGTCCTGATGATAGCCCCTTGTCTCATAAGATGCCTTCAAAATCGTATGTCTCAGATTTCTAATCAAGTCTTTAACCAGCTTCTCCTCAGGGATTATCAACTGCTAAAAACCACAGATGACTTTCCAACCAGAGATGACTTCTCTCCACCTCAGGACAGATTTACCAATCTCTAGAGGGATCAACTAAACGACTCCTCCTCGATGGCTACCTCTGAAAGGCTCTTACCTCACTCTCCATTGGACTCTTCGATGTAAGTCCCGCCCAGTGAAATATAGGCAGTGGGACAATAATCCCTCTCACCTTCTTTCTCTTTGTTGTTTTCATAATAGTGTTAAGATGCTACCTGTAAACTGGAGGCCTAGAATTCCTGCATGCTCTTCGAGAAGATAGCTGGTTGATTCCCTCAGTGACTTTCTGCAGAAGCTTGGTTTGACACCCTCACTGATTTATGGCTTCAAGGAACCTTCATCCAATTCACTCCTGCAGAGATTCATCTTTTGGTGCCTGCCTCCTGGGAACTTTTTGCCCTCAAGCCTGACCTACCTGCCCACATCTTCCCCCTCATGACACCCCACGTTGCCCCCTTTCAGCTCCGAAGCAGCCAGATCGAAACACAACGCCCCGCTTCCTAAGAAAACAAAAAGGGGGGAATGTTGGATTCCGGGCAGGGAAAGGCACGCCTCCCAGGCAGCTCAACTAGCCACACCCCCAAGGCGCCTTGAGACTCCCAAGCACCCCAGGTCGGTTACACTGCTGGCCACGCCTCAGGTTGACCATGCCGCTGACCACTCCCCAAGTGCCTTACTGAGCCAATTGCGACATATGGGCTTGCCTTCTGACCCCCGGTGGCCTATGGAACTGGGGCTCCCTCTGGGGGGGGGTCCCCTCAGACCACTGGTCCACTACTTAAGCACCCTCCAGACTGAAACCGGCCCTTTTTTACTTCTTCTTTTCCCCTTTTCCTGTTCCATGCACTGATTCTCCCTTCCCCCCACGTGTCCCTTCGGCTGATTAATAAAATCCCCCCCCCCTTTTTTTACACAGCAGTCCCAGTGTGTTTCATCTATCTTTCAGTCATAAATTGGTCTGCCCAAAGCAAGAATTAAGGTATTTACATAAGTGGCCAGTGAAAATTGTCAAGCAAGAGTGTTGGAGGCATGGATGTCACCTTCTAGGGTGATGACACACTCAGAACTCCGAGGCCACAGGAGCAGCAGAATTAAGACTGTGACACAGAGACTGTGTTCGCAGTCTTTTTTTTTTTTTTTTGGTACCAGGGATTGAACTCAGCGGCACTCGACCACTGAGCCACATCCCCAGCTCTTTTTTTGTATTTTATTAGAGACAGGATCTCACTGAGTTGCTAAGTGCCTCGCCATTGCTGAGAATGGCTTTGACTCGCGATCCTCCTGCCTCAGCTTGCCTCATGATGCCCAAGTCCATAGGTTCCAATCGTCTGTTATTGTGGGGGTAGGAATGGGCACTAGGAAAATGTATATACTCCATGTGGAGCTTGGTGCAGTGAGTTAAAATGGGATTCTCGAGTGTATAGTGAAGGTCCTGTGTATCTATCTAAGTGGGCAAGAATTCAGTGCTCCAGGTCAGGGTGGGCAGGAGGGCTCAGGCTGGGGTTCAGGACTAGCCCACAAGCTTATTATTACCACACCAAGATTAATGTGAGAACTTCCCTATAAACCCAACGTCAAACAAGCAGGGCATGATGGCACATGCCTGTAATCCCAGCAGCTCAGGAGGCTGAGACAGGAGGATGGCAAGTTCAAAACCAGCCATAGCAACAGCAAGGTGCTAAGCAACTCAGTGAGACCCTGTCTCTAAATAAAATACAAAAAAGGGCTGGGGATGCAGCTCAGTGGTTGAGTGCCCCTGAGTTCAATCCCAGATATGCTCCCCCACAAAACAGTCTGTGTCCAACCTAGTCATTGCAACACGAAAGGGCTGTTGCACTGAAAACCCAAATACATGATAGAAAGAGAGAAAGGACATTGAGTCAGAGCAAAAGGAAGCTGAATAAACCTGAAACAGACACCAAGAGGTGGCCCGAGCTGTGGATAGTCACAGATAGGCAAGTAACATCAAGTCAAGCAGAAGAGTTGAGGGCATAGTGTTTATCATCAGCTATAAAACATATGTCCCAGGGGGGCAGAAGAAGAGGGGTGAGGAGCATGACCCAGAATGGGTGTAAATGTACAAGATCTGATCGGCCTTGAGAAATGTGCTCTGTGAACTGTTTTCTGTGTCTCATGCAGCAAGTGCCCCCCAGAAGTGGTTGATATCTGCTTAAGAATGCCAGACAGGTAGGAGACACACAGATGGATTCCTGGGATTGGGGAAGTCTCACTGATGTGTCAAGATCTTAATATACATACACAAGAGGTCAATTTACAAGAACACTGAAAGTCATATAAGCATGTCTATCACAACTTTTTTAGTAAGGAATAACAATGTCTATTTGCTGAATTTATGATTTGTTCTGTTATTTAATCTCTATTGTGCTTTAAATTCAACAAATTTCCTTTTTGGGGTGTGGTACTAAAGATAAAACTCAGGGGTGCCTCACCACTGAGCCCTTTTTAATTTTTATTTTGAGACAGATTCTCCCTAAATTGCTGAGTCTGGCCTTGAAACTGTGATCCTCCTGTCTCAGCCTCTCAAGTCACTAGAATTACAGGTGAGTGCCGCCACACCTGGCTAGTCCAACAAATTTCTTAAAAGACACATATTCTCATGAGAATAGTCCTTACTTAGTATTTTGAGTTAGCTTTTTCACTGCTGAGACCAAAAAGACCTGACAAGAACAATTAAGAGAAGGAAAAGTTTATTTGGGTCTCAAGGTTTCAGAGGTCTCAATCCACAATTGGCCAACTCCATTGCTCTGGGCCCGAAATGAGGCAGAGCATCATGGGAGAAGAGTGTGGTGCAGGAAAGCAGTTCAAGTGAACCAGGAAGCTGAGAGAGAGAGAGAAAGAGAGAGGACACTCTTCTCACCAGGACAAAATATAAACCCCAAAGGCACACTCCCAGCGACCCATCTCCTACCCTACCTGCCAAGAGTTACCACCCAGTTGATTCCATCAGTGGATCAATGAACTGATTAGGTTAAGGTTCTCATAACCCAATAGTTTCACCTCCAAACTTTCTGCCATTGTCTCATACATGAACTTTTGGGGGACGCCTCATATCTAAACCGTAACACTTAGTTTATGGAATATAGTGTGGTCTGGAACAAAACTTGAATCCACTTCTTGGTTTCCTGTGGGATAACCTTCACCAGGCCTTCCCCTGGACCCCCAAGCAGCAAGACAGCAGCCAGTGCTTAGTGCTACTACCACCCGTGCTCAGTGCAATATACTGTGGCGTGGCCCTCTGTCAACTAATTGAACAGAGAAAATGAACACGCTGGACACGTGTATATTCATTAACAGGCTATGCAACAATGAGTATTTTGTTGTAACAGGGAGCAGATAACATTCTCCTCCTGATTTTGAAGTGTTAAGCTGCTCTATGCTTATGTTACACATCATAATTGTTCTCAATAAGTGACATTTTTTTCCTGCAAGGGATACTGGAGTTTCAATATTTTTAAAGCAAATGATGTACTTTTCTACTCTCTTGAGCAAAATATAAACAATAAACATGGAAGCCTAAATTGAGCAAATTAAAGACACGCATTTTTTAAAAGTTTAAATATTACTGGACCTTTGAATTTATCTGAAGTCTAACTCTTCCATCTGCAAAGTCCTGGGGATGACCTCTGCCACCTGCAAGTCTTTTCTAAGCCTTTTGAGGACTTATGAAGGAATAGTATTTGGCAGTAATGACTGCCATTTCTCAACTTCCTTAGTAATTTTGCTGTCTCTCTCTCTCTCTCTCTCTCTCTCTCTCTCT
This sequence comes from Tamias sibiricus, assembly GCA_025594165.1. Classification (NCBI taxonomy): domain Eukaryota; kingdom Metazoa; phylum Chordata; class Mammalia; order Rodentia; family Sciuridae; genus Tamias; species Tamias sibiricus. The sequence goes on from CM046669.1 coordinate 71,003,747, forward strand.
CTCTCTCTCGTACCAGGGATTGAACCCAGGGGTGTTCAACCACTGAGCTACATGACCAGACCCTTTTATTTTTTATTTTTGATACAGGGTCTCACTAAGTTGCTCAGGGCCTGGTAAATTGCTGAGGCTGGTTTTGAACTTGTGATCCTCCTGCCTCAGCCTCTGGGCTTATAGGCGTGCACTTCCAGGTGGCTGGAATTGTGCTGTCTTTATTTGCATTCTTATTTAATCCTCTCAGCACTCCAAAATGCTGATAATATTATCAGTCCCATTATGTGAGTGAGGAGACTGGGAAGTTAATTAGCCTGAGGTGCTGCCAGCCAGTAACAGATCAGGTCTGAACTTAAAACCAGGTACCTCGGAGGCCATAACCATCTATACTCATAGTAGCTATTCATTCTATAAAAAAACATTAGGATAAGCACTTTGGAAAAATGCTTTTGACTAAAACAAGTTTATACAAAGACACACACCTGATGAAGGATTCGTGGCAGGTCCTACTTTAGGCCCAGGAAGAAGGTGTATTTTCCCAGAATAGGGATAAAGATGAAGCCAAAGGAAATATCCAATTCCTTTTCTTCCAGAAGAGGTATTTATGTGATGGATATTCTGAAAAGAGAATTTTTTCCTTTCTGAAGTCCTTTGCTGTTGTGGTGGCTCAGCATGAGGCCAGCAGAGCCTTAGAGGAAGTGCAGAATGTTGTGAGCCAGTGGCTTCCTAACAGGTCGCCTTGCTCTGCCTCACTGTGGGAACTTGCTCTTCTGCTGTTGAAGCCCCACTTGCATTAATGAAATTCCCCGGGACCCTGCTGAACCTAATTCATTGCTGAGAGCCCATGAAAAATAGCTCCATAAATCTTCTCTGCCTAGGAAGAAAAGGCCTGGTTTCCCAGGTTGGAATAAACAAGTTTTGAGTGTTTCAAAGCAGCCTGGAAGCTACTTACTTCAATTTGCATACAAATACCGAAAAACAACCTCCCATTGTTAGACAAGATGGTGAAGGATGTCCGATTTTATTGTCCAAACTTAGTGTTTGTCACAATCCGGTCCCTTGAAAGATTTACCTCATGACCTGCTTCACAATCAAGTGTCAGGACTGGGAAATGACCCTTGACATTTCACAATACCTGATGGACAGACAATTCCCCTTTCTTGTAGTCTCCTAAACAAGCACCACCTCTCTGCTCTGTCCAGCCCTTGAAATCGGTAGCTAGATGCACTCCCAGGGCAGACTAAATTCCAATCAAGCTCAAAAAGTGTGACAACAGGTTTTACAGAGAGATTGTTTTCTTATTTCCAGTAAAGACATTTGCGTCTTATTTATTTGCTTACTTATGATTTTTGGTGCTGAGGACTGAGCCCAGGACCGAGCTACACGCCAGTCATGTCTGCAATTTAAAACCTTTCTCGTAAAGAGATGGTTTCTCTTTTCCATGCTTATTCATATTTTTAATAAACACTATTAGAAGCTAGAGCATTGGTACATGCCTGTAATCACAGGACTTAGGAGTCTGAGGCAAAAATATCAAAAGTTTGAGGCCAGCCTCAACAACTTACTGAGGCCCTAAGGAAGATCCTGTCTCAAAATAAAAAATAAAAAGAGCCGGGCGCGGTGGCGCACGCCTGTAATCCCAGCACTTTGGGAGGCTGAGGCAGGAGGATCGTGAGTTCAAAGCCAGCCTCAGCAATGGCGAGGCACTTAGCAACTCAGTGAGACCCTGTCTCTAATAAAATACAAAAAAAGGGCTGGGGATGTGGCCCAGTGGTCGAGTGCCGCTGAGTTCAATCCCCAGTACCAAAATAAATAAATAAATTAATTAAAAAATAAATAAATAAAAAGGGCTGGGGATGTGGCTCAGTGGTGAGGTGCCCCTGGGTTCAATTCCCAGTACCCTCCCTCACCAAAAAAAAATGTGGAAGCAAGTTGACATTGATTTGAGCCAGGTCTCACAAAAGTATAAAAAGGAAAAAAAGTGTGTGTGTGTGTGTGTGTGTGTGTGTGTGTAATACTTTTAAATATATAAATAAAAGGAATATGAGAAACTAGAAACATCATAGAAATTTGGAAGTCATGAATGACCACCCTCCCCTTCCACATACATTCACTCTTTTTCTAAAATTTATCTTTGATATTTAAAGTTATCTATGAAATAAATACTCTTCTTAAAAGAACATTATCTAATAACATAAAAGAAGCACAAATAAAAGTCTAACTTACACAGCCATACATGGTTACAGAAAAGTCATTAGCGTTTTGAAGAAGGTCATCATTTAAGGAAGATGCTAAATGTTTGTGGAGAAAAGGAAATTTTTGATTTTTGCTGTGTCCTTACTCTTATTATATAGCCTCTGAGCAAAGGTTCATCTCCAGGAGAAGAAAAGAGAATTTACCAAAGTTGCCCAAGTGTGGCTGGTGATGTACTAAATCAGTTTACCAATTCTAGGTTCTCTTAACTTTAACTTTTGACCAACAAAACTCTTGAACATTTGTTCTTTTTTTTTTTTTTTTTTTTTTTGGTGGTACTGGGGATGGAACCAAGGGCCACACACATGCTAGGCATATTCTATCCCTGAACCATGTCCCCAGCCCATCAGAAGCTTATTCTTAACTCCTTAGAAAAACACTATCTGATATAAAGCTGGGACATCTTAAAATATGCAAGTGAAAGTACAACTCTTAGCTTAACAGAAGTTAACAATACAAGTCTCACAATTCTGTGTGAGAATTAGTATATTTAGGTCAGTGTGGAGATCATACCAAATTTAAAATGTAGACTGAGCCATTTGACTTTAACAATGCTTAATTTTCAGGCCCATTTGAATTTTTTCCCTCAACTTCTTTCACTAGCAATTTGCTCCTTTGGGCTTCATATGCCAAAATTTTTTTCTATTATTATCATTATTATTTATTTTTATGGTGCTGGGATCAAATCCAGGACCTTAAGCAAGGTAGGCAAGTACTACATACCCCCCAGCCCAACACTCAAAAACTATAATAAAATATAAAATAAATATAAAACAAAAATAAAATAAAATATAAAATAGGATGAAAAAAAAGAAAGGCTACAATTTATTTATTTGCTGACAACCTGAATCCAGAGGCCTGGTGACAAAAAGCCTTAATCTGTCCTTCTATCTAATTCTGAATTAAAGCATAGAAGGGTATTGATCTCAGCTCCCTTCACAGTTTAATCCCTAAATCCAGGTGAGAAATATTTCATTGACCAAGGCAACTATGAATTAAGTCTGTGGTTATCAAAACCACATCCACTCAATTTAGCAAAAAACGCTTCAATCTGGAATTGAACACTTAAAAAATAAGAAACTGATTTTAGAAGTGTGGTGTTTTTCCACTGTTCTCATCAATTCCCTAAGGAAATTCCAAGGGGAAGAGACCAGGGATAAGGAGCTTATTTTGTATTTCTCATGGGTTTAACTGCAAAAGAAATTTTTGTTCCATTAGGTTTGTAATGCGAGATCTTTCAGAACGAATTTACACGACAGCCTCGGAGTTTATTAATTCAGCACAACTAACTTAGTCTTTACATGTCTAAAAACAAATTGCTGACTTCTCATAAGTTCCAACAGTTTCTTCTACACTGCTTGGAAAATTGTTAAATGTAAAATTATTCCATGATTACAAAGCCTTTTTAATTAGAATGACATATATAGATGGCATTATTATCCACCAGGCCAATCTCTGCTGAGTTCTATACAGATTTAGTCCAACAATCTAATCTACAAGACACAGGTAGCTAATCACAATTTGAAAGAGCCCCTAGAGGCTCTCTAGCCATTGGCTACTAGATAGAATGAATCTCCTAACAGTCAGGAGGAATTACAAATACCTTGTGATAGCATCTAACTGCTTAGCAAAGTATCTCCCAGGATTACTTATCAATGCCTTTCCTGTTACCTTTTTCATATTCCTAGAATGGGAAAAGTTTGCCTAAGTGTGGCTGGTAGGCTTTCCCTAGCAATAAATACTTTCCCACTTCTAAAAAGCAGATCCACTGAAAAATTGCTGCCCTGTCTGGTTCAACTCAGCTCTACCACTTTCCAAGTTCTATCTCCAAATTTTTGGAATGACAGACAAGTGAATCCAGCCACCATGCTGCAGAACTGCCATGTTCACAGATTAACAAGGGAATGTGTAGAGCGGAAGCTGCACCCCAAATAAAAAGATGTCCAAATTTGAAAATGACTTAATTTCATTATTTCATGGGATCTCGAATTCTCTGATCAATGATCTGTCTTTTTTGAGTCAGCAGATTGAAAACAACATTGACAGAATAGATTGAGAGGGAAGAACAAGTTGGAGCAGTTAAATTTTCCACATGGTAACAAACTAAATTAACTCCACCTAGAGAAATTAAATGATCCTTCACTAACTAGCCCCCCGGAAAAAAAATTCACAAGGTTCCCAAAACCAGTGGAATGATTTGTATTTGGTTGGGAGCATCAGTGGGGCACATTGCAATTGATAGTGTAATTTGTTCAGGATGCATCAATCAGACACAAGCTATCCTGGCACTATTGAAACATCATCTGTCACATGTGGGCTCTTGATCCTTTCCATGGATTAACCATCCTAATACGCCTGAAACTGAAAGAAAACATCATCTGTCAAATACCAAAACACAAATAAGTACAGAAGATTAAAATATTCGCACTGGGAGCTGTCTGGATCCCAATAGGAAACAGTTACAAGCCAGCAGATAGGAGAAAAGCAAATATGAAGGCAATAAATTGAAAAAGACCATTAAAAAGGCTAAGCCTGTCTGCCACTGATTGAGGGCCTGGAAATCTCAAATATCCAAAGATTTGAAATATTACAAATTTGGGCTGGGGATATAGCTCAGTTGGCAGAGTGCTTGCCTCACATGCGCTATGGTCCTGGGTTCAATCTCCAGCACCACAAAAAAAATTAAAAAAAAAAAATAAATAAATAAAATAAAAAGTGAAATATTAAAAAGTCAAGTAAAAACAATGACTGTACATATAAATAATGGGCACAAGTTCTCAAATTTTAAGAACTATTGTTTTGGGCCTTTAAGTTCCCCTCAGAAACTTTTCTTTTTAAAGAAACACCCTTCATAGTCCACCCCCACTTCACGACCACCTCCAACCCCATGCTGGGGATCAAACCAGAGCTTCCCACATGTTAGGCAAGGGCTCTCCCCCTGAGCTACATTCCCAGCACATCTGATATTCTACTGTATACTAGCAGGAATAGCTACAATATAGTCTTTTTCTTCTTCTTCTTTTTTTTTGGTGCTGGAGTTTGAACCTAGATATAATAATCCTGTCAGTTTTATTATTGCCCCCATTTTACAGGCAACAAAACTGAACATTCAAAGTGCTTACATAATTTGCCTAAGTTCACAGGGCTTTGGAGGTTTCAAAGTTATTTAGGCTAAGTGGCAGAGAAGAGGACCAATTAAAGGTTATAAAGAAGAAAAGGCTGTCCTGGCCCCAAAAAGGCCAGCTCTAGAGTCAAGATACTAGATGCCACTGCTTTTAAGCTTTTAGCCTATAATCAACCCATATTGAAACCAGATTTACCAGCCCTTCAGAGGAGAGCTTTGTGATTTTCTAAAGCAGACATGTTTGGTATTTTAGAAGGTCAACCCCCCCTATGGTGCAGTGTGTTTTTAATAAAATCAGTTCAACAGAAATTAGAGACACCAGTCAATTTCTAGGAAGCCTCTGAGCCATTCAAAATAAGTTGGTGTGGTGGGGGAGGCGTGCAGTGCGGGGGAATAACATAAGACATTAACCATGCACAGGTCAGTGTTTTCAAAAGCGGGCAGAATGTTGGAGTTATAGATGCAGAAACATCATGGCAATTTTAGTCCCATTTGTCTTTGGTTTGGGCAAATTTCCACTTAGAAACTTTTGGGGGAAGTTCTATGTCAGTATTAAATGAGGGCTGTTTTTGGTTAGGAAGCCTTGTATCGACACCTCTAAGTGACAGCATACATCTTTAAGGGGGAAAAAAAAAAACCCAATTATCACCTTTCTAACATCATCCAATCAGGTAGAGGATCTTTATCTCCTGCTTGTAAAAACTTCTATACTCTCAGAGGAGAAAAATGTCAGTCTATATACAGTTCTTAATAAAATTCAGCCTGCAGCATTTTTATTGAAAGACCAAGTTATGTGCAGATCTGCTAGTGGCAAAGACAAATGTAAATAGCAAATGAATATCAAAAGGGAGAGGATTTAGGAAGAGACAGGGCTGGTCAACTAGAACTTCAGTCCCAGAAAAAAAGTCATATGAGAGGCCAGGGGCCACCAAAGGACAGGGAGAGAAACAGCCTCCTGAGTGCAGAATAGAACAAGAGGCATTGGGAGACTCTTCACATTCATCTTCCATTAAATTTCAAACCAGCCCAGACTCAAGCCTTTCCAGTAAGATGAGGCTTACAGATTTCAAAGCATATAACTTTAAAACCTTTATTTCCTAATGATTTGCAGAGTTCCTACTTAACTGGTACTTGGAAGAAATCAGGTGAACAGGAAATAAGCAGAGGAAGAAAATTTGACTACACATAGCTGATAATGGCTAAACCATTACTGACTTTGAATGATGCTGTACAAAAAAGAACGTTTAAGGAGTAAGAAGTCTCCTTATTCAAGCAACAAAACTACTGTACTTTGATCAAGACAGACAGTGGAGATAAGGATGTAAAATTTCACCAACTGACAATTTTGATCAGTACTCCTGTCAGGTTTGAATGGTGGAGTTCAATCATTCCTTTTTTCCTCAAAAAACTGACACACTTATGGGGGCTAGGAGTGTAGCTAGGAGGCAGAGCTGTTGGGTAGCAGAGCACATGCTTAGCATGCATAAGGCCATGGGTTCAATTCCCAACATCAAATAAATTTTTTTTTTTAATCGACACAAATAGAACACCTTTTATAAATAACAAGATAGGCATATAAGAAGCATCAATCTCAAAAAGCACAATACAAATGCTATCATTTATTAAAATGTGTATTTATTCCATAGCCTAATTTGTTTGGGGCAGTGATCTATTAATTGTCAAAATAATCTACTCATTTTTATACTAGTCATTTCAACTCAGATTCTTCCATGAACTTAACTACTGAACCTGTCTTAAGGAACCCAAATTACGCTTATCATAAAATAATCTAATAAAAGTTATGCAAAAAATGCTTTTTAATATTAATACAAGAAAACCTCATCCTCAAATTATGCAGGCTATAGACTATTTTGAAGCAAAAAATTTCAAATATACAAAAGAATTGAGAAAAAACCTCCATGGCAAATTATTCTCATCTTTGAGATAACCAAGATCCATTTGAGGGAAGAGTACACAAATATAGAATAGGTTTAAATTCAGAGTGGGCTGTGTTACCAAATGTCTTACAGGAGGTGGCAAGTGTTAGCTGCATCAGTTACTGGCTAATGCCTATGTTTTATTTGATTATATTAATAAAAGGATTATTGGGGGGACAGAAATCTAATAGCACTGTGTTAATTCTTAATTGGCATATGATGTTTACTACTGAAAACCTTTCTAAGGATTAAAATAAGTTAAAAAAAAAATTAACTGACTATTGAAGAAAATTTAAAAACCAGGAGCACTGTACTATAAATATGGCTAACTTGGGAGACAAAATATTTAGTTATTTAATTTGGTTTGAGGCAGAATAGCCAATCAGCTGTAAAACTAGACAGTGATTAACTTTAATTACCAAAAAATATGTTTAGTTAGGGAATAGGTGAACACATTTATAAAGGTATCCCAGAACAACTGGATCAAGCTGATAAATACTACCTTTGCTATGGCAACTTCAGAAAGCCATCAATCATCTGACCTGGTATAAATAAGTTTAAGAATTCTCTTAGGGATGGTTGGGGGTGTAGCTCAGTGCTAGAGGTATGCTCAGTATGCACAAGGCCCTGGACTTAGTCCTTAATACCAAAAGAAAAGAAAAAAAATACAAAATCTTACCAGAATAATCCTTTAAAAAAATAGTAGGTAAGATACTGAACGATGGTCAGTACACACTTAAGAAACTCCATGCTGTAAGAAAATTGCATGTTTGTTTGAGAATAAACAAGATTTTGGTCTCATTATTAAAACAAACAAAAAGAAAATCCAGCCAAATTTTGTAGTTGAAAATGAAGTACGAACAACAACAAATCTTCATTTGTGTAATTAACACTTGCTCTTACATTTTGATTAAGGTTGTTTTTCTTTTTTGTGGTGCTGAGGATTGAACCCAGGGCCTCACACATGCTAAGCAAGCACTCTACCACTGAGCAACATCCCTAGTCCCACCACTTAAGTTTTTAATTTATGAAAGACACCACTAAATTTCAGACAAAAAATATATATATTTTTAAAATCTTTACAATAAATCAAGATGTAGGAGCTTACATAGAGCACATTTAGTTTATTTAGGTACTCGTTTCTAGCTCCCTTGGATGCAAATAACCCTGGTAACAGTGTGTACATAGTCTTCTCTTTGCTTTTTATAATTTTAAAGCAAATAATACATTTGACTGTATTCAAGTCTGTGCAAATAATCCTTCAGAAGAAATATCCAAGATTCTGTTTGCAGAGGTCATTTTGTCTCTCAAAAATGATTAAATGACTTTGTTTGTCTCCAGATAAAGTGCTCCTGTCCAGCAGAACTCGAAGACCTTCAAGGGTTCAAGAAGTTTAGTTCAGATAAGACTCTGTCATACAAATTCCAGCTTCCCATGACCACTGTACATGCCCCAGTGAACGAGGGAGAGGATTTTATCATTGCTGAGGTCTGCTTGTCTCATTTTATCACAGGTCAGACAGCAGTTCTCATGCCCACTGACCGGCACCATGCATTCCAAGTCTAACTTTGCAACCTGCCCCTTTTTGGAATGGTGTCCGTGAAAGCTGTAGTGCAAACGAGAGAGCATCTGCTGCCGCTGATCCTGCAGTCTCTTGTTCTCACTTCGGAGCATCCTCAAGGCCAACATAATCAGCAACACTAAAATTAGCCCACCAGCAATGGGAACTGCTATCACTGCTGCCCGGAACCACAATTCTTTGGAAGAGGTCAGCTCCTGCACCTTGGTGATGAGGTTTCTGCTACCATCGTGCTGATATCTGTTTCCTTGTCCTAAAGGAATACAAACAAAATGATCAAACCGTGGGCTAACTCCTTCTAGAGATATCCACTTTAAACAAGGAATCCCATTAAAAAGCAGCTTACAATTAAATTAACAGTTTTTAGAAAATAAATATTGTGAAACTATCCAAAGAAGCTTACAAATGCCATTTGTTTACAGGCTGTCATCCTGAAATGTAATGGCCTTTTGATGTCTTCAAAACGTTTAAAAAACAGGCAAAACCTATTATATAGACAGACATATAATGCTCAGGCAGACAAAAGCCACCACTCAATAGGGATGCATCTCTGCATCCAGCCATGCTTCTCCCTCTGGTATCTCTAATTACATTAACAATAAAATCAATAGCAGACATACAAAGTCGTGGCTGCCACACGGTCTATAGATCAGGCAGGCATTTGGGTTAGGAATGGCTTCAACCTACCTGAGGATTCACCCTTGGGAGGAGAGAGAACATCATGCAGCCCTCTGTAATTGCACATGTCTTCATGACAACATTCCAATGTGGGCATGGTGGTGCCAGAGTGGTTTTGGGCCTGTTTGGCTTGGCAGATGTCTGCTGTGCTTGCAAGAGAGTCCAGGCAGCCATGGGTGAGTGGGGAATTTGTGTTCTGAGGATCCAGAAGTCTAGAGAAGCAGGCGCTGAGCTCAGATTTACACATATAACCAGTTGCCACACAGTGGGCAGCATCACAGTAGCATCGAATTTCTCCTGAAAACAAAGAGAAACCATTCAAACTCCACTTCAGGGAACAGATAAAGCAACTATGCAAGCAACTGCTGAATCCCAAATTCAAAGACACTAATTTTAGATTATTCAAGTTGACTGCTTTCAATAGCAGTCCATGTAGACTGGAAACACCTTTAAGTGTAAGTGCTTAAATGTGGATTAGTTGCAATTTTAGGAATGTATTGATCTTAACAGCAGATTTATGATGAGTTAGAGTAATTAAAACTACTTTTGTTTTTGAAGGAAAAGTCGTCATTATATTTTTCCTACCATGAGGTAAATGACATTATTGATTATACTCCTACACAATCATACAACATAAAAATACTAAGCTTGAGTTTTGTCAGTATAAATATTTGATCGGAACTACTGAATTGTTTACTATCCCAAAGGACTGTGCCAAGATTTAAGAGCTGGAGCTAACACCTTATAAAGTTATTAACTAGAAACACAACAATCTAGAAATTGCCCAGGTCAGGAGGTTTTAAAACTATGAAACTGGGCAGCTATTTGCAACCTCTCTAGAAAAGGCAAACTTTGCCTATAAAGATCTTTTCATGCCGAGGAGCTTTTAGTCAGTGTATTGTAAAACAGGAACCAGGCAGTTTACAATTAGTGGTTTGCTTGCCAAAGTCAATTTCTTTCAGCCCAAATGGAAAGTCATAAAAGGGGGGGGGGGGGGGGGACATAAAACTGCAAAGGCTGACTTCTCCTCCTCCTCAGTTTTACATGTAATTTAACATGTGATCTAAAAGGGGAAACACTGAAACTGAAAATCCTCTGCTGGTTGAATGAAAAATCCTAAGGAAACCTCAAATTTTTCTACAGGAAGTGATTAAAAGTTTCCTTTTATAAAACTTATTTTGTGAGTTGCAAGGCTCTGTTAACATTTGATAACAATGCAAGATTTGAGGTTTGAATGTGGATGTCTAGTTGCAATAATCTGGGTCTGAAATTGTCACTATGATACTCAACCTGGTGGACTCTGGTCATTGTTAACCGGCCACAGAGGAGGCTACTGTAAACTGAACTAATGCACACACCTCTTTCCAGTTTCCCAATCAGATCTGTTTAGTTACTGAAACCTCCACTCTGAAATTAAATGCTGGGGGCTGCAGGTTTACAGACTTCCCCCACTCATTTTTCTTCCTTCTCCTCCTTTCTGTGAATGCCTGATTAAGGTGTCTCATATAATTATCTGTCCAAATTCCAGGCCACCACATGGTGCTCTCAGTTTTCACTAGAGGCTGCTAATGCTTCAGCTCTTAAGAAAAAAACATCCAACTAAACACAGATCTTTGGCAACCCACTAACAGTACAAAACTGGGGTCTTGCTCCTAACTCTGCACTTGCCATCCTGGGTTTGGGCCCAAGTCCCTTCTCCAGTCTCCTTTGCTTCAAGTAAGGACCTTGCTCTGCAGCAGTTCTTTAATGCTCTTACTCCTCTTTCCAGGCTTGCTTTATTCTTCACATAAAGCTCAACCAGCCTAAGTGATGACTACATATCCCTAGACTGATAAATTTCATATACAAATAAGACAGATGTAATGTTCATTTTGAGCCTATCAGGCTTAGACCTGGTAAAGAATAGGAAAACTGAATACAAGTAAAATATTGCTTCAAAGTTTATGAGAGCCTATTTAAAATACTGTTATTTTCAATGACCTAAAACAGTCTAATAAAAAATGGACAGGTAACTGGGAAAGTTCTAAGACATTTAAAAAAAAATGGAGCCACATTTCAGCAAAGAGAATGGACTTTTGTACTACTGTATTAAAACTATATTTCTGTCGTTTCATAAAGTTTCTTCCTGTGGCATGCGAAAGGCCAGGAGGGGACTGGTATTTTGAAACAGTGAACAATGCTCTTCTGTTTCCCTTTTTCTAGTTACTGTATGTAGTGATTAAACAAAAATGTCTGCTTTAGTCAAGATGGCTACAGGAGAGACTGCTGGCTTCTTTTAAAGCTTTTGAAGTCCACAGCAGTCAGAAATCTCTGATCCCCTAATTATATCATTATCAGGCGCATAGTTTCGGTATCTGTGACTTCATGTCAGCCTCAGTCCCTCCCTGTTCTGCCGGCCTTTGATAGGGCCAGGAGGCTCCCCTCTGCAGGCTGCAGAGGGCTGTTATTTAGGGTTAATTACACCCTTCCTTCCAAAATAAATAAATACTGTAGCACATCATCCTTGCTGGGCCAGCTTATCCTTTAACCCCATGCCTGCTACATGGCAATTAAGGAAAAGTGAGGGAGGGGGGTGCAAAGGCCAAATAATGCTTCCTATTTAAAAAAAAAAAAAAAATTATCTGTTCATAGAACAGTAGTTAAAGTCCATGGCAAGGAGGTAAGGAGAACCTTGAAATCTAGAAGGGTCATTTGGAACTAAAAGATGAAAGCCTGCAGGGGTAAGAAGTTGTTGGACTGCTGTACGTGTTTTTTAAGTAGTGTTTGCAAAATAGGAGGTGAGTGGGAAATGGGACCGCTGACAGTATCTACTCCACTCGGGCGCTGAGGAGCAACGCAACACACACTCTCGCTCATCAAGACACACACTGCCACCTACACTCTCAGAGAGATCCACACGCGCTGGATCCCAAACACAGAGAAACTTAGGCACTCCGACACACCGACACACCAAGCCGCTCGCACTCAAAGACACAGAGATATCAAGAGACAGGCAGATGCACACATTCAGAAACAAAGACACACAGATGCACTAAAGACACAGAGATCCACTCGGAGATACGGAGGCATTAAGAGACACTCGGGCACATTCAGAAACACGCAAAGGCACACAGTTGCACTTAGAACACACTCAAAACACGCAAAGACACATTTAGAGGCACAGGCACGCAGAGACGCACGGAGAGGTTCAGAGACAGACACTGAGAAACACAGGCAGACACACATGGGTATGATGCAGCTACGGCGAGGGTCTGCCTTTCCTGGTGTCAGTCCCGCTCTGAGCGGGGCAACGAGGGCGGCGGCATGCAGCTTCCCGCCCCCCTCCCTCGCGTCCAGGAGTTCACCAACAAGCTTCGCAACACCTGACTAGCTTGCCGCGAGGTCTGACTGCACCTCAGGGCGTCGGACCTGGGGTCGAGGGGGCGGCCGCGAGGCCACCGCCACAACTTCTAAGAACACAGCAACTTGTCGCGACCTGCGGCTCGGCGCGGGAGGGAACTCGCCCGCCGCTAACAAAGCCTTGGCAGCCGGCTTCAAAGCCCCGCGGCTGCAGCCCGGCAGCCCGGTGCCCAGCTCCCGCGCGTCCGCAGCGCCCCTCCCCAGGACCCGCGCGCCAGTCCACGGCCGCCCCGCAGACACACCTTTGGTGAGCAGTACCGCCATGGCGCAGAGTTCGAGCTGCAGCCAGATGAAGATGTAGCTGGAGTGGCGATCCATTGACGTCTCCCTCAGCCGCGGCGCCCCCGCCGGCTCCCGGAGCCGCGGCGCAGCAGCAGCCTACGACCCCCGGAAAGCGCAGTACATGGGTCCTGCCCGGAGCGCCAGACGCCGTCAGTGGCAGGGCGAGGAGCCGGATGGCGGCCGCAGCATGGATCGTGGCTGCACGACGCGCCGAGAAGTCGAGAAAAGTTTTGCGATCTGACTCGGTGCCCCTCACTCCTACGCCCCAGTCTGCCCGGCGGACGCACTTTCGCTGATGGCGCCGCTGCAGTCCAGCGTGGGCTTCCCCGGCTTCTTGCCCCCTTGACCCGCCGCTCCGCGAAGAAGGTGGGAGCTCCGAAATAGAGCACGGAGGGGACCTGCGGAGAGCTCCTGCCAGCACCGGCCCGGCCAGCCAGGCTCCGCACCGTAAATAGCGCCAGGCTAGGGGAGCCGGCCGGGCGCCGCCCCGCCCCAGGCCCCGCCCCTGCGGCGACGGCGCCGTCCGATTGGCCGCTGGGCTCTCGTCAATCAGTCGGGCAGCCGAGAGGGTGGACCAGACGCGGGCGTGGGGGGACCTGCCCTAAGGCTCCTAGCGGCGCCGGTGTCTGGGGCTGCGGGTCCGGTAGCCGCCGTTTCTCGTGCGCCCCCTGGCGGAGGCCTGCGCGTGTGTGACCTTGGCTAGCTGGGTGAGCCCAGCTTCTGAGTCCGCCTGTCTTTACCTCCAAGATGCTTACAACTCAGCCTCGGGGCAGCGTCCCCCAGCACGTGGTTTCTCTTTTGTTCCAACCGACAAAAGTAAGGGACCCACGTGATCACCCTCGGACTCTCTTCCTCTACCCCCATCCCCATCCTGGGCCACGCAGTGTGTCTCCGGAGTCCCCGGGAGAAGTGGCGATGCCTGGGCGTGGCAGACTCGCCACCAGCCTAGGAGCCCCTGCCGAGTTCCGCCCGCTCGCGTGCGGCCGAGCGGGGGTCCGGTGGGTAGCCAGGAAATGGGCGGCGGGGTGCTGGGGTCTGCTTTCAACCTCCTCCTTCCCTCCCCTCCGTCCTCCCCCTCTGCACATCCGCCTCCAGCCGCCCGCCCTGTGATCAATAAAGCCCAGACAGACAGACTGTTGATCAGTAGGAGCCGCTAGGTTCTCCCGGGTAGACTGGGGACGAGGAGCCGGCTAGAGACACTTAACGAAAATTAGCAAATCCAAAAGCAACCGGCGCCAGCGAGACGACACTGGCCGAGACTGACACTCAATTAACCGCCCCCCAAACAATCGCAGGCAAACACACCGGCTGACCCTGATCAATATCAGCTCCATAGTGATCTCCTTCCTGGGATACTAATTCATTTTATTTGGGCTCGCTGGGCCGTCGACCCCACCGTATCCGGGGCGGTCTGGGGCCTTTCGCTGTTGCTTATTTATTTAGAAGAGTAATTAAACTTAAAACTCTTATTATTAGAGGGGATGTTCTTTTCTCTCCTCCCCTCAAAACCTGAGATTAACAAAAGTCAACCATTCACAAAATTCCCATTTAAGGTCATCCATCGTTTTCTTACCGGGAGGGAAAAACAGAAAGAGAAGCCCATTTCATTTAGGAGGAGAGTGGAGAAGTGAACCTGACTGAAAAAGGGCTGGGGGTGTAGCTATCACTGATAGAATGCTTGCCTAACATGTGTGAAGCCCTGGGTTCCATTCCCCACCACCAAAAACAAAACAAACAAACAAACAAAAAAAAACACCCTATGGGGAAAAATGTCGCGAGGACTGAAAATCAAGGCAAATATATAAAAAATGCCTAACCTTGTAGTTTAAAGTTATTGAAAGTCTACAGAGCTACAAGATGTAGCTAATGAAATTGCCTTTGAAAACTAATGTTCATATGCAGAAAAATAAAAGTTTCATAAATTGATGCCCTCACCATTACTTTGCTAGATTAAAATTGCATCTAAAAGGAGGGAAGGACAAGCCCAGCCGGAGAATAAAGGAGAATAAACTGATCAGGGCATCAGGCCTTTCTCAAGGGCCAGCTGACAGCCAGAGGAAGAAAGGGTTTGATCAAAACTTCCTATGCCTATTAGAACTTTCTCGAGTTCACATTTCTAAAGGCTTTGGGCAGACCATACATTTCAGGTTATGACACACTCCTTTAACTTAATTATTATTATTTGCTGTGTTGAGGATTAAAGCCAGGGCCTCACGCATGCTAGGCAAGCACTCTACCACTTGAGCTACAGATGAAGACCCTCTTTGAAGTTTAGAGGGTAAATTATTAGCTAAAAGGAAATTATTCTAGAGTATATTTGTTCAACTATTTGAAAGCTCTCACCAGTAGTCCAGGCTTACATGCCTGAGATTATAAAGATGTCAAGAACTAGAGAGTAAATCACAAACTCTAGAGATAACAGAATTCTGTGTATGACATTATGATGCATGAAAGAAAGCCTAGGAAGGTCTCCTGGAAGCAATGACATAGAGAATGGCTCCTAAATAGTAAAGAAGCAATGACATAGAGAATGGCTCTTAAATAGTAAAGAAGATTGGAAGAGGACCATTACAAGCACAGAAGACCACAGGAATTTAGGCATGAAATGAGTTGATTGTGGGGGTGGATGGGGTGGTAAGTAGAGGATGGGAGGTGGAAATTACAGGCGATTCTTTGTGGCTGGAGCATAAAATATGGAGCAAATTGGACCAGGAACTAACTATATTTACTTTTGAGACAGATAAATACTTGTTTAATGGAAGAGGGTCTAAGAGAGTTCGTTGGTGAAAGTCATATTGTAGTAGGTATTTTCTGATGTCTTTTCATCCCAATTCAGGGAATGTCTCATTTCACTGGAATGGACTCTGGCAGCCAGACTAGGAGACTCTGCCCTCTGGCCAGAAATAGTCACATGACCCAAGTTGAGACAATTAGATTCTCTCTTTGGACAGAGATGCTGGTCAATTTCTAGAAGTCATTTCATGGGAGACATTCTTTGCTTGTCTGTGGAGGAAGAGAAAAATGATGAAGATGGGCAGAGAGGCAAAGATTTAAATCTAAATGGATTTTCAGTCACTTGGCTTCCCTTCTTATCCATAGGTTCCACATTAAGGTTAACTCAGTTACCTTAATTAGTTCACATTTGTATTTAAGATTCTTTCACTTGCAACCCAAAGAGCCCAAACAAAGACACTTAGATTTTATTGAATTAATATTTGCTTTTATCATTCCAGGGTATGTTACTTTGTTTTGTTCCAAATACAGTTCAGAATAAGAAATTCTTCAGACAATGATTTCAACTCTTCTGTTTTTATTATTAATGGGAAAACTTTTTAAATGACTAGAAATTAGTTTTAAGAGAAATAACCCTGCACTTTAAATGGTTTTAGAGCAGACATGGACTTTTCAACTAAGTGAATGAGTACTTGAATCAATGTGGAAAATCAAAATTGGTTTAGGGATACTATGTCAATTATGAGGCCATATCAATATCCAACAGAATAGGCAACAATTTTAATTCAATTTAAGACTCTTAAGGAAAACTGCTTCTCTGTAGAATTTTACTTGTGTTCTGTACATAATTCAGTTATTACTTTCCTACATGTAGTTTGAAAATTAGAGGGTAAAAATAAGCTGTAAAATCTAGTGTCTTTTTGAAGATTAAATCAAGAAAAAAAAAAAATCAATGACCAAACCCCTTTTTATTCTTTTTAAAGGGAATTCTGAAAATACAACCAGGGAACAAGCTTTCTATACCCAAGAATGGGAAAGAGGTTCTAGACATAACTGAAGTAATTAAACATTATAAGAGTTTTATTTTATTACCATCAAATAGTATTCCAACTATGATTTATCCAGGGATCTATGTACTAGATAATCATAACACTCCATTATGGTATATTCTATAGTTATTCTATACCATCAAACTAGGGTTATCAAAGCCGTAAATATTTTACCAATTTCTGCTTACCCAAATAATACCATTGTTTCCCAAAGTTATGTGTGATCCCCATTTTAAATAATGCCTCTCTCCCCACAATGCCAGTAAAAAGTAGTTCTTGGTATATTTTATCTGAAAGAAGCAGTTGTGTTTGAGTTCCTTGCTAACATACAAGCAACTACTGCAGTCTAGTGACAGAATCTAACATTTCTGCCTATTATACAAATCTACCAGCTAATCACTCACAGAGGTTGAGAAACGCTTTGAATTCCTAGTAGATGGTTTTAAAAAATAGTTATTTGTTCTCAAGAGAAGTTAGGAATTCAGATCTAAAATTTACTCCCATTGGAATAGAGGTCAAAGGTGAGAGAGTAGCCCAGCCCAATGGACTGGCTCTGTAGTTGGGGTTTTTTTTTGTGTGTGTGTTTTCATTTTTTTTCTCCAAAATGGAAAAGGAGATAAAGGACTGACTGTAGAGGTAGTATGATAGGACCTGGAAGGAAAGGAGAAGATTGGAACTCAACAATCCAAACTGCCTGTCTTCCCACAGCCTAGCAAAAATGCCATGAAGTCTTCCAAATGAACTGTAGAATAGCTGCTGAGTTAAGTCCATGCTGTGGTTTGAACCCAGGGCCTCACACCTGAGAATCAAGCACTTAACCACTGAGCTACATCCTAAGCCTGAGTTAAGTTTTCTTTAAATTTTTTAAGGCTACTAAAATTTTCCTTAGTTAAAGATGATTACTTTGGGAACTTGGACATGGGCATTATTCATAATCAACCATTCTCAACTACATTCATTGTCATTCATTGCAAATTCTTTTTCTTCTGCTAAGTTATATTAATGTAACCCCCAATTAGGCCAGTAGAACTTTTTAAAAATTATTCAATGTTTTGCTAGTTTGGCCTACCCAATGTCAAATAATTAGTTTAATTTATTTTTTTCTTTAACGAAAATGATAAATTAATTCTTTTATGTCAAATAATGAGTTTGATTTCTTTTTTTAAAAATTCTAAAATGATAATGTAATTCTTTAAAACTGAAAAATTATCTTTAACCATTTCCTACTTAACGGAGCATCACTGCCCCAGACTGCAATAATACTTTTTTTATTTCCATTTTCTTAGCTTATTACATTTTATTTTATTTTTTTTTTAAGCATAAAAAATTTATGGTCAAACCATTAAAATATAAAAGTTTGATATGTTCATTTAGGCCCTTGCTTGAAATTGGGTGAAACATTGCATCTTTTTCTACAGTCTTCTCTTCGAATGCTTCTGCCCACTTCTCCTTTCTTTAGTGGTCTGATGATGACTTTTCCTACCATAAAACCATTCTCTTCTAATCCTGGATCTTCCAGACTGAAATTTCATTGATGTGACAGAATAAGGTGTTTTGCAGTGGAACTTTGAATTAGTTCCATTTTCCATCATGTTTTTACTACTACCATTGTTTTTATGTCATGTATCTTGAGATTAATTTTTTTAAACTGACAGATAAAAATGTATGTATCATGTACTATAGGATTCTTTGAAGTATATTCACATTGCAGAATGGTTAAAGATAGCTCATTAACAAATGCAAAGCCTCACATAGTTATTTGTGGTGAGAATACTTAACATCTACTCTCTTATAGTCACCATGCTATACAATAGATCTCTTGAACTTATTCCTCCTTCTCCTTTCTAACTAAAATTATATGTCTTTTGACCAATACCTCCCCAGCCTCCCACCTTCAAACCACCTCATCTGCAAATAACCATCCTTCTACTCTCTACTTCCATGAGGTCAGTGTTGTTGTATTCTATCAAGTAAGATCACTCAGTTTTTGTCTTTTTGTACCTGACTTGTTCACTTACCTCATGTCCTTTAGTTTGACAAATGACAAGATTTCCTATGTTTTTATGGCTAAACAGCATTCTGTTGTGTATATATACTACATATTCTTCATTCACCCATTGATGGACACTTGGGTTACTTCCATATCTTGACTGTGGTGCATAATGCTGCTGTAAACATGGGAGTGCAGATACATACATCCTCAATGCACTGTACTCTGGATATATAGTGGGATTACTGGGTCATATGGTAGTACTAATTTTAATATTTTGAGGAACGAACTTCCATCATGTTTTCCATAACAATGTATGTTCTTACCAACAGTAAGTGTTCAAGGGCTTTGTGTGTGTGTGTGTGTGTGTGTGTGTGTGTGTGTGTGTACACACACCAGGGATTGAAACTCAACTACTGAGCCACTGAGCCACATCTCCGGCCCTATTTTAGATAGAGAGTCTCATTGAGTTGCTTAGCGCCTCGCTTTTGCTGAGGCTGGCTTTAAACTCTCAATCCTCCAGCCTCAGCCTCCTGAGCCAATACAGGCTTATGCCACCCCCTCCCAGCCCTTCAAGGGCTCTTTTGTTCACATCTTCACTAACACTTGTTATCTTTTGTCTTTTGGATAATGGCCATTCTAACAGGAGTGGAGGGATACTCATTGCATTTTTTATTTGCATTTCCCAGATGACTCCTGATGTTGAGCCTCTCCCCCCACCCCCCATGCCTGTTAGTCATTTGTATGTCTTAGAGATGGAGTCTTGCTGTGTTGCCTGACTAGCCTCAAACTCCTGGGCTTAAGCAATCCTCCTGTCTCAGCCTCCTGTGTTCTATAGGTACAAAACCACCATGCCTGGCTTGTATGTCTTCTTTCAAGAAACATCTATTCATGTCTTTTGCCCATTTAAAAATTATTTCATAATAATTTTTGAGGAAAACTCTAAATAGTATTTGTTTTGCCATTTACAAAGTTTCACATTTAAATTTGATGTATGTGTTCAATCCATGAAGTTAAATGACAGACCAATGAACATACCTTCAAAGATTCTGTGCATTGGAATGAGTCTTATTCTGTGGGCAGAGGTTATGGAGAGAGCTATGGGATTACATCAAGTGAATTATTGATTTTATCCTTAAAATTAAGGGAAGAACTTTTAATACTTTTTGTTCAGATTCAATAATCTTCCTTTGTTCTATTTGATCACCTAACAAATGAGCGCCTGTTCTGCCATGAATTCCTTTAAACAAATAATTTTTCCACTGTTTCACTTAGAGTTCGTGGTGTTTACCTCTATTTGCCTCATTTCAAAAACCTCATTTAAAGTATCTCTTCAAATATGTATAGAACTTGTTGGTCAGATTTGTTTAATTAAAAGGAATGGAGACCCACTAAAGCTTAGTTAATTCAGAAGGGGTTTGTTGAGTGGATACAATGTGATCTATTGTAAGAAAGTAACTAATTGGTAATTTACAAGCATTGCTTATCATCTCCTTAAACCAGCCTCACTGTAACCAGAAACCAGAAGTCTTCAGTCTCTTCTCTGAGTCGTCTTTGCTTCACTCCTCTCTGCCATGAGCCTCATCCTTCCTTATTTGCTCTCTCATAATTTATGCTTGTCTTTATCCAATTACAAGCCCCCTTTCCTATAGGGAAAGTTTTGTCTTTTGTCACAATGGCAAACTACCTCAGCCTTTTGATTTCGCAATTCCCAGTTCCTAAGATGAATCAGACTCTCAGGCAAAGCAGCTTGCTATTTAGCTTATGGAGAGATCATCTTAAAGTGCTTCTTTTTATGGTCTGTTCAGCTAGGGTAGGGTCCTGGCTGACATAGAGCATGTCTGCTGCCCACTCAGAAAGGGTGTGGGCCAGAAAGGCCATGTAGAAGGAGATGTGAACCGGCCAGCACCACTGAGCATATCATCTATATACAAAGGTCACTGCCCTATAAAGAAAAATGTTAGTGAGTGGAATTTAAATCATTTCTTCAAATTATTAAATTTGTGTACTGAGTTTATTACTTGAGTATTTGCTGTCATCTAAAGTAAACTTAATGGAGCTAAGGGTATAGCTCAGTGGTAGAGTGCTTCCCTAACATTCATGAGGCCCTGGGTTTGATCCCCAGCACCAAAACAACATAAAACAAAATAAATTTAAAGTAACCAATTGAAGACAGCACATCTTGTACAAACCAAAGACTCAGAACATTTCCAGAGTTCAAGGCCCCTCTGAATTCCTGAATTATTTTTAATTTACAATGTTGTTTTTAGTTGACTATAATAATTTAAAAACAGCTTGTGGGGCTGGGAATGTAGCTCAGTGGTAGAGTGCTTGCCTAGCATACCAGAGACCCTGGGTTCCACCCCCAGTACTGCATTTAAAAGGAAAACAAAAAGGTTTTGGGCTGGGGTTGTGGCTTAGCGGTGGAGCGCTCGCCTAGCATGTTCGAGACCCGGGTTCGAACCTCACCACCACGTAGAGACGAATGCATTGTGTACAACTAAAAGCAAATAAATAACTATTTTTAAAAAGGTGGATTTTTAAAAAAAATTTTTTAAATCCTTTTATTCATTTCCTGAGAAAGATAAGTATTGGGGGTGAATAATCATTCTGGTTCTTTCTACACTTATAGTTTAGATTTGTGGGACTTTGGAGAGGCAAGGTGCCTGCATGTCTATGAACAAATGACATTGCTGGCCAGTCTCTATGTGGTACAAGAATACAATGCATCAAGTTTGATAGCCAAAAAGCCAAAGTAGCACTTGCTTCCTTTGGGCTCCATCCTCTCTGCCCCACTCCACACCACTTAGCAGCTCCTCATAAAATCACAGGAATATAGAAAGTTCTCTGAAGAAGATGCATTGTTTACAATTACTTAACTTCCCTTTTTTATTTAAAGGCTTCTCAAGGAGAATGTAAACTCCTCAACAACCCAAAATAAAATAAAATACCCCACCACACATACACAAATTCTTTCTATTCCCTCCAATGCTTTTCACACTGTAGCCCTGGAGACATTTCATTGTAAATGAATTCGTGTCCATGAATGAGTTTTTAATGGGAAAGACATAATTTTTTAGATGAAGAAATAACACTAAAGTTGGAAGCTGAAGACTTGAATCTGTACCCATGTTGGGCAACTCAGTGTGTTATTATGGGTAAATAAATCAGTTTTCTCCTTCGGTGCCTGAGCTTCTCTCCCATTAAAGGAAGACAGTAGTAGTAGTAGTAGTAGTCGTAGGTAGCCTCCCTGACTCAGAGGTTGCCAATAGAGTAATATGGCATACGTTTTGTTAACTATGAAACCCCAGAGAAATGTCAAATGATTTTTCTTAGAAACAGAGTATTCATTCAAACACTTTTTAATCATCTGAATACATGTAGGATGACTTCAGGACTTCCCAAGTGGTTTTAGGATTTTCTCCTCCCTGGAGCTGAAGATTTGAAGAGTGAATAATGCCACTGCCAACCCAGCCTCCAGCCTCCACCCTCCGCAGCGTGATGGTATCTATCTAAACACAGCATGAATCTTGCCAACAAAGGTTTGCTCCCATGACTGGGGATAGTCCAAGAATCAGCTAAGACAAATTGGTCATCTCACTTATCATTACGCAAGAAATTTAGCTGTTCACAAGGAGCTGTGATTCATACCTCTAATCTTTTGGGAAACTCAAGAAGGACCCTTTATCTTATGATAGAACTCCTTTGGATTATCCATCTCCAATTCAGTAGCATTTTTCAAAGAAGTCTGATGTTGCTTATTCACTGTCAGACAAAATCATTACCCAATAAAATTCTGATTAATTATGGAAGTACTTGCCATGAACTAATAAGCTATACTTTTTTTTAATGGGTGATCAATAAAATTACTGAAGAAGCTCATGTCCTCAAAATGCTTATAACCCACCTGCCTTCTTTTAGGGGACTGCCTAATTTTATTTTTATTTTTAAAATTATAATAATTACTATTTCTACTACTATTAAGGTGCTGGTGATGGAACCCCGGACCTCAGGCATGCTAGTCAAGGGCTTTACCACTTGGCTACACCCCCAGCACCAGATGATCCAATTTTAACAACGATTTGTAGAAAAGAGGGTGAGGGGCCCTGATATTCCTTTCTTCCTAATCCTTCAAATCAATCCTCGAAGATCCACGGATTTTCTGATAACAGGTGACTTCTGGCTCCTGACAAATGGAAACAATGAGGAAAAAAAAGAGCCCACGTTTTTTATATTTTGTTGGGGGTAAAGTCTAAAGGTACAACCAAAGCCTTTTCAGCTCTAAAAAGTCTTTTCATTTCCATCACCCAGCAAGAGTGCGGGCAAGTCCAGAGTGTGAATCTCCCACAGTGATGGACTCCCAAGAGTTTTGGAAGAATACACTCCTGGCTCTACACATTTTTACTGGTTCCCTGTTTATTGGAATTTAAATAGAGAAGTACTTGTACATATTTAGTTTAAGTAAAAATATTTAGTTTAAGTAAAAATAAATGCTAATGTGCAGGTCCCTCTTAAGTTTTCACTGAAAATAGAAAAAGTATCAGTAGCTCCATTTCGGTTCCATGTATGGTATGTTAGCATCCGTTTAGGGGAAGCTCCTCTCCCCAGCCGGAACAGAGAATATCAAAAAAGATCGATAGTGGGGCGAGGGAGGCTGGGAAAGAGATCGGAGCCGAGCTGGAGCGAGCCAGTGAGCGGAGAAAGAGGGAATGAGAAGGAGCGAGAGATCCCTCGGGGGAAATGCAAACGCTGGAGAGAGGCACCAATTATTATAATTGAAGGTAATGGTGCCGAGGCGCCAAGGAGCTCCGCTCTGTTTTACATCACTCAGCTCCCACCCAGGCGCCCGCCCCGGGCTCCTCCCCCGCCGCGGCTGCGCCCCAGGAGCCTTTCCGGGGCCCCTTCCACTCCCTCGCCCGCCCGGCCACTGGCTCAGTCCCGGGTGCGCAGCTCTCAAGTTCAGGTGCGCACCGCCCTGCAGGCTCCCCAGCCCCGCTCGCTCCGGCTGTTCTCCAAAGTCCATCCCCCTATCCCCCTGCTTCCTTCTCTGGTGACTAATGGAGCAACACTGACACCGATAAAACGGGTACAAACTCTTTGCTCTGGACAAAGTCCACCCCTTCGCCCCCCAGGCTAAGGTCTGTAGGGATTGGAGGTAACCAAGGTGGCTCTCCCAGTTCAAACTGTGGTACTGCCTCACCCCACCCAAACTTCCTTCCCTTCCCCCATTAACTCAGGGAATTTGTTATTATTAATTTATTAAATTTTGCAGTACTGGGGATCAAATCCAGGGCCTCTGCATATGCTATACCCTGGGACCTAACTCGGGAAATTTAAATAGGGGGATTTCTCAAAAATAAACCAGGTACAAACATGAGATGAGTATGATGGACAGGATGGGGAAGGAATTTATTTTTCTTTAATTTTTCACCAAAATGAGAACCCTGAAATCACTTAATTTTACAGCAAGTTCCCTGGTTGGAACTCGGGGCTCAGAGACAAAAGCAGAGAATTTAGGGGCCACTTATATGTGAGTGAGGTATATTTTTTAAAAACTACTGTTTATTGTTCAATTGTTTAGTCAATTGATTGATCTCTGATTATAAAAGTAATGTATTGCTGTAGAAAACTTGGAAAATTCAGGGGGAAAAAAAAGAGTAAAAACCTGTATGGCCAAGGCAGAGCCTGCTTCTCTTCCCAAAAGTGCTTCCCAAAGGAGCAGGGATTGGTGTTGGCAGCATTAGCTTGGGGTTCAGCCACCTACCAGAGTGTCACTTTGCCTAAATATCGTTAAACCTCTCTAGACCTGTTTTGCCATCTATAAAATATAACTAACCGAATGACCTCCAGGATTCCTTCCAGGTTCTGTGAAAGACAGTTTCAAAATGAAATCAGTCCAAAACAGCAAGTGATATTAGCTTCTCCCTCAAGTCAAATAAAGAATGACTCCTTTTTAAAAAAAAATGCTTTAAGAAAGTCTTTAAAAAGCAGCCATATGACCCCAACTGTCCTTCAGAATTGTGGTCTGTCAAAAACAGATGTGAATAATAATGCCAAGTATTTGGCAGGGCAGCTTGGTGCCAATACATGTTAAAACTCCAGCACAAGATGATGACCATTCTGGGGCTGGGGATATAGCTCAGTTGGTAGAGAACTTGCCTTGCATGCACAAGGCCCTGGGTTCAATCCCCAGCATCACACACACACACACACACACACACACACACACAGATGATGACCATTCTACTGGAAACTGCACTGATCAGAATATTCTAGAAAGGTAAACTCAGTGCAGAGCATGGCCCTTAAACAGATCTTGGATGAAACAGAGACCGACCCAGTTCCATAATGCCATGTTTGAACAAACGTTTACCTTCACAACAAAAAAAGAGGACTTCGTACAATTGCAAGAAGGCACAGCAAGGACCGATGGGTGCCAGGTAAAAGGAGTCAGTTTCTTAAAGTAAGAAGAACTTTCTATGAATAAGTGCTGTCTTCAAATCGAATAGGCAGCCTAAGAGGCTGTGGTTCTCAAGTACCAGAGGAAATACATAGAAGGATACATGCTGGATCAGCTGACCCTCCAAAGTCCTTTACAATGCTAAGACGCTATAATTACATCTATAGTGTTTAGTTATCATATCCTTTACCATTAAAGATAACAATAGTGTGTAGGAGAAAGTGTCATCTTAGACTCTCCCAAGCTGTTCAAGACCAGAGGTGCCAATGGAAAGGACGAATAAGGCAGCCATTCTGTTCCCACTTTTCAGAAAGGACTGTGCCCACCTCTCCTACTGTCCAGGGCCACTTGAGAGGCACCTCACCTTTTCTACTGCAGGAAAAAAAGAAAGAATGGGATGGACTGATTCTAGTCTTATGACCAAGCCTTTAGTAACCCAATGCATTAGTGGGTAATTATAGGTAGGGCTGCAAAGAGCAGATGACCTGCAAGAAAACCAGGATCTTAATTCAGTTTGGGGATCTTTTAAAACTGATATGGATTCTCCCACATCTATATTGCATTTGACCAAAAAGTACTTCCTATCTCTATTACTTGCCAGGCATCTAAACAATGCCTCAAATTCATTTTCTTTCAGTCAATAGCTGGGCAGAATTAACATTCTTAGATTTAACATTCTATGGGAATAAAGGGAAATTCTGTTTGGCAGTTTCTACCAATCTTCCTCATTCCTCATTAGTTGTTTCATATCACATTTTAGTTCCAGACCAAAAAACAAAATGAAAACAAACAAACAAGCAAAAACAAACGAACAAACAAAAAAACCCCAAACAAAAAAGAAAACAGGCAGAGGAAAGAGAGAGAAGGAAGAAAACAAGAACTATCCTAGTAGGTTCCACTGATTTTTTTGTTTGTTTGTTTGTATTTTATTTTTTGTTTTGTTTTGTACCAAGGGGATGGGTATGCTAAGCAAGTGCTCTACTACTGAACTATACCTAGCCCTTTCTTCTTGATACAACTGTAGTTTATTTTCTTAGCTTTAGCTAACACATTACTCCTTGAAAGCACCTTTTGAGGTGCACTTAGACTTGGACCCTCTAGAACCAGGAACAGAATCGCCATAACCCACTTTAGGCACTTTTCTTCTCTTGAAAATACTGCCTTCCCCTCCTTCGTTTCCCAAATCTCCTGCAGTCACACAGCCCTATAGCAAGACCTTAGAGCAGGGAACACAGTTTCACTCCAAATCATCGGACCTTTTTTCTTTCCATCATAAAATAACATGTTTATTCTCTAGAGAATAATCACATTCCAAAACGGGGGCAAAAAGATCGGGAAAACAAACAAAACTCCCAAAACAAAGAAAAAAAATCCACCAGGGAACTTTAAAAATTTTTTTTCCTAAGCCAAATCCGGGAGTTTGGCCTCTATTATCGCTTTTATTTTCCAGAAAATGAAATGCATTGTAATTGCTGCACAGGGCTTTTCCCTTCTTAGGATGTACATCCTGCTGGCGGGGAGGGAAGAGGTCCTAGCGCATGTCTTTCTCGCCCTCTTGTGGTGAGAGGGAAGCAGCGCCCAGCTGGGAAGACAGCAGCTGCTGTTTGCTGTTGAGAAGCAAGGAGATATTTAGACTCAATATTTTAGTGACTGTGTCTCAGTGTCATGCGATGACCTCTTTAAAAGAGGGCTGTTATTCTTGTTCCCAGAATCTTTTTAAAGCTTCAGACAATAATAAATACAATTTTCTCTGTGCATAAGGTGGAGAGAAGGGGTGTACCCAGTTAGTTCCCTTATGCTGTGGAGGACAGCAGTGGCCATTGTTCTAGGTAAAACCCCCTTTAAATGGCCTACAGTGTTTGTGTCATGTGCCAGAAAAAAGGAGCCATTTCTATTCTGGGTGACTCTGGATCATTCCTAGTTTTTGTCTGTGTTGTTGTTTTTCTGTTTTTGTTTTTTCTTTTTTTCAGTACTGGGGATTGAACCTAGATATGTTCTATCACTGAGCTGACTTTTTTTGAGACAGGGTTTCACTAAGTTGCCCAGGCTGGTCTCAAAATTATGATCCTCCTGCCTCAGTTTCCCAACTTACTGAGATCACAAGTCTGAACCACCACAACCAGCTCATTCCTTGGTTTTAAATATTTTTTTAATTCATCAGCAAACCAAACCCCCACAAGTCATTGTCCTTAATCTCTAAGATCTGAATGCGTGGGTTGTTTCTACAAATTCACCAACTGTTTTGACCAACTTTGAC
Organism: Tamias sibiricus; assembly: GCA_025594165.1. Taxonomy (NCBI): domain Eukaryota; kingdom Metazoa; phylum Chordata; class Mammalia; order Rodentia; family Sciuridae; genus Tamias; species Tamias sibiricus. The sequence goes on from CM046669.1 coordinate 71,031,479, forward strand.
TTTAAAAAACAAACTGTTAAACAAAGAGATCTCCAAACAGATAATTTAAACAAAGATCCCCTCCTTTCCAGATACCTATCAAACCAAAGGATGGGTGACTGAATTTTTCCCCATAACTGAGCATGGTTACATTGTATCCACATGAAAATCTGACTCAGACTACCAGGAAAATTCAGTCTCCAACTCTGCATTAGTTGCCAGTCTACACTAGTCAAATTCATGTGTGTACCAAGAGCTATGTGAGACCACATCCGCCACTCTTTAAATTAAATGATACAAATCATGACATTCATCTCTGACTTTACCATCAAGGAAACCAAGACTAGGGTAAATGGCTCCCCCAGGGTCATGCACTGAAACTCTGGGCTCAGGGCCCTACCTTCCATTTCAAAGAATGGGAAGCTATGAAGAGTCATGGCATTCACTGGTAAATGGTGGTTAGTTTCTCCTTGTACAGGATGTGGCAAGAACTGTGAGAGGAGAGGAAAGAGAAGGGGAGGGAAAGGAAAGGGAGGGGAGGATGAAGGAGGAAAAGGGAGAATAAGGGTTGATTATAAGTGGATTGAATCACTGCCACTCCCAAACCTCTCTGACTTCCTGTGAGCCTGAAGTAAGGATCTCTGGGAATGAGCTTTGAGGTCATTCTTGGATTTCAGTTTTAGTTTGCAGGAACCAACCTGCCTAGGGAACTGTGGGTGATTAGTTTCCCTAATGCTTGGTTTTATTTGCAGACTCCTGTTCAGATCTTGGCCTTCTCCTGTGGAAAAATGCTCAATGGGAAATCCTGACCCTGACCTTCAGCCCTCACTAAAAGCATGAACAGAAGCAACTAGGCAGGGCTGGGATTGTGGCTCAGCGGTAGAGTGCTCGCCTAGCACGTGCGCGGCCCGGGTTCGATCCTCAGCACCACATACCAATAAACACATTGTGTACAACTAAAGCAAATAAAAAAAAATTTTTAAAAAAAGAAGCAACTTCACATCAGCCAGGATTCTCGCACCCATCACAGAAGTGTCTTCCATGCGAGTGATACCCCAGGGCTCTTGGAGTCTGTACCTGGTTCTCTTTCAAGGATCATGGATGAGAAACCCTCCTGAAGACAGCTTCATCTTCCAGATCAAGGACAAGGAAGGTGGCCATGACTTCCCTGGGGCCCTGTCCTCTTTTCTAGAAGTAAGTGGGTTTTATGGCTTGAATATAAAGCGTCCCTCAAAAGTTCCTTTGTTATAATGCAGGAATGTTCAGAGATGAAATGATTGGATGAGAGCTATAGCCTAATCAGTCCATCCTAGATTGAATGGAGTATGTGGTAACTGTAGTCAGGTGAGGCGTGGCTAAAGGAGCTAGGTCATCAGGAGTGTGCCCTGTGACCCCTACACTCTCTTTCTCTGCTGCTTCCTGGCTACCATGAATTGGAGCAGTGACCCATCACCACGCCCTTCACCCTAAAGTGCTGCCTCAACTTGAGCCCAGAGCAATGGACTTGAAACTGTGAGCATCAAATAATTTTTTCTTCTTCTAAGTTATCATCATCAGTTATTTTTATCACAGTTATGAAAAAGTGACTTAGACAGTGGGTCTCTCTGATCCTGGCTTCTCCATTTGACCTTATTTCTCCCTGTTCTACGTTCTTCTTTGAGTGGTAACTGCATGGTACTTTTAGTTCTGAATGCAAAAGAGGCAGTGGGACATAACAGGAAGAGCACTAGACAGGGTCACCTCGACACCAGCTCTCAGCCTGGGTTTGAATCAAACCTCACTTAGCCCCTGGAGCTGCAGAATCCTCAAGGACAAGAAGCAACCTGGGGAATGGCTTCTCAAGTACCACTGGCTCTGCAATTCTAGGCTGCTTTTGTACCCCTTACACTGCATAGGAAGAGTAGCTGGCTGTTAAAGTGGGACCCTTTTCCTCAATTCCTGCAGAGGCACCAAAACCTTAGTTCAGAGGTTCTCACTGTTCAGTGTACATCTGAATGATCTGGAGGGCTTATTAAAACAGACAAATGGGCTCTACCTCACAGTTTCTGATTCAACAGTTTCCAGATAGGGCTGAGAATCTGCTTATTAGATTGATTAGAAAATAAGTTTCCAGGGTTGCTGACGCTGCTGAGTTGGGAGCGCACTTTGAGAATCTTTGGCCTAGAGCTAAGTAGGAGACACCAAGTACCTTCCTGTTCTTCCAAGACAACCTAGAGATTGTAAACCAGCAATAGAAAGACTCTTAGATACCTGAACCAATATCTTCCAACAGATTCCTAAATAACCTATTTCCTCTGGTTAGTCTTATGGGGAAGTAAGCAACGCTACCTAGTATTTATAGAGTTTTTACAGTTTTTAAAGAGCTTTGCTTGGCTTCATTTACTTCTCCTGACAATCCTATCATGGGGATTGGGAAGATTATTAGAGGCAAAAACTGCAGCCTGAGTGGTCAAGTCTTTGATCTCTATCACACAGTTAAAAAGAAGTGGCGATCCAGGTCTCATTGAGGACTTTTTTGATATTTCATGCTCTGTGTACTTTTCCAGGCTGTCCTGCAATGTACTGGCTTATTGGGACACTATATCTAACCAAACAATTATTTCTTTGAGGTGCTAAGTACAAATACATGCAAAGCCATATTATTCAGTTGCCATAACCCAGTAGAAACCTGAGTTAACAGCCTGTCTTCCTGTGTTAGAACATGTCATTGAAATAATCTAGTGAAACAACTAATTTATTTACACTATATTTTAGTCAATGCCATCAGTGATATCTAGTAGATTTCCTATACTGACTGATGTAGTAGATAAGGGATCCCTGGATAGGATTGTCAAAAGATGGATTTTGATACTTAGTTCTTCATTTTGTTTTTAAAAATCTCTCTGATGGACACAGTGGGGCACACCTATAGTCCCAGAGACTGGGAAGGCTGAGGCAGAAGGATCACAAGTTCAAGGTCATCTTCAACATTTAGTAAGATCCTGAGCAACTTAGCAAGAACCTGTCTCAAATGAAAAATAAAAAGGACTGGGGATGTAGCTCAGTGGTAAAGCACCCTGGATTTAATCCCCAGTACCTACCCCCACAAAACAAACAAACAAACAAAGCAAACCCCTCCAAAATTAAAAACAAACAACCTCTCATCACTCTCTTCCTTTCTATCTGAAGAGAACACAATTAACAGCAAGTCCTTTGAGATATTTGGCAGAAAGATCAAAAGTGATGGCTGCAAACAGAAAGAATGAGGGGGGCGTTCTTTTTATTTATTTTTTTTGGTACCAGGGACTGAACTCAGGGGTATGTGGTCGCTGAGCCACACACCCAGCCCTATTTTGTGTTTTATTTAGAGGCAGGTTCTCACTGAATTGCTTAGCGCCTCAGCGCCTCACCATTGCTGAGGCTGGCTTTGAAACTGGGATCCTCCTGTCTCAGCCTCCTGAGTTGCTGGGATTATAGGCGTGTACCACCGCACCTGGCAGGGCATTCTTCTCTACACATCAACTAATCTGAGCTTCCCAAATGACGTTACTTAAGTGATGTGTCCGGCTCAATTTCAGGCATTCGTGCTGAATGCTCCTGTGCAGCTGTGGGAAATTCAGGTTTGTTTATTGGAAGAGAGAAACACACACACACACACACACACACACACACACACTCTCTCTCTCTATCTCTCTCTCTCTCTCTCTCTCTCTTCCTCCTCTTCCTCCTCCCTCCTCCTCCTCCTCCTCCTCTTCCTTCTTCTTCTTCTTCTCCTTTCCCTCTCTCTCTCTCTTTCACCATACACACATGCTCACAAAGCAATCACCTATCACCCTAAATGACTCCAGGACAAATGGACTATCGTACAATGACTTAACTGTACTTGTTGGATTGTGAAACATTGACTTTTGGAATAAGAGCTGTGGAAAGAGAGATTAAAGAGTAATAGGGGAAGGTGAATACAACTGAAATATGTTATATGAATGTATGAAAATGTCACAATGAAACACATTTATTTGTACAATCGATATGTACTAATAATTAAATGTTTAAAAATCTTGTTTATCAGCCAGGTGCGGTGGTGCACGCCTGTAATCCCAGCACTTGGGAGGCTGAGGCAGGAGGATCATGAGTTCAAAGCCAGCCTCAGCAATGGCGAGGTACTTAGCAACGCAGTGAGACCCTGTCTCTAATAAAATACCAAAAGGGGCTGGGGATGTGGCCTAGTGGTCAAGTGGCTCTGAATTCAATCCCCACTACCAAAAAAAAAAAAAAAAAAAAAAAAAATCCTCTTTGTCCATCCTGAGATTCTCACCCCTTCACAGGGTCCTGCATTACTCCCTGGGGATGCTGCCAGGTGTGCGGGCTAAGACATACAGAGTAGGTTGGGACCAGTGAGAATCTTCCAAGCCACAAGGTGCTGAGAGCGTTGGGCTTTCTGGTCTTAGCAAGGGAAAGCTTTTCCATCCCAGCCTATTTTCCTGAGATAAGAATCCAAGGGAGGGAAAGACAGCATTGGCCTCAGGGGCTCTGGCCAAACTGAAAGGTGGGCAGTGTTATGGTTTGGATCTGAGATGTCTCCTAAAGGCTTATGTGTTGGAGACTTGGTCCCCAAGGCAGCAATGTTTAAAAGTGGGCTTTTGGGAAGTAATTTGCATCATGAGGGCTCTGACCTCACTGGTGGATTAATCCATTGATAACTGAGTGGACCACTGGGAAGTGGCAGAAACTGTTGGCAACTGGGGCATGGGTGGAAGAAGTAGGTCCTTGGGGCCATGACCTTAGGGACTTTATCTTGTCCCCACCCCACCCACCTGCTCTGCTTCCCAGCAGCCATTAGCTGAGCAGCTTCTCCTCTACCATACCCTTCGGCCTTGATGTTCTGCCACTTCTCAAGCCCAAAGTAATGGAACCAACCAACCATGGACTAAAACCTCTGAAACTATGAGCTAAAATACATCTTTCCTCCTCTAAGCTGCTTTCTCAGGTATTTGTCACAGTGATGAAGAGCTGACTAAAGGAGTTACTCTCTAGCATTAGCTGGAAAGAAATGGGTCTGGAAAAGTAGCAGCGCTGAACAAGGACAGGGCAAAGCCTAGCTGATGTGTGGACAGGGGTATGCACAGCATGAGCACCAGGGCAGAGGCAGAAATAAAACTTTGCAAAGACCTTGATAAGTTGGAAAAATGAATTTTAGCTAACAGATTTAGAGCCGTCCAGAGACGTTGGTGTCTCCCTTGATATCTTCCTGGCTTGGATTTTACACACTCAACCCATTCCCTTCTCACCTAAATTTACTTGCTTACCTTTGGCAGGGGCTATGCCTCTTCTTCAGTTATTGAATGGTTTTGGATAATAATCACTGGCTTCTAAATTCATAGTTCAACATTGATGCTTTTCTTCCAAGTGACTTTCCAGCCTCCCATCCACTAAAAATATTTCTCCTTGAGACTAAGGAGGTGATGGAATAGAAAGGTGAAGGGTACAAACTTTGGACTCAAAGCTCCACTTGACTTCAGTTGATACCATTACTACATCTATGACACTTTGAGTTTTTCCCTAATAATAATGAACTTACTGGAGCTGTCTGTTTTGTACTTGTCAGGGGCTGGTATCTGAGACAGGAGAATACAGACAGTTTTTACTTATAATTGTGCCCAATGGCTACCCTAAGCTGTCTTTGAAAAGTCTAACTCCCAAAACACAGTTATAATGCTTCTTGGTTTGTCCCATAGGCAACATTCAAATATTACTTAACTATTTAAATAAGGATGTTCTAGATTCCTTGTTCATTTTCTCTGGGTTGCTGACAAGCAACATACAGATAAAATGACAAATACTACCAACATTTAGTTAGTTAGTTAGTTTGGTTTTTTGTACCGGGGATTGAACCCAGAGACGTTCAACCACTGAACCACATTCCCAGCCCTTTTTTGTATTTTTATTTAGAGACAGGGTCTCAGTGAGTTGCTTAGTACCTTGATAAGTTGCTGAGGCTGGCTTTGAGCTCAAGATTCTCCTGCCTCAGCCTCAGCATTTAGTATGCAATGCCCCGAGGCTCTGGGCCTCCACCTCCAGCTTCAGGGTGGTCTATCCCTACCCTTAGCTCATCAGCACTGGAGAGAAAATGTGGGGGTAACGATTGCCCTTATGGTACTTCCATTCCACCAGGATGAAGCCCACCAGGAAAATAGTCTAGCTAGCAAAATATATGGACATTTTCTGTCATACCCAGAACTGACTTTTGAACACACAAAAAAATGAATAAACACAAAATAATTAGGTTATCCCTAGGTTCATTTTTCTTTTAATGTAACAAATGCCACAATGTATGTGTTGAAGTCAAATACCTTCTCTGTTCCTCTCTCCTGCTACAGGTTCTTCACTAATAACATTTTGAGCTCAGACTGGAATGTCAACTTGAACTTTAACATTTGTGGCATGACTGACTATAACTCAGCGTAAGCATATACTTTTCAAGAAAATTTTGACTAAGTGAGTTGAATCTATACTTCCTGAGGCCCTTAGGTTAAAACAACATGATCTAATGCAATAAAAACCAGCAAAAAAATACGTTCTTTGCTTCCAGTAGCACAGGCCAATTGAATCTACCTGAAGCATACTTGAATGCTGTTAATCAGTCCAGATACTAAATGGTTTCTCTCCTATTTTGGTACCCATATATCCAATTAAGAGGTCCCTTATTCTTCCAATGGCATATAAATATGCACAATTTCAGGAATAAACAAGCACCTCTGAGAGTTAAAAATTATCATTAACAGTCAATTTTTTTTGTTTTGTTTTGTTTTTAAAGTCAATGTCTAAGGAGGTTCCTGAATAGTTGTCAGGCAGATTCAGTAATTAATAATTAATTCTAATTCCATCACTCCTGCCAGGAGCGTAGAGTAAAAGAACTTTACAATGTTCTTGAGGACATAAAACCAGGAAAGGGACCAGGGAAAAGTTGATACTTAGGACTGAATGCAAAGACAGGACTTCATTGATAAAGGAGAAACTAGGATATGCCCGCTGATGGAGTCACAGTGAAGGCAGGTAGGTATAAGAGAGCATGGCAGGCATGTGCTCAACAAATACTAACAGAGCAGGTGCAATGTGCCAGGAAGTGGACTAGATGCCAGGATACATCAGTGAGCACAAATATCTCCTGGACTTACATTCTCATGGAGGGAGACAGACAAAAAGAAATTGATAAGTAGCATATGGAAGTTCCAGATGGCAACAAGGGCTATGGTGCAGAACAGATCTGGAAAGGGGGAGAGGGGTCTTGAATGAATGAAAATGGAGTACTTTTAAAAACAGAGTGACCAGGTATATCTCTCTGACAAAGTATTTTAGTAAGACTTTCAAGAGGTGAGATAGTGGGTTATACAACCATATGAGGGAAAGAATGTTCTGGGTGGAGGGTACAGTAAGTGTCAGGCCTTGAGGTAGAACTCTGCTCAAACAGTGAGTGAACGCATTCTCACAGGGACGTCATCCCAAGGAGGTGAAGTTCATTCCTGGAAGATGAAAAAGAACTCTTGCTCTTTTAATGTATATAGCACAGACACAGATACAGTAGATAAATATACATCTGTAGCATTCAGTTTTCTTATCCCTGGCAGGAGCAATAATTGAAAAACATTGAGTCAGGGGAATAGTAACTAGGCCAAAATGACTGGAATGTAGTGAATAAGGAAAGAGCAGAGAGGAGAGGAAAGTATTGGGAAGTCGTCTTACACAGGTCATCATAAGTAGTTTGGCTTTTCTTGTGAGTACAATTGGGATGATGATTGCAGGGTTTCTGAAAGGGTGATGTGACTTGGCTTTTAAGAGAATCCCTCTGGCTGCTGTGGTGAGAACAGACTACAGGAAGATATTGGTAGAGTCCAGGCGGGAGATGATGGTGCTCAGTCTGGGGTGGTAGAGGAGGATGGTGAGAAGTGGTGGATTCTGTATTTACAGTCAGCCTTTGATATATGTGGATTCTGCATCCACTGATTAATTACATCAGCTATGGATCAAAAATATTGGAAAAAATATTGCATCCGTACTGAACATGTCAGACCTTTTTACTTTTCATCATTCTCTAAACACTACAGTTTAACAACTATTTACATTACATTTACATTTTATTAGGTATCATAAGCAATCTAGAGATTATTTAAAATACACTGGAGGGTGCCCATAAATTATATGCAAATACTACATGATTTTATAGAAAATACTTGAACATCTGCAGATTTTGGGATCCATAGTGGTCCTGGAACCAAACCCCCATGCATACCAAGGGGCAACTGTATTTGATACAATATAAATGTATGGGATGTGAGGTATGAAAGAAAGAGAAGAGTTGAGTATATGACTACTAGTTTTGACCAGAAGGACTGGAGTTGCCAGGGCAGAGGGAAGGTACTGAGAAAAGAATAAGAAGATCTCTGGAACTCAAGTTTAGTGTGTTCAGTTTGAGATTCCTATTAGAAACCCAAAGGCATATTTTGAGTAGGCACTTGAATTTAGTTGGCTGGAGTTCAGGGGAGAAACCTAGGCTGGCAATATGAATCTGGGATTTAGACATAAACATGGCAATGATTTAAACATAAAAATGAACATAAACATGACACCCCCTTAGTAGGGGGGTGGAGAGGAGCAGGAAAAGATAGAAAAAAAAACCAGAGTAGACAAAAAGAAAACTAATAAAATGGAAGGTATAAGGCCAAACATATCAATAATTATATCATACTTGAATGGACTGAATACTACAACTATAAGGCAGAAATTATTAGAATGGATTTTGTGGTTTTCCTAATGCAGTTTAAATATAGAAACAAACAGGCTGAAAGTAAATGAATGGGAAAAGATGCACTGTGTAAAAAGTTAACCTAAGAAGGCTGCAGTGGCTATATTCATTGCAGATTACATAGATATCAAGTCAGAAAGTATTCCCAGAGACCAAAAGGGACATTTCATTATGATTGTATTAGGGTTCTCCAAAGGAACAGAATCAACAGGAAGTATTATTATGAAAAAGGGTTTTATCAGGTTAGCTTACTCGACCAGAAGTGGGATGGTCCACAATGACCGTCTGCAGGCTGGAGAGCTGGGAGAACCAGTAGCTGCACAGTCCAAGAGGCTGAAGTCCCAGAACAAGAGGGATCAACGGTGCTACCCTAGTCCAAGGCAGAAGGCTTCTGGAGAATCACTGGCAGAATCCACTTTGGAAGAGTGAAGATCATCCTTGGATGATCATAGCAGCAATCAAGAACCATTCCAGAAGAATCCAGTTTGCATCTGCTGCTACTTCCTTGTTCTTCCAACTTGTATTCCACCCAAGCCTCATCCTATTGGACAGTGCTGCCCATGCTTAGGGAGGGTCTCCATTTCAGTTGGCTATCCCATGTGCCCAATCATTCTTGGACACACCCTCTTGACACACCCATAAACCTCTTAATCCTTCGCAGCTCTTAATCCAATCAAGTTGACATTTCAAATTGACCATTATAATGATTAAATTGTCCCATCAGGAAGACATAAAAACCATAAACATGTATGTATCTAACGGCAGAGGTTCAAAAACACATGCAGAAAATATTGATATAATTATAGAAAGTCTTAAAGAGACACTTCCAAAATTATAGAGTTTTAACACCCCTCTCTTGGCAATTGAAAGGACAACTAGGGAAGGGTCAGAAAATACAAAGAAGATCTGAACATTCTCAACTACCCTTTTTTTATAATATTTTTTAGTTTTCAACGGACCTTTATTTTATTTATTTATATGTAGTGCTGAGAATAGAACCTCACACATGCTAGGCCACTACCACTGAGCCACTACTCCAGCACCTCTCAACTACCTTTTAAGAACACAACACCAGACTAGGACAGAATATAATATTCTTTCCAAGTACATACAGTATACTAACCAGAATTGACTACATGTTGGCTATCAGAAAGTCCTGATAAATTATAAAAGATTGAAATAGTACAAAATATATTCTCTGACTACAATGGAATGAAGTGAGAAACTAATGAGAATAAGATAATTAGGAAAAAAAATTTTTGAAAGCAAACCAGACTTCTGAATAATCCACAGGTCAAAAGAAGAAATTATAAGAGAAATTTGAAAACACTTCAAACCAAATGATAATAAAAAGAAAACATATCAAAATTTGTGGAATGAAACCAAAGCAATGCTTTTAGGGAAATGTATAAATTACAATGTTTTAATTTAACACAGATACCTAGGGTCTGGGGATGTAGCTTAGTGGTAGAACATCTCTCTAGCATGCATGGAAACCTGGGTTCAATCCCTAGCACCGCACAAAACAAAAATGGAACAAACAACCCCCCCCGCACCCCCCCACGAAATCCCAAACTAGACACCTATAGTAAGTGTAGCTCACTTTATACTTCAAGTGTTTTGACCTTTTAATTCTGCCTTAATAAGGGAGTCTCCCCTGAACCACTGAAGCTCTCTGAAAGCTTATTGCAAAGCCCTACATCAAGTGCTGAGGAGCCTGTGCTTCTCCAGGCAATCCCTTGGGCAACCAAAGAACCCAGGGCAGAAGGCAGTCCTGAGGCACAAAACCCTACAGGTTTGCTGTCATACAGATTTCTGAAAGATTGGTGAATAAAGGACATGAAATCCAGTAGGTTTTTGCAAAGTCCTAGAACTTTAAACATCATCATCCTAAATAAACTGTACATGAAAAGATGGCACAACAGGTCTCTGAAAACTGGAAGGATTTTTTTTAACCTACTTCCAGCAAATACGTCATAGTCTTTTGGTTTTACGTCCAACTCTGACTGAGTTTTCTAGATAAATAAACCCTCCAAAGACCTGATCCTGTAACTTTTCTTAAGTAGACCTCATCTGACGTCAATGAAGGTCTGCAGCGCCAGGACTTCCCAACTGAGACCTGAGCTAGTATTTGATCAGGTGCCTCCAATCCTCTATGATGGGACTATGCTTCTGGAATTAAAAAGTCCTTTCAAGAGCATTTCTGCTTAAGTGTCACTGGTAAAAATCGTTTGCATGAATAATTTCTTATTACAGTGGCATCTTTCACTTCTCTCTTGAATGACAGAAGGGATCAGTCTTAAACTTAATATACCACTTTGAACACCAAGACTTTCAAGCTCAGTTACCTGTCGGTCTCTACATGTTTTTGTTTCCCCTGAACCCACTTTTTGGTTAACTCAGATCACATATCACCATCATCCCAGGTTAGAGGGAAGCTTCTCCATTCAGGCCACACTCAACCCAGAGCCACCCTTGAGGTGACCCCACTTATTTATTTGTCTTACTATCAAACCCATACAGGTAACAGAGTTTCAAAATGTCATTCTCACAGATAACCCTTAGTTGAGGCAAAGAATAGTTGTGTGTCATCCTTCCTGTGATATCCCTTCATGTATTTGAAGACCATTTTAAAGACATGGCCAAGCTCAGCTTATTAATTATTCCAATTCCTTTCTAAAATTTAGTTATCAATTCCACTGTCTTGTGATTTCATTTTTAGCCTGGGTATCACTTCTTTCTTGCAGAGTTCTGTACCAGATGCTATTACTGTCTAGTAAGGGTCTGGCCAAGATAGAAAACTAATAATCCTCTACTATGTTATCAACCTTCTGTTCCCCTTAGCGATTCTAAGTATCAGTTGTGGGAGCGCCAGTTCTTTCCCCCATATCAATACAAAGGAGTGAAAAATGGCTTCCCTCTACTTTCTAGCTTCTTTGTCTGGGCTATGAATTAAATTGACATAAAACAGAATAGTCAGGAGAAAACACAATATTTAATTAAGAATGTACATGTGAGTACCACAAAACATGAGACTGAAAATACGGTCAGATGACTGAAGCTAATACAGCATCTTGAGCCAGAAAAAGGAATAGGAATTTGGGATTTCTATGGGATGGGAAAGACTACAAGTTATAAGAGGGTAAAGGGAGGAAATGTCTGGTGAATTGAGTTTATCTTGTTATGCAGATAAAATTCTCTTAGGTAAAAAAGATTGGAGCAGCCCATTTCCTGATACAGATAGTTTTACTAATGTACTAATTTTCTTTTATAGAAAATTATATACAAAAGGATAGCTTTTCAGAGTTACTTCTGTGTCTGCAGTTTCTCAAAATAAACAGCTTGAAATATGCCAGAGAAGTACACAGATAATTTTTCTAATGTAGATTTCCTTTATAGATGCAAATTTCTTTTACAAAAAGATAGCTTTTCAGAGCTACTTCTCTCTGCAGTTTCTCAGAATAACCAGCTTGAAATATGCCAAAGTAGTATATTTCGGGGTGGCATATTCTGGTCTCTTCTAGTCATGTTTTGCATAGTGTATCCTGAGTCCCAATACCACCTCCCTCGATGGCTCTGGTTTTTCAGAACTGCAAGGGGCAGTGCTTGTGGCAAATGTTAGAAGGTGGAAAGCAAGGAAGAGAGAAGTCCCCATGTGAACAGCACTAATTTTGCTGTTTACTTCTTGTGTACTAGGTAGGATGAGGCTGCACTTGCTGTCTCAGTGGTTTTTCTGCCAAAAAAAATAAATGTTCAGATGTTAACTTTTTTGAGAAGAACTCCCTCCCTATACCATATCCACCAAGGGGATTGTCTCTTCTACTTGCAGAACAGTGCTGATCCCCAGCTGTCAAGGCAGCTTCAGGGTTACCACCTCAGGCTTAGTGAGTCCAGAGGTGACAGGGCGGGGCCTGGAAGGGGTTCCAGGTGATGGGGCAGGAGGCACAGAGCCTGTGAATAGACCTGCCTTCAGTAGCTTTATCCACATATACCTGTGCCCAGCCATCTGCATGAAAAGAAGGCATGAAGTTGATCTCAAGGGAACCTACCTGTCCAGCACCTCTAACCCATGGCTAAGGATCCTTCACCCAAGAACCAAGAGGGAAATGGGGCCAATGCTGCAGGACTCACACCTTGGTGGCAGGAACTAGCCAAAGGAGACCTACCTCCCCCATTACACTAGAATCAATAACGGGACTTCCTTCCTTAGACAAGAGTGTTCCTTCCAAAATATTTCACTCCTTGGCAGATGGCTAGAGGTAAGGAGTCCGGGAAGTGCTGCTTCCTGAAAAAAAGGAAGAAGTGTAACCAAGTGCAATGGGTCTGTCCATTGGTGAATGCAAAGTGATAAGCACAACCAGGAAATAAAAGAGTGAGGAATAATTATTATTTGCAGTCAGAAAGGTGTGAAATGGAGACAAATCTCAAAATAGTGCCTCTCTGGACAAAAAAAGGGGGGGTTATTAGGGAAACTCATACATATTCATACAGGAAAGACTCATCACTTGTGTAGGCGCGCATGTTTCTGAGCATGCTCCATTTGAGTTCATGCTTCTTCATACATCCCATATTAAAAAATGGCAAACTAGCTGACCAAACTTTGCTCAGTGCTGGCCTCATTCAACACCTTGGCTAAGAGGAAGCTACAAGCACCTCAGCTAAGATGAATTTTGCCTAGCTTCAGCTACAGACTACTCCCGTTTGATCCCTGGTGGGCCCTAAAACTGAAAGATCAGTAGAAAAGCCCTGTCCCCAGGCATGTATACCTGCAGAAGTTGGGGGACAGTCTGAGAGCCCACTCCTGGATGGGCACACCCAAAATAGCAGCAGAGAGGAATAACACTTTTTCTGGCAGTTTACCTATGCATGCCCATGCCTTGTCTGATGATGCATCACTGAGAAGACTAGATGTGAGTGCAGCAGAGAAGATGCTTCTGGACCCACAACAAGTGCTCAGGCCCTTCATTGGATTAACCAATGCCATACACCCATTCAAGTAATAGAAACAAAAGTGCCTGTGGAAACCTGCATCATCGATTAGGGGCCACTACTGCACATAGGATTAATCACACATGGTGCACCACACACACTCAGATTTCCACTCTTGCATAACTGACAGAAACAGTGAGTCTTTCTAAATTTGATACAGAATGTGCTGTACCCAACTCACTGATCATAGTCAAAGAAGTCACAGGGCGATAACATTACAATACTCAGATGGAAATAAACTTAACATTGCAAAATGAACATATAACCCAAGATATATCTTCAGGAGAAAACCACTTAGTAAGAAAGCTTTCCCATAAAATTGGCAGAGATATCCATTTTACCAGGGTGCAAATCTCAAATAGGAACAAAAATACAAAAAATTAAGCTAATATAAAAACATCCTAAAGTTCATAACTTTCTAGTAATGGGCTTCAAAGATATTGAAATGAATGATAATGGATCCAAAAGAATCATTTTTAAAAAGCTCAATAAGATCCAAGAAAATACAAATGAACAGTTAAATGAAATTGGGAAGACAATGCAGGATATAAATGAGAAGTTCAGCAAAAAGATATTTGGAAAAGGAACCAATAAGAGATATTGTAAACAAAGAGCTCAGTAAACCAGACAAAATTCATTTGAAAGCCTCAATAAGAGATTAGATTGAATAGAAGAAAGAATACTGAAGCATGAAAACAAGTCTTTTGAAATATTACATTCAGACACACACACACACATGCAGAGAGAGAGAGAGAGAAAAAGAGAGATGGGGAGAGGGAGAGAGAGGAAATGAAGAGAACACATAACACAAGATCTTTGGGACATCATTAAAGATCAAATGTTCACATCATCAGCATACACAAAAAGGAAGAAACAAAAACTAAGGGCATAGAAAACCCACTCAATGAAATAATAACAGTAAACTTCCCTAATCTTAGGAAAGATATGAACATCCAGGTACAGGAGGAATTTAGAACCCTAAATAGATATGACCAAAAAAGATCCTCACCACAACATATTATAGTCAAACTGTCAAAAGTACAGGACAAAGAAAGAATTTTAAATTCTGCAGGATAAATGTGCCTGAGGCCAGGTTGCCCTATGGATACCGTCTCCAGAGCCATTTGGGGTATTGAGAACACAAAGGCAAAATAGACACTACCTGATGGCAAAATAGTCAATACTTCTATCAAATGGTTAGGCCATGAAGTCATCTACCCCAACAAGCAGCAAACCAGGAGACTATAGGAGAGAAAGTGAAGAATTAAAATCAAACCTTTGGATCCTAGGAGACTTTAAGGAAAAGAAATTATACATAAAGAGAAAGATAAAGCCTTTTCTTCTCTTTGCTCCTCAGGTACAACATGTGGAATGGAGAGAGAAACATCTAGAAACTGTTAGAAATATCTAGGGATCCCAAGAATACCAGGCTTGGTGACCTCTTTTCCCAGGCATTTTCCTGGGCTGGGATGCTTTTCCCACCTGGATGACAAGGGTTGTTCAAGGGAGCCATGGCTCACCGAGATTCCACAGGAAGGGAAGGAGGGGAGTAATGCCCTACTCTCACTCTCCTCCCTCCCTGTAAGGCCTTCCAGGGCTCCTCACTGGCCATATGCAACTGGAAGCCAGTGAATAAGGGATCATCCTTGGGGAAAACAGCAGTGTGAAAAAGAGGATAACAGAGACAGAGGGGTGGGGGGAGACATGCCAGGTTATAATTAAGGCTAGACAGACTAGACTTAGATAGACTACAGATTTCTCAGCAAAAACTCCACAGGTCAAGAGGGCATGGAATGATGTATTTCAAGTCATGAAAGTAAACAGTGGCCAATAAAGATTACTATACCCAGCAAGGCTATCCTTCAGAATTGAAAGAGAATTAAAGACTTTTCAAGATAATGAAACACTAAGGGAATTCATGACCCCACCATATCAGCCTTACAAATGAGGCTTAAGAGAATTCTATACCCAGAAATGGAAGAAAGATAACTACTAGCATGATAGCATGTAAACATATAAATCCCACTTGGAGAATAGATACACAGTGAGAGAAAAGAATCAAACATTACCAACACAGTAAACCACCAAACCACAATGATGAATTAGAGAAAGAATCAAGAAAAGAATATTCCAAACAACTAGAAGGAAATTAAAAAAAAAAAAAAAAAAAAAAAGACAGGCACAAGTCTATATCTTTTGCTAATAAAACTGAATGTAGGGGCTGGGGCTCAGCGGTAGAGCACTCGCCTCACATGTGTGAGGCCCTGGGTTTGATCCTCAGCACCACGTAAATAAAATAAAAGTATTGTGTTCACCTACAACTAAAAATAAATTTTTTTAAATTAATATCAATGTTTTTAATTCTCAAGGTAAAAGAGACTAGCTGAGTGGTTTAAACAACTAGGCCCAACAATATGCTGACTATAAGAAATTCATCTCCACCAGTAAGGACACACACAGATTGGAAATGGAAAGGTGGGAAATGATATTCCAAGCAAATGGAATCTGAAAATAAGCAAAAATAGCTGTATTTCTATCTGACAAAACAGACTTAAGACAAAAACAGCTAAAAGAGACAAATAGCATTACATAATGATCAACAGATCAATTAATCAAGAAGATCTGATGATTATAAATCTATATGTATCTACTAGTGAAACACCCAATTTTATAGATCTCAAGGGAGAGATAGGTTCCAATACAATAATAGTGGGGGTTTTCCATAACCCGATCTCACCAATGGGTAGATCATCCAGACAAAAAAAAAAAAAAAAAAAAAAAAATCAACAAAGAAACCTCAGAGTTAAACTACACTATAGATCAATTGAACTTCACAGACACTTATAGAATATTCCATCCAATTTGCAGAATACACATTTTTTTCATCAATACATGGAACTTTCGCTAGAATAGACCATGCATCAGACTATGAAACAAGTCTTAACAAATTCAAAAAGACTGAAGTCATATCCTAAATCTTTTCTGATCACAATGAAATAAAGCCAGAAACCAACAGCAAGTGAAACTTTAGAAATTGGAGAAACACTTGGAGACCAAAAAACAAATTTTGAATGAACAGTAGGTCATTGAGGAAATTAGAAGGGAAACAAAAATTCCTTAAAACAAATGAAAATGCAAACACAGTGTACCAGCACTTCTAGGATATAATGAAAGCAGAACTAAGATGGAAATTTACAGCAATGAGTACCAACATTAAAAATAAATAAATAGGGGCTGGGGTTGTGGCTCAGCAGTGGAGCGCTAGCCTTGCACATGAGCGGCCCAGGTTTGATCCTCTGCACCACATAAAAATAAAGGCATTGTGTACAACTAAAACAAATAAATAAAATATTTTTTAAAATATTTTAAAATAAATAAATAAAAAGAAATATTTAAAATAAATAATCTAATGATCAATCTCAAAAACCTAGAAAAGCAAGAAGAAATCACCTCCAAAATTAATAGAAGGAAAAAATAATGAAGATTCAAGCAGAAATAAATGAAATAAAGTCTAAAAGAATAATACAGAGGATTAATTTTAAAAAGTTGGCTCTTGAAAAACTTCAAGAAAAAATAAAATTGACAGACTTTTTGGTAAACTAATCAGTTAAAAGAGAGAGAAGTGTACAAGGCCCTGGGTTCAATCCCCAGCACCACAAAAGAGACAAAGAGAGAGAGAGAGAGAGAGGAGAGAGAGAGAGAGAGAGAGAGAGAGAGAGAGAGGAACCAAATAAATGCAATTTGAGATGAAAAAAGAGATACTGTAACTGATAGTGTAGAAGTTCAAAAGATCATTAAGGATTAATTTGAAAAATGATAGTTTTAATCAGTGCATGGAATTTGCTTACATATTGGAAAATTTTTTTTTTCCAATTTCATTCCAGGAAGAAATTGACACATTTCTGGACACACTGATCCACCAAAATTGAACTCAGAGGATATAAAAGACATGAGTAGAGCAATGACAAGTAATAATATTAAATCAGTTAAGAAAAAAACCTCTTCCTAACAAAGAAAAGCCCAGGACTGGATGGCTTCACTTCTGAATTTTACCAGTTTTTAAAAATAAGAATTAACTAATACTTTGTTTGTTAAATTATTTCATAGTTTTCCCCATTAAAAGGTGAGTTCTAATTATTTCCCCTGTGAGTCTGGGCTAGAGTTAGTGGTATATTTCTAATGAATAGGAAAAAGTGGATGTGCTAGTGGGTGATTTAGGAGCCTAGCTGCTGAAGAACCCTCCCCTTCCCCAGATCAATTGCTCTGGAAAAAGCCAGTTGCTATGTGATGAGGATGTTCAAGCAGCTTTGTAGAGAGGTACATGTGGGAGGTCTTCAGCTAATAGCCATGTGGGCAAGTTATCCTGGAAGTGGCCCCTCCAGCCCCAGTCAAGCCATCAGCCAACTTGAAGTTCTGGCCAACTTTTGACTGCACCTTGTTGAGGTAGAGATGGAGACTCTACATGGGCCCTAAGCCAAAACCATCCAGATAAGCTGGTCCTGAATGCCTTTAAGTCTATGGAAGGTAAAGTCAATGTCTACTGGTTAAAGTTGCTATGTTTGGGGAATAGTTTGTTAAGACAGCAATAGATAACTCTCTTCCACACCTCTACTCTTTTCTCTTAGAAATTATCTAGGTAGGGGATGGGGTTGTGGCTCAGCAGTAGAGCGCTCACCTAGCACATGCGTGACCCAGGTTCGATCCTCAGCACCACGTAAAATAAATGCATTGTGTACAACTAAAGCAAATAAATAAAATATTTTTTTAAAAAGAAATTATCCAGGTAGCCAAAGATTAGTTATCAATTAATTCTATTAATATTTTCTTAGCTCTTAAAAACTTAACTAAGCATCTGAAACTTATAATTTAGCTAAAGCATTGTCTTATGATTTATAATATTATAAGAATCCCGTAAGATCAAAATCTTTTAAAAAGAGTCTGATGGTAAAATTTTAACTGTCATATTTTAAAAATAGAAATGGTAATTTACTTGGTAACACAAAGTCAATGTAGGAAATTTAGATCCTGTCTCAAAATAAAAAGGGCTGGGGATGTGCTCAGTGGTAAAACATCCCTTGATTAAATACCATCCCTCTTCCCTCCCCCAAAAAATCAACACAAAATGGATCAAAAATCTTAATGTACAACCTGAAACTTTGAAATGACTTGAGGAAAAATACTTGAAGATATTGGTACAAGCAAAGATTTTCTGGATGGGACTCCAAAAGCACAGGAAACAAAAGCAAAAATTGACAAATGGCTTTACATTAAATTAAAAGGTTTTTGCCCAGTAAAGAAAACAATCAACAGAATAAAGAGACAAGATACAGAATAGGAGAAAATATTTGCCAGCTATTCATCTGACAGAGGGTCAATAATCAGAATATATCAAGAACTCAAGAAATGACAACAAAAATGTAATCCAATTAAAAAATGGGCAAATGATCTGAATAGACCCTTCTCCTCCTCCTCCTCCTCCTCCTCCTCCTCCTCCCTCCTCCTCCTCCTCCTCCTCCTTCTCCTTCACCAGGAATTGAACCCAAAGGTGCTTAACCACTGAGCCACATCCCACACCTTCTTATTTTTTTTATTTTGAGCAGGGTCTCACTAAGTTGCTTATAGCCTTGCTAAACTGCTGAGGCTGGCTTTGAACCTGTAATCCTCCTGCCTCAATCTCCTGAACAAATAGCTGGGATTACAGGCATGCACCACCACATCTGGATGAATAGGCACTTCTTCTTTTTCTTTTTTAATTAAAAAAAATTTTTTTTAGCAGTAGATGGATGCAATACCTTTATTTATTTATTTGTGTGGTGCTGAGGATCAAACCCAGTACCCATGCATGTGAGGCAAGTGCTCTACCACTGAGCCACAACATCAGCCCATGAATAGACGCTTCTTAAAAGAAGAAATACAAAGGTCTAATAAATATATGAAAAATTTTCAATATCATTAGCCTCCAGGGAAATGCAAGTTAAAACTAGAATGAGATAAATCTCACCTATTTAGAATGGTTATTATAAAAAATATAAAAAAAATAATAAATGCTGGCAAGGATGTGGAGAAAAACACTGTTTATATTTTAAAAATTTAAGCCGGGCGCGGTGGCGCACGCCTGTAATCCCAGCACTGTGGGAGGCTGAGGCAGGAGGATCGCGAGTTCAAAGCCAGCCTCAGCAATGGCGAGGCACTTAGCAACTCAGTGAGACCCTGTCTCTAAATAAAATACAAAAAAGGGCTAGGGATGTAACCCAGTGGTCGAGGGCCCCTGAGTTCAATCCCTGGTACCACAAAAAATTAAAAAAAAAAAAAATTTAAAACCAGGCAGAAGCTCCTTGGTTCTTCTCAAAAGAAAGATATCCATCAAAAGATATAAATGGTTCATAAATCATTTGATAATGTATAAGAACAAGACCAATCAATAATCTGGTAGGAAGTTAACTCTATTGCACTACAAAGGCCCGCAGTTCATTCTCCTAGGAGCAGACACACATTCCTGATACAAGTTTGTCTTTTCTCCCTTCGGGGCCTCAGCCATTACCACTTTCTGAGAGTTTACCAAGTTCCTGA
Source organism: Tamias sibiricus (assembly GCA_025594165.1). NCBI lineage: Eukaryota > Metazoa > Chordata > Mammalia > Rodentia > Sciuridae > Tamias > Tamias sibiricus. The sequence continues at coordinate 71,051,796 of CM046669.1, forward strand.
TCCATTGGAATGGGAGAATAGCATAATACTGTGGGAATGGGCCATAACCATGGATCGTTTTATGGTTTAGATATGTGTCTCCCAAAAGCACCTATGTAACACAATGTGAGAAGTTTTAGAGGTTATGCGAGCCTTAACACAATCAATGAATTAATCCTCCAGCAGGGATTAATGGAGAAGTAACTGAAAGCAGATAAGGTGTGGCTGGAGGAGGTGGGTCCCTGGGGGTGTGCCTTTTGGTTATATATTTGTCTTTGTTGGGCAGAGGTCTCTGACTCTCTCTCTCTCTCTCTCTCTCTCTCTCTCTCTCTCTCTCTCTCTCTCCTTCCTGGCACCATGTTTCCAGCTGCTTTGCTCTGCTGTCCTCTTCTGCCACGATGTTTGCCTCATCTCAGGCCCTGAAGAATGAAGTTAACCATCTATGGACTGAGACCACTGAAATCACAAGCCCCCAAATAAACGTTTCCTCCTAGGGCTGGAGTTGTGGCTCAGTGGTAGAATGCTAGCCTAGCATGTGCGAGGCACTGAGTTTGATTCTTGGCACTGCATATAAATGAACAAAATAAAAGTCCAAATAAAATAACACCAACTGGGGCTGGGGTTGTGGCTCAGCGGTAGAGCGCTCGCCTAGCAGGTGCATGGCCCAGGTTCGATCTTCAGCACCACGTAAAAAATAAAATGCATTGTGTACAACTAAAGCAAGTAAATAAATTTTTTTTTTTTTAAATAACACCAACTCTGTTAAAAAAAAAAAAAAAAGTTTCCTTCTTTAAATTGTTCTTGCCAGGTCCTTTGGTTCCAAGAGCAAAAAAGCTGACTAAAACAGATCCACTGTTGTGTCACATGTTGCAGTGTGTCAACGCTGCTAATATGTACCTATTAGCATGTGCTGCTGGAAGCATGACCAGTATGAGTTCAGTTAGAGCCAACATTCTATGAGGATGGGAGGCTATCCTCTAGGACATACTGTATACATTGAACCTAAAGTCATGGAGATTACTAATGTTCCAAATGATCCAGTTCTTCCTGTCCCCATAACTCTGGGCTATGAAAGGTTAAAGGGCCTGGTATACAAAGGAACATGTTCTCATCAAGGGATGCAGCAAAGGTCCTATTAAATTGTTAGAGTGAGGGGCTGACGGCTATAGCTCAGTGGTAGCACACTTGCCTGGCATGTATGAGGCACTGGGTTTGGTTCTCAGCCCCATGTATAAATAAATAAAATAAAGATCTATCAACAACTAAAATACAACAACAAAAAATTATTTAAAAAATTGCTAGAGTGACCACCTAGGAATGTTGGGCTCTTTTTGTCTAGGCCATAGCAGGGAAGATGAGGGACTACCATCTTGACAAGGATTATTATTTCTGATCATCAAGAGGATATTGGGCTGCTATGACAGTGCAGGCACAGAGGAATATAGGCACAGAGGAATACGTGTGTGCCCAGCTGATTGAGTTGGGTGTTTCTTTTTTCTTTTTTTTTTTAGTCGTGGATAGACACAATACCTTTATTTATTTATTTTTATGTGGTGCTGAGGATCAAACCCAGTGCCTCACATGTGCTAGGTGAGTGCTGTACCACTGAGCCACAACCTCAGCCCCAAGTTGAGCATTTCTTCCCTATGACTGTGAATATGACAGCAACCCCAACCTGAGATAGTCTTGGTGATCAGTGCTCAAAACCTTCATTATTGAGAATTGAAGATATGTTACTAGGAAATCCACTGATACCAACCATAGCTGAGGTAAGAAAAACTTAAAATGGGTAGTGGCTGAAAGAGATGATGACTATCAGTTATGCACCCAAACCTATTGAATTGGTGAGGTTATTGTTTGTTCTACTAACAACCTTCTTTTAAGATCCTCACAGGGAGAGAGGCCCAAGAAACCTAAAGGAGTTTTTCTCCCAAAGTACATAAAGAAGTTGTACCTAAATGGCTCAATAAATGGTGGATACTAAATATGGAAATGCATCACCAGATTCTCCTCCACTGATCGAGCCTTTGCGCAGCTTCAGGGTATATGTTCAGCTCTTAATATCTTTGATCTATCTGCCTCAGCAAGTAAGGCCATCTCACCTGAGGTCACATCAGTACCACATCTGATATTGAGAAGGTTGAGGCATGAAGTTTGGCCTGACATGATACCATCTGATGGGAAGTTCTTATTCCAGAGCTCCCAGCAGGTTGAATGATTCTTGAGGGACCTACATCAGATTCAACTTCATTCTGCTGGATTCTGCTTCTGCCGTCTTCCTTTCCTAAGTGTGAGTCCCAAACAAAACATCTTTAACCTAAAAGTGAATTAAGAATCCGCTTCTGCAGAACTCAACCTGTAACACTTAACCATTTAAAAATCCCAGTTAAGCAGGGAAGAACATATCTATAATCCCGGCTACTTGGGGAGCTGAGGTGGGGTCGTCAGTTCAAGGTCAGTCTGGGCCACATAGTGAGATATTATCAAAACAAAGCCAAAAAACAAAAACAAAAAAAAAACTCCACTTTATTGGCATTGGTGAATAGGTAGCGTTCTTGGTGCCTTATTATCACGTGATAGTAAAAACAATGGATTTGATTTTAAGTGCAAAATTATTAATCACCAATGAAATGAAAAAAAAAATTTAAAGAACTCACAAATACAGAAGAGAGAAGAGAATGAATAGGAATTTCTGAAACCTGCAAAAGTAAAGAAAAGGAGAAAGGGAAAATAAGGCATAATGAAAAATAAGTATAGGGCTGGGGATGTAGCTCTGTGATACAGTGCTTGCTTAGCATGTATGTTATGGTTTAAAAATACGAAGTGTCCCCAAAAGTTCATGTGTGAGACAATGCAAGAAAATTCAGAGGTGAAATAATTGGGTTATGAGAGCTTTATCCTAATCAATGCATTAATCCCTGATAGGGATTAAGTGAGTGGTGTCTGTAGGCAGTTGGAGATGTGCCTGGAGGAGGTAGGTCATTGGGGGTTTGGCTTTGGGGCATATGTTTTGTCCCTGGTAAATGGGACACTGTCTCTGCTTTCTGATTGTCATGTTCTGAGTGGCTCTCCTCCATCACACTTTTCTACCATGATGTTCTACGTTGCCTCAGGCACAGAGCAATGGAGCCAGCTATCTGGGAGAACTGAAACCTCTCAAACTGTGAGCCCCAAATAAACTTTTCCTCCTCTAACTCTTCTTGTCAGGTCTTTTGGTCACAGCAGCTAAAAAGTTGCTAAAACAATGTGTAGGGACCTGGGTTTGAACTTTAGCACTGCAAAAAAGAAAAAAAAATATATATATATATACACATATATATGAATATATAGAAGTAAAAAGATACAGCATCAGTTATTGCACTAATCATAGTAAGTCTTCGGATTATTTACCCTTTATATTGGTTTTTCTTTTCTTTTTCTTTTTCTTTTTTTTTTTTTTGTACCAGGGATTGAACTCAGCGGCACTCAACCACTGGGCCACATCACCAGCCCTTTTTGTATTTTATTTAGAGACAGGGTCTCACTGAGTTGCTAAGTGCCTCGCCATTGCTGAGGCTGGCTTTTTTTTTTTTTTTTTTTTTTTTTTTTAATATTTATTTATTTGCTTTTAGTTGTACACGATGCGTTTATTTGTATGTGGTGCTGAGGATCGAACCGGGCCGCGCATGTGCTAGGCAAGCGCTCTACCGCTGAGCCACAACCCCAGCCCCCTGAGGCTGGCTTTGAACTCGTGATCCTCCTGCCTCAGCCTCCCAAGTGCTGGGATTACAGGTGTGCGCCACCACACCCGGCATATATTGGTTTTTCTATGTAATTAATTTTTCATTGCTAGTGATTTAAAAAAAAAATTAAAACTAAAGTGTTTTTGCCATTCTCCTTCTTTCTTAACATAAATACTTAAGTATTTGGTAACATGGACTGAAATCTCCCCCTAAGAAACAGATACCATCACACTGAGTTGAGAAAACAAAAGCCAGCTATGTTTTTAAATTCATTTAAAACAACATCATAAAGCAGGGTTGAAAATATAAGGATGACAAAGAAATAGCAGTTAAACGCAAACAAAAAGAAAAGAAGACCAGGCAACGTTTATACGGGACAAGATGAAATTAAATTTGAAAGCAAAGATAAGATTATTACACAATGCTAATATGACCAAATCATGGACAAAGCATAGCATTCGTAAATATACATTTATCAACACTTTGCAGCTAAATTTACAAATAGCTGTAAGAAATGCAAAGGGCTTGCTTAAATATATGTTTAATTTAAAAAATGAAATTCAATACACTCTCTGTAAGTTAGAAAATGAGTTCATCCACTTTAACAGAACAAAATTACAGTAATTTAAAATTATGAAGTAGTCTGGCTTCTCTTACACACAAAAGCTTGCGTTGTAGTGACGTCAACAATGGCAGAACTGTAAGGCCCAACATTCCTTCACCACAGAGACCCTTCCCTTAAGATAATAATCCTTTATGGGAACTCTAGAAGCCAGCAGTACTCCAGGCACGTACAAAACCAAGATAACCAGGGAAATTAAGTCCACCACCCTGGCTTTTCAGGGGAGTTGTTTCTGTCTTGCGTGAAACAGAGCGGGCGCGAAGCAGGCATACCTTGGATATTTAGGGGCCGCTGAGAACAACGGAGGAGTCAGAGCCTTTTAACACCAGGGGACCTGCAGTACTGAAGATGGACACCAGGAGGAGCAAGAGACTATGAGCTGTTAAACTCTCCAGCAGGACAGTTTCCTGCAAGAGCCAAGACGAGTCCCCGTAGAGATTGCAGAGGCCCGGCGGAGTATCTAGCCCCGCTCACTGGCGAAGGCCTTCTGGTGTATGAAGTTGGCCATGAGAATACCCAGGCTTAATTTCTCAGCTACTCAGAAACCAGTGCCAAGAGCACGGCAAGGCGGAAGAGAAACAGAGCGGTGTTATTTTATTAAGACTGAAGTACTGCGCTTGGGATATAGCTCAGTTGGTAGAGTGCCTGCCTCACATGCACAATGCCCTGGCTTTAATCCCCAGCACCACAAAGACTGAATGACTGAATACGAGAAAACTTAGAATTTATATTAAGAAATAAGAATGGCAAAAACAAGTCTAACTAAATATACCCATGAAATATATTACTCTCAAAGGAAAAAAAAATGAATGTAATTACAATATTAGTAAAGAGAAATATTCACAAGTATGGAAAAGATTTAAAAAGAATTATAAGAGAATATAGCATGAAATATAAGCAATCGATTTAAGGACCAAGAAGAAGGCATATTCTTGAATGAAATTTAATATGTAAAAATAACTGGATGTCAAATTCGAGGAGATTATTTATCATATCAAAAGGATGACTATCAGGTACTATTATAAAGGCAATAGGATTTGATGGGTTCCTAGCTAATTTCTAGCTACCTTAAAGAACAGATCATTAAATTTTGAGGAATTTAATAGTATTCCAAACCATGGGGAACCCAAATGGAGCTCACTGCTTCGTTTTATTAATTTGATACATCATTTTAAATACTATAACCTCATAAGATGGTATGAAAATATCATTCTTTTTTTTTTCAGACTTCCATTTATTTTCTTAGTTTTAACAAATTCCAAAATATTTTCTAAGTAGGTAAAATTTTTAGCTTATTAAATCATGAGCCGGGCGTGGTGGCGCACGCCTGTAATCCCAGCACTTTGGGAGGCTGAGGCAGGAGGATCGCGAGTTCAAAGCCAGCCTCAGCAATGGTGAGGCACTTAGCAACTCAATGAGACCCTGTCTCTAATAAAATACAAAAAAAGGGCTGGGGATGTGACCCAGTGGTCAAGTGCCCCTGAGTTCACTCCCCGGTGCCAAAAAAAAAAAAAAAAAAAAAAAAAGAAATCATGACACATGGCAAATTTGTTTTATTGCAAGACTTTTCCAAAGGAAAATTTCTGGTAAATTAGTACAATAATTTTAATTTAAAAATAAAATCACCTAGAAATAATAGATATTTGAAGACTCATTTAAATTTTTCTGATTTAATCCTACTTTATGAACCATTTTTTTTGTGAGGCAGGGTACCAGGGATTGAACTCAGGGACAGTCGACCACTGAGCCATATTTCCAGTCTGAGTTGCTTAGTGCCTCAGTTTTGCTGAGGCTGGCTTTGAACTTTCGATCCTCCTGCCTCAGCTTCTGGAGATGCTGAGATTACATGCCAGGAAGTACATTTTCATATCAAAGGTGTAATAACCTATATAAATAAATTTTTATATATGTTATAAAAAATGGCTGATGAACCTTTTTTTTTTTTTTTTTTTTTTTTTTTTAGTTTATAATATTTTACTGTGATTTTGATTTTTTCCCCAAAAAGAACAAAATGATATGCATAAAAATTCAGGTATCGGAAAGACTCAAAAGGCTGTTTTTCACTTTGTTTCAAATGTTCTTTCCAGGCATTAAGTGTGTCATACAGTTGTTGCCACTGCTGTTTTCCAAATGTCCGATGTGTGCTATGACTGACAACTACTTTTCTCTGGGTCTGATCAATTTTGCTAGTAGACCATTTTAGTTCTTACCGTATCAATAACAAAGGCTTCAACATCATCAGCTCCAATTTGAAGTTCCTGCTGCATTGTATCAAAAGAAATTTCTTTATTTTCCACTGCCATTCCCATAAAAGTAAGTAGTCTCATTTTTGCCATATTCTGTTCATGTAAAAGGCCAAGTGAATCAATGAAGTCTTTATTATTCTGATAAAACTTGACATATGATGCCAACTTAGCACTCACAAAAATGGTTAAAAGATCATGAATAAGCTTGCCTTCCAAAACCTTGACTGGTTTCAAAGTAAGAAGATGGTCAAAAAGAAATGCATTTGGATCTTTTAATGCTCGTACAATACACCTGTGGGCATCAACTCGAGCCCAACAGAGATGAAACTGTTTCTTTTATTAATCATGTGATAGTTCACTTAGAAAACCTGAGACTATAGTAAAAATTGTCACCAATATTTTAAATTTGCAATGGATATGGATAAAATATAAATTTGGAAAAATTAATAGCTTTATTCACATTAGGAAAAAATGTCTTAAAATGGAAATGGGAGAAACAACTCCATTAATAACACAGTTAAAAACTATTTAGTATCTAGAAGAAACAGAGTTGAAAACTATTTAGTATCTAGAAGAAATAGAGTTGAAAACATCAAGATCAGAATAAACAAAAATGCACCATGCTCTAGGATGGGGAGACATAATGACATAAAAGTGAAAATTATATTTAGAAACAATACAAATTTAATGCAGTGCAATGGAAAAACTTGTGTGTTTTAATTGAACAACAATATTTTTTAAAAAATTCTGAGCTCAGCATGGTGGTACAGACTTATAATTCCAGTGACTTGGGAGGCTGAAGCAGGAGGATGGCAAGTTCAAGGCCAGTTTGGATGATTTAGCAAGATCCTTTCTCAAAATTTGAAAAGAACTGGTGATGTAGCTCAGTGGTGGAAAACCCCCTGAGTTCAATTCCCAGTACCATTAAAAAAAATCTGATAAAAGTCCTGGTAAGGAAGATAAGAAAGAACAGTAGTAAAAGCTTGCTTCACTTAATATCAAAAAATACTATAAAGTTACCATAATCATTTAATTATGAACAGAATGAAGATTGTAGAATAAATCTAAAGTAAGAATTCAATATATGGCAAAGTAGCTCTTTTAATTCACTGGGATAATAGTTTATTAAGAAGTTAACTTTTGGGGCTGGGGTTGTGGCTCAGCGGCGGAGCGCTCGCCTCGCACGTGCGCGGCCCGGGTTCGATCCTCAGCACCACGTAGACATGGGTGCATTGCATTGTGTACAACTAAAGTAAATAACTAAATATTAAAAAAAAAAGAAGTTAACTTTTTTCAAGTCTTAAACAAAAATGTTAAGATTATGTTGTTCCTTCACGAGTCCATTTTAATCCAAAATGTAGACAATTTTGTTTTATATTCCATTTACTGGAATAATTCTAAAACTGATACTATATAGCTACTCATTGAACTGGTCAAAAAGGAACAAAAGCCTCTTGGGAAAAATTCCAATTTTATAAAGCAGTATTTCTTTTTCTTAACCTTGATCTGTTGGCCAAAGGAAGAACATCATTGCAGGAAACATTTCAATGTGTCCAAAGTTGGATCTTTTCCTTGGCCTAGCTTCCAAGACTTATTCTTCTTGCCTCAGGTCAACTGCAGCCTCAGCTCTCTTAGCCAAAGCATATTGTGCTTTTGTAGTAGAACCACTTTTCAATCTGAAGATAGCATATTTTTGTCCATTCAACTAACTCTCTCAATCCAGCATCTGCATTACCTCATGATTGTGTTTCTATAGTTTGAAAAGCACCTATGCCCAGAACTCCCATACCAAATCCTAACTTAATACTATTTATTTGTTGATCTTAAAATTGGGTTGTTAAGAGGGATTAATGTATTCCTCAGGGGACTGGATTAGTTACTGCGTGAGTGGGTGGTATAAAGCAAGGCAGTCCTTTGCATGCCTCTTCTGTATGTGCCTGCTTGCTCTTCTGACTTCTGTCATATTATGAAACATTAGAAGGCCTTCACCAGATATGGACACTGGACCTTGGACTGCTCGGCCTCTAGAACCATGAATCGAAATAAACTTCTTTCCTTTATAAATCATCCAGTCTCAGATACTCTATTAAAGCAACAGAAAATGGACTAAGATATGCTACATAGGCTGCTATGATAAAAGTCCTTATACAAAGATTTAAGAAAAAAATTTTTAAAAAATCTATAAAGAATTTCAAGGATTCTATCATAAAGGCACAAAAACTGGTCTGCAATTCTGAACAGCCACACTGGAAATGATTAAAATCATAATATTTCTAAGGATAGGATCTGGCAAAGCCAGGGTGGCCACAGGATAGTCACAGATGGAAGCAAATTCATATTCCTCATTAGAAAATGGAAGACATCATAGTAGGGACACATAGTTTATCCTATAGAACAAACACTGATGAGGATACTTTTCTAAGACAGCATAGGATATGGAAAACTCATGTCATGCCCATTACCAATATAGTCATGGAAAAATACAGAATGAGAAGCATGGACTAGAAACACTTCCTAAGACGCCCATTGAGCTTCTCTGAATGGATTTCCTATAGTTTTCTCCCTTGATGAAGCATTCTCTTTCTAAAACCACAGAAGTCACATTGGCTAAAAAGTTATTGTTTATGTCCCTTAGATAATTCTAATTTGTCTGTTCAGTAATAGGGACATATAGACTGGGATAGTTTTTTATATATTATGCAAGACTTTGCCTCCTTTGTGTGCACACTGGGGATTGAACCTAAGGCCTCTCACATGCTAAGCATATTCTCTACCTCTGAGCTACATCCCCAGCCCTAATGCTTTGCTTGTTAGAAATTTCACTGTCTTTATCTTCACCAACTGATTGGGAGGGGGGGCAACAAATATAATATTAAAGCTAAAGTTACCTAGGCTACCAACCACCTTTAATCTTCTTCCTTCCAGAAGTCATGGATAGTTTTTCTATGAACAGGTCACAGGCAATGTCCCAGGGATCAGAAATATTTCTATCCTTGCTTGACTATATACTCAGTCCTTTCATTGACAGTTCCAAATTTCCTTTCCGAGCCAATTGTCTAATCAACTGTGCCTGACATAAACCAGAGCTACTTGATGCTCTGCAGACGACATCTGGGAAATTCTGCCCTTTACCCTTGCTGAAAAGCTTATCTTCAGACACTCTTGGCTTCCAGTACAGAATTCAAATCACAAGGAACTGACCCTTGGAAATGTATTTACCACTGAAAAAAAATCAATACTCAGATGATAATATTTGGAGAGTTATATTCATCATTGATTTTAAACTTAGTTCTTCAGAAAACATGATCTTTGAAAGTCAACTACTGACTGAAAAACCTTGCAAGCAGTTAGCTTCCACCCAACACCATCAGGTTCCACTAGCTGCCTTAACCACTGATTGTCAGTCTCCTTCACATGGATGTGCTCTTTAGTCTTTTAGTCATAGTTGTCCTCTTCAAGAGCTGATGATTATATACTTTTGTCTTAGCTTATTTTGGTTAACCACTAATAACTTGACTTTACTAGTTTAGACATTGGTAGAGATAATTTCCAACATAATCTTATAATTTATTTTTTCCAAAGCTATTGCTAGTACAGCCAATGTGAAAAATTGTCAGACATATCTCTCTATGTATCCTGGAAAGTACAAATAAAGGCCAAATGTGCTACCCATGATTTTCAATCAAAGATAGCAACATAAAACCTTAAAAACTGTTAGACTGACATATATCATTAAAATCCAAGGTACAACTGTATTTATATAAACATCATGACTCACACTGATAATAAAAATTGGTCCAACTTCCAACTGTTGGTGGTGTTTTCTTTGTAGTAATAATACAAATCAAATCCCCTAAGACTCTCAAATATTTGAAACTATGAGTTCACTCTTACTAAATGGCCAAAAGTTAATAACATTCAGTCATGCCACAAATTGGGCATGTTATAAGGGTACATTGCCTCAAACTTACTGACCCATAAGTGAAGGTAATTATTCTTCCCCTGGAAGAAAGAGAAATATTTTTGTTGTAATAGTGACTTAATCACAACACTGAGACAGCTCCATAACAGATCACTCTCTTGTGCAACTCCTAGGTTCTTTTTCCTACATGGAAAACAGGCTCTTCAATGCTAACCCAATCAAGACTAATTTTTCTGTGGGGCTAGCAGACCATTCAAAGTATGTGATTCCCAAGTTCCCCAGAGGTCTCTATCTCCTTGTAAAGAAATTAAAAGGAAAAATCCTTCCTGAGGAAGAGCAGATAAAAGGAAAACAGACACCTGGGCACAGTGATCCTGTCCGTTATAGCTGGGCAACTTAAAATTTGTCTTCAAATATTTGTCTCTCACATTGACTGATGAAATAGATGATCAGCTCATGCTTTGGAGGCCTACAAAACTGGGTAAGTGGCTGCAGCAAATGATGTTACAGATAACAGAATAGGCTTTAATGGATTTGTTTTATTTTACTGACAGTTGTCGGTTCCATTGCTAATTTTGTTATACTCAGATTAACACTGCAAGCAAGATGGAACAATTTATGTTTCAACAGGAAGAAGCCACTTGACAACTAAGCTAGACTCAGGCCATATAGGACTCGTTTTATTGTCTAGCACTGGAAAATATTGAGTTCTGGATGCCTCTCAGTCCCTTTTTATAATACTTTCCTTTTTTTTTTTTTTTTTTTTTTTTTGGTACTAGGGATTGAACTCAGGGGCACTCAACCACTGGACCACATACCCAGCCCTTTTTTTGGTATTTTATTAGAGACAGGGTCTCACTGAGTTGCTAAGTGCCTCGCCATTGCTGAGGCTGGCTTTGAACTCGCGATCCTCCTGCCTCAGCCTCCCAAGTACTGGGACTACAGGCGTGCGCCACCGCGCCTGGCACTTTCCATTATTTTTGTCTCATAATGATTGCCCATTGTTTAGAAACTTAAATCTTTCAGCACAGCTACTGTTGTGACAATTGACTTAACAAATGATAAAAAGTGAAAAATGCATGAAAGCTTGCTGACTGATGCTCTAGGAACCAGGCCCCTGATATGAATGTGTCCCCTCTAAAATTCAGATATTGAACCTTAATGAGATGGGAATAAGATGTGGAGTCTTTTTAAATTTATACATGATAGTAAAATGTATTTTGAGATGTTATACATATATGGAGTTTGACTTCTCATTCTTCTGGTTGTACATGATGTAGAATTACATTGGTCATATAATTATATATGCACATAGGATAGTAATGTCTGTTCTATTATCTTTCCTATTCCCTTTCCCCTTCCCTTCCTTTCATTCTCCTTTGTCTAATCCAAAGTAGTTCTATTCTTCCCTAACCACCCCCTTTAATGTGAATTAGGATTCACATATAAGAGAAAACATTCAGACTTTGGTTTATGGGGACTAGCTTATTTCACTTAGCATGATATTCTCCAGTTCCATTCATTTACTGGCAAATGCCATAATCTCATTCTTCTTTAAAGTTGAGTAATATTCCATTGTGTATATATACCAAAGTTTCTTTATCCATTCATCTGTTGAAGGGCATCTAGGTTGGTTCCATAGTTTAACTATTATGAGTTGAGCTGCTATAAACATTGACTGTGGCTGTGTCACTGTAGTATGCAGATTCCAAGTCCTTTGTGTATAAACAAGGAGTAGGATAACTGGGTCAATTTTCATTCAGAGTTTTCTAAGGAATCTCCATACTGTTTTCTAGAGTGGTTGCCCCAGTTTGCAGTCCTACCAGCAATGTATGAGTGAACCATTTTTCCCCACATCCTTACCAACATTTATTGTTGCTTGTATTCTTGAAAATTGCCATTCTGACTGGAGTGAAATGGAATCTCAGTGTAGTTTTAATTTGCATTTCTCTAACTGCTAGAGATGTTGAACATTTGTTCATATATTTATTGACCGTATTTCTTATTCTGTGAAGTTTCTGTTCAGTTCCCTTGCCCATTTATTGATTGGGCCATTTATTTTTCTGGTATTAAGTTTTTTGTGTTCTTTATGTATCCTGGAGATTAATGCTGTATCTGAGGTGCAGGTGTAAAGATTTTCTCCCATTCTTTATGCTCTCTCTTCACATTCTTGATTGGTTTTCTTTAACTTTTATCATGGAAGGTTTTAATTTCATCTTCAAATCTGAAGCTTAATTTTGCAGGGCATAGTATTTTTGGTTGGCATCCATTTTCTTTCAGAGTTTGGTATATAATTTTTCTCCATTGTCTGAAACTCTGTCTTCCAAGTGGTCTAGTCTGTTGGTGATCCTTTCCATTGAATTTTTAATTTGGCTTATTGATTCCTTCATTTACAGGATTTCTGTTTGATTTCTTTTCAGAATCTCTATCTCTTTATTGAAGTGATCTTTTACCACCTGAATTTTATCTCCAATTTCACTCTTTACATCATCCTTTACCTCATGGATCAATTTAACTATGTACATTCTAAACTCTTTCTCTGGCATTTCTTCCACTGTGATGTCAATGGATTCTATCATTGGAGCACCTTAGTTTGTTTGGGGTGATTTGTTCCCTTATTTTTTAAGGTGTTTTTTTTTTTTTTTTTTTTTTTGTGTGTGTGTGTGTGTGTGTGTGTGTGTGTGTGTGTCTTCCCATCTAACAATATGGCTCTGAGCCAGTAGAGTTTCTATCCTGTAGACTTATGGTGTCCCTAAAGGTTTCCAGTACCTCACCTTTAAGGGGGAGACAAATAATAACTGCAATCAATGCAAAAAATATACAGCCTTGAACGAAAAATCTCCTACTAAGATGTCTATAGCTTTGTCACAAGAAACAGAAATGATGTGTTCAATTTTTGCCTACAACAAAAACACTAAGTTTGCAAATATGTTTACAATTTCAAAAGGTGGACAAAGAATAGAAGTGGTATAGGATGTGATATTTATAAGGCATGGGGAGAGAAGATAGAAGTAAAATATTAAAGGAAGAGTGAAAAAGGGAATAATAAAGGCTGGCTATTAGCAGAAAAGAGGGAGAGCAAATCAAGGGTAAGAGATAACTAAGAGAAAAATATAAAGTAAAATTTTTAAAAAGTAAAATTAGAAAAAAGTAAAAATAAAAGAATATAATACAAAAACTGAAATATACTATTCAGACATCTCAGTCCTCAATAAACTGATGCATGAAAAATAATTGGTTTCAAAAAGGGTAGATATGTGAGAGAAAAAAGAAAAGAAAAAAAAAAACTTAATGAGAAATTGAATGATTGTTTCCATGGAGTTCAAAAGTTTCTCAGCTTTCCTTCTCTGCAGTTAGGTAGGGTTTTCTGGAGTATGATGCTTGTTCCACCCTCAGGTTGGGGTTGTTAGGTTGAGAGGGTTAATCCTGAAGGTGGAACTCTTGGAGACAGAACTCCTTGGAGGCAGGGTTTAGGCTTAGGTATGCTCCAATCTTTTCATTGAATGCCAATTGTTGTGGAGATTTTAAGTCAGTGCACCTCCAGAGCCCAGCAATTGTAGGTCCCTGCAGGAAGACTGCACCCCAGAATCTCCTTTGGATTCCACTCATGTGGTGTAGGAGCCAGTTCTTAGCCCACTACATCACCTGCAGACCCCAAGATTTCTGGTGTCTGATTCAGTCTCCAAACTCAATCTCTCCCACACTTGCCCTTTGGAATTCCTGGTCAGGTGCTTCTTTCCCAGCCAGTCCCACAAGCAACCAAATTGGAAGGGGAGAGGGAAGCCAGGTGGGTTTCCATGACCAGTTCTCCCCTGTGTAAACCTTTCTCAATCCTTGATTTTCTCCTGGTAATTTAAGCACACTCTCTGTCAAGCAGCATGGGTTTGTCCAGCTTGTTTTTTGAGCTAGACTTGAGTCTGCCAGAAATCAGCTACCCCAACTACTGGCTCCTGTGCCATGGCTGCATAATGGTTTCTTCCACTGTCTTTTGCATGTTGCCAGGAGAGATGGTGGCTTCTTTCCCATTGTGCAGTGCAGCTTAGTGCTTATTTCTATGAGTCCCTGATCTGTTTTGAGTGTCCAGTATTAAAATTCAGTAAAGTCCCCCTAACTCTTTTTCATTCACCCACCTTGCTGAAAAGCTGCCTGTCTGCTTTTCTTGGTTTCATGCCATGGAGCCACCAGGGAAGCAACCTCTCTGCTCTTCCATCTTCCTCCAAGATGTGGAATCTTTAGTAGGTGATTAGATCATGAGGTCTACTTCCTCATGAATTGCATTTGGTGCCTATATAAAAAGGCATGAAGGTGGGAGTTCACCCCTCTTGCCTTTCCACTTTCTACCATATGAGGATAGAGTTTTTCTCCCCTCAAGGATGCATCCAAACAATAGAAGCTGCCAGCACTTTGATCTTGAACTCCCCAGCCTTTAGAACTGTGAAAAATAAATTTCTGTTCCAAGACTCAGCAGATGATGGGCCTTTAAGTCTTTAGTAGCAGTGCAGCTGAAGCAAGTATTCTCTTACAAATATAAGAGCATATTAGTTGGGTGGGTAGGAGTGTCAGGGTAATTGTTTTCTGATTCTTCAGTATGACTTCGACCAGGTCTACAGGCCAGGAATTTAGTGCAAAGAAATTTTATGTGTGAACTGAATAACTAGTGTGTTATGTGAAACTTAAATTGTGCACGAATAACTAGTGTGTTAAGTGAAACTTAAATTGTGCGTGCAGGTGCAAATTGGTAATTCCTTTTCTCTGCTGTTCTGAAATGAATTAAGAGCCAAGAGTGGAATCTGTGGAGGACTAATTCCTGAAGATGATTTCCAAATAGTTTCTTATGAGGCATTCCCTTCTGTGATTTCAAGTTGGCTAGGAATTTGCTAATCTAGTAAGTTCTGATCTTGATATTAGACTATTCTGAATGGAAAACAATGGCAGATTAGGGGACGGGTGCACTTTCCAGTGGCTCTGTGCCTCTGTGGCTCTGTGAATTCAAACAGTGGGAGTATTCCTTCTCTGTGAGGTGGGTGACAGAGGGAATTTGCTGACAGTAAGCAAATCATAGAGACATAGAAATTCAGGTGCTTTGCACAGAGGACAAGCAAAAGTACATTGGAGCCAGGCTGGTGGTGCCAGTGGCTCTAGCTCACCACAGAGGGGAGGGGCAACACAGGCAGAAAAATAAAGAAACACAATGAACAAATTTCACACAGAAGAAGCTGTGGAACAGAAAAGCAGTCTGAACTCAGCTGAACCAGAGCCTGGGAGGCAGCTGGTGTTTGAAAGTGCTGAGTTTCTCAACTGGCAAGTAGGATGCTAAGGCAGGGAGTTATTTTGAAGAAGCCACACTTTGACTTGCTGATGGAGAAGTATAGGAGATCTCCAGTGTTGCCATACTGTCCTGGCAAGTGCCTGAGGTATGGCCTAGAGTGTGCCTGGTGGGTGTCATTGAAGCAGACACAGGAAGCACTGTGTCCAGAGGGTTCAGGTTGGGGACGTGGAGGGGAGCACTGCTGGCAGTTCACAGGACCAACCAGGGAAGGTCCAGAAGCTGGACAGAGCAGTGTGATTGCTCTCAGGGACTGATCCTAGGAAGACCACATTCATGGATGGTGGAGTGTGGAGAGCTGGGGAGGGTTGATTACCCTACCCTAGGAGTGTAGTTTTCGGGAGGCTTCTGAATCTATATGACAAGCAGTGATCAGCATCTGTCCAGCACCAGGGTGTGCTGATTTACTTTCTCTGGAGCAGATACCACTTGACAAAGTTTCAAAGGTTTGATCAAGCTAAACCCCAGACACCACTGGAGCTTCTCATTTGGAACCCTGCATTAGCCCCATCCTGGAAGTTCAGCGATCTAGTCTGTCTGGACAAAACTCCAATTTGTAGGACTTCCATTCCATCCTACCTTACACCAGTGAGAAGGAAAGCTGAGAGTTATTTGAACCAGCTTTTGGTTCCATTTGGCAGCTCAGTGAGCAACACAAAGAGGATGGATTTAACAACCCCTATCCATTTCTTTAAGAAGTACATAGCCCAAGAAGAAACAGAAAAGGGGGCTGGGGTAGAGTGGTAGATTGCTTGCCTAGCACATATGAGGCACTGAGTTTGATCCTCAGCACCACATAAAAATACATAAATAAAATAAAGGCATTGTGTCTATCTACAACTAAAAATAATTTTTAAAAAAAGGAGAAAGAAGGGTAATCTGGCATATGCAGTTAACACCCATCCATGTTGACAGTTCTGATCACTTCAGCAGAGACAACCCCTTCATTTTTCATTAAGAAATTTTTTTTTCACTTTTTTTCTCTTTTGGTGTGTGTTCTTTCTGTGAAGATTGGTTCATGAATATATGTATCCAAACTTTTTTTAAAATTATAATTTTTCACCTGCTTGTTATTTGTTATTTCACTTTGTTTTGTCTTTTGAGAATTAGAATTTTTGTTCCTTTGCATGTCTTTTTTTCCTTTGCTTTTTGTTGCTCTTTTTCTCATTTCTTCTCCCTCTAGTGGCTAAATTCTCTTGTTCTCTCTTGATTTAGTTTCCTTTGGTTATTCTCCTCCTTCTTTATAGCCATCACTTACTACCTCTTTTCTATTTTTCCTCTCTTCACTCTTTGAATATTTCAAAACTTCCTCTACCTTCCTACCACATTTTATTTTCTCATCATGAATTGCTATTTTTGTCATCTTTCGGAACTAAGTAGTTTATGTATTTCCATTATGTACCACCATTCATGTTGTTACAGTTATTAGTACACTGAATACATAGTTGACACCTGTTGTATCCTTTAATACTAGATCTATTTAATGACTGCTTATTGTTGCTGTTATTGTTAGCTGCTGACCATGCCACTTATTTTGTGTGGCAAATTGTGTGTTGTAGATGTCAAAGAAAATAATAGCATTTATTTTAATGTTGTATATTATTTGCTGCTGTTGTTGATGTTGTTTGTTTCCCCCTTTTCTGAAAGGTGTTAGGAAGTGATTGGTATACTATGAGTACATAGGATAGAGACTGCTGCTGAAATACAATCACAACCCCGCCAAGAGATAGCATACGTTGCTCCACACACAAATGAATATAGCTCAAGCTTTAATAATACTTGAATACATAGAATAGGGGAGATAACAACCCCAAACTGAAGACCAGATCACAAGTAGGAATGGCCATGTGTGTGGGGGGGAACCCCTGTACCCACTCATGGATATTTGCTGTTTCAGCAAAAATGGAGAGAGTTTTCAAGACAATGGCTCAAAGAAATCTATAGTGTTGCAGGAGCTTTCCAAGAGTGAATTAAATCAGCAGTTCTGCAGTGCAAACTTAGAAGCATTGGATTATGTTAGCCTGTGTTGAAGCTAAGATATACCAACAAAAGACTTATTACAAAAAAAAAAAAAAAAAGATCACTACTCACCAAAGGACTCCCTCAGTAAAGAGGAAGAAGAATCCATCTCAACAGATGCACAAGTCTAAGACCTCTGAAAACATGAGGAAACTGGCAAACATTTCTCCTCTCAAAATTTACAATCCCCCTAAAAATGAAGCCACAGACATTAAAGGGGATTAAATTCCAGAGAAGGACTACAAAAAGTTGATTATTAAATAATTATTGATCAAAAAAAAAATAAAATGATTAATGAGATAAATATCTAAAGAATGAATTAAAAGAGGTAAAAGATCATTTCAATAAAGAAATGAAGATATAAAAAGAAACAAATCAGAACTGGAGAGGAAGCCGGGCGCGGTGGCGCACGCCTGTAATCCCAGCACTTTGGGAGGCTGAGGCAGGAGGATCGCGAGTTCAAAGCCAGCCTCAGCAATGGCAAGGCACTTAGCAACTCAGTGAGACCCTGTCTCTAATAAAATACAAAAAAGGGCTGGGGATGTGGCCCAGTGGTCGAGTGCTGCTGAGTTCAATCCTCGGTACCAAAAAAAAAAAAAAAAAAACAGAACTGGAGAGGAAAGACACAATGAATCAAAAATAAATAAATAAATAAATAAAATAAAAATCACTTGAAAGCACCCCCAACAGATTAGATTGTGTAGAAAATAGAACTTCAAGCCCCCTTGAAGACAGGCCTGATGTTATGAACTTGAATACTCACTATGCAAAAAAGGTGGGACAGGATCAGAGTTTACAAAAACTCTGGGGAAAAGATAGATTAAAATGTGGAGATGCAAGCTAATGGCATTAAGAACCTCTTCAATGAAATAATAGCAAAAAATTTTCTAATCCATAGGAATGAGATGGACATCCATATACAGGATGCATATAGAACCCCAAATAGACAATATCAGAAAAGAACCTCTCCAAGAACCATCATAATTAAAATGCATAATATATAGAATAAAGATAGAATATTAAATGTTGCAGAAGCAAAGTATCAGGTCACATTTGAAGGTAAAGCAATAAGGTTTATTTCTGACTTCTCAAATCAGACTCTAAAATCTAGAAGGGTGTGGAATAAGATAATTCAAGCTCTGGGAGAAAAAGACAATTGCCAACCAAGATGCCATATACAGCAAAGCTATTATTCATAATTGAAGAGAATTAAAAACTTTCTAAGATAAGAATAAACTAAAATCATGGCATTTGCAGGTAAATGGATGAAGTTGGAGAAAATAATGCTAAGTGAAATTAGCCAATCCAAAAAAAAAAAAAAAACAAAGGTTGAATGATCACTTTGTTATGAAGATACTGACTTATAAAGGCAAGGGAGGGGGGATGAGAGGAATGAAGGAATTTTAAATAGAACAAAGGGGGGTAGGAAAAGGGAGGGGAAAGGGGATAGGAATAATGGTAGAATGTTGGGGACTTAAGAACACATCAGCTGAAAGAATAGAAAAATTTAACTCTCTGGTTGCTTCCCACTCCCTGTTACAGACCTGGCCTAACCCGGAGGCATTCCCCTGACATATGGTGGGAACCAAAACTACCCTAAGGATAGGGTAAGGACTCCACCAATGTAGTTTGCCTATGTTCCTTATGTGTCCCTATTATTCCTCTGTTGATTGGCCCATGTCCTCTATAAACGCTGTCCACCTTCTTCAATAAACGAGTTCCAGCGCTGACCTGACCTGGGCTCCCTGGTATTTCCTGGGTCTTCTGAAGACGGGGGAGGGATTGCCAGTGATCTTTTACCTTTCCCAATCTTGTCTTATCACTGAGGCGTGCTCTCCCAGCCTCTCTGCTGGACAGAGAAGGTTCGTCCTGGATCAGGGGAGAGCTACAAACCTCAGCCCCTGTTCTAAGTTCCCAACAAGTGGCGCCCAGCGCAGGGCGGATCTCTGGTGAAAACTGGGCCAAGCGAGCGAGCACGCTAACACGGCTTTTCAGGTAACGGTACCCCCTGTAAAATGGGGCAGGCTTTAGCTTTCGCTAGATCTCAGGACCGAGCTCTTGAGGCATGGAGGAGCATACTTAGAAAGCAAGGTTTACAGATCTCCGATGCCCAGGCAGAAAAAATTTGGAACACTTTAACGCGGGCAGCTCCGTGCTTCCCGGGGCTAACTTTAATGAGTGGAAAACGTGGCATCGCACAGAACAGCTTGTGAGGGAGAGAGAAAATGAATACGGGGAAATCCCTCTGCTGGGAGTTTATCCCACCCTTTATGCCCTTAAGGCGTGTTCCTTTCTGCAGCCCGCAAAAGAATCCCCAAAGGATTCTTATTGGGCCCACCTTATGGGTGCCTCCGCCCATAAGGATAGAGGTATCAGAAGCTGAAATCAAAGCCCAAACAGAACGGGAGACTGATTCTCAGCTCTTCTGCTCTGCAGAATTAGAAAAAGCTGTCAGTTACTCACACGTGCAGTCTCAGGGGCCTACAGCCCCTCCCCTTTAATCTCCTTAGGAATTTTCAGAGGATGAAGGCCATCCACCATGCAGTCCTCCTTCCTACGTGCGGGATCTGCCATTTTACGTGGCTGATGCGCCATTACATTCCTCCCGGGGAACTTTCCCATCTGCACCGCCTTTTTGGGCCAGCGAGCGCTCACCACCACCCCGGTTTGGGGAGCTTTCCCGTCTACAATGGCATTCCCGGTAAATCTTAACCCCGGAGGTAACAGACCTGCTCTGTGGTATCCATGGGAAGCTCAAGACCTAAAAGAGCTCAAAAAGGCTGTCTCAGAAGATGGACCTAACTCCCTGTGGGCTGAGACAATCCTTCAAGGCTTAGCTCATCAGCAATGCACAACACAGGACCGAAGAACCTAACTAAAGCTGTTCTTCCAGTTCCCCTATTTATAAAGTGGTGTGCTTTCTTTAATGACTAGTGTCACATGCAGGCAGAAAGAAACCAAGCTGCTAACCCCTCAGACCCCATAACATATGGGATGTTAGCTGGGTCTACTGACCAGTTTTCCACCGGCATCCAACAGGCTGCTATCCATGCCCCCTATCAAGAGCAGGTGAGAGCCTTAGGGCTAGCGGCCTGGAAGAAGCTAGAGGAAGGTCCTTCAGAACCTCCTACAGCTGGAATCACTCAAAAGATGACTGAGGACCTGGCCACATTCATTGAGAGAGTGGAAAAGAGCCTTCAAAGAAAATTCCCACCTGGCCCCCTGAAGGATCAGTTTGCCAAAATGCTGGTTTGGGAGGGGATGACTACCCATCATAAGTTGGCTTGAGCAGGGTTAAAAGAGCGATCCATAGGGAGATGGGTTGTTGCAACCAA
Source organism: Tamias sibiricus (assembly GCA_025594165.1). Taxonomy (NCBI): domain Eukaryota; kingdom Metazoa; phylum Chordata; class Mammalia; order Rodentia; family Sciuridae; genus Tamias; species Tamias sibiricus. The sequence continues at coordinate 71,072,967 of CM046669.1, forward strand.
AGATACAGGTACCCACACCCATCAGTCCCAATCCTTGGCTGCCGCTCTTCAAGCACAGGCCACCCAACAGGCCTAATCCTTAACAGCAGCTCTTAGTGCTCAAACTGAGGTTCTTGCAGTGGCCTTGAAGGGAAAAGGGACCTGTTTTAGATGTGGACGACAGGGTCATTTCAAAAGGGACTGCCCCAATGGCCCTAGTCGGCCTCAAGAATGCTCCCCTGGCCAAGCCCAGAGTCCAACTGCCCCCAAAACACCTTGTCCTAGATGTAAGAAGGGGTTCCATTGGAGAAAGGATTGCAAATCTAAATTTGATATTCAGGGGAAAACTTTAAACTCCTAGAGGGGCATCCTCCAGCCCCATTATACCAAGGAGGTCCCCCTGCTCACAGTCCCCCTAAGGTACACTGGACAGTTCCCATTGTCCCAGGGATTAGACCAAAAATGGACATCTATACAGCAGGAAAGAAATTTCGCTGCCTGATCGATACTGGGGCAGACTGCACTATACTAAGGAAGGAAGAGATCCCACCTCAGTGAAAATTAGCTCTAGGGCCCCAACTACTCAGGGTAGGAGGAGACACTAAGTCAGAGGAAACCAAAGATTGGCTTAAATGGAGAGACATGGATGGAAATCAAGGGGAAGTTTGCCCCCTTGTGGCCCCTGGATTAACCTCTAAACTGTTAGGACAGGACATCTTAGGAGAGGCTGAAGCCTACATTACCACTGGCCATAAGGAGTTTCATGATGATATATTAGAAAAGGAGAAATATCAACAACAATCCAATCCTCCTGGTCCCTTCTCTAATTATAAGGGGGACTCACTATTTGAGGCTATAAGGAGGGAAACTCCAAACCCCCAAGTAGGGCCTCACCCCCAATCCTAAGGGCCACTGCCCCCTGAGTTCCTGCTATCCAATGGTGAGATGGCCCTCCTGTCTGGGTGGAGCAGTGGCCACTTCCTACTGATAAACTGAAACATTTGAGGGCAATTATCCAAGAACAGTTAGTCCTGGGACACATTAGACCCTCTCTTAGTCCGTGGAATAGTCCTGTTTTTGTTATACAGAAGGCCACAGGGAAATGGAGGATGTTACAGGATCTCTGAAAAATTAATGATAGAATGGTCCTTGTTGACACTCCTCTGCGTGGCCTCCCCCTGGATTCCTTCTATTTCACGGGACTTGACCCTACTTGTGATTGACATCAAAGATTGTTTTTTTTCTATCCCTTTGCATATGGATGATTGCGAGAAATTTGCCTTCTCTGTTCCCTCCACCAATTTCTAAAGGCCGATTGATCGATATGAATGGGTAGTCTTCCCCCCATATTAGTATGGCTAATAGCCCAGCCTTCTGTTAACATTATGTCTCATGTCTTTTGTCACCCTTGATGGAGGAGTCACAGCTCACCCTATATGTTTATATGGATGATATCATTCTGGGGGCTCCCGATGTCCAACAACTGGGCCCAGCTTACCTGGCCCTTCGAGAGCTCCTGGAGAGGGGAGGATTACATATATCCAGTGATAAGGTCCAAACTATACCTCCCTTCAAAATATTGGGGACAAAACTTAATCTGGACTCAGTTTGTCCTCTTAAACCTCAACTGGTCATTCAAGAGTCTTATTCTTTGGTGGAGTTACAGAAGCTGCTAAGAGAGTTAAACTGGTTAAGGTCATGGCTTCATATCTCCACTGAGGACTTATTACCTTTATTTGAGTTACTACGGGGAAAAACCCCCTCTGATGTTTTTACACTGACAGAGGGTCATCAGTTAATACTGCAAAAGGTCCAAGATGCCTTCAATTCTGCCCAATTGGCTCGGTACCAACCAAAACAACCTCTTTATTTGTGGATCTTCTCAGGCGCTAAGCTCCTTACAGCCGTTCTCACTCAAATGGGAAATCCAGTAAAATGGATACATTCCTCTGTGGGAGGGGCGCCTTGAGTATATTCTCAATTGGACCGATTGGCAGATCTTATAATAAAGGGGAGAGATACATCATTGAGGCATTATGGGAAAGACCCGGATGTCTTGATGATTCCTTACCATTTATCAGACTTTGAATGGATACGAAGAAACAATCCTAGAGTCTCCTATGCTTTGGAAGGGTTTTTAGGAAAGGTTGACTGCCACTACGGGTCAACCAAATGGGCCTCCTCCTTTCCCAGGCTGGAGTGGAGTTCCCCTGTCCTCTTCTCCATCAGACCACTCTCCAAGGCAGTAAATGTATTTACAGATGGGGGAAAGGAAGGGTCCACAGTAATAGTTTTTTCACCCCTCCTCAGGCAAAAAGACACAATATTTTGAAGCAGTTACTGGCTCTGCCCAATTCAAGGAATTATATGCTGTTGCATTGGCTCTAACCCATGTCCAAGAGCCTATGAATCTTTTCTCAGATAGTTTATATGTAATCAACCTATTACCTGCTCTGAATACATCATATATCAGGATGGATAATAATCCTATAACTCCTTTAATGATCCAGGTATGATCCCTATTAAAGGGACGTAATGGGCCCATCTTTCTCCAACATCTCTGGGGACATCAGGGCTTATTTGGGCCCCTTTCTGAGGGAAATCAGGCTGCCAATCGCTTGGCCACAACAGGGATATTAACAGTCACAGTCCCATTTCAGCAAGACCTTCAGTTAGCCCAAGGCCTTTACAACCTCACTCATCTAAATTGGAGAGGATTACATCATAAATTTCTGTTGGTTCCTATAAAAGATCTGAAAAAGATTGTAAGAACATGTAAATCCTGTTTGCACTTCTTATAGGTCCCACCTCTTCAGTCCCATGGGGTAAACCCCAGAGGCCTACGGCCCAATGCCGTCTGGCAAACTGATGTAACCCATTATGCGCCATTTGGAAAATTAAAGTACATATTTATGTCCATAGATACCTGCTCACATGCTTGTTGGGCCACTTCTCATTCTGGTGAAAGAGCCAAACATGCTGAAAGCCACTTTTTAAAATGCTTTGCCATCTTAGGCTTACCTGTACAGTTTAAAACAGATAATGGACCCTGCTTTGTGAGCAAATCATTACAAAAAATTTTCCAAAGATGGCACATTAAACATACCACAGGGATCCCATATAACCCAAAAGGAGAAGTTATCATAGACAGGCACAATAAAACCCTAAAGGACCAATTGATAAAACAAAAAGGGGGAAGCAGCCCCCATGATCAGTTAAAAACAGTGATGCTTACATTAAATATTTAAAATTTTTCCATCAGCCTTTGACTGCCTTTCAGAGACATTGGTCCAACCAGACGCCCTACCTAAAGGTTGAGGTCCGATGGAAGGACCCACTAACTGGGTGTTGGTGTAGTCCTGACCAGCTTATAAGTGCTGGCAGAGGTTTTGGATGTGTCTTTCCAATTGGGGAACCAAGCCCTATTTGGGTACCCACCAGGGACCTCAAATACTGCCAATCAGAACAAAATGACCACCCAAGAGCACATTCTCTTGAGAGGTGATTTTTTTCCCTTTTTCCACAGGAATGAAAAAAACGTGATGGACCTTCTATCTCGTTGGGACTGGACTTCTCATCATCTCCATCCTAAGATTCATTGGGAACACTGTCTTGGACCCCCCCTTTGCCAGTATTTCAACTCCCTGTGGCGAGAGAAGGGGGACTATACCTGTTCCTGGGAGAAGAGTGTTGTTGCTGTGCCAACTGCTTGGGCTTTGTCCAAGACAGCTTCCTTTGGACTGGACTAAATGGGCGGCTCCCCTACCTTCTCCCCTTTGTGGGACCCCTGGCTATCATTATCCTTGTGTTCACTTTTGGGCCCTGTGTAATTAACAAACTTGTTCAATTCCTTTAGGACAGGGCCAAATCGGTACAGCTTGGTAGTCTGCCAATAATATGCTGCCTTCAGCTATGCTGAGTGGGAGCCCTACAAACTTGGCCATGGTCCTTAACAGGATGTGGAGGTCTAAACCATTCTTGAACCATCCTTGGGAAGCTTTCCCAAAGGCAACTGTTCTGTCCAAAGTCCTCCCCCTGACCTCTTGCTGGCCCTTGGGTGAGTCCACCTGAAGTGCTAGGGTGGTAGCCAAAGATGGGTAAGATTCCCAGAGGGGAATGACATAAGACAGGCACACTCTCAAGTAAGGTGGGCCCCCATTAATAAAACAAAACGGGGGAGATGTTGGGGACTTAAGAACATATCGGCCAAAAGAATAGAAAAAGTTAACTCTCTGGTTGCTTCCCACTCCCTGTTACAGACCTGGCCTAACCAGGAGGCATTCCCCTGACATATCGTGGGAACCAAAACTACCCTAAGGATGGATAGGGACTCCGCCAATGTGGTTTGCCCATGTTCCTTATGTGTCCCTATAATTCCTCTGCTGATTGGCCCATGTCCTCTATAAACGCTGTCCACCTTCTTCAATAAACGAGTTCCAGCACTGACCTGACCGGGCTCCCTGGTATTTCCTGGGTCTTCTGAAGACGGGGGGTGGGGGGGATTGCCAGTGACCTTTTACCTTTCCCTATCTCGTCTTATTGCTGAGGCGTGCTCTCCCAGCCTTCTCTGCTGGACAGAGAAGGTTCGTCCCGGGTCAAGGGAGAGCTAAAAACCTCAGCCCCTGTTCTAAGTTCCCGACAGTAGAATGAATTAGACATCATTACCCTAAGTACATTTCACAATTGTTGTGAAAATACTTCATGTAAAACCAGCAACTTGAAAAATTGTGCTCTTTATATGTAATGTGAAATGAATTGCACTCTGCAAGCATGTAGCTGCCTGAAGCGATTGCCGCTTGGAGCAACTACGCCGCGGGAACAAGTTCAGAGGCAGACTGGAAACAAACAGGCTTTTTATTCTGGTGGCTTTTCTCTCTGGCTTTAAAAACAACTCCCACAGGCACCACACACCACCAAAATGGCGCCGACCCGATCTGCCAAGTCACGGCTCAAGTCTCTCGAGATCCCGGGCCAAGTCCTGCGAGATCCTGGGCCAAGTCCCGTGAGACCACGGAAGGAGGCAATGCCCGACCATGGCCCGCAGCCAACCGCAATCTCAGCCATCTCCTCAATCAGGGCTCCTGCATTTCCCCCCTTTTGTTTTAAAAGAGGGGATGCTCTAGGACGTCCATGTGCAACCAACATTCTTACCCATCATCGGATAATCAAGGCTGTGCCCTTGACTCCCATCTTAGGTTGATATGTCAGCCACATGAGATTGTCCCGTGCAACTGTGCCTGTCTTAGGTTGTCCCCCTCTGGGGATCTTACCCGTCATTGGCTAACCAGCCATCCAATGGAGCCCT